>OZ022560.1:52217462-53686394 GCA_963991005.1 Barypeithes pellucidus
AGAGACTATGGAATAAAATGTTAATGGATTAGACAATTAACGTATACCTACATTTAAAAGTTTCAGATGTGTCTAGATATAAAACTTTAATTCCAGTTTACGTAGTAGGATTTATTACATGAAATCAAACAAATACGTAACTTTGACGTGATTTAATCAATAAAAATTATCTAATATTTATTTTTTGTCGAACATTGGTAAATAAATAAAATAGTGTCAAGGATGACTTCGATATTGAGAAGCTGTCCGATAGGAAATTCAGTCATCCAGTGTTCAAATTATTAGGAATTTCATCGATTTGTGAAAAAATGGCGGCTGATGGCAAATTTTGCTTTACTATCAGTGCACAGGACCATAAGAATAGCCTGACTGGTGTCATTTAACGGGGGTTAGTGCTTTTTGCCATCACCCGCCATTTTAAATCATGTAATTTGGAATCCCTTTAGAGGAAACTATCATCGTTTTTTAATTCGTGAATTTCTACAATAAAAATAAATGGGGACTAGACATAAACATATCATGTGGCTGATCTCATTTCTTTTCGAAAATGGTCGCATTTACCCTTATATATATAATAATAATAATAATACAAGAAAAGTAGGTACAAACTAGATTATTAGATAGCTGTTACAAGTTCGTGGTATGTTTATTCTTACATAATTTTGTCTTTTACTGTGTATACATACTTAATTCTAGAGGTATTGTTTTTTTTTTAGTCTGAATTTGCTTTTTTGACTAAATAACTCTGAAAATAGGGTTCGGGATACAAACCCGACAATGAGCGACGTCACGTATTTTAATGATTTTTTTGTGATTTTGTTCGGATTCTGTATCATATTTAATTTATATAAAATATATAACCCTTCATTCTACCTAAATGCGATTTACATTTTTAATATTGAACAAATTTTTTATCATGATAATTTGTTAGTGATTTCATTCCCTCTATTATTACAACTTGTAGTTAGAATTGGTCTCTATTGACATAAATATACGCTGAAAATTACATACGATCCGACATTCTTTCGTCGTAACTGGCTTTTTTGGTCTAATAATCCTGAATAGGGGATTTGAGACACAAAGGAAAAAAAAATATTTCATCACTAGCAATAAGCGACGTCACGTATTTTAACGAAATATTTTTTAATTTTTTTTTTGATTTTGTTAGGATTCCGTATCAATATTTAATTTATTTAAATTATTTTACCCTTCATTCTACCCAATGTCGATTTACTTTTTGATGGTGATTTCATTCCCTCTATTATTACAATTTTATTCGGGTTTGTTCGGAGTCAGAATTGGTCTATTTTGACATAAATATACCCAAAGAATTACATATAACTCAATATTTTTGTTAGAAACTGGCCTTTTTCGCCTAATAACCCTGAATAAGGATACAATAGAACAAGAATTTTATTGATTTTGTTAGGGTTCTGTATCAACATTTAAGTAATTTAAAATATTTCACCCTTCATTCTACCCCAAATCGATTTACATTTTTATCGGGATAATTTGATGGTAATTTCATTCCCTCTCACTCTAGTACATTTTTTAGTCAGAATTGACCTCCTTTAACATAACGGAACACTTTTTAGTCGGAATGGGCTTTTTGATCTAAACAAGCCTGAAAAGGGGGATTCGGGACAAAAACAAACAATTTATTACCTTGCCAACCCACGTGGGCACGTATTATTTTACTACCTTGACTTTGACATTGAAAATTTTCCTAAGCATTGAATGAATTAATCCAAAAAATTACATACCGACATTTTTTAGTTGAACTGAATATTTTTAACTAAATAACCTTAAAATGGGATTCGGGATACAATAGAACAAATTATTTCATCACCGGCAATAAGTTAAGTTCAGTTATTTCCAAGACTGCTTCGTTCAGTCCATAGATTGCTTTAAGACAAAATAAATTAACTTTTTTGGTATTGTCACTCAAGTAAAGGGACACGCTATAAAAGTAGTGTGTATTTTTGGTGTGTATTAAAGCAGAGTAATTTGCTACTTTTTTTTCTACTAATTTGTATACATAATATTTTTATCAATGTCAAATACATAGAAAAAATGAATATTAGATACTTTTTACTTGTACATAATAGCTTAAACGAAAATACTTAGATCCTTGAACGAACCAATATTCAACCTTTCTCATAATGAAGCGATAAACCAAGCGGGGAGTCGCAAAGATACGGACAATACAACATGCTGACTCGTTGTGGGTTCTGTTTTTAACGAAACTTTAAACTACCTAGGTAATATCCCCTCAAGTTTATGGGCAAGTCGGATGTAAAAACGATTCGCATGTAAAAAAGTGTTTTATTTGTCTGTGTAGGATTATAAATATATTTACTATAGATATTGAATTTCGAACTAAGAAAGACGGATATATATGACAATTCATAATGCCATGAATTCCAAAATCGACATGATTTCAGCGCAGCCGTTTTATATCACATGGATATCCATCACGGTATATCTGAGATAGGCCGAAATCTGTGTTAACCACGCGATTGTCTCCAATAAGTTGTCAGATTTTTGCATCGATCCGTTTCTATTTAACCTTGGATATTCAATGAATTAGCTTAGAAAGGATATTACGGTTAATCTAGAGGTGCATTTAAGAGTCATGAGTGACATGTAATGATAAATTTGTTAATTTAAAAAAAGGTAAATCGATATTGGGTCAAATGAAGGGGATCCAATAATATGCTTTAAGGTATCGGGACGAAGGCTGACTATCCCAATTCATTAAGTAATGAGCTGAAAAAGTCAACGGGCATAAGGGAAAAGTCCCTATTATTTTCACTGCACCAATTAAAGGCACATCTGGCATATAATCTCAAAAAAATAAGATTTGTATAGCTAGAAAGTTAAGTAAAATACTTGTAGGTAAATCGTACAACTTTTATCTATGTTGTTGCAAAGACGAACGGTCATTGGTCAAAATTGGCAATGACAGTTGTCGATATTATAAGGGTGACTTCGCGCCAAACCGTTGTGCGAGTCATTTCTTATCACACGTCCTAAGACACGGGCAAGCTTCAACATCATATTTTTTCTGTTTATTGATTCCTATTAACATTTTATTGTTTTGTTTATATCGGATATTCTTGTTTTCAATAGTTGGTGCTCAAAAACTGTTTTATAGTTTTTCATTTATTTTGCTGATGCCGATAATGGGTGTATTCAAATTAATTATTTAGACTATCATCGGCGTCCATACCGATAATTGGTTGTTGGTTATAGGCTACATTTAGGTCGATTTTAGCATAAACATTCAACTTAGCTTAAAAATGTCAAAAATTGCAATAATTTTGACCTTTTCAACAATGTCGAAACTATTCCGACTGTATTTAAAAACCATATCTTCCATAGTTTTTTTGTTAAGGTAAAGTAAAGTTTTCCAATGTTCTTAAGGTGTTGATAATAGGAACTTTTACTTTATGTTTTAAATAAAAGAAATATTGATACAGAACATAATAAAATCAACAAAATATCAATAAATTGCGTGACGTCACTTATTCTCGGTGAACAATTAATTTGATCTATTGTGTCCCAAATCCCTGATTCAGGGTTATTAGGCCTAAATGTCAGTTCCGGCCAGAAAACTGTAATTTTTTTGGATATATTTAGATCAAAATAGAAAAATTCTTACTAAAAATTGTAATAATACGGGAATGAAATCACCATCAAAAAGTAAATCGACATTGGGTAGAATGAAGGTTAAATATTTTAAATAAATTAAATGTTGATACGGAATCCTAACAAAACCAAAAAAAAAAATATTGTTAAAATACGTGACGTCATTTATTGTCGATGAAGAAATAATTTGTTCTATTGTGTCCCGAATCCCATTTTAAGGTTATTTAGTCAAAAATGACAATTTCGACTAAAAAAGGTCGGTGGGTAATTTTTTGGATTAATTTAGATCAAAAAAGCCACTTGCTCGCGTATAGGATTGCTTCTAGATGTTCAAGTCACAATAATGACGTAGCACACATAGGCTAGTAAATCCTATTGAAAATATCACGTGAAGTTAGAGGACACCTGGCCTCATTCAATGCTAAGGAAAATTTTCAAGGTCAAAGTCAAGGTAGTAAAATAATACGTGCCCACGTGGGTTGGCAAGGTAATAAATTGTTTGTTTTTGTCCCGAATCCCCCTTTTCAGGCTTGTTTAGATCAAAAAGCCCATTCCGACTAAAAAGTGTTCCGTTATGTCAAAGGAGGTCAATTCTGACTAAAAAATGTACTAGAGTGAGAGGGAATGAAATTACCATCAAATTATCCCGATAAAAATGTAAATCGATTTGGGGTAGAATGAAGGGTGAAATATTTTAAATTACTTAAATGTTGATACAGAACCCTAACAAAATCAATAAAATTCTTGTTCTATTGTATCCTTATTCAGGGTTATTAGGCGAAAAAGGCCAGTTTCTAACAAAAATATTGAGTTATATGTAATTCTTTGGGTATATTTATGTCAAAATAGACCAATTCTGACTCCGAACAAACCCGAACAAAATTGTAATAATAGAGGGAATGAAATCACCATCAAAAAGTAAATCGACATTGGGTAGAATGAAGGGTAAAATAATTTAAATAAATTAAATATTGATACGGAATCCTAACAAAATCAAAAAAAAAATAAAAAATATTTCGTTAAAATACGTGACGTCGCTTATTGCTAGTGATGAAATATTTTTTTTTTCCTTTGTGTCTCAAATCCCCTATTCAGGATTATTAGACCAAAAAAGCCAGTTACGACGAAAGAATGTCGGATCGTATGTAATTTTCAGCGTATATTTATGTCAATAGAGACCAATTCTAACTACAAGTTGTAATAATAGAGGGAATGAAATCACTAACAAATTATCATGATAAAAAATTTGTTCAATATTAAAAATGTAAATCGCATTTAGGTAGAATGAAGGGTTATATATTTTATATAAATTAAATATGATACAGAATCCGAACAAAATCACAAAAAAATCATTAAAATACGTGACGTCGCTCATTGTCGGGTTTGTATCCCGAACCCTATTTTCAGAGTTATTTAGTCAAAAAAGCAAATTCAGACTAAAAAAAAAACAATACCTCTAGAATTAAGTATGTATACACAGTAAAAGACAAAATTATGTAAGAATAAACATACCACGAACTTGTAACAGCTATCTAATAATCTAGTTTGTACCTACTTTTCTTGTATTATTATTATTATTATATATATAAGGGTAAATGCGACCATTTTCGAAAAGAAATAGGTAGAGATCAGCCACATGATATGTTTATGTCTAGTCCCCATTTATTTTTATTGTAGAAATTCACGAATTAAAAAACGATGATAGTTTCCTCTAAAGGGATTCCAAATTACATGATTTAAAATGGCGGGTGATGGCAAAAAGCACTAACCCCCGTTAAATGACACCAGTCAGGCTATTCTTATGGTCCTGTGCACTGATAGTAAAGCAAAATTTGCCATCAGCCGCCATTTTTTCACAAATCGATGAAATTCCTAATAATTTGAACACTGGATGACTGAATTTCCTATCGGACAGCTTCTCAATATCGAAGTCATCCTTGACACTATTTTATTTATTTACCAATGTTCGACAAAAAATAAATATTAGATAATTTTTATTGATTAAATCACGTCAAAGTTACGTATTTGTTTGATTTCATGTAATAAATCCTACTACGTAAACTGGAATTAAAGTTTTATATCTAGACACATCTGAAACTTTTAAATGTAGGTATACGTTAATTGTCTAATCCATTAACATTTTATTCCATAGTCTCTATAATTTAAATTAAAAACGACACCTAGCTTGTAATAATGTGGAAATTGTAAAATTTACAGTACATTACATTAGCTTAGTAGAAAAGGTTTCACCTGTACAATAATTGTCGTCAATGAGTGTGTGTTCGAATGATATTCACAATGAGAGAGAAATAATGTACACAAATCAAATCTGAAAAACAATAGTACCTCTCATTAAGCCTTTGATTTAGTACATTCCTAATACAAAACGTTTCAAGCTAGTTAAAAAATGTTATGTATAATCACTTGCAAACTATGTAATCTTCGCATTAAAACTAAACATGATGGTCTATTTAGATTTTATCTAATGAATTAAAATGAAAATTTTACTTCTTTTTAAATAAACTAGGTAAAGTCATTATTTGTCCATTGATGTGATTTAGAGAAATATGTAAAATGATGATACTTTTTCTAATAATATGAACACTGATTGTCGATCGTTTCATGTTAGCAAGGTTCTCAGTTTCGAAGTCACCCTAGGCGGCATTTTATTTGTTTCTTTATCAATCTTTGGACATTTGGAAGAATAAACATAAGGTATTGATTTAAAACATTTTATTGATTTAAATCACCTCAATGGAAAATTAGACTTTATGTGTTTGTTTGCATTCCCGTAATATTTATTTCTGTTCAATTTTCGAATATTCTGAATATCAAGCTATTTTTTCAGTCGTATAAAACATTAATGCTAATGCTAATGCTAAACTCCAGTAGCTTAACTGGACTAGCGCTGAATAATGTAAAATAATTCATAGACCTTGGTTCGATTCCTAGCTGTGGCCTTATACACTTACCAATTTTCAGTATTAAAAAACATGGAATTTTTAGACATGCAAAGATTAATTATTAGACATGCAAAGTTTAAAGAGTTACAAGTGCCTATATTATTCACAGCTGGAAGTGATGGTGATAATACCTCCTGCTCAAAATATCATAATTTCTCTGAAAACCAATGACATACCTATATGTATAATCAGAAAAAATAACTAGTCAAATGGAAAAAAGCGGAATATGGAATAATTATCACGCCTCTTCGACTCAAACTTTTAAAGTTATTTCTCGCTTTTTTCATAGAATATGTTGTAGTTCCTTAATAAAGAAAAAATATTAATATTAAAAATATGTTTTTGAGTTATGGTCCTCTAGCCTTGGTAGAGTTATGCGAGAAAAACGAGTTAAATCAGCAGGTGTGGACAGTTTAAACTTTAAAAATGCAAAGGAAACTCGAATCAGTAAATATTATGTAAAAGAAAACCGAACCTAACAATATGAGTATTTCAAATGTTGTATTCTAAACAATATAATAACATTAAACCGAAACAAAGGAAGCAATATTAAAATTAAACATGAACGAAATATTTGCAAATTATGGCTATTATTATGACTATTCACCTTGGTAGGGCTGCGTGAAAATCGGTTTACACCAGATGTTGCGAATATGACGCTCTCGATATGAGTCATTTCAGAAGTTGTGTAAATAAATCGTTTTAAGATAGTTTTTACTTTCCATCTCAATATTCATTCGTAAACTAGTTACACGTAACGTCTCCTATCAGCTGACTCAAACTCAGTTACTTACTATTACAATAAAACAGAATACTCAATTCAAAATATATTTTAAAATTACTATCGTAAAATCATCAATTTATGTAGGTATTCTATGAATAAAGGCATGTCGGCATGAATTCTCGAAATTTATTATGTTATATAGATTTTTAATAAAATATTTCAGTTAAATGCTTGTCGGCATGCATTTTTTAAGTTTTTGCCTTGAATTAGGGAAAATTCAGATGTAAAAGCGCGATGGTAACGTGATCGTAACGCGATGACAACGCGATCGTAACGCGATAGCAGCTCGATGATAACGCGATGGTAGCGACCCGTAAAACGATTTTTCAGAGAGTCTATATACTACTCAGTACTATCTCAGAGCTACCTAATACAAAAAGTTCTCAATTAATTAAAAATACTATGTATAATCACACCGATTTTAGCCAATCGATCGATAGGGAACCGCAAATCTGATTCTCATATTGAACATACCTCTTTTAGTTTACCTACTGTACTTTTCATGCAATAATAGGCTGAGACAAAAAATAATTTCTCGTCAGAGTAAAAAAAGTCGTAGCTTTACCTAATTAAAAAGTAAATCCTTGAATTTAAGAACTAGCATCTTCATGATTTCGGAAGTAAAATTTAATAATAGATATGGATATGGATATTAAATTCTTAAATGTCCTCATAATTTCATATGTGAAAATTGTGTAATCAATGATTTCTAGACCAAAAAAGTAAAAAAAAATTCTACATTAAATCATTGAATGTTAACAACTAATATCTTCATAATTTGAAATGTAAGATTTTTAGACAAGAAAAAAAAGAGGCAAAATTCTTTTTTCTATATTAAATCCTTGTATGTCAACAATTAATATTCTCATAATTTCACATTTGCATTCATTTTTTAAAAGTTTTTGTCTTGAATTACGGAAAATTCAGACGTAAAATCATAGGGGCGGTGGTAGTGCGATGGTAACGTGATCGTAACGCTGAGACAAAGAAAATTTCTCCTCAGAGTAAAAAAAACGGTCGTAGGCTTTACCTACTTAAAAAGTAAATCCTTGAATCTAAGAACTAACATCCCCATAATTGCGAATGAAAAAATTTGATAAGAGATATGGATATGGATATTCAATCCTTAAATGTCAACAATTAATATCCTCATAATTTCACATGTGAAAATTGTGCAATCATGGATTTATATACCAAAAAAGTAAACATTTTTTTCTAAATCCTTGAATGTTAACGACTAATATCCTCATAATTTCAAATGTGAGGATTGTTTAATCGTGGATTTTTAGACAAAAAAGAGGCAAAATTATTTTTTCTATATTAAATCCTTGAATGTCAACAATTAACATCCTCATAATTTCACATGTGAAAATTGCGCAATCATGGATTTATATACCAAAAAAGTAAACATTTTTTTCTAAATCCTTGAATGTTAACGACTAATATCCTCATAATTTCAGATGTGAGGATTGTTTAATCGTGGATTTTTAGACAAAAAAGAGGCAAAATTATTTTTTCTATATTAAATCCTTGAATGTCAACAATTAACATCCTCATAATTTCATATGTGAAAATTGTGTAATCATGGAGACCAAGAAAGGGATAAATTTTTTTCTATATTAAATCTTTAAATGCTAACAATTAATATCCTCATAATTTCACATGTGAAAATTGTATAATCATGGATTTTTAGCCAAAAAGAAAGGCAAAATTTTTTTCTGTATTAGATCCTTAAATGCCAACAATTAATATCCTCAGAGTTTCACATGTGAAAATTATGTGTCATGGATTTTTAACCAAAAAAGGCATAACTTTTTTATCTATATTAAATCCTTGACGACTAATTTCCTCATCATTTAAGTTGTGAAAATTGGAAAAATGAGTGAAAATACAGCTTTCCTTCAATTTTAGGTACAAAGTGTATAGGAGTGAAAAGTTGTTTAATGACATTTACTAAATATTACAAGGAACGAAATTTTCTGAGAAATCAATAATAAGAGAGTTTTGGTACGTAATTTTTTTTTTCCGAAATTTTTCTCAATATTTGAAAAAATGCGAAAATTTCAGCTTTCCTTCAATTTTAGGTAGAAAGTGTGTGTAGGAGTGAAAATTTGTTTAATGACATTTACTAAATATTACAAGGAACGGAATTTTCTGAGAAATCAATAATAAGAGAGTTTTGGTAAGTAATTTTTTTTTTCCGAAATTTTTCTCAATATTTGAAAGAATGCGAAAATTTCAGCTTTCCTTCAATTTTAGGTAAAAAGTGTATAGGAGTGAAAAGTTGTTTAATGACATTTACTAAATATTACAAGGAACGAAATTTTCTGAGAAATCAATAATAAGAGAGTTTTGGTACGTAATTTTTTTTTTCCGAAATTTTTCTCAATATTTGAAAAAATGCGAAAATTTCAGCTTTCCTTCAATTTTAGGTAAAAAGTGCATAGGAGTGAAAAGTTGTTTGATGACATTTACTAAATATTACAAGGAACGAAATTTTCTGAGAAATCAATAATAAGAGAGATTTGGTACGTAATTTTTCTTTTTTCGAAATTTTTCTCAATATTTGAAAAAATGCGAAAATTTCAGCTTTCCTTCAATTTTAGGTAAAAAGTGTGTAGAAGTGAAAAGTTGTTTAATGACATTTACTAAAATATTAAAGATAATAATCTTGGTTTTCTCTGAGCCTCATCTTAAAAAGTATTTTGAATGGTCGTATATGGGCTTTCTCACATGTGCCGTCAACAACACTATTCTACTATAACCAAATTGTGTCTCATTTATGGAAACATTCCTTCATCCCTACTTCCAAATAATCTATTTTTTTAAATATTATCTACTTATATTAAATTAATTTTACCTAGCGTATATTTGGGAAAATAAAACAAAATATAGCTAAACATAATTTATTTACAATTTAATTTTTAGTCATTACAATACGTTCATCAATATCATTACTGGAAGTATATGATGTACCATTATTGTCACCAGTGGCGATTTCATACCCATGGTCACAACCATTAAATTGTTCTTCTTCAATAACATCCATCTTGTCATCATTGTTAGAATTGGCTGCATTATTTCCATTAAAATTTGTGTTCAAGCCGTCATCTTGGGGCATCAAACCATAATTTACCAATAAATCAATGGGTATATGTGGCATTTCGAGCAACATAGAACCCAATTCTTCGTCAATCATTTTCCGGCAAAATTCCTCTACACCAATGGCACCATATAGGAACTTTTGACAAACATGGGCCCCAGCGAAAAAATTGACTGCATCCCTCATATATTTTCGGTATAAATCCACATCGAATCCGATTGCAAAATTTAAAATATCTTCAGCCATCTGCTGTAGTCTAGTTAATAAATCATAAACATAGGAATCTTGGTTTTCTCTGATAATAGATTCGTCACACATCTTAAATAGAAAATATTTTTAATGCTTATGTATGTGCTTCCTCACATGTGCCATCAACAACTATTCTATTACATATCCAACTAATACTTAATATGATAAACAATAAAAATATTAAAATTATTTTAAAAATGTCTATTCCAAACAACCAAAATTTATTAATGCTCTTGTATTGCCTCCTGATGCATTTGTACTCTGTCCCAAATACGTCAAAGTATATTTATCACCTGACATATTCATATCATCAATAAAAATCTCAGTAAATGCATCAGCTACACGCTTAGGTAGAAATGTTTGAAATGTCACATCATTCCATTGATCGTACAATGTAGCAACAATAGTTTTCCCAAAACGTGTTGTTGTTGGAGTCATTTTTTTAATTACATAACCCATTCCCACCCCCAAGGTTGAAAGCTTTCTGCGCTCCGGAAATTCAAAGTCTTTGTTTATCATATTATTAATTTCACCCAAGGTCTGCTGTGAAATGCTCATTGTTGAAATATGTAATAAAACAATTACCTTCAATAGACACTTTCGGAACACAACACAAACACAATATATCTATTTACTGTTCGAGGCAGCAGATAATGTTAGCTAGAATGCTAATGTGACTTTGAAGGTAAAAATGAAATTGTTCGGTATTTATGGAAATATTCAAGGTCAAAATTAACAGAAAGGTGGTGTGGGGTGGTAGTCGCACACCTGCATCAAATACCCGCCTGCGTTCAAGGTCACACCAACAACGTATGCCCACGTTGGCAACCAAGGTCACACGCAATAGAACACCTGCACATATTCAAAGTCAATAACACCACCAAAGGCCAATGGGCTAGTAAATATTATTAAAAATATTTCAACGTCAAGTGACATCAGATGTACCCACGTGTAAGGTAGCTCACAAAATAATAAATTCGTCAAGGTCACGAAAATGACGTAGCACACTTGGACTAGTAAATATTTCAAGGTCAAGATACATCAGCTTATGATGAGCAGATTATTCAACGCTAAGGGAATATTTCAAGGTCGATGTAGTAAAATAACACATGTCCCCGTGGGATATTAACAGCACATCACAAGGTCATGGTCAAAGTCATATGACAATGAAAAGACACCTGTTCACGTATACGATAACTTCAAGGTTACACACCACCTGCATCGTTCAAGGTCAAAGACAAGTTCAAACAACAACAATTGTCCACCTGGACGGTCAAGGTCATACTTCAAGGTCACACAACAAAACCTGACATCGTTCAAGCGAAAATGTTCAAGGATATTTCAAGGTCACACGCAATAGAACACCTGCACACATTCAAAGTAGCACCCCCAATGACACCCCCAAGGTCGAATGAACACCTGCACACGTTGGTGGCCAAAGTCATATGACGTCACAAGGTGAAATTAAGAACACCTGCACACATTCAAGGTCAATAGCACCCCCAATGACACCCCCAAGGTCAAATGAACACCTGCACACGTGGGTGGCCAAAGTCATATGACGTCACAAGGTGAAATTAAGAACACCTGCACACATTCAAGGTCAATAGCACCCCCAATGACACCCCCAAGGTCAAATGAACACCTGCACTCTTCGACGGTCAAGGTCGTATGACGTCAGAGGAGTGGGGGGGTGAATCGGAATTGGCTTACTTCTACTACTGTTAAAAATGCAATAATAGGGTGGGAGCCGTAGCACTGTATGTCCAATTTCTTCTAATGTGTCACAAACATATACTTTTTTTTATAGAAAATGTCTTTAAAACTTCTAAAAGATCACTTTTTTTATAACTTTCTTCAAAATATATATCATTCGCCGCCATGTAGTTCTGAATCTCCAATTTTGCATTATTTGAGCTTGGAGCTTTATGTAATTGGCGACTGTGATAGCTCGCATTGTCCATTACTATCACGCTATTCTGAGGAATGTTTGGTAAAAGACAATTCTTGAACCATTCCTCAAAAACTAACAAATTTTACCACAAAAAGATATTTAAATATAAATTAAGCAACCTAACCTACCTGACGTGCCTATACTTAATTATAATTATTACAATCCGGTCCTTTCCACATAATAATAACAAACGGTCATAATAATGGATGGCCACAGGTATTTTTACTGCAGTCAATAAGTTATATCCATTTTTCGTGAAACAATCTTTACCTATAGAATAATTAAGATAGGTCTATAGCATTATTCATATTATACACTGTTTCTATTTAAGTGGGCATTATATGGATAACCTTTTTATTATTTAGTTTAAGAAAATAAGCTAACTATGTACGGGGTGTGACGTGAAATTAAGTTTTTCACGTAAATAATTTTCCAAAGAATTATATTTTATTTAAAAAAACCGTATAAATACTGTATTATTAAACAAAGATGAAAATACGCTGACGGCCGCTCCTATATTTCGTTATCCCGGTCGCAGCATCAGCAAAACAGGACGTACCGAATAATGGGAACTTGATATTAAGCGGTAGTTTTTTCGGCAATAGTTAGTCGTAGGGATGTGCGATATTCCTAAAAGTACTGATATTTGTTGATCGATATGTTGGAAGTACCGGTCTGTTACAATATCGTTAAGAGATCATTTCTAAAAAGCGACAGACAGTTTTTAGTCACTGGCGGCTCGTGGACGAAATTATAGAGGAAGAGCCAAACTATAGTTCGCGAGGAAAACTGATGGCACTGACGTGCCAGTCGTAGCCATGCTTTGTTGTAATTGGTGGTGTGCATTGGTTTCCATAGTTTCGACTGCTACGTTACTGCGATCAGTTTTGGTCATGAACTATAGTCCAATTTCCTAATCCAATAATTGTCCACGAGATATACAATACAAACGATTTGTGTTTATAATTATTTTGTTATAGGTTTGCCTGATAAACCTAACAAAATATTCATAAATATCAATCAATAAATGATTATTTTGTTAGGTTTGTCACAAACCTAACAAATAATCATATATTATGTCGCAACACCTATGAATTTAATCAATCTAATTATCTAACATATTTTGAGCATGATCTTGCTTGGAAAATAGTTGAATGCACAATAATTTTTATTTTAAAATTATTGTGCATGAAATTATGTGACAAAAAGGACATACGCACATGTATGTATGATAGGTACTGGGTAAAACCTTTGAGTATCGGACCGTATCGTACTGTAAAATACCGGTACAAAATATCGAGTATCGATAAAAAAATACCGGTATGCAAAAATATCGTAAACAAAGCCGCTCGTCGGATATCATGCGCAATGCCGACTGATAAACTATTTTACTTCGCCCTTAATGAAAATGATTACAGGGCTATAGTTTGGCGCATCAAGACCTTCTTTACTGGGACATAAACAATCTATTTCTTCGCATAAAAGATGGCCTTGTGGCTATCACTGAAATGCCACTTTTAGAATTACTATCTATTGTCCACGTATCGATAGATTTTTAATATCGTTACATCCATACGACTAATTTCGGTCCTGTACGATGGTCTTTGGTTGATCGGCATGGGTCACATGGGTGCAGGCGGAGTTGCCTAAGGAACAGCATATGAGCGAGAACATTGTGCGCAAGACAACGGACAACTGCCTTTAAATATATGACCCGTGAACCGTGCGTACCAACCCATTTTTCAGTCATAAAATTTAACTTTTTACTGCGCATCCCATAAGCTGTACGTATTCATAGATACGGGTCAGTGATTTTCCCCCCTTCGGTCTCAAAGAAAGGGGTCGCATGTCGGGTCGAGAGAGCGATACTGCGCCTGGCGAGAGATTGCCACCATAAATTCTTGGGGGTGGTCTCATGTGTGCAGAGTTCCATTCTTTACGTTGAAGGAAAATTCGGTAAAGTGTATGTTCAAATATCTGAAGTTAATCTCAGTCTATGGAAAGTTGCTTCTGGTATCTTTGTAATCGCCAGGTTAGATAACATCTCTTTAGTCGCGATTTTTTGCTAGCTTAGGTTGGATTTTTATTGTAAAATAAGAAGTAATAAAATAACCCGATCGTGAGACTCAACAGACGAAAGGACTTACCCATAAAATTAACCCTTAAATAAACAAGGACATTAAAATTAAAAGAAATCTGACATTTTTCTGAAAAAATTAAAATATTGGGAAAACTAAAGACATAACATTATATATAAAAAATATTCAGAATTTTATGCTTAATCCAAAAAAATATATTTTTAAATTAAATACATAGTGTTCTTTAAAAAAGCTTAGTTATATTCTCCACGTGTTTGTGTATACTCCAATATAATTTTATAATGTACACCTGAACGATCTCTACAACTTTTGTACTTAGAATTTTTATCTAATTCTTAACGTAAAGGAGAAAATTAACTTTACTCTATCACCCTGTATAATGTAATAATCACAGTTCTTTATTTCAGCAATTTTATTTTTGTTACTTAATATATCTACCCGTTTTCAAGATATTTTATTTAAATATCACAATGCATCAAAAAAAATCAAATTAAAAATGGAAATATGTATCTCGAAAACGGTTAGAGATTTAAGATCGAGCAAGTATACCTTCCTTGAGAATCTTGCATTAAAAATACTTAATAACAGGTAAAAGAACCATAGATTTATTAAACCCAGTGTTTGTAACTAGCGCCTTCTAAAACTGTAACTTACAAAAACATTTCTACAAATTCTTATTTCTTACTCATAAAAACATCATACAGCTAACTTTCAATCCGATACATTGATCCGTTTTCAAATTATGGCTTATTTCCGAAAATAAACTTTCTAGAACGCGAAATATTTCGAAAAAATTGACATGATTTAATCCCATAAGGCCGGATTTATGGTGGTTCAGATATGGGCTCAAATAAACATCAAATTAAAAAATATATAAAATAGACCACGTTGAATGTATATTCACAAAAAAAATTGGCAGTGAACATTGAAAATAAAGGCAAATTTTATATTGTTTTTATAGATTAATTTTGGCAATAGGATGTCCTTCAACCAAAATTTTTTTAATGAGCTGATTTATGTGTATCTAATTCGGTTGAATCCTCATAAAGATGACTCGCTTTCGCAATACTGATCAGCGGAAAAGCTATAATAAAAAATAAATTATTTTCGTCTTGTTCACCTTGGGTTAGAAACCACATAGTAATTGTAAGTTACATGTTCCAGAAATACGTTTCGTTTAATCAGCCAATCGTAATTATTTAAATTATATTGTTTGAAAATCCCATGCAGTGCCGGTATAAGATATCATTTTATATTTTATAGTGAACCGGACTGCTACATTCTGTATAGTTTTGAGTTATTGATAAATACCATTAGGCTTTTTAATCTAATTAAAAACCGAATGGGCGTTTCCACACTTACCGACACGACACCGACACTAACTTGTCGTCAAGAAGGAGTCGCCCAGTTCGTGTCGTCCCCGATTTTAAATTTAATTTGTTATTTGTGGGTTCGTAAAAAGTAAAAAACTGACATATTTAAGTATGATATGGTTCGTCTAATACAGCGTTTCTCAAACTTTTTTGACCACGGACCCCTTTTGTTACAAGAATTTTGTTGTGTACCCCCAGCCGCTCACTACATTAGTACAGAATTAATTCTGGGATAGGCAGTCATGCCTTTTACCTTTAGTTAAAAATAATTTTTATTCGAATCTTATTAATTTTCACAAATCAAAAAGAATTAATAAGCAAAAATCTGAATAATATATCACTGGCTGCAGCAAATGTACTTAGTGAGATGGATAGTTCTGCTTTCTTCTTCTTCCACGCAGCTATGTTATGTTGGGCTTAATTTCAAGAAAGCTGCAGCCTTATATATCTGGTTCGGCATTAAGTCGATTACGATATTTTGTTTTTGTGACATTTTATTCCCACTTAGCTATTCGCGGACCCCTAAGTAACTGCTCGCGGACCCCCAAGGGGTCCGCGGACCCCCAAGGGGTCCGCGGACCCCAGTTTGAGAAACGCTGGTCTAATAGAACTTATAGAAACCTTTGGGACAAAACAAATGAAAACAGTAATGAATCATTCCGCTTTGACCTCCAGATACATGGAAATATCCGTTATTTGAAAGACTTGCCAGTACGAGTGAGCACCTTGAAAAAATGAAGACATAGTTAGAAAGTAAGAATATACCACAATTGATCAGCTTAAAAAGGAAACCCCACGTAGGTTGAAGGAATTAAAAACTTAAAACTCTAAACTTCGTATGACTATTCAGAAAAAAGGAGATCTTGAATCAGAACAAAACTTATTGGCACAATAGATAAACAAAATCATGAAATTTACGATTTAAAGAAAAAAAAATCATAATCATTGCCAATCAGTGTGAAAAACTGGGTGCTAAGGAAGAAAAAGTGATCGAAGAGATAAATAACTTGAAGGAATTTTGCCTTTGCTTATTCGCTTTTTACGACATAAATATAACAAATAAAGCAAATATAATTTGTTAATAGCCGGCATTTTTCTACTTTTGTAAATAGCACCACGAACTGACACCCAACCCTTCAAAATTTGCCGGTATGCTGTCGTCTGCCGGTATCGTGTCGGTGCCGTGCTGTGTCCTATAATTTCCGAAGATATTCGGGTTTGTTCGGGTTTATTGGCATAACCGATTTTTTACGATTTCGTTCTTCATGTTTTCTCATTCTATTTGAAGAGATATATGAAAATAAATTTTACATACTCACCTCCACTCCACTATATATTCTGAATCCAACGATTATTTTTGTATTCCAAAATGATGCGTTGTTGAAAATTAAAAATACTTTATGCTCATTTGCGACATTACGTTGCCATTATTATAGCCTGCATTTTTATTGCTAGTGAGATAAGTATTCAAAAATCAAAAATGGAAAGTTTTGAAATTTCCGACGAAATTGAAAAAAAAGGCTGAAAAGGCAACGCAAAACCCGTTACCGAGAAAATCCAGAGACTCATATGGACAAAGAATATGACCAATTTTTGAAGTGGATGTCTGGCTGAAGCGCCATGGTGGATGGAAGAGTACCGCAGTTGCTGAAGGATATTTAGACGATAGCATATCCTCAAAAAATGAGGTTTCAAAGATGTTGGCAGGCGTACCATCTGGATCTCGCATTTCCTTACAGAAACTAGAGACCCAGACAATGAATCATGAGTCAACTGTTGCTGCAGGAAATTTAGCTATCAGCGGAACCTTCCAGAATTGCCAGTTCTATGTAAATACAACCAAATAATATTTAAACGAAAATTTATATTTTGTTAATAAAGAATAAGTTAATCGAAAACTGTTTCTTGCGTCTTAATGCCAGCGCGGGCCTTAATGTGTACTTTATGCACGGGCATAAAGTAATCCATTATGTAGATGGTATCTAAGGTATAAAAACACAATAATGCACTGGTTTGACATAAAAAAAAGATTTAAAATAATCGAATATAACTACTAAGAGAAAAAAATTAGAATAATACAATTACTTTTATAAAAAAAGTCGTTAACTACTTTTGTACTTAAGTACAAACTCTGCCCAACTCTGCTTTTTATCACTGAATATACAGGGTGTTTCATAATAAGATGCTGATCCTTAACGTTGTGAATCCTTAGCTGATTTTAAGAAGAAAAGTTCAAATTAACATATATCCTTAACCTATCAACTTTCGAACTACAGGGCATTAAAGTTTTAAGAAAAAAATCGTTTTTCTATCATATCTTTAACAACTTTCTAGCTATTTTTATGAATATTTCACACATGCCCTCTAAGCATCAATAGCCTTTTTTGGTGTAGAAAATTTTTAAAAATTTGTAACCAGTGGCGTCCTGAAAGGGTTTTGACTAGACATTTTGGAAAAATATTATGTACGCCACTGCTTTTTCTCAACATAAAAATTATTTTTAAAATACTCATTCATTTTAGGCCACATTTAATATCTTGCCTTTTTATCGTCCGACAAACAGTTTTCGACAAAAAAATAAAAAGCATTAAATGCACATTCGCTATGTGCCTATGGTTTATTTTTAAAAATTAAATTAAAACAACTAACATTAAATAACGTGTGAACAAAAACGAAAATAATTTAGATTAGCTGTTGAAAGTGGCCACCACCTGCAAGAATGCATGCTTCGGCTCTTCTCCTCATTGAGTCTCGTACTCTTTGAAAAATTCCTGGAGTATTCCTGATAGTGTCGAAACAAACTATTATGCGGTTTCTCAACTCCTATGCTTTTTATTTTTTTTTGTCGAAAACTGTTTGTCGGACGATAAAAAGGCAAGATATTAAATGTGGCCTAAAATGAATGAGTATTTTAAAAATACTTTTTATCTTGAGACAAAGCAGTGGCGTACATAATATTTTTCCAAAATGTCTAGTCCAAACCGTTTCAGGACGCCACTGGTTAAAATTTTTTAAAAATTTTCTACACCAAAAAAAGGCTATTGATGCTTAGAGGGCATGTGTGAAAAATTCATAAAAATAGCTATAAAGTTGTTAAAGTTATGATAACGATTTTTTTCTTAAAACTTTAACGCCCTGTAGTTCGAAAGTTGATAGGTTAAGGATATATGTTATTTTAAACTTTTCTTCTTAAAATCACCTAAGGATTCACAATGTTAAGGATCAGCATCTTATTCTGAAACACCCTGTATATTGAATAGCACCCTATAGTTGCCAGGTGGCCGGGAATAGCCGGGATTTGCTTTGCATCCTGGAATTTTGTACCAATTATTATTACCATTTTTTTAGATAATGATATTGTCAGTTCGTCAGTTGAGTATCTATGGATAACACACTTTTTTTAGTTAGATATTAATTGCGCAGGAATCGAATTTTTCCCCGGAATCTATCGATAAAATATGATCTGCCAGAAATCCCGGAGATCATCCTCAACTCCCTGCAAAAAAAAAATGGGGCCGGAAAACTCTGGCGCCAATCTGGCAACCGTAGTTAGACCGCCTCTGGTTTGCTGGAATATCATTAAGTTCTTGTTTCGGTAATGGAAATAACAAACGAAATGCAAATAGATATTTTAACTACATAAAAAATTATCCATAAATTAAAATCAAATATTTGCATTATAAATATTAACAATAATAGTTGATATGGGAGTTTGATTTTCGCTTTATTACCGATATTAATGTAAATTGATTTTTTAAATATATGAAACATATTACAAATAATGAGTTAATTACACTAAAGATGTATTTATTAATCGATTATACTATACCGATCGATATATCGATGTAAATATGTATAATCGGCGGTATGGAGAAGAATCTCGAACAAACAGAAAGAGGACTTACTAGTCATATTAGTTTATAAATATGTATTAAAAAAATCCACACACACTTCTGTGTTCTTATGACAGGTAGAGGCCCATGCGGGTTTCTGCTCAGGTTATTTGATACTGCTGGTGGCTGTATTTTACCTACTTGGGTTGATAATAAAATTTAGTTAAATCCCTTCTGGTTAGGTATGTGCACACCACAGTACACCCACCCTGTACTGACGAAAACAGAGGAGTTGGACATCGGTCTAATAGAAACGGCTTCCTTTTCTTGGTAGTATCATTCAATCTGAACTAATATATTGATATCGAATTGTTAGGCTAATTGCGTTAAGTCTTGCTTGTAATTCAGCATACGACGGGGCTCATAGTCCATAGTGCCTCTATTAGCGAACGTCTCCGAGTTTTAACCCTACGCTAATTTAGATGCAACAAGTATTGATGGCAGGCAGCATACATTGCTCTGTACGATAGTCCTTCCGAAAATGCTACTAGCCAGTACAAATATTTGTAGAATCTTCTTTCATTTCTATATTATTCATTTTTCTTGTGGCTCGTGATCCTCCATGAGGCGATTTCTCGGATGCAGCAGCGTATCGAAAAAAAAATCGCGTAGGTAATCAATTTACGACTAAAATCGATAATATTATAAAATGAACCGCCTAAACAAACACCAACCTAACTGAACTGTGAATTTTACTCTCGCTGGCCCTTCTTCCTACGGGACCCAAGCAAGGCGGTCAATCGTTTCAATCAAAATGTTCGATGTAGAAAAATTTTCAATTTTGACAATCAATAAAAAACCAGTACTATTATGAAATGTTGTTTAAAACGAGTAAAGTTTAAATATAAGTTCAAAATATATATACAGGGTGTCCCATAACTAATGGTACACAGAAAAACTGCAGATTCCTTGGGTAAAAATACTGCGATTTGGCCATACTTAGTTTAGTTCAATAGCTGGTAATAACCGAGATACAGGGTGTCCAAGTAAAAATTTAATTTTCAATTTTCCTAAATAACTTATTTTTGAATCAATATTTTTGCACAAAATTTTGTGACTATGGTTTTTTTGGGGAAGGGAATTTGAATTTGTTAATAATTTTGATGTAGCGGTACTCTGGATACATAAAAAGAAATGTAACTTTTTTGTGCCTTAGTATAATTATATTTTTATTAAAAATATCAGTTTTTCTGTCATTTTTAAGCAATAAGGGTATGCTTTGTAAATGTCGCTCCGACTAACCGTTTTCGAGATATTTTCAATTACAATTCCTAATGCGCCGTTTAAATTTTGATTTGTAAATGTGAAATTTGTCACAGTAGGCTTTGGTAAAAACAAATACAATGAAAGCACTTTGAAACGTCATTTCTGTCAAAGTTTATTTTCGTTTGTCACAATTGTGGATGTTTTTAAGGAGTTTCTGAAGATACTGTTATCAAAAATTAAACTAAAAATGCCGCGACATAACTGTTTTCTAACGGAGAAATGCGAGACATGGTATGTTTATACGCACAAGAAAATTTTAACAGACGGGCACATCGGCGGTATTTGGAAATGTATCCAAATAGAAGGCAGCCAGATTTTAAAATTTTTAGAAGCCTATACAACAGATTGGGAGAAACAGGATCCTCGACTATTAGGTTTCGGACGTTGTTAAAATTTTCTTGTGCGTATAATCATACCATGTCTCGCATTTCTCCGTTAGAAAACACTGAAAACAGTTATGTCGCGGCATTTTTAGTTTAATTTTTGATAATAGTATCTTCAAAAACTCCTTAAAAACACCCACAATGCTGACAAATGAAAATAAACTTTGACAGAAATGAGGTTTCAAAGTGCTTTCATTGTATTTGTTTTTACCAAAGCCTACTGTGACAAATTTCACATTTACAAATTAAAATTTAAACGGGCGCATTAGAGATTGTAATTGAAAATATCTCGAAAACGGTTAGTCGGAGCGACATTTACAAAGCATACCTTTATTGCTTAAAAATGACGGAAAAACTGATATTTTTAATAAAAATATAATTATACTAAGGCACAAAAAAGTTACATTTATTTTTATGTATCCAGAGTACCGCAGAGAGCGCCCCCTATAATATACATCAAAATTATTAACAAATTCAGATTCCCCAAATTCCTTTCCCCAAAAAAACCATAGTCACAAAATTTTGTGCAAAAATATTGATTCAGAAATAAGTTATTTAGGAAAATTGAAAATTAAATTTTTACTTGGACACCCTGCATCTCGGTTATTACCAGCTATTGAACTAAACTAAGTATGGCCAAATCGCAGTATTTTTATCCAAGGAATCTGCAGTTTTCCTGTGTACCATTAGTTATGGGACACCCTGTATATATATTTTTTCATTACATTACAAAAAAATTGACGAAAAAATATAATTTTATTATTTAACCTTGCCGAATAGACAACAGTGCAAATTAAGAGGCGACATTAGCGTCGCCTCTGCGAAGAAATAAAATGCGTGCATGAAATGGAAATGCACCGTCGCGCCCGGTCTCAAGATGCATCATCGGCAATACGGCGGTGATATAAATTTCGAGGCGAAATTGCTATCGGCGAGGCGTGTCATTGCACTTACGACGTAAATTACCCAAATATTGTTTTAATAATTTGGGAAAATTCCCTATATTATTTCATAATATTTGGGTTTGAACAACCTCGAAAAGTACACTGGTCATTGTTTACGTCGAACGTCGGCCTAAAAAAAATTACATATAACCACCTTTTTCCCCAATCTGAAGCATCTACATCAAATGCCTCCGATAATTTATCTGAAAACTCGTTTAGAAGTGAATCATTAATTTACGAGGAGGAGGAAGAAATTTCCCCAGAAAAAAGCCATAAAGGAGATAATATTGATATTGATGTTATATCACAAGAAGCGGAAAGTTTGATGGTCAAAGAAAACATCATAATACTTTGCTTTTATTAGTTGTGTCCTGTAAAAGCGTGTAGGAAAAAACTGAAAAACTCTGTCACACCCAGGCGGCAAATTTTGACTTGCACCCGGGCGGCAAATGTGTGCGAGCCGGCCCTGTAAGGCATAAAAACACAATAATGCACTGGTATGACATAAAATGTTTAACGAGTTGAAACAGTAAACAAATAAATGGCTGTTATTACATAGCTTTTATTTTTTATGCTCCCTGGAATAAATTACTACCTAGATTTTTTTTTGTATGGCTTAAAAATATATTATTTTTTTTTCTCTATTTTTTTAAAGGCGCAATAATAATTGGAATTTATTTCTTTAAGCAGATTGCAATACATAAAAAGGATTAACCTTTAAATCAATAGGATTTTAAATGAAATATTTTTTTAATTATGTTGTTCTTTTCTACTCAAGCAAGGTAATTTTTAAATCCATTTATTTATTTATTTTTAATTTTAGTCCGCTAACCCCTTCTCTTGACAATACATTTTATTTGCTGTAATTTTTAAGATAGTAGATCGTTTGATAGGTAGTTTCGAAAATATTTAGTGGAAACAACCTCCAGAGTTCCCCCTTCAGGAGATTGTAGCCAGGGTTGTTAATGTCGCAGAAGAATGGAATTTACTACATTATTACATTTGCTACGTCGCAAAGGTAGTAAATATAGTAAATGTAATAAATGTAGTTATTCTTTTGATTGGCTGAAAGTGTCAAAAATACTACATAACCTCAACTTTATTATTATAAATTTGATGTTAAAAGTTGGAAATTCGAGTGGAAAAGTAGAAAATGTTCTTGGCTATTGTTCTTCTGTTGCATTCTGCTTTACGATTTGATCTAAATAAAAATATTCTAAAAATCAAAGGAGAAAGTAGAAAATGTAGCAAATATAGTAAATTACAAAGTACAGGGTATCCCATTTTCAACACCTTTATAGGGTATCTCCGTAATTGTTAGTGCTATCAAAAAAGTAACGTAGGTGTCATGTGCTCTTATTGGGTCAAACTTAAAATGGTAAAATCAAAATTTGAAAATTTTCGTTCGCTTAAGAGATACGGGGGAATATCAAAAAATTGACAATTTCAAAATTACCCTATATTTTCTTAGTTAAAAGAGATACAGAAAAATGTTTTATACAGAAGTTTGTTTATATTGATTGTTCAATAATCTGTCGTTTTCAGAATAAGTATATGGGGTCAGGTAAAAAACTTATCGGACCTAACCCCATTTTTTTAAATGGAGCACCCTGTATATTTTAATCTAAGAAGATTGCATTTTAAATTCTATTTTCAAATATATAACACACCATGGATGATATTGGTTTTCTAGGCGATTTATTTAAACTTTATTACTTTAAACCACAGTAGGTCATGAAACAAAAGCTAATATCTTAGAGACAACTATGTTGACATTCTAGTTGTCATTAACATTTAATATCAATGTCATTTTTACATATTCATTTGTGAAAATGACTTATCACCATTTTGATATTGATATCATCCATGGTGTGTTATAAATTTGAAAAGGGAGTTTAAAATGCTATCTTTTAGACTAAAATATATAGGGTGTTCCATTTAAAGAAATGAATTAAGGTCCGATAACTTTCTTACCTGACCCCGTATACTTATTCTGAAAACGGCAGATTATTCAACAATCGTTATAAATAAACTTCTGTATAAAATATTTTTCTGTATCTCTTTTAATTAAGAAAATATAGGGTAATTTAGAAATTGTCAATATGTTGATTTTCCCCCGTATCTCTTAAGCGAACGAAAATTTTCGAATTTTGATTTTACCATTTTAAGTTCGACCCAAAAAGAGCACATGACACTTACATTACTTTTTTGATAGCACTAACATTACGGAGATACCCAATAAAAGTGTCGAAAATGGAACACCTGTTAGTAAGAGCATGTTGCAAATTACATTTACTACGGTACTAAATGTTACATTAACTACGTTAACAACTCTGGCTGTAGCTCGCTAATGAGGGAATAAAATACAAGATTTTCTATGAAGTTCTAACCTTGATTTGGCCAATATACGATGCCAAAGACGAAAAAGTCGATTTTCAATAAAATTATTAATATATTAAAAACGATTTAATTTAGTCATGTGCTGTTCTATGCGATAAAGTATTGGAACTTCGAGGAAATTCCAATATGCAAAAATATACAGGCTGTTCCATTTAAAATAAAAAAGTTAGTATCTATCTCCGGTATAGCCGGAAGTGCGACCATCTTGAAAACACTCTTGTTGGATGTACGCATCCGTTTTAGTAATCCAACGAATTTACAGAAAATCCGCATACATATATAGGGTTCTTGATATATGGATAATGGCCCAACGATATAGGCCACCCAGTAGATTTTTTTAAAATTTTGCTCTAAAAATTATAAAGCATGCATCCTAATAAGAACAACAGCAGAAAGTTATGTCACTATCTGCAGCTGTGCTGACAACGCTTTGTTTGGTATGCCATTTTTTGTAATGCAAACATAACAGTAGTTATAAGTTTTTAAAAGTCTTGAGAAACTTAGAGGGAGGAAAATTGTTTCCCTCTTCGGGAGGAAAAGAACCATTTTCCTCTTTCGTTTCAGGGTCGAAAATGACGTATTCTATAAGGTAGTAGAAAAACATTATTTCATATTTTTTATACTAAGGTATTTTTTTGAAGTAATTTCCTTATATTATTAGTATATTTGCTGAATCTTATAATTGTTTTTCTGTTTCAGCCGGTATAAAGGATGAGGTTGAAGCTATACGGCCCGTTAGCAGTTTTGGAGACCAGCCCATCGTTGATACAGGATATTTCAGCGGGTGGGATAATCCATTTACGAGCAACCCGTTTGGTGGACTATTTGAAAATTTAGATGGTAAGTAATAGCATATATTGAAACGGCCCGGACCCGGGTCTATTTTTCGCTAAAAAATATGTCGATGTAGAAATTAAAATAGCCAATATATTTAGGTCCAGTAATACATGCATAGCCTACATGTATTTTAAAAGAGCTTAAAACAGCAAAAAGTCGAACATATTAGGGATTTACCAACCAACGGTCTCAAGTGGTCACATTCCATAGGTTAAAAATAACATAGGGGTGCATAAAGTGACGCAACAGAACTAAAGCAGGGGTGCGCCTATATAAGCGAGAGAAGCGACGCTCAAATGGAATTCAATTTTTGACTGTTGCAAATACAAGACGTTACGCTGCCCGATTCAGAGTCAAAATTTGCCGTTCTCAAATCAAGTCATTTCGCTGCCAGTGCTCTATCAGTGCATCATTAATCTCTTTAATTTCAACATACAAGTTTTTCCCATTCACAAGTTAAAGTGTTTACGCGGCCATTTAGTGTTCAGTACATCTTTATTTGATAAAGAATTTTCTTCTACTTGTTGAGTTGAGTATTCTGGTTGCCCCATCGGTTTTCCGATGTCGACGCGCTAGGAATCCTTGACAACGGAGTTAAATTCAGTATGGTATGCTACTCTCAGTATATCACTCTTTTTCTATAGACGCATAAAGAATTTTCTTCTACTTGTTGAGTTGAGTATTCTGGTTGCCCCATCGGCTCGCCGATATCGACGCGCTAGGAATCCTTGACAACGGAGTTAAATTTAGTATGGTATGCTACTCTCAGTATATCACTCTTTTTCTATAGTCACATATAAAAATTTACGGAAGTAAATCCAGCATCCCAAAATAAAATTAATTTATACACAAAATGGCCTCTCCATATCTTATCTTCTCTTTTGATTTATTAATACAAATAATCTCCACCTGCCAAATAAATTGTCTGCAGGACAAAAATGGTAGGTTTCTAGTAAAAAAACTGCAAAGGGTAATTCGGGATTAACGGTTCTGTTTAATCTAAAATGTCTGCAAGACAAAAATAACTTAAACATTATTTTAAAGTGAAAAGCGAATAACGGTATCACTGGTTGGCATAAATCAATACACTTTTGCTTTCGTTTAAAGGGTCGTTATTTAGTAGGTCATTTTCAGAAACAGATGTTTGTCTTTCCAGGGTGAATTTTACAGTGGGTTTTTGAAAACAAAGGTAGGTGTTTATTACGCAGTAATAAAGCCTTCCTCGAATAATATCTGCAATCCGCGGTAAAGAAATGGGGGAGGGTTCTAAAAAGGGTTATCTATGATGTATAACAGGGTAACCGCAGGTTATCACTGTTATAAAAAAGGGTTAAAATCATTTGGTATGATGTTGCCAGTAGAACGTTAATTTATAACAGGTGTAAATAAAAAGGCGTGATGGGTTTTTCTTAGGAATGAATGTTCGACGGTAGGACACCACTACCGGACAGTGTCTTTCGACTTCCAGTACATGAAAAACAATGCTCGCTTGAGAAGAAAAGTGACACATGCGTAAAGCGAGCAGGCTCCTAATTTTTATTACACTTTTATGAGTTATATGTTAAAATGTTCAACAGTAGGACACCACTACTGTACAGTTGTCTTTTCACTATACTACGTAGTAGCATTATACCAAACGTGTACGTAAACTGAGGGATGGTACATAAACAAAACGACAAGTAAATTAAATAAAAATACGTACACGAAAATGGGGTCATATGTAACAAAATAAATTGCAGATTATCAGGGGATCAATGTAAATAAAATGGTCGCAGACCAAGGGTTCATGTAAGAAGCGAGATAGAAATATCGGATATCTACTATTATTGTCGCAGACATAATAGATAGAGAACAGGTAACAATGCTATTATTGTCGCAGACATATAATACTTAGTATTGTGGTAAAGGGGGTAAATCATCACCGTTCTGTCGCAGACAGATATTGGTGAATAATAACGCGCTAAATTATGGGAGACAAACATTCTGAAACAGGTTATATAATTGTTATTATAATAATGTAAAACCTTTGTATCTGGTAAATTATTAATTTGTAATAAATAAGTGAATGGTTAAACTCTCTTTGATTTAAATTCCTGGCAGCCGAATCCTATCAGTACTTAGGGAAAAACGTCATACTAAGAATAAAACTAATAAATCGTAAAAGCTGACAACCTTACCGTTGTCCCAAACTTTAAAAGAACCTGCAAAGTAAACAAAACGTATACAGGGTCGTACCACAAAAATTAGACGATTACAGCCAGAGTGATCGATTCCATCAGGTGAATAATACACCCGGGGTCGATCAGATTCAATATCTAATTACGGGAGAATATATTTAACTAAATTAACGAGAATTGCTATTTCAACATATGCCATCTCGAAAAGCCATCTAGGAAGAGATAGGCAAATCTCCGGAAGGTAAGGAGGAAGACATACTTTTGTTAGTACTTTCGTCTAAAGTCTGTTTCGTTGCCGTTGATAGCTCGATACCCTCATTAAAGATTCAAAACAAGGGCCCGGTGGCCTAAAATATTTTACCTATAAAATGGTCTTTTTACGTACATCTAGCATAAAGATGAAGAAATTTTGACCTATTCCACCGGGTAACAGATAAAGTAACAATAGAGCCATAAAATGAAATGAAAGGATAATGATTAAAACGGCCCATCATGGTCGGAGAGTTGGGTTTTTAATGTAACCGCTTATTATTTTATTTAAATGTAATAGATTTTATGATTTTATGAATTTATTTACAAGAAAACTAATTTATTTACAGATCAAAAAATATTGACAATTTCAATAATTATAACTCGATAAAATGGTCCTCAGAAGAATCTGAAGAGTCATCATGTCCTACGCTTATTACTAAAGGCTCAATTTCCATAGTTGTGTCAATTACGTTGTCAAGTTCCCACATTTTTTGTTCCTCTACTATAGCATGTTTTATGGCGTTTTGCCAATTTTCTGATGACACATTTGCTAAAGAATGAAGCAAGAGGTGTCGCACTTCTTGCATTTTAAAAGTTTTGTTATTTCTAGCAACATATCCTTTTACTTGAGCCCATATTAATTCGATAGGATTTAGCTCACAATGGTAAGGTGGTAAACAGAGCACTATAATACCTCGATCCCTTGCCATCTCGTCAATAACATACTTTTTATACTGTGATTTATGTAGCCTAACAATATCCAAGAGTTCTTTTTTTACCATGGTATTATCGTAACTCAATTCCTTTCGTTGTAACCAGTTTACGATTTCCGCCTTTTTCCATGAAGTTGTGGGAAGATTCTCTTTTAGCCTAGAGTGATAGCTGGCATTATCCATCACTATTACAGAATTAGCGGGAATGTATTCTATCATTTGCTTAAAATATTCCTCGAAAACATCAGCAGTCATTTCTTCATGATAGTCTTTAGTAGAATTCGACTGGAATTGTAATAATCCTTGATCCAAAAAGCCATTTGAACTTCCTATATGAGTTATAATAAGTCTGCGTCCCTTTCCAGATGGTGGTCTAAGTCCTGTTGACCAGCCTTCCATGACAGCTTGTCGAGAACTTAGGACATTTTTATCTTGCCAAACTTTAGATACGGTGTGCCCTTCGTTCAGCCAAGTTTCATCCAAATAGAAAATGTTTTTGCCTTCGCTGCGGTATTTTCGGATGGACCTTAAGTATTGACGTCTCCAGCAAATAATATCTGCTCTATCAATAAGAAAAGATTTTCTGTTTTGCTTCTCCCATCGAACGTTCATATCATGAAGTATTTTCCATAGTTTCGTTCGTGATAGCTGTGGTAAGTCCTCGTCGTAGTTAATGGCTTGTAAAATTTTGTCTATAGTTGGTATTTCCTTGGCAAAATAAAAACTATGTACTTTTCTTCTAATACCATTTTTAATGAAATTGTCAATTTCTAACGGTTTCTTTCCTGGGAGTGGTTTTGGCTCACTGAGGTTCTTAGATTTTCTTTCACGCAAGAACCTATATATAGTAGCCTCTCCAACTCCTACCATATTGGCACACTCTGCAATGATGCTACGAACATCACTTGCAGGTTTCTGGTACACTAGAGCATCATGCACGTTTAATATTAATGTCTTTTCTCGGAGAGAATATGCACTCTTGCTAATTTGACGAAGACACGTTGGCGAAAAACTTGAAGCCATTGTTACAAGTATAGGAAATAATTCAACTTTGAGATAATGCAGTATCTAAATACAACTAAATACATAGTTTGACAAACGCACATCAAATGGCGTAATAACATCCTAAAGCAGGCAAAAATAGGTAAATTAATTACCCCTGTTGTACCTACTTTAACCCTAATCCTACTTAACAATGGACAGATGCCAATTTTCTTATTAAATAAGGTAATTACTATTGGCAACGCCTATGGTTTACGGTTGTTTTATGGCTTCAACCCTCGATATGAGCTATCAACTGCAACAAAACGGACTTTATCAAAAAAATAATGTAGGTGTCATGTGCTCTTTTTGGGTCAAACTTAAAATGATAAAATCAAAATTCGAAAATTTTCGCTCGCTCAAGAGATACGGGGGAAAATCAACAAATTGACAATTTCTAAATTACCCTATATTTTCTTAGTTAAAAGAGATACAGAAAAATGTTTTATACAGAAGTTTATTTATAATGATTGTTGATTAATCTGTCGTTTTCAGAATAAGTATACGGGTCGGGTAAGAAAGTTATCGGGCCTAACCTCATTTTCTAAATGGAACACCCTGTATATTTTAATCTAAAAAGATAGCATTTTAAACTCTCTTTTCAAATTTATAACACACCATGGATGATAGATATCATATCAAATTTTTCAAAATGTTGATAAATCATTTTCACAATTGAATATTATGTACAAATTAAATTGATGTTAAATGTTAATAACAACTAGAATGTCAACATAGTTGTCTTTAGGATATTAGCTTTTGTTTGATGGCCTACTGTGGTTTAAAATAGTAAAGTTTAAATAAATCGCCTAGGAAACCAATATTATCCATGGTGTGTTATATATTTGAAAAGAGAATTTGAAGTGCTATCTTTTTAGATTAAAATATACAGGGTGCTCCATTTAAAAAAATAGTATTAGGTCCGATTACTTTTTTATCTGACCGCGTATACTTATTCTAAATACGGCAGATTATTCAAAAATTATTATAAAGAAACTTTTGTATAAAACATTTTTCTGTATCTCTTTTAACTAAGAAAATATAGGGTAATTTTGAAATTGTCAAGTTTTTGTTTTCCCCGGTACAGTGCAACCTCGATAATCCGAACCTTCGCTACACCGGATTCTTTAATAGTCCGGCCAAACATTTCAACTGCATTGTGTACTTTATGATCAGGATTTGATAGTACTCGTTAATTCAAGCAAACAAAAATTGCAAATTACTTCAAAAAATAATATAAAATTTAATAAGTATGCTTCTGTTTTAAATAATTTTTGTTTATGCACTATTTTGTAGTTGTTTTATATTAAATGTTTCGTTTTTCAATAAAAGAACTGTCTCGCTTCAATAATTCGGAATATTTACTAACCTGGATGACCGCGGTTTTAATTAGTCCGGATTATCGAGGTGGCACTGTATCTCTTAAGCGAGCAAAAATTTTTCAAATTTTAAGTTTGACCCAAAAATAGTACATGACACCTACATTACTTTTTGGACAGCACTAACAGTTACGGAGATACCATACAGGGTGCCCCAAGTAAAGTGGCCTATTAGAAGTATCTCGAGAACTAAATGAGATTTTATTTTGAAAATTTGGCTGTGGCTATAAGAGATGGTTTTCTACGTTTCTAAAATATTTTGGATGATGCGGTGTTGCCGGATCATACCGAAAGTGGTAGCAATTTCGGAATTTTAAATAAATTACCCTATATATTATATTTTTTTGGAATCTAGGTAAAAATCTAGAACAGTTTTCTGTATAATATCATATACCTATCTTTAAGACTTTTTGAATTATAAATAATTTTGTGATTTTTTAACGCCGTATCGTTACCTGAAAAGAAAATCGTATCTTTTTAGCGGTTACAGCTAGAAAGCTGAAAATTTTACAATAGTTTCACAAGACCATCGCAATTTTATAATTTTGAACAGTATTGAATTCGTTTTATACAGGGCGTCTCCATAACAATATTTCTGAGGCAGATGAATTATTGCAAAAATCTTATTTTTTTTAAATGGGACACCCTGTATTTGATATTTCTTGCTAATAGAGGATCAAATTTTCTATCTAATGATATTATGTGTTCCTATACCTATCTTCACTATTTTCGGACTTATAGCGAAATTTATAAATTATCTTATAAAAAAATATTATTTGGTAGTTGGCTGTGGATTCATAGAAACAAAATAATGAAAAATCCATGTGGCGTTATGTCTGTGTTGTTGTAAAAAAAAATAGTTAACCAATAAGGAATTTATTAATAAATAAATAAACAAAATGAAAATTACATCAATAAAATAACTAATAACTAAATTGTTTAAAATGCCCTCCGTTCGCTCTTAAACATTTATAAATTGTGGTTATAACATGTTCATTTGTCACCTCTTTCATTTCTTTCTCTTCTAGAGACCCCAAAGCTGTTCGTACTCGATTTTCTAAATCTTCCCTTGTTGTGACGGGTGTCTTGTATACTATTTCTTTAATCCTATCTCATAGATATAATTCTAGGGGGTAAGATCCGGAGACCTTGGGGCCATTTCCATGGACCGCCTCGGCCAATCAACTTTTAGGGAGTCATAGGAGCTGCATCTGGATGATTTTCTGCAAGTTCTAGATAAAACTCTACCACACTCCCCATGAATATAAAATAAACTTAAAATATCTAAGCTCGAATAATGTGAATTAGCCATTTTTATTACAATAACTCAGACATAACGTCAAATGGATTTTTCATTATTTTGTTTCTATGAATCCATTCCACAGCCAACCACACTATCAAAAAATATATTTTTATAAGATAATTTTTAAATTTCGCTATAAGTCCGAAAATAGTGAAGATAGGTATAGGAACACATAATATCATTAAATAGAAAATTTGATCCTCTATTAGCAAAACATATCAAATACAGGGTGTCCCATTAAAAAAAAATAAGATTTTTGCAATAATTCATCTGCCTCAGAAATATTCTTATGGAGACGCCCTGTATAAAACGAATTCAATACTGTTCAAAATTATAAAATTGCGATGGTCTTGTGAAACTATTGCAAAATTTTCAGCTTTCTAGCTGTAACCGCTAAAAAGATACGATTTTCTTTTCAGGTAACGATACGGCGTTAAATAATCACAAAATTATTTATAATTCAAAAAGTCTTAAAGATAGGTATATGATATTATACAGAAAACAGTTCTAGATTTTTACCTAGATTCCAAAAAAATTATAATATATAGGGTAATTCATTTAAAATTCCGAAGTTGCTACCACTTTCGGTATGATCCGGCAACACCGCATCATCCAAAATATTTTAGAAACATAGAAAACCATCTCTTATAGCCACAGCCAAATTTTGAAAATAAAATCTCATTTAGTTCTCGAGATACTTCTAATAGGCCACTTTACTTGGGGCACCCTGTATAAAAGTGTCGAAAACGGGACACCCTGTACTGTTGTACTTGTTTTATTTAGAAATCTTTTCGAGGCTATAATATCTCTAACAGTATATTATATTTCCAATAAATAATGGTTTGTAGTATCCTTCGCGTACCACAATGGGGACACTTAGGGATACGGTATCGAATGAAGAGTATCGATACCTGGTATCGAATAAGTATTGTTTAGATAGTATCGATACCTGCCAAGTATCAAAAAGAAAATATCGATACCTACAAAGTATCGAAAAAATATCAATACCGTATACACAAAAAATAAAAGTAAAGCTCGGATACATCCGAATATCCAAATGGGATTGAAATGGGAAACCGAATCGGGTTAATTACACCCGAAGCGAACGCCGTTGGTCTAGTAATAAAAAAATGAAAAAAAAAAAGGTCATTACATCCACAAATATGACAAAAATTTATTGGCAGAATTACTAACAATAAAAGTATCGATATAAGTAAAAGTATCGATAATAAAATTACTTGGAATCGAAACAAAGTATCGATACCGTACTAGTATCGAAGTATCGTTCGTGTCCCTAGCCGGACACTATCACTATTCACGATGCTAACTATACAGGTAGTAACAGATTCGTCCTTCACCATTGGAATCTACGGAACGGTAAGAGATACGAAATCGGTTAAATCGGTGCAAAATTACGTAATGATGGCCCAAATAATATGCCGCAAAAAATCAAAACTAAATATAGAGGTTAAAATCTAAAATTTTATGTTTCGCTTTTTATTTTCTCCTGACTTTGTTCGAAGTGAAATCCAAAAATAAATTTCACTTTCTCACTTTTTATTCGCCCTAAGATAGATCATTAGCTTTAATGCGACCTTTGGTCTTTGAGTCACCATCGTCAACTTAATTTTTATAAATGCGGCCCTGGATTTTTTCGTTTAAATTATGAAAGGCCAAAATCTACGTTTAGTTGTACACAACACTTGTTTTCTGACGTTCTGTTCCTTAAATTGCCCATAATATTCATTAAAATACCTCAGTACGTTCCTGTAATTTACTTTTGCTTCGAAGACACTGAAGAATTTAAAATTATTATCACTATTTCTGTCCCTAATTATTATTTTTACGTACTACTACCCTTTTTTAAGTTTTTTAACCAATAGTTTTATCACTACTATCACCACCCGATGATACCTTATACAATAAGGGTGTATTTAATCTACACAGTAGCACGTTAAAATACTATTTCAGATTGAATGGTACTACCAAGAAAAGGAAGCCTTTTCCATTGATAGAATGTAACCACCTACAGACCGGTTTCGAACTCCTGGTATGTACATACCATACCAGGTATGTACACCTACACTGTACTGACGAGAACAAAAGAGTTCGAAACCGGTCTGCAGGTGATTACATCTTATCAATGGAAAAGGCTTCCTTTTCTTGGTAGTACCATTCAATTTGAAATAGTATTTTAAAGGGCTACTGTGTAGACTTAATACGCCCTTATTGTATAAGGTATCATCGGGTGGTCTGGGAAATAATAATTTTCCCATACATTGGTATTTGATATTATTACCACCTGAAAGTATAAGACTTTTTATTTTTGACCTACAAGTAGGCTGTTAATTAATTTATTTTATTAATACAAATAAAGGCTGACTCATAAACCAGCACTTTTTAAAACTTTTTAAAAAACATAGAGTTTTACAATTTCGAATTAAAAAGAATTTTTTTAAACAAACTAAATTACAGGAACGTACTATAGGGATATTTTAATGAAGATGGTAAATTTAAGGAACAAAACGTCGTAAAACCAGTAATTGTTGCATACCGCTGAATGTAGACTTAGTTTCTCTTCCATAATTATACAAAAAAATTCAGGCCCGTATTTAAAAAAAAATAAGTTGATGATGGTGACCCAGAGACGAAACGTCGCGAATCAAAAGTAGCAATAAGAAAGTGAAATTTATTTTTGGACATCTCTTCGAACAAAGTAAAAATTTTAGATTTTTCCAAATATTTTGGAAATCCCTGGTATTTGTTTTTTGTGGCATACTATTGGACCCATAATTATGCAACTTTGTCCCAATTTAACCGACTTCGTATCTCTTTCTCTCGTTTACGAAATCCCAATGGTGAAAGACAAATTTATGACACCCTGTATAAACAATGATTATCTAACGATAGTCACTAGAATGCCTTCGTTGTAGTGTTGCCAATCTGAATTTGTGAAATTACACGATTTTCTGGAAAAAGTACATACTTTTGTGGCGAATGGCACGGTCTTGCGAATGCAAATTTACATGGGTATATTGGTGGACTCTGATCTCCTGAATAATATTAAGCTCCAAAATAAAAACAACAAAAGTGAGCTGTAGATTTAGACATTCATAATAAGCTTAATCAGGTGAAAAAATTGTCATCAAAAGTTTTATAGAATACCAGTAACCCATTTGACCGGCCTCCCCCATTTGGTACGATTTCCCTCTATAGACATTTTAAAGTAGAAACACGGCTTTACTTAACATTAAGTTTGGCAACTCTGGATTAGATTTAAATATCTCCGATGAACCGAGTAATAATTATTTTATTAATATATCTTTGTTACCTATTCTCCTTAATTATAATAATTTCCACTCTGTCGTTGTCGCAGTTCTGTCATACGTAAACATTATTTTATATAACATAAAGGTTAATTGGATATCTCCAATTAGGATGAACAAATATATCATTTTATTTATTTAAATATAAAAATTATATTAGTGGTAACCTGCCCACATTGGTTTTATGTCTTTTATGGCTTTATATCTAGATAATAATAGAAGTATTACGTACATATCTAATTGTGTAAAATTATTTAGCAAATTATCAGATAGCACCCACGGCATCGCTTCCGTGGTAGTCCAACTACACTATCAAAAGCCCCTTTTATCCAATTACTCCAATACAATTGTATTTTTACCAGGAACGTTTTGGAGCAGATTTGATTTCTTCCAATCTACATATTTCTTGTGCTGCCGAATCCGAATTTGAGATTTGCTAACAAAATTTCGTGACGCAATATTGAAAAAAATCCAAAAAAGGTATAAATGTTAATTTTTTGGCGGTTTTTTGCTTATAACTAAGAAATTTTTGAAAATAACCTTCTTATTTAAAATTTAAAATAAGTACATAAAATTTCCTCCAAATTTTATTATTAAATTATAGGTAGTTAGTTTTGGGTTTCGGCCACTTTGAAATGAAATTTAAGTATTTGGTTTACGTCAGAACTACTAAAATAGAAAGAAACAACATCTTTGATGGTATCAGTGGCTAATTTCTTTTTTATGTTAATATTAGTTATGTATAGAATGAAATGAAGAATATATAAATGAACATACCTTGTACAATTCTCACCTACACTAAATTTGGTTACATTTTATATTTTTGTTTGATGTTGAATTTTTAACGATTGGACGTGAACTAATTTAGTTATAGCATTTAGCATTAAGGTATGTTATTATTTAAATATAATAAAATAAAAGGTGCATATTTAACATTATTTACATTTTGAGTACTGGGTTTGTTTATATTTTTACAATGGTTAAAGAAAGGGTTTGGGATCCTATATTAAATTATTTGATGCTAGTAATGTTTATTTTTATGATAGTAAAAATTGGTAATTTAGTTTGATGTAATTACATTATTGTAACTATTACTATGGCTATCTGTGTCAGTTCTAAAATTAATCGTATTATTGTTTTTTTTATGTGAATAATTTCTTTAATGTTGTCCTCAAAATTAAAGTTGTGTAGATAATCTAATGAGTATTTCACTGGTTTTATGTTCCTGATTCTATTTTTGAGACTTTCGTTCTTCTTGGCCAATGTAAGTTTAAGCCCAAAACTAACTACCTATAATTTGAAAAAAACGGCCAAGAACACAAAACAGTATTTATTATTAAAGTTTTTTTCTCCGACTAACCGCCCGGGTTCGAGCGATAGTAGTAGTTTAGCTTTGAATTCTTCTTGCACACCTTTGACAATATCGTTCATTAGAAAGAATCACTCACTGTTCCGTCCATGTTGAACAAGATCTCCAATTGATTCACCATTATTGGCGACAGGGGCATTGATTGAATAACTATTTTGTCTAAGTTTGTGTGAGCCAACATTAATGAGTTCGTCCTGCAGTCAGGCATAATTTTTTCAATTGAGCTCTGGAACAGGACCGTACTTCGCCCTTAATGATAATGATTACACGGCAATATTTTGGCATATTGAGACTTTCTTTACTGGCATAAAAGAAGGCCTTGTGGCCATCACTGAAAAAACACTTTTAGAATTAATTTCGATATCTACTGTCCACGTATCGACATATTTCTAATATCGTTACATCCCTACGACTGATTTCGGTTCGGGACAGTCATCGTTAGTAAACGTCGTTGGTTTTCAATCAAACCGACACCAATACGGCCGGGTTGCCTATATGACGGCGACAACATTGTTCGCAAGACAGCCGACGAGCAACCTTTAAAAATATGACAGGTAAACTCATTCATCAAATTATTCACTAAATTGCAACCTTTAATAATAAATTAGATATTTTGAGTGAGAAAGTTGGTTTTTGCGCAGACAGCCGAAACGGTTCGTCGGACAAAAAACTTAAATCATAAAATTTATAGGAAAATTTATGTACTTTCGTTCTGAGTAGGAAATTTATAGTTTCCGAAGTATAAGCAAAAAATTAGGATTTTTTAATGTTTTTTTGCATTTTTTTCACTGTTGCGTCACGAAATTTTTCAGATTCAGCACCCAAAAACGTATAAAATTGCAAAAAAATAAAACTACCCCGGAACTTTCCCGCTAGTGGCCCTTGTGAGCTCAAATTTTGACTGTATTAAATCCAGTTTATAGTCAGTATCTATGTAAGATATGTTAAATTTCAGGAAATTTACATGGATCTAGATCTTATGCGCTACCCCTTGTAATTAGACGTATCGGGACATAAACCATCCTAAGCTTGAGAATCTAAAGAGAATAGTTTCCCATCAGTTAAAAAAAAATTAGTTTATTAGTAAGGAAATAATAGCTTATTAATTTGTACGTCCTTTTTTGAATATTGGATAATTAATTGGGGTCGTGTAGTATAGTATGTACAGGGTGAGTCAACGATAGAGTAATTATAATAATAAATTTTCTTCTTTACGTTAAAGAATTAGAAACAAAATCGAAATACAAAAGTTGTAAAGATCATTCAGGTGCACATTCTAAAATTATATTGGAATCTACAGGGTGGCCCACAAGCACGTGGCGGGCATAACCTAGGTTTTTTTCAATAGAGCATACTGCAATTTCAGAACTTTAAACTAACAAAATCTCGGTTTTTTAAAATAGCACACCCTGTATATTTTATTTTTCTCTGATAGAATATATAATTATCTTTAACTTTTGTTTAGTATATCAAAGGTTATTTTTAATACTTTTTGACATATTTGAATTTTTGTCTATTTTTCATTGTTCACTTCTACCTTTATGTTATAACCGGAAGGGCCCCCGAAATATGTAATGTTTTAACCAATTTATTCAAAGATGAATGTGCTAGGAAAAATATAAATCTTGATCTTATTAGATGTTTGTTTTTAGTAGATGATTGTTTTGTTCGTTGTTGTTTAAACTCTCAATATATTTTTTGTTCAGTTAATAATTAAGTCAGAGCTAGTAACGCATTCACCATTTTGTTTTTGATCAATATTTCGCTACTTTTTCGTTTTATTCTAAAAGTGACTAACTACTCGTTTTTAGGGACCAATTACCTGAAGTTTAGGGTTGAAATTTTTTTTATTAATGAATTAATGGAAGCAAGGAACGAAAGTTTGTCAATTTGCACAAATTTACAAATTTCGTTTCCTACTTCAATTAATTTTTTAATCAGAAATTTTAAAACTTTAGGTAATCGATCCACTAAAACGAGTATTGACGAACGAAATATTGATCAAAAAATGAAAAGGCAAAAGCGCCACTATATTTTTATGTAAGGTGTCCCCCCCGTCCCCGAAACAAATATATATATATACGCCACTGTATAACGTCATAGTTGCCATGAAAAAAAACACTATAGTCCCCATGACAAAATCAAAAGGGGTGGATTTTCTAAATGTATCATATAATAAAAGGGAAATATAAATAAATAAAAATAAACTTGTGGCAACGAATATTCACAATTATTGTTTCTCTCATTTTTTAATTGTTTCGTTATTTGTTTTCTTCGGAATATATACTATATTGAACCATTTTATTATGTTTTGCTTCACTCTCCTTAGCATCAATGGTGATACTTCATAACTTGTTTGGTTGTGGGGCGCACCAACAAAAACATCTTTAACATAACCAAAAAAGAAAAAATCTAGTGAGGTCAGATGACGAGATCCAAATAAGAAACTTTTCTATTTCAGTATTGACATTACCTGTACTTTCGTTTCCTCATGGCAACTATGATGTTATAACATAAATGTAGGAAATTAACAATGAAAAAGAGGGAAAAAAATGAATGTATAATTTCCAAAGGTAGTGCAGCGAATGGCACGCTCTTGCGAAAGCAAGTTACAGGTTTTGTTGGGCTCTGATTAAAAAAAAAGTGAAGAAAATTGAATAATAATACACTTTAGTGGAATTTAAGATTTTTTTTGCCCAAAAAAAAGCCAACAACAAACCAGAACATAACACTTAGGGGGATTCCACATGCCACCTAAACTACACATACTTTTTATTTAAAACAAAGAAATTTAGTTTGAAGTTCTGAATAATATTACGCTCCAAAATAAAAACAACAGACGTGATCGATAGATTTAGGCATAATTTATATTTAATCAGTTGAACAAGTTATCATCAAAAGTTTCATAGAATAACAGTACCCCATTTGACCGCCATATCCCCATTTTGTACGATTTCCCTCTATAGACACCTTAAAGTAGAAACACGGCTTTACTTGACCTTAAGTTTGGCAACTCTTGATTAGATTTAAACGTATCCGATGAACCGAGTAATAATTATTTTATTAATATCTTTTTATTAATCATTCTCCTTAATTAAAATAATTCCACTATGTCGATGTCGCAGTTTTGTCGTACGTAAACATTATTTTATATAACATAAAGGTTAATTGGATATCTCCAATTAGGATGAATAAATATACCATTTTAGTTATTTAAATATAAAAATTATATTGATGGTAATCTGCCCACATTCTTTTTATGTTTTTGTATGCCGCCTCGCTTTATATCTAGATAATAATAGAGGTATTACGTACATATCTAATTATTTAAGATTATTTAGCAAATTACCAGATAGTATCCACAGCATCGCTTCCGTGGTAGTCCATACTACACTATCATGAGCCGGTTTTATCCACTCCAGTTATATTCAATTTTTATGTAAGGTAATTATGTCAAATTTAAATTTCAGGCAATTTACATGCATCTAGATTTTATGCGCTATCCCGTGTATTAAACCACTTTTTAATTTATCAGTTAAATCGGATATTTATCCTAAGTTATGGAAAACTGCTTATTTACTGCCGATTTATAAAAATTCAGTTACTAATTCTAAAGGCATTATGATACAGTAAATTTGTACTCGCAAGGACCCCTAGGGGGAAAATTCTGGGGGTAGTTTTAATTTTTTGCACTTTCTGCAAAGAAAAACAAACGGCGACTTCAGGTCGATTCTCTGTATACTGACTTCAGTAACGCATTCGACAAGGTCAACCATAATATTCTTATTGCGCAGCTCGCTGATCTCGGTATATAGGGTGATCTTCTACGCTGATTTTCGTATTACCTTTTTGGCAGGATTCAAATAATTTGCAACATCTTTTCCAGACCTATCCTAGTCACTTCTGGGGTACCTCAAATTACCCACCAGGGGCTCTACTTTTTTCAATATTATACAGGGTATGGAAATGTTTTATTATATTTAAATGGGTGACTTCTTGGGTGTCCTAGAGCGCTACATATATATATTTTCAAATAGACCGTTTTAAAAGCGGGATAACATACCCAGAAACTCACAGGTCACTCCGCGGCACTATATCATATCACCCTGGGGGGTACTATTTAAAAAAAATACTTATATGAACGAACAAACCCGAACAAACCCGTTGGAGATAGTTGACTTCCTCGCACTAATCAACCACCCTCTATAATAGTATTAAATTGCCTTTTTAAAATTATGCAATTATATACGTACCTAAAATAGCTGTAATTATATTTTTATTATTTTGCTGATTAATTTCAAATGCCTAGAACGAAGTGTTAGTAGGCAAACTTTATGTGCATCAACGTGGGTGACCTGTTGTTATTTATTTGTAGAAAAAGCAATTATTATGTTCAGTTTGATTTAGTTGGTGTATAGTGTACTTGTACGTGTTATTTTAATATAAGAAGCAACTTGCCTGAAGAATATGGAGAAGCTTTGCGCATGTTGTTCAGGTTTAGTATACAGGGTGTTCCTTGATGACGTGCTAATATTTCAAAGTGCGATTCCTTAGGTAATTTTACGAAGAAACGTACGGTCGCAATTGCTTAAATTTTTTAATACAGGATTTTGAATTAATTTTTTTTAAATATTTGTTTTTAATGTCTCCGAAAGACTTATTATTATTACGGTATTATTTTCAATTTTGGTATGTGTGATAATAATAGGATATAAACCAACATATTTTAGTTATAACATTTATTCTAATCGATCTACCAGTGGCTTCCCTGCAAACATTTACACGGTGTCCATTCTTGGATAGTTTTCTTGGGTGTCTCCGTTATTAGTAAAGATAGAAAGATGCGATTTTTGCAGCACTGCTACTTTTTGTGAAAAAAAGGTGCTGATATTAGAACGTTTCCAGGCCTCCTTGTTTTTGACGAAGTGTTTTTGAGAATTTTGCATTCTTGACACCCCCACATATTTCGGTTACCCTATAACTTATCAAAGAAGACTAAAATGTTCTCTTTGTAGTGTTTTACGTAGAATCCAGTGACGTACTAGAACAAATTTTCTAATTTTTAAATATATATAATTGTAATAATTATTTTTATTTTTTTATATATATTTTTAATAATGTAATTTCGATTTTAACAAAGAAATATTGTACTATATTTTTAGTCTTAACATTATGCCTGAAATTTATGTTTTTTAAAATTATACTTACATTTTTTTTAGTAGGCCAAAAAAAAGATAAATGAACAGTCAGTTGTGCCGTAATGAAAAATTATTTCGTTTCCGTTCGTTTGTCCTAATTATCACAGAAAAAATGTAAGCCTTGAAAAATACGATAAAAATCTATGATGACTGATGTGCTGCGTATATTTTTTATAAAACGTAAATTTCTGGCATAATATTAAGACTAAAACTAAAGTATTATATATTTTTGAGAATCTTGTTAAAAACTATATTACATTTATTAAAAAATATATAAGGTAATCCATCAGCAAAAAAGCAAAATTGTTTTTTGAGAACTATTAAATTGTCAAAAACATATCCCGTATATCAAAAACAAGGCCTAGAAAAATTCTAATTGCAGCATCTTTTATATTTATTTATATTCCTTCTATATTTACTTATAACAGAGATACCTCGTAAGTTAAGAATTCTTTCATCTGGAGGACGTCATCCTTATGGAACGACCTTCCCGAGGTGATGTTTCCCAACGAGTATAACCTTCAACGATTCAAAACCAACGCGAATCGCTTTATTCGCACACGCACCACTCTCAGTGCCTTAAAGGATTTTTCTATACTGCTTGTCTTTGTCATAAAAAAACCTTCGAAAAATGGACACCCTATACCCTGGCATTTTTTTTAAGTGATGGTTAATCAATGTCTGACGAGAACAATACAAGGACCCTTTTAAAGTAGAATTAACCAGGCTCCTTAGAAAAAATATCCACGTGAAAGTATATCAATGGCATAGCAGTTTTTTTGTAAAAAATATCAGGATATTTTTGCAGGAACAAGCCTGGTGGGTCCTTACAATATTTATAACTAAAATACGTGGATTTATCTCCTATTAAAACTCAAAGTTGAAAGTAATATCTAAAATACGGAGATATTAAAGTATATATATGCACTTTTCTTTATGAAATAACCTAAGGAATTACACACTGAAATATAAGGATTAGGGAACACCCGGCATAGATTTTAAATTATATTTGTTTTATAACGTCTAAATATTAGTTAGGCCCAAGGAAGGAGGATACGACTTTGGTGCACAGTCTTTGAAGAATAAACAATTCTTGGGTAGATTGTAAACAACTGTCCAGAAAAACAATCGGGGAGGTCTGAAAATTAGTATAATTTTTCCTTGTCGATTTCTGTTAATTGGACACATTACGTCGCCCCCGAGCATTCGTAACGTAGTTTTTATAAAGCCCTTATTGGAACGGCCGTCTTACATACCTGTTTACACTTTGACACTACCAGATTACCTACTATCACATTTGTCGTTATTGTTCAATACAATTCTTTATTGTTTTTCAGTGTTTGTGTGCTAAATTTAAGTATTGTTTGTGGAGAAAATAGTAATTCATAACTCAATATGGCAAGACTGTGCCAAATCGTAAACTGGATAAAATATTAACTTTTTAATCGCGTCCGTCGATTGTTTGTTTTTCCTAACAAAGAGTTGTCAAACCGGTCACCTGTTGAATGAACACAGATAGAAGATAAAAAGAGATGGGGATTCTACAGATAAGAAACCTCGTGGAAATACCGGGTTCATGTTTGTTTCGAGTCGGTGGTTAGTCCATTACCAGTTATAAATCACGTTAAGATTTTAGAGATTGAAGTGTCATCGCCTAAAAGTCGTAATACGGATTGAAGTTTACATGGTATTTAATTTTAAGATATTCCGGTCGAAATAAAATTAAAGGTTTTCGACATTTGACCTAACCGATATCATACTTTTTGACGAGCCATTTCCTATCATCTTATACCCGGAGAATAGTTGTCATTGTAGTTTTACCTACGTTATTTTTAATGATTTTAATACAATAGAAATCTAAATAAAAAAAGAATAATTTTGCGTCGCAAAATAATTTAAAACTAAAGCCGCGTTCTCAGAGCTTCGACGTGTCGCAGCGACAGTCCCCCACTCTTTTTGTAGGGGGTGACGTCTGTCACTTGTCATTCGGATGTAACCTAACCTTACAATATTTTGTTATTGTTTTGTGAATGAAAACAATTTGTTTTGTACAAATTTCGTTTTGAATAATTTATCATACTGACTGAGACTTTGATAATAAAATCGGCGAAGCAATGAAATATTTGAATAATATCTGACAGTGTATTTTAATATGATTATTCTTCTAAAGAAGCTAATTTCGTTAAAAAATGTTACAAGAAGCCAAAAAACAGACTAAATTAACCGACTTGTTTCCTTCCACTAACTAATTTGTGCCTTTTTGAGCTCAAAATATAAATGTAATGAAAACAGCCCAGTTTTATTCCTGTATTTATTTTATCATAAACTTGAAATAGTGAACAACCTCGGTAGAACAGCACACGCGTGCACTATATCGAAACTCTACTGTATTTAGGACTACTATGCACTAGAAAAACAAATACATTTACACATCTTATTAGGTAGTTTTTATTAACCACTGTTATGTAGGTAGGTACGAGAACCATTTCATTCCTCCAATAAGGAAGTCTAAAATCATAGACATGGGCGTTCTGACAGTGTCTCCTCATCATTCATATTCCATACCCTAGGTCTCATGGTACTAATTGTAATAGGCAGGCTTTCGATAGCTTGGCTACTATCCTCACTAGCTTGTGTCTCCTTTATATCTTCATTCCAAGCAGATACAAAGCCATCTTAATGCAGAGCATACTTGCTCTTTGTAATCTGTATCTACAATAATTTAAAAATATTTATATTATAAGATTTAGGGATCTATAGAGCTACAAAACTAATTTTTAGATAACATTACGAAAATGCTAACAGTAGGGCTAACAAAATACCTTGTGACTTTAAAAACAGTTTACAATTTTAATTCAAAATGATGTTTTACCAGTATTATTAACTCTTGCACTTTCTTCTTCAGATAACTTTATTCTAAATTTAGCTCCAGAGCGGTGAAGAATTTCTACAGGAATATAATTTGAATTTGTGTCCACATCCATTATGGTTTTTGTTTAACCTAAAATTTAATGTTTTAAACTTGAAATTGTTGTATAGTCGATAATCTCTTCCGATTACAGCGTATGTGTGTGAGTATGTGGAATGCGGAGAAGAAATTTGGTTGTTGGATTAAAATTTTCCCCTCTCGGAGGTTATAGGTTTGTTTTTTTTAAAAGATTTTTTTCGATGGCAGCGTCAAATTTTATTTTTATTTTCGTATTCTACTCCTCAAAATATGTATATTTATTCTGGTTAGTAAAAAAATGAACCAATGTAATTAAAAATTATTATTTAAATATTTTGTGGCATTTAGGTAGGTAATGATCAAATAAATTTTAAAAGCAAAAGTACATACTATTCACAATATTTTAGGACCAAATAATTAGTAATTACCTTTGTTCGGAAACAACGAATACTTATTTCGGAAAACTGAGGTTCAAATTTCAAAACAAAATAAAAAATTAATAATACTAAAGCGCAGTGTTGCCAGGTATCTCGTGAAATGTCACCAGATCTGTTGATCTTTTTGTGATTTTATGAATAATCTGGTGGTCCATGAAAATCTTTTTAAAAAAGTCCGTTTTCTGGTGTTACCAGTTTCGTGTTGGGGGCGGTATATTTTATAAATCACAAAAATCACCAGATCTTGTGAAATTTTACCAGATACCTGGCAACACCGCTAGAGCGGCGTGGGGATGAGGGGTAATGACGTAAACGATTCTGATTGGTTAGGTTGGTGTCGCGGGCGACAGTACGTAGCTCTGAGAACGAGCTTTCAAGCCTCGTTCTCAGAGCTTCGACGTGTCGCAGCGACAGTCCCCCACTCCTTTTGTAGGGGGTGACGTCTGTCACTTGTCATTCGGGTGAAACCTAACCTTACAATAATTTGTTATTGTTTTTTAAATCGAAACAATTTGTTTTGTACAAATTTCGTTTTGAATAATTTATCATACTGATTGAGAGTCTGATAATGAAAGCGGCGAAGCAACGAAATCTTTGTATAATGTCTGGCAGTGTATTTTAATATGACTATTCTTCCAGACTAAAGAGCTAATTTCGTTAAAAAACGTTACAAGCCAAAAAAACGGACTAAATTAACTAATTTGTGCATTTTAGAGCTCAAAATATAAATGTAATGAAAACCGCCTAGTTTTATTCCTGTATTTTTTATTATAAACTTAAAATTGTAGAGTAGCACACGTGTGCACTACATCGAGACTCTACTGTATTTAGGCTACGATGCACTAGAAAAACAAATACATTTACATATCTTATTAGGTAGTTTTTATTAACCACTGTTAAGTAGGTAGGTAGGAGAACCATTTCATTCTAATATAATTTCATCCAATAAGGAAGTCTAAAAGCATAGTCATGGTCCTTCCGACAGTGTCTCCTCATCATTCATATTCCACACCCTAGGTCTCGTTGTACTAATTGTAATAAGCATCAGGCTTTCAATAGCTTGGCTACTATCCTCACTAGCTTGTGTCTCCTCTATATCTTCACTCCAAGCAGATACAAAGCCATCTTCGTGCAGAGCATACTTGCCCTTTGTAATCTGTATCTACAATAATCTAAAAATATTTATATTATAAGATTTAGGCATCTATAGAGCTACAAAACTAATTTTTAGATAACATTACGAAATTGCCAAAAGTAGGGCTAACAAAATACTTGTGACCTTAAAAACAGTTTACAATTTTAATTCAAAATGATGTTTTACCAGTATTATTAACTCTTGCACTTTCTTCTGTAGATAAACTTTATTCTAAATTCAGCTTCAGAACAGTGAAGAATTTCCACAGGAATATAATTTGAATTTGTGTCCACATCCATATTATGGTTTTCGCTTAACCTAAAATTTAATGTTTTAAACTTGAACTTATCACATTTCTTAATCTCTTCCGATTGCAGCAGGCCAATATTTACGTTTTTTAAGGGTGTGAGTATGTGGAATGCGGATGTTGGATTAAAATTTTCCCCTCTCGGAGGTTATAGGTTTGTTTTTTAAAAGATTTGTTCGATGACAGCGTCAAATTTGATTTTTATTTTCGTATTCTACCTACTCCTCAAAATATGTATATTTATTCTGGTTAGTAAAAAATGAACCAATGTGATTAAAAAAACCAATGTAATTAAAAATTATTTAAATATTTTGTGGGATTTAGGTAGGTAATGATCAAATAAATTTTAAATGCAAAAGTACATACTATTCACAATATTTTAGGACCAAATAAGTAGTAATTACCTTTGTTCGGAAACAACGAATACTTATTTCGGAAAACTGAGGTTCAAATTTAAAAACAAAATAAAAAATTAATAATACTACAGCGCAGTGTTGCCAGGTATCTCGTGAAATGTCACCAGATCTGTTGATCTTTTTGTGATTTTATGAATAATCCGGTGGTCCATGAAAATCTTTTTAAAAAAGTCTGTTTTCTGGTGTTACCAGTTTCGTGTTGGGGGCGGCATATTTTATAAATCACAAAAAATCACCAGATCTGGTGAAATTTCACCAGATACCTGGCAACACCGCTAGATCAGCGTGGGGATGAGGGGTAATGACGTATTGGTGTCGCGGGCGACAGTACGTAGCTCTGAGAACGCGCCTTAAGTCCACTACAATATATGGAGAATTTGGAGGGAAATTTGAAGGGATTGGAATTAAATCCACTTTAAAAAAGAGTAAAATCGCTTTAAAAATAAATGAATAAACATTAAAAAAATATTTCAAACTTTCATTAAAGGTGATGCACAAAAAATAATATATGCCACATTTGATAGACATACTGCACTTTCAGAAAATTAACATTAACTCCATATCAAATCTGCTACAACATGAAAATAATAGCCATAACTTATTGTAATAATTTTCGACTTTAAAGAGACTGAATCCGCTTTAAAATATTGTATCACGCTCTTTAAATACGGTTTGCACAATAAAACGATACATAGCACTTTGAAACGTAAGTATGTGCAATGAGTAATACAGCCGAACGTGAGCGAAATATGACGATGTTTGCAGTTCGGGGGAAAAAGAAGATAAAAAACAACTTTTTATACAAAATCAAGAAATGCTAAACAAGTCTTGACCCAAGATGATGTACAATTGTGGAAAAATTCCCATTTGAAATGGGAATGTTTTGATACTTTTCGTAAATCTCAGATGAAAATAACTTTGTATTCTGCACTTGCTCAAGTTTTTTGAAACAGTACGTAGTATGCAAACATTCTCTGAGTGTGTTCGGCTTCGGTCATTATGAAACAAGCAAAGGTACCTACCCACTACGAAAAGTGTACCACTCCACAAAAAGAAGAGGTCAGCCTGAGCAAAAAAGGCTCTAATAATCCAATAGTATTTTTTCCTGATTCACCTGTATTTGTTTTCAAATATTTTTTTTGTTCATACATAATACCTAACAATGACAATACTTGTTTATTTTCTTAATAAAAACATGTTATTTTGTTAATAAAAATATATTTATTTACTTACTATTTATTTTTCGTTTCGGTAGTTTGCGCAACATTATAGAGCCAAACATAATTTCGGAGTACTCTTTTATTTTTATACACCCAATTTTTGGTTCATTTAAAATACCAGCGGAACTTCTGCATAAAACCTCAGCAGAAATTTTTACATCTACTCGCGAAGACATTAAATTTCCTTGGTGGACGAATTTAGATAAAATCTTTTTTTTAATTCGAATAAAAAAATTCCATTTTTAGATACCCAATGGTCTAATTTTTACTAAACAAATAGTCTTATTAGTTGGCTGAAATCATATAAAATTAATTTATATACTTTCCAATTTATTGTCTTCATTTGAAAAAAGTTTAATAAATTGAAAATGTAAAAATAATTTATCCCTACTGAAAATAATATGTAATAAATGGAGGCTGTTCGATCCACCGACCTATAACTTATGGGATGCGCAGTAAAAGTTAAATTTTATGTGTGAAAAAATGTATTCGTGTGCACGGTATACCGGTCATATTTTTTAAAATTGCTCGTCGGTTGTCTTGCGCACAATGTTGTCGCCTTCATATAGACAACCCCTCCGTATTGGTGCCGGTTTGGTTGCCAACTAACAACGTGAACCAACGACGACCATCCAGAACCGAAATGAATCGTATGGATGTAACGATATTATAACTCTGTCGATAAATGGACGATAGATATCAAAATTAATTCCAAAAGTGGCTTGGCTTGATGGCCACAAAATATATATAATTCGAGAAAATAGATTGTTTATTTCGCAATAAAGAAGGTCTTATATATGCCAAAATATTGCAGTGTAATCATATTTTCATTAATTGCGAAGTACGGTCCTGTTCGTCGGTTAAGGTCAATAGTTTATCAGTCGGCGTTGCGCATGCCATCTGACGATCATTGTTTACATGCGCGAAGCCATAAATTTGCCACTTTTGCTTTTACAGTTTGGCTATCCATAGATATAGGTCGATGGATCAGAGAAATGAACATAAACGCAAAAACTGTTTTAATCTTTTAATAATCTAGAATTCTAGAAGTTGATAGTTATGTTTTGCCTGTTCGGTAGAGAATAAATATCAAGAACGGAATGATTTTCCAAAAAAAGATTTGGTTGTTTTGATATACGAATAATTTTTTAAAACATTTTTGCTTCTAAGGTGTTATGGAAAGGATGAGACAACAAATAGAGGCACTACTAAATCGATTCCCCACTAAGGGAACCAATTCGTCTGACGAAACGCCGGCATTGCGTGGATTTATAAATGGCGTTGATCTACCAGCATTTCCCGATATTGGCGACATTGATTTGTCTAAAGGAAACGCCACCTCAGTTACTAAGGTACGTAGCAAGGCAGTGACGTATCTGCCGGTGACAGCATTCTTTTTTTATTAATTTTCTTTTGTCAATCTCTGAGTGGAGTGAAACTCATAGTCTCATAGTCTGCTCCACTAGTTTTTAATTTCCATAAATGTTTCGACCCTCGTCTTCAGTGGAATAATTATACATAAATAGGAAAACCATATTTAAGCATTTTTTATGTAAAGAAGAAAGTCATGATTTTTGAAACATTAAAAAGGTTTACTGAAAGTTCAGAAAAATTAACGAAGAAGAAAAAGGTGTAATAGTACATTACGTATCAAGGGCCGAAAAGAGGCTTTTACGGACGAGATGCGGAGTCCGGAAAAGCCTCCGGCGGCCCGAGATATGTACCGTATTTTTTTTACAAGTGCTCCGAAGCTTTAATGCCAAATAAATAAAGAAATTCTTCAGACAGTTTTCATGTCTACATGACATGAAAACACTCGCGCATGGAGAATGTAAATATCTATTTATTATTTTTGACAAATAGGCTCGGTGGCCTAGTGGTATACGGTACGACTTGTGATCTGAGAGTCGTGGGTTCAAATCCTGCACTCGGCATCTCTGGTTTTATTTGTTTTTTTACAAGTGCCCGAGTCTTTGAGGCCATATAAATAAAGAAATTCTTCAGACATTTTTCTAAAACATCTTTGAAAAATTAACTGCCAATTTAATTTATATATAATCCGCTATTTATTATCGCTTGTAGTATGGCTCGGTGGGTAGAGTGTCCGCCTGGCGATCTGAGGGTCGCGGGTTCAAATCCCGCACCGACAATTCTGGTTTTATTTATTTATGAGCACATAGTGACTCGAAGCGGGCGGGAAAAATCTTTCCCACCCGCTTCGATACTTTCCCGCCCGCTCTCTTGAAAAACGCCACTTTCGGTGAAGAGAACATGCATGAAAAGAGGCAGTTTCGGGGCACATGTAAAAAAATTCTTACCTTTCGTAACAGAAAAAGAAGAAATAAATTTATATATTATGAAAGTAACATTAATAAATTACTGAATTAACTTGAAAAAGGAATCTAAGAGAAAAACATCATAGTTTTAATTTGATTTTTGGATAGCCAAAAAGGGCAAAATTAAAGAATCAAGCCCCTCCCCCTTTTTTTTCGCTAGGATCGCCATGTCCCATCATGTTTAATTTTTCCCCTTTTTAAAAATTATTTTTGGCTATTTTCCAAAAAAACAATTTAAAAACTATGATGTATTTCTCTTAGATTATTTTTCAAGTTTTTTCAGTAATTTATTTAATTTATTAATGTAACTATGATATACAGGGTGTTATGGACATGATTTAATATAGTTAAATGGGTGACTCCTTAGGTGTCCTTGTAAAAACCCTTTTTGCCTACATGCTGTCGCGCGGCGCCATCTAGCTGGTTTCAGTTAGCAACAATGTAGGTCACTAGAGTAAACTACAGTGATGCCAGATCACACCGCGCGTCTCGCTCTTGCTAGGATAACGGCCGCGCGCGTATTGATATGTTTAACTACTGAAGGTTGCTTCAGTATGTTTCGATACTCGGTGTTAGAACAATGTTGCCGAGGGTTCCACGTGCTTGATGTATACGAATTTTAAACGTTTTGTTAGTTTTCGAGAAAAACTGGCTACGCCACTACACTTTACGTGAAAATCTCACAAGAATCATGAAACAAGATTAATTTTTACCTTTTTGATAAGTAAATGCGTGTGGAAAAATCTAAAATTTTGAGTTTTCAGTCTGTTTTTATTTTTTCCTGACTTTATTCGAAGAGATGTTCAAAAATAAATTTCACTTTCTCATTACTACTTTTTATTCTCCACACTTCGTATCTCTTACCATTTCGTAAATCCCAATGGTGAAGGCCGAATTTGTAACACCCTGTAAACATTATACCGTACTCAGTTTTTCAATTTTTATTGTAATTTTTGTAGATTATCGATGGTCATAAGGTGGTTATTAATGAAACCGAATACAAGAACCAAGATGAGCTGGGCGGTACCTTCTTCAAAGTTCGCATAATAGACGTTAAACCAGACAGCAGTGAGTTACCGACAGAGGAAGAAGCCGAAGCAGTACCAGAAAATAGAACAAGTGGCAATAAAGATAAGGAGGAAATTGAAAATAGTATTGAGAATGAGATTGTCAATTCCAAAGAGGTTGGTAGCTACGATAAACCTGCAAAAATAAGAAATCATGTCTAAGTAACCTTAATCCTTGTCTTGCATGAATATTATTTTATCACCTTAATGTAACAAGCCTAAATTAATTATGCGTGCTCTGCGCAAATGCTAATATTTTATACACTGCACAACTTATTTAACGCCGAACCAAAAATTCGCGTAAACTTTGATGTTATTTCCGAAATTGTCGGTCATTTTGATTGATTTTTTTTCTAATGTTAAGTCTTTTTCTTAAGAATATCACCCTTTATTATTTTGGTTCAAAAAGTATTAAAGATATTATACCGGGTGTTATATAGGTATAGCTTGTCGTTGGGATCTGCGGCGGTATCCGTAAGGGGGAAGGAACCGAACAGGTCACATGGACAATCCATGGTCGTATTTTAAAAATAAATATATAAAAATACTAAAATCTCTTAATGTTTTTTGTTAATATAAAAAGTCAATAGGCACTAAAAGTGAAAATAACAAAAAGTATTGGGAGGAAACAGGAATGAAACAGTTTATTTCTGAAAAACTTCGAAATTTTCAACATCAAAAAGTAGGTATAAAATAAGAAAATAATATATGCCATTGCAATAATTTTGAAAAAAACGCAAATACAATTTGCAATTAAAATTACACAGGCGTGAACATATTAATTAAAACTCAAAATACCTCTCAGTTTTTCAGTTTGAACAATAATACGTTCTAACTTTTTACATATTAGATTAAATTCTGTATTCATAGGAGGTATAAATAATAAAATTCATAAAACTTATCAGATTTTTGGTAAGAAATTTGACAACATCGGTAATATTTCGTCTGCATTCTTTAAATAGTTTTGGTAGCCTCAGAACGAAACAACAAGCCGTAAAACCGTTGTCTTTTTACGAAAATTCAAAACAGCTTCTGATACAGATACAGCCAAATGAAAATCTCATGTTTCCTTCACATTTTATTTTTTGAATTTGTTTATCTCTACTACTTCATAAAATTCACAATTTTTATTAAATAGGCCTAGATTTTTTAGAGCCCCGACCTAAATCACATTGGCCAAATTAGAGATTTTGTCATTCGGGGCAGGGGTGGAACCACCATGTACTGATTCTTTATTTCATTTAAATGTTTTTTATGTTATTTATTGTTGTGATAATTAAAGCAATTTGTTCACTCTGCGGGGTTATTATTTTTTAACTAAAAAGTATAGGCACATTTAATAAGAATAATGTATTTCATGAAGTAAAAGAAATGAAACAAATGAATCCATAGAAAATGTAAAGCAATAACTTGCAATGGCTAGTATACTCCACAGAGTGTTTTGAATTTTCGTACAAAAACACAACAGTCTGGTAACAACCGGTATAATACTAAAGTTGCCTTTTTAACAAAAACAATAAAGGTAGTAGTGATATTATTAAGAAAAAAACCTACAATTAGAAAAAAGGATCAATCAAAACGACCAACGAAGTTCGAAAATACATAACATCAAAATTGAGGCGAATATTTGGTTGCGTCTTAAATAAGTTGTGCAGTGTATTCATTTTTAGTACAAGGTACAACTCTATAGAAATTAGAGATATTGAAATTAAAGAAATCTTGAGCAAAAGAAATTAGTTAAATGTCCGACAATATTTATCTTTCTCATAAATGAAACTGGAGTCAAGAAACATAGAGAGTAACCATCATTCATGAAATATTTTTCATATATCAGAGTTTAGAAAATAGACCTTTAATATACTGTGCTCTAAATGAACTAACATAGTTCATATTAAATAGAGAAAATAATTAGGTATTCGAACATGTTATAAAGAATATAACATTTTACATTAAAGTGATATTATATAAGACAATAAATCTGCTCTAACTCTGTTTCCGCTTCCGTTTCAAACTGCTGCGGCGACAGTTCTTTTTATCTATACATTAATGATTTTGCCTAATAGATATAAAATAAATAAATGGTAAGAGGGTAAGTAAATCGATTAGTGTATAATTTAAGGATTAACAAAAAGAATTATTTTTATCTCTTAATTTTAATAATATAATTAATAGATAGGTGTACCACTTGACCATGTATAACTTACATCAAATTGCTTTTAACAATTAACTACTAGTAATATGAATATTCCTCCAAAATCAAGGATTACCATTTATATATACTAGGTACATAAGATAGTTCTTTTAAACATATTACTCTGTTAATTTGGTCTTTACAATAAAGATATATTTAAATATACATTACACTGCAAACATATTTATTACCCTATCCTCTAATATACTAATGACATTTTTCTTCCCTGATCCATAATACGGTATCTTATTTATTATTTATTAGATTAGCTTCTTACCTTTACATACACCTTCACATAGTTGGATATGAGTGTCGCCAATAAAGTTGGAACCATATGGGGAAAAAATTTATTTTTGGATTTAGGTAAAGTTTACCATAAGTTTTTGGTTCAATAAAGACCAAAAATTACATAATTAAATGGGACCATGCTGCTTCTGTTAACTGTCAAATTTTACAATTTTCTCCACAAGATATCAAAAAATCGCATTAACTGACCGAATTTAAAAAAAACATTTTTTGGAAAAGTTGTTTGTATTGTAATTTTATGTTCGCATACCGAATTTGAATCACTTGTGATAATTTTTGTTTCCTATGTATCTTGGCCATTTTTCATTGAAAACTAAAGTCGACCCTACCACCGTAATTATAAACAACGGCCCTATTATTGTAATATATCCATTTTTTTCAACGTAATTATTATTTCAAAAGCAAGAATCTTCTTTGGTTAAATATTTAAGGTTTTACTCCACAGATGATAACATTTTAAAATTGTAATTTAATTTTTTGAGGAAAATGAAGTTTTTGGTAGAATTTTTGGTATAAAGAATGTATTTAGACGATGAGTATTGTATAGATAAATAGATTTACAGTGGTAGGGTCGACTTCCGTTTTCAATGAAATTATTTGAAAAAAATTAATTGGCCAAAATAGATAGGAAACATAAATTATCATAAGTTATTCAAATTTGGTAGGTGGTCATAACATTGTAATACCAACAACTCTCCCAACAATTTTTTTTAGAATTCGATCAGCGAAAGCCATTTTCCGACATTTTGTGGAGAAAATGTCAAATTTGACAGTTAACATTTTTGGTCTTTATTGAAGTCAAATTTTACCTAAATCGAATAATAATTTTTTTCCTCATATGGTTCCAACTTTAATGGTGACACTGTAGTACATTTTATGGGCCACATCAGGAAACAAAATATAGAATTATTCATCATCTTTTGTGTAACATTGTTTTATGAATGTTCCTTCATATTCCTCTTAAGTTAAATATTAAATTTTCTTGCTTCAAAAATACACTTCGTATTTCCTTCATCTGATTATACAATTTAGATACATGGTGTCCCACTTATATTGGCAACAAGCTTAGCTTTTAGCGGTAGTTCTGAATTAATCGTTTTGAATTCTGATGTAGTTATGTATGATTCCAGGGTGATTATTTCTATTGCTTAAAGTTTTAGTTAACTAACTATAGAGGTTTTAAAATAATAAATATAAGAGCAAAGGCGGATCCAGAACTTCGTTTTGGGGTGGATCTCATACAGGGAAAAGTAATACGCTGCCGCGTTAGTCAAACCAGTATACAGGGTGTCCGGGAACATGTGGGAAATCTCCCGGATATGAAGAAAACACGCGAAAAGAATACTATAGGTTCATATAAACTTCTTTCATATCGGCCTCCTCTTCGGAGATATGGGCTCCCAAAGAGCACCAATGGAATCAAGTTTTTTACACATAATTATTGAACCACCTGGTATATTTCAATTACTTTTTAATATGATGTATACCAGGTAAGACCCGTCAAATTACTATCCAAGAAACTGTTGTGAATTACTAGCTGTAACACTCATGAGCCCATTTTTTTACGCCCTCTATGATGAGAACTTTGGACAATGTTTTTTACATACCTTTAACTATTGGCTAAAAATTAAGTACTCTTCATTCATGTCGCTAATGCATCATACAGGGCGTAAAAAAAATGGGCCCATGAGTGTTACAGCTAGCCCGTCCCTGCAGCTGTGAGTAATTCACAACAGTTTTTTGGATAGTAATTTGACGGGTCTTACCTGGTATACATCATATTAAAAAATAATTGAAATATACCAGGTGGTTCAATAATTATGTATAAAAAACTTGATTCCATTGGTGCTCTTTGGGAGCCCATATCTCCGAAGAGGAGGCCGATACGAAAGAAGTTTATATGAACCTATAGTATTCTTTTCACGTGTTTTCTTCATATCCGGGAGATTTCCCACATGTTTCCGGACACCCTGTATATGTAATTTTTTAACTCAACCAGTGACGTGCGTATTTTTTTTTAGTTCCTTTTAAATATATTAACATCTAAAATATGCGCGAAAGGAACAAGCTAATTACCAAAAATATTGACAGCTTAACTGCTTCATCAGACGTTAAATGCAGTGGCGTACTCTATTTTCAGCTATAGAATCTAATTTTGTACATCTAATAATGTATTCTTGTAATGTGAAAAATTTGAAAAGAATCAAACAGCGCAAATAAGAAAACTTGAATCAGTTGGTCATCTAAACAAAAGTATATTTACATGTCAACAAGATAATCATTGTCATAAATAAGACGAATAAATTTAGATGTTCTACGTACAAAATTTAATTTTATTGCAGAAAATACAGTACGCTACTGCATTTAACGTATAGTATTTTTTTGGAAGAAGCAGTTAACCAGTCAACATTTTAAATACTTTTAAAACGAAATAGAGATAAAATTGGCCATACGCACGTCACTGGTTGTGTCAATTTATTGAAACTTCGTATTTAGTCGTTTTGGGGGATGCCAAATCAACTTCTGATGTTAGTTTTGAAATAAGATAATCGCTAAAGATACTTTACTCTTTTTATTATTATTTTAAAACCCCTATAAATCCATACGCCAATGAGTTAACTAAAATATGAAATAATAGAAAAGTACACCCTACGATTATGCGTAACTACACCAAATTTCAAAACAATCAATTCAGAAATACCGAAAATATAAGCTTGTTTGCGCTATACGAATTTAATGAAATATAAGCTACCTAAAATTTTTATTGTATTTTTCTATTGCGTATAAGAAAGTTCATTCAAGCGGGCATAGTTACAATCAGCTATTCGAAGCAAGGCATTATACACTATCCGATCAGTAAGACCAAATATTAATTTTTAACATGTATTACTAACACAATAACGTATAACTAACCATTTTCCATCATAATATACCATATAGTAATTAACTCTTCGTGATTAACATTAATTTATCCATAACATAAGCGAAAAATACTCTGAAATGACTTACAGGGTGTTACTTAATGATATGTAGGTGATCGCTTGGCCAATTTTAAGTCGAAAAGTTCATATAAACGTATGTCCTTGCCTTTTTAAGATAGACAGGTTGTTAAAGATTTTATTTATTTTTTTTGGTTTTTATACAGGGTATTATGGAAATGACGTATTATATTTAAATTGGCGACTCCTGGAGTGCCCTAGAGAAGCGCTACATATATTTTTTTAAATCGACCGTTTTAAAAGTGGGTTAACAAACCCTCTTACTCACAGGTCAGCCCGCGCTACTGTAAACATATATCACCCAGGCCCAATGGCAATATTGCCAAACTTAATGTAAAACTGAAATTCCATATAAAATTATAAAAATTAATTATTTATCTACCTACTTGTATTTATCTTTATACCTAAAGAGCAAGGAAATCCAGGCACAAACACAATCAGTTTTTTCCTTTTTCATGGGAGCACTCCTGGAAACACTTTATGTACACACAGTAATAGTGAAACAGAACCGATAGTTAGCTTTTGAAAATACAATAATACAGATTATACTACAGATTATTAGATTTTATTACACCCGTCGAAATTTGGCATCCAGAAGAAACAACCGGTCTTAAACTGAGCAAATTGGTTTCGTCAATAAAAACAATAATCAAAGATTATTTATGGACTGGCAAGATACACGCGTAAACCGAAATAACAGAGCGGATTGCTGCGACTGTGTTGGTTATCGACGAAATAAAACGTATCCGGCCGCTGGTTGGTCTTCAACTAACAACCCGCAAGCGTGCGGCGCTATACGAACACTTCGGCTCAGCCGTTGTAAGTCGTCAAGAGGTCATTGGCATTTGACCTAGTGACATACGTGCCTATTTCAAACTTATTTAATACTATTCTTTATGTTTGTTCTGGTTGTTTAAAACATTTTTTGTCGTAAAGTCTCTTAACTTAATTGTACAATAAGGTATTACAGAATGGGAAATTGTTTAAATTATTTATTTTGTCTAAGGAGTTTAAGGTGTACATATGACAACACCGATCAAAATTCGCTTTTTGTTACATGTATCGCAGTGCCCCACAGGTGTTTTTCTGGTTTCACGTCAGGTCACTTTTACCGCTGAATGAATTGAAAATAATACGTGATTTCCATAACACCCTGTTTATTGAAATGTTCTCATAATTTAAATAAAAAATATGTATAAGAAGCGTATGTGTATGGAGACTTTTTGGACTTATTTACATTTGTATATGAACTTTTCAACATACAAATTGGTCCAGGAACCACCCATTAAGATAATTGTACATATTGTTAAGTAACGCTCTGTAAATTCAGCTGATTTTTAGCTATCCTAGCTTGCATGATGATGACCTTATCACCAAAACTATGCCATTAATTTGTTATATTTGTATGTTATGTTATGTTATCATTGATAAAATTGCAATAAGTAATGAGATTTCATTTTTTATTATTACTGGTATTGTTTTATTTATAAAAATTAAAACAATTTTTAAATCATAAATTCTCTTATCTTTTTAATTTAATTAATAATTTTTTTTTATATTAACTTGAGTAATTTAGCTTACGAATAGTCGATAATTAAATTGATATACCTACCATATAATAGGAATGCCAGTAACCTTATGAATTTACTAATTGCTAATGCGTATCTACTTGCAGAAAATCAAAAATTATGAATGTGTTATGCCTTCAAATTAGTCTTTATAAACATTATTTAAAATTTATATGTATATTTGAACTCTATAGTAAACAAGCTTACAGGTGATACCTGTACAAGTTTATTCACATTTTTTTTTCTCGGTATCATAATACAACCGGAAAAAATCACATTATCTCATTGTCATAAACAGCCGCGTGCACTACTGACATTTTGTAAACAAACACATGATTGTTACACAAGAGATGTCACAAAGATGACAACTAAAAATAATTTTTTTGTAAACGAGAAAAACCACAACGCACTAGAAGAAAATTATTTAACAATACTTAGGGTAGTGAATAACACGATTAGAGTTCATCGCGTTAGATCATGGTAACAAACGACGGAAGGTCGAGCCATGCATAGTGATTTGACAACACTGCAAAAACCTTGGTAGATTGACCTCCAATACAGTTGTTAAGTGAACACAGTTGTCTATAGGGTCGTCGCATATAGGATAATTTTAGGTCTTTACCTACGAATCTCTCTCTCTATGACACCCAAGGAGTTACCCATTCAAAAATAATAAACCGTTTCCATAATACCCTGTATATAGGTATGTCAGTTAGTATGTAATCAACTTAGTGTTGGTTGATGAACAGAATAAAATAAATTAATGACGGTAATGTTCTAGAAGGATGTAAGTAATCATGTGTTTATTGACAATTCCAATTTTTATTGCATTTTATCAATGATTTTTGTTTTGCACCTCTCATTTAATGCACTCTTTTCTTTATCATCAGACCGCAAAATTCTTGAACGCCGACAATCACGACAACATCAGTTTATACGATAACGTTGAGAAAATAGACCATGATGAGTTCGATAACATAGAAACATTTGACGAAGTAGATTCGGTGCCTTCTATCGTCCAATATCAAGGAAATACTCCTTTTGACCTAGTGGAATCTCGGTTTTCCACCAATTCAAATTCCGAATGGTATGAGGAAGAAAAGAGTCCAAACACAATGGATACCGAATGGACTCATGTTAGCCCCGTGGTTCCTGTTAATTCAAATGCTATTGATTCTGGGGAAAGCTTAAAAGAACACGAGCAACAGTTACCCGTGGATTTAAACAGGGATACCTATGTCAACGAGATTTTGGCTAAAAATGGTGCTCCAGTTAATCCTGATGCAGAGATATTTTTCGTCGCTCCTGGGAAGATTATCCAGAGTGGAGAGTTAATTGACCCTCGATAGGGCGGTTATCCAGATTTTAATTAAATGAGACTGATTTTTATTTATTTATTTATTTTTGTTAGGTTGGTTACGCAAATATACTGTGCCAAAACTCGTATTTTTGGATTCATTATAAGCCCATTATTTTTTAAAATAATAAGGTGTTTTTCATAGTTATTTATTTTCCTAGAAGGTATTATTTACACTATCTGAGAAGGCATTTGGAGGCCTATACTATATCGTTAAAAAATTGTAATTCAAGCAGGAACCGTTTGCAATAGAGCAGCACAATATTAACGCTTTAGAATACAGGTTATAGTAATAAACTGCCGTATAAAATGAATCGACAAATATCTAGTATTGGGAAAACCGATGATTTTAATAATCGTGTATTTAATACTCGAGCGATTTCAATAATCGAGCGAATCGCTCGAGCGGTTTCACTCGAAATTCATATTCATCAAGCAATTACGTTTACAGGTATTATAGCTAGGGTTGCCAGGTGGCCGGGATATTACCGCAATTTTTCGCGGGTCCCGGATTGCTGTGTATAATCTCGAAATTATGTACCTTATTTCCTATTATTTTTGTGCTAAATTATAAAAATCTGCCAGACATTCCGGAGATCATCCTCCTCAATTCCCGACGAAAATAAAATTTGTCCCGGAAAACTCTGAAGACAATCCGGCAACCATGATTATAGGGCGCCTTCGGCGACGATTCTCGCTTGAATTTATAACTTGAGTAGTCTTTTCAATAATCGATAGAGCGGTTTATCACTCGAAACTGCGATTTATCGAGCGATGATGTCACCGATCGCTCGAACTGCAGCGGTAGTGTGGCGGCGAGTATCGAGTGAATCAAACACTGCAAATAGGCCTATAGTTTTACAATCGCAAGATAATAAGCCAAACACTGAGAGAAGATTTTTACTACGATAGCAAAAAAAAATACCTAGGTACATAGGGGACAATAAAAAAAATAGCTGTGTAGGTATATCATTGCTGTAGTAGTAAAGTCGCTTTATACATATCATCTTGCCGTTACGTACTGTTACATAATAGTACATTACGTACCGAGGCCTTCACTGCCCGAGGTTCGTACCGTACTTTTTGTCAAAAGTGCGCCGAGTCCTTCTGCCACTAAAAAGAGTGTTGGTGTGTACTTCCAGCGTGAACGCGAGAGGGCTGTAATGAAAACATTACAGCCCTGTTTCTAGGTATATTACAGCCCTGTCTCCGAGAGGCTTGAAAAGAGCTACTTACGGTCACGAAAAGAGGTCGCGTAAGAGGCGCTTTTACGGCGCACGTATGACAAAAAATATATTACGTAACAGTAGTAAAACACCAGGCCCGTATTTAAAAAAATTATTTGATGATATATGGTGACCCGAAGACGAAACGTCTCATTAAAGATCCTGATTATAAAGATTATGTCATCTAATGGAGAGTAAAAAATAAAAACCGAAACGCAAAATTTTAGATTTTTCCAAATATTTTGAAAGCCCCTCTATTATTTTTAATTTTTACGTCATATTATTGGGCCCATAATTACGCAACTTTGCCCCAATTTAACCGACTTCGTATCTCTTACCGGTTCCGAAATCCCAATGGTGAAGGCCAAATTTGTTATACCCTGTACCCTGTCATCAAGTTTTAACGTCATACTGATTTGCGTTTTCTATTTGTTTAGGAAAGCATTTTTTAAAATATTTCAACATAATAAAAACAAAACCGTTTAGGACCTAGCTTTTTGTCTAAAAGTTGAGTAAGGATTAACACCCTGTATAAATATAAATAGACGTTCAGTTTTATGACATTAAAAACACCGTATTTTTATAAGTATGCTATATGACGTTTCGGTTTAAATTTACTATTCTTGAAGTATTAATGACAGTGGCAGCTGCTGCAGGGGGCGCACAGATTTTAACAACCCCCCCCCCCCCAAATCAATTATAACCAAGTAAAATAATAAGCTGAATATATAAATAATATATTTTAATTTTAATACAAATAAAAAACGACAGGAACAAACTCCTTAAACTCGTCTCGTAACAGTCGTATACAGAGAGGACATGCAGCAGCCCGTTGAGACTGGTTATGGGGGGGATCGAAACACGTAAGAAGGCCTTGGAAGTGATGGCCAAGCCTACTCTGCTCCATACGCTCACAAGTAACCTACTTTTATCTATCTGTTTCACTCATCACATCATTTAAGCGTCAATATCAGACTTACGTACGTAGAGTTAATATGAAATGCCAAAAAGTGATTGTTTATGCAGGCGACTTGATCCTGGTCATATTTGTCTCACTTTACTGAATTAGGGAAGGTTGCTGCAGACAGAGACAGGCATAGAATGCGAACAGCACGAATTGTTAAACAGGCTAACTTCCTTCGTCTGGCGGGAATGAAAATCAAGCAACATCTGAAAACAGAAGTAAAACAAAAAGTTGCTGAATTAGCAGTCCATAAGTTTAATAAAGAATGTAAACTGCTAATTTAAGTACCAGTGGGTTTAAATGGCCATTTCCTGTTCATACTTGGTTCGGTCAAATAATAAACAGTTAAAAATAACAGAATAATCCATGTCTACCCAATTGCGCCGGCAAGGGCAATTAAAATGGCGCCTGCCCCATTTCTGGTAATGAGAGACAGCTGATCGGAAACAGTGTACTGCGCATGAATCCGTGTCATTTTAATTGTCAGAAGAGTAGAATTTCTGACTGTAGTACGGAGAACGGTGTACTGCGCCTGAATCCTTGAATTATAATTGACCTTGCTGGCGCCATAAAAATTCCCGACTGTAATACGGCCTTTAGACGAGGCAATTTTTTCTCTTGCGCCGGAAATTATAATGGCACGTATTCATGCGCAGTAAACCGTTTTCGATCAGCTGGAGCATTGTCAACGGTCAGAACAGCAGTGGGTACTGTCGAAATCCCTAAAATATCCCCAGAATTAGAGATGTGCAAACCTGTTCGTTTTGATTACCAGTTAAAGCAGCTACTGCTATTTACAAATAGGAGGTGCAAAAAGTTGCTGAATTAGCAGTCCATAAGTTTAGTAAAGAATGTAAACTGCTAATTTAAGTACCAGTGGGTTTAAATGGCGCATTACCTGGTTCGGCCAAATAATAAACAGTTAAAAATAACAGAATAATCCATGTCTACCCAATTGCGCCGGCAAGGGCAATTAAAATGGCGCCTGCCCCATTTCTGGTAATGAGAGACAGCTGATCTGGAACAGTGTACTGCGCATGAATCCGTGTCATTTGAATTGTCAGAAGAGTAGAATTTCTGACTGTAGTACGGAGAACGGTGTACTGCGCCTGAATGCTTGAATTATAATTGCCCTTGCTGGCGCCATAAAAATTCCCGACTGTAATACGGTCTTTAGTTCAAGTTGCGATAAATCGCACGTAATCGCACGTGCAACTAAGTTACTTTTCTTGAAATTAGGTCAGAATTTGTGTGTCGTCATTGTCGGCTATTGTAAATGTAAAAGCTTCCCTAAAATAAAGCTGGAACATTTTTCTCAGTTTCTGACAGCTGTAGTAGCTGAGGCTCACAAACAGAAAAGAGAAATAGCAACTAGACGGCCCATTTCTTTTCTGTGCTAAAAGCCCCGCTAGCCGAAACTGACTTAATGTCAGGGTTGCTCCAGAGCATACTAATGTACTGAATTCGGTAGACTGTACAAAGTTTTGACACGTTGGTACATCTTTCTAGTTTTTGGCACACTTTTGATGGACGAGCTATTTTTGTTTTTAGTACCCTCTTTACCAGCCCGGTGAGACTGCTTATGGGGGGGGGTCGAAACACGTAAGAAGGCCTTGGAAGTGATGCTAAGCCATGGTATAAGTAACAATAGGTATGATTGCACGCAGATGATCACGTGGCTTGGCGAGTAAGTTTTAAATCTCTTATGGAAGTTTACATTGCTGTCATCTTTTTTAACTCTTTTTTGAATGTATTAAAACGTTTTAAGCATGTAATGATATATGAAATGAAAGAATAATATATGACGAGTATTTACGTATATTAATTTCATAGAAATATAACCCACAAATACCACTAAAAAAAGAAAAGATATTAGACAAATTCTTCGCGCCATTTAAGCCGGCCATATGGCCGGCCATGGTACCGGCGACGATAGCCGAAGCATGCCGAAAGCTGCTCGCCGACCCCGCTGGTTTTGAAACAGTGTTGCCAGACTTTTACAATTGTAATAGATCCACTACTATTTAAGATTCTTGTTGTGGGGCTCCCCCCCCCATATGAAATTTATGTTCAATCTGGAGGGACCACCTCCAGATTGAACATAAATTTCATCTAATAGGAAAGTAACGACCCTTTTTTTTCGTACTCTTTTTACTCTGACACCGTTTTTTACTATTCCTAGGTTTCGAACCGGCACTCTATTTCTTTCGATCACGGATTTCTGGCAACACTGCTGCATGGTTGCCGTAGTTTTTGGTGGACATTTTGTAAGTTTACCAGAACGTTTTCTTATAGTCTTGTGTTTATTAAAAAAAATATCTGAATTTTCATAAAATGAGGTGCGCTATGTTCGGTTGTGATATGGATAACCAGGCAAAGACATTTAATAGAAATATAAGGTTTTTCCGCTTTCCTAAAGATAAAAACAAACAATTAAAATGGATACAGTTGTGTAAGCGGAAAGATAATTAGGTCGTATTTTAGCTTTAATCTTTGTTGTATGTTCATGAAATAAATATTCCTAAATACCATGATATTATTCTTTCATTTCACATACCACTAAACGTAAAAACTTTTAATTAAAACGGCGTCAGAGTAATAATAGTACGAAAAAAAGGTCGTTACTTTCCTATTAGATGGGGGACCACCTCCAGATTGAACATAAATTTCATATGGGGAGCCCCACAACAAGAATGTTAAATAGTAGTGGATCTATTACAATTGTAAAAGTCTGGCAACACGCTTCGGCTATCGTCGCCGGCTTAAATGGCGCGAAGAATTTGTCTAATATCTTTTCTTTTTTTAGTGGTATTTGTGGGTTATATTTCTATGAAATTAATATACGTAAATACTCGTCATATATTATTCTTTCATTTCATATATCATTACATGCTTAAAACGTTTTAATACATTCAAAAAAGAGTTAAAAAAGATGACAGCAATGTAAACTTCCATAAGAGATTTAAAACTTACTCTCCATGCGCACGGCAGACGAAATTGGGACGGTTAGATATCCTACCTTTAGTTTATTGTATCATGATGCTAAGCCTACTCTGCTCCATACGCTCACATGTTGTGAAGGATGTGACAACATTGTATTATGTTGAAGTGACGTCACAGTACGTATAAATACAGATTTAACCTAGAAATAAAGACAGTTGCTACCCAGACATAGTACTTTCATTTTAACCCTTTCGTCCTTCCTAATCTTCCACCGACTCGACGACTTCACATGGCGCAGTAGGTAGCCGTTTTGTAAAAACGAATGAGCTGCAAGAACCTTTTCGTATAATAAGCTTGGAAAATGGAATTCCGTGGTATAGCACCAATGCCGATGACGGGCAATCTGGCAGTAAATTGGAAATTTTGGATTCAAAGATTTACTACCTATTTAAAAGCAACTGAGATAGTGAAGAAGGAAGAATCGACGAAATGTGCACAGCTACTCACGCTAATAGGGGATGAAGGTATTAGAATATACAATACTTTCACGTGGCAAGAAGGAGAAGAAGAAACTTTAAAGGCTTTAGAAGCAAAGTTCAATAGCCACTTTAGCCCCAAGAAGAATGTGACCTTTGAGAGGCACATGTTTTTTGCAAATAGGCAAAAGGAAGGTCAAACCACAGATCAGTTCATCACGGAGCTGAAGAATTTGTCGCTTTCCTGTGAATTTAATGACCTAAGAGATTCTCTCATCAAGGACATGTTAGTAATTGGGTTACGCTCCACCATCTTACGAGAAAAGCTTCTCCAGGAGGATGTGCCCTCCTTGGAACGAGCAGTTCAAATTTGCGTTAACCTAGAAAGTACAAGGCAACGAAGCAGATTGATATCAAATGGGGTAGATCATGAAAGGGCGGATGTAGATGCCATCGCGTCCAAACATGGAAAACAACGCGGTTATAGGAACGCACGACCACCTAATTCATTGACGAATAATAATAGGGTAACTAACCAGCCATGCCGAAGGTGCTCAAGAGGTCACGGTTATGGAAAATGTCCAGCATTTGGCAAAAAATGCCTGAATTGTGGTATACTTAATCATTTCTCTTCTTGTTGTAGGAACAAGAAAAAGTGTGAAAGAAGTTTTCCCAGTGATAATAAATATCACAAAATTAACTGTTTAGAACAAAATAGGTTTGATAATAAGGGTGATACTCAAGAAAATTTTCTTTTTGTAGATTCAATGAGCTCGGGAGAGGCAGCACCGACAAGAACAACCGGGGAGGTGAGACTCGTTTCGGGGACGTCGTGGACGACGGCTGTAGAGATAAACAAACAGCTCTTAAGCTTCAAACTGGACACAGGAGCCATGGCCAATATAATACCAGTAAGTTTCCTTGAAAGAATAAATTTTGATCCGTCTAAGATTCAAAAAACAAAGATTATGCTTACTTCATACACAAAACATAATATTAAAATAAGGGGACAATGCATTTTAGAATGTCAGGTCAAAGGAAGGTCGGCTAGTCTCTTGTTTTGCGTGGTTGACACAGATAGTAGTGCGATTTTGGGTCTTGATGCGTGTATAGAATTGGATCTTATAAGAAGAATAGATAGTATAGATAGGCATCAACCTGATTCCCTAGGCAATAACGTGAATATAGAAAATATTCTTGGTAAATATAGTCATATTTTTAAAGGTGTAGGCTGTCTAGAGAAGCAGTATCACATTGACTTAAAAGAAGGGGCAACTCCTGTAGTAATGCCTCCAAGAAAAATTCCTTTTGCTATAAGAGATAAACTCAAAAATGCACTAGAGGAGTTAGAAAAACAGGGCCTTATAGAAAAGTCAGCTGATAGTACTGACTGGTGCAATAGTATGGTCATTGTTAGGAAGCCGAATGGTGAGCTTAGGTTGGCATTAGATCCGAAGGATTTAAATTTAAATATTAAGAGACACTATTTTCAGATTCCCACTTTAGAGGAGTTAACGTCAAAAATATCAGGTAATAAATACTTTAGTGTACTCGATGCGACACAGGGGTTCATGCAAATAAAGCTGGATAGGGAGAGTTCTAGTTTGTGTACGTTTGCCACGCCCTTTGGAAGATATAGGTTTTTAAGAATGCCTTATGGCTTATGTAGTGCTCCGGAAGTATTTCAAGAGAGAATGACGCAAATATTTGGTGACGTAGAGGGGTGTAGTGTTTATATAGATGACCTTTTAATCTATGCAGAAACGTTAGAGCAACATAATGATAGGTTAGAGAAAGTGCTGAGTCTTGCAGACAAATATAATTTAAAATTTAATAAACATAAGTGTAGATTCTTGGTGGAAGAGGTTAAGTATATGGGTCACATTATAGGAAGTCAGGGTATAAAACCAGATGATGACAAGATACAGGCAATAAAAGATATGCCTCCACCAGAAAATAAAAAAGATCTGCAAAGATTCCTAGGTATGATCACCTATATGAGTAAATTTATAGAAAATTTATCTGAGAGAACGGCACCATTGCGCATACTATTACAAAAAGATAACATCTATGAGTGGGGTCCGACACAACAAGATTCTTTTAATAAGTTGAGGGATTTGCTGTCAAGGGCACCTTGTCTGAACTATTATGATGTCAAAAAGCAGTTTGCAACCATATCGGTAGACTCTTCACAGTCGGGTATGGCGGCAGTCCTTCTCCAAGAGGGGGGACCGTGTGCTCATGCGTCAAGGGCATTAACAGAAACACAATGCAGGTATTCCCAAATAGAAAAAGAAATGTTAGCAGTTTGGTTCGGGGTTACTAGGTTTTCTCAATATGTTTATGGAATTAAAAAACTAGTTATAGAAACTGATCATTTACCTCTTGTTAGTATAGTTAGGAAACCACTGCATCTGTGTCCCCCACGCTTGCAGAGAATGTTGATTCAATTAAGACGGTATGATTTCGAACTAGTATATAAACCGGGCAAGAAGCTGATCTTGGCTGATACTTTGAGTAGGGCTTATTCTAAAGATAAATATTTTGATGAGGCTATTGACTTGGAGCTCGAGGCTCAAGTTTGCTTAATAATGATGAACATTAATATAACTGAAGAGAGAAAACAAGATTTGATAAATCTAACAAAAAAAGATAGTGACCTTCAGAATTTAGAACGTTTTGTTCTGGAGGGTTGGCCGAATAAGATCAGGGACTGCCCAGAGAATATTAAATTTTATTATAAATTTAGGGGTGAAATTTCATTGGTGGATGAACTACTGTTCAAGGGTCAGAATTTGATAGTGCCAGCAGCCTTTAGAAAGGAAATTATGAATAGATTGCATTATACCCATTGCTCTTATAGAAAGTGTTTGGAAAAAGCTAATCTCTCATTTTATTGGCCTGGTATGAGAAAGCAGATCGAGGATTTTGTGCTCTCATGTCAAGTATGTCAAACTAAAAAAAAATCTCAGCCTCCAGACCCTATGATTCCCCATGACATGGTCTTGCGCCCCTGGTACAAGGTTGGTGCTGACATATTTCATCTTTTTAACGAATCTTATTTATTGATTGTAGATTATTACTCAAAGTTTGTAGAAGTTATAAATTTGAATAGAGACTTGTCGTCTGCTAATGTAATAGATAAATGCAAAGGTATATTTTCACGTTTTGGAATTCCCAATATTTTGATGACAGACAATGGACCAGAATTCTCCAGTTTAGCCTTCAGCCAATTCTCTAAATCTTGGGATTTTCAACATAAAACGTCATCACCTCTTTACCCACAATCGAATGGTCAGGTTGAAAGAGCAATTCAAACTGTTAAAAATACACTAAAAAAAATGCGTATTGGACAATAAAGATCCATACCTAGCTCTTTTAGAATTAAGAAATTTACCTTTAGATAAAGAGCACTCCCCGGCAAATGTTTTATTTAAACGAAACTTAAGAACAATTCTGCCACAGCCTAACTCGCATTTTGAAAAACGAAATTTTAATAAAAATAAATATGATAAATTTGTCAAAAACAACAGAAAAACACAGAAATATAATTTTGATAAAAAAGCCTCGCGTACTATAAAAAAGTTTCATAAAAACGCTAAAGTTTTAATACAAGTAAAACCAAAAGATAAATGGACTTTAGCAAAAATTATCAGAAAAGTTGGTATCAGGTCTTATTTAATAGAAACTGATGATGGCAAAATACTAAGAAGAAATAGTCGGTTTATACGAGAAGTAAAACATTGCTTTAGGGAGGATACCTCTCTTTCAGATTCAGAGAATTATAAATTAAATAATTTTGCAACAATTAATAATTTTAAAAACTATATTTATATTCCTGTATCTGACACGAATTCTCCTGAAGAAAGAAAGGGAGGAGAAAGAGTAGCAGATTGGGAACAATCTGTTACCAGCTTAGATAATAGTAACAGGGAACAAACGAATAGCAACTCTGAGAGTGAGTCAAGTTTTGTTGTATATGACAGTGGTAGTAATATTGTAAGTGACGATTCTCGGAACGATGATGGCATGCAGGGTGATTTGATTGGTAACCTTGCGAGGGACCCCAGGGTAATAATTATAGGGGACGAAAGTTATTCTAACTTGAAAGACACTGCTGTCAGTAAATCTGGCAGAATAGTAAAACGGCCTGCTAGGCTAAAGGATTATCACATAGAGTTTGATTAGTAACCTAAGTGTGCTTACATGAAGCACAAAAGCTATCATGGTTCTTGGAATCGAATGTTGTCAAATTGAATGTTGTCAAATTGAATGTTAAGTTTTACAGAAAAGCTATCATTGAGGATCTGCACTCGTTTCTCTTGGTATAGTAACAGTACTTGCCTTGATGGACGCTGTACTGCAGCAGGATAAATAATAGTGATAACGTCTGTGATATTAGAATAAGTTAGTAAGGATAAAAATATTGTTTGTAACATTTGCATCTGACAGTATCCTTTGTACCCTATATTAGTAGTTAAAAAAAAAGGGGAGATGTGAAGGATGTGACAACATTGTATTATGTTGAAGTGACGTCACAGTACGTATAAATACAGATTTAACCTAGAAATAAAGACAGTTGCTACCCAGACATAGTACTTTCATTTTAACCCTTTCGTCCTTCCTAATCTTCCACCGACTCGACGACTTCACACATGTAACCTACTTTTATCTATCTGTTTCACTCTATCATTTAAGCGTCAATGTCAGACTTACGTATAGTTAATATGGAAAGCCCAACAGTGAGTGTTTATGCAGGCGACTTGATCCTGGTCATATTTGTCTCACTTTACTGAATTAGGGAAGGTTGCTGCAGACAGAGACAGGCATAGAATGCGAACAGCACGAATTGTTAAATAGTTTAACAATCTAACTTCCTTCGTCTGGCGGGCATGGAAATCAAGCAACATCTGATATGATTTAAAATGGTGGAGAAGTGGAGAAGACGCATCTTTAAATTTTAAAATAATTTTTAATATTCTAATCTTTCACGAAAAACGTCGTTTCCTTTTTGGTGCAAGTGAGTAATTTGTAATTGAAACATTCATTTAGTCATCTTTACTGAGAGTAAGCTTCAATAATAATTTCTTTTCCTAAATCATATGGCGCCCAAAAATATGCTTGGACTTGAAGCTTGAAATATTTGCTAGGACCTAGAGCCCACTTGAAGATGGTAAAATATTTTATGTAAATTATGATTTACTTCCTATTTTTTAATAAAACTACTTACAAGCTTATTTCTGAAGTTTAATTTTTCATTTGTAGTTACGTTATTAGTTTAAAAAAATGATATAAGAGTGTGTAAGGATTATTTTAAAGTGATATTTACAGCTTAAAACATGTCAGAATCCTAATATTTGATTTTCACTACTCAAGTAAATCAAATAAAAGGGTTTGAATGTTTTTTGTTGGTTAAATGTCACTTTAAAATATTGACAGTAATAAAAATTTTGACAAAAGTGACATTTGAAAAGCACGTGCGTTTGTCAGCTGATTCCAGACGGAATGGATGCCTGGTTTGTTCGTTTGTTCCTTTGAGTTTGTTCATACTTGCTTCGATGTGTTAACACGGCTGTTTGTCTTCTTCCTGTTTATAAGTATTCGTTGCTCTTTACTATGAGACCCCTTTTACTAGGTACAATTGGAACAACGCTGTCCGTACTGGCCTTTGCTACCTTCTTCCCATTTTTTTTTCGTTGTTCACTGTCTTGGTGAATGTTGGTACATTTTCATCAAATTTGGTACAATTTAGACGCTCCAGATTGTACAAAAATTTGAAACTTTGGAACAACGCTGTTTGACATTGAGAATGAAATAAGTGTCGGGGACATTAGCAAAATGACATTTTTTTTTCAATTCAGATAAGAAGGAAAATTTCTATAATTTTCACCCTTAAGAACTAGGTCAAAAATTTATTTGTGTCTTAAATTTAATTTAAATATGACCGATGTGCGGATAGAGTCCGTCGGAGATCAGTATGACGGTTCCGCATCCATGAACCAGAAATTACATCCTCAAAGAATTAACGAATTTGCTGAAAATGAAGGAAATTCTAAACAGAAAGATGTAAAAAGCAGTAATTCTAAATATGCAGATTTACAAAACATAAACTTTGAAGGTAATAACTGCAATAAGGATTGTTTGTGATATTGTGATGGAACACTACATAATCCAGGAACAGTCCACAGCCTCTCTGTCCTAACTTTGTATCTAAACATAAGAAATCTTATCATAAGTATAAATTACCAACATTAATGGTTTATTTTTAGTTGGACTTTTTAGCTAAACAGGATTTGAAATATTTACTTCAGGGTTTTTCTTTCATAAAAAGATGATAGGTTTAAATAAAAATTATGCTTGTTATGCTTGCGTTTAAATCATTGTGACTGTGAAGTACATCATCATTTCAGCAAATTTTAACAGGCCTTTAGTTGCAAAATAAATAATTTATCATATGTCCACCAAAACTTGGTAAAAATCAATGGTTCAAATGATCCAGCAGAAGCTTAAAATATTTATTTACCTACCTATAATATTCTGTCATTTCATTATTTAAAGGAAGTGAAGCTAAATATGATGATAATTTTATGGATTCGGAAGAATACCAGAAATCCCAGGCTCAGCTCAATGACTTTTTACAGATGTCACTTCACATGTCCGGTGAACATTCTACAAACTCCTCTGATTATATACAGGTATGTTATTCAATTTATTTGTAACTGTTTTTGTATACAGGGTACTATAAATTTTAGGCTTAATAATTTGGTGGAAGCAAAATTTAAGTATTCCGAATACCTGCACAAATATCCAAAAGAAAACGAAAATTCAGTTCTGGTTTCTAATTTTTTGTGCCTAAATTTATTACTTGGGAGCCGATTTTTATTTTTCACACCTTAGCGTTATTAGTTTCAAAATTAGACATTTCATTCGTTACCACCCATCAAGTCAATTTTTTTTTAATACGGACCAGGAATTTAAAATACAGTTTTAGGGACTTCTAAGGTTAGAAATTTGAAGCAATTTAAATATTAATCAATCCATTAAATATTCACATTTCCACTTTTCTGAGCTATAATTATTTAGGTTAAAAGATTCAAAATTAGCTAAAGAATTTATCTCATTAAGATAGTCGAGGAAAAAAACCCATTTTCCCTATATCAACTATAATAATGATTGTTCAAGATAGTTCTAGATAATTAATTATTTATTATTGATACCTTCAAAAATCATGATTAAAAGTATTATGTTCACATATCAGCTTATGTGTATGTATAGGTCTAAAACCAACGAACTGGTTCCGATTTAATATGGTGAAACAGGTGGATTAGGAATCAAGCGCCAATTCCGAAACCAAGCTTTAACAGACTTTTCATCTTCACAAAAACACAATCACAAATTACACTGATAGAACCGAATAGGTTGCCGCGTAAACAAATACTAAAAGCGCAGGCGCGGCAGTCGGGATTACTCCCACCACACACGAATTTGAGCGATTGCGGTTATCATTGCGAGATTATGGATAGGATTGTGGGATTGCGAGAATGATTGCCGGATCGCAAGAAGAATTCCGAGACTTCCATGTGATTGCGAATGATTTCGGAGGAGATCTACATGTATTGCGACGAGTGGTCAATTTAGAAACGAATCTAAAAATTTCATAAATTTGGAGTTGCGTCATTGTTTTCGCGTGGTGACGGCGATACGCATGGTTTGCTGCTTAATTCACGACTACATATAATAATATATAAAGTTATATATCTTTTATTATACTCAAGATTTTACTATTCTAATTAATGAAGTAAATCTGAGCATTTGCTGCAGGTTTAAAAACTAATAAAACTGTAAGTAAAAACAGACCTATTTTTATCATAAAACAGGGTGTTTCATAATTGAATGCTGATCCTAAAGGGCGGTACTTGGATGATTTTAAGAAAAATTCTTTATATCAACATAGGTCATACATGACATATTGCAAGGCATTGTAACAGTCATGCTATAGATGAAAATTAAAAAATCCTTTATCCTGGAAAATGCGTAATTTCAATATTAAATTTTTCTTAATTTTAGGGTGATGATTTTAAAAAGGAAAATGACAGTGATGAGTCTGATGACATTGATTCTACATCAAATGAAGATGATGTGCAATGTGACATTTGTCAGAAAATATTTTTGGATAATGATGATCTTAATCTTCATATTAGGTCAAGAAGAATGGATGATAAAAGGTAATGTTAAAGGTGTTTCTTCCATTGTAGAAAGGTATTAGTCATAGATTATTGAGCGGGCAAAAGTTGGCATTGATACTCTGCATCTGATTTGGCCCTGTATAACCTTAGAATTTATTTTAATATATTAAATTATTGAAGATGATGATAGTCAGATTATAGATGGAAATCTGGTAAACCGCTGTAAACGTTGTACTGGAAGTATTTTAATACATCATTAAATTGTGGGGTCCTAAAATCGTAAAGTTCGATTTTATAGTATAGTGTAGTCTCTCAAAAAGACTGTCTGATCTCATAATCTGTAAGACTTACAACTAGACGTTAAATACAAAAGTTTTTTGGATTGATCTAATTTTTAAAATATTTGATTTGCACATATACAGAGTGTTTAGTTTCTCTTGGCCAAGTATAAAATTTCTTATTATAAATGCGATAATATTAGGAAATAAAGTGTTTTGAACTAGATACATAATATTTTGCAAAAGGTTGATTTTTAAAAGAAAATTTTAATCAAATACTTATAGATGAAAACTGTTCAAAATTGAGATCAACATATTGTAATAAACATTGCGTAATTGAATGTAGAATTAAAAAATTTCAAAAAATATAATCAAATCAAATGAAATCATTTATTTATGTCAATATACAGCTTCAATATTTACATTTTATGTCAATAAGATTAGAATATTTCATGAGAAAAGACAATGAAAATTTACACTAATATTTTCCCAACTTCACATACTATAAGGTAGGAACATTTAAAACAAGTTAATAAAAATCAAACAAAAAAGAAACTTCACACATGTTAAAACTGACAGTTCAAAGATCAGTAAAGTCATATTAAAATATTGAACAGTACTATAGAATCCCTTACCGAGGAGAGAATCCTTGAAAACCAGCCCAAAAACAAATGAGGTCATTTCCTGACCAAGATGTGGCAATTTATTAAAAAGACGCGCAAGAAACCCAGGGCCATCCTGACATCTCTGGAGTCGTTTATATGCCGGTACTATACAGGGTCCGCAAACGAAGCGTGGACGGAAGATTAAATCGTTATCGAAGAACTTATCAACAATACTAAAACAGCTTGAGATATGGGATCAAAAGCGGCATGTTTTAAAAATATTTTACATTATACAGGGTGGCCCAAAAAGTGTGACAGCATAAAGTTATATTTTTTTAAATGGGACACCCAGTATTTTATTCCATATTTAGGTTCGTATTACTATCGTTTATAAGTGCCTCAAATTTTATTTAATTTGGTTGTGTAGTTTCGGAGAAATAAATTAAAAACTATGAAAAAAAAGGTTTTGCAGTCCTGAATAAAAAAATTTAAAAAAACAATACAGAACTATTTTTTTAACCTCGGCATTGAGTAAAATTTATGACAAGAGGTCTAGAGATACTATGAATGTAATTGCGTTTATATATTTTATACAGGGTGTTCATAATAAGGTTTCAAAAACCCCACATTTTGAAATAATTGTTCTCAAGTTTTTCAAATGGAACACCCTGTATATTATTTGGCTATTTGACGTAGAATTCATAGACAATTTTTTTTTGTAATACAAGCATATAAGTTTAATCCAGCCGTTTTCGAAATAATTGTAAATATCACAAATTATGTTGTTTAAATAGAGTTTTTATTGGGAAATTTTGTTATAGGCGACTAGACTAATAATTGTAAACTAAAGTAAATGTTCAAAATAGCTTCCTTTTACTTAATTTAATGATTTTCCTCTACTGCCAACAGAACTCTTAATTCATTTTCTTCATTAATAACGGGTTTATTGATTATCATCCTTTTTGTGTACCCAGTGCTTCCTGTTGCTACAAATCTTTGCAACAACTTCTCGAAGGTTTTTGGTCTCGGCTTTCTCTTAATATCTGAATATCTTTCAGCATACACTCGGCTCGCGAGGAGGCAATTTCTTGCACATTCACCCAGTATAAAAATCATATTTACCATTTCTAAAGTTGTAAAATTCGACATTTTGTGTAAGTTAGTATTTAATTTCGACGACTGAACAAATGTAAATAATTTTATTTGACTGCCATAGTGACAATCTAAACAAAAAGAAATCATTGCAACTCGATTAAGAATAAAAAATAAAATTAAATAATAAAAGTAGCAAAATTGTATGCTTTTAAAATTTATATCGAAATAACTAAAATACGGTAAACTCTAAGAGTAAAAGGAAGCTATTTTGAACATTTACTTTAGTTTACAATTATTAGTCTAGTCGCCTATAACAAAATTTCCCAATAAAAACTCTATTTAAACAACATAATTTATGATATTTTTATTTCGAAAACGGCTGGATATAACTTATATGCTTGTATTACAAAAAAAAATTGTCTATGAATTCTACGTCAAATAGCCAAATAATATACAGGGTGTTCCATTTGAAAAACTTGAGAAAAATTATTTTAAAATGTGGGGTTTTTGAAAGCTTATTATGAACACCCTGTATAAAATAAATAAACGCAATTAAATTCATAGTATCTCTAGACCTCTTGTCATAAATTTCACTCACTGCGGAGGTTAAAAAAATAGTTCTGGATTGTTTTTTTTGATTTTTTTATTCAGGACTGCAAAACTTTTTTTTTTAGTTTTTAATTTATTTCTCCGAGGCACTTATAAACGATAGTAATACGAACCTAAATATGCAGTAAAATACTGGGTGTCCCATTTAAAAAAATATAACTTTATGCTGTCACACTTTTTGGGCCACCCTGTATAATGTAAAATATTTTTAAAATATGCCGCTTTTAATCCAATATCTCAAGCTGTTTCGGTATTGTTGATAAGTTCTTCGATAATGATTTAATCTTCCGTCCACGCTTCGTTTGCGGACCCTGTATGTCCTCAATTTCGCGTTCCGTAAGAGTGAACATCCTCGTGTCTCCTGAGCTTATGCAGGTTGTTCTTGACATATATTAGACAATTCAGGATAAATTGAGAAAGTAATGTCAAAATTCTTAAAGATCCAAAGGCATGCCTATAGTCCTCTAGATAAGATAGGTTAGCAATTATCCTTACTGCACGCCTTTGGACTCGAAAAACATCCATGGCATCAGTGCAATGGCCCTAAACAAAGATTGCATAAGTGATGTGAGAATGCAGAAGAGCAATGTAGGCCTGCCTCAAGACATGCCGCGTAACATTGTTCGAGAGCCTACGAAGTAATACTGTATTTCAGCTCAGCTTAGAGACTAGGATGATGACTCACAGTAACCTGGGTTTACACCGAAAAACCTAACAGTTTTAGCTTCCTCAGGAAGCCATCTCATCGAGAAGGCCATTTTTTTAGTTTTATCAATGTACTGAAAAAGTGGCTCCAAACCAGCTCTTGGCCTGTCCAAGGCCATACGCGACGCATCGATAGTTCTGGCCCGGGCAACCAATGTTAGTGTCATCCGCAAAGATGGCATAGTGAATAACTGATGGGATCGGCTTGAGGCAGATCAGATATAAGAAATAAAAGGGGACCCAAATTTGATCCTTGTGGCACACCAATCATCACTTTCGTGTCCGGGAGCCTAGAGTGTCTAGTTAAAATATTGGTACTTGGACAAGGAGAAACTGAACACCTTGTACTTATATATAAAAATAAAATACTTACAAACTAAATTCAATCAATCAAACTTTTGTGTTTACCTGTAGGTCTTAGAGATTCTGAGATTGGACAGTGGGTTTGTTCGGCTTTGTTACCCGAAGCACCCTGTACATTTTACACCCGAATATCCGGTTTCGCCACTAGTCATCTTACTTGGACCACTCAGTACATACTTTCATATGACTAATTTTTCTAGGTATAAATGCTGCAACTGTCACAAAACATTCCGAGATAATACTCAATTAAAAGTACATGCCAGGAAACATACAGGGGAAAAACCATTCGAATGTAGTATTTGTGCAAAAAAATTTACTGTCAACGGTAATTTGAATAAGCATATGAGAATACATACTGGTAAGTCTTACTAGACTCTAATTTTATTATCAGGTAAGTTCTTGGATAATTTTTTTTAAAAATATTTATTTGAGACCTGAAATCAGTTACACTATAATAAAAATAAATACAGCAATCAACATTATCGTTCTTAAGTATTTACATCTTAATTTTAAAGGAAATTATACAGGGTGAAGTACCTCCTAATCTCTCGGGAACATACAGAGGAGTTCAATGTAAACCTAATTTGTCATTGAAAAAAATTCCTAAAAGTGTCCCTTAACAGAGCCTCAAAGGGGTACCCAGCAATTTACTTTTTTGGCTCTAACCGACAGGTTTAATTAATGAAATTTTAACATTTTATAGAAGCTAAGTCATTAAAACATCCTACAGGCGTGTTAGGTCGTCAGAGTTACCACCCCCACTCGTTGGGCCAAAATTTTGAGCGGCGCCATTTGATAAAGCTTAAAACTGATTTTTTAAATACTTCGAAAGTTTGGCAAGTACTTTTTAAAAATAAACAAACAATAAATTACTCGCATATTATTGCTAAAATATTAATGTTGTCGTAGAATGAAATTCTCGTCCTTTTTTAAAGAGGAATGACCAAAGTATTCAAAAATTCAGGTTTCAGCTCTGTCAAATGACACCGGTCAAAATTATTCCCCAACGAGTGTAGTGGCAAGTCCGTTCCTGCCTTCCCTGACAATGTAAAACATTTACTGCTTCTATAAAATATTAAAATTTCATTAAATTATACCAGTCGGTTTAAAAGCTAGAGCCAAAAAAGTAAATCGCTCTGTATCTCCGTTAAGGGGCACTTTAGGAATTTTTTTCTATGACGAATTAGGTTTATTTTGACCTTCTTTGTATGCTCCTGAGAAATTAGGCGGTACTTACGAGACACATATCTATACAGGTGGCGCATCGTTCAGTTGATAGGAAATCCAATGTAATTTTTGAGGTGGCTGAATATTGGCTCCCCTGTACATTTTAGAGAAAAACTGCACATTCCAGCGGAGGAGAGGATTCAAATACCGGGACCCCAACAAATATCTTACAAAATAATAAAATGCCAAACAATTTCCGATACAAAATGATACTCGATGGTTTCATGTCTGTGGAATCAACGGTTGTGATTTTGATTTCTAAATCACTGAAAAAAATATGAAACTGTCAAATATTGCCCATCTCTATTCCGAGTTTCAACGTTTCGTTCGTTCGTTTTCAATGGATAGATAAAATGATTTTTAAGTTGAAGGAATCGTATTTGAAATGTGTGTTTTTTAATGAGTTAAACAAATAAATCTATGCGAGAAAATATGAACAAACTTAATTAAAGCAACGTTCCTGTGTAATCCGTGTATTCTTTCCATGTGAATAGCTGCTATTGAGGTTATGTGAGGGTTTTTTCCTAAAACTTAGAAAATTGCATTTTTTTTTTGTGAAGAATTTGAAAGATAATCATTCAAGAGGTCAATGACGTTTGACCTATTTGCTTTCCTGTGCTTGTGACGAATTTGAAATTTGTTTGTGATATTATTATTATTTGTATTGCAAAACATTTTTCGCCGTCGGTTTTCTGGAATAATTCTTGTTCATAAATTATTAAAATTATAACATTTTTTTTTTAGAGAGTTTGCGTGTAAATATGACAACACCGGCCGAAATGCGCTGACGTCTTTTGACACTGCATACCTCAGTGTCGATTGTTTACATATTACGCCAGTGCCCCACATGTGTTTGTTTTCATCTCAGGATTTGCCTGTTTAAATATAATAAGTCATTTCTATAACACCCTGTTCATACTTAATTTATTAAAGAACATCCAATCAAAATAACGTTTGAGGTATATAATATGCAGATTACGGGTTTTTACATCTTATTAGCGTTGAGATTGACAGCCCAAAAACTTTTTAAACAACAACTGTTCCTTCCATAATATTGATCATTTTTAGGGGAAAAGCGGTTTGAATGTACAGACTGCGGAAGAAAATTCACCCAGTTTGCCCACTTAGAGGACCATCTTAAAACACATTCAGGTATGTTTATGTCGATTGTTCTTTATTCCTCTTTGTAACGGTGTAATAAGATCTTTACCATCGCATTTAAGTTTTTCGAGAAAAGACATAAAATATGTTAAATATGTAAAAAGCGACTACAGTAAAAATGACATAGACATCGCTTATAGTGTAAATTTATTACACTCATTTTAATATTTTCCGATAACGCGGTCCTGATATATTGAATTTTTTCCAAATCAATGGTTGCGTTATCCCTACCACTTTATTTGAAGGGTTAGAGAAAAAAGTGTATAAGCAAAGTTAAAAAGTTACAAGTTAATAATGAAATTTTCTTCAAAAAATAAAAAGATTAAAAAAATTGTGCGTTCGGTACTGCGTATGCCATGCACAGGCCTGGTTTGTTCAGGTTTGTTAAAATTTCTGAGTCTAACAATTGTTTTCATTCATATTTTCAGAAATTCATTTTAATCATTACTTAATATTGTTTGTATTAGAGAAATTCGATTTCATTTAGTTTTTTTGAATTCACATAGTTTTCTGTATTTTACAAAATATTCACATATTATTACAATTTTAGGAGAAAGACCGTTTGTTTGCAGTTTTTGTCAATCGGCTTTCAAAACGAAGGCAAGGCTAAGAAAACACGAAAAAAGTCACACCGACAACAAACCTAGTAAGAGAGCTGTGAATTGTCCAAAGTGTAGTATTGTATTAAAGAGCAACCGACAATTATCAAGTAAGTACTACAGTGGTGCATTCGTGCATTATAAATAAATAAATAAATAAATAAATTATGTCTTTATTGTAACATTTAAAAGCTACAAAGGGCGAAGTTGAAGACTGCGCTTCCTCACTTAACCTACACAATACCTAACATTATATAAAAAAATATAATTTACATTAGTTACTCAATTTAATAATTTTCATTTAGAAGTACAATTTCATTAAAGCAATAAGACAGATTCAAACAAAAACAGGTAATATATGTTGAATTGATAATTTAAATTGCAAACCAGAAAGGTATCTGATATCGATGGGAACCATATTGTATAGTTTAGCGATATTAAAAATAAATGATCTTTCAAAGTAAGAAGATGTATGTGCTGGGGTCGTTAAAATACATTTATGACGGAGATCTAAATTGTGCTCATCACTACGGAATTTAATACTCCTATATAGGTAGTCCGGACATTTTTTACTAATAATTTTATTAAAAAGAACTAAGGAATGGAGCACCCTACGTTCATTCATTCTTAACCATTTTATTTCTCTCAGCTTTGCAGACACTCCCCTTTCACGCTTCCTTATACCCCCTATTAAACGTACACAACAATTTTGAATTAACTGAATTCTTCGGGTATCAGCATCCAATAGACATGGGCTGTACACAACATCAGCATAGTTAAAATGTGACAATACGATGGAATCACAGAGCATTTTTTTAAGTTTCTCATTTAAAATATTTCGTTGAGCGTATATTAACTTAAGATTCGCAAGAGCCCTCTTAATACACATACTGACGTGCTTAGAGAATCTGAGGCCGGTATCAATGACCAGACCCAGGTTTCTTGCCGCACTAACCAGTTTAAGTTGCTCATTATTTATTAAAACTCTTACCCGATCTTGATAAAATGACTGATCCTTTTTCCTACCAAAAAGAAGTCCCTGGGATTTGCTTTATACAAAGACAGTGGAAGTTAGACACCTGCAGAAGAATCCTCAGATCCGCATTGATCTTCTCAACGGCATTATCAATATCACTAGGTTTAAAACATATGTAGATCTGAGTATCATCCGCATAAAAGTGTGCCTTGCAATGTCTAAGGTATGTCACAAGTTGGGAAGTGTATATAGTAAAAAACAGAGGCCCCAGAATTGACCCCTGTGGAACCCCATATCGAAGGTATCTTTCTTCCGACCTACCACCGTTTAAAACAACCACCTGTTTCCTACCTGATAAATAGCTCCTGATGAGATTACATGCATCATCCTGAAAACCCAAATATTTAAGAATGGCTAAAAAAAGAGTGTGATTAAGTTTGTCAAATGCTTTGGTGTAGTCTAACAATACTAACAGTGTAAGTTCTCCTCTTTCCGTTGCCTCAAATATATCATTTGTTACCTTTAATAAGGCTGTAGTGCAACTGTAATCCCTTCGAAATCCCGATTGCTCACCCGGCAAAATAGAGCACTGACTGCAATAATTATTAATTTGAGTGTTCAGTACCTTTTCTATTATTTTAGACAGAACTGGCAAGATACTTACCGGGCGTAGATCCTTCAAATCCACAGGTTCATGAACTTTTAATATTTTCATCCTACGAAATACTATACCGGTGATATGGGCTGCATTCAGCAGAGCCCATATTAGAGATTTTTAATGGGTGACGTGACGATGCGCATCGATTTGTAGTTCTGCTGAATGCATTCTGTTCTCAGGTTTTTGTTTGGTTAGGATACCTTCTAAATATTTTCATCAAATATTACGTTTTTGTCTCTGCGAATTGGATAATTTTATTTTTAATGCTCCTCTTCATTGGCGGAGATCTTGTATATCTCAACCTGACCAGCAAAACTGACATAAATCGCTGTCAAATCACAAATCGCTTCTTAAATTCGATGTGAAAAATGGCGTCCGATTTTCCATCGATTTGTGAAATCGATTTTTTTTAGTGCATTCAGCAGATCATTACTAATCGCATACAAATCGATGGGTTCTGCTGAATACGCCCATGGAAATGGTTTACAATTTTTAAATGGGTGACCCTCGCGTGTCGCTTGTGTAGCTACTCCCAGGGCCGGCTCGGACACATTTTCCGCCCAGGTGCAAGTCAAAATTTGCCGCCCGAGTGTGACAGTTTTTCAGTTTTTTACTACACGCTTTTATATTAGCGTAGGACACAACTAATAAAAGCAAAGTATTATAGTGTTATGTTTATGTATATAGAAATTTAGCATTGACGTTTTATTACTATAGTAACAATATTTTTTTATGTTTTCATGGCCTTCCCAGGGATTTTCAAAAACAAAAACTATATGTCGCAACTTACTGAAAAATTAAACACCTTGTACCGGGTGTCCCACTAAGAATGGCTCTCGGCCGTATCTCTGAAAGTGTTAGTCGTATGGCTTGCGGAAAAATTTTTTAATGTGAAAAGTGATCATAAGAAATTGCTGGAAATTATTTTCAAGTTTCTCAGTCGAGCGCTAGAGGGCGCAACCGTAACGGTAAATCCGTAAAGCTTAGTTTTTTCAAAAGTTGCCGCGTTAAGGTGTATTGAAAATAGCATTTTCGTATACTTTAAGGTTTTATGAAGAAAATTTACTTATAACATATTTTTGTCACTTTTAAAATAAAGTGGTGGGGGAAGGTTGAACATTATTTTAAATAAATGCCTACAACTCCGGGTTGGCTCAACATAATTTAGTGAACTTTGTTTTGTTAAAAAGAGGTTCCATTACTCTATACTTTCTGTACAAACTATGACAGTATGACTTTTAAAGTAGGCTCTAGAGGGAGCTATTTTACAACTTAACAAACATTGCGCATTTTTTCAAAAATTTTAAATACAACAGTATATTTAATTTTACTTCATCACAAAGATCAATAAAAGCCTAAAGAACTGGCGAAAACCACAACTTGATATCTTTTTTCAAACCGGAGATATTAACAAGAACAAAAATAAACACGGAAAAATATGATTATATTTAAGTTTCAACGGTACAGGTTTTTTCAAAAGTCAAATAAAAACTTTGACGTGAAAGCACCTAATTTTAAATTAGATTTTGTTTTTCCAAGGCCTATTTGACTTTTGAAAAAACCTGTACCGTTGAAACTTAAATATAATCATATTTTTCCGTGTTTATTTTTGTTCTTGTTAATATCTCCGGTTTGAAAAAAGATATCAAGTTGTGGTTTTCGCCAGTTCTTTAGGCTTTTATTGATCTTTGTGATGAAGTAAAATTAAATATACTGTTGTATTTAAAATTTTTGAAAAAATGCGCAATGTTTGTTAAGTTGTAAAATAGCTCCCTCTAGCGCCTACTTTAAAAGTCATACTGTCATAGTTTGTACAGAAAGTATAGAGTAATCTCTTTTTAACAAAACAAAGTTCACTAAATTCTGTTGAGCCAACCCGGAGTTGTAGGCATTTATTTAAAATAATGTTCAACCTTCCCCCACCACTTTATTTTAAAAGTGACAAAAATATGTTATAAGTAAATTTTCTTCATAAAACCTTAAAGTATACGAAAATGCTATTTTCAATACACCTTAACGCGGCAACTTTTGAAAAAACTAAGCTTTACGGATTTACCGTTACGGTTGCGCCCTCTAGCGCTCGACTGAGAAACTTGAAAATAATTTCCAGCAATTTCTTATGATCACTTTTCACATTAAAAAATTTTTCCGCAAGCCATACGACTAACACTTTCAGAGATACGGCCGAGAGCCATTCTTAGTGGGACACCCGGTACAAGGTGTTTAATTTTTCAGTAAGTTGCGACATATAGTTTTTGTTTTTGAAAATCCCTGGGAAGGCCATGAAAACATAAAAAAATATTGTTACTATAGTAATAAAACGTCAATGCTAAATTTCTATATACATAAACATAACACTATAATACTTTGCTTTTATTAGTTGTGTCCTACGCTAATATAAAAGCGTGTAGTAAAAAACTGAAAAACTGTCACACTCGGGCGGCAAATTTTGACTTGCACCTGGGCGGAAAATGTGTCCGAGCCGGCCCTGGCACTTTTCATATTAAAAAATTTTTCCGCAAGCCATACGACTAACACTTTCAGAGATACGGCCGAGAGCCATTCTTAGTGGGACACCCGGTACATAAACAAATATAAGACGTGCCATTCAAAATGCAATTTTAATTCAAAACGATGACTTTTTTGAACTAAGTATGATTTTGGTTACTAAGAAAACTGTACGTTGAAAGCAAGTTTAAAAGCAAAACTAAAATTTCTCACCTTGGAAAACAAAATAAAATTTTTTCTGAATGTGCGTTACTTATTTCACAAAATCTAATTTATATTAAACACTTTATCTGCCGTGTAATACAAGAACCTAGTAAGTCGTAAAAGTAAATTTTAAGACATTCCATTTAAAAATTGCACAACTTTAATATGTAATTTATTGTTCTAAAATTTTATACACAGTAAGTTACTTGTTACATACTTACTACTCTATTTTATAGTAAGTCGACTTACTAGGTTCTTGTATTGCACGGCAGTTATGATATTCTAGCTTACTTAGCGTCTTAACGAGTAGAATGCTAAGCCAACATGATTTCAATTCCATATATTTACGTCCATGATTTCCAAGCAAAAAAAAACAGACGATTGCTAGAAAGTGCTTTATTAATCTTTATCGACTTGGCTTCAAAGCCGTGCCAGTCACACCGCATGGATAAAAGCGGAGCGGCTCGTTCTAAAAAGTGTTTAAATCTGGACCAACATCGATCGTCGGTGTTTTTATTCTTTTTAAACTACGCCGCGCGCCCGGCATAATAATGTCACCTCGATAGAGGTAGCGTAAGCTGCTACTTACTGCTACTACAGTTGTTTTGTGGTGTTGTTTTTAATTATAGCTGCTACTGACCTAGCGCCGCGTCACCTAATTCAATAAAAGCAGAACTCGTAGAGCCGATAGCAGAAGAAATTCGAAGTGAACTGTGGAGCGGATTCGCCCTGTCCGCTTCTTCCACCTGCTTATTTTTCGCAGTGTTCTATTAAAAATGAACAGACTTTGCTCATTTATCAGGAACATTGGCATTAAAATTAGATTATGATTAATTGTAGATGTTTCGGTAAACTATTATTTTGTTTTTGTTACTATTATTATAATTAATTACGAATGTAATCGATATTTCCGTTAAAATATCGAGACAATCCTAAAATATTGAGATTTCTTTATACTAACACTTAAACATCAATTGGACAAACACAAAAATAATCAACACTGCAAAAGAAATAATTAACCTAACGCGGCTGCAAACGAAAGTAAGAAAACATCCGTAACATCAACGGCTTTCTGTTTTCAAGAAGCCTTGCCGCGATGCCGCTTAATAATTGCAGATCGCTGGGCTTTATAAAGCAACGTCGCGGCGCGTCTTTCATAACCTACAGTCCAGACAGTGAATTCGTAAACGCATGAACGTACTAGGGGTATTTTAATGAAGATGGTCAATTTAAGGAATAAAACGTCGAAAAACCAGTAAGTACTGTATACCACTGAAAGTAGATTTCGGTCCTCTTTCATAATTGAAACAAAAAAATCCAGGCCCGTATTTAAAAAAATTGAGTTGATGATGGTGATCTAAAGAAGAAACGTCACATGAAAGATCTGATAATGCCATCTTGCGGAGAATAAAAAGTAGCAATGAGAAAGTGAAATTTATTTTTGGACCTCTCTTCGAACAAAGTCGGGAAAAAATAAAAACCTAAACGCAAAATTTTAGATTTTTCCAAATATTTTGAAAGCCCCTGTTTTTACTTTTGATTTTCTTGCGGCATATCATTGGGCCCAAAATACGCAACTGCCCCAATTTAACCGAGTTCGTGTATCTTACCGTTTCCGACATCCCAATTGTGAAGGCCGAACTTGTAACACCCTGTATAATTCATCAATAATGACATACCCGGATATCAAATCATGAGATGGAAACAAATTACAGAAAAATAATGGCTTTGATTTAATAAGCGAGAAAAATAACCTTATGCCATTGTCATAAAGAGCCGCGTACACTACTGAAAATTTGTTACAGACCCTATATGACTAGAGTCAAGAAATGTCAGTTGTCAGCGATGTTGTCAATTTTTCCCGTAAGTTTAAATTCTAGAAAAAAATTGATGTTATAATTTTATTAAGCACATGAAAACAAATTAGTTCACAACAGAACAGAAAAACGATAGTGCTAACAAGTGATAAATTTTACACTTGATTTATTAAGCAATTGACATCTAAAACTCGTCAAACTCTAACACGTGCGAATTCAAGAGAACTCTGCGTCGATGAGGTGCACACTTTCACGTTCCAAATAAGACTGGACTGGCTGGCTACCGCGTCGTTTCAATATGCGCGGCGTCGAGGTAGCGAATGACGGAAAGTCAAGCCACGCGTAGTGATTTGACAATACTGCAAAACCTTGGTAGATTGGCCTACTTTATAGTAGTTAAGTGAACATATACAGAGGGTGTTACTTAATGATATATCGTCGTTGAAGTACTAACGCCTCGTAAGCCACAAATGCTCAAAATTGCGTTTTTGGTGGCATTGGGTAGTGTAAGCGAAATTCTACAACTTTGCTAATATATTTTATACCACAAAAGATCACTTCACTGAATATTTAAGATTTCTAATGCCTTGTATTGTAAATGCCCATATTATGTGTAAGACAATATCAATTTTCATTTGTGGTTGACGAGGTGTTAGTACTTCAACGACGATATACTTATTTTAATGGGTGATTCCTGGATCAATTTTCAGTCGAAAAGTTTTGAAACGGCCCGGACCCGGGTCTATTTTTCGCTAAAAAAATGTCGATGTTGAAAATAAAATAGAATAGCCAATATATTTAGGTCCAGTAATACATGCATAAAATACATGTATTTTAAAAGAGCTAAAACAGCAAAAAGTCTAACATATTAGCGATTTACCAACCAAGGAATGTCAAGAGGTCACATTCCTTAGGGTAAACATGAAATAGGGGTGCATAAAGTGACGCAAGAGAGCAAAGGCAGGGGTGCGCCTATAAAAGCGGGAGACGCGACGCTAAAAAAGGAATTCAATTTTTGACTGTCGTAAATACAAATATACAAATATTATTATTCCGATTCAGAGTCAAAATTTCCCGTTCTCAAATCAAGTAATTTCGCTGCCAGTGCTCTTTTAGTGCATCATTAATTTCTTTAATTTCAACATACACGTTTTTCCTATTCACAAGTTAAAGTGTTTACGCGGCCATTTAGTGTTCAGTACATCTTTATTTGATAAAGAATTGTCTTCTACTTGTTGAGTTGAGTATTCTGGTTGCCCCATCGGTTTTCCGATGTCGACGCGCTAGGAATCCTTGACAACGGAGTTAAATTCAGTATGGTATGCTACTCTCAGTATATCACTCTTTTTCTATAGACGCATAAAGAATTTTCTTCTACTTGTTGAGTTGAGTATTCTGGTTGCCCCATCGGCTCGCCGATGTCGACGCGCTAGGAATCCTTGACAACGGAGTTAAATTCAGTATGGTATGCTACTCTCAGTATATCACTCTTTTTCTATAGTCACATATAAAAATTTACGGAAGTAAATCCAGCATCCCAAAATCAAATTAATTTATACACAAAATGGCCGCTCTCTTCTCTATATCTTCTCTTTTGATTTATTAATACAAATAATCTCCACCTGCCAAATAAATTGTCTGCAGGACAAAAATGGTAGGTTTCTAGTAAAAACTACAAAGGGTAATTCGGGATTAACGGTTCTGTTTAATCTAAAATGTCTGCAAGACAAAAATAAATTAAACATTATTTTAAAGTGAAAAGCGAATAACGGTACCACTGTTGGCGTAAATCGATACACTTTTGCTTTCGTTTAAAGGGTCGTTATTTAGTAGGTCATTTTCAGAAACAGATGTTTGTCTTTCCAGGGTGAATTTTACAGTGGGTTCTTGAAAACAAAGATAGGTGTTTATTACGCAGTAATAAAGCCTTCCTCGAATAATATCTGCAATCCGCGGTAAAGAAATGGGGGAGGGTTCTAAAAAGGGTTATCTATGATGTATAACAGGGTAACCGCAGGTTACCACTGTTATAAAAAAGGGTTAAAATCATTTGGTATGATGTTGCCAGTAGAACGTTAATTTATAACAGGTGTAAATAAAAAGGCGTGATGGGTTTTTCTTAGGAATGAATGTTCGACGGTAGGACACCACTACCGGACAGTGTCTTTCGACTTCCAGTACATGAAAAACAATGCTCGCTTGAGAAGAAAAGTGACACATGCGGAAAGCGAGCAGGCTCCTAATTTTTATTACACTTTTATGAGTTATATATTAAAATGTTCAACAGTAGGACACCACTACTGTACAGTTGTCTTTTCACTATACTACGTAGTAGCATTATACCAAACGTGTACGTAAACTGAGGGATGGTACATAAACAAAACGACAAGTAAATTAAATAAAAATACGTACACGAAAATGGGGTCATATGTAACAAAATAAATTGCAGATTATCAGGGGATCAATGTAAATAAAATGGTCGCAGACCAAAGGTTCATGTAAGAAGCGAGATAGAAATATCGGATATCTACTATTATTGTCGCAGACATATAATACTTAGTATTGTGGTAAAGGGGGTAAATCATCACCGTTCTGTCGCAGACAGATATTGGTGAATAATAACGGGCCAAATTATGGGAGACAAACATTCTGAAACAGGTTATATAATTATTATTATAATAATGTAAAACCTTTGTATCTGGTAAATTATTAATTTGTAATAAATAAGTGAATGGTTAAACTCTCTTTGATTTAAATTCCTGGCAGCGGAATCCCCTCAGTACTTAGGGAAAAACGTCATACTAAGAATAAAGCTAATAAATCGTAAAACCTGACAACCTTACCGTTGTCCCAAACTTTAAAAGAACCTGCAAAGTAAACACAACGTATACAGGGTCGTACCACAAAAAAAATTAGACGATTACAGCCAGAGTGATGGATTCCATCAGGTGAATAACACACCCGGGGTCGATCAGTTTCAGTTTATATACCCGTATTTCCTAAAAACCTTTGTTTTCAATTACAGAGTATTAAAGTTTTTGTTGTTTTTATCGAAAATTTCGAAAACAGCCAAGCCAGTGCAGTAGATTCAATACAATTTTAACCAAAAAATATGTTGTACACATGCATAATTAACAAAAATAAACCCGAACAAACCAGTTTTTCCCTATAAAGTTTAGTTTTCAGATAGTAACAAGTAAAAATTTGAAGATAAATGTAATGTATGTATGTATATAACTATACATTTTGGTAAAGCACAAAGTATAATATTAAAATAATATACAGGCGGTCCCATTTTAAAACTACTACTACTACTTACTTTTGTTAATATCTCAAAACCTAACCCTTTTAGAGGAAAACTGGTCACACCGCTGAACTTCACGTAAATATATCTAACAAGTAACAATGCCAGTTTTTACGTTTTTGATAAGTTAACTCATAACCGAAATACAAGGGGTGTCTAAACAGTGAAGAGATTCAAAATCACCCTGCAGATTGAAAAATGGCAAATTTGACACCTGAATCTTTTGTTTTGTTAAAAAGTAGGGACACTAGACTGAAAACCACAACATTCTACCTTTGATAATAACCCCCAAAAAGTGTGATAATCCCCAAAGTGTCATACAGGTTTTTTTCACATTATAAAAAAAATTTCGATGATTTTGTAATTTTTTTCTAGCCCATCTACTAACTCACATTCAAGAAACTGACGGCCCATTCATATGTCCCCTGTGCGGAAAGGCGTTCGCGAAATTTGCCAACTTGCAAGAGCACCAGATAAACCACGAAGACGTCAAAAGTTTCGTCTGTCAATGTTGCGATAGAGCTTTCACTAATGCCGGGCACTTGAGGAGGCACATGAATTCTCATTCAGGTAACGAGGTGGTCAAGTGTGATAATATATTTTTTTTATTTGTAACAAACCGGAACAAACCCAACCAACTATAAAGTTCATTGTCATATGGTGGCACTTCCGGTTATACCGGAACTCGGTGTCAACTTGCTTATTTTAAACGGAACACCCTATATATTATTACATTTTTGGATTCTACGCAAGATTCTAGGCAGATTTCATATATCATGTCTGATAGCTAAATCTAAGCGCATTTGACATATTTAAGTTTTTATGTCGAAATTATGTTCGCAGACCTTAAAAGAAATATAAATTTTTCCTATAAGGAAGCCTTTGTTGTTTAATTTGGGTTGGATTCCCTGTTGAAAAGGAGTTGCTTTAATAGATTTTTTTTATAATATTTTGATAACTATTAATACTGTGTATTCAAAAAATACAATAAAAAATGAAATTGGGAAAACTGCAAAAATCTACATTTTCAAATGGAAATCCTCAAATTTTATAATTATTTTCTATTTTAGCATTAAAAATAAGGGTAAGTTTCTATAAGGTTGTTCATTCCGAAAATTTTTAGTTTTTGAAATATTGAGGATTTAATATTTTTATAATATGGCAATTTTTCTGCGGATTTTAAGTTCAGTTACGCCTAATTGGCTATGACTGCGTTGAAAAACACTGAATTGCTAATGAAATAGCTTCCGTTCCGCTTCATGGACGAGAAACTACTACACGTCGTAATTCGCGGAATCCTCGAGACCTGGCCTGAGGAAAAAATAAAAGCCGACCTGGAGGAGCCTGGCTTCACACCCTCCAGTGTAAGGATCTGGAAAAGGCGGGATGGCACTGTTATGCCTTTTTGCACTGTAATAGTGCCAAAAGCGCAGAACTCTATCTTTAAGCTGGACTCTTTGGACAGTCTTATTGTGCGCGTTGACACGCAGCGCACTCACAGCACTGAAACTCAATGCCATAGATGTGAGATCTATGGTCACACTCAAATAAAGTGCACTGCACAGATCAAATGCATGAAGTGCGCTGCGAGTCATATCTCGCGCGATTGTACAAACGGTCCAGATGCCAAAACCAAATGCTGCAACTGCGGGGGAGAGCATCAATCAAACTCTAGGGTGTGCTCACGGCATCCTAAGAACCTGCAGGAGGCTGCTGCTATCAAAAAAGCAGCAGGCCCAGGCAAGTTTGTATGGGGATCGCAAAAGAACAGCAATCTCCAAACAAACAAAAACGTAAATGCGAAAAATATTAACAATAAAATTACAGAGCAGCCTGAAAAGGAAGACACAATGCAGGATACCATAAAGAGCATGAAGCTCTTTATGCAGGAGTTTGCTAAGGTTATGCAAACCTTTGCTCCAATCATGTCGCTAGCCAAACTCACACAATAGTGGTTGCACGCCCTGTGGACTTTCTAAAGATTTGCACTATAAACATAAATGGGATTCAAGGCAAAAAACTCGAACTAATAAAATTCTCAGAAGAGCATAGCCTTGATGTGATTTTGATACAGGAAACATGGTTAAAAGAAACAAGATTTTCTTTCCCAAACTACAGGATTTATAGAAATGACAGAACTATTAGAAAACTAGGTGGAACCATGATTCTTGTGAAAAAGCACATCCAGGCGAGCTCAATGCCAAATCCGGATAGTTGCAATAAAATAGAAGGTACATACGTCAAGATCTGAACGAGCAAAGGGAGCGTAGTGATCGGCTCGGTTTACTGCGGTCCTGCCGCGACTTTTGATTTTGACAGGCGATGCATTCAAGATATTCTCGACAATGACAACATCACGATAATCGGCGGAGATCTGAATGCAAAAAACCGTATCTGGGGATGCAGAACAACAAATAGTAGAGGACAGCTGCTTTACAACAAGTCAGATGTTTTTGATTACCATATGTTACCTCCTGAGGACCACACACATCTAGGACCTGTCGGATTACCCGAAACACTGGATATATTCGTGATCAAAAACACTGATAGGATATCGCAGCCTGTAGTATGTCACGATCTAACATCAGATCACCTCCCCGTGATAATGGAATATGGTGACCCTCGCAGGAGGGGGAAATGCACCATATCCTTCGCCAAAACCAACTGGAAAAAATTCAAAGATGAATTAAAAGGATATGATGCTATTCCTCCTATTGTGAGCAAACTGGACATTGACGAGGCAGCAAATGTGCTAAACAACATAAAGCAAGCACTGGCTAGAGCAACAAGCACAGTGACATCTACATACTCGAAATACGGTGACATAAGTCAAGAAATCAAGGATCAAATAAGAGCGAAGAACAGACTTATGAATCAAGCATACAGAACTGGTGATCCGAGAATCAAAACTCAGGCAAATCTGGCAACTCAGAACGTCAAAAAGCTATTAAGAGACACAGAGTCTGGAATCTGGGATAGGAAGGTTGAGAGCCTGAATATCCAAGATAACAGTCTGTACAGAATGACTAGATCACTGACAAAAGGCAGCAGACAACAAAGGCCACACATAATAACAACAGACAACGTGACGATCACTGAGCCCCGAGAAAAAGCTGAAAAATTCGCTGAAGCTCTTTACGAGCAGTTCAGCGAAAATCCAACCACCAACAAAGCAGCAGAGGATCGGATCAACAGAACTGTAGAGATCTTCAAAAGCATGGATCATCCGCCCGATCCAAACCTGCAACACATCACTGCAGAAGAAGTAAAGGGTCTGATAGCCAAGACCAAAATAAAGAAGGCACCCGGTATAGATGGCATATCCAACAAAGCATTGAAAAATCTACCGATAACACCATTAATGACATAGTCTGCATAACAGATGCAATGCAGATGCTTGGACACTTCCCTATCGCCTGGAAGAAGGCAAAAATCATAATGATAGGAAAGGCAGGCCAGAAGAAAAATCTGATAAGTGGTTATAGGCCGATTAGTCTACTGTCTAACGTGGGCAAGTTAGCGGAAAGGTTAATCTCGGGTAGGCTTTCAGCCTTTGTCGAAATTAATCACTGTATACCAGAGGAGCAGTTCGGCTTTAGAGCAAATCTGTGCACAGTTAGACATGCGACGAGGTTGGCCTCCAACATACTTAAAGGATTCAACAAGAGAAAAAGCACTGGAGCTGTGCTGTTTGACATCAGTAAAGCGTTTGATAAAGTATGGCACAACGGGCTAATTCTAAAAATGATAAGGTTAGGAATCCCCAACTACTTGATAAAGGTGATAGTTTCTTATCTGGAAGATAAAACTTTCCAAACCTGGGTAGATGATGAACTATCTACAGTTAAAAACATAAGAGCAGGCGTGCCTCAAGGATCAGTTTTAGCCCCCCTACTATTCAACGTTTACACAGCGGATATTCCCCAGCTCCAGTGGTGTGACAAATATATATATGCGGATGGCACAGGCATCGCAGTGACAGGAAGGAGCCCCCGACTAATACTGGTCAGGCTTAAAAGGAACATAGCTATTCTGGAAGAGTGGCTAAAAAAGTGGAAGATAAAGATAAATCCCGATAAGACTCAGGCAATTTACTTTTCAAAATCGCGTTACAAATTCCCGGCGGGGAAAGTCAAGGTTGGAAACAAAGATATAGACTGGCAACAAAGCGTTAAATATCTAGGTTTGCACTTTGACAGAAGGCTCAATTGGAAAGTAAATACAGCCAACACCATCAAGAAAGCCAATCAACAACTAGGCGCAATATACTGTCTGCTGAACAAGCGCAGCAAGATCAACTTAAGAACGAAGGTCACCCTCTACAAGACTTTCATCAGGTCAACGATGACATATGGTGCGCCAGCGTGGTGCACCATTAGTAAGAGTGACAGGAATAGAATTCAGGTGATGCAAAACAAGGTTCTAAAAATCATACTTAACATGCCGCGATACACAAGAAATTACGTCATCCATAGAGATCTCGAAGTAGAAACAATCCCCGAGTTCTTCGATAAAACCATCGCGAAATACCACGCCAAGGCTAACATTGCCAACAACAGTCTGATACGTGCATCACACGTGCATTCAGAGCCAAATACATGTTATAAACTACCTAAAGACTGGATCAGTCGCAACCGCGACTGATCCTAGAATAAGGGTCTCAAAAACAAAAATATAGGGCCTTGATTGCTGAACCAAATTCAACCACAACCTCAAAAAGGACAGCCTACGCCTACCCTATACGTTCGAGCTCCTGAAAGTTTGTTCATTCGATTAACTTCGAATGGAAAAAAAATTACAGGAGCTGACACCAAACAAAGCGCATAGCTTAAAAGCTAGATACAGAGACAAACATATACGATTGCAGACAACACTATCGAGTGAATATGAGTCAAAGGCTAATTGCCTCACTCCGCGGTGAGTTTAGTCGGTTGGCCTACGAGGATGTTCTTTTCCTTCAGAAAAGATGATGTTGGGAGGGCCATATAATTCCCCCAAGTTGCCAAACCCGACACTACCCTACAGCCGCGTCTGCAGGGTGTCTGTCTGCAGATTCTCATCGCCAGTTATCCAAAAAAAAAAACCACACCGCCGTAGCCAACTAGGAGTAACTGAACTTAAAATCCCCGTCAAAATGGCCATATAAAAATATTAAATCCTCAATTTTTTGAAAACTACAAATTTTCGGAATAGACAACCTTATACAAACTTACCCTTATTTTTAATGCTAAATAGAAAATAATTATAATGTTTGGGGGTTTCCATTTGAAAATGTAGATTTTTTGCATTTTTCTCAATTTCATTTTTAATCTTATTTTTGAACACCCTGTATTAATATTTATCAAACTATTATAAAAAAATCTATGAAAGCAAATCCTTTTCAACATGGAATCGAACCCAAATTAAACAATAGCGGCTTCCTTATAGGAAAAATTAATGATTATTTTAAGGTGTGCAAACATAATTTTTGGCATAAATACTTCAATATGTCAAACCCACTTAGATTTAGGTATAGGAAATGTTATATGAAATCTGCCTAGAATCTTGTGTAGAATCCAAAAATGTAATAATATTTAGGGTGTTCCATTTAAAATAAACAAGTTGACACCGACTTCCGGTATAACCGGAACCACCACCATGTTGACAAAATGTTAGCCGACTTGCCCCCATCAACATTAGCATAGTGTCCAATTTTCAAAATTTTCCTATGTATAGTTTTTCGTATATAGATCGAGGCGGTTCGCGGTGGGGCACCCTGTATAAACCACAAAGAATAATAATAACTATAAATAAATAATCACTGATAAAAATAATATTATGTTTATAGATAACGTCACAAGAAGACAAAAACGGAAAATTAAGTTCTCGTTTTCTTTTCAGATATCTCTGGAAGTAGTCAGAATTTTCTTAATTTCTCACCGGCATTAACGTAGCCCGCAAATTATGCAACTTTGTCACAATTTACCCTTTCATGTATTTTATAGTTTCCGAGATACCAATGGTGAGCATCGAATTTGGGACACCCTGTACAAATAAATTATATGACGAGCGATAAACAATATTTTAATCGTGCGTAATTTAATTTAATATTTTATTTTTCCTAAAATTATTTAAAACATTCCTACTACCTTTTAAGATTCTTGAAATATTTATATTTATTGAGGTAATTACTAGGGATGGGAAGGACATCCGGCAGCAGTACTGAGTCCGCAACACCGGATCAAAGGTTAAGTCCGTCCGAATCTAATTTAAAAAACATTAAAATTATGTTTTTGATAAAAAATACCGTAAAAAAACCTATAAAATTTGTATAAATAAAAAGTAGTACTTAATTAAATAACAAAAATTGAGGACCTTTTATCTTTTATCGAAAAGTAATTTTTTGTGATTAACCTTTATTGACAAAAGTAACCAAGCGATTTTCTAAAGTGAGCTCTTTCAAAAAATATAACTGCTAAATTATCTGTAGCTGTTGATACTTCCTCGTCATCTTTCTTAAAGTTCTGTTCAGAGGGAGGATCTCGTTTTAAACGCATTTATTAAAGGGAATGTCGATTTACTACTGCCTCGTTTTGAAACGATCTTTTTTCAAAAATTGCAAATTGATTTTTTTTCTCCTATTTATATACTTCAAAAAAACTCCACAGTTTACTTATTTGTGTGAAGGTGTAGGAAAAAAACAGTATTGTGGCCGATGCTCGGCACAGGCAAAGCATCGACTCGGCAAAATAGTTAACATTGAATCTTATCGATTTTGTAGGTTAAACTTCCTTTTATGCGAGAAAAGTCTTGTCAAGCGACGGCCCGCAAAATCCAGAAGATTCAATGATGAACATATTTTGCCGAACCGGGGCTTGCCCGTGCCGAGCACGTGCCTTGCACGATAGTGAGACTTGGACTTTAGTCCTAAACTATTAAATAATTATACGGACACACCAGACCACATGGCGTATCACATCACAGAATATTACTTAACGACTTCCCCGTTCTGGTTTTTGATGAAATAAAACATCTAGCCGTCGTAAACGCGAACTGCATTACTGACAAGCATTGTTGGATATCTATAGGGGAAAACTCGATCCGGCAGCCGGAATTAGGATAGTTGGGTTCGGTCCATCCATGGTAATAATTATTTTGTCCAAAGGCAACGAATGAGCGTGGAACCTACTTTATACGAATTAAAAAGAGGATATATTTAATTATTAAAATATTACTATATTGATAAATACCATTGGCAGATGTCACAACATAATATTTTTTATTCTACTTCAAATTGTCCGCTTGGTTCTATTTTTATTTTTTATATTTCAGGTTTTCGTCCTTTTGCTTGTGACATCTGCCAAAAGCTTTTTCCGAATGGACAAAACTTATCTCGACATAAACGAACTCATGATGGTGAGGGTCTTATATTAATTACTAACGGGGTGACTTGCTTAATAACGAATGATGCTACTTCACTTATACAGGGTGGCAACTATTAAATTGATTACTATGGGTATCTTTTGAACGATAATTGCTACGAAGTTGGTTAAATTAGAGAAAATATGCAGTTTTTAAAAGCCGTATTAGAGTCGGCAATTCTTCTCTTGCGCCTGCAATGGCAATTATAATTGTACGTATTCATGCACAATAAACCGTTCTCGATCAGCTGGCGCATTGCCAACAGTCAGAACAGCAGTTGGTACTGTTTAAATCCCTAAAATACCCCCAGAATTAGAGATGGGCAAACCTGTTCGTTTTGATTACCAGTTAAAGCAGGTACTGCTGCTGACGAATTAGCAGTACATAATAAAGAATGTGAACTGCTAATTTAAGTACCAGTTAGTACCATTAGCTGTTCATAGCTGCTTCGACCAAATAATAAACAGTTAAAAATAACAGAATAATTCATCTCTACCCAGACTTGCAGCGGCAATGGCAATTAAATGGCGCACAACCCATTCCTGACAATGTAATACTAATTGCGCCAGCTAATCGAGAACGGTGTACTGCGCATGATTCCGTGCAGTTTTAATTGCCACGAGAGTAGAATTGCCGACTGTAATACGGATTCCATTCTCGCATTGCGCTCGCAATGCAAGAAGTATTGTGCCAGCTGATTGAGAACGGTTTGCTGCGCCTAAATACGTGCAATTATAATTTCCATTGCAGGTACAAGAGCAAAATTTGCCGACTCTAATGCGGCTTTAAAGCTTTTTTAGAATCCAGTTCCACGTTGCCAAATTGTTTTTGATTCATGAGGTACAGGGCGATTTGATAAAAACGTCTACAATTAATTCCTTTAATAACTCGGAATGTTTTGATTTTCGAAAAACGCCCATTGAATAAAAATTTTATATTTTTTTCTTTTCTATGAAATGAAGTCAGTTTTTTATAACTTGGATACCTATCATGGTTAACTTCATTTTTTTAAATACGGACCTGGACTTTTTTGATTAATTTTTTGAGAGTATTATTAGCCCCAAATACAATTTATGTATCACTCAATTCTAGATACCTCAGTTTCGTCACACAGTATACATCATCAGGAAAATTTTAGAATATTCTCGGTACGGCCTTGATTTTTTAATTAATGCATACATGATATTTTCATTTGATTTAGCTGTAATTGAGCAAAATTAAACCTAGTAAAAGTCTCATTTTTAAGATGTAATATTGACCCGATTTCACCTAAGAACAACAAAATTAAAATTATGTACAAATTCAAATATTCCATCGCGTAGAAAAAATGGTGATCGAGGTAGCCACGGAACAGGCCTGTCTCCATCTGCTTGACTTTTGTGGGGAAATCTCCAGAACAAAGTATATTACACCCCATGTAATAATATCGACGAATTTCGGCGACGACAGCAGAAATGCACGACGAACCACTGCCGCCCATCCTTATGTAATTAATCTTAGTACTCCTCGAACATCATTATTTAAGAATTCTTTCATCTGGAGGACTTCATCTTTATGGAACGACCTTCCCGAGCTCGTTTTCCCAACGAATATAACCTCCAACGATTCAAACCCAACGTGAATTGCTTTGTTCGCACACGCACCACTCCCAGAGCGTCTTAAAGGATTTTTCCTATAGTTCTTGTGTTTGTTCATAAAAAAAAATAAGACGTATCATCGATGCCTTTCAAACAAATATATCCAACATGGGTGAGGTACGCTATTGAACAAATGGAAAAAAGAACCAGCCGTTGTATTGAAAATCAAGGAGACCGTTTCGAACAATTAACGAAATGACATTACTAAGAAAAATATTTAGTTATTTTGTATACGCGGTGAATGTTTGAATTTGTACGTTTTGTAATTTTGTTGTTCTTAGGTGAAATCTGGTCATATTATTTTTAAAAAATAAAATATATTTACTAGTTTTAATTTTAGCTCAATTACAGCTAAATAAAATGAAAATATCATGTATGTATTATTTAAAAAATCAGGACCGTACTGAGAAAATTCTGAAAATTTTCCAGATGATGTATAATTTGTGTCGAAACTAAGTGAAATCGAATTGAGTGATGCATCATTATATGTGGCAGAAAAAATATTCTCAAAAAATAAAATAAAAAATCCAGGTCCGTATTTAAAAAATTGAAGTTGACCATGATATCTAAGTGATAAAAAATGAGATTCCGTTTTCCTAAATCAAAACCTTACGAGTTGTAGAAGACATTCGACATTTTCAACAAATCGCCCTGTATCTCATCAATCAAAAACAATTCGGCAACGTCGATACTGGATTCTGAAAATGCTTTAAAAACTGCACATATTCTCTAATTTAACTGACTTCGTAGCAATTACCGATCAAAAGATACCCATAGTGATCAACTAAAAAGTTTCCACCCTGTATACTCATAATTTTTAATTATAATGTTAGTCTTGTTGTCGGTATCCAATATAATTAAGAAAAAGTTTAGCGGCGTGCACAATTTCTTTTTTTAGTCAATTGCGCTACGGACACTTATTCTTTCTCGACCAACTTTGATCATACAGGGTGGTCGTTTAATGAGGCAAAGTACGATAAAGTTTGTACGTTATATCTCGAACAAACCCAGAGATCAAGAGCCATCGTGACTTAAAACTCCCCATTTTTATTTCGTACAGGCTTAAAAGTGAATAAAAACATAATAGAGCGTCTGCATTACGGTTTGAATTCAATAACGTTTTAGATAAAGACAAAAGGTACAGTCGTAGTTGATTTATAGCCATTAAATCTTTGTCAGCTGTTAACTCACAGTTGCTATTTTGATATGTCATTCAAGTGTCATTCTTAATTGGTTTTTATGTTTTTGTGCCTTTAAGTTCAATTTAATCCTAAAAATGGCCCTTTTCAAAGCTACTTCATCGTACTTTTCTGTTTTCGGTAAGTATTTATGGACATTTGTTACTAATATAGCCTTGTTTTGTAAACTCATGTCATAACATCTCAAAAATTTATGGGGTAGCTAAAGTCCATTAAATGGATATTATAAAGTGGTTTATGGAAACACCGAATTTTTTGATTTTCAACATAATATCAGTTTTGTTTCTTCGAAAATATAAATTATTTTTCGGAATACATATATCGCAGGTCTATAATAATTATTAAATCAATCTTTGTTTCGATATTTTTCTCGCTTGATTGATTCGTATGATTTTAATGACGTGTAAGTGATGACGCACAGTAAAGATACATTGGGACTACTTTAGGTCTGTTATCTAATATATTCATAAAAATGTTGTGAAACTACTGGGTAGGTCTACACTGTAAAAATATTTTTCACTCGACTATAGTTCGCGACCAAAATTGATGGCAGTGACGTAGTAGTCGAAACCATATAGACCATTGCAAACTACCAATGACAACACAGCATTTTGACTGTTTCCATGGTTTCGACTGTTACGTCAATGTCATCCGTTTTGGTCTCGAACTATAGCTGACTCAAAAAGGAGGGAAAAAAATGATAATTTTTTGATCTCTGTATTTTGTGGCATTTTTAATTATAAGGTTCAAACCAAGTAAAAATGCCGTAATATTTATTAAATCTAAAACCCACCTTTCGTGAGATATTCACTTTGAAATATGACGATCTCAACACTTTGATAGGCTACAGCTCCTTTACAGCCAAGCTGGCTTTTAGCTTCTTATTTTTGTATTCCTTATGTAAGACTGACAACTTCCGGTTTAAAGGGTTTAACAGCTAAACTGACCGTTGACATTTTCAAATAGCAATTGAAAAACTTGGAAAGAATGTGGACAGTAGGGAAGCAGTAGCCTGTCAAAGTGTAAAAAATGTTCTATTTCAAACTCCAATAGTCCAATATCTCAAAGAAGGTAGATTTTAGGTATAGGATACAACAACGTAGTTCTACGAAACAAGGAAAACAGGACTTATACCAAATATAATGTGTCTTTAATTAAGAATTTTCTATTATATTTAGGTTTTCGACCCTACAGCTGCAGCGTGTGTAAACGACCATTTCCATCTTCTCAAAACTTAAAGCGTCATATGATGACACACACAGGAGAGAAACCTTTCACGTAAGAATTTTTTCTCTAATTTAATGTAAAAAATGTTAAAATTTTATTATAAACTAAACTTATTTTATTTATTCCTAAAATATCCCAAAATAATTAGTTTAATGGGAGTCTTTACTATTACAACAGAAATATTAAATAACATAATAGAATATAAAGCTCCCAACGCTCTATGATAAAAATGCCATGTTATCAGAATAGCAATAACAGTGATTTATAAAAATGTTCAGTATATAGTAATAATGGAAATGTATATTTAAATTTTTTTCAGTTCATACTGTAACTTCCCTCATTTCTTAATGGTTTTTGCTCCTAACAATTAATTCAATTTAAAAATTTTGATTCTTTATAATAATTTAATCCATTACTCGTGTTATGCTAATAACTCACCCCTCTCAAGTAAAATACTGAAATAATTCTGCTAAATAAATAAATGACTCTGACTTTCAAAGCAAGACAATAAGCATTCCATCTGATTATACTCTATTCAAAACCAAGAATCAGTACACGTAAATAAATCCACGTGGTCTTTAATATTCCCTAGGACCGCACTAAGAAATGGTAATATTTTCGATGTATATTTTGTTCATACAAGGGAGGCAATCAATAGCGGTAGGTTCATCTGCAGTATCAGTACTGCCAGACATATTTATTTAACGGTGATTAAAAGTAGTCTCGGTCGCAACACTCTCTTCGCGCCGCCGTTAGATATTTTAAGAGTGATTAACTAATCGCAATGCAGGATTTCCAGTATCGATCGCCGATCAAGCATGCCATACGCGTTGCCTAGTGTTTACATTTACTGACTCTTGGTTTTGAATAGGGTATAGTAACAAAGTAATAGGTAAACAATTTGACTGATTATTTGGACTTATTAGCTCTTATTGTATCATCTTATCAGCTCATTAAAATATGACTAAACGTAGAAATATAATATATATCTTTTATAGGTGTACAGATTGTGACAAGGGCTTTTTGACATTGGAAAATTTAAATAGGCACAGGAGGACTCACACTGGCGAAAAGCCTTTTGCTTGTGAACTGTGTGGGAAACTGTTTGCTCATAGGTAATAGTTAGTTATACAATTAGTGTAGGAAGTAGTGAATCAAAGATAGCTGAACTCACTAAAACACAAATCCTGTAATCTGAGAAATGAGTCATTACGGTACAAGGCCGGGGATGTGATGTTTACCAACACTTCCTGGACTGTTTATTGATAAAAGTGCACTGACAAAAGCTCAGTACTTATCGTAACAACTATATTTATTTTGAGTGCAGAATTGATCTATTTTAAATTAGCGTATACAGGGTGTTACAAATTCGGCCTTCGCCATTGGGATTTCGGGAACAGTAAGAGATACGAAGTCGGTTAAAGTGGGGCAAAGTTGCGTAATTATGGGCCAAATAATATGCCGCAAAAAAATCTAAAATAAATATAGAGGCTTTCAAAATATTTCGGAAAATCTAAAATTTTGCGTTCCGGTTTTATTTTTTCCTGGCTTTGTTTGAAGAGATATCCAAAAATAAATATAATTTCTCGTTGCTACTTTTTATTCTGCACAATATGGCATCATCAGATCTTTCGTGCGATGTTTCGTCTTTAGGTCACCATCATCAACCCATAATTACGCAACTTTGCCCAAATTTAACCGACTTCGTATCTCTTACCTTTTCCAAAATCCCAATGGTGAAGGCCGAATTTATAACACCCTGTATACAACGTGTCCAACATTTTTATTGTGCGTTCTTCCTGGAAATCACTGCTTGGTAAGAAAGATTTACGAAACAAAAATGTGTTATATTACACAGGGTTCTCAAAAAGTACAAGAGTAAGAATGGTCCAAGAAAGTATTGTCTCATTGGTCCATATTTTTTAAAGAGAATGTGTTTTAATAAATGTCAAGTTTGAATGACTTTCTTTTAATATGATACATATTTTTTTAGATTTTCATTATTATTTACCCATGCCAAACGGAAAACTACTTTAAAGGTAGATTTTAAGTACAAAAATATGTACTTACTATTTATTTGCAATGTATTTTCTTATTTACCGACATTGTTGACATGTTTTCTTTTGAAATTTTAGTCACATAACCTTTAAACTTACGAAACGTCAAAATGTTTGAAGTCTGAAGTAGAGAGCATATGTTAGCATCGATATTGCATATTTAAAAGTATTTATTATAATATTTAATTTAGGTTCTGGAACTAATCTTATCAAATATAACTCGAGCGTAGTTTTAATTATCGATTAAAATTTTCATTGTAACACTCTGTTCAAGTTTTGTTTTTTTGAAAATTTTACTCAATGATCGAGCTCTGGTGATATTACCTTCGATGATGATAATAATATTTAATTCAAATTTTATATTTGTATTCGCAACAAGATTTAAAGCAACTATTTCATTTGTCGTTTTGCTTAAATTAAAAATAAGAGTAGTTCTTCCTTAGACCTTTTTTATATTCTTGTACTGTTTGAGAACCCTGTATAATATAATGTTTTTTTTTTTCAAGCAGAGCTTTTTAGGCAGAGATACTTCTTTCCATAAAATGCATAATAAAAAGTTTGTCATTTGTGTAGAACTTGCTTGGACACATTGTATACCTACATAAATTTATATAATTTGTAGTACCACCGCCAAAGAACATTACAGGATGGTCCATACCGGAGAAAGGCCGTTCGGATGTCCTATTTGCCGTAAAAACTACGCTATCAGTAAGATGTTGTACAAGCATGTCAGAGAGCGACATCCGGACTATTTCCCGCAGTTCAAGAAGGAGAAAAACGTCACACCGAACATGAAAAAGGCGCAGGAAAAAATCCTGATGACTGTTAAATACGAAGATAAAGTTAAGACATATTCTACTGGAGTCAATAAAGGTAAGACCTCGTAAAGCCCGGCACAGACGTTTCAGGTGGCATATCAATTTCCTTGAACAATTTTAAGGTGTAAGATAAATCTAGTACAACAACTTGATCAGCAGGCAAGTATGACTGCTTTTTTCTGATTTTTCCTAGATCGTTTCGAAATTTCACAATTTTCACTCTCATCTATAATGACGTGTTAAGGAAGAAGGGCGTATCTACCACAAATTTTAAAATTAGTCTCTTCAGTTTGGTGGTACTAATTTCTACTCCAACAACTACTAGATTTATGCGAAAATACTAAATACATGTAGGTAGCCCAAGATAAGGAGGGCCTCTATGGGGATCTCGTTAATGGTAACAGATACAACTTCGATTTAAAGGGAAAAAGTATCTCAATCAAAGCACGAGCAATATGCCGTAGAAAAAGTTTTGGTAAGATTTTTAAGTTTTGAGTTATTTAAGAAAAACTGAAATTTTAAATTTCATTTTTTTTCGACGTTAATATTATAGTAAAAGAGTAAAACTAACAAAACGTTCTCAAAGCAACTTTTTGCGAACTCAAAGAATAACTATATAACAAATTTTTTTATACGACGTTTCGTTTTCAAGCAATCATCATCAACTTTATTTTTTCTAATACGGCCCTGATTTTATAATGTTAAATTTTCAGACCTATTTTTATTCAAAATTCAATGACGTTTCGAGTCTTTTTAATCATCTTCATGAAATTTTCCGAATATGGACCTGTATTTTTAATAATTTTTTAAAAATCGTTCAACGCAGTAAGTACTAAAATTAATATTTTTAAAATACTTTTATAATAATGCACTACATAATAATCATAAAACAATATAATTAATTAACAATAACAAAACAGTAAGTATGAAAAAATAAACAACAAATAGGTACATCGGCAAAAAAACATTAATTAAAGTAAAACTAACAGTAGATTATTAGAAATTAATTTTCCAAAAGGTGTACGAAATGATTTCCGTCATTTTCCAGAGACCTTAGACGACTAGTAAAGTTAGCCTATCAAAGCTTAAGGCTTAAGGTCACAAAAGCTAATGAATGTTTTAAATTCTGCAATTTTAAGATGCTATTTGTTTGGAGACTGACGGAAATCACTTCGACCACCTTTTGTAAAATTAATTTCTGATAAGCGGTTTTTGGAGATGTACCTATTTGTTGTTTATTTTTTCATACTCACTGTTTTGTTATTGTTTGTGTTAATTATCTTGTTTTATGATTATTATGTGTTCATTATTATAAAATAATTTTTAAAATATTTAACTGCCTATTGCATTGAACTGTTTTTACAAACTTATGGAAAATACAGGTCCGTATCCTGAAAATTTCCTTGAAGATGATTAAAACGAAACGTAATTAAACGATAATGTGTGGCATATCATGGAATTTAGAATAAAAAAAGATCTTAAAATTTGACATTATAAAATCAGGGCCGTATTAGAAAAAATTAAGTTCATGAAAACGAAACGTCGTATAAAATAACAGTATAATGCATTCTTAGAGTTCACTTAAAGTTGCTGTGAGAATGTTTCGTCAGTTTTGCTCTAACTTTAATATTTACGTCGAAAAAAAATTAAATAAAAAATTTCAGTTTTTCTTAAATAACTCCAAATTTAAAATCTTACCAAAACTTTGATTGCGATAATCGAAGTTGTATCTGTTACTATTAACGAGATTCCCATAGAGGCCCTCCTTATTTTGGGCCAAGCAAATTTAATATCATTTTAGGTAATTATAGAGGATACTAATACGAACCTAAATATGCAATAAAATACTGGGTATCTTATTTAAAAAAGTACACCTTTATGTTACCACAGGGCACATTTTGTTGGCCACCTATATGGAAAAATATTTTCCTTAAATACACCCTATGATACATATATACATCAGTATATGAATGAAATTCCTAACTTAATTCGTATAGGAGCTATGGAAGCCTGACGCACTATTGCAGGACCCTGTATAACTGTCGTTTCTTGCGTACTTTAATATAAAAGGCAGTATGCTCTCACACCGGCGCTATACTTTTCTCTAATTTTTAGAAAAAATTGTGAATTTAAATTGATTCAATCAATAATAGAAAAGTTTTCCATAAGAACAAATTTGTAGGAGCTATGGAAGCCTGACGCACTATTGCAGGATCCTGTATAACTGTCGTTTCTTGCGTACTTTAATCTAAAAGGCAGTATGCTCTCACACCGGCGCTATACTTTTCTCTAATTTTTAGAAAAAATTGTGAATTTAAATTGATTCAATCAATAATAGAAAAGTTTTCCATAAGAACAAATTTGTAGGAGCTATGGAAGCCTGACGCACTATTGCAGGATCCTGTATAACTGTCGTTTCTTGCGTACTTTAATCTAAAAGGCAGTATGCTCTCACACCGGCGCTATACTTTTCCCTAATTTTTAGAAAAAATTGTGAATTTAAATTGATTCAATCAATAATAGAAAAGTTTTCCATAAGAACAAATTTGTAGGAGCTATGGAAGCCTGACGCACTATTGCAGGATCCTGTATAACTGTCGTTTCTTGCGTACTTTAATCTAAAAGGCAGTATGCTCTCACACCGGCGCTATACTTTTCTCTAATTTTTAGAAAAAATTGTGAATTTAAATTGATTCAATCAATAATAGAAAAGTTTTCCATAAGAACAAATTTGTAGGAGCTATGGAAGCCTGACGCACTATTGCAGGATCCTGTATAACTGTCGTTTCTTGCGTACTTTAATCTAAAAGGCAGTATGCTCTCACACCGGCGCTATACTTTTCTCTAATTTTTAGAAAAAATTGTGAATTTAAATTGATTCAATCAATAATAGAAAAGTTTTCCATAAGAACAAATTTGTAGGAGCTATGGAAGCCTGACGCACTATTGCAGGATCCTGTATAACTGTCGTTTCTTGCGTACTTTAATCTAAAAGGCAGTATGCTCTCACACCGGCGCTATACTTTTCTCTAATTTTTAGAAAAAATTGTGAATTTAAATTGATTCAATCAATAATAGAAAAGTTTTCCATAAGAACAAATTTGTAGGAGCTATGGAAGCCTGACGCACTATTGCAGGATCCTGTATAACTGTCGTTTCTTGCGTACTTTAATATAAAAGGCAGTATGCTCTCACACCGGCGCTATACTTTTCTCTAATTTTTAGAAAAAATTGTGAATTTAAATTGATTCAATCAATAATAGAAAAGTTTTCCATAAGAACAAATTTGTAGGAGCTATGGAAGCCTGACGCACTATTGCAGGATCCTGTATAACTGTCGTTTCTTGCGTACTTTAATCTAAAAGGCAGTATGCTCTCACACCGGCGCTATACTTTTCTCTAATTTTTAGAAAAAATTGTGAATTTAAATTGATTCAATCAATAATAGAAAAGTTTTCCATAAGAACAAATTTGTAGGAGCTATGGAAGCCTGACGCACTATTGCAGGATCCTGTATAACTGTCGTTTCTTGCGTACTTTAATCTAAAAGGCAGTATGCTCTCACACCGGCGCTATACTTTTCTCTAATTTTTAGAAAAAATTGTGAATTTAAATTGATTCAATCAATAATAGAAAAGTTTTCCATAAGAACAAATTTGTAGGAGCTATGGAAGCCTGACGCACTATTGCAGGATCCTGTATAACTGTCGTTTCTTGCGTACTTTAATCTAAAAGGCAGTATGCTCTCACACCGGCGCTATACTTTTCTCTAATTTTTAGAAAAAATTGTAAATTTAAATTGATTCAATCAATAATAGAAAAGTTTTCCATAAGAACAAATTTGTAGGAGCTATGGAAGCCTGACGCACTATTGCAGGACCCTGTATAACTGTCGTTTCTTGCGTACTTTAATATAAAAGGCAGTATGCTCTCACACCGGCGCTATAGTTTTCTTAAATTTTTAGAAAAAATTGTGAATTTAAATTGATTCAATCAATAATAGAAAAGTTTTCCATAAGAACAAATTTGTAGGAGCTATGGAAGCCTGACGCACTATTGCAGGATCCTGTATAACTGTCGTTTCTTGCGTCTTTAATATAAAAGGCAGTATGCTCTCACACCGGCGCTATAGTTTTCTTAAATTTTTAGAAAAAATTGTGAATTTAAATTAATTTAAGCAGTAATAGAAAAGGTAGGCAAAGAAACTCATAATCTGCTCCACTAGTTTAATGACAAAATTAAAAACCATACATGTTTCGAAGATTTAAACCTTCATCTTCAGTGGAAAATACAAGGACAATAGAAGAAACTCATGACATTGTTTAAACTAAGTAAAGCAGGAAAAAGAAAAAATCCCCTTCAAAGCTTTCATCTTGGGACCACCTGCCAAGATGCTACATTTTTACAAAATGATAAAATTTTACATCAAGTTCAAAATTGCAATGCATTCTATTTATTTAATTTTTTTTAAAGAAAACGTTAATTTTTAATTAATTTTTATAATTTATAAAGGTATTTTTTCTTCTTCCTGCTTTGCTTAGTTTAAACAATGTCATGAGTTTCGTCTAATGTCCTTGCATTTTCCACTGAAGATGAAGGTTTAAACCTTCGAAACATGTATGGTTTTTAATTTTGTCATTAAACTAGTGGAGCAGATTATGAGTTTCTTTACCCACCTATAACTTCACTCCACTTCGAGATGGACTACTTAAAAAAAAAATAGAAAAGTTTTCCATAAGAACAAGTTCGTACCTGCTTGTTTTCACCGAATATTTAATAATACATACGTGCCTTGATGGTGCCTATCGTGTGTATATTGTTTCTTGATCAAATACTTTTTTTTTCAGATAACGCAGCAAGCACGTTAGGGTCTGTAAAATTGAAAGAGGAGCCGCTTGTTGAAGTGAAAGAAGAACCAATGGACGAAGACAGTATATTATGTGATAACTCTACCAATTGTAAAGCAGAAGAAAGTAAAATAGAATTACCAATTGTTCCAGTAGATAATAGTTGTATGAATGGCATAAGTGTAAAAAGTGAAAGAGAAGACACTGTAACTAGTGACGGTGTCGAGAATGGCAAGATTGTAGGAACTTTAAAAAGTGAAGAGACTTATTATGGTTTAAAAACTGAAAATATTGATATACCTTTTGTAAAAGTAGAAAAAGTGGACGTAGATGAAGGGTAAAATTAATTTTTGTGAGCAGTTAAGACGGCCACCGCGAGCCTTATAAACGCCTGGCGGAAACAAAGCCATTCGAGTGTCTAAAAATAGATAAGCGTACTCATGATGTACTTAATAAACACGGAAGAATTCCAAGGTATCGTTACCATGTAGTGGCAAGGTGGGAGGTCACACATTGAAACGCGATAAACGCAAAATTAATAAGGACCGGTATTTAAATGTTACCTTAAGTTAGACCTTAGCTAAGGTAGCCTTAACATTATGGTAAACCTTAGAATATGTTTTAAATTAATTTGAGAGTCAATTGACGCGTTAAGTGGAAGATTATCACAAACATCTATTCCTTTAGATGAGAGTAAAATAGATGTCACATACTGTACCTTAAGGTACTGTATGATATAAGTCGACACAAGTTTGACTCTTTTACTCTCATCTAAAGGAATAGATCTTTAAGGACGTGATAATCTTCCTCTTAACGCGTCAATTGACCCCCAAATTAATTTAAAACATAGTTTTTAAGGTTTAGCGTAACATTAAGGCTACCTTAGCTAAGGTTTAACTTAAGTTAACATTCAAATATCGGCCCTAGGAGCCGGTATCTGCTCTTAGGCCGATATTTCAAAGTCACCTTAAGGTACAGAATGACATGCATCCTTAACAGAAGTTTGACAGTATATTAAAGTTCTCTTTTACTTTCATCTAAAGGAATAGATCTTTAAGGACGTGATAATGTTCTACTTAACGCGTCAATTGACCCTCAAATTAATTTAAAACATAGTTTTTTAAGGTTTAGCTTAACATCAAGGCTACCTTAGCTAAGGTCTAACTTAAGGTAACTTTCAAATATCGGCCCTGAGAGCCGGTAGCGGCTCTTAGGGCCGTTATTTCAAAGTCACCTTAAGGCACAGATGACATAAGTCATCCTTAACACAAGTTTGTCAGTATATTAAAGTTCTTTTTAATTCTCATCTAAAGGAATAGATCTGTAAGAACGAACTTAATGCATTAAGTGCAATTAATGAATTTGGGGGACCCCCAAATTCATTTAAAACATAGTTTTTTAACTATAGGTTTAGTATAACGTTAAAGCTACCTTAGCTAAGGTCTAACTTAGGTAACGTTCAAATATCGGCCTTAATCTATTATACAGGGTGTTATGGAAATGACTTATTTTAAAGCCACAAATCCTGAGACGAAAATAAATTGGAGAAAATATTGGCAACATATGGAAAACTTTTTTATCTGTGATTTTAGGAAAAAAATTATTCTTCATAAAAAGTTTTGCTTGCCTTAAAAATCCATAATCCGCGAAATAATCACAAATGAAACGTACAGAGTGATGAAAAAAATTAAGAAAATGTGGTCCAAACAAATTGTTCGGAAAAAATTGTAAATCAAATTTAATGGCAAAATATAAAATAGCAGCCATCTACAAAGAAAAAATATTTCATCCATATTCTCTTGTCCAAGATAAAAAAGTTTCATATATTCATATATAATCGATAGAGGAAAACTTTAAATATATAAATTAGGGGACTGTTGAAGATGTATATTTTAAAAATATTTTTAAATATACAGCGTGTTTCACAAAAGCAAAACCACTAAAATACAAAAAAAAACTATTTCTAAAAGGAACACCCTATATTTTTACTCCCTCCTTATTGCTTATGTAATCCCAATTATTTTTTTCCAATGTGCTGCAGTGTTGCCAAGATATTAATTATTTTCGTACTTTTTTTTTTGTTTTCGTAAGGTCCCAATAAATATATTACAGGTTTGAAATTTTTTTTACAGGTAGTTGCATTTAGGTTATGTGAGTAACATTTATAAGGCTTTACGAATTTTTTTATACATGGTCTTTTAATTTTACTTCCAGAATTCCGGAAGTTTTGATTAAATTTACTCAATATTTTCAAATGGAACACCCTGTATATTTTATCAAGCATTAAAATTTCTACTAAGTCCCTTTCTAACTCTAAAATATTTTTAATATTATCTGCGGCGTTGCCAAATCGTAATGATTTTCTCAAAATTTTCATTATTTATTTTCTATTTGTTATTTTTATTGTAGGTATAAATGGTCGAAATGGGATAAATATTATGATACAGAAATAAATTAAGTTTTTATTTTATTAATTTTTTACTTATTTGGACGTTATAAAATTTAGTGTTTTGTTTAAGGGTATGAACATTATATTACAATAAAATACAGGATAACACAATAATCCAGACCAACTACACTTAAAATAAAATACCGAAAATTTTGAGAAAATCATTACGATTTGGCAACGCTGCATCCAATAATAAAAATATTTTGTTATAAGGAGAACTTTCAATTCCTGATAAAATATATTGGGTGTTCTATTTGAAAATATTGAGTAAATTTAATCCAAACTTTCCGACATTTTGAATTAACATTAAAGCACTCTGTATAAAAAATCTTGTAAAATTTTATAAACAGTACTCATATAACCCAGATGTAAATATGTGTAAATTTTTTTGATCAAATTAAAATCAATAAAGAATCTGTAACATGTTTATTGCGACCGTACAAAAGCAATAAAAATAGGAAAATAATTAATATCGTGGCAACACTGCAACAATTTGGGATTACATGTCAAATAAGGAGGGGCGCTAATTCCGAGTAAAAATATAGGGTATTCCATTTAAAAAAAAATTAAGTTTTACTGGTCCCGCTTTTATGAACCACACTGTATACTTACAAATATTTGTAAAATATACATACATCTTCAACAGTTCACTAATATTTATATTTAAAGTTTTCCCTTTATCCATGATATTATTGGAGATATCGAAGAATTACACACTAAATGGACGCCCTGTAGAAGATAGTTTCCAAAATTTTCTAATAGACACTCACTGGAAATCACACTCTACCTATAATGATAGTTTTTACTATGTGGAATTTAGGTAATTATTTTTGTAACTTTATGAACATAACATAGTTCTGTAAATATACCTTTTTATTTAATGATGTGTTGCATTTTCTTGAAATTAGGTCTAAATAAAATTCCCTGATATGACCTACACAGTTCTATCATTTCTAGCTAGATATCCAGGTTACATCAGAACTTGAAATATCTATACAGAGTGAGTTGTTTTAAAGTTTTACAAGAATCTCAAAAACTGTTTAAAACATTTTCATGCCATTTTTGTGTAGAAAAAATAACACATTACCTTGGAAATAAATAATTTTTTTTCTGCGTAGATTTGAATTTTAAAACTACATCGTCCTAGTTAAAAAAAAATTAAATTTCCCCCACTCCATCCCTCCGCAAAATAGACAGGGGATAAAAGTCAATAATATGTCCCCCATATCTTCCTATTACCTCACCGAAATTTCATGAAAATATTTTAAATCATTTCCGAGATATCCTCTTGTAACGCTTTTGTAGAAAAAATAACACATTACTGAGAAGGCTGACACGACATACGTCTTTCTTAAAGGCACATAAACGAGAAGGTGCATATAAAAAAGTAGGTCAAATCCCTTAGTGGATTCATCGCGACATGGGTTTTGTTTTGACTGGGACTGGCTAGCCAGCGGCGATTGTAAATTTTCAAAAATGAAAGGATATGTTTTTTTTTTAAAATCAGATCAACTGTTCTTCCTTAATAAAAACTCTAAGACTAAACTTCTAAAACGTACAAAAACGACCCCCTGGTGTTTTATCAACACATTCTTCTTAGTCATAAAAATTTCAAGTGTTTTAAGGCCATTATTGATGCGTTTTTTAAAAAGTATTATTTTAATTATTTTTGGCTTTCTGGTCGAGGTGGCTCAAACAAGTCGTGTAGAATAAATTATAGCCATAAAATCGCATAATGTTAAAAGTTGTTGCAAAACTTGTATTTTTTAAAAAATTTTACATTTATTTGAATCCATAGAGCACTTATAGGATATTATTGATAGGGCACTGAGACAGCTATATGATTTCATCATACACCTGTTGTTGCTAATGCTCCCTACAGGGTGTCTTAAATTAATAATGAACAATTTTGACAATTTTAAATTTGCAACTTAATATTTTTATAGAGACAATACCCAAGCACCAAACAGTTGTTACGTTTGTGCCTAATCCCTCCCAAAATAGGAATGTTTCAGACTTTAGCTAAGCTTCACACCTTAAATAGACGACGATCGCAAGCCTAGGGTCATAGGACCAATCAGCAGAGGTTAAGTTGGGTCAGCGGGTTAACATCCACATGTTAAATCATCACAGCGATGGACAACTAAGCATTGCACAAAATAAAATTATTCTGATGAAATTAAAAATATATTTACCTACTCTACGTTTTATTAAAGGTTGTTATTTTAGTTTAGGGTACTAATATTAAATTTCAACATTAACGTATAAATTAAATCACGAATTCTCAGGATGAAAATGTGTCCCAACCCACCTAATTTTTCACCCGCATTCTTTTCATCAAGCCAGACAATTAATATATGTACTACATATGCAAAACTGTTGAAATAAAAGTAGTAGAACGACAAGTCTACATTGTAAAATTATTTTTTGACTACAAGGTAGCGGCTAAAAATTGAAAACATAATTATTTCAAATAGGATATTATATAGGGTGGGCATCGATTGAGTTGAACATAGGAAATCCACTGTAATTTTCGAGGTGCCTGAATATTGGCTCCCCTGGACATTTTATAGAAAAACTGCATTATAACTTCTTGAAGAGGCTGACATGTTAAACCCACGTGTAGAGTTTGAATATATTTTGATGAGTCAATCCTAAGCTATTCAATTGAACGTGATGGGAAAACCACGAAACTCCGAGTCGAGGTAATACAGCAAACAATTTCTATGACGCTATTGCCAAATATTGACGTAAAACTGAACATAACGAAAATATTGTCACTGACACTAATTTTAGTTTCGTCAATGTCAAAAATTAATTTGGTGGTTTTGCTGTATTACCTGAACTGTTGCTTTCGTGATTCTCTCATCACGTCTAATTAAATAGCTAAAGATTGGCTCACCAAAATATATTCAAACTCAGCACATGGGGTTACCATGTCGGCCTTATAAATGTACAGAGCAGGCAATATTCAGCCACCTCAAAGATTTCCTATGTTCAACTCAACAGATGCACCACCCTGTTAAGTGTAGTATAGGGCAATATTTCGCCAGAGTACAGGGATGTCAAACTAATACTAGTTGTTCACATAATCATGTTTCCTAATGTCCCTCCTAACAAAGATACATTTTCTACAATAACTTTTAAGCAACCCTGTATATTTTAATGACGTCTTGTAACTTGGTACCGCCCAATTATAGGTGTCAATTTGGAAGTCTTTAATTTGGGTCATTTTTAGTCAAAAATAATTTTATATTAGAAAAAAATGTTTTCCACCTAGCTGATCCCCTCACCCTTACTTTTTAACGTCCTTACAATGAGACTGTATAACTCAGGAACATACTCTACCACATAAATTTATCAAACAAAACAAGAAGTCTAACCGATAGAAATGTAGTGATCAGCCGATATCATACCATCAAAATTTGCCAATAAATATCGGTATATTTAAGTTCTATTTTCTTAATTTAAGTCATTTTTAAGAATCACCAGCAGCTTTGGGAATAACTTATTTATCAAGTGATAGTGATATCTAGTAGCAATGTACTAGTACTAATTCGATTCAAGAACAGCAGTTGTTTGGGTTTGAAGGTGCTTTACAATATTGCCACTGTGACAATTTTGACTTATATTATGTCAACGTATATTGAATAGTTACAGATCCTTTAAAAATAATTTAATATTACCCAAACAAATCAATATTATATCGGTATTTGCAAGTAAAATATCGGTTTTGGCAAGAAAAAACAGTATCTGCCAATCACTAGCTAAAATGGATACCTAACAATTGTTCTTTCTTGGAATTTTGTAGTCAGTTAAAACTGAGCAACTTCTTAGTGTAACCCTAACATTACCTTTGAGGAATTTTTTAGGATGCCATTAATCAAACAAATAGGTTAACTTACAAATTTATTAAAGATTTAATTTTCATCTTGTACAACTGTCGTTTTTTCTGAAACATACAATCCATCCAAGAATTTACGGATATCCTTGTCTTTCACAGATGTAGATTGTTGAATCAGGGCAGCCGACCTAGAAACATCTTCCAGAGAGTTACCTTCGATGATAAGTTCATCCTTTTGTGCGGTAGAGTTCTTGACAGTCACACCAACTGCCATTCTTACTCTGCAATATAAATATGGCTATTACAATAGTATTATATGGGAAATGATCCATAATGCCCATACATAACTTTTTTAATTTTTAATTGATTAATTTAAATTCACCAACTACAAGCCATATTTTCATGACATAAAATATCTTTGAGTAATTAATTATCAATTATTTGTAATACAAAAAAGAGTAATTAGGATTATCAAAAAAATGAAGTACCTAGAGACTTGTAGAACGACTTTTAAGAACAATGGAATCCTAACGGTGTATGGCCTATACATTTACGAATGCCTATTATTTTTCTTTAAAAACAGACAGCTATTTGGTATCTCATCTGAACATAAGTATAATACAAGAACCCAAAATGTAAATTACCCTAGGCATCGTCTAACATTAAGTGAGAGAAGCCCACATTATATGTGTTTGAGATTATTTAATAAGCTTCCCGATAATCTAAAGATAATACAGACCGAGAAGAAGTTCAAGCAAAAAATAAAAAATTTATTGATTAGTCTGGAACCATATAGTGTGGACGAGTTTCTGGACATGTAGGGTTTTGGTTTTGAATAGTTCTGAAATTAAATGTTGCGAGGTATAACTTATTAATGTAGGAATTGTAACTTTGTGATTAATGACGTAACCTCAGTGGCGTGTGTATTGTATACATATGTCATGTGAGATTTAATTTGATAAATAAAATAAAGAAATAAACAGGGAATTATAAGTAAATCTTTTAAAAACAAAAGATTTTTGCAGATTCTCTTCACAAATTCCAAGACCAATTTTTAATCTACCCATATACAGTAAATATGATACGTTTTAATGAATCAATAATTTTTGCCTCTCGACCTTTTTAAAATGTCTATATTTCACAATGATTGTGCCGCATGCTAGTGGACCTGAATTGTTATGGCCAACATAAACCAATTTTATTTTTCCGGTGGCCATTCATAGCAATTTTAAAGATCAAATGAATTGAAAACATCAAAACAAATAAGTTCGAGAGGAAAATTCTAGGTTATGTACAGTAAAATTGTAAATCACCGTAAAGTTTATAAACGGTACAATTGTGTGAATACGACTGGTAAACGTAAAAGTTTCTATTACTCTAAAGAAGAACTTCAAAATAACATACCTCCTAATGTATTTTTCTCCTAAGAAATTCCTGATTTCTATAACACTATGGTTTTCCGTAGTGACACAATTAATGGGGAAATGAGCATATACCGCTCTCATTTTGTATTGGTATCCTTTAGTTACACCCTTCAACATATTCTCAACGTGGGAGCATACAGTCCTTACGGCAGCAAGTTCCTTTTTAGTGCCAAACCATTTCTCAACTTTTAAAGTACGGGGGTTAACCATACGAATATCCAAAGCCAAATGTTTAAATGACCTTTTTAGGATTCCTCTGGGTCCCTTCACGGTGATAACACGACTTTTTGTGCTAACAGTAATCCCTTCAGGGATTTTTACTGTTTGGTTCGTTACTATTTGTTTCATTGTCCTAAAAATTAAAGAAAATAATTCTGTTGATGTAACAGAAAGTGATTTATAGTGGATGATTCAAAATCAGGGCCTGATTTACCAAAAATTGTTTATATAGAGGAACTTTCTTTTGACGTTATATTCTAACCTCTGCAAAAAATATTTATACAGAGAGTTTAATCTGAGCGTATTTTATCACAGAAATATAAAATGGCACTGATGAATTGTTGTTCCTTGAATATAATTTTTCACAAATCAGGCATAAAAACTTTGCGTACTATGCGATGATTCTGGATTTTAGTTAGATATAAAAATAAACACAAACCTTCCGCGCTGACGTTAGAAACCGAAAAAGGACAAGTGACATTAACTACCGCTAGAGGGCACCGCTTATTCATCATTTATTTATTCAGGACTTTCGTTCGTTGGCTGTAGGGAACACGCTGAAGATAGTCACACATAGCCTAATCAAAATCAATTTACGAGGAGGTGTAGTTGGATCGTGCAACGTTTAGTTTGCAGTAAATAACCTACTTCAACACCTAGCAACCCCAACATTTAGAGCAAATAGTTTTACAATTTATTTTAATATCTCATTTCCTAATATTTTATATTTTTATTACAACACTATCTATTTTATGCAATACCTATGTCTCTGTTTGTGTCGCTATATGACGCTATGTTTGGTAAGAGCGAAATATCAATTTGAAACACCAACCCACCGACCTATAACTATGGGTATGGATATACCTTAGACATGTCTAAGATGGACAACTTATGGGGGCGCGTAATAAATTTTATTAGTGAAAAAATTGGTTGGTGCGTACACACGGTTTACCGGTCATATTTTTAAAGGTTGCTCGTCGGTTGTCTTGAGCACAATGTTGTCGCCGTCACATTGAGGTCTTTATATTCTTTCCCAGTCTGTAATAATGCCTTGCGGTAGGTACGTTTTCGATGGGATACCCTGTTTGAAAAATTATTTTGAAGAAATTTTGAATACCCCAAATTTATGAAAAGTAGAAATTAATTTTTAATTTATTATTAATTATTATTATTATTAATTAAAAAAACATTTCTTAGTAGCCATAATCGCTGGATTAGACTTTGTAGAATCAATACAACGTGTACGTCCAAGATAAGGAGGGCCAATATTTATTTGTGGATTATTATTAAATTATTAAATTATTTGTTATTTATTGAACTAGTCCAACGTAAGTCAAAATTTAGAGCTTACTTATGAGATATTATTTATAAAATTAGGAGAAACACAGAACCGTATAGCAAAATTTCCTGATGTTGTTCAAAAAACCCTCGAAACGTCATTAAACCACAATGTGTCATACATCGTTGTATTCGAGAGAAAAAATCTCTCAAATTCCAATATCAGAAAAACAGGACCGTATTTAAAAAAAAGAAAGTTGATAATGGCCCTTCGAAGACGACTAGCCGGATTACAAAACAATCGATCTCAAAAAAACCCAGGAAAACAATGGAACGATTTTTCAGAATTTCGTTTTTTTCCGGATATCTCCGGAACTACTAGGAAATTTAGAAAATTCTAAACGGCATATTATTAGGCACGTAAATGCGCAACTTTACCTCCATTTAACCGACTTAATTCGTATCTCTTACGGTTTCCGAGATCCCTGTACTGGCCCTCCTTATCTTGGACACGTTGTATAAATATCAATATACACTTATAAAAGTACCAAGAAGAATTACAAAAATGTATGAAGGGGGAAGTATAAGAAGCGGGGACAAAGTCAATTCGGGCAAATCTATGAGGTGAGCTACTCCAGCGTATAACATGATTAGTCGAGAGGAACGGAATAAACCTTAGGAGCTTATTATTGTGTAGGTACCTGAAAATAATATAGTAAAAAACACTCGGGATGCGCTTATTTCGATCGACGTATTAGAAATACTGCAGTCGATATTAAGGATATATAAAGCAATCAGGAGAGCAACAGGCACCCTTCGTAGATGAAATAGAATATATTTAGGGTGAAATGGCGATATTTTTGAACATGATATGCACAGTAATACAACTGCTGATTTGATCTGTTTCACTATAAAATGATGAAAAATAATAAATAAACAAAAAAACAACAAAAAATCACGATAATAGATCTAGACTTAGTCACTTAAAGCGACAGTCCAATAGAAGCACATAATTTTACGTCTTTCTGTGAAAAAATCAATTAAAATTATGCAACGAACTAAGTTTATATATTTCCCATAAGAAAGCATGTAAAATATACCTAGCTGACAGAATGGCGAAGGTAATCTATTTTCCTCTTAAATAGTTGAAGGTGGCAAACCGTATAAACTATATCGCCGGCTTTTTTTAAATATGAAAAATAAAAAATTTAAGTGGGGGTGGATATTATACGCGATCACCCTGATGCCGTTGGTTGTTAAGATGAACACATGGTTAATTAATGCCAAAGATATTATGATTATGCATTTCTTTAGAGTTTAGACATTGTAGGTCTAGGTACTATAACGTTTTGTGAGCGGTTGGTTAAAAAAAAACTTCATCGATCTAATCAGTGTTAACGATACTTACATAACCCTTCATTTAAGTACCTATTTTAATTACCTATATATAAATATGTATTGATAAATTATTTCCTATAGAACTGCCTAGGTGCAATACCTCATACCTCCTAAGTACAAATTCAAACGTCTAGAATAATCTAGATCGATTTTTCGTCATCGATTTATTGATCACTTTTTGGAAGTAACGCAAATAAATATAAATTCAACTTCCCCTATATGATATCGGATAGATGGGGATTGAATACATTTGGTTTCCCGCCATAATTTCAACTTTTCAAGAATTCAGACCATAAATTTATAGTGGTTAATAAAAGTCACGTTTTGCGCAATATTAGACAGAAATAATTGTTTATCTCGGAAACAGTAAGAGACCTAAAAACCCTAAAAACTTAATAATAGGTACTTATACAATTTAAAATAACAAAATTGCTATAGATTTTTCAGTTGAGCGGCAACATTGCCACGTTGCAATCTTGAGATCGATGCATCAGGTGCATTTATATGAAAGGCCATATACATACGTCTAACCTACTATAGATCTGAATCACCCTATCTATACACAGAGGGTGTTCCACCGGGAACCGCCTCGAACTATATATGAAAAACTATACATAGGAAATTTTTGAAAATTATACAGTATGATGGCACTTCCGGTGTCACCGGAAGTCGGAGTCGAACACCTTATATATTAGCTTGTTGGATTCTCCACAAGATTTCGTATATGACGTCCTATACCTAAAGCTGGATTCATAGTTGCCGTATCGTGAGCCGTAAGACGTAACGGTAAGCCGTAAGAAAAATAAATATGTGATTTGCAAGATCAATTCCTAGGGCATAAAAATTAAGCAGTAAGAATTAAGATGGTTTCCTAGGTTTCGGGAACCGGTTAGGTTGGGTAATACTCGTGCATAACTGCCATGTTACCATCACCAAATTGTATGTTCTTTAAATGTTTTTTTGACTCATATTAGCAGCACATCAATGCTCCCGCTTTTGTAATGATGCTTCATGACTTGTAATCATATTATACAGTTATAAATAAACAAATATATGAAAAACAAAAACCGTAACCTACAAATTTTAACGAAACTATGAACGGGATGTCCTTACTGCTTACGCCTTATCGACTACGAATTACGTCTTATGGTATATGTTATGACAATCCAGCTTATGTCTAAACTGTTTGACATAAGTACTTAGTTTTTATGTCAAAAATTACTTTTGCACACCTTAAGATCATTATTAATTTTTCCTATAAGGAAGCCTTTATTGTTTAATTTGGGTTGGATTCCATGTTCAAAAGACCCTGCTTTAATAGATTTTTAAAAATATTTTGGTAACTATTAATACAGAGGGTGTTCACAATAAGATGAAAAATTAAATGAATGATATTTAAATTGACAATTACTATAAAAAATAATAAATTACGAATTATGAAATGATATGTGACACTAGACCCCTTCCAGTTTGCAAATTAACACCCTGTATATTAAGCCTTATCTACTGACATAGGTACTTTAACAAAAAAGTTACCTAATTTTGTGAAAATAGACTCGCAGCAGGGTTAAAAAAGTACTAATGATTTAAAAAAAAATTGAAAATTGTAATTTTTAAATTTTTATTACCTAAAAAAGCATTTTTACGTGAAAACAATAAGAAATAATATTTTCTCTTTTGACACATCTTGTTTTGATTTATTTAATTCTTGTAAAATCCTGCAGCAAAAATGAAGAAATCGCTAAACTCGCTGTAATTTTCAGTATTCGGTAGTCTTTCTTGTTCTTGCGCGTTGTAATGTAGAAAAACTCTCTGGACAAGATAATACAAAAGGGAGAAACAATTCGTGAAACGCTTCGTTGAAAATAAATGATATTTCATTGTTTTTTTTTTGATTTAAACCATTGATTAAAATAAAAAATCATTTGACTAAATCGCTAATTTACCTCGTGATTTAAATAAAATCATTTAAGTCGGGCAATCCCTGTCTCGCAATAGAGTGAAAGTATAGAAGGGAAGTAAAACTCACAGTCTGATCCACTTGATTAACAATAAATAATAATAAACGTCAATGTGACACCTATTATTACGATCAACAAAAAAAATACGGGGATTATATCTGTAGAATCCCCATATCTTTTTATACTCTGTCTTTCTGTTTTGATTCTAACAGGTGACCGGCTTGATATGTCTTGGTTAGGAAGAACAAACAATCGACGGACGTGACTCAAAAGTCCATATTTTATCCAGTTTATGGCAGACTTGGCACAGTCTAACTATAGTGAGTTAAGAATTACTATTTCTTCCCCAAATTATACTTAAATTTAATACACAAACACTGAAAAACAACAACGAATTTGATTTAACAATAGCGACAAACGTGAAAGCAGGTATGAAAGACGGCCGTTCCGATAAGGGATTTATAAAAAATACGTTCCGAATACTAGAAGGCGACGTAATGTCTTCCTCAAATTAACAGAAAACGACAAAGAAAAATTGTACTAATCTCCCGATTGTGTTTCTGGGAAGTTGGTTACCGACCTAAGACTGTGAGTTGTTTATTCTTCAAAGACTGTGAACAAAAGCCGCATCCTCCTTGATTTAAGATCCTTGTAATAAGCAGTGGTTGTTTCGAAGGTAAAAACCCCATCTTCAGCAGTAGGGGAAAGTGGGGTAAGTTGACGAAGCGGATAAGATGACGAGATGCTAAAAATTAAATAACAACGAAAGCAACCTCTATTAGAATATGTGGCGGCATCTCTGATATTTGTATAGAGGTAAGTTAAATAGTCAGTAAACATTCAAAACTTCTAGTATAGAGCGTATTAGAGACGTTTATAATATTTCCGCGTGACGTTATAAAATTTGAGCTATTGTTTTTAACGATTCTTTGCCGACATATAAGAACAAAATTAGCTATTGCATATGTTGTATTATATATTTAGATATAACCATAACAAAAAGTCTAGAAAAATAAAATATTTTTAAAGAAATTCTATATAAAATGTTAAACATAACTTCTTGGGGCAAAATGACCCGGGTAAGTTGAGTCATTTTAGCTTGAAGAAAAGGAAACTCTCCAAAGACAGAAAGAAGAATACAGGAAGAAAAGGCAAGAGAAAGGTTTACAGAACGCGATATCAAAAAATTAAAGAGACCAGTTGCTGGCATGAAAAACTTTTAGTTATTAATAAAATTTTATTTTCGACCAAGTTTGTATTCAATAGCCAAGGGGTATATCATTAACAGTAGAAATTAATTTTTTTAATATGGTGGATATTTGAGTCGTTTTAATTTTTTTTGCTTAACATCGTCAACTTACCCTACTATCCCCTAAAGACTACTGAAAGCCACAAAAGCCTACTGGAACACCATCGTGAGGATATAGTAATTTAAAGTTAGTGACTCCTGCAGGGCCGACTGTGGGTTTCCAAAAAGGAAATTACATGAACATAATTTATGTCATTTTGTTTAATGAAATATTTATTTCTTTAATTTATTCAATAACATACGAACTTAAAATAATATTTTTTATTCCTATTTCGTACAAACTTTTTTTATTGCCAATTCCTCGATCATCAACATTTATCTGTTTGGTTTCCTCCTGCTCTATTGGTACCATAGCCACCCTCTCTAACCTATCTTGTTGCATAGTTGATCTTAGATAATTTTGTATTAATTTTAATTTGGAAAAACTGCGTTCGGCTGAAGCTACTGAAACAGGCGTTGTTAGCATAATTTTCAATTCTATATATTATGTATTGGGATATGCATCGTCTATATTATCTTTGCAAATTTGTTTCAGGCAATCTAATGGAGTTGTATTCTCTTGAATAATTTGTGACAAAAATTTTAACTCATGAAATAAATTGTAACCATCAATATCAGCATTTTCGCCATCTTGACGAAATAGATGAAGATCGTTGCAATATTTTTTAATTCATCATCGTTTTTATTTTTTAAATTTCCAATGTTGTGTAAGAAACCAAATACATCATTATAACTAGTATACTGTTCAAATCTTTCATCCAGAGCAACAATAGCACAATCTACAATTTTTAAAAAATAGTCCATTGTAAATAACTGCCTTGCATCGTTTCCAATGTCGTCATTGTTTTCATAGGTATAGATTTTTGTTTTTTTGGAAATACGTTTCGTTTTAAATTCTGGTAATATATTTACACTACTACATATTTCACCACTACTAATTATCGCATCTTCAAATCCAGAATTTCTGTAACTTTTAAAAAAAAGTTAAAAGTTGTTTTAAGTGCTCTAAAACTACAGAAATTTGTATTCCACGTTTTTGAGAAATTTTGCTTGTAACATTGACTTTATTTAGTATTTCATACCAAATCACCAAACTCATTACGAATTCCAATGGCATAATGTGTTTAATTATTGACAACACTTCTACTTTTAAAACACATTGGCAACGATACTTCTTCCAATGCAGCTATTACACCGGGGAATTGCAAAGGCCTATCCAGCCTGTAAAACTTTTTATAAATTCGAGTAAAACAGAAGTTGTAGGGATCGATTCAGAATTCAATTTAATAGACTTGGGAGATGAAGAGAATCTAGGTTCAAATCTAAACCCAGGCGCCGATGCATCCAGCGGCGGTAAAACTGTTAATTTTGACCATCCTCGAAACGTATTCGTACAAAACTCCTTGTAATTACTCTCAACAACACAATACTAAGTAAGGAAATGAACGGCCTTTGTCAATGGTCTACTATGAAATCCCAGAAAATTTAAATTAGAAAAAAAAATTACTACTATATTACTACATCAATGAGCGAGATGTTAATGCAGGGAAAGACCTCGACTCGTAAAATACATTTGGTGTCAAAAACTTGTCCTGGCTACTAATAATTTAGAAATATGAAAGCGCGGGGCCCCTTTAAACGCGGGGCCTCGGGAAATATCCCCGAAGTCCCGACCTCTGAGCCGGCCTTGGACTCCTGGGACAAAGAATAGAATTCGTTTTTAAATTACAATGTTAACTTAAGGATCCTTGATTTAATTTATTTCTAACTGAAACCTTATTTATTGCCAGATTTATTTTTAAAGGCCAAGAAAATAAGAATGTTGAAATAATTCATTTTAGCTATAAACAGCATTAGGTTGACAATGTGATATGGAAAAAATCGAAGAAAACAATTTTCTATTTTTAGGACAGTGACACTAATTGGAAGAAACTTAAATGTTAATAGAAAAAAAATCGTATGCCTTTTCCTTCTTTCGTGCGCTTTCAAATCGATTAGGTACCTTAGGAAAGTGTGACCTAATAAGCGTCGAACATCCTCGGAAATGAGGGCTTTATTGTGGTTGCTTTAGCTACCTGCTAATGTGGTTCTCTTGTATATTTTTTAGGGCTTCCGACTTCCTGGTAAACTAAAATTATTTGCCAAAGGTAGTCGTAGACCGCAGAAAGGAAGTCGACGATCGTTATTTTTGCATGCACTATAATTAAAGGAGAATACAAATAAAAAGTAAATGATATGTCGTACAGCTGAAATTTATGGCTGTAAAGTGCGTTACACGCTCTTTCGTTGTTCGTTCCAGAAGATTTTAGGAAAAATAAAAAAATTACTCAAATTTAATTCAAGAGTTTAATTTGCCATTGTCATTTACAATACATCAACAACAATTGGACGATTGTTTTTAATAAATTAAAAATAGGAATCTTTGGCAGACACTGTTCTAACTAGAGATGGGACATACCGTCAACCGCTTGTCGCTGTATGTACCGTCGCGCTACACAAAATACCGCGACGAAATACCGCTCCTAAAAATACCGTTAGGGAGAAAAAAATATATACCTTGTACGCCAAAGACGTTCAGGCTAAAGATATGCATAATATGGACATCTTTAAAACGTAGTGTGCTATCTGGGTAGGGACAAAAAAACACTCACTACTAGACAAGCAAAAACGTTTATTAAGAGTGACTTTTTTTCGTATCTTTCAATTTTTAGTCCATTTGTCCTCTTGTAAACCCCATCCGTGGGCATATACTATATATGTATATGATATTATACAGAAAACTTTTCCAGATTTTTACCTAGATTCCAAGAAAATATAATCTATAGAGTAATCATTTAAAATTCCTAAGTTGCTGCCACTTTCGGTATGATCCTGCAAAGCAGCAACATCCAAAATATTTTATAAACGTAGAAAACCATCTCTTTTCTAGATACGGCGAAATTTTCAAAATAAAATCTCATTCATAGTTCTCTGGATACGTCTAATTGGCCACTTTACTTATTGTACCCTGTATAAGGGTGAACATTTTTATTGCAAATTTATTCTTTAAACTTAAGAAGTGTTTATATCTTATTATTATTACTATTATTCTATAGCCCTGAGAAGGACCTCATAAAGGTAGAAACGTTGGCCAAATACATAATTTGATATTCTTTGTTTGCGAACAAGCCCCTTTCGAGATAAGGTTTCTTTAAATAATAACTTAAAAACTATAAACCTCAGTGCAGGTTAATTACGTAAAAGCTCTTCACAATAAAATTTATTTGTCTCCGATTTTTTATACGAGTATTATTACGCGATAGAGGCGAGATATTGTCGGTCGGAAGTTTTCAAATTGACACCCTGTATAATATCTAAACGATAGCATCGGTATATTATGTTGTGTTCAATAATGGCGAAGGTAGTAAGCAGTAAGCACGATTCTTTGGAATAGTGTTGTAATCGCTCGAGCGAAAAACCGCTTGAGTACTCGATTATTGAAATAACCGCTCGATTATTAAAAAAACTGCTCGAGTTATAAATTCAAGCGAAAATCGTCGCTTGTTACTTATTACCTTTCACTCGATACCCGAGCTTCGCTTGACGCCAACATATATATTCGAGCAGTTTTTAGCTCGATAGTAAATACTACTGTAGTTATAAATTCAGGCGAAAAATCGAATTGCTGCCTTTCACTTGATACCCGATTTTCACCCGGCGCCGCGCTCCACCCGAAATGTGCCGATTGGCGACGTTCGAGTTTGACTCAGAAGGCTGACACGACATACGTCTTTCTGAAAGGCACCTAAACGAGAAGGTGCATATAAAAAAGTATACCAAATCCCTTAGCGGAGTCATCGCGACATGGGTTTTGTAAAGTTTTGTTTTAACAGGCTATCCAGCGGCGTAGTTTAGGTCTCCGATTGTAAATATTAAAAAATTGAAGGATATAATTTTTTTAATTTTTAATTACTATAAACTCGAGAAAACTTCTCAAAAATGACATAATAATAGAAATTGTTAATGAAAAATAACAAAACGAACAAAATGGTTAACAAAATATATAGAAAAATTCGTTGGTAGTCCTATAGTAAACATTTTTAAATTTAAACAGGAACTTTTTATTATTAAGCTCAAGAAGACTTCTTAAAAATAACATACATTATAGAAAATGTTAATGGAAAATAAGAAAACGAGCAAAATAATTAACAAAACATTCTTAAATTCAAACAGGAACTTTTTTAGGTAACTATAAACATGAATTTAAAAAAATAATCACCTATTTTCTAATATTGGTAGTCGCGTAACTAATCCTACATTTTTGAAGGGTACACAGTGGGCACCTGATAATTTAAAGTCGAAGAATTTGACAAGCCATTTTAAATATCTACTTATTTTATGCTCGTAGATTGAGAAAGATGTGAAGAAAAATAACTTTTTGTTTTAAAAAAGCACAAGAATAAACCCGAACAATAAATACATATTTGGGTGATTTTTTGCAGTTTTTTGTTTGGTATCGAGACACGTGGTAAAAATTCATTATTTACAAATAAATAAATTTCTGGAATTTTTTTGGTGGCTACTACAATTTTTTAGCTAAACCTGTGCCCACCCGTAGTTACGTGCCTACTAAATACCCTACCTGATCACATGTAAACGGCTAGGCTGCCGATCGAGCAGTCGGTGACGTCATCGCTTGGTGAATTGGAATTTCAAGCGATTCACTCGATTATTAAAATCGCTCGAGTATCAAGTACTCGATTATTAAAATCATCGGTTTTTCCCAACACTACTTTTGAATGACCTATAATGCAGTCAGGCATTCTACTTCCTATGCAATTCCACAAGAATATTCTCCAGCCAGTACGCAAGACGCGAGCAAGACATTTAACTCTAGCTTGGCTCGACTGTTGCCTGTATAGATTCTTTTGGCCTTATACGGTGGTTACCGGGGAAGGCCTAAATGTAGGTAAAATTCGTTGGATGTGTAGATTAGAATGGTTTTTTCATTTTAATATTAATCTAAAAATTTTAGTATACAGCGTGTGTGGCAGAAAGTATAACAAATGGGAAACTTATATCTTTTATTTTATCGAAAGAAGTCACTCTTGCTAAAAAGTTTTGCGAAATACTTTTCAGAGTGGCCAAAAAAATGTTAAATTGATCTAAGAATAAAATATCCTTATTTCCAAAAATATATCAAAATGCTGTTTTGAAGCTCTTTCTGGAATTATGTTCTCTCTCGCTCTCTCCCTCAGGTAATTTTATAAAACGAAATAAAATTTCATTTCAAGACATAAAACATAAAAACAATGATTTAGATTACATAAGAAGTTAAATAACATAAAAGAAGACCAAACTATACAAAACAACTGTCAAACTTCTGCTGAACTACCATCATTCTCGATACATTCTAGTTTTTTTTTAAATATTTTTATTGTTCTTCCTACTTCTATCCTCGGCAATTCATTACAAGCTTGCATTATTCTGTTTGGTAGAATTTTAGCACCCCATAAAATAATAGTCCATTGGCCTTAAAACAGGTGTTCTAGCAGGCCAATTTGTAAACATTCTGTCTCTATGCGTACTATGTCCTATCCATCTATTCGGGAAATTAGTATTGAACCAATGAAAAGGAAACGACTGAATAAAATAATAAAAATAAAATGACCTCATTATGTCCCAAACGTGGTTGTTCCTCGTCACCATGTTTGGAGAGAGAACATAATTCTAGAACGAGCTTCAAAACGGCATTTTAATGTGTTTTTAGAAATGAGGGTATTTTATTCTTAGATCAATTTCACGTTTTTTGGCGACTCTGTACAATATTTCGGATATTCGACTATGGCTAAGGAGGTTTTCAACCAAGCAAAACGTATCGGTAGGAAAATTGCCGATATATCTGCAAAAATATTTCAGTCCGAGAACTTGCCTCTTCTAGTCACTGATAATATCTAATAATTTATAATATAATAACCGTTAATATTACTGAGGCTTTTTTCCCGAGAAATAAATTAAGAATTTCAGGAAGCAATACTGATAACATTAAACAGATATTTCCTCGAAACTACACCAATCAGAAACAGTATACCGTGAGACGAAATGATGAACGGTGGCTTCTACGATTTTCATTATCGCCCGATCAGACAATGCACCAATGAAAAATTGGAGGTTTTTATTTATATTCGACAAAATCAGGGTTGGCATGAATTAATTCAGTGATTTGAGTCATTATTTATAAAAGCCATGAACTTTTTCAACCTTGAAAAAACTAATCATTGAATTATGTAGGTGTTGTGTGTCTTTACCGATACATATCGGCACGTAAATATAGGTATCGGCCAATATATCGGTAAAAAGTCATATCGTGCGAGATCTAGTAATTTTGTTGTTGTTTTATAAATATTTATGCTTTTGTGGTATCAAGAAATCATTTCAAAAGATTCAGAAAGCTTAATATTTTATAGGAACATATACAGAGTGTTATGGAAATTACATATTATATTTAAAGGGGTGACTCCTTGGGTGTCCTAGAGAAAGTCTACATACTTTTTTTTAATCGAATATCTAAATTATACGGTAAAAACTCCTTTTCGCCTACATGCTACCATCTGGTTTCAGTTAGCAACAATGTAGGCCACTAGAGTAAACTACAGTGATGCCAGATCAGGCCGCGTGTCTCGCTCTTGCTTTGATAACCGCCGCGCCTTCAGTATCGTTGCTTCAGTATGCTTCGATACTCGGTGGTGGAACGACGTTGTCGAGGGCCAGCGTGCTTGATGTATACGAATTTTAAACGTTTTGTTAGCTGTAGCATTACCCGATTTTTTCTGTTGTGAAATAATTGGTTCTGTTGCAAAACATACTTTTTGTGATTTTTTTTTGGAATTTAATTATAAAACGGATTATTTAAAAATAAGATCGAAGGTAAGAGAGTATGTACCTTAAAATTGTAATTTTTTTTAAAGTTTGAAAAAGAAGTGATAACGCGGGTCAAAGACGTCTTGTTGTCAAAAACTGAACACGTGCGTTTACAATTTTGTTTCGAAATATGACAACACCGCCTACAATGCGCTGACCTCTTTTGAGACTTGAAGCCGCCTCAATAAATTATTGATTGCGAACGTCGTCAGTAGCGGCCACCTAAATTTTCAGATTTCGTATAAAGTGTATATTTCGCTTAATAATGCAAAGCGCCATTTATGGTTATTTTTCTTCAATTTATTTTAATCTCAGGATTTGCCGGTTTAAATATAATAAGTCATTTCCGAACAAACCCGAACACCCTGTATACAATTTTTGCAATTAGAAGTAATTGAGTCTAAAAGACCCCAATTTGACCTTATCATAAATATAACAAAATAATAACCAAATATTGGTAAACGGTGAAATGCCGAATTATTTCGCTTGTCGCACCCATATATATTTTCTTCCTGCATGTGGATATGCCAGTTTTTCTCTAAATCTTACATAGCAGTTAAAAATAGTTATATTCTCGTTCAAAATTACAGTTTGCAAATATTTCTCCAGGCAGGCTGTAATTACTACGGATTTGCCTAACCGAATTAAATTCAAAATATTATAATTGACAAAAGTTTCTGTTGTTTGTGCTTGTTCCAGTTTGGGCTGCACAAGGGAACAAACCCCTCCATCTTACTAGACGTCAATATTGCCACAGCGTTTCTGAAGTTTGCTCCACCAACTTTACCACAACTAGTTATGGGTTTCCACCACGAATCAACTGATTCAAATCTCTTTCTTTAGAAGCTTATTATTTGCTAAACCCCTAGAAGATACTGGTAAAGAACAAATCTAAGGAATGTAACCAGCAATTATAAAAATGCCTAAATTGTTCAAACCTAATATAAGTTTCATAATTTTTGTTCGCATGATCTACATTTTTTTTTTCTTTTAACATTCCTCCAAGAAGCTGATTAGAATTAACCAAAGGTATTTTAAACTACAGATCCCATAATCCAATCATAAAACTCTCGGAAAGTGAAGCTGTGATTGTTTGAAATGCTATTGAAAATCAGTAATGGGTTGAAGAGAGAACGACATACTTATTGGCTGAATGGCAACAATGTTGAAGTCTGGTTATATCAGATGGTTAAATATTAAAACATAATTATACTTACCGATGAAAAGGTAAATCCTTATTTAAATGATCCACTCTTTTACAAACTCCACATTAATGCACCATGATTGTTTATAATAAGACGATTTTTTACCAATACTTCCAAAAAAACACAAATTACCCAAAATATATAACAATCCTTTAGACCAAAGGACAAATATCGCAATGTTTACGAGATTAGTATTCATTCATCTTTTGCTTATCTTTTGGGTTCGAATCGTAACGCATTTATAAAATATAAAAATGTATGTTGCCAGTTGTATTTGCCAAACTAACACATTTATAATTGGGATTTTGCAAGATACCTTTGCGATAAATATGTCAATCTGACTAAGCTGCAATAATGACCGAAAGAGGTGGGAAAGATTGTTTGCGGTCGTTCGATAGGCTAGAAATCTACATTTTTCCATCTGTAGTTTCTAATATCTTTTAAATTAACTATTTATGTAACAAATGCATAAATTTGAGCGGAGGAGCCGAATGCTTTTTCGGAATCGCCATTATTTCTTTCCATTTTTGATGTTTCCAAAGATAATTAACATTTGTATGGTGACAATAACAATGCGTCGACCAGGCAACGAATGACGCGGATGATGTCTTCATGGCAACTTGATTTATTTTATTTATTGCTGTTATTAATAGAATTTTAATGCTAAATGAATATTTATTTATAAATTATTTTTAAAGTTACTAAAACTACTGATTGTGAGAAGTGTTATTAAAAAACTGAGCGATATTAAACAATGATAATATCTTTTCTAAGTTGGGGTGAACCTTTCTGAAGATCTGTCTCATTATGAGACATGTCCGTATTCTCTGTAATACGTTAGCCCGATTTTTAAAAACGCCAGCTTAAGGTGATGTTTTCGTATTCCCCGTAGCAATAAAGAGACTTAGGGCCGATATTTCAAAGTCACCTTAAGGTATTGACGCAAGTTTGACAGAATATTAAGGCCTTCTTAACTCTCATCTGAAGGAATAGATCTTTAAGGACGTGGTAAACTTAAATTTAACGCGTCAATTGACCCTCTAATTAATTTAAAATATAGTTTTTGTAAGGTTTACCATAACGTTAAGGCTACCTCAGCTAAGGTATGACTTAAGGGCATTAAGGACCGATATTTGAATGTTTGACCTTAGCTATGGTAGCCTTAAAGTTAATGTAAACCTTAAAAAACTATGTTTTAAATTAATTTGAGGGTCCATTGACGCGTTAAGTGGAAGATTATCACGTCCTTAAACATCTATTCATATAATTCTCAGACCTGGTAGAGCTAACAAAAAATTAATATCCTGTTGGGCACATGATCTGAGTTTTGTGTTTTTCCGTTACAATTTCGGTACGGAGAATAAAAAAACCAACTCCCGCTTTCCAAAAATTTTCGCATAGAAGACATGTGAATTGATTAGAGAACCTGATGAGCTAGTGAAAGAATGTTATGTTACTTCATTTCCGAAAACCGACGTGTTACATTCACAGTAAATTTTACATTCACGTGAAATTTTGAAGGTATTAAATAGCAAAAAACAACTGTTTCTGTCTGAAAACAACAACAAATATGACGTATTTTCGTTCGTTAATGTTTCTTTGAACTGCCAGTCCAATATTGGTTACTAATTCTTGTTTTCTATTAAACTCTAGGTACCGAAAGAGATGCATGTTTAACCTTCATATAGATGTATTTTCGGCTTGATTGGCCTTGCTAAAGGGCCTTTAAAGATCTATTCCTTTAGATGAGAGTTAAAAACAACTTTAATACTGTCAAACTAGTGTTAAGGATGACTTATGTCATTCTGTACCTTAAGGTGACTTTGAAATATCGGTCCTTAAGCTGAATTAACCTTAAGCATACAATATTTTTTGGTTTAATTACGAGGCTTAACACCTGCGCACTACGGTGAAGTTAGAAAATAAATGTCATAAAAGCATCCGTGTTATAAAACTTATAATTTTCGTTTCTATAATAATATAAAATTAGAAGATGAAATATATATTGAGGACGATGGGGATATTTTAGATATTATAGATCAGAAGGATCTATACTCGAGAGAATTACTTTGATACTCTTGATGATTTATCATTTTTCAGAAGGTTTCGCCTGCACAAACCTACTGTTTCACATGTTCTGCAACAAATAAAAAGCATACCTACTCTTAATTTTGTATTTTTTTTTTATAAAAATCAATTTATTTTTTGGTTTAAGTAACAGGAAATAGTCACGATCATGCTTTAGGAATCGCAGCGTTTCCTGCATAAGTAAAATTACAGGATCTCTTTTTAGTAGCATCCATAACAGAGTGCAGAGAAATACTAACATTTTGTAACAGGAAATTGAAACAAACACACAACTGGATTTGACACAACAACAAAGAATTGTCCAAAAACTAAGGTTAGATATTAGAGAAAAAAGATTCTTAAACGTTGCACCAGCCATTACCTTATGAAAAACAGAGGGAAATCGCAACGTTGCCAACTTTTTATAAGGCTAAGATAAGCCCGGCTTAAGTTAACCTGGCTCCTTGGTACAACGGAGAATACGGGCCTAAATAGTTCGATGCTGGCTAATGATTTTAATTATATATTTAAATATATAATAAAAGTTATAATGTTGCTTGGATTCTATCAGCTTGCACCTTAAATTAGGGTCTCATTTAATATCAGAAACGCCCTCCAGAAATTTACCGACATTTTTCAAATTAAGAAAATATATTTATTCGAATAAAGTTAGTAAAGTAAAAGTGATGTGTTTGGCAAGTATTTTCTACAATCTAACATATTCTTATTATATTTATTTACCTACAAGAAATCCCCGGTAAAAGCGTTGGCTAACAGCAGGGTTTCGACTCGTCACGGTCCTTCGAGCCGACCGGAGAGTACACAACGAACAACGAGTATGCGTCAGTTGGATTCCAGTTTGTTTCGAGCGAGAATCTTTGAGAGCTTTAAAATCCGCGAAAAAATAGCTTTTTGAGGTTTTATGACTGAAAGTTTGAGTGTGACTGTGCACAGGTGGCATTAGTGGAATAAACTAGTGGTCGGAGTTGAATTTGAGGTGGTTTTGTAAGGATTTATTTCATCTACTAGAAGAACAGGTAAGGTTGAATTAAAAAGCGCATTACAGGGTGAAATCTGTATTAGGTGAAAAGTCAATGAGAGTTTAAGATAGCTTACTGAATATTAATAATAATATTCATTACTATACTACTATTGCCTTAGACGGTTTCGAATTTGAACGTTAAAAAAGTCTGAAACATAAACCAAACAATCTTTATCGGACATCAAGTCGAATAAAAGCATTTTTATTTATTAAAAAATCATCTAGACAGCTAATGTCTTTCCTTAAAAAGACCTCAGGGATCTGTTGCAGGTTCCGAATAATTATTATCTCCGTATTCTGCGCAATCGAACTAGTTTCACAGATCCTAAGTATTTAAAAAGTAGATTTTTGATCCATCCTTATATTCAATAGTTTTCGAATTTGCGTAGCTTCTTCCAGATAATTTATGAATTTAATTACGATTTTCGTTGCCTTATAATCAGAATATGATAATTAATTTATTATTTCAAAATGCCGATATCATGTATTGATGGATTTTCCACCATTGGAAGAGACATTGTAAATGGAAAACCAAGTGAAAAACAATAAATGCAAAAATTACAGCAATATTATCTATAAAAACTTTAACGGTTTGTTAGTATTCACCTGAAGACGACTGGAGATGTGTACCAGTTGAAACGTTGTGTTAGAAATAAATACAGACGATGGAAGTCTAAAATACACTCATGATACAGCATTGTCTCTAATCGTCAACATTATCATTATTAATATTATATAACAAAAACAACATATTTTCTAAGTATCCAGAGCTGATGCACGATCACTAAAATTTGATAGAAAATATTCTCTCGGGAGACCCTTTACTTAAAGAAGGACCCATATTAACCAATTTTTAAAAGAAATTTAAACCAAGAGGTGAATAGCCTGGGTAGGTGACTCAGTGGGTTCCTAAAATTAAACATTTAAATATGTTTAGTGAATACAATTATAACAGAAAAAAATAAAAGGGTATGACATGACCAATTCCGCCATCATCCTTTTAAGCTTTTAACCTTACCCCGTCATTAATTACCGATTTACTCTCGTACATTTTTCACAATAGAAAAAGTCGCAATGCATGTTTAATTATAATATAAACAATTCATTTAAATTGATCGTGTGAAATTTCGTAGTATGACAAATGGGGTAATTCAACTTGTTTAACGGTTTAATTTATGATGTAAACAAGATTTTTTTAAGAATTGAAAGAAGAAGAATGACAACTATAAATTTAAGGACAATTCGAAAATAGCGTTTGTTATGTACTAGCTGCTCGATGAGCCCCAACAGGATTATCCTTAAAATACTTAGCTATATAATATACTTATAAATACAGTACACTTTTTGAAAAAGGTGATGTAGTTTAAGAAAAGGACAGTATTTATGAGATGTTTGCACTAATTACAATTAAATGATATACGCATGAGTCATTAAAAACTAAAAAATCAGTAAAAAACCCTGAACTATTCCAAGTTTTTTGCATTTTAAGAAAATGTCAGAAATGACCCATACCTCCTCAGGGGTAGGGACGGTCGGGCCAGGTTATGGGGTAGATTGGGTATAGTAATAAAATACTTTAGTTCGTATTCTTATCTCTGATTAAACATGTTTTATACCTAAAACTTGAATAAATTGTTGGGATTGCATACTCAACCAAGTCTGTTTTAATAGATTAAATGATATTTAGGCAATAGATAAGAGTATAAACCTTAACCTTAACCACAAATATCAATAAAAACATATTCTCTCGTATTGTAATTAGCAAAAGTTACTTCAAACATGATTGTAGTAGCAGATCTTGCGGTTCCAGGAGAAAATTTAGGCTGTAGTAACCCCGCAACAATGTCTGCTCTGTCTACAACTTGCACGTCAAGAATATCAGGCTCTGTAAATTTATAGGTCCCTTGTGCCTAAAAAAGAATACTTCGTACTCTTTGTTATTTAGGTCTTTTTCGATTCTGCCCACATAATGGATTTTTGCCTTTTGAAGTTTAAAGACTACCAAAACAAATTCGTTGACTTTCAAAATATCGTCATCACAAAGGCCTACAATATTATCTTCTTCTTCAAGTTCTAGATCAGAATGGATGAGCCTATGGAAGAAATTTCAATAATGGTCTCCGAGTCACTACTAGGAGATTGTTAACGTTTCTTGGTCTTATTTTCCAAAGGCACCAATTTTCTTTTTAGACCTCGTCTGTTTTTTAAATTTTGCTTCCTTTTTTCCCCAATTTCTTTTTTTCTTCTTTAATTTACTACCACAACCGGGAGGGGGAGGATTGGGCCCCAGGCCCATGGTACCCCACGTCTTCAAACCCAGCCCTCCCCGTTTGTAGGATTTTAGGTTGAGTCTAAATATCTTTTAGATAGAGTTAAATATTTTTAATAAAAAGTGGTTAAAAGTAATCTCTATAAATTGCTCTTCAAGATTAATACAAAATCTAACCAAAATATTAACGTATTCGCCACTTACCTGTCATTATTTATCTGTACATTAAAAAACAAAACACCAGTAAAAAGACCTTTGCTACACTACAAAATCAAACGTGGTGAAATCGGTGGAATTTCGTTTTAATAATAGAAAGACGGATTGTTCACCTTCTATAACTTGTATTTATATTAATTAAAAAATTTAAAATAACCGCGGAATTTGAACTGTCCCAATGCTCCCCACGGCCCAATCCTCCACTCTCTCCCCTATTAGTGTTGGGGCGAGGGAAATTCACCCCTTGGTAATCGCATCGAACAACCCCAAACTAAGATTGTATCTTTCATTTCTATATTGTTCCCTTTTTTCCAGTTTTTCAACTTATATTTATTCCAAAAAATAAGACATTTGTTCGGGTTTGTTCGTTTAGACCAACTTATGATTTAGTAGAACTGAGGTACAAAAATTCGAATTAAGATCAAAGACAAAAAATTATTAATTCTTCGACAAATCGGCGACAAGTTGTGACACTGCATCATTAAAATATGACCATGACGACGTGGTCCTCAGGAAATTAGATGCTGCAATGTGCAAGAAGATGTGTAATATTCGCGACGGTCGGGGATTTACGTGCTCTATCGCATGCAAATGTGCAATACTCTATTTCATCTCCCTAGTTCTTCCTCTTATTTTACAAGATATATGGACATGTAAAAATGGTATTTAATAAAAATTGGATTTATTGACAAACAGAAATCAAAACTATTCTCGAAAATTCACTTCACTGTATAGATTCTCGAGAATTTGACACAGCTACACAAGGAATTCGAAAAAAAAAATCACCCCTAAAATTTCCAATTGTATTTTTATACTTCCTCGATTCATTATTAACCATGCATGTGGCAAATTTCAGTTCCCTACGTCAAACTGTTTCAAAGGAAGCTCTCATGGATAGGTGGACATCTAATCAAAATTGTAAATTCTATTTTTTTTAAATTTTATTGACGAACCAATTAAAAGAAGCTCTGAGACACTTTACTTTTATTTTACTTTAAAACTATCAAATTTAACTATACAGCCTGTTCAAAATGAAGTCGGCCCTAGTGCTGTCTTTCTTACTATAACAGCTGGAGCAATTCGATTATTTGGCAAAGTAGTTCTGATTATTATGATTATACCAAAAAAACAACTGAACATCAGAATCATGTGATATTTACAAAAATTATGGAATGCCTTATATCTGCTATAATGGTTTGATAGAGAGTGAAATTGTAAACAAAATTTATCCTTTGCTACATATGGCTAAAATTAATAATAACGGAAATATTTTGATTTCATGATATTATCCATTTCCTATAGCTGTAGGTTGTGAATCGACAACAAGCATTAAAATACGTATTATAAAATCAAATCAACTGTTCAAACATATCTCCTTCTACTTGTATGCCTTTCTGAGCACATCTCACAACTTTTCGTGTAGCCTTCATCGATGTTATTGATAATAATACGTTTTCTTTCTTTTTTCTAACAAATAGTTCTGACCGATGGTTTACTACAATAAACCAAAACGTAAACCAAATACGACCGAAACCGAAAACTAACTACATACCTATATAATTTGAAAAACGGCCAAAAAACACAACTGTAGTTATTGATAATATTAATCTTGTAGTTCATCAACATTTTCATAAACCTTATTTTTTAAAAATCCCCCCAAAAAATCGAGAGAAGTAATGTCTGGTGAACGCGGAGGCCATAAAATTATCCCGTGTGTTTCTGTCCGTAAGGTTCACAGCCGCCTGCAATAGAAAATGGATAATTTCATTAAATCAAAATATTTCCGTTATTATTAATTATAGCGATAATATAGTAAAGGATAAATCAAACGGTTGCTGCAGATACAAGTAGGGCATTCCATTAAAAAATACATTTTTATTAATATCACATGATGTTGACGTTGAATTGTTTTTTGACATCATCGTAATAAGCAGAGAACTATAGGTCGACAAGTGGATCTGTTTCTCAGACGTATCGGTAAGTGGGAAGCAATATTATTTAAAACATGGTCTAGTCATGGGAGTGCTATTATTATTTTAAATAATGTAATAAAAATACGAAATTCTTCAGTAATTGCTTCTTGCATGTAAAGGTAGATAACTATTTTTATTAAGGTTTAAAAATTACTTTTTACAAGATGTAATTTTTTCAACATAGAAAAAACATTATTCCTCTTCACATACCCTATAAGCATTTGCAGAGTCACTTCACGGGTCTAACTGTGAAGGTTTTTACTAGGAGTATAGTCATTCATTATCACAATGTTCAAAATTTTAAAATAACACCCTAAAACACGACACAATGAACACTTATTTATAAAACACACAATACAATAACTAGTTCCCTTTCTATCACTATGCAACTGGGTGGGTACATCCATCAAATATCGGACATCGCCGAACAAGCCCGATGACCCTTCGGGTGTCTCAGGGGACGCATGCGCTATCAACTGTCTGCGATATAAGCTATCAAATTAGCCCTAGCTACCTGTAACCATTGACAACGCACTATGTTGCCATACTTTTAGATTAAAAGCATTGTAATCAAATAAATATGTTATGTTGCATTTAAATATCAAAATAAACAGTATGAAAAGAATGTTTTAATAATATTGTAATTATAATGGAATATTGGTTTCTTATATATATTACAATTTATTTTGCTTTCCTTTCATAGCTACAGATAAACCTGTCAACCTGTACACTACTTTGTTAATTTAATCGAATTCGTAGCGTTCATAATAAGAAAGTTAGCAATAGTGTCGACTTCATTTTGAATAGGTTGCTTAGGGTTGCCAGGTTTACATTTTGAAACCACAGGACACAAGTTTGAAAATGGAAGGACATATTCAAATAAGAAAAAAATTTTTTTAACTAAACTAAAACATAATTTATTTTAAATATATAAAATGAAACTAAAGTTTACTTTGCTATTTGTCACTATATTAAAAGGGGTTTGGCGTTACGGCCGTTTCGTAGTACAACCACATCTTCAAGACGCTCACATTCTCATGTGAGAGTTATATAGCTTCAAAATAATTTATAATTTGAGTATTTATGAAATCCAGGTCATCCTGCGAAATCCAGGACACCTAGCAACCCTAACTGGCTGCTGTATATTCAGGCTTTAGCCTGTCCCTGTAGATACTTGATCAATCATCACTCCGACACTGGTATCCGGTAACATTTTCTTCGTTTTTAGAAAAACCTGAGATGTGGGTTAGATTAAAATAGCTTTATAATTATATTACTACATTTTATTGCTCGTTGTATTCTAATAACAGTTTATTTACTGGTATGATTATAGTTTAAACTGTAATTATTCTATTGAACAGAGGTCTGTTCGCTATAAGAGCATACCCAGGAGAATACTTATTGATGTGCAGGTATAAGTGTATGAGTACCACTTATGCCACCAAGTTACGGCGGCTTTAATGTGTATGTGTTCAAAAATATTCACCTCTCCAGGTATATTTACCCCAGCAAGCACAATAATTTATTTCGAGGATTTTGGTATGTTGTCATTATTGTCTTTTATAATGTTTATTTGGTCATAACTATAATGATGTAGAATGTCGATGGAAATATTCGATTTAATTTTTGGCGATTATTCATGAATAATGAATCAGGATACTTGGAGATGTGATTCTACTTTTTAAAATAAAGGTAGCAAGTCATATTATAATAAAGTCGATAAGTAACTGCTTTTACTGATAACATAAACTTTAATTCTCGAACTTGAAACGCAACAAAGAAAAATAACCATTTCTTCTAAACATGCTATGTTGTCGAAAAACGGTTAGTAAATCATCAATGCGACATTTGTTGACATTTGACTCTTGCTAAGTTAAATACATATAATAATCATTTCAGCAAATAGAGCCTATGATACAGAGTGCTACGCAATTATCTTTTCATTTAATTCATTTACATTAAAAATTCGTTGAACTTTGTATCGTTACTTTCGACTTTTATTTTTAATTTAGCAGAAGCCAAAAGTGATGTAAACGTTTTTTCGACTATACAGGGTGTTACAAATTCGCCTATCACCATTGGGATTTCGGAAACGGTAAGAGATAAGAAGTGGGTTAAATTGGGGAAAAATTGTGTAATAATGGACTCAGTAATATGCGGCAAAAAAAATTAAATGGGCTTTCAAGATATTTCGAAAAATCTTAAATTTTGCTGTTCGGTTTCTATTTTTTCCTGACTTTGTTCGAAGAGAATCAGATGTCCAAAAATAAATTTCATTTCCTCATTGCTACATTTTTTTTCCATAAGATGCCATTATCAGATCTTTCATCGACGTTTCGTCTTTGGGTCGCCATCATCAACTTAGTTTTTTTAAATACGGGCCTGGATCTTGTTGATTGAATTATGAAAGAGGACGGAAATTTTTATTCGTCACAAGATGACATTATCAGATCTTTCATCGACGTTTCGTCTTTGGGTCGCCATCATCAACTTAGTTTGTTTAAATACGGGCCTGGATCTTGTTGATTGGATTATGAAAGAGGACGAAACTTTTTATTCTTCACAAGATGGCATTATCAGATCTTTTATGAGACGTTTCGTCTTTGGGTCGCCATCATCAACTTAGTTTTTTTAAATACGGACCTGGATTTTTTTCATTGAATTGTGAAAGAGGACGGAAATTCACGTTCAGTGGTATACAACACTTACTGGTTTTCCGACGTTTTGTTCCTGAAATTGACCATTTTCATTAAAATACCATTCCTGTAGTTATTTTTGTTTCGAAGAAACTCAAAATTAATAAAGTAATAGTTGTATCAAATTTCTACTTGGCGTAAGTACAAGTAATTTATTTTATTAATTAATACAAATAAAATTTAACTCTTAAAGCCAGCACTTATTTAAGACTTTTAAAAGAGGCATTTAGATTTACATTTTCGAATTATACCGAAAAAGTAACTACATTACAGGAACGTAGTATGGGTATTTTAAAAAAGATGGTCAATTAAAGGAACAAAACAGAAGACCAGTAAGTGTTGTATACCACTGAACGTAGATTTCGGTCCTCTTTCATAATTTAAACAAAAAGGATCCAGGCCCGTATTTAAGAAAATTAAGTTGACGATGGTGACCCAAATACGAAACGTCGCATTAAAGATCTGATATTGCCATCTTGTAGAGAATAAAAAGTAGCAATGAGAAAGTGAAATTTATTTTTGGACATCTCTTCGAACAAAGCCAGGAAAAATAAAAATCGAAACCCAAAATTTTAGATTTTTACAAATATTTTGAAAGCAACTGTATTTATTTTTGATTATTTTGCACCCATTTTATTAGTCCCATAAATACGTAACTTTGCCAAAAATTTAACCGACTTCGTATCTCTTACCATCTCCGAAATCCCAATGGCGAAGGCCGTATTTGTAACACCCTGTATAACGTGTTTAGAAGAAATGGTTATTTTACCTGGAGTGCCATGGCGATTCTTTTGGGCCAGTATCTAACAAAGATATACAGGGTGCCCCAAGTAAAGTGGCATATCAGAAGAGTCTCGGGAACTAAATGAGATTTTATTTTGAAAATTTGACTGTGGCTATAAGAGATGGTTTTCTATGTTTATAAAATATTTTCGATGGTGCGGTGTTGCCGGATCATACCGAAAGTGGTAGCAACTTCGGAATTTTAAATGAATTACCCTAAATATTATATTTTCTTTGGAATCTAGGTAAGAATCTAGAACAGTTTTTTGTATAATATCATATACCTATCTTTAAGAGTTTTTGAATATAAATAATTTTGTGTTTTTTAACGCCGTATCGGGACCTGAAAAGAAAATCGTATCTTTTTAGCGGTTACAGCTAGAAAGCTAAAAATTTGACAATAGTTTCACAAGACCATCGAAATTTTATAATTTTGAACAGTATTTAATTAGTTTTATATAGAGCGTCTCCATAACAATATTTCTGAGGCAGATGAATTATTGCAAAAATCTTCTTTTTTTGAAATACAGGGTATTTGATGTTTTGCTAATGGAGGATCGAATTTTTTATCTAATTATATTAAGTGTTCGTATATGTATCTTCAGTATTTTTGAACTTATAGCGAAATTTAAAAATTATCTTTAAATATATATTTTTTGGTAGTTGGCTGTGGATTCATAGAAACAAAATAAATAAAAATCCATGTGACGTTATGTCTGTGTTGTTGTAATAAAAATGGCTAATTCACATTATTCGAGCTTAGATATTTAAAGTTATTTTATATTCATGGGGAGTGTGGTAGAGTTTTATCTAGAACTTGCAGAAAATTTAATGAACTGCATCCTGATGCAGCTCCGATGACTCCAAAAAGTTGATTGGCCGAGGCGGTCCATAGAAGTGGCCCCAAGGTCTCCGGATCTTACCCCCCTAGATTTATATCTATGGGGTAGGATTAAAGAAATAGTATACAAGACACCCTTCACAACAAGGGAAGATTTAGAAAATCGAGTACGAACAGCTTTGGGGTCTCTAGAGGGGAAAAAAATTAAAAAGGTGATAAATGAACATGTTATAACCACAATTTATGAATGTTTAAGAGCATTTTAAACAATTTAGTTATTAGTTATTTTATTGATGTTGTTGCGTAATTTCCATTTTGTTTATTTATTTATTAATAAATTCATTATTGGTTAACCATTTTTTTTACAACAACACAGACATAACGTCACATGGATTTTTCATTATTTTGTTTCTATGAATCCACAGCCAACTACCAAAAAATATATTTTTATAAAATAATTTTTAACTTTTGCTATAACTCCGAAAATACTGAAGATAGGTATAGGAACATTTAATATCATTAGATAGAAAATTCGATCCTTCATTAGCAAATCATATCAAATACAGGGTGTCCTATTTAAAAAAAGAAGATTTTTCCAATAATTCATCTGCCTCAGAAATATTGTTATGGAGAGGCCCTGTAAAAAATTAATTAAATACTGTTCGAAATTATAAAATTTCGATGGTCTTGTGAAATTATTGTCAAAATTTCAGCTTTCTAGCTGCATCCGCTAAAATGATACGATTTTCTTTTCAGGTCCCAATACGGCGTTAAAAAATCAAAAAAATATTTATAATTCAAAAACTCTTAAAGATAGGTATATGATATTATACAGAAAATTGTTCTAGATTTTTACGTAGTTTCCAAAAAAATATAATATCCAGGGTAATTCATTTAAAATTCCGAAGTTGCTACCACTTTCGGTATGATCCGGCAACACCGCACCATCGAAAATATTTTATAAACGTAGAAAGTCATCTCTTATAGCCACAGCCAAATTTTCAAAATAAAATCTCATTTAGTTCTCGAGATACTTCTAATAGGCCACTTTACTTGGGGCACCCTGTATATCTAATGGGTTTAGTTAAAAAAATAAATTAAATTCAATTTTTATGGTCTATTTTAAATTTTAAGAAATTTATAAAGATTTTATAGTTTTAGTATAATTAGACGTATCAAAACGTAACCTGCTCTGTCCTAAGCTCTAGGATCGATTTTCTATCAGTCATAAAAAAATTATTAAAATTAATTCATTATTAAGGAAATTATTTTTAAATATTCCATAATTTATTGGCATAGTGAATGTATATATATCAGAAGATTGTGTTTTTTTATTGAAAAAATTGTCCTTAATATTTTAACAAGCTGGATGTTTTACCAAATAGAAATCTTTTATAAAAACTGCATCAATTTTATCGTCTTCCGCATATAAATTGCAAATTAATAAATTCGAAGTTTTAGCTGATCGGATATTTCATTAATGTAAACATTTTCATTAAGTTATATTTGTATAGGTTTAATCACTTTTACAAATAAATTTGACAAAAGTAATTAACAATCAAAGTATAAAATTTGATCAAGTACCTAAGTTTTGTTTTTTGATATTTAAACTGTAATTTCTGTCGAAAATCATACTTTTTTTAACAGAAAGAGAACTAAAGATGTACAAGCTTTCCCAGTAAGACTTTATTTTTCTGGTTGTCGTCTGTAAACGGTATTTCAGCGCTGGACCATACATTGCGTTTTAGAGGCAGCGTTTCAGCCGCTGCGGTTTGGTGACGAGACAACAACACTAGTTTTGGCTGCTTTTTAACCGCATATATATGGACGATCCCATTTAAAACTACGTGTGCCGCTAAACCGCAGCGACTGAAACGCTGCGTATAACGGAAGATACATTCACAAATATACCCAAAAATTCGCAATATTTTTAAACTCGTGAATAAAACAGCACTAGATAAATAATCGTAGCCGTTTATTTAACCCTCTCTCGGCTAGTTAAAATCACTCCTTTATACAGGGTGTCCGGGAAAATGTGAGAAATCTCCCGGATATGACGAGAACAAGTGAAAATAGTACTATAAGTGCATATAATCGTATTATCATATTATCGTATAGGCATTCTCTTCGGAGATATGGGCACTCGAAGAGCTCCAATGGAATCAAGTTTTTTCCACATAATTATTAAACAACCAGGTATACTTATATTGTTTTTTAATATGGAGTACCTATACCAGGAACAAAGATGTATCTCTTACCGAGATACGCCAAATACATGATGTAATGAAAATTACGTTTTCTCGAAAAAGAGATACATCTTTGTTCCTATCAAAGTTAAACCTCAAAACTCCGCTTTTTCATATTCAATCCGTGAGAAATAAAACGATATTTCCTCAAAAACGGTTAGGATTAGCGACATGAACGAAGAGTACTTAATATTTAATCAATAGATAAAGGTATGTAAAAAACGTTGTCCAAAGTTTGTATCATACAGAGCGTTAAAAAATGGGTAATGAGTGTCACAGTTACCGTTCTTGCAGCTGTTGGTAATTCAGAACACTTTCTTGGATACTAATTTGAAGGGTCTTACCTGGTATACATCATATTAAACAAAATTGAAAAATACCCGGTGGTTCAATAATTATGTGTAAAGAACTTGGTTCCATTGGAGCTCTTTGGGAGCTCATATCTCCGAAAAGGAAGCCTATACGAAAAAAAGTTTATATGAACTTGTAGTATCCTTTTCACTTGTTTTCTTCATATCCGGGAGCATTCCCACATTTTACCGGACACCCTTTATAAAATCAAATATACTAAAGACTGTGACATTATGTCACGCACACTTATTTATCTAATAAATGTTTGTCAAAAGCACGCATATTCGGCGCACCTCTAACTTCGTTCGGGAGAGCGTTTAAAATCAGACACCCTCGTAAAATCAAGTTTTTTGAAGTTTAGTAGTTTTTACAGCTGACTACATTGTAATCTGCTTTGGAATGAACATTATAAGAATGTAGCTCAGACCTTCTTTCCAAAAATGACTTCAAATATGCTGGAAGCAGATTATGTGCCATCTTAGATGATTTAACAGAAGCCGTAATAATAGAATTAAAAAAGGAATGCTAGCGGACATGTGTGTGTGTACGGCCTTTTGCATACCTAGGAAATGTCAGGCAACGGTTTCATCCTTGTTGGGACGCTTCATGGAGTAATCATTTATAACGTTATTATAAAAAACAACGAGGAATTTTATCGTTTAATAACAATAAATATTAATACTGCAGAACGGAAAACTAACGTTTCATTTGTTTGCGATTCTTCCGAAGCAATACTTCTAAAAAATGATAATAACTTATAACAATAATGTACATAATAATTATGCAACGCGGAAAAAAATATCCCTTTTCCGTAAAAGTTTAAAAACATTCACAGCCGGCTTTGGACGGTTTTAAAATCCTTCAGATGGTCAAAATTCCTCGGCGACCGTTGGTACGCTTCTTGTAGTAGTAGTACGTTAACCGAACGCGAAGGTCGTCGTGTACCACCTACAGTGGCGTACCGCGTTCAAATTAAGGAAATACATCTAGAGAATTAAGTCGATATATTTCTCAATTGATGTGATTTGAAAAGAAATAAAAATGAAAAAATAATCCATGAATTCTACTTCTAATTATACTAATAATTATAATGTAATTGTACTAATAACACTGGGAAACAAATTTCAACTTTTTTTTTGTTTCCTGAACAAAACCTATTTTTTTGGATTCAACTGTACCCAAGTAACTAAAAAATACCTATTAAAGATTTTAGTTGGCTCGCAAAAAAAAAAATCTCAATTATTTGTTACAAAATTTTAATTCATAGGCATATACAATGGACATACAAAATACAGATAACAATATATTGTTGGTTCAACAAAAGCAACTAAATAGCACATTTTTATCATTGAATCCAAAGTTTAGACACTCATTTTGCGCTTCTTAGCTTGCCTTTTGAAAGCAGCCTCTGGGGCATCTCTCGTAATAGTCCAGCAGTAGTCGGCTAACATCTCACAGTTCCATTTTCCCTGATATCTTCTTTCCATGTTCGAAATATCCTGGTGGAACCTCTCACCGTGTTCGTCACTTACAGCACCACAATTTTCCGGAAAGTAATCCAGATGAGAATCCAGGAAATGAATTTTCAACGACATATTACACCCTAGGTTTTGGTAACACAAAAGAAGTTGGGCAACCAGGTCTTTATAATTTTCTGCTTTTATGTTTCCCAAGAAATTTTTTGCAACCATTTTAAAGGCATCCCAAGCGTCTTTTTCCTTGCCTTCAAGTATGGAATCGAATTGCGCATCTCCGAAAAGTTTCCTAATCTGGGGACCCACAAATATTCCCTCTTTAATTTTAGCGTCACTGATTCTAGGGAACTTTTCTTTTAAATAACTAAAAGCACGGCCTTCTTTGTCCATTGCCTTCACAAAATTTTTCATAAGTCCCAATTTTATATGAAGTGGCGGTAGTAAAATCTTTTCTGGGGCAACTAATGGCGCGCTGGTCACATTTTTCTTTCCTGGCTCAAAAGACTCTCTCGGTGGCCAAATTTTCTTTCTGTAGTGATCCGATCGTGCTCGACTGTCCCATTCGCAGAGGAAGCAGCAGTATTTGGTATAACCTAGCTGCATTCCAAGCAAGATCGCCACAACTTTTAAATCCCCACAAATTTGCCATTTATATCTTTCATATTGTATGGTCTCAAGTAACAATTTCAAATTGCTATATGTTTCTTTCATATGGACTGCATGACCAATTGGGACTGAAGGCAATTTGTTTCCATTATGGAGTAACACAGCTTTAAGACTTACTTTTGAGGAATCAATGAAAAGTCTCCAGTCTTTTGGATCATAGTCCAGATTTAAAGCTGCCATTAATCCCTCAATGTCCCTACAGGCTACCAAATTGTTATCCATGTTAAAAAATGGTGTTAGGTTTTTCTGACGGCTTCGGTACACAGAAACTTTTACTTCATCTTCAAGTAAATTCCATTGTTGCAATCGAGAGGCCAATAGTTCTGCTTTTGTCTTGGGCAGTTCCAAATCCCTTATAAGGTCACTTAATTCACTTTGACTTATTTTGTGAGGCTTTTTACTTGGAAGTTCACAGACAAAATCGGAGTCTTGCGAGGTTGATGGGCCGGCGACATTTTCCGGTACACTACCGTTTGAATCCTCTTGATCATCATCAGAATGAAGGGTATATTCCTGAGGTGGATTAGGTATAGGCAACTCGTCACTATGAGGCACCGGGCGTATGGCGGATTGTAAATTTGGATACTGTATCGCAGACCTTTTTTTCTCTGAAAAGCCTTTTTTGATGGGAGGTGTCAAACAAAAGTAACAGTCAGTAACGTGGTCTTTCGGTTCTCGCCAGATCATAGGAACAGCGAAGGGCATCTTACGGTTTTTTCCACTTAGCCAGCCGCGAATGTTGGACGCACATTTGTAGCAGCAGATATGGGGAGCCCAATTTTTATCCTGGTCTCCAACTTTGCAGCCAAAATACAAGTGGTAAGCCTTTTTTATTAAAGGGCTAAGCGTACGTTTTTGTTTCACAAAAGTCATTTCACCACATATATAACAAAAATGATCCGGCTTATTTACACAAACTCGCGACATGTTGCTCAAAACTCTCTAATTTCTCAAATACGAACAGCTCTCGATCAACTGGTGGTTGAAATACAACTAACTAACAATTTAGGATTTATATTATATGTATTTAAACCCCTTATAAAGTACACCTGTTATAATAAATCCAGGTATTTCTCATTTAATGGTGAAATTTTCCCATATATTAAGGGCAGGTAGGTAAATTATCATAATTGGGATGGATCTATAAAACCGGAGCCAACTGAGCCTTTTGCAAGACAGATTGTTAATTAGTATAATAAAATAAGTAAGATTTTGCTATTTTGGTCTCGGAAACATTTTTGCTGTTCCCCAGTGTAATTTGGACACAAAATTACTATATTATCGTTCATGGTCTTCTGTCGGCCAGGTTGTCTATATGGAAGTCACCTTTAGGGGCATTTTTTTATCAATGCAGAAGCAGTCAGATAAAAATCATCTGAAATAATTATAACAACAATTTTTTTCGGCGACGGGGTTATAAAATTGGGGGGAGGAAGGGGGGTTGTTATTAAATTTGTGTGGTTTATAATATGAATACAACGAGTCCAATATAAGGAGGGCCAGTACAGGGATCTCGGAAACCGTAAGAGATAGGAAGTCGGTTAAATGGAGGTAATGTTGCGCATTTACGTGCGTAATAATTTGCCGTTTAGAAAGTTTTAAAATTCCGAGTAGTTCCGGAGATATCCGAAAAAAACGAAATTCTGAAAAATCGTTTTATTGTTTTCCTGGGTTTTGTTTAGATCGAATTCTAAAGTAAATTGCACTTTTACATTGTTACTTTTTCCGCTCTATCTAATAGCGTTTATTGTTTTGTAGTCCGACGAGTCGTCTTCGAAGGGCCATTGTCATCTTTATTTTTTTAAATACGCTCCTGTTTTCCTGATATTGGAATTTGAGAGCTTTTTTCCGAATGCAACGATGTATGACACATTGTGGTTTAATGCCGTTTCGAGGGTTTTTTTCAACAACATCAGGAAATTTTGGGATACGGTCCTGTATTTCTCCTAATTTTATAAATAATACCTCATAAGTAAGCTCGAAATTTTTTACTTATGTTGGACTAGTTCATTAAATAACAAAATAATTTAATAATAAACCACAAATAAGTGAACAAAAATCATACCAAAACAGTAATAAAACGAACAACGAAAAAAGTAAGGAACTACATAATCAGGTGTTCAAAATGATTTCCGTTATTCTCTAAGCACAAATAGCATCTTCTAACAGCCACCTAACAGTTTTGTTGAGATAAAATAAAACACGATAGAATATCAAACTCTTCAGCATTTGTAAAATTATGGTCCATATTTTTTGGAAAATAGAAAACCTCTTAAAACGCTTTTAAACGATCACAATAGGAATGTCAAGTGAAACAAATCACGCGTCACCATCTTAATTTTTTTTGTTTCAAACGCTTACTTTTCTTTTAAATCCCGAATCAACAGAAGTTTGAAATAATGCATCTGTATTTTGTTAATACTTATTTGTGGTTTATTATTAAATTATTTATTATTTATTGAACTAGTCCAACATAAGTAAAAATTTAGAGCTTACATATGAGATATTATTGATAAAATTAGTAGAAATACAGGACCATATCCCAAAATATCCTGATGTTGTTCAAAAAACCCTCGAAACGTCATTAAACAACAATGTGTCATACATCGTTACATTTGGAAGAAAAAGCTCTCAAATTCCAATATCAGGAAAACAGGACCGTATTTAAAAAAATAAAGTTGACAATGGCCCTTCGAAGACGACTCGTCGGATTACAAAACAATTAACGCTGTTAGATAGAGCGGAAAAAGTGGGAATGCAAAGGTGCAATTTACTTTAGAATTCGATCTCAAAAAACCCTGGAAAACAATAAAACGATTTTTCAGAATTTCGGTTTTTTCCGGATATCTCCGGACTAGAATTTTAAAACTTTCTAAACGGCATATTATTAGGCACGTAACTCCGCAACTTTACCTCAATTTAACCGACTTCGTATCTCTTACGGTTTCCGAGATCCCTGTACTTTCCCTCCTTATCTTGGACACGTTGTATAAGTACACGGATTGAGTTTACAAAAGGAAAAACTTTTTTATTTTGCATTTTTCAAGAAAATGTTCTTCATAACATTTTTTTCTTGTAATAATAAAAAAGCAATGGCGTCGTCTAATTAGAGTTTCAAGATACAGGGTGTCCCAAAGAAGGAAAAACCCGAACAAACTCGAACAAACCCAAAGAAGGAAAAACCGGAAAATTTCAAAAATAAACACACACAGGAAGCATAAAATATTTTTTATTTAATACACAATTAACAATTAAAAAGGACAATTATTCAAAAAGATCGCCATCAACTTCTACTTGTTACTATTTTTCTCTAAAATTATATTTTTTTTGGATATATGCATCTTTTAGACACCCTGTATGTTGAAACATAAATTAGTCGACGCCATTCCCCTTTTTATTACAAGCAAAAAATGTTATGATGAACAACAGTTTTCTCGAAAAATGCAAAATAAAAAAGTTTTTCCTGCGTTGTATGTTAAAACTCAAATTAGTCGACCCCATTCCTATTTTTATTACAAGCAACAAATATTATGGAGAACAAAATTTTCTCGAAATATGCAAAATAAAAAAGTTTTTCCTCAACCGTGGACATACTGTGTACTGTGTATAGTTAGTTATATGTTACATTTACTTAAAAATGTCTATGACAAAGAATTTGGGGGTTTCGACCCCAAAAAAAACCCTTTGACCCATTTTGATCATGTTGGTATATTACTAAACATGAGAACTAAAATTGTGTTAATAATTTCTTTTCTTGATTTAAGAGTCCCTTTAGCCTCAAAATTACTTAGAAGACAGACTTGAGTATATTTTGATCGCTCGCTCCGCTAAACCTAATAACTTATTTTTGTACCAAACCATAATAATAATTCTATATTCTAATATTATTTTTCAGTTTTTATTCGTCAATGTCATTTATAAAATATAATAATAGTTTTATTAAAAACATGAATTAAGAAATTTCATGTCCTATACATATTTAAATATGATGGCAGAAATGAAGCAGAACTGAGTTCATGCGATGGTGCAACCCGTCCCTGACCTGTTGCTCGACTCTAGGTGTAACATAGGCGGGTCACTATAATAAATATAAATCAAAATATATTCCATATGAATGTTTTGAGAACCAGAAAATGAAGAAGATAATAATCCCGTTGATAAAAATCGTAAAATCTAAAAATTATTTATTTTCTTATGAACTTCTCCAAATTTTATTAAAAAACTCTTATCGTATATAATAATAATAGTGTTGTGATCACTCGAGCGAAAAACCACTTGGGTACTCGATTATTGAAATAACCGACATCGCTCGATTATTAAAAAAAACTGCTCGAGTTACAAATTCAAGCGAAAATCGTTGCTTGTTACTTATTTCCTCTCACTAGATATCCGAGCTTGACGACGATCGAAATGTGCTGCTTGGTAGTGTGATCGCTCGAGGTAAAAAACTGCTCGTATACTCGAGAAGTTTTTCGCTCTTTAGGAAATACTACTCTAGTAATAAATTCAAGCGAAAAATCGAAAATCGTTGCCTTTCACTTTAGTGGCGTCTGTGAGTCGGAAAAAACCCCGAAAAATCGAAATATTTTTAGCCGGAACAAGGGTACCTCCCCCCCCCCCCCGTTTTCGGGGATGCTGAACACGATTGCGCCGTTAGAATTTCTCTTTGGGGTTGCGCAACCCCTCAAGACGGCCAAAACCACCGCCCAGAGGGGTTAAACGCGCTTCAAGAGGTTTCCCTGCAGAGAAACACACTTTCCCCCCGTTTTCGAGGATGCTGAGAACAGTGCTGGTGTTGGACATCGCGTCCGACCCCTTCCAACCACTCCACCGGCCAATACTCGCCCCTGAGAGGGGTGAATTTTTTTTCAAGTATCAGCGGCAAATGTATATTCCCTCCCGTGTTTTATCAACATATTCTTCTTTGTCATAAAAATTGCAAGTGATTAATCGCTCGAGCGATTCACTCGATTAATAAAATTGCTCGATTATCAAGTACTCGATTATTAAAATCATCGGTTTTTCCCAACACTAAATAATAATATAAAGACGAGTAATTTTTATAAACAAAGATTTTTAAACTTCAACTTAAAATGGCGAACAATTTTTAAAGGCGTTGTTTTAACATACGTTAGATTAAAAAAATATATATGCTGCGCCTTATTTTAGCTAGCTGCGTATTATTTCAGCTAGCTGCGTCTTATTATATTAATCAATAAAGACTGTGTCATTTATTTTAATGCCAACGTTTCGACCTCCATAAGGTCATCATGAACGGGATTTTAATTATTTTTTAGTATTAATATACAAAAAAATTTACACCTAATTTTGATATTAAACATTAGTATTCATTTATGTGATATCCCTAAAGGGAATACTACATTTTAGCGCATAAAGTATTTAAGAATAAATTTATAAAATTAACAATATAAAAACAGGTATCCATTATTATGTAATAAACATAAACAAATTATAGTTTTAATAATTTTTTGTTATATCATTTATGAACAAATATGATTCCAGAAAACCGACGGTGAAATATGTTTTGCAATAATGGTAATATTACAAACAAATCTCAAATTCGTCACAAGCACAGGAAAGTAAATAGGTCAAACGTCATTCACCTGTCTATTATTTTTCAAACTATTTAAAAAAATGTAATTTTATTTAAGATAAAAAATGCTCTCTTACCTTAACTTATTTAAATACAATTATTAGTTTCATAATTTCACAGAAACCACACAGAATCTAAGTTTTAGGAAAAACCCTCTCACATAATCTCACAAATAGCAGCTACTCACATGGAAAGAATACACGGGAAAACTGTTTTAATTTTGGTACTTTTTTTCTCGCTTAGATTTATTTATTTAACTAATATAAAAACCCACACTTTAAATACAATTCTTTCAATTTAAGAATGACATTTTATCTACGAATGAATGAAATGGTATGTGCAAAAAGTCGCAATAGAGATGGTCAATATTTGACAGTTTGATATTTCACGGTCACGGTAATTGAATCCTAATAATAAGATCGCTTAAATGCATTTCTTATTATATATAAACGAGATTCTTCCCTTTGAATAAAATGATAGTAGTGATATATCCATCAATTAAGGTAAGGGATAATACTGCGACTGTACTTGAGAAGCTCAAAAAATTAAATTAGCTCAGCTCTACTCCAAATGACAAGAGCGGCGAAGATTCAATTTTCTTTCTCACACGGCCATCTCTCCATCTCTTTCACGCAATCCACTGGGCGCCGGGGCAACGTAAGTCTAGGCGTACAAGCGTGCATCTTGCAACTGTCAGTATTAGAAGATACTCGTTAGAATACGGTCGGTTCTGTTGCTTATCATTTACACTCTCGGCTATCCGCTTTGTTTTCAGAAGGTACGCGTATAATAATTGTTTTCTAATGAATCTCGGGCTACGCGTCCAAACTTTGTATATTATTTGACATTGTTTTTATTGACGAACCTAAAACGAGTAGTTTGTTTTGGACGTTTGACTTGATGGAATGTTTCGAGCATAAAGTGTTTCCAGGAGTGTTCCCATGAAAAAGAAAAAAAACTGATTGTGTTTGTGCGTGGATTTCCTCGCTCTTTAGGTATAAAGATAAATACAAGTAGGTAGATAAATAATTTACTTTTATAATTTTATATGGAATTTCAGTTTTGCATTAAGTTTGGCAACATTCCACGTAACACCTGTTTTCTGACATGCCACCACAGGGTGACGTATTACAGTGAAGCAGGATGAGCTCTGGGTTTATGGGGCTGGATCTCACTTTTAAAACGGTCGAATTAAAAAAAAATATGTAGCGCTTCTCTAGGACACCCAAGGAGTCACCCATTTAAATAAAATACGTCATTTCCATAACACCCTGTATAAATTTTTGAAAAAAATTTCGGATGATTCTGAAATGTCAAGATTAAAAAGCGTGCGGTTTGCAAAAGAATGACCCATATTTCGAAAAATATAGTTGGACTGGGGAAGTAATGATGTTCTTTCATCACTTTACAATAATAACAAAGACCTATCATTTTTAATGTGTTTTTGTTTTATCGGTTAATAAACATTGCTTCCTAAATCATTATGAGTTGACCTTTAAGTTTAATAAACAGTTCTTTTTTACAGTATTCTCATAAAGTTATTTTCGTAAAAATCTGTATCATTTTAGTGCTCGGAATTTCAATTATATTGACTTTTTGTTTAAATAACTTTGTCAAGAATTGACATTTAAATATCTTTTGGAAAAGGTTGGCTCATGATATCAATCTGACGTTGATATTCAAATCTGTTTTAATCATACTTTCATTGGTTGTTATTAAAAGTATACCTAGAAATGTAATTTAGTTGTTGTGTTCTTTATCTACTGTAAATGGCAACTTTAGACGAAAACCTTTAACTGTGGCAAGCAAATGGTTAATTTTATCAGTTATTATTTCTTCCAGATATAATTTTTAAGAAATGGCAATTTAAGTGCAGTTCTTTTGTAAATCTGACAAAATAACATTTGAACATCAACAATCTCACATTTCTGATACGAATTTTCCGTCATCATTAATAAGTCACAATATCAGAAATAGACAGACGGATCTTCGCCTTTGGGATCCGAGGGGGTCGTCCTTTCGCCACATTCATCCGTAATTCAGATATAAACAATATATACATATACTGCAAATTTATATCCTTTCTCGAACTGCGTGTGTGCCGTATCCATAAATTGTAAATAAAAGTTTCTATTTTTACTAGCCAACATCCACATATTTTCCCTCAAAATCAATAAATTGAAATCCACGTTCGCGTGTTCTAAACTAAAATTAAAGTTGGAACAAGCAGCGTAGTTTGGATGGGAACAAAACATAACTTTTTGCGAATATCACCGAACATCGATCGAGTAATGCCGAGATAGCCTTCCATGTCTGTGCGGTGCTAACTACGAAACTACATTAGTGGAAATTCCCAGTGGAAATACGTTGCCATGAATTTAATTAAGAGCGAGTACTTCCTGTAAAATGAAATATTTATATTGCTGGTCGCTGCTTTGTTTCCAGGTGAATCGATACGGAAAAGATTTCAGAATTTTTTTAAAGATGATGGAGCTTGTAATTTACCTTTTTTAAAAATTATATATAATTCGAAAATGTAAAACTCAATGCCTCTTTTAAAAGTCTGGCTTTAAGAGTCACATTTTATTTGTATTAATTAAATACATTACTTGTATTTGAGCTAAGTAGAAAATTGATATAACTACATATTAGTTTTAAATAAAACAGTAGTAGTATGTAATAACACTAACAACTAAAGACAGAAATAATAATAATTTAAAAATCTTCAGTTTATTCGAAACAAAAATAAATTTAAATAAAAAATCCAGGCTTGTATTTAAAAAAATTAAGTTGATGGTGTGACCTAAAAACGAAACGTCGCATTAAAGCTGTGATGATGCCATCACGGCATGGATATAACTTAATGACTGCCGTAAAAGTACCTGGGTCATCCCATTATTTATGACCGTTTGTTATTATTATGTGGAAAGGACCGGATTGTAATAATTATAATTAAATATAGGCACATCAGGTAGGTTAGGTTGCTTAATTTATATTTAAATATCTTTTTGTGGTAAAATTTGTTAGTTTTTGAGGAATGGTTCAAGAATTGTATTTTACCAAACATTCCTCAGAATAGCGTGATAGTAATGGACAATGCGAGCTATCACAGTCGCCAATTACATAAAGCTCTAAGCTCAAATAATACAAAATTGGAGATTCAGAACCACATGGCGGCGAATGATATATATTTTGAAGAAAATTATAAAAAAGTGATCTTTTACAAGTTTTAAAGACATTTTGTATAAAAGAAGTATATGTTTGTGACACATTGGCAGAATAAATTGGACATACAGTGCTACGGCTCCCACCCTATTATTGCATTTTTAACCCCATAGAGCATATGTGGCACTGGTTAGGTCTGAAAATATTTCTCCGACTTTAAGTTCTAGTGTTGTAGAATTAATACGAAAATGCTTTAATGATATTCTCCCAGGTAGTTGAAAAAATGCAGTCCGTCACGTAATAACTGTAGAAAATTCGTATATTAGTCTGGATCGTATAATTAATCCAATTATAATTAATTTTGATGAGGATAGCGATAGCGAAACAGAACTATCTATAGAATGACATTATAAATGTAAATAAATATGACTAGTAATATTTAAAAAAAATGTTATTTCATTTGATTACATTAACATAATCGTATCATTACTTGTTTTACTTAGTCCGTCCCTTCATACTTCACTTGTTTATTGCCAAGCTCTTGTCGACACAATGGGACCGACCCAGGAAATCATTAAGTCGTATCCAATTTTCGTGAAACGTACTGTACGTAATAACACTAACAACTAAAGACAGAAATAAAAATAATTTAAAAATCTTCAGCTTCTTCGAAACAAAAATAAATTTAAATAAAAAATCCAGGTCTGTATTGAAAAAAATTAAGTTGATGAAAGACGAAACGCGGATTGTAATAATTATAATTAAATATAGGCACATCAGGTAGGTTAGGTTGCTTAATTTATATTTAAATATCTTTTTTGGTAAAATTTGTTAGTTTTTATTTCTTGCTGGAAGAGGTTTAGTTGTTTGTATTACCGATATTATTTTACCAAACGTATAAAAAACAGTATGTGGCGTCCATGGAAAAACATTGATGGTGCTTCTTCTAGTGTTGCAGTGAAGAAAATGCATTTATCTCTCGATGCTAGGGAAATTGTAAAAAGAGTATATACTTCTTTACTCAACAGAGGACTTTATGCTAGTGCTGCTGCGACTGAAACGTCTGATTAAGATACCTCTGACTACAGTGAAAAGAATCGCGTCAAATCCCATTAAATCTAGAAAGAAGCGTAAAGATGCCTGTTTCACAAAATGTTTCGACGAAAGCGACAAGGACTTGATAAGGCGAAAAATCTACACCATGTACGAAGAGCAACGCGTACCTACATTAAATTCTCTGAAGCAACGGCAGAGTTTTGTCGGAAATGGGATTCAGATACCGCAAAATTGACAAATGGCAAGTACTCATGGAATCCCACCGTTTACAAAAATGGCGTCATGAGTATATAACTTCTGTAAGAAAATCCCGTTCTGAAAACCGTCCTATCCGTCCGTCACGTAATAACTGTAGAAAATTCGTATATTAGTCTGGATCGTATAATTAATCGAATTATAATTAATTTGATTACATTAATATAATCATATCATTTCTTGTTTTCTTTAGTCCGTCCCTTCATACTTCACTTGTTTATTGCCAAGCTCTTGTCGACACAATGGGACCGACCCAGGAAATCGTATCCAATTTTCGTGAAACGTACTGTACGCGTTTAGATAATTTCGATCTAGCATTATTCATAAATAAGTAATCGTTGTAGGTATTTTTTACAGAAATTCAAATGATATGAAGAAAAAATCTTTTAGCAAATATTTACTTAAAGTATAGAATTAGCTATACCAACCTAAAAAAATATAACCCCATTAATCTCACTTACCGAAGAAATATTAATCCGGGGTTAGAATAGTCGAATCCCTTACACACCGAGTACTGAAGAACGTGTGTAGATAGCTAATAAATAGCTGTAAATAGTTCTATTTCGAAAAAAGCACTAAAAATTAATTCAAAAATACAATAGAGGACAATCGCAGTAGCGAATGAACAGAAACTACAGCGCTCGAAAAAAATAAATGAAAGATCTAAACTTCAGGGTTACACACGTATAATCGGTAGCACGTGCGTACAGCGTTGCCACGGTGGTTTCCCTAAAACATTGCAATTTAAAAGTTGGGAAACTATAAATAACTTTACGAGTAGAAGATTTAAAAAATACACACATATTTAGTACAATATTTTTACTTAATAGGTACACATGATAAATGCATTCAATATAATTAATATTATACTTTTCGGTTTCAAACGCAGGCGGTAGTTTTAATATCCTCGGTAGTTGGCATCATTGATTACCGTTTAAAACTTTGTATGATTTTGACAATAAAAACAATCCTGTCTATTTATTAATTAAATGTTTTTGTATCGACCCTTTAGGAGCAAGGGCGGATCCAGAACTTCGGTTGGGGAGTCAAATTTCATTTTGGGGGGGGGGGGGGGTCATGCATGGAAAAATTATTACCCTGCCGCATTAGTCAAACTTCATTATTTAAGAATTCTTTCAAGTGGAGGACTTTCCCAACGACTATAACCTATCACCTCCAACGATTAAAAACCAACATGAATCGCTTTTTGCGCACACGCACCACTTCCAGAGTGCCCTAAAGGATTTTTCCTATAGTGCTTGTGTTTGATCATAAAAAAAAAACGGTATATATGGTATTTTTCGTGTTAAATTGATTATTTGGGGGGGGGGGGGAGGGGTCATGACTCCCATGACCCCCCCTGGATCCGCGCTTGTTTAGGAGTGCGACATACCGACAGCGATTGCCCTATAAGCCAGTTTACATAATTATGTGAACATTATCTTTGCTCGTCTAATAAACGTCCCACGAATAGCACACGTTGCATAAATTAAGACATTTAAATAACTATTGCTTTCATATTTAAAGGTTATTTAATTTTTCAAACTGTTCTTGATGAATGAATCAAATTAAACAAATCTCGGTAACTTATCAACAATGTCACCGGAAACACCTACTTGATCTTGATATTAGAAATAACATTCGTAAAATAATACAACGTAATTCCAACGGAAACTTGACTGGCTCAGCCAATGAACTATAACGCCCGTAAAGTGGTCGCATAATCGTTAAGACTTTATTAAAACCTGTATTTCAGAAGTTCGTTAATATTATTCTATAAAAAGAGTGGAAGTGTTTACATACAATAAATATTTACAATTTGTTGTTAATTAATTTTCAAAATTTAAAAATATTTAAATTGACAAACGGCTGCAATAGCGAGGAGAGTTTTTAAAATAACTGAAAAAATATCGGTAGGATTCGTTTGCATTACTTTCATGACGTCATAAAGAAATCCAGACAGTTCTAACTGTCAAAATGGCGGATGGGCGCCATTTTGATAAAGAAAATTAAATAGGAAGAGGGTTCTTGTGATACATCATTTGTAAGGTAGTTAGAGTACGTTTCACGAAATTTGGATACGACTTAATGATTTCCTGGGTCGGTCCCATTGTGTCGACAAGAGCCTGGCAATAAACAAGTGAAGTATGAAGGGACGGACTAAGGAAAACAATTAATGATATGATTATATTAATGTAATCAAATGAAATAACATTTTTTTTAAATATTACTAGTCATATTTATTTACATTTATAATGTCATTCTATAGATAGTTCTGTTTCGCTATCGCTATCCTCATCAAAATTAATTATAATTGGATTAATTATACGATCCAGACTAATATACGAATTTTCTACAGTTACTACGTGACGGACTGAATTTTTCCAACTGCCTGGGGGAATATCATTAAAGCATTTTCGTATTAATTCTACAACACTAGAACTTAAAGTCGGAGAAATATTTTCAGACCTAACCAGTGATTTTAACTCGTGCCACATATGCTCTACGGGGTTAAAAATGCAGTAATAGGGGGGATTAAAGAATCGTACTGTATATTAATACATTAGATATACCAGGAAGCATCAATTATTGAAGTAAATCAAGTGAAATAAAAGAATTACCACGAATTCTAAATATGTTCATAAAGATGGAAGCAATGGCGACTACCACAACGTGGTTATGCACATATTTCCTACCAGGATGACGCCCAGCAAATAAATATGGCCCAGTTAAAAAATATTGGCAAAATTGTATATGTCCTTTCGGGGCTTCACATGATATTTGTATCTTTTGTGGGCTTTGAAAGCCTAACGGAACGAAAAACTTAGTTAACTTTACTATAATAAATAATAAAACTATCCATAATTTATGGGTCTATAAGCGACTGGAATAACTTTTTATTAAGAACTGCCATAAAATTGTAGCAAGATTTGAAGTAAAAATTATCAAAATATTTAGTAAATCATTTATATTTTTTAAAATTTACTAAATCTATTGCAAAATTTACTAACATTTGTTGTTAAATTTACTGAAATTTTTGGCAAAATTTTTTATACATGGTATTCCCAAGCGGTCACCAATTCAAGTACTTACCGTGCCCAGCGTAATTTGACTTCTCGATCGACGTTATTTAGTGTATTTGCTCCCTGTTAAGTTCGCCACACTGTCACTTGTTGTGAATAACGACATCCTGGGAACCCTTTGCATCTGATTTATGCCTTTTATTCTTGTGAAAATATTTTTACAACACTTTATTTAAACTTGGTCATTTTACAATGAAAAATACAATAATAGTCGTCAGTAAAATATACCATACATTTTAAAATATTTAACTACTGGAGTTACAAATAAATTATTTTCATTTACATTCGTTGTAAAATTTACAATATATTTTACTTGATTTGACTCTTCATTAGAAATATTAACTACTACTTTTTTATAAATTATGTGCATCTACAATATTACTTTGTACTTAATACTATATTTTATAGCAAATCGTACAATAAGGCTTTACTATAATAATTTTATTATAGTGTTTATTCCATGCACATACATTTTTTGTAAAATTTACAATATATCTTAGTAATTCGTATTCGTATAAAACTTGATTTTACTAAATTTCTTAGAAATCCTAACTATTTGTTTTTTGTAAATTATGTTTACAATATCATTTTGATACGGATTACTAATAAAAAATGTAATTAATACTATATTTTATAGGATATTTTACAATAAAATCTTTACTATAGTCGTTGCAGCGAATCCTCGCGCCAAATATGTCAAGTGTCACGTGACTTTAATGACTTGCCTGCTTATTTATTTTGCCTAGGTTTGTATGACATTCTAGGACCGTGCTACAATAGTACGTACGTTTATTTAAAAAATGGGAGTCTATCGGGTATAAAACACACAATACATTGTATTTATTTATTCAAATATATAAAATAAAGTCATTATCGAGAATTACATGTCTAGTAGGTACCTCTATATTCACAAAAAGATAGGAAGTACAGTACGTTTCACGAAATTTGGATACGACTTAATGATTTCCTGGGTAGGTCCAATTGTGTCGACAAGAGCTAGGCAATAAACAAGTGAAGTATGAAGGGCCAGACTAAGGAAAACAAGTAATGATACGATTATGTTAATGTAATCAAATGAAATAACATTTTTTTTAAATATTACCAGTCATATTTATTTACATTTATAATGGCATTCTATAGATAGTTCTGTTTCGCATCGCCATCCTCATCAAAATTAATTATAATTGGATTAATTATACGATCCAGACTAATATACGAATTTTCTACAGTTATTACGTGACGGACTGAATTTTTCCAACTACCTGGGGGAATATCATTAAAGCATTTTCGTATTAATTCTACAACACTAGAACTTAAAGTCGGAGAAATACTTTCAGACCTAACCAGTGATTTTAACTGGTGCCACAGGGCACTGGGAGCCGTAGCAATGTATGTCCAATTTCTTCTGCCAATGTGTCACAAACATATACTTTTTTTATACAAAATGTTTTTAAAACTTCTAAAAGATCACTTTTTTATAACTTTCTTCAAAATATATATCATTCGCCGCCATGTAGTTCTGAATCTCCAATTTTGTATTATTTGAGCTTGGAGCTTTATGTAATTGGCGACTGTGATAGCTCGCATTGTCCATTACTATCACGCCATTCTGAGGAATGTTTGGTAAAAGACAATTCTTGAACCATTCCTCAAAAACTAACAAATTTTACCACAAAAAGATATTTAAATATAAATTAAGCAACCTAACCTACCTGATGTGCCTATATTTAATTATAATTATTACAATCCGGTCCTTTCCACATAATAATAACAAACGGTCATAAATAATGGGATGGCCCCAGGTACTTTTACTGCAGTCATTAAGTTATATTCATTTTTCGTGAAACAATCTTTACGTGAAATTTCAACATCCATTTTAATAAACAATATATTTAGTATTTTCTGCAAAGTTCTAAAAATAATGAACTTAGATAAACATATTATTAAACACTACATGATCAATAATTGCACTTGAATTCGGACCAAAACTATTAAAAATATCATGGAGATATTTCCTACTTTACCGGCTAATCAAACAGTCTACATTCAAGTCGCCACACAAAAGTATTACCTGATATTTAACTGAAATAAATCTCAACTCACTCGGAAAGAAATAAAACATCTAAAAATTTTTTTATTAATATTAAAATTCACCTTAGTTTCTCTAACGGTGGCATCAGCTGAGGTAGAAGGCAGACAATAATTATGCTCCATAATTATTATTTTCGTCTAAAAACAGATAAATAAAATATTAACCTATAAATTTTTCGTTACGTGATTAGTACTTACTGTGGTTTACCAGATACACAAACAACTCAATACGTAGTTAATCAAAGTTTTCAAAACAAAATAAACTATACTAAAACGACGGAAATAGACTTTTAAAACTTATTAGCACAAATCAAATTGGAAAAATAAATATGAAAACACAACACGCTGAATGCGGTTCGTATAAAACTGAGGTATTTGATTAAGTCCCTAAACAGCTGATCGATGACATATTGCTGATGTCAACTGTCGAAAAAGCTTGAGGGTTCGCTGCAAAGACATTTTACTATAGTATTTTTTCCGTGCTCTCTCATTGATGGGTTAATTCCCCAGAAACAAGTGCATGTGCCTCTCCAATGTAGTATTAGGACATTGTCAAGAAAATAATATTACATCTTAAAACAATAGTCTACCATAACGAATTACACCTGATATTCATGGAGTTGTTGACTTTTAGATTATACCTGCTCAAATGAGTTAGTTAACATGTGGCCAACGAACCATAAAACAGGTGTATTTGTGCAAATTAAACACAAAAGTTAAATAATCTTAAACGTAATGGGTTATTTTTGTATGCTTTTAAGGAATTTAAATTATACTTGAAAAGTTAAAACATTTCGTTGCAGTATAATGAAGATAGATACTTCCTTAATAAAAATTTACCGTTAGAGAACTATTAAATGAAGGACTCGACTACATACTTAGTTCCTCATAGTTATGATTTAATTTAAAATTATTCAATATTATACCGGGTGTTACAAATTTGATGTTCACCAGTGGGATCTCAAAAACGATGAGGTTAAATTGGGACAAAGTTGTGTAATTCATAGCCGACCAATATGCCATGAGGAAATTAGGAAAATTCCGAGTACTTCCGAAGATATTCGTAAAAAACCATTTTTGTTTCTTAATTTTTTTTCTGGCTTTATTCAATGAAGAGATTATATAAAATAAATTTCACATTTTCATTATCATTTTTCATCTTTTATAAAGCAGTGTTCTTAGAATTGTAGTCAGACGTTTTGTCTTGCAGATACCATCGTCAGGTTTGTTCTTTAAATAATCACATATTTTTTTATTGGATTTATGGAATCTTGAGATCCGATGTCATCTTAATACAAAAATATTTTTATTAAATATCAACGTTTCTACCCCATAAAAAACATCTTCAACAATATTTTATTTTAAAAACTTTTTGATTAGTCATTGTGGTATCCATAAACATCTTATATACCGTCATTAACTACTGTGGGTACGAGAGAGACGGCGATCATAGAAGCACGTTCGCGCGCACTCTTACAATAACGGACACAGTTTTGCTTGGATTCAGCTGTTTAGAAGTTGTTTCCATTTGTCTATTGAGTTCAGTGGCTGAAACGGGTAACTCCAAAAGTGGCCGAAAGTAACCGAAAACGCCACGAAGCTCGCTTCCCAATTAAAATATTTACCGTGCCTGTAAAAAAATTTATAAAGAAATTTTTATGAAGTGTTTTTTACCATTAAAGTTGAAACCATATTTGGAAAAAATCTATTGTCTGATTTAGGTAAAATTTGACTCCACCATATTTGCTTCAATAAAGACCTAAAATTAGATAATTAGGCTATAACTGTCAAAATTGACATTTTCTCCAAAAAATGTCGAAAAATGGCATTTATTGCTCTAATTTAAAAAAATTTTGATTGGAAAAGTTGTTTGTATTGTAATTTTATGCTCACATACCAAATTTGCTCATTCATGATAATTTTTGTTTTCTATCGATTTTTGGCTTATTTTCATTGAAAACGGCGATGACGACCCGACCAGCGTAAATCTATTTATTTATACAATACACATTGTCTAAATTCATTCTTTATACCAAAAATTGTACCAAAATATTCATTTTCCTCAAAAAATTAAATTGCAGTTTAAAAATGTTGCCATCTGTGGGGCAAACTTCTCTAAAAGATTTTTTTAAATAAGAAATACGTTGAAAAAAATGGAAATATATTTCAATGAAAATATATATTGGCCAAAAATAGATAGGATGCAAAAATTATCATGATTCAAAGTTGGTATGTGGGCATAAAATTACAATAAAAATAACTTTATACCAGATAATTTTGTTAAAAATTCGATCAATAAATGCCATTTTTCGACATTTTGTGGAGAAAACGTCAAATTTGACAGTTAACAAAAGCCGCTATGTCCCATTTAATTAATTTAATAATTAATTAATTAATTTCTGGAATTTGCAGCATTGCATTTAGAAGCAAAATATTAAGCTAAATTTAAATTTTACCTAAATCGAAAAATAAATATTTTCCCCATTTAGTTCCAACTTTAATGATGACACTGTATAAAGATTAATGACAGAAAATAATATTTTTAGAAAGTTATTTAGTTGTCACTATGAAGTAAATATTTCTAAAATAGCAAAGTTTCTTCTAGCAAGAATAAGGAATATCCAGGAAAATGGTTTCTACTGTCACAAAAAATCAATTTTGCTGTTACAGCTAGAAAATATTCTATCCCAGCTAAAATAATTCTAGCAAAGATTTTTTGGCAAGAACTCGATGCAGAGTCCTCCACCCATGTATTTTACTGTTTAGAGAATTACAAAATTATTTTTACCTGCCTTGACGCATTAAGTTTTAGGACCAAGGGTGAAAAATATGTTTTTACTAAAACCATCTCACGTATGAAAGGGTCTCGGGTTGCAACTCAATAGTGCAAGGTCTTCGCCCCGCATTGATTTTAAGGTTCAGGCTAAAAGCAAAGTAACCCAAGATTGGATATTAAATCAGCCGGGGTGGTTAATTATTAATCACGAGATTAAAGACTGGCGTAAGGTTTTAGAACCATTAGAGCTAGGGCCGGGCGTAGTCATAGATTTATCGATAGACTAGAACGTATAAGGGGTAATGATTTCGCCAAGGATTGATTGGAAGGAAGCAAGCGTTTGCTAAATACGGTATAAATAATGTTCCGATACCGTAATTTTCGTAGCTACTTAAATTATAATTATGAACTTTCGATTAGATGAGGCTAAGCTTTAGCAACAAATCACAATTTAAAGGAAATGGAAATTTCCATTTTATGAGTTCTTAACCATCCTACATATGAATAAATTAAGTATTTATATCATTCAATATCGTCGGTCTAATATGATAAAATAAATAAATTTTTCAAATTTACAATTTTTGCGGAATCTGGTAGACAGTGGCCGAAGCTGTAAGCTAATATTCTCAGCTTCTGTCAATTGACGAGTGCTCAAAAATGATGGTATATTTAAATGGACTCATTCAGGTAGCAATTCTTCTATTAAAAACCCTCCTCAGCTAGTATATGATCCCCAAGGATCATTTGCTTTAGGACTTCACAGTGCTCTACTAATTTTTTTTCGGTAACTGATCCTGGACCGTAACAAAACCATGTAGAGCTATGCCCACTAATACTTTCCATGTATTACGGTGTTGTATGTATGTATGTATATTATAGGTCATTGAGTTTTCATTCTGCCTGGCATAGCTGTCTTGGTCACAAAATAGCAGTTACGAACCAAAGAATACCGGGAAGGTTTCCTATCTCTTCTAAAAAAAAAGTAACTGTTTTTTTTTATAAAGCAAACATTAACATAATAATAGATTTACCCAATAATTCTTTCAATATATGTAGATGGTACATTATAAGTGATATCCAGGCGCTTTCTTTTCTTCCTTCTTTGCAAATTTTCTTCTCATTAAAACCATTTTTGCAGATTTTTAATAAAAAATATTTCAAGCTACAGTTCGACAAGCGTATCTATAGCTACGCGGTATCGGTAAGGGGGAAGCAATATCTTTTAAAACATGGCCGAGTCATGGGCGTGCTATTATTATCTTAATAATGTAATAATATATATTTTTTCATAGCATGAATATATTTGTATCACCAGTGCAATATATTAGGCCTTTTCATTAATATTCCTCGCTTATTTTGGCATTTTTGCCAATAAAATCCATTTGATTTCAACATGCACCTCAAAGTTTCACGGGAAAATGGAAAGTTTATGTCACTTCTCAGCTGTTGTAGCAACTTTTTTAAGGTTGGAAATACTTTTAGTTCCAAATAGAACTTTTGTATTGCTCTCCTAACAATGCCAAAGTCGAAGCCTTCGATTTTTTCGACAGCAGAGAGACGGTCCCTTTTTTGACAGGAGATGACAACAATTGATTCGGGATATTTTCTTCCTTTCAGTATCTTCCTTGTGCATGTTTTTTACTGCACCCACGCTTACTCCCGTATACATTGCGAGCCTTTCTAGCTTTCGCTTAAGTGGCAATTTAAATGTATTAATTTGTGATTCCTCTTCACACACCCTGTACACATTGGCAATCATTTCGCGGGTTTGACTATGAAGGGTTTTACAAGGGTATATTCATTCATTATCACAATTTTAAAACAAACCCTATCACTACGCAACTGGATGAAGCATATTGGACATTGCCGAACAAGCACGCTGGCACTATAGGCGTGTCACCAGGAGCGTGACGTCATCCTCTGTCTGGGATATAACCTATCAAACTAGCTTTAGCCACCAGTTACCCATGGTTACCGTTGATATTGTACCATGTTGCCCTATTTTTAGATTAGAAGTACTTTAATGAAAAAATATTTTATTTTGCATTTAAATATTAAAATAAATAGTATGAAAAGAAAGTTTTAAGAACATTGAAACTATAATATAATATTAGTTTCTTATATACTTATGACAATTTACTTTAAATGGGTAAATTTAATTTTAGGGTTTACTTGGTAACATGTTATTAAATTAAAATTTAATATATGTGACAACATTGTTATCCCAAGAAATTTTTTTGCCCGCATTCCTTTTGTAGCTACAGTTAAAGTTGTCGACCTGTATATGGTGGTCGGTAAATCATATGTTGATAAATACAGTACAATAAGCTTTTTTTACAGAAAAATCTCACTAAACAATAATGTAAACAACAATAACATAACCTCAAACTTGTTTAGATGGTGATTAAAAATCTACCAAAACACTTACCTCAATCTCTGGTTGAAAATGGATCAATAATAACACCTCAAATATAAATAATATCAAGAAGTTGCTTATTTATCGCTTATAAACATACACCGGTGCTATAAAAATCTCTAATGGGAAATTCAATGCAATATTTTCTGACATCAGCACTTAGGCTGTCCATTGGTAAAATGCATAGAGCTAGAGTCAAAGTTAGGTTGATTTCATTGAACTACATTGAATAGAATAAGACGTTTAAATTTGAAAAAATTTAATGCTATGCTAAAACTGCTTAAATATATTCAAATTAGGCAGCCATAAATCTGTATGTGTCCGCTAATAGGTTTTGATTTCATTTTCTGCTTTGAATATTGAGTAACGAAAATAAACGCCTGCCTACACACGTGCGGCGCACGGCCGAATATGAAAATTTGTTTTAGAAATAGGGTCAAGACCGTTGCTGTTTTTCTTTGGGTTGACATTTGCTTCTCATAAAGAAATCATAATCGGGTTAAGTCCACAGTTTCCGATCATTGGCGTAGCATAGTATAAAGACGGGGGTTCATCGTAAAGTATGTCGCGAAATTCAATTTTTCACGAAGATATTTTACATAAAGATCATATTTTATTTAAAAAAAACCGTTGAAATACTACAATATTAATCAATGATTAAAATGCGCTGATGGTCGATCCGATATTTCGTCATCCCGGTCGCTGTTTGATGACGTAACGGATAATGGGAACGAGATTTTAAGTTGATACTTTTTCGGCAATAGTCAGCAGACCAGGGGTTTGTTTGGGTTTGTTATTACGGTGGAATTTTTCCCCCTTCGGTCTGATAGAAAAAAGTCGCATTTCGGGTCATCAGAAAGCAGCACTACGCCTTGCGAGGTTGCCTCCATAAATTCCCAGAAGCGGTTTCATCCGTGGAAATTCTATTCTTTACGTTGAAAAATCGGTAAAGTTAAGTTAGACACTAGCTACGAAACCGTGCTTCTGGTATCTTTATAATCTCTATAGGTTAGATAATATCTCTTTAGTTGAGATTTTATGCTAGTTTAGGTCTAATTTTTTATTGTGAATAAAAATAAAATGACCCAATCGTGAGACTCGACAGACGAAAGAACTAATCCATAAATTAACCCTTAAATCAACAAGAACATTAAAATTAAATTCAAAACAGCCCTCCGTGATCAAATATAACATTTTACATTGTATTATATTTCATTGGACGTGTCCGTGACAATGAAATCAAGTATAGTTATAACAAAAGTTAGGCTTCGTCCTACGTTGAAAAATAACTATGCCAAATTAAATTCATTTATTAATTCTTTCAGACAAGATTTTGTCCTCATCTTTTTCTCGCTCTGGTGGACTGACAAGTGCATGTTAGTTCGGCATCAGCAATTATGCCTGGCATCTCTGACAATCGTAATGGGAAATCGTGGTCAGGAAAAATAGAATAAGGTCAAATTTTAGGGACTTCCCCAAATACTTTCTCTTTTCAAAGCTGGCTATAAAGTCAGCAAAAATCTGTAGGTGAGGCGGAGCTGCTTATCATTAAGTAAATTAGGGGAATTTTTCAGTTTGTTAATCTCCATAGACTCTAGTAATTTTAACTTCAAGCCCTTTTGTTCTACACTTAATATTGTTATTAAAGATGTGTTTTCAGCTTTTAAATGATCAGCGTATGTTGAATATTTATTATTTTTGGTGAAAAAATCTTGATGGTCTTTAATTCTAGTGTGAAAGGAACGACCTTGTTTGACGTATATATGAATTAGATTTTAATTTTTATTATTTTTGGTAACTTCTCCAAACTGTTGTTAGTTTTATAAGCTACTTTGATACCTTGTTTGTTTAGAAATCTTTTGACGTTATCACTCGCTTTTCCTATATATGTTCAAGTTTTATAATTATATGATTCTTTCGTCATAGGATATGTTTCTTTTATTGCCATATTATTAGTCATTCTAGAATAAAATATACCGTCTATTGTTTTATGATTAAAACCATTATTGATAGCTATTTGTTTTATTATATTAAATTCTTTGGTAAAATTTTCTTTAGACATTGTAATGTTGATTAAGAGCTGCGTTTAATCACAGGTTGCCAAGCAGGCACTATTTTATGTCAAGGTTTTGCCAAATATACTTAATTTTTCTCTAATCTAAAACTGGATTCGTAAAGTTAAAGTATTGGAAAAGGGTATGAGAAAATCGCGCTAAAAAAAATATAATGTTATAAGAATAACAATAACAATTTCAAATCTCACCAATTTTCAAATTTTGGTCACAGATATTCCCGAAACATACTTGATACCCTAATCAACATGTCAGACCATCTAAATATCAATAAATTAACTTAAAAACTTCATTATTAACGGCGAAAAGAAATATTGATCAGCTGATGACTCTCGTCTCTTTCTAACCTGCCAAGAAGCGGCGTATTTTTTAATTAAATTGTTGCAACTTAGATGGCTCTGATTGCACATTTGGGATTGTTTGGGATCGTCATCTTAAGCGGTTGACCATATTATTATGTCAAGTGTCACGTGACATTAATGACTTGCCTGCTTATTTCTGGTTATTTATTTTGCCTAAGTTTGTATGACATTCCAGGATCTTCCAGGACCGTACTACAATAGCATGTACGTTTATTTAAAAATGAAATGAGTCTATTTATATTTTTAAATACATTTTTTAATATTTATTATAGGAAATAAAACACACAAACACATCGTATTTTTTGTTATTTATTTATTCAAATATATAAAATATAGTCATTATCTATAATTACATGTCTAGTAGGTACCTCTATATTCACAAAAAGATAGGAAGTACGTAGCTACTGTAAACTTTATACAATGTGTCTACACATTGACTTAACTTTCCCTACGGAAAGGTTATTGCATTAGGAAACTAAATATACGGTTTGCTTAAATGTTGTTCGCTCTTGTTACCTCTGTTCAATGTTCAATGTTCAATAGTAACTTATAAGTGTATAGTATCATAACAAGCAAATTCCATATGCACCCTTCTTCTGTATATGTAAGCTACGTATACTGCAAATACGTAGGTTACGTAAGTCATATATGCAAAAAACTAATGAAATGGGTATTTCGGGCTTCCCCATTGGGATTTCGGGAAAGGTAAGAGTAAAGAGATACAAAGTCGGTTAAATTGGGACAATTTTTTTCGGCACCAAGTTGCTCATTCGCCATGTATGTTTCAAAAATCTTCTGAGCAATACAAGGCTTTTCCATTAGATCGGCGATTATCATCAGCTCTATATATAAATCCCAAGCTTCCGACAATATATTTAGTGTTCTCTGCAAAGTTCTAAAAAATAGTAAACTTAGATAAACATACTATTACACACTACATAATCAATAATTGGACTTGAATTCTGATCAACACTATTAAAAATATCATGCATATATTTCCTACTTTCCCAGCTAACCAAACTGTCTACATTCAAGTCGCCACACAAAAGTACCCGAACAAACCCGAACAAACTCGGAAAGAAATGAAACATCTAGAAATTCTTCTATTAATATTAAAATTCACCTTAGTTTCTCTAACGGTGGCATCAGCTGAGGTAGAGGGCAGACAATAATACAATAATTATGCTCCATAATTATTATTTTCACCTAAAAACAGATAAATAAAATATTAACCTATACATTTTTCGTTACGTGATTAGTACTTCCTGTGGTTTACAAATAATACACGTACAACTCAATATGTAGTTAATCAAAGTTTTCAAAACAAAATAAACTATACTAAAACGACGGAAATATACTTTTAAAACTTATTAGCACAAATCAAACTGGAAAAATATAAACACACAACACGCTGAATGCGGCTCGTATAAAACTGGGGTATTTGATGAAGTCCCCAAACAGCTGATCGATGACATATGGCTGATGTCAACTGTCGAAAAAGCTTGAGGCTTCGCTGCAAAGACTATAGTTTATGTTGTATAGGATGGTGTGATTTATAATTGATCGTGGCCAGTATGTGACTGTTTGTGATAAATAGGAAAATCAAGTTTATTATTAACTCTAGTAATAGTTAAGTCTAAAAAATTGATGGAATTATTATTTTCTGTTTTTAAAGTAAATGTGTGTATAGAGTTAATATATTCGAAAAACGATGAGAGGTGTCTATTAGTCTCTGAAAAAGATACAAAGATGACATCGACATACCTATACCAGAAATCACAATACTTAGTCAGGTGATGTGTGTGGACTATATTTTCTATATGAGCAAGTATCGAATTTAGTGGTTTACCCATGATTAATGCTTATTTAGCAGTGTAAATTTTATTGTTAAACTGAAAATAATTTTGGTCTAAACCAAAACCAAACCAACATTTCTCTAAAGAAATGTTTAGCAAATCTTCATTTATAATGACTATATCCACTACTTTATTAGCGGAAAGTAGATTTTAGACTAACTTAATGACTTCAAGCGGTGTTATACTTGGAAATAAGTTTGTGACGTCAAATGAAATTGATTTTGAGTTGGTAGCAACTTTAAGATTTTTCATTTTATTAATTAATTCATCAGAATTTTTTATGCTATGATTAGGTTTGAAGTTACTATGTGTAGTAATTAAAGTAATTAATCGATTAGATATTTTGTTTGTTGGAGCTGTCACAAACGAACCAATTGGTCTGATTGGGTTTGTGAATTTTGATAAGAGAATACAATTTTGTGGGAAGTGGATTCGTAACTTTCAATTTATATTTTTCAGAATAGTCAAAGAGAGCGCTAGGTCGATAAATAGCTTTATTGATTTCATTTTTAAATTTAAGCGTAGGATCTTATAGTTATCCGTTGCTAAAATATTATGAGTTTTGTCAATATAGTCCTTTTTTGGATACAAATAACAGATTTACCTTTATTAGCTCTTGTAAATATTAGAACGTTGGTTTCAGATTTTTCTTTTATAGTATTAGCTAGACTCGTTGTCATGTGTGTCCATGGTTGTTTGATTTTGAATAATATTAGCAACAAAGTCTTTTAAGAAATTAGGGTTGTTTAAATTATTATTATTAAGGGCAATTTCTGTTTCTACTCCCGGTAATTCTAAGTTATTTTTATTGACTTTTTTGACATTATAGTTCAACCCTTTATCAAGTAAATTGAGTTCTTCTTTAGAAAATTTTGTGTTGGTTAGGTTTAAGAATCAATTGTGGAATTTATGATTAGAGAAACTTTTAGGTGCAATTGTAATATGATTATTATTTTCACTAGAGTCACTGGTAATTAACATTCTTAGCTTCTTCGATTGTAATAGATATTTTTTAATATTATGGCCTTAACTTGGTCTCTAACATCTATATCTGAAATATCAAACTCTAAGCTATGCAATCTACACGAGAGTTGTGAGTGAATTACCTTAACATATCTTCCTTCATCCATTTGGTCTGTCCAGCCGTAATGCTCTTCCTTGCAGAATCAGTAGTGTTGTGTGTTCGGGTTTGTTGATATATCGTGGAGAAACTTTGTATCTAAGACACTCATTAAGAAATCATTTCAATCATTTTGTGTTGTGGTTCTACATCGTAGTAGAAGTTTTAAATACCATAGGGCGAGGAAGCTAATGTCAGCTTCTTTAAGAAGTTATATTTTCAGCCTTAACTTGATGAAAATCCAAAATTATTAAAGAAAACACTATTAGATGTTTGATTTCCTTTCGCACTAGAATTAAAGACCACCAAGATCCTTTCACCAAAAATACTAAACATTGAACATACGTTAATCATTTGAAATGTGAAAAACACATTTTTAATAACAATGTGAAGATTCTGCATGTAGAACAAAAGGGCTTAAAGTTAAATTTACTAGAGTCTATGGAGATTAACAAACTGAAAAATTCCCCTAATTTACTTAATGATGAAGCATGACATTTGTACTTCTTCTTTGTTAAATTTAAGGTTTGTTTCGATTATCTCTTATTTTCATATTAAAATAATCATACCATAATATTAGTGTAGGGCCTATTGATTGAGCCATATAAATTAAGTAATTGTATTTCATACCGTATATCTGAATTGACAAATTAAAGCGAAAATCAAGCATCTAATAGTCTTTTCTTTATTAATTTTACAATTTTATAGGCCCGTCAACAGTTGAGACCAGAGATTATGATGGTAGTTTTAACAAAGCTGACATTTATAGAGGACGAACCGCGTGTTGATGTTTTAAAGTGTATCAATTCAGTTACGCAGTGTTTTGTATAATCTGATGCCGAATTTGCAAATGAAGTTTTAATAAAAATGAAAAAAAAAAACTGATGGTGCATGATTTGTTTCTTATTTAGGCATAAGATAAATATTACTTTGTAGACTATTTTTCAGTATAAACTTAAATTTGAGTTTGAAATTTTTTTTTGCAACATTGCGTGCATGATGTTTCGAGATTGAAACATTTGTCATGTGAACACGTGTATCTATGGCGTATGCCCCATGTAGTCTGATTTGAGGGGTTTTTACTTACGTTTTTACACGGGCAATTAAAAAAAATTATAGTGTTTCTCTAGGACACCCAAAGATTCATCGTTTTAAATTCCTATAATATTCTGTATATTTTCGTAATTCGTAAGTAGATATCGTCTAAATATTAATTTTAAAGTGATTGAAGTGATGAAAGATTAAGTATATAAAGATTTATTCTAGATCCCGAATTTCCTAAAAGAGTACTCTCTAGAAACATTCATACTTGCGGATTATATTTCAGTATAAAATTATTTTCAACGATCCATTTATTCCCGGCTACTCGTATTATACCAAATCAAAAGGAATCCCTTTCAAATGAATGAAAGAGCTTGTGCACTTTGTAACTCGATGCACCTTTATAGAAATCAAGTTTCAATCACTTAAGCTGAAAGAATTATGTTGTGAGAAACATATTATTTTATTTGTAATTTATATTTCCGGTGCAGAAATACAGATTCATTTAAAAAATAGTGAAATAGAGTACATTTATCTACGACTAGTATACAATGTGTACATAAAGTAAGGAACAAATTCATTATCTAGGAATCTAAAAATATTTCGGAAAAATCCTCGGACATGTGTATAATAATTTTTAATGGCGCATTTTTTCCCATACAAACTTAATATACAAGGTGGCTCATGTAGTAGATATGACATTATCGACGATTTTTTTTAAATGGGAACCCCTATATTTTAGTTCAGATCTGTAATCTCCAAGAACAGCTGATTTCAAAAACATAACACACTTAGGGCCTAAAATTCATAGTTTCGTTACTACAAGGTAAAACAAATAATTTTATTTAAGATATTTTTTTTTGGCTTGGGAGGCATCAATTAATTACGTGAGGCGTTTTTAGCGATTTTTCAACCCCCCTTCCCCCAATTAAAGATTTCGTGACATTTGGCTCAATCCCTTCCGCCATCACCCAATTGTAACTATGGTATTTAGATAATGTCATTGTCATTACATTGTATTTTTCTAGTAAGTTTATTAGAAGTAATAAATTTTATTTTAAAACATATTGAGTTACTATGCGTTTATCTTTAACACAAAGAATAGAAATTCTTATGATGATTGGATATGGTGATAGGATCCGTACTCAACAAGAAGTTTGCATTTTGTTTAACACTAAGTATCCAGCAAGACCAATTACTAGATCAACTGTGAGTAAACTTGAAACAAAATTTCGGGAAACGGGTTCAGTGGAAGATATTCCCAGAAAAGGCCGTCCAACTATTCCGGATGATAAGAAATTAGATATTTTATTGGCTATGGAAGAAGATCCCCACAACAGCGTCCGCCAGATTAGCATTGATCATGCTATGACCGTTCATAACCTATTGACGGTAGAAAAATGGCACCCGTTTAAAATCCGATTGGTTCATGAGTTGAATGAAGATGATCCAGATCGTAGGATGGAGTTTTGTCAAATATTAATGGAAAGATGTAACTTAGATTTGTTTGTTGAAAATATCCTATTTTCGGATGAATCTACCTTTAAATTAAATGGAGAAGTGAACCGGCAAAACTGTAGATACTGGGCAAAAGAAAATCCCAGGTGGATGCGTGAGCACCATACTCAATATCCTCAAAAAATTAATGTTTGGGCTGGTATTGTGGAAAACAAAATTAGTGGGCCATATTTTTTTGACAACAATGTAAACGGGCTAAATTATCTTCATTTTCTTCAGAACTTTCTTATCTCTACGCTAGTTAACTTATACCCTAGTACAAATAATCCAGGAATTCTACATGAAAATTTGTGGTACCAACAAGACGGCGCACCTCCACATTATGCAGCAGTAGTGCGCCATTACATAAACCAAGTTTTTCCGAACAAGTGGATTGGAAGACGTGGGCCTGTTGAATGGCCGCCTAGGTCTCCAGACCTTATACCACTGGACTTTTTCTTGTGGGGTCACCTGAAAAATGTTGTTTATAAAGTCAGGCCTGCCAATATTGAAGATTTAAAAAATCGAATAACAACAGAATGCAGGAACATTTCAGAAGAAACCATAAGAAAAGTCCAACAAGAATTTATTGATCGCTTGGGGTACTGTCAGGCAGCAGAAGGAGGACAATTTCAACACTTAATTAAATAGCTTATTTAATTTTTTTACATTTTTTTTAATTAAAAATATCTTCAATAAAATTATTTGTTTTACCCTGTAGTAACGAAACTATGAATTTTAGGCCCTAAGTGTGTTATGTTTTTGAAATCAGCTGTTCTTGGAGATTACAGATCTGAACTAAAATATAGGGGTTCCCATTTAGAAAAATCGTCGATAATGTCATATCTACTACACGAGCCACCTTGTATATTAAGTTTGTATGGGAAAAAAATGCGCCATTAAAAATTATTATACACGTGCCCGAGGATTTTTCCGAAATATTTTTAGATTCCTAGATAATGAATTTGTTCCTTACTTTATGTACACACTGTATAATGTAAGTATCATACTTCTGGGTTTTGCAGTATAACGGCATATATTATTCCCTTAGGGATAATGACGAGGGATTAATAGTCCTTATTCTGTCTTACACTCCTCCTCATGTCAAAAATGCCCGTGTCAAACGCGTAGTGTTTGTGTATTTATATTGAGATGGATGAAAATGAAGAGTCTTCTACTCCAGAAATTGTACAACTAGCTGCAGCAACGACATCGACTTTCATACCGGAAACATTGAAATCCACTTATAATGAAACGTATGCAAGCAACCTTCAATGGCTGGCGTCTTCAGAAAAAACAAACTCATTTTCCGAAAATATTCTGCAGGCTGAATTAAGTGCAAAATACAATTTTCATTATGGTTATTCTATTCAATAATTAAATCTATGTTGAGAATAAACCATGGCGTTGATCAGGAAAAATTTGTCAAACTACGAGCGTTCTTAAAATGATAATCTGAAGGATTTCAAGCGAAGACGTCTTCCACTCCGACCCCGGAACAAATTAGGAAATTTATTGACAAAGTTCCTGATGAAATTTCTCTTTTGCATAAGGTAGATATGCATTTTTAATCTGATCTATCCGAAAGCTCATATTCTTATTTGCTTCAAGTTATATTAATTATTGGAATTATCAAATGAATATAGAAGACATAAAGGATTTCCAAGGAAAGTTATTGATAACAATACTCGAGACTAAAACCCAAAATTGTACGGAGATTCATCATAAACAGTACTTTTTACAATATTGTGAAGAAGTACCTCGATTTCCGTCCGTCACACGTGACAATAAATGCGTTCTTTCTAAATTATCAAAAATCCAAATGTATAATACAACGTATAGGAAAAACAAATTGGCAGATATTGACAGACAAATAGACAAATATTACCAAATCCTCAAAGTTATACCGGCCATTGTTATCGCAGATCATCTGCCACTCTATACATTGATGGAGGAGGCGATATAACTGGATTAAAGTTTCATGGACGCTGGAGATCTACACATTTAGCTGAAGTTTATGAGAAACAAGACAACTACAGCAAATACTATTGCTAAACAGATATATAGTAATGAAGGCATCTTCTTCCTTTACATCAACCGAAATTCCCAATATTTGTATTGAAAACTCTTCCAAAATCCATTAATGATAGGTCACGACTAATTAATTCAGTTTAATAATTATACTATTACTAACTTTAATGTCATTGACAAATAAAGTTGTTCATTAAAAATCTATATACTACTCGCAATAACTATTCTTCCCTCAATACAAATTTTATATAACATCTTTTTGTCTGACTGCCAGTTTTTCAGATATCTGGACTTTTGATAATTATTGGGCAAATGCATGGTGATGAAATAATCCATACCATTTTTTTACCTTAGCTCTTGGACTAAAAAATGTTTCTTATCGAATAGCTAAAATATAATCAAGTCTCAAAAATATTTCGAACATGGTAGAAAATGCACAGGGTGGTCACAAGTCAAGGTTCATTGTGAAATAATTCAATCATTAAAAACTTTCTTATTTTAAATGGAACAGCCTCTATATTTTAATTTGATGAGAAATTAGTTGTTCTTTATAAATAGTATTTACTGTTCTATACCTATGTCAAAGCGTTTCCTCAAAAATCAAATTTATTCCGAAAATACTATTTTTTCAAGTGTGCTATGAAATATTTGTACATAGGTCCTGTATACTGTTGTCTATATGGAGGAAAGTTGATCGATTGCCTGAAAAAACAACTTTTTAAAGCGTTTCTTCATTAAATTTGTAAATAAAATGCAGTTGATTTTTTAAAATTGTTTTTAATTTAATGGTTTAAATATTATTATTTTTTAAAGTAACAACGAACCAAGTTTATAAAAATTAGTGAAATTAAAAATGTGTTTGAAAATTATAATATTTTTTAATAAAATGCTCGAAGTGATTTACCATTTACTTCCAAGCATTTACGTATTCTTTTCATCATACTATTTCTTGTAGCATTCCTTATTTCTTTGTGCGGTGAAAGATTGAAATGCTGCCCTCACCCTTTCAATTAGAGTTTCCTTCAACTACATTTTATTTATAAAGTCAATGAGCAAACGCATTAGAAAGTTGTATTTTCAACCAATCAATCACTTTTCCGGAATAAATTTGATTTTTTTGAGGAAACGCTTTGATATAGGTATAGAACAGTAAATACTATTTATAAAGCACAATCATTTTGAAAAATATATATGTTGTTCCATTTAAAATAAGAAAGATTTTAGTGGCTGAATTATTTCACAATTCACCTTGAATTGTGACCACCCTGTACATTGATTGCCAAGTTTGAGATATTTTTGAGACTTGATGATCTTCTAGCCATTCGGAAAAATTTTTAGTCCAAGGGCTAAGGTAAAAATATGGTCTGGATTATTATTTAATTACCATACTTTTGCCAAATAATTACAAAAAGTCTGGATATCTAAAGAACTGGTAGAGTCAGACAAAAATATGTTATATAAAGTTTGCTTAGAATTTGATGGTTAATCGAAATAAAAAAATAAATATAATAAAAATTACCATGTTGTATTTAAAAAACGAAAGTTGACAGCCTCTTCCGCTATAACCGGAAATGGCAGGAACATGTGAATATTTTAGTTAAATAATGTGAATCGATACACTTAAATCCCCAAAGTTACAGAAACATAATTATGTTCAGTAGTTCTCCATATAATTCTAAAGCCAGCTCGTCGTGAATCACCCTGAATTCATATAAACTTCTAATCATAACATTACACTAAGAAATATCAGCATGTCATTCAAGAACACCTTGTATATCTACGTGTAATGGCCTGGATTGGAGGTTTGTTTTAACTTTAGAAATGCAGATATTTCGATAACTCACCTCTGGAATCGTGATTTAGATTCACAATTTAATTAATGGGGCCCGGTAGAAATTTAAAAAATGTAAGGAGTACAATAAATCAACTATTTGTGCACCTGTAATACAGAAATTACTTGTATAGCCGTGATTTCATTCAGTAAAATATCTTCCTATTGAATACGTGTTTAGGAAGGCCAATATAGCCGGTCATAAATCAATGTTGGGTGTTGTTCAGTCTGGTCAAATAAAAGCACTTTTATTAAGGTTAAACTTTGAGAAAAATACTCCCTATTCTTAAACCCATCTATCTCGTTCCTTTATTTATTTGAGAGCAAGAAAATTGAAACCCATCAGTTTTGATCTGCCACTATGCATTTTTCTGACACAACAAATTGTGGTTTAAAGTGTAAATAAATCATTATTGATGCAAGAATGTTGTTACTTCAGGTTAATAAACAAACTGAGTGTACTTACGTTGTATACTTACTAATCGTTGAAGTAAAATAATGAACAGCTATATTCTGGTCATCAAAGAATGTCGCAAAACCCCGTGAACAATCAGCATCAGTATTAGACTTGTCATGGAACCCTAACGGTACCGATAAAATATTAATTTGGTTTTCCTCGCAATATTGCTGGTTCACTATAAGACAAGTAATGTCGGACTACAGGGCAGAACCTCGGAAGGGGCCAACCGATTATACTTTCTACTACCTGTAGAGCAGTAAAATTTAAAAATGCAGAATAAATAACATATTTATTATACAGAGTGTCCCAGAATATGTGGGCAATCTCCCGGGTTAAGATAGAACACTTAAAAGTAACAGGAGAAGTACCTATAAATTTTTCTTCCTACGGCCTCGCCTAAGGAGATACGGGCCGGGCCCATAACGGACGTGCCTGGAAATCGTTGTTTTTTTAAATAATGCTACTAGGTATAATTTAATAATTTTTTAAATGGTTACTAGATTAGTCTCCTTAAAATTTGCCCTTTTAAACACATTTGACTTATTTAGTTTACCAGGGACGGACTAGACGTAACACAAAAATGCTTTTCTTTGTACACCTTGTATGATGAAGGAACGACAATAATATTTTTGGATACTCTAAACCTTAAGCTGAAAAAAAGTACTCTTGATCAATGTCGACAAAATGAACTGTTTTCGACAAAAAACATATTTTTGTTCAATATGATTTATATTCAGTATACGTAAATTCCATTACTAAGTTAGTAACTAATAAGACAAAGGAGAAAAAGAGCAAATTTCAAGACACTACCATAAACTGACACTGGCATAAATATTCTTATTTAAATCGGTACATGTGAAAAAACCCATAACAACAATGACGGAATTTTATGAACATACAACAACAACTAATGCAAAAAACCATATTGAACAAAAATATTTTTTTCTCGAGTTCACTTTATCGACATTGATCAAGAGTACCTTCTCTTCAGCTTAAGGTTTAGAGTATCCAAAAATATTATTGTCGTTCCTTCATCATTTGTGTACAAAAAACAACATTTTTGTGCTACGTCTAGTCCGTCCCTGGCAAACTAAATAAGCCAAATGTGTTTAAAAGATCGAATTTTAAGGAGACATCTACTAACTATTATAATAAAAAATTATTAAATTACAAATAGTAGTTAATAAATCATTTTAAAAAAAAAGTTTCTAGGGACGTCCGTTATGGGCCCGTATATCCATAGGCGAGGCCGTAGGACGACGAAAAATGTATAGGTACTTCTCTTGTTATTTTTAAGTGTTCTATCTGAACCCGGGAGATTGCCCACATATTCTGGGACACCCTGTATGTTATTATAAACAATAAACATATATTAAAACAATGTATTGGAGTTCAAATCGTTAAAAAAACACTTAACATCGGAACAAAATAAGTCATTCTCTTCAAGAAAATAAGTTATATTTTTGCAAAGCCAAAAAGCAGCAATACATGCATCCGGGGATTTCGCTGGGATTATTTCTGTTTTATATATTGCATGTTTTGTCGCCGGTGGGGTCTTCTTCATCTGATGAGGAAAAGCTTGATGTTTCCATAGATATGTGACTGCTGTGAGTTTTGCAGCTTTAGGTGGTTGTCATTTTGCTTCTAATTAATTCTTGCTTTATCCGGTTTACGCCTATGCCAGGTCAATTTGAAATAGATGATAAAGCGTTATTGGGTAAGGTTTTTCCATATGAAGCAGCAGTATCTTTACAGGTAGTAGGATCAACGTAAAAGAATTCTTTATAATAAATTCCTTCATTCTATGAAAATCTGGATATCTATCTTATAGAGGAGAAAAAGATAATGTAATATCTTTTTACATACCAAGGGAAGAAGATAGTCCTTTTTCTCCCGCGAACAGTTTGTTAGTTGTTTGGACAGTTAATATCCAAGGGAGGAAACACATTTTCCTCTTGAGGTATGTATAGAGTTTCTTCAACTACTATTAGTTCAGCCGTTTCGAATTTACAAGGCGCCAAAGTTGAAAAAGTCGATTTTCAATAATTATAATTACAAGGAACCGTTCCTCAGGCATTGTTTAACAAACCAATAGCCCCGTATCGATTAACTAGGCAAAGAAATAAAATTGGAAAAGGGTTAATATTAAAAGATAATAAAACTAATGTAGATTTTATATATTGGAATAATGTAAATGAACTGGTTAATAGACTTCGATTACTAATTTCTTCCACCACAGCAGGGCATACAGGTCATAGAAACGAAATAATTTCCATAATTGAAGAATTAAAAGAAGAATAGAATAAAAGGTTGTGTTACAATAATTAAACATCACTTTAACAATGACAATAAATAAGTTTGGATCTCATATAACACATAAAAATTTAGATACATCTAAATATTACTTTTGTTATATCTCCTTACACCTAAGCGATTTGGGAAAATTTCATAAATTTGATAATGGTATTAATATACATATACATATGGTTCTCTGTACGAAAAATTATTGGAATTTCGAGGAAAATTCAATTAAGTAAAAATATGTTAATTTAAAATAAAAAAGATAGTATCTACTTCCGGTACAACCGGATCCAACCGAATATACCGTTCTCTATGTATTGATAGTAAAGATTTTTATATGTAAAGATTTCCATAAATCTTCTTCCTATAAAATTAAATAGAAGACGAGCTAAAAACTCTTACTTATTAAGTATTGAGGAACTTTTTTCATCCCCTGGAGGAAAAGAACCATTTTCCTACCTAGTTTCCGGGTCGAAAATGACGTTTTCATGTAAGGCAGTAGAAAAATTTATTTTCTCATATCTCTTCAAATAAAATCAGAAAATCGATCTTCGGAAATACTCGGAATTTTTTAAATTTGAAACCAAGAATATGAAAAAAGACATTGTAGAACTCACTAATGGTTAACGGGATCCCTGTATATTGTATTCTTATCCGGCACACTCCGCATAAATAATGAGTACTGTTCAAACCGATAAGGCAAATGGAGACTCACCTCAAAGAACGGATGAGGAAAATACTTTGTATAAATATTCCATGGTTATTATCTACGTATGTACGGATAAATTTATCAATTTGGTTAATTTGAGTTTATCGAATTCTCTTTACGATTCAATAAATTACATTACCGCTTATTTTCGAACGTCCTTTAAAAATATATATATATTATTGTAAGTCGCGAGAAATAGTAATTTAATTGTCTTATAATACGACATCCACATAGACTTACGGTAATAAATAGCAACGTCGTTCAACAAAATTAGAAATGAAAAGAAGATAAATATTTGAAAAAATTATGGTATGAATCACGTACACAAAATGTGGATGAAAAACCGTCCACGGTGTGGGAGTAGGTGTATTTGGGGAAAGGCCCAGAATGTACCATCGTGCCGGTAAAAAACTAGGACAGCAAAATTTCTTATTTTCTCCTTGACTATTAGGAATTATTTACTTTCGAGTCTGGTACCAGTAAAATGTCATTTACAAATTTTACATGTCAACATAGATTGTCACTTTATCATTAACTTGTCAAGCAAATTTTTCTTTTAAAAAAATGCCACAATTAACACCCCAGCAGAAGGCTATAATCTACAGTCGGATATTGCAGACGAACTGGGAGTAAACAAAAATACCGTGTTGTTGGCAAAACAAAAAATAGCAAGGCATGGAACTATTATTAGGAAAGCAGGTTCAGGTCCCCATAGAATTTCTACTGAAGATGAAGATAGAAGACTAGTTAATTATCTAAGGGATCATCCATTCGCAACTGCAATAAAGGCGAAAGAAGAGACGAACTTTCCAGGTTCTGCAAATACTGCTAGAGACAGGGTTCGAATTTCCGATATAAGAAGTCATTGTGCTACTAATAATATATTTTTAATGGAAAGAAATAAACAAGGCAGGTTAGAATTTGCACATGAATATTTAAATCGGAATATTTTCTGGGAAACAGTTATATTTTCTGACGAGAAAACTTTTCAATTGTGTAATAATGGAAGAATTCGAGTGTGTATGCCTTCCGGCAAGCTGGCGTTTCTCTATAAATGTCTGTGGTTGGATTAGCGCTAGAGGTCCAGGAATTTGCAAAATCGTGGAAGGAAGACTAACTGCACCTGAATACGTTACTATCCTAAATGCAGTGATGATACCATCATAAACGCTGTATATGGTCAAAATTTTACATTTCAGCATGATAATGCTCCAATACACACAGCACGACATTGCGCAAAATTTTCTCCTAGAAAATAATATAGCAGTTCTTCCCTGGCCTTCGAAGAGTCCCGATTTAAACCCGATCGAAAACATTTGGGGTAAAATGGTGAAATCAATGTATAAATATGATTTTCGGCCACGAAACAGGGATGAATTACGCTACAGGATAAATGAAGCTTGGGATGAAGTAACAGGCGAATTATGCAGAAACCTAGTTTTAAGTATGCCGGAAAGGTTCAAGAAGTAATAAACAGGAATGGTTCTATGACTAAATATTAAAAATGTTTTGTTGCTTCGACAAATTTTGCGTTTGTATTTTTGTAACCTTCTATTAAATTTCTTTTATTATTTAGTTTCGTTTTCATTTTTAGGAGACGTTATATATACCTACTTTAAATAAGGTATTAGACTTTTCTTAATAAAAATGCCCAATATATTTACTGCCGCTCAAATTTATAAAAGAAATAAGATATTTTGATGCCACCTCGTATCGAAAAATATAAAACGTTAAATTATGTAACCTAGGTTACTTCCTAAAAGTTATGTGTATTTACCTTTACAGTAGTCGAGCCCTTTTATAGTCTATGAGATATGTAGGTATATCCGATCCCAGTTTTGTGATTTTGTTGTCCTAGTTTTTTATCGGCACGATAGTACATAAGCATCCCACTGGGTAAATACGTTACAGTATACTAACCGGAAATTTTTGACATACAAGTGTGAGTACAACAGAACTCCAATCGGTTTACTTCAAAACTCGCACTGGAGTGCCTAAATAACCTAAAAGAACTGGCGGCCAGGGGGAACAAGGTAGGAATCTTGTGGGTTCCTGGTCATTCTGGGATAATAGGTAATGAGAAAGCGGAAAGCTCAAACTCTCAGAGGCCCTGAGCAGGCCTTCAGGATATCAAAACAACGAAAACAACATTAGATAGATGGGCGCAAAAACAACATCTTTCTCCAGGTCAAATACACGTACGGGCCGCAATTAAGAAACCGTCAAGGAAACTCGAATGGGATGCTAATCCTAACGCGGCCCCATTTAAAACAGGTGACTGTTTGGCTAACAGGCCAATGTCACTTACGAAGACAGTTTCAACGTATAGGAATCTACAATGGACCTATTGAATGGAGAGTCTGCGGTGAAGAGGATGAATCTGCCTCCCATATAATATACATCTGCGAAGTGCTGACTCGTAGAAGACTGAAGATCTTCGGGAACCTCCCGCATGATACTTGTCAGATGGTTATTGGACCTCTTAGAAGGATCAAATATTTTCTAATAAGATCGGGGTACACAATAAGCCAGAAGGCTGCAGTGATAGAAGTTCGGGCCACACACCCGACTCCCGCCTTTAACCAACCAACCAACCAACCAACCAACGTATAATATGCATTATGCGAGTTCGATTCCCAGCATCCCGACAGTTTATTTTATTTGTGTGACCATCCATGCAGTCTGTTCCCATCAACCAAACGACAACAAACTTGAATCACAACAACCAACCGCTTTACAAGAACAAGACTCGACGAAACGGGTCTTTTAACTCTCGATTACGACTCGGAGTTGTTGCATCATAGCACAGCCTACTTGAAGTTTTAACGGACTTTCGATTTTGTTTTATTTACCGGCCACGTCGGATTAATTCATCTAACTGAAAAATAGACGAACGAGAAAAAGAAGGGTTAAGGTTTTTTTGTCGTAGTTTACTTTGTAGACCGTATTAACTGGTTAATTTGAGAGGACATAAACTTGAGTCTATTTACACCTCACCTTATAATAGTAGCGGCTCGTGGGCTAAAATATAGAGGCAGAGCCAAACCCGAACAAGCCGGTCCCCTTTCCAATACAATAATTCTCCACGAAAATAAATTAATAATTAAGACAAGAAGCCAACACTATAAAGCGTCCCGAATGGTCGATGGTGTCTTTTCTTGGATTCTTGCAGGCAGTCCGTCGTGTTGGGCGACGTGACTTCGTACCGCTCCGGTAGTACTTACGGAAATACAGGAAAATACATAGTACGAGGGACGGTACAATTATAATGTAAATGGGGATAGTATACCTATAATGCAATGTGTCCAAGGAAGTTCTACACAAAAGGGAACTTTTATGAAAAAGGTCTTTCTAAGAAGCTCTGCTTAGCCATAAACTTAAGATTTGCAAGCATTGGTTTTAAAAATAATAATGTTATTCAAATTTTGCATTTGTACCTTGCATTGTACTTTGTTCGTCTTTTAACATACTTTTGACTATCCATTTGGATACGCAGGCCTTTTATTTGGATACCCAGTAAACATCAAATGGATCCAGAATTTTTTTAATTTAAATTTAAAAACGACTGAACTGATACCAGTGATGACTGATATCTAAAAATGCTTTAAAATGTTCAGAGTCACAAAAAAATTATAAAAAATTTGGGCAGTCTAAAAGACATGGATATGCAGCAAAAATTCACTAAATACATGGATACGCAGTAAAAAATCACTAAAAGATGACTTGCTTTGTTAAAACCCCGTATAATGTAATACATTTTGTATTCGTAAATCTTAGTTTCTTGCCAAGCAGAGTTTCTTTTAGGAAGAGAACTTTTTTCATAGACCGCATAATAAAAAAGTTTCCCATTTGTGTAGAACTTCCTTATAGACGTTGTAGAATTTGAGGAAGGAAAACAACTAAAATATCAAAAACTGTAATTACAGATCACTTAATATTGAATGCAACTAGTTATAATAATACTAATTTTATGAATAGAATTTACAACTAATTTAAATTGATAGCCTTTTAAACACAGAAAAATGGAGGGCCATATCCAAGAAGTGGGGTACAAAATCAAAATTTTGCTAATTTAAGTTCGGTGCTGGCCTGACTTAATAAAGGCACTTTTTCATACTTTACCCAAAAATATACAAATTAAAAATGTTGACGTTTAAAATTTCTTGGCATTTACGTTGTCAAGGCGACCCGATGAAATTCACAACTGACTTTGCATAAAATCTATTGACAACATTGACGGTTTTGGCATATCACGGGTGATTTGTGGAACTGTTACGTAATATATGTATATATATTACGGAACAGTAGACAGTGCGTCAGTAGGTTCATACGAATATAGGGTTTGTTCGAGTAGAAAAACGTTATAACCACTTAGACACCAAGGTCGAAAGTAACGTTTTGTTATACAGGGACCGTCGAAATGAATATCAAATGTTATCATTTAATGGCAGTTCTTAATAAAAGCGATTCCAGTCACATAATAGAGTCATTATGGGTAGTTTTATTATTTTTATAGTAAATTTAACTAAATTTTTCTTTTGGTGTATTCCGGTGGCTGTTCTTCCAAATTCTTTCAACTTTTACATGAATGCATTGAGAATAACGGTGGTCACTTGAAGCACACTATATTCCATTTAATAATCTCCCACTAATTGTAGTTATTATAGCTTCTCATTTTCTGTTGAAAGCTTTATGAATAAAATATAATTTAATTTAAAAAATAGTTAATTTATTTTGACAGTCCCTGTACCTACTTGTAACGCCAAGAACAACACTGGTCACTCGTTAGCAAGAGCTGACGTGACGTCGTCACATTTCGGTCGTTTTCAATCCACAGTTACGGGGCAATCACTTTTGCGGAGCGACAGCCGTGCCGTTGAGGTTTCCTTCAACAACAGTGGCTGAATAAGTCGACCGACCAATTTTATCTAAAATTCTAAAATATTATTATTTTGGTTCCCAAGTTTAGTTTTATTTATTATAATCCTCGTACTAAAACTAAAATCAGAAGTCAATTTGGCATCCCTTAAAATGATCAAATACATTTCAATAAATTGGCACAACCAGTGGCGTGCGTATGGCCAATTTTATTTTAATTTCCTTTTAAAAAGATCTACATCTGAAATACGTACCTACGATATAGTGGCGTCAGGGAGTCGGAAAAATCCCCGAAAAATCGAAATATTTTCAGCCGTAACAAGAGTACCCCCTCAAAACGGCCAAAACCACCCCCCCAGAGGGGTTAAACGCGCTTCAAGAAGTTTCTCTGCAGAGAAACACAATTTCCCCCCGTTTTCGAGGATGCTGAGCACGGTGGTGGTGTTGGATAACGTCCGACCCCTTCCAACCCCTCCACTCCATTTTTCAAGTATCAGCGGCAAATATGCAGGGCGTTATGGAAATGACGTATTATATTTAAACCGGCAATTCCTGAGATAAAGACAAATTGAAGAAAAATACCCATAAATGGCGCTTTCAATTCATTCAGCGGTAAAAGTGACCTGACGTCAAACCAGAAAAATACCTGTGTGGCACTGCGATACATGTAAACAATCAAGGAATTCTGGCTGGAGTTGTCATATGTACACCTTAAACTCTTTAGACAAAATAAAATAATTTAAACACTTTTCCATTCTGTAATACCGTTTTGTACAATTAATTGAAGAACATTTACGACGGACTATGTTTTAAACAACCCGAAAGAACATATGGAATAGTAATAGCCACGTACGTCACTAGGTCAAATGCCAATGACCTCTTGACGCCTTACATCGTTTGAGCGAAGTAGTTTCATATAGCGCCGCACGCTTGCGGTCTGTTAGTTGAAGACCAACCAGCGGCCGGATACGTTATGTCTCGTCGATCACCAACACACTCTCAGCAATCCGCTCTGTTTTTTCGGTTTACGCGTGTATTTGGCCCGTCCATAAATAATCTTTGAATATTGTTTTTATTGACGCGTTTCTTCTGGACGTCAAATTTCGTCGCGTGTAATAAAATCTAATAATCTGTAGTATAATCTGTATATTGTATTTTCAAAAGCTAACTATCGGTTCTGTTTCACTATTACTGTGTGTACATAAAGTGTTTCCATGAAAAAGGTGATTGTGTTTGTGACTGGATTTCCTCGCTCTTTAGGCATAAAGATAAATACAAGTAGGTAGAAAATAATTTATTTTTATAATTTTTTATGGAATTTCAGTTTTACATTAAGTTTGGCAACATTTCCATTGGCTCTTGGTGAAATGTTGTGCAGTAGCGCGGACTGACTGAGTGTACCCGGTCGATTTAAAAAAAAAAATATGTAGCGCTTCTCTAGAATACCCAAGGAGTCACCCATTTAAATATAATACGTTATTTCCATAACACCCTGTATATTCCCCCCCCCCCCCCCATTTTTTGCACTCTTGTTCCGGCTGAAAATATTTCGATGTTCGTCCGACTCACAGACACTACTAATAAGGAACAAGCTAATCACCAGAAATGTTATTAAAATAATGAAAACAATCTTTAATTTTCGGTATTTCTGAATTGATTGTTTCCATTTTTGGTGTGATTGCGTATGATCCTACGGCACACTTTTCTATTGTTTAACATTTTAGTTAATTCATTGGCGGACGGATTGTAGGGGTTTTAATATAATAATTTAAAGAGTAAAGTACCTTCATCGAATTTTTTATTTCAAAACTAATTGACTGTATAACTCTGAAAAAATTCCTAATAACATTAAAAGTCAATATTTTGAACCGAACCACCATAGTTTCTAACGCATTTTCCATAAACTTTCTAATGAGTATTGATTTTTACAATTAATAACCCAGTGTAGATTTTCCTGCCTCCAAAATCTAATATTTTGAGATGACACGATCCCGTTTGAAGAAAATGTTGCTTCGTCGGCGAATAAAATAAAACTTTGCCTGCATTGTTAGGCAGTACTCCATTCTTCTTTCGTTTGTTTTGGTTTTTCCTGTTTGTTGTTTGGCGTTGCGGAGCCAGCTTGGACAAAAAATGGAATAGAAAATAATCTTCAGAGCATATTTTCTGCCACCTTTACACTTTTACAAATAATTGTTACCATACCAATGAACACGGTCGAAGGTGAACGAACATTAGAACGAATAAAAACATTTTTGCGAATTTCTATGAATGAAGAAAGGTTAACAGCCCTCGCAAGGCTATCTATTAAAAAAAATGTATAAAGTCCCAGAGTGCCCTAAAGGATTTTTCCTATAGTGCTTGTGTTTGATCATAAAAAAAAGCCACTATACACTAAGAAAATCTTTCTTATTTTCCAACAACTGTATTTCCTTGTGTAAAATTTAAAAAATGAATAATAATATAATTTACCTAATGCATTTTCTCATTGATTTTTATCATACTACGTTTAAAATGACGAAGAATATAATTATGTGGTCGTTACAGAAAAATAAATTTTTTAAAATAATTTCATGATACTTGTGAACCCCTTCTATCATAGATCTCGAGTCGCCACTGCTACACATCTGTTTTTAACGTCGTATAGTATTTTTTAGATGAAGCAGTTAAACAGCAAACGTTTTGCTTATCGTGCGTTTTTTAGATGTGAATATATATCTTTAAAAGGAAATAGAGATAAAATTGTGCATACGCACGCCATTGGATGTGTCAATTTATTGAAATTTTTCATTTGGTCGTTTTGAGGGAAAACCGCTATTAATCCGTACGCCAATGAGTTGAAATGAAAGTACGCCCTAGGATCTTACATAACCATACCAAAATTGGAAACAATCAATTATAAGTGGGACACCCTGTATGTATAAACAGATTCGACTGGTTTTACAATTTAAAAAAAAACATCTTTGTATACATAGCTTCCTATAATTATCACGTTTTAACGTCACAGTGTAATAATAAATAAAACAAATAATTTCAACAACCAGAATAATAATATTCCACTATAACACGATATAACACCTTCCATAATAACGTGCTAATATTTCAGAGTGTGAGGACAGTTCATATAAACGTAATATCGATGGGTTTTTTTTTATCAAAATATCGTAAGCGACAAATTTGTCGAAAATGATATTTTTACAGCAAACTGTTGCGTATGATTTAATTTTTATGTAAGATATGACAAATTTAGATTTTATTAAATTTACATGCTCATAGATTTTATGCATTATCAGTGGCGGTTCATCCATAGGAGCACATGAGCACGTGCACCCCTAAAAATTAATAAAATATTAATTCATTTTCATTTATTATTAGTTATCGTATAAAGTCCGAACCTTATTAATATTGTATCGTACGGTCAAACCAAACTTATACGAGGCATGATTCGCGCGCCTGCCATTAGATTGATGACGAGGAATGGTCGCATATGCGCTCATATAGACGGGACGTAATGCAGATTCCCTTTATTATCAGGCGGCGGGGGATAGCGGGGATATCGCGATTTTGAATGGAACAGGCGCACAATTTTGGAGTGCGCATTTACCCGTTTGCACGTGTATATATGTAGTAATTCGAGGTGCGTTTGTTTGTACACTGAGCGAAATCTCGAGTTGATATAACTGAAATATGAGTTGTCCTAGACCGAAGCGTGTTGCTAATAGGGGACAGCCCAGACCTCTGAATTACGGCAACCAAATCGAAGAAATTGCAGCAACTCACTATTCATAAGTTATGATAGCACAGAAGATGGATTATTTAATGCGTTGGAATAGCTCACGCTCCACTGTCTTAAATTATTGATAGGCTACCGTAGCTACAAGTATGTGAATTGTGATGCGTTACCAGTCGGGCTAGATTAATTCATGATTCGAGCTTGACATTCAAGTTGTTCTAGCTTACGATGGTGGCTGGAATAACTCACTCTTTGGGCTAGCAGAGTCCAAATTTTGGACTACCAGTACCTAAATTGTGGACTATCGGAACTCATAATATTTCTTTGATTTAGCGCTTGCATATTGTGGCCTTCAATTGCCTTTTGTTTTTTCCAGATATGACATTTTTGTTGTATATTTTAAAAAAAATAATCAAATGAATTATAAACAGGAGAGCATACTACGGATAAGAAACCATGCGGACGAAGTGATGACGATTGCTTATAAATAATAAGGCTCCATTCCAATAATAACAATTTCTATGCATCTCCCTCCTGTCCCTCCATTTTATGCCTACTGACAAAAATTATGCAAAACACAAATTTTCACGCACAGAGAACAAAGATGAATAATCCCGCAAACGGCGCAACGGCCAACAGGTGTCTATACGCGCGATCGAATGAGAATTGACGAATAACAATGGAATGAACCGCGCCAAACCTGCACGATCACGAATTCGGAACTTTCCGTAACCTTACGATCTTGCGATTTACCCTCGATATGGTCTATTGGAGCACATTTCCTGAATTATTCCAACTCAAAATAATTTACGCATGGGAATGAGTTAAAATAATGCACGTCCGGGTTAAAACGACACTTTATAATCAATTAGAAAGTTTTCCCAACCCAGAAACTGAGTTCAGGTAACTAACTAGTTACAAGATGAGGAATTGTGGTTATCCCAAATATGTTTAAAATGTTGATAAGAAATCTCTTTCTGGGTTGAGGCGAATCGAAAGAACATGAGTTATTGTAGCGTTTTAAATAATTTGTGATAATTCATAGGCTCAGTTAGAACAACAGAGAGAGGTGTAAGGAAGTAGCTCCAATTTTGTAACCCACGACATTTGTAAATGCATTTTTGTCAGTGTACCAATATTTTAATAAGTTATTTGGTTAAAATGAATAGTTTGATGGTGGAATATTTAAAAAATAAATTTAACTTTTTTGAGTTTGGAGCAAAATATTGAAGTAAAAAGGTTGTTATCGATACATTTTCTTCAAATAAGAACAGAAGAATGAACTTCATATTTAATCACACACGAAAAAAACCTTTTTCATTTCCTAAACGTTTTTCTTATGTAAATTTAAAAAATAAATAGAAATATGTTCTACCTGACGCTTTTTCTTATTACTTTTTTCCTTTCTACGTTTAGAATGCTTAAGAAAAAAATGGTTTGGTCGTTACACCGAAAAGTTTTTCAAAAATAATTTCACGCTACTAGTGAACCTCCTCGGTCATAGGTCACGAGCCGCCACTATGCACTACCCTGTACAATTAGTTACACCAGGACGTAAACTACTCTTCGCTAAACTCTGGAATCTGTATTCCATTAGTTAAAACGTAAATTATTTAAAATAGGTTCATTATTAACGAAATAGCAGCTTATTTAATTAAAATTGTGACGTGAATTTTTCAATATTCGATAATTAATTGGCCTAGTGTATTTTTTAATAAAAAGCAGAGCAAAAACTTTCTATTGATATTATGCTGTATCTTCTTTATACTCTTTTCAAACAAGATAAAATGTATACTAAATTCAGAAAATAAACCGTTTGAAAACGTATTAGCTTTCATTTTTATCAGATTGTCGATCTTAATAACATGCATTGTTTATTTTTTCGCACAGTATACTAACTGCATGCTTAAAAACTGCACTATAACTATATATAAGGCTGTGTCCACACATGAGGGTTTGCCCGACGTTTTACTTGTTCAAATGAAACGTATCAGTTAAAACATTAGGTCTGAACAGGGTTTAACATAAGGTTTTACCTTACGTTTTACTTGTTCAAGTAACAATCTTTTTTGAGGACAAACACATAATATAAAAGGGGATACAAAACATTCCATTCATAAAACACTATTTATTTACAATCATGCACAGTTCTACAGTTTCAAATAAGTTAGAAGAAGACGGCTCTAAAACATGGCAACGCTGTAATTTTAATCCGAAGTTAGAATAGTCGAATTTCTTATACATACCACACACTGACGAGCCATTCTTGATGGCTAATAAATAGCTCTAAATGGTTTTAGTTCGAAAAAATAATAAAAATTAATCCACAAACACAATAGCGCACAAAGAATAACAAAAGCAGCAGCGATAAACCGGCAACAACAACGCCGGCGAAAATGAATGAAATTAGTAAACTTCAGGGTCATTTTCCCACTAGCAGGTAAAAATGAGCATGCAGCGTTGCCACTATGATTTCCTTACAACATTACAATTTGATGTTCTTGGGATATATATAAATAACTCAGTATAATTAATATTATACTTTTCGGTTTCAAACGCAGGCGGTAGATTTAGGACTCTCAGTACAGACAATTCTGTCTATTTATTAATTAAATGTTTTTGATGAAAGTCTTACTTGATGACCTGTAACGTCAGGTGAATGAAACCTTATGTGTGAACACAGCTTAACGCTATTATTTTCTGCAGTTAAATGTATTAATGTTCTGATAACAATAAGCTTCTAACCAAATGGGATCTAACGGATTCTGCAGCCATTGGCCCTCAACTGTTTATCGAATTTTCATACATTTCCTACTTATTACTTATATAGCTATTATACGCTATTCATTATTCGAAGGTAATATAACTAGAGCTCGTTTTTCATCGATAAAGTTTATGTTCACACGATAAGTTTTATTTTGAAAATTTTACGAAATGTCAAAACTTTGAGTGCGACAATTAAAACGACTCTCGAGTTATATTTGACAAGATTATTTACATAACCTAAATTAAATATTAAAATAATTCGATAAATACTTATACAATATCGATAATCATCGATATCGATACTATAGCTTATGCTCTATACTCTAGAGTTCAAAGCTTTTAACGTTGCGTAAGTTTAAGGTTATGTGACTGAAAATTTTAAAAGAAAACAAGTCAACAATATAAATTGAAAAATACATTGCAAATAAACCGTAGCTACATATTTTTTAAATTATTAAATCCTACCTTTGAAATAGTTTTCCGATTGTCTTGGGTAAATAATAATTAAAACCTAAAAAATCGTCTTAATTTATTAAAATACAGAAAAGTGACAATTTAATTAATTTAAAATAAAAACAAAAAAAAACATTAACATAACTTTAAAAATGGAGTAAGTAATATAATTTAAAATATTTTTTTTAGAATACATACAGGGTGACAATTTAAAAACTTGAAATGGCCTTATATTAGAAACGAAAAACTGAAGAAAAAACTCAAAAAACAGTTTCTATAAAACGAAGGGGGAACAAAAACAAGCGTATTAGCCCACCCCTATCTGCAACCCCTTGGACAGGGTGAGATAAACCCTTAAAATCTTAAATAGGAAGGGGGGTCGAGTGATACATCATTTTGAAGCTCTTGAAAAATGATTTCCAATGGTACCATAGAAAGGTACATTTCAGGAAATTCTTCTCTGTTTATTGAGGAAAACAATAAATGAAAAGACAATTTTGAAATTTTTTATTATTAGTTAATTAAATGTTCAAAATGATTGCTACCAATATCCTGGCATATTAAGAGATATCTCTTAAACAGTTTAAGCCTCGGTATTTCGTTTTGGTTTATTTGCTATCTTTTTTTTGTCGAAAAAAAAAATTTGTTTATAAATATTCGCATTTTATTATCACAGAATTTACCTTAAAGGTAACTAGTATTATTATTTTAAGAACAGTTAACTTTCGGTTCAGTTTAAACGAAAAGCAGCACTTCTTATCTTTGACAATGGTGTACAGCACAGCTGAACGGGTAGAAATTATTTTCATTTATGGTTCCCAGGATCAATGTTTTTTAAGAACAGCTCAACGTTTTAACCAAAGGCATCCAGGTCAAAATGTAACCCCGGAGTATGTTCGCCAACTAGTAGCCAAATTTAAAGAAACTGGTTCTGTCGCGAATATAAAGAGAAATCAACCGAGACTAGCCGACGAAGCAGCGCAAACTGAAATTCTGGGGCAGTTTGCAATGAATTCAACTTTATCAACTCGTCAAGGTAAATTCTGTGATATTAAAATGCGAATATTTATAAACAAATTTTTTTTTTCGACAAAAAAAAGATAGCAAATAAACCAAAACGAAATACCGAGGCTTAAACTGTTTAGAATTCTTAAGAGATATCTCTTAATATGCCAGGATATTGGTAGCAATCATTTTGAACATTTAATTAACTAATAATAAAAAATTTCAAAATTGTCTTTTCATTTATTGTTTTCCTTAATAAACAGAGAAGAATTTCCTGAAATGTACCTTTCTATGGTACCATTGGAAAGCATTTTTCAAGAGGGGTGGGCTAATACGCTTGTTTTTGTTCCCCCTTCGTTTTATAGAAACTGTTTTTTGCGTTTTTTTATTCAGTTTTTCGTTTCTAATATATGGCCATTTCAAGTTTTTAAATTGTCACCCTGTATATGGAATCCAGCTGAGATTTTAATTGCAAAATCATGTTTCCTTGGCATCCTTGCCATTAATTTTTTTTGGGAATAATTTTTAATTTTAAGATTTATTCATATTTAATACGAAAAATGGTTTTCTTGTCTTTCGGAGGGGAAATTACAGCACATTTCTTGTACAATTTGACAACATTTTTATTATACATTAGATCAACGGGAGACCTTCTAGCCTATGTCACCCATCTTTGGACAAACGCAATCGAACATCATGGAGGGTCTCGGGCTATTGCACTGGATATTTCTAAAACCTTTTATCGTGTTTGGCTGCGATCCTATAGTATGCCCAGTCGGTTCTGTGTATGGTCTTCTAGCTTTCTTAAGGACCGTTCTCTGCAAGTTGCGATTGACGGATTTCTCTCAGATACCTTCACTATCAATGCCGGTGTTCCTCAAGGGTCCATATTGTCTCCCACCCTCTTCTTACTCTACATTAACGACCTTCTAGTGAAAACTAAAAATCCTATATTTAGCTTTGCTGACGATAGCACATTTGTCTCATCTTTCTCTTTGAATACACAGACATCGGCTGCCGACGCACATCTTCGCCGACAGCATGAAGTATCACGGCTCAACAAGGACCTGGAAGATATTTTGGCTTGGGGTAATAGTAACCAAGTTGAATTTAACGCTAAGAAAACCCAGGCAGTAGTTTTCTCTAAAAAGGTTAACATTACAGAACCGGATATAGTCATGGCAGGATACGCAATTCCACTGGCTTCATCTATAAATTTGCTGGGCATCAACCTGGGAGGAAATATGTCTTGGCATAACCACGTTGTGGCAATCGACAAGGTAGCTTCGCAAAATCTTGGTGTACTCTCTTCCGGACCAAAAAGTTGTACACACTTGTGATACTATAAGGCCCAGATTCGACCATCACCAGAATACTCTCTCATGTGTGGAGCTCTGCACCCAAACATACTCTTCGGCTACTGGATTCCATCGAAAGGAGAGCCATTTGTCTGATCGGAGATCACGAGCTGACAAAGAGCCTCGACAGGCCGGAACATCGAAGACAGGTTGGTGATTTGACTCTCTTTTAAAGATATTTCCACGGAAAATGCTCGGCTGACCTAAGAATTCTTTCATCTGGAGGACGTTATCCTTATGGAACGACCTTCCTGAGGTCGTGTTTCCCAACGAGTATAACCTCCAACGATTCAAAACCAACGTGAATCACTTTATGCGCACACGCACCACTCCCAGAGTGCCTTAAAGGATTTTCTTATATAGTCGTTGCAGCGAACCCTCTCGCCAGATATGTCAAGTGTCACGTGTCATTAATGACTTGCCTGTTTATTTCTGGTTATTTATTTTGCCTAAGTTTGTATGAAATTCCAGAACCTTCCTGGACCGTACTAAAATAGTACGTACGTTTATTTTAAAAATGAAACATTCAAGTAGCCACACAAAAGTATTACCTGATATTTTCTTCTTCTCATAGTTCCTATCCGTTCGATATTTAACTGAAATAAATCTCAACTCACTCAGAAAGAAATAAAACATCTAGAATTTTTTTTATTAATATTAAAATGCACCTTAGTTTCTCTAACGGTGGTATCAGCTGAAGTAGAAGGCAATAAGTATGCTCCATAAATATTATTTTCGCTTAAAAATAAATACATAAAATATTAACCTATAAATTTTTCGTTACTTACTGTGGTTTACCAGATACACAAACAACTCAATATCTAATTAATCAAAGTTTTCAATACAAAAGAGATACTTCTAAAACGACGGAAATACACTTTTAAAACTTATTAGCACGAATGAAACTGGAAAAATGTAAAAACACAACACGCTCAATACGGTTCCTATAAAACTGGGGTATTTGATGAAGTCCCCAAACTGCTGATCGATGACATATTGCTGATGTCAACTGCAGTGGCGGCTCGTGGTCAATCTCATTGGGGGGTCATTACGCTATATGCGATACAAGAATAGTATATTAAAGTACAAGTACTTTATAGGTACTATTTTTTCTATTTTACGTTTTCTTAATAAGAAAAATCCATATTAAAAAAATACATGCTATACTTATATAACTTTCGTAAATATTTATGTGAAAATTTTATGTTGGTAATATGTACTATCAAATTATGATTTTATAGCATTTGATAAATTATCCATGTCTATCATTTTTTCGCAAAACTGAAAATTTTCTTAAATAATTAAACAATATGAACCAAGATGATTTTAATAATCCTGAGTTAACGGAAATTGCAAAGCTTTAAATTTGTAAAATATTGTAGTGCTGTGTTCAGCTTTACAAAGAAAGTAAACTTGACAGGTGTGACGTTACTTTAGAAATTATTTCTGCAAACAAACATAAAATATATGACCTTAAATTACCAACCTTTTAAAAAGAGTCTATCATTTTTTCGCAAAACTGAAAATTTTCTTAAATAATTAAATAATATGAACAAAGATGATTTTAATCCTCCTGAGTTAACGGAAATTGCAAAGCTTTAAATTTGTAAAATATTGTAGTGCTGTGTTCAGCTTTACAAAGAAAGTAAACTTGACAGGTGTGACGTTACTTTAGAAATTATTTCTGCAAACAAACATAAAATATATGACCTTAAATTACCAACCTTTAAAAAAGAAAAGAAATTGTTTCGAGACAACAGACGAATTAGCTTGGAGTTGATACCAATATAAAAAAAATTATTTTTTTAAACTATTTTAAATTTTAGATCAACCCTTCGGTCTTTAACATTTGCAAAATGAGTTATAACACGCTCATTAAAATTAGCAATACTATTTATAAATGGTTTTTCTATTCGTATTAAGACAAATTATTACAACCAAAATTAAAGTAGACTAAATGAAAATGTTGCGCGACCTACGACCTACGTCCAACCTGGAACCTGTCATCTCTTTTCCAAGCATTTAATAATTACTAATGATGAGACGACATAGGTTCATAGGTACATCTTATTCAGATTTTCAATAAACCGGGCTGTTGACCCAGCGGCGGTTAAGTTCGCGTATTTTTCTCCCGCTTGCCGGAATCGTCAGAGCTCGGATAAATTCGTTTCCATTTAAGCTATCGTGGTCAATTACTGGGTCCAGCCCGATTTTGAATCGCACTACACGCTTGTGTTTACGGGGGCGTTTCAAATATTATAGGTAAATTATTATAGTAGGTACATTTGTAGTAAATTCTAATTTAAAAAAAAGTTTTATTTCCTAAATTTTTATAGGGAGGTCATTGACCCAATGACCTAATGGAGGAGCCGCCGCTGGTCAACTGTCGAAAAAGCTTGAGGGTTCGCTGCAAAGACTATAGTGCTTGTATTTTATCATAAAAAAAAACCAAAAAAAAGCTAGTTTGTTAAAGTTATACTTTATAAAAAAAATCCAAACATTCAAGTCTTATTCCCAAGAAAGTCTCCAAGTATGATACCATATCATATGTAAATATTTAAGATTTTTTAAAATCGTTCAGCAATAGAAAAAATTACAAGAAGTTTAACCTTGGGTATTTTACTAGCAGGTTTGTTCGTTTTTTATTTCTTCATTCAACTTAATGTGTAAAAGAACTACTGCTACTCGGACTCTTTGGTTCTCACCGGTGAATTATAGACGGTTTTTTAAAATATTTTAGGCTTAACTTTCTTTACAATTAACATTACCTTCATAACAGGTATCTAATAACGATTACCGCAACAAAAAAGATTATTATCTATGCTTCAATTTCAATGAATAAAAATTATTTCATAACGTCTCGTCTGGCGAAACCAGTAAGGAGCAGTTAAATAGCTGGAGGTTATGAATACAGGTGTAATTATTTTATTCATTATTTACTAGTTTTATTGACCTTAAAAGTCATTGGAACGATTATTATGAAATAGAAAAGGCGGCTAAAAGCGCGGTAAACAGGCCTTATTAACTGTTATCTTTGTTTCCACTTTCCCGTTGTTTTAATTTCTAATTATTACATTAAAAAAGTTTTCTCCGTAACAATGAAACAAAGGACATACTTTTTTTGGATTTTTTTTTTCGACATGATCTCTCATAACTTCAGGTCAGCATATATCGGGTGTCAACGAGAAGGCTGTAATATCCTTATGAATTTGTAGGATGTATATTTTGAACGTTCGATCAAATGAGAGTCGTGTCTGGTTTAACTGGAACAGCTATCATCTTCGTTAATTTTAATGAAACACCCTGTATTTTTTAAAAACTTTCCATTCTACATTAAATTCTAAATACAGTGACTGTCATAACGGACACTCTAATAAGCGGACATCTCTATTAAGCGGACATTTTTTCATAGTCCGGAACTAGGTATATGAGATTCCATGAAAATCAATCTCTCTTGGGTGGACGCGGACAGGCTGTTTTCATACAAAGAGTGCGAAAATCCTCCTTTAAACGGACAACATTTTTTTAAAAGTATTTGGGAGACGAATAAGACGGTGCAAAAACTCTCTGAAGACAGACCGGCAATGAATCGCGTATGAGTGGCAGCGCGAAAGGACTTCGCCGAATAAAAGTATGTGTGATTCCCCGACAGCAGTCCGCTGTTTATTTGTGAGTTGTGTTAAAATCGTAAACAATGGCAGCAAAATGTCTCGTTTTTAGTCTGAAAGAGAATATTGATGTTGTGGAAGTTTGTAATTTGATAACAATGATTTCATAATAATAATAATAATAATCTTTATTTAGCACTTGACTAGATATTACTAAAAAATGAAAGTTACAAAACAGTGTTATATGTCAGTTACAAAAATGATAAATCCTACTCTACTCTACATATCCTTCAAATAACGAAACAATTTTCTTTTAAAAACATTTAACCCGTTTGCCTCCTTAATGCCCTCCGGGAGGTCATTAAGAAGACGAACTCCCTCGAAAAATAGAGATTTTTGTAGATATGTGGTCTTAACTGACTCAATGTTATAATGTTTCCCAGAGCGAAGGTCATAACTATGAAAACTTGATCTTTTTTTAAGAAAAGCATTAAAATATATTGGTAGCTGCTCATGTTCAATTTTATATATTAAAACTAAGTTCGCCTTTCTAATGTTCTGTTCCACAGACAGCCAATTCAACCTCTGTAACATAGTTCTTACCGGGATATACCTGTTGCATTTAAGAATAATTCGCATAATATTATTTTGCTGGACCTGCAACCTGTGTATATTTTCCTGAGTACAAGATATTAATAAAGAACAACAGTAATTAAAGTGAGGCAAAATGATTGTATTATAAACCAGTGCCTTGGCCCACTGAGACAAACAATCCGAAACGCGACAGAAAAAAACAATTTTTTTCCCTAATTTCTTACAAAGATAATCAACGCCACAGGCGAGGATCCAAAAAGACTCCCAAATATTTTATTTCCGGGCGAGTTTATTAACATTGATAGCAATGTGCTATTAGAAGATGATGGTGACCCCATTCCTACCTATTATGTAGCCCAAACTGAAACCACATCACTATCTGACGACTCTGATGAAGAAGTTGAATGCTGTAATCAAACAAATGTCACCAATTATCACAAGCCATTAGTATGGTAAAGGAATTATAAGAATAAAGGTGACTCTACAGCAATGGAATTGTTATTAGACTTGGAATTACATTTTCCAGATAGATACAGGTGTTTCATTAAAAATAACGAAGATGATAGCGCTTCCGGTTAAACCAGAAACGACTCTCATTTATTCGAACGTTCAAAATATACATCCTACCCAATCATAACTATTCCCAAAATATGAAATCGATGAGTTCTTTCATAAGGATATTACAGCCTTGCTACTAATCTCATTGACACCCGGTAGAGTCGGAAAAAAGGGTCTCAGCCGAAACATTTGCATGGTCACGCCCAAAATTCCTCAAAAATTAACCTAATTACTATGACCCGTAACTCTCCTTATTTCGTGAATATACAGGCTGTTCATTTCTCGACGGTTCTACTTGGTATCTCCGTTATTAGCAAAGATAAAAGGATGCTGTTTTCGCAGCACTGTGCTACTTTTTTGTCAACCAATAGATGCCCTTATTAGAGTTTTTTTAAGTGTTTATATACTTTACTCTGATTGGGATTATTTATGCTTTTACATTTAAACCTTAGAAAAAAAAAATGCAAAGTAAGCAATAAAAACGAAAATTATATAAACTAAGTTTAAATGAATACAACAAGAGGACTCAAATACAACCCAATATAAATCATAGGTGTGTTCTCATATACTACATATCACACCGAACTCAAACGTAGGTTAATATAACATGAAACTAATCTAACAATTGGAAGTTTCTGTTTCGTTTCTTAAAATAGCTCACAACACAACATACTCAATTGAAACGGTACATCAACGGGTCAAACAGGTTTGTTTTTGAAGTGCAAAACTGAAGAGAAAACCAATTATAGTCCTTTAGCAAACTGCAGCTATATTGAAGTCCGTGTCTACTCTGCTCTGCGCGATGGGCACGATCACGTTGTGTTGTGCGGACGCTCTTGATGACCACTGTTGCCAATCTGAATTTGTGAAATTACACAATTAGCTGAAAAATTGCATACTTTTGCACGCTTTTAGTCACACAAATACACGAACTTTACACACCATATTTTGTAAAAATCAAGTGTGCAGGGGTCATTGGGCTCTGATTTCTACGGAACGAAAAAAAAACTCAACAATTGAAATTACATCGGGCTCTGAACGAGTTATATCAGCAAGAGAGGAAGTAGAAAGAGAAATACATTGAACCACTAAGACTAATAAAATAACAACAGTTTAAAGACATTGAAGTAATGCGGAGGGATCACGATACATCCGGCCACAAGAGAACCACCGGCCGCTAGTATTTTCGAAGATTTTTTACCTCCCCTCACAAAAAAATCTGATATCGAAAGGCAACGAAAGAGCGTGAAACGTACTTTTATTGTTCTTGTAACCTAATGATGATACCGTCTTGTTAACGAGCAATCTTAGAGAGACACACGACACCTTCTAGAAAAATGAACTGATCGATGTAACGAATAGGGTCTAAAAATAAATTTTAAGAAAACCAAGTTAATCGTAGTTACAAAATTCTCACAAAATCAAAACCAGATAAACGCGATAGTAGCGAACAACACAGTGGAGAAGGGCAGACATATAAATAAGTTGTCTACAAGTTGGGGTGTTAACATGGGACTTAAGATGAGAATGCTGCGTTGTTACGTGTTTTCCACACTTTTGTATGGGGTTGAAGCATGGACTCTCAAGAATATTCACACGGACAAACTACAAGCCTTTGAAATGAGGTGCTACCGCAGAATGTAGCACATCCCCTGGACCGATATGAGGTCACTAATACCGAAGTCCTAAATCGAAGCCAAAAAGAATGTGAAATCATTAACACCATGAAAAAGAGAAAGCTGCAATACTTGACCCATATAAAGAGAGACCCAAATACACACTTCTCTAACTGAGGGTGAGGGGGAAGATTAGTGTGATAGCTGTGATGATAGCAATCCTCCGATAGGAGATGTAATATAAGAGGAATCGTCTCTTATCATGTAGTTAACAAGAATGACTCCTTATTGGCCCCAAAAGACTGTGACCATGAGCTTTCCAGCTGACGATTACCAAGTAAATTTTTTCTAATCGACTTTAATTATGGACCCCGGACTATAAAAAGCTGCGCGCTATTTTGGGCCGTTTTAATAAAGCCGATTCCCCAATGACTTTTTTGCGCGTTCCGGAAAAATTGCTAATTAAAACAGGCCCTTGTATAAACAATATATGGAATATGAATATTGGATGTTTGAAAACGCTCGAGCCAGATCAATTACATGGAACAATTTTAGATCCTAAATTGAGAAAGATTTTTTATGTAAACGTTGGCTAAAATCAATTTTAACTGGAGTTTTTGTATTTACTGATTAATTAAGATACTTATTTCCCACACTCCACGAAATGTCCGATCACATACGACCTGATTACCAGCGTAAACAGAATTTTTATATTTTTTAGGGGAGTGGCACCAATTCAGCATTCTCCAGGTAAATTGATAAACAGAGCTGTTGACGGGGCCTTGGGACAATGCTAATATGGGGGCTCATGCAAAGGCAGTGAAATAGAGTAATTTTTTTTCGACATTGTGCAGTTTCTTGCAGTTTGTTGTCATGTGTAAGAAATAGCAAGGAGTACAAGTATTGTTCTTTATGTGGTGGCCTCTAAAGACGTGAGGGAGGGCCCCAATTGCCTGTTATAAATCCGGTACTGTAGGTAGCACCAGTTCTAGGTAAAATTTTGCCCTCGATCAAACACAGACCGACCAAATCGGCAATATAAGACGGTCCAACTCGACTCTATATTATATGGGGTCGTGGGGCAATTTTGAAAAATTATTAAAATCTTCTGATTTTTCAATTATTAATAACAATTTTACGAATACTGAAAGAATGTGTTTAGATTTAGAATCATTTACAGAATACTCTCAGTTAGTCAAACTACCAAAAATAATATTTTTTTAAATATTATATCACACGGCTCTCATGTCTAGAGTTATTCATTGGGCTACTGGATACCATCGAAAGGAGAACCATTCGTCTGATCGACGGTTGATGATTTGACTCTTTTACAGATATTTCCATGGAAAATGTTTTGTTGACCTTGTCCGCTTAACTCCGTCTAGAGCGACGAATAACAGAAATATACGTCGAACCACTGCCGCCCATCCATATGTGATTCAGCCTCCTCTAACTTCATTATTTAAGATATCCTTCATCTGGAGGACGTCACCTCTATACCTTCCCGAGGTCGCCCTCCAACGATTCAAAACCAACGGGAATCGTTTTAGTTCACTCTACTCACAGAGTGTCTTCTAGGATTTTTTTCTATAATGCTTGTGTTTGATCATACAAAAAAAATCTCATTTTTCGAAAGTACAATTACCTCCAGGCAAATAATGAACCACATTGATAATGCTCTATTATTAAATGTTTAGGATTAATAAAATTCGATCGAATCGGAAAGTGAGACATTAAAATACAATATTTTTATTGACATAAATCTCAAATCCTCTCAAATCTCAAACGCCCTTCCAACGGCAAGCCCTGGTTTAGCAAGGATTGTGAGATCTGTCAGATCAAAAAATCTGGCTTACCGATAGTGGCGTAAAAACCCTACCACTGAGAATCGTACCACCTTTATTACCGCTCGAACCCAATGTAAGCTAACAATAGATCAAAGCAAAGAAGCCCATAACGTGAAGATCAAAAACAAACTTCTTGACAGTCCTAACGGATCAAGGTCCTTTTGATCAGTCGCTAAGCCCGTCAGCCAAAATTTTTCCAAATCAACTATTCCACCTCTAACACGTTCCGATGGTACAATAGCATCCACAGCCGGAGACAAAACAAACTTACTTGCTGAACTATTTTCTTCGCATTCCACGGTAGATTTCCAGGGAAGAACACCTGCAGTTCAATCCGAAATGACCGAGATCGTGTTGCGTCAGCGTCCCGTCAAACGAATGCTGAAAGGACTCGACATCAAGAAAGCTTCTGGTTTCGACGAAATTCCTGTTATAGTTCTCAAGAGATGCGCCGATGAACTAACACCAGTATTTTGTAGACTTTTAACTTATCCTACAAACAAGGGACATTTTCATCGTGCTGGAAGACGGCGCGAGTCCAGCCTATAACAAAGAAAAGTAAGAGAACCCTGCCTAACAACTATTGACCAGTCGCATTGCTTTCAGTTATATCAAAAGTAATGGAGAAAGCTAATAACCAAAATCTTCTAAAGTACCTGGAAGGCTTCAACATTATCAGCAATCATCAATATGGTTTTCGGAAGTCCAGATCAACTGGATCTTCTATCCTATGTCACCCATCTTTGGACCAACGCAATCGAACATCATGGGGAGTTTCGGGCTGTTGCACTGGATATTTCTAAAGCCTTTGATCGTGTTTGGCATGAGGGACTTCTAAGTAAACTGCGATCCTATGGTATGCCCAGTCGATTCTGTGCATGGTTGTCTAGCTTTCTTAACGACCGCTCTCTGCAAGTGGCGATTGACGAATTTCTCTCAGACACCTTCACCATCAATGCCCGTGTTCCTCAAGGGTCCATATTGTCTCCCACTCTCTTCTTACTCTACATTAACGACCTTCTAGTGAAAACGAATGGACGGACACGCAATCCCATTGGCTTCATCTGTTAATTTGCTGGGCATCAATCTGGGAGGAAATATATCTTGGCATAACCACGTTGTGACAATCGCCAAGATAGCTTCTCAGAAACATGGTGTACTCTTCCGAACCAGAAAGTTGTACACACCTCAACAACTTTTGACACTATACAAAGCCCAGATTCGATCATCACTAGAGTACTGCTCTCATGTCTGGAGCTACGCACCCAAACATACTCTTCGGCTACTGGATTCTATCGAAAGGAGGGTCATTCGTCTGATTGGAGACCACGAGCTCACGAAGAATCTCGACAGCCGAACATCGATGACAGGTTGGGGATTTGACTCTCTTTTGCAGATATTTTCATGGAAAGTGCTGACCCTGCCCTATTAATTCCGCCCAGAGCGGCGAATAGCATAAATACACGACGAACCACTGCCGCTCATCCATATGTGGTTAAGCTTGGTACTACTTGAACTTCATTATTTAAGAATTCTTTCATCTGGAGGACTTCATCCTTGTGGAACGATCTTCCCGAGGTCGTTTTTCCAAACGAATATAACCTCCAACGATTCAAAACTAACGTGAATCGCTTTTTGCGCACACGCACCACTGCGTGTGTTTGATCATAAAAAAAAAATAGGTATAGAAATACAAAAAAACTATGAACAAAAAAGCAACGCCATTTTGTTAATAAAGAAGATAATTAATAGGAGTTTAAAGTTTATTGAATATTATAAGTAGAAAGATCAATTTCAAATATTATTGACTTCTTCTGGGCGTTATTATTACGTCGGCATCGTCTACACCATAGGTTTCTGGATTTGAAGGGCATATGAAGGAATTCCCTGGCGCCGAATCGAATTAGTATCTCGTGGTGACAGTCACCACCAACTGATTCCAGATGGGCCACATAATCTTTGTCTTCGTGGGGAAATAACCAGACAAGCATTTCCGTGTCTCACATTTACACCACTACCCTAGTTATAAGTTAAGGTAAACTATAGATACAGGGTGTCTCATATCTTATGGCCCATAGAGCAACTGGAGAGAGACCAAAACTCAAACTAGACCGATTAAGTAATATAAGTTTTTTCGAAATGTTTAACGTTCTAGACATATGGGATGTTGAAAGCGGAAGTTTAATATCGAAAATAAGCCATCATTTCAAATCGGTTCAATGTATGATAATGTTTTTATGATGGCCAAAGAAGCCATACTTTTAGGAAGCGCACTAGATTACTTTAGGAAAAATGGCAACAATGTTGGAATAACTATGGCAAAGCGACCAACACAAGTTTGTTTCGTATAAGTCCCCCTTTCCCCCTAGAGTGTTAAAATCATCGACTATTTAAACAGATTTTCCTTCCTCAATCAACATTTCATAATTCACTGAGTTCTATACTTAAATCGATATAAATCCTTTTCTATTTTAAACTATTGTTTGTTTTAACATATGGGATATTTTCACACTTCTTATTCGGCTAAAAAAATAAACTGATATTAATTGATTGTATAGATTCCCGGAAATAAGTGGAATGACTTATAGTAACAAGTAAATACGTAATGAGACTACTAAAATATGAAGAATTTTTATTTAACATAGATGTTCACTTATATTGCGAGGCCTAATTTGAAAAATTTTAGAATGGAACACCGACTTGAATTTCTCCTATCTGTAGAATCCCCATCTTTTTTTTATTTTCTGTCTGTTACTGTTTTCATTCTAACATGATCATGATCATAAAAATAAATAAATAACAGGTAACCGGTTTGATATGTCTTTGTTAGGAAGAACAAACAATCAACGGACGTGATATTTGATCCAGTTTACGGCAGACTTGGCAGAGTCTTACCATATTGAGTTAAGAATTACTATTTTTTCCACAAACAATACGATAAAGAAAAATTATACTAATTTTCAGAGCTCCCCGATTGTTTTTCTGGAAAGTTGTTTATAACCTACCTAAGAATGTGAATTTTTTATTGTTCAGAACCATTGTTGTGAACCAGAGTCGTATCCTCCTTGATGTAGGATCCTTGGAATGGAACCTCTAAAAAGAAAAAGGTCATTACTTTCATTCGGGAGGGAAATTTGGTGAAAAAGTCATTAGTTTCATCCGGGGGTCTTTGCAGAATTATGAAGAATTTCTCAGGTAAAAATCGATGAAATCACAAAAAATAATCTGGCAACAGTGATTACAGTGTTCTTAGCTTACATTTCATGATTATAACCAAGCCATCACATTGTTTCCGGAAATGATTTTTTTTCCGAACCTACGCGCTTTACCTCCTGATATGTCCCCTTAATAGGATTCCGGAGTAACTGTAAACGAGTTTTCTTCCCAAGCGTTTATTCATGTTTTAGGAAAAAAATTTCAAAGGAAAAAAAACTTTGTAATAGAACTAGAACTCGCAGAACGTCTATTTTCTTTTTGTTCCGGAAGATTTTTAGATTTAATTTTTTTTACTGCTCCATATAGAGAAAAATGATGGACTTTCCTCGAGTTGTTAACAAAATTTAGACATCTACCGTTAACAATTTTTTTTTAAATGTACCGTTTCCATAGGAAGCGAAAACGTTTTTCAGAGTAGAAAATTGAAGTATAGACCCCGATCACGTGCAGTCTCTTCCTTCCGATTATCGTTGTTTCTGTCGGCGTACCGATTATGGGCGGACGCTCGACGTATTCTTCTAACTGCAAGGGAAGATCCAATTCGCCTCGTGCCTTCAAAGCATGAAACGAACAGGGGTCAAATCGGAGATTTCGACTGACTCCTGCATCCTCTATGGGAAATTTCCTTGCATCTCAAAAGTCACATGAACAGTATTAACAAAGGCTGCTTTATTAATAGTTAGCTTTGCCTATTGTATGAAGGCACATCGCCTTTATTAAGTTATATTCGAATGTTACCACCGCAGTTCGGTTTGTTGTTTTAAAATCCGTTCATCAAAATCAGAGATCCGAATAGCCTATTGAAGAAGGAAGATAACCCAACGATATGTTACGAAGGGCTGTCACTGGCAACAATCATGAATAAATAAGGGCACCGCGTCACTGCCACACTGATGTACAACAGCCCAATAATTTGCTGAATACTAAATGGCGAGTAAAACCCTAAAGGGCACGTTGAATGTTACACGCGGGGTTAAATTGGACAAGCGAGGTTGGACAATGGCGCCCGCCTTCCATAGATAAAAGGGCATTTCGAAACGATTCGACGACCTTGCGAACATAAAATTAACAATTGACAATAAACAGGAAAATAAATTATTATAATTTGTTATACGGGGTGTAACCGATTCGTCCTTCACCATTGGGATTTCGGAAACGGTAATAGTTCACTAGTTCACATATACATTCGTTGTAAAATTTATAATATATTTTGGTAATTACTTGATTTTAATACATTTATTAGAAATTATGCTTTTTTAGAAATTGTGTAAAAAGTAATGTAAGTAGGTGCCATGTGCTCTTGTTGGGTCAAACTTAAAATGGTAAAATCAAAATTTGAAAATTTTCGCTCGCTTAAGAGATACAGGGGGAAAATCAAAAAATTGACAATTTCAAAATTACCCTATATTTTCTTAGTTAAAAGAGATACAGAAAAATGTTTTATACAGAAGTTTTTTTTATATTGACTGTTGAATAATCTGCCGTTTTCAGAATAAGTATACGGGGTCAGGCAAAAAAGTTATCGCACCTAACCTAATTTTTTTAAATGGAACACCCTGTATATTTTAATCTAGAAAGATACTATTTTAAATTCTCATATAATTCAAATATATAACACACTATGGTGATGGATGATGGTTTCCTAGGCGATTTATTTAAACTTTATTACTTTGAAACGAAATAAAAGATTCAAATTAAGGTAAAAAATAACGGGAATCATCGCAAATGTTCGGAATATGTCCTTAAACGGTTACCGTCTTTCCAGCAGGGTTGCAAAAAACATGTATTTTTTAATTTTAAACAAAACAAGTGTTTTTTTTTGTTTTAAACATGTTTTTTTTCCTTTTAAAGTTCATGTTTTAAACAAATAAAAACTTATTAAAAACATAGTTTAGAACATGTTTCCAGCATAATTTAAAAGACAACTTAAACTCCTTTCTCAATGGACATCTCAGAATGTTTTCTATTCATAGAGTTTTACGACATTTAGGATTTTTGCCGAAAATCAACATTCTCAAGATGCTTAGTGGCTCTAGATAAAGTTTAAAAAAAACACTTGCACGATAGGAAAAGCGACAGAAATATGGCTCGAACTATTGGAGACGTTTGGAAACAAAAAATCAAATGGGGAATTTTCAATGAGTGACGTAAATAAGGTTATAGAACGTTTGGAGATGGCCCTAACTCCAGTTCATTTTTTATTACATTTGCTTGATCATCGTTTTAGGGGAAATAGACTAACTCAAAGGAAAGGCAATTAGAAATTGCCATGGAATATGTAGAAACCTACCATTCAGAGGCAATACCAACGATTGTTAATTTTCAGGCTAGGTGTGCACCATTGATGCCATATATCGTCGATGTACTAATACCTCGTAATCCACAAATGAAAATTAATATTGTCTTACACATAATATGGGCATTTGCAATACAAGGCATTAGAAATCTTAAATATTCAGTGACGTGATCTTTTGTTATATAATATATATTAGCGAATTTGTAGAATTTGGCTTACACTACCCAATGCCACCAAAAACGCAATTTCGAGTATTTATGGGTTACGAGGTATTAGTACTTCAACTACGATATGTTTTCTCAACAGATACTTGAAAATGTAAAATCATTAGCATGGTGGCGGTCTATTAAACATTTAAATACAAGAGAAACAAAAATTGTCTAACAGCTACATACAGCTATTGCTTCGTCCGCCAACATAGAAAGACTTTTTTCGCCTTATGATTTAGTTCATTCCAAACTCCGCAATAAGCTAGGCAATGTCAGAGCTGCTAAGTTAGTTACAATTTTTAAAGAACTAAACTCTAATGCACCCACTTACGGCGCTAACTGAGGTCACTTCCGATCTGTGATTATTATACATTTTTACCTTATTCGTTTTCTTGTTCTTACGGGTTATACACGTATTTGTAGTATTTTTAACATACCAAAGTTCTGTGCATGATGTTCATTAAGTACCTAACTTTTATTATTTTGTTAATTTGAATGGAAATTACTGTTTTAGTAAGTAGGTTTATTACTATTTATCAATAAATATTTTTCACACCAAGTTGTTGCATAAATTTAGTATACTCCTGTTAAATAATTAATTTAAAAGAAAACAACGTGTGTTTAATTTACCTGTTTTAAACATGTTTTAAACATTTTTAACAAAACATTGTTTTAAACTCAAACGATTGTTTAAATGTTTAAAACATGTTTAAAACAATTGTTTTATATAAAATGTTTAAAACGAAACAACCCTGCTTTCCAGATAGAAAACAAAATAAATATATTGCGCCATATCTTCGTTTTTTCCACGTTCAATGTGAACTGATATCATATCAAATTTGTCAAAATGTTGATAGGTCATTTTCGTAAATGAATATGTAAAAATGAAATTTACGTCAAATGTTAATAGTCAACATAGTTGTTTCTAGGATATTAGCTTCTGTTCCATGGTCTACTGTGGTTTAAATTAATAAAGTTTAATAAATCACCTAGGAAACCAATATCATCCATGGTATGTTATATACTTGAAAAGAGAATTTAAAATAGTATTTTATTAGATTAAAATATACAGGGTGTTCCATTTAAAAAATGAGGTTAGATGCGATAACTTTTTTACCTGACCCCGTATACTTATTCTGAAAACGGCAGATTATTTAACAATCAATATAAAAAACTTCTGTATAAAACATTTTTCTGTATCTCTTTTAACTAAGAAAATATAGGGTAATTTTGATATTGTCAATTTTTTGATTTTCCCCCGTATCTCTTAAGAGAGAAAATTTTCAAATTTTGATTTTACCATTTTAAGTTTGACTAACAATTACGGAGATACCCTATAAAAGTGTCGAATGGGACGAAACGTCGCATTAAAGATCTGATGATGCCATAGAGGTAGAGAATAAAAAGTAGCAATGAGAAAGTACAATTTATTTTTGGACATCTCTTCGAACAAAGTCAGGAAAAAATAATAACCAAGAAGCAAAATTTTAGAATTTTTCCAAATATGTTGAAAGCCCATGTATTTATTTTAAATTTTTTTGCGGCATATTATTGTTTGTTCGTTCCATAATTACGCAACTTTGCACCAATTTAATCATTGGTTTCGGAGGTATTTTGAGAAAAAAGTTTGATGAATTTTCATATTTCCTTTAATATCTCTAAAATCTATTTGGGTTTGTTCGGGTTAAAAACTATTTAGCAGCACTGTAACCACATTATACATGATCACTAAAAAATGCAACTTTTCTTAGATTTAGTTTAGTAGTAAGTATTATTGAAAAATTTTCGACGTTCCCACTTTATTTAATCTTCATCACGACTATCCAAACATCGCAATATTTGTCATCTGTAGTAATTGCACAACATACCAATTATTAATCCGAAAAAGAACTAGGGAAGCGGCTAGATCACTTGGGTTCATTCGGGTTTGCCCAAGTTTAACAAAAGTAAAATCCCTCGGGTCCGAGATTTGAACTATTCCCAATATTTCCATCTGAGATGGAAGCTCGAATGTCGATCATGTTCTGAAGCTCGCCAGGTTATTTCATGGGTTGACTCCAGGAGAACTGAAAAAGATTCGTTTCTATATGCCCAAAATAAATAGTATCCAACATAAATTTAACAAAGTTTACGAAGAAGCAGGTAAAGATGGATTTTTAATGAGAAATCCAAGAATCAGTTCCAGCGTAAATAGAATCACCGCCTTTAACGGCTCGTATTCGGTAAACACATTTTGTGTCCAATTTGGGGTATATTATTTTGGAAAAATATTTGCTCCAGGGGAAAGAGGTGTAATGAGGGTATCCAGAATGGTTATTCCACCTCTTATTATCTTTCCACGAAAACGAATGTATACATCACTAACAAGGACCAGCGGAGGGAATCTGAATTCAGTGGGCAGGGCAGGACCTCTCCGATCATTTTGCGCCTTTTGCTAACGCAAAGAACCAAATTTAGTGTTTCCTTTAGACGTCAAATTTCGTCTGCTCTAAATAAATGTAACTATAATAATTTATAAGTAAACATATTAATAAACAATACTATCAAAGCCGTTATTTCTCAGATATCAAGATCTTGATTTAGAGCTGATACTGCTTAGGTGCCGATCGTTCCACTCCTCTCCCTTAGGTATTGTTTGTTCGAAAAAGACAGACTTTTAGTTTCTTAGAGGAATTTAGTGAAATTGGCGATAAGAGGAAATTTAGTATTTAAGGCCAAATTTTATTGCTACGAGTAATCTAGTTGAAGTCACTAATAACTCTTTTTAAGTCAACCAAGTACTTCTAGTACCCGCAAGAATAAATATTTACGATAACCAATATAGTTAGTTATTAGGGGCATACATCATATTGTTGTTTCAACAATTATGTTTGTTAATTATTACCTTTATTTGTTAAAAAATTACCTAATTACCTAATTATTACCTTTATTGTTAAAAAAAGAGCAAAGAAATATTAAATACCAATGTATGGAAAAATTATTATTTTTCCAGATCACCCGATGATACCTTATACAATAAGGGCGTTTTTAGTCTACACAGTAGCACTTTAAAATACCATTTCAGATTGAATGGTACTACCAAGAAAAGGAGGCATTTTCCATTGATAGGATGTAACCACCTGCAGACCGGTATCGAACTCTTTAGTCCTCGTCAGTACAGTGAAGGTGTACATCTAATACTTTAATAAAAAAGTCTAGGTTTCAACATGATAATGTATTTATGTAAACTAAGAAGTAGTTAAAAATAAGAGTTGGTTCTTTTAACTAGATCATCTTATTCATCGTAATTCAGTTGAAACGAAAATTTCTTTTGCTAACTAAAAATTACTTTTACATAAGCTAAAACTTAACAGCAAGATAAAATTAGTCTTAGATACCAATGCATTTTTCAGAGTGTCGTGAAACATTGCTCACCACTAGTAGTTAAATCTGGAATTGACTAGGAAAGATAGTTAAAACTAGTTTCTCCTGGAAAAATCGGGTTTTAACTGAAATCGACTTTTTAGGATAACATATACACCACCAATAAAATTGTTGGCATAATTCGCAAGTGTAGGAGTGTCGCCGTTTCGTACGATCGATACCCTCTGCCGCCCGGCCGGTCTGTTGAGGGTGCGGTTAACTTAACTTTAGGGTTGGTTTGTTGCGAAGCATTGTACAAGATACTGTACTAATGAGGTAGTTGGCCGAATTGTATTAAGAAGAAAATATTAAAATAATTACAAAAGTATTAAAGTAAACCCTAGAGAGCCTAAATGAATATGAATGTATTTTTATTTGCACATAGATTACATTGATAATACTGGGCAACAAATTTCAACTTCTTGTTTTTCCTGAACAAAACCATTTTTTTTTAATTAACTTCACTCAAATAACTAAAAAATAACAACTATTTTAGTTAACTCGCAAAAAAATCTTAATTATTTGTTACAAAATTTTAATTTACGTATAGGCATGTACAATGAACATACCAAATACAGATAACAATATTCAGAGTGTTTCTTAATAGCATGCTAATTTTTAAGGAGGTTATTCCTGGGTCCATTTTCAGAAAAGAACTTCATATGAACATATGTCTAAAACGTCTTAACTCAGATACAACGTGTTAAAGATTTTTAAAAAATCTCTGAAACTGCTCTAGATTCTGTTTTCACCATTTCCTCTGGCATTGGTTCCTTCTTGTAGCTATGTAATAACATCTTTACCATCGCATTTAAATTTTTTGAGAAAAAACATAAAATATGTTAAATACAGTGAAACCTCTCGTAACGGACACCTCTATTAATCGGACATTTTTTCATAGTCTGGAACTAGGTATATAAAATTCCATAAAAGTCAACCTCTCTTGGGCGGACGCTCCTTTGGGCGGACGCGGACAGGCTGTTTGCATACAAAGAGTGCGAAAACCCTCCATTAAACGGACAACATTTTTTAAAAGTATTTGGGAGACGAATAACTATGGTGCAAAAACTCGCTGAAGACAGACCGGCAACCAATCGCGTATAAGTGGCAGAGCGAAAGGACTTCGCCGAATGAAAGCATGTGTGATTCCCCGACAGCAGTCCGCCGTTTATTTGTGAGTTCTAAGGTTAAAATCGTAAACAATGGCAAAAAAATGTCGCGTTTTGAATCTGAAAGAGAATATTGATGTTGTGGAAGTTTGTAATTTGATAACAATGATTTGGGCGAGTTCATTAACATTGATAGCAATGTGCTATTAGAAGATGATAGTGACCCCATTCCTACCGATTATGTAATTCAAACTGAAACCACACATCTAACGACTCTGATGAAGAAGTTGAATGCAGTAATCAAACAAATGTCACCAATTATCAACAAACCATTAGTATGGTAAAGGAATTATAAGAGTATGCAAAGAATAGAATTGACTCTACAGCAATGGAATCGTTATCAGACTTGGAATTACATTTTCTAGATTGCAAGTATAAAACGCAAGCACGTCAAACTACTTTTTAGTACTATATTATAACTAAAACTAGTGTATTTTTGTTATGTTATGTTTATTTGTACATATATATATATACATAGTAATAATTTGCATTTACATATTACCTAATAACATATTCCCATGGGCGGACACCTTTATTAGGCGGACACATTTAGACGGTCCCGTAGGTGTCCGCCCAAGAGCCAAGAGAGGTTCCACTGTATTTAGAAATCATCATCGACCGACTACAGTAAAAAAATACATCGCTTCAGTGTGGCTCATAGATCAATAGCTCTTTTAAATGACACTAACTGTAATATTTTCCGATAATGCGTTCTTGAGATATTGCATTGTTTCCAAATCGATGTTTGCCACGATATTTGAAGGGTTAGAGAAAAAAGTATGTAAGCAAAGTTGTTCACGATACATGAGAGTTTATTTGTAACTATTTTCATAACTTATCTAAGCAAATTGTAGAGAAATCGACTGTTAACAAATTACTATTAGGGTTACGCCCCCTGCTGCCTGGGGTTTCTTAGTGTTAAATTCGACTTAGTTTCTTCCAGATCGCTGTTGAGGTGTGATACTTTGTGCTGTCTGAGAAGATGTGCGTCCGCAGCCGATGTTTGTGCATTCAAAGAGAAAGTTGAGATAAGTGTGCTATCGTCGACAAAGCAAAATCTGATTCTTAGTTTTCACTAGAAGATCGTTAATGTAGAGTAGGAGGACGGTGGGAGACATTGAGGAACCCCGGCATTGATGGTGACAATGTCTGAGAGAAATCCGTCAATCGCCACTTGCAGAGAACGATCCTTAAGAAAGCTAGACAACCTTACACAGAATCGACCGGCCATTCCATAGGATCGCAGTTTACTTAGAAGGTTGCTCTATGGCGCATTCATTACAGACGCCAAGTATACGCAGCAATTAAGTACTTAATACACTTAATTTATTATGTATTCACACTAAATCCATATTAATCTGTGATAAATTTTTACGATTTTGTTAACCTAGGAAAATTGCCAAAGCAATACGGTTGCTGCCTTCTGCTGCTTTGCTCGGAAGTCTACCTTAAAGATAATTTTAAAATTTCCATTATGGTCCATGCTTTATAAATAAATAAATGTTTATAATGTAACGGCCCTCGGGTGTGTTCGGGTTTCTTCAGGTTAGTTGACATAGGTACCTTGTTCTGTTCATATTGTCGGCTAAATTCGCAACCCAGCTACCTCCAAATTTGATGGAAATTAAGTTTCTACTGCCATCTAATAAAATAATCAACTCGCCGATCCATTGGTTATTATAAAATAAATAAAAAATTTGGAAAGAACAATATTATCTAAACAGAAAAATAAAAATATTCCGGATACAGTGGTAAAGTTAGAAAATCTTCATCACTTATAGGTAGTCAATTAATACCATCAATCATTCAATTAGTCAATCACTCAGCCACATTCCTTTTCTTATAAAACTTATAAAACTCATTTACTAAATATCCTAGGGGACTCACAGTGGTATAGAAAGCCGAAAAGTCCCAGAGAATAGTTTTAAACGAGAACAGATAACGAAAGCTACGACAAAAGTGTTAGACCTAAATTTGCATCGCTTCGTAGTCTTATCAAGAAATATAAGTTAGGATAAATTGATAGAACTACATTATGTAAATTGTACTTCGTATGTATAATGATTTGAGGATCTTATATAAATAGTGTGAATATTATATACAGTTGAACCGGGGACAGAACGAACGTCATCACCTGTACCAATATGATTGAATTCGAGATTATGTAGACCAAACAAGACAAAACCACGTCCGAAGCTGATGGACGAAGGTCGTAGATATAAAAACTTTTTTATTGTCATTTAAGTCAAAAAATTGTAGTTCGATGCATTTTACGTATAATTATGTATTTTAAATTTTATTTAATTATATCAATTTAAATATGATTTATTGTTTGAAACGTAATAGTATTTCTTGAGAAAGGTAACCAATTGCTTACAAAACATACCAAGGAAATATTTCGTTACCCTTGGGAACAGACCCACGATTCACCTAGAAAAATAATTTCATGTTTATGAATAGGCTCTTAGAGATAAAATGTTTGTACTTACCGATAGGACTCAAGCATTCTCTTCTGCTACGACATTCTATCGAAAGGAGAGGCATTCGTCTGATCGGAGATCATGAGGTGGCAATGAACATCGATATCGATAGCTCAGAACAGGACTGGCGAACCTCCTTAAGACGTGGGTCAAATTTTGTTCATAGTTTTTTAAGTACTAGCTCGTGGATCACTAATGCCCATTTCATATTTCATATTTCAAATACTACAAACGCATTTGTCGTTATTTGCGTAAATTTAGAACTGCCATGATCAAACTGAAGGTTATAGACAGCATTTAAATTGCTTTTGTGTCAATGGAGTGCTTGAAAAAATACAAATATAATATAAATACAAGTTAGAAAATCTAAATAAACCCGCGTAAGCAAACACATGGCTGCCTAGCAATCGTAGATCAGTTAGAAAGTTTGCGTGGGTCAGTGTCTGACCCACTGGCGAAGAATATGGACACAGATTGGTGATTTAAACTGCTTTAACTGATATTGTCATGTCTGACTGACCTTGCCAGCGTAAGTCCATCTAAAGCGACAAATAGCAGAAAAGCACGACGGACCATCGCCTTCCATCCATATATGGTTAGTACTACTCGAACTTCAATATTTAAGAATTCCTTCATCTGGAGGACATCATCCTTGTTGAATGACCTTCATAGGTCATATTTCTCAACGAATATAACCTCCAATGATTCAAAACCAACGCAAATGCCTTCATTCGCACATGCACCACTCCCAGCGTGCTTTAAAGGATTTTTTCTATAGTGTTAATGTTTGATCATAAAAAAAGTCAGATCACAACTTCCAAAATTCCCTAGATTTATAGAGAGACAGATTCAGAAGAAGAAGAGAGAGTTTTAAGCCAGGAATCTTAACTCAAGGTTGTTCACAGTCTTTGACGATAAACAATTCACATTCTTAGGTAGATAGTAAACAACTTTCCAGAAAAACAATATCCGGGTGCTCTGAAAATTACATTATTATTTCTTTGCCTTTTTTTGTTAATTTGAGAAAGGCATTCGTCTCCTTCGAGCTTTCGGAGCGTACTTTTTATAAAGCTCCTATTGGAACGGCCGTCTTTCATACCTACTTTCACGTTTGGCACTACCGAATTAGAACAAATCATTATTGTTAAATACAATTCTTTGTTGTTTTTCAGTGTTTGTGTGTTAAACTTACGAATTGTTTGTGGAAAAAATAGCAATTCTTAACTGAATATGGTAGGGCTGTGTGAAGTCGTAAACTGGATAAAAATATAGACTTTTGAATTACGTCCGTCGATTGTTTGTTTTACCTAACCAAGACATATCAAACCGATTAACTGTCACAATGAAAACAGAAACAGAAGAACATAAAAAGAGATTCTCCATCTCTTCTACAGATAAATCCCCATCTTCCCACAAATTCGTTGTGGCTTAGCCCGCGAAACAGTGATAATATTTAAGATGTGCTACAACAAGCTGAAACTAGTACCAGTCAATGGCATTGATTTTCTAATAGTCAATATGTGTCAGAGACGGCGCGGCGTGCATAGGTATCTGATTATTTCTCAATTTCAATATCGTTTTTGTCGCTTCAAAATTAATAATGTGTAAAGTCCGATCCTGGAATTTAAGTCAACTCATCCCAACTTATAAACTTAAAATAACCATCCATGACATTAATTAATCTTGCCAATTCTCTCAAAATTTATACAAAAGCTGATCCGTACCATGCTTAAACCCGATTGACTTCATCTATTAATTTGCTGGGCGTCAATCTGGGAGGAAATATGTCTTGGCGTAACCACGTTGTGGCAATGGCCAAGATAGCTTCTCAGAAGCTTGGGGTACTCTTCCGAATCAGAAAGTTGTACACACCTCACAACTTTTGACGCTATACATAACCCCGATTCGACAATCGCTAGAGTACTGATCTCATGTCTGGAGCTCTGCACCCAAACATACTCTTCGGCTACTGGATTCCATCGAAAGGAGGGCTATTCGTCTGACGACCACGAGCTGACGAAGAACCTCGACAGCCTAGAACATCGAAGACAGGTTGGGGATTTGACTCTCTTTTAGAGATATTTTCATGGAAGGTGCTCGGCTGACCTTGCCCTCTTAATTCCGCCCAGAGCGACGAATAGCAGAAATACACGACGAACCACTGCCGCCCATCCATATGTGGTTAAGCTTAGTACTCCTCGAACTTCATTATTTAAGAATTCTTTCATCTGGAGGACTTCATCCTTGTGGAACGACCTTCCCGAGGTCGTTTTTCTCAACGAATATAACCTCCAACGATTCAAAACCAACGTGAATCGCTTTTTGTGCACACGCACCACTCCCAGAGTGCCCTAAAGGATTTTCCCTATAGTCCTTGTGTTTGATCATAAAAAAAAATATGCTCTCACCCTGCAATTTTGAATCATGACTGCATCAGCTGATATTATGATCTTTAATGCATGTGCATCAAAAGCCCTGATATGTCCACATTTATGGTTTTTTTTATTTAAAATTTGATTTTTGGTTGTACAAAATCGGTTGATACAGTTCTATAAATGGAATGATGGAGTCTTTGCTCCAGATAAATCGTCCGCTTTTTGCACCCATATTTACATTAGCAATCCCCAAAAGTAGCAGGAAAACTGATGGATTTCTTGTTTATTCTGTTATCAAATGGGTGACGCTTAAGGGTGAAAAACGCTGCAACTTTTGCATGCACTTTCAACGCAGGGTTAAAAGTACAGAATGAACATACATATGTGCGGATCGGTCTATAAATAGCAAATATTCAAATAGACATCGAAATTACAAATAACTGTTCTCTGTACATTTATAAATAAAACTGTACATTTAGGACACATTTATCAGTATAAAGAAAATTTTGGTAGGAATAACGTTGCTCACAATACGATATTTCTCCGCCTTTGCCTTTTGGGATCCTCGCTAAGCTTAGCCCGGCTGTGTATTTTGATTAACACTACTTTTTGGCAGATTACTGTAAGCCTTTGATGTTTTTATCTTGAACTTTTTGTCCTGCTTAATCTAATTGAGGCGGCACAGTTCTTTAAAGAAATAAATGTCTGGATAAAGCGGAATAACTTATTCCAGGTTTATCGAGCAGTGATTTTAGAGAAGGGTGCCAGGATGGGGTTGCACCTTTGCCTTTCTATCCCGGAACGTTTCCCCCTTAATCACTTAAGGGGTTTAAAATCTAGTCTATTATGATATTTAAAACAAGTGGCGCTTGCAAGATGATTGTCAAGGGCTAGTTAATCAATAGCAGATATAAGGCAGGTCAAAAAGTATGCCTTGTATTTTATGTGTTCTCCTGGAATTGCAGAAATGAGAATACCATCTTATTTTACAAGTAAAATTGCCTGTATGATGGATCAATAACCCACCTATCCCCGAGGAAAACACGTAAAGTACATTTCACGCTGTTACAAATCCGCCGGTTTCTCTGGATGATACCACGACCCCTGCGAGGTCTACGCCAAAAGAGGACACTGCATGAGTATTGCCAATCTGAATTTGTGAGATTACACAATTAGCTGAAAAAATTACACACTTTTGCACGCTTTTAGTCACAAAAATACAAGATTTTTACACTGCACCATTCATATTTTGTAAAAAAGCCAGTGTACAGGGGTCATTCGGCTTTGATTTCTGAGGCTCGGCTCTAAGGATTATACTCTGTCGCCCCTCAAAAAAGGTCAACAAACCTGAAAGTAACACTTAGGTGGTAGATTTATAATTATACACATGTGACTGCACACAAATTACACACAAAGCAATGAAAATACACGCAAATCGTGTAATTACCACATATATATAAACAGTATATTGCCAATACGAACGTTTCAAAATACAAAAAGTGTCCCCGCTATGAAAGGTGGCGCGGGCCTATTGGGTTTGCGCAGCAGGGTGGAAATTTTATCGATCGCGTCAGAGCCGGTCCGACATTATTTGTTTGCTGTTATTCGTCGCCATCTTTGGTTCTGGATGCTTTTTCAAATTACAGAATAAAAAGTGGTTCATCCACAATGTTGTCGGTATATTTGTACTTATAAACTTTCATTACCTAACAACAACTTTTGTAAAGGAGTTTTTAATTTGTGGTGATTCAATTCGCTGTTTGGTAGGTTAGTGGCTTATTTTGTTTAAGATGAAATAACACAAGTGCATGGTGCTTTTTTGCAAAAGTCGTGGATCAATACCAGGTATAAAGTATTTCAGGTATGCACATATATACGAAAATATTTTGCTTATCACATTATCCTATCTTCGGAACCGAATTTCACTAAAAAGCTTGTAAAAAAAGAAGAGAGTGTCACTCGTATACAATATAATATATATGTGGTCACTACCTAACCTTAAAATTAATGTATTTGTAATTTGGTGCATTAGTAGCTGATAATAATTCCCAAAATAGTCAATATAGTCATTCATTCTTAATTTTTGGTTTAGAAAAAAGTAAGGTTAAGAAACATACGACGTCGGATGAAAGTTAAAATAAAGCTAATTGTGTCGATTGTTACAAATATTCGGACGGAATTTGGCACCAAAAGTTTACACCAATTAGGGTACCGTCGGATCATAATATCGTCAGAAATCGTATGCATGGACCGCTGTCTTAAATCGAACTAATCGAAATTTTGATTGCAATATTTTTCCTAACTGACCAGTGAAATTTGCATTAAAAAAGTTGAAATCCGGTCCTGTCGAATGTTTACTTTCACAAGGAAATTTCCGAATTGCGCAAACTCACAACGCCCCCTTCGATGCCCATATCGGGGATATAATTGCAGATGGTATTTTTCATCGATATCTCCGGTTAGAAAGAAGATAGAAACTTGTATCTAGCGACTACAGTAAAAATGAGATAGTTATCACTTACGAACAAACCCGAACAAACTCTTTTAAATGACACTAATTTTAATATTTTCCGATAAGGCGTTCCTGAGATACTATATTTTTTTCCAAATCAATGTTGTTGCCACCACTTTATTTGAAGGGTTAAAAAAAAAGTATATAAGCAAAGTTGATCATGATAGATCTATTTGTAGGTATTTTCCATATACCTTATCTAAGCAAATTGTAGAGAAATCGACTCTTACCAAATATTACTATTAGTGTTACGCCCCCTAACAGCCGTCCTACAAACTTGCAAATAATTTCCAGCAATTTCTCTTGGCACTTAGTTAGTCACCCTGTACAAAGAAATTGTACCTACGTCGATTTCCATGAAGCAGCGACTACTTCGGCCCCTATTATTGTATCTTTAACCCATCAATTTAGTATCTGTGGCATTAGGTAAAATGAAATGTTCGAGCAGAAAACACTCCATCGACTTTAAGTGCAAGTGTTGTAACATTAATTAGTTTATTTATACGCTACGCCAATTAATTATTGAATATTCAAAAATTCACGTCCGAATTAATGAGCAAATTAATGAACAAATCCGAATGAAGGATCGCCATCAGAATTTTTCTTTTCGAACAAACCATAACAAACCCTTCGGTTAACCTATAACTTATCATGAAGAAAGAAAAATACTCTCTTTGTAGATTTTTTACGTAGAATCCAGTGACGTACTCAGATTTTTTCTACATTCAATAGTTTTAAAGAGGAAAAAAAAAGGAATAGCTTTTTTTAAATATATCACCCTATATATTTTTTAAAAATGTAATTTAGTTTTTAAGAAGCTTCTCAGAAACATATAATTCCTTATTTTTCGTCTCGATGTTATACCCGAAATTTACGTTTGTGCGAAAAATTGAATCGTTGCCGATCGGCGACGTTCGAGTTTGACGCTCAGAAGGCTGACACGACATACGTCTTTCTTAAAGGCACATAAACGAGATGGTGCATATAAAAAAGTATGCCAAATCCCTTAGTGGATTCATCGCGACATAGGTTTTGTTTAGACTGGGACTGGTTAGCCGGCGGCGATTGTAAATTCTTAAAAAATTAAAGGATATAATTTAAAAAAGAATCAGAATCAACTGTTCTTCATTAATAAAAACTCTAGACTAAACTTCTAAAAGTTACAAAAACAACCCCTAGTATTTTATCAACACATTTTTCTTAGTTCAAGTGATTAATCGCTCGAGCAATTCACTTGATAATTAAAATCGCTCGAGTATCAAGTACTCGAATATTAAAATCATCGGCTTTTTCCAACACTATCTACAACTAATTTAAGAAATTTTAGAAATTTCATAGAATTACTACAAAAATGCTTAGGTATATTTACCAAGTCACATTTCAGTCATAATTAGAAAAAACTCATTTTTACTATTAATTAGAAATTATGAAACAACTTAGAGAACCTGAATATTCTGACACACATTGAAGAATTTTTCATTATGATACTACTGACTATATTCTTTTATTTTTTTTTCCTTACAAGGAAAGCATACTGTGTTCTTACGATATTGTAAACTTGTAAAATGCCCCCTTCCGGTCATCGTGTAGGTACCCTAGCTATGAGCCCTCTGACCCTAATTTCAGGCTACGGCCTTGTCTAGTGAAAAATTTATTTCAGAAATAATAACCACCCGAAAAATCCACAAAAACCCTTAACCTTTCCCGTCAATTAAATGCAAAAGGCAACGGGACCGTTCCTTCGGGAGTCGGTCACTTAGCTCAAGTGTGTTGACCAATTGAATGTCAAACAGCTCTTACGGTCACTTTCCTGGAAAACGATCCGTTTTGGTGAAATGTTGTTGTACAGGACTGAATTTAAACGACTTTTTAATTAATATAGATTATATTTTATGCCTTTTAAATAATTTATGATATATTTTAGAATCATTCTTAAGAGGACTACCTACACGTTTTAAACGAGATTTCTTATCATGGGTTTATTAATCGATTAAGAAAAAATGTTGTTTATGAAACTAAAAAAGAATTAAACAAGAAATAATATTGATAAGTGCTTTTTTGTCATAATGTATATGTCGGCGTCAGTGACATCCGTCATTCCCTGAAATGCATAGTCATTTCACGTATTGTCGGCAAATAGTGTAACTCTACGTTTGGTACACCGTTTGCCTAAGAGTATCAGGCATTCCCTGTAATGACGGAATTCTTCTAGTCAAACGCTGTACTTAACTAAATGATTTAAGTTACCCTGTTTGCCGGTTTTAGTCAATCATTGTAATTAGGACAGTGTTGTCAGTAGTGCATGAAAATAAGGTATTTTACTTGTTTGTAAATAACCGATTATTATCAGGAATTTCCTTAAAATTGGATGTCTTGAAATATGATGTATGTAGGTATTATCATAAACTCATATTTATTATCTATAACTTACTATAAAAAAAATCATAGAACGAATAGGAACGAAACAACATAATAGCTAGATACAAAAATCTAAAAGGAAATTACTAATAATATGGTTTATTATTTATTAGCGCAAGGTGCGCTTTTATAACACCTTGAATTACAAAGAACTTTTTTTTTACACAAACGCATCTGTTTGACAAACATTGTCTTTTCGCTGGTTTGCATGAACACTTAAAATATCCTTGACCTCCGGAAAGTGACAGTTTCTCGTACTGATACAAACTTTTCAATAACGTCACCTACTTGAAGAAATGCCTCTTTGGTTCTCACTAGATTTTTTTTTATTTCCAATAGAACCGCCTTGAAAATATCCCCCTTTTCAATAAAAAAGAATTATTCAAATCGGTTTATTTTTTATTCTTTTGCCTCTTTCGCCCTTTTCACCCCCTCTCACTTTTTCATCCCTTCCATTTTTTTTCTAAGACAACAAATCATAAGAAGCAAAAATTTGCGCAACTAAATACCAGTAAAATGACATATTTTTTTTTTTTTATATTTAAAAAAAACCGTAATTTTTTGTCAATTAATACCCCCAATTTTTACCCCCACCCTTTGAGAATTTTGTAGTACAATTAAAATGGGACCTAATTGAAAATAACAAACAAAAAAAAAATTCTAAATTTTCATAAATGGCGGAGTTCTGAGGTCACAACTTAAAAAAAATACTACCACAGGCACACAATAAAATCACTCATTCCATATGAATTATAAAACCGTGTTAAACGTGACAACAGTGTACGAATCTGAAGTGATTTTGTAGGTTGAAGTAGTTTGAGGTTATGTTTGAAATCCAAGGTTTGTTCGGGTTTGTTTTACTTTTATTGGAGTAATACTCATCTAACTTCTTATAAAACAATTCTGAATGCTTCGACATTTCAATTTAAAAAAAAATCACTATACAGATGTTAACAACAATTACAGCGTTCGACTAAAACCGGCAAACAGGGTAACTTAAATAATTTAGTTAAGTACAGCGTTTGACTGAAAGAATTCCGTCATTACAGGGAATGCCTGATACTCTTAGGCAAACGGTGTACCAAACGTTAGAGTTACACTATTTATTTGACGGCAATACGTGAAATGACTAGGCATTTCAGGGAATGACGGATTTCACTGATTGACGTCGACATATATATCTATATAGAGAGGGTATAACGAATTCGTCCTTCACCATTGGGCTTTCGGGAATAGTAAGAGATCGAGGTCGGTTAAATTTTATTTTTTTCGGAATTTGTCGAAGAGACGTCCAAAAATAAATTTCACTTTCTCATTTCTACTTTTTATTTCCCACAAGATAGCATCATTAGATCTTTAATGTGACGTTTCGTCTTTGGGTAACCATATCAACTGGATTTTTTTTAAATACGGGCCTGAATTTTTTTCTTTAAATTATGAAAGAGGATTTAATCTACGTTCAGTAGTGTATATGAATTACTGGTTTTCTAACGATTTGTTCTTTAAATTGATCATCTTCATTAAAATATCCCTAGAACGTTCTTGTAATTTACGTTTGCTTCGAAGAAACTGAAGATTTAAATTATTATTGTTATTTCTGTCCTTAATTATTATTACGTACTACGTATACTTTTCCTTTCTTTAAAACTTATTGTCGTATCAAATTTCTACTGTGTAAGTACAGGAGTAATTTATTTTATTAATACAAATAAAATTCGACTCTTAAAACTCGCAATTTCTTAAGGCTGTTAAAAAAGGTATTGAGTTTTACATTTTCGTGTTATATAATTTAAAAAAAAAGTATCTTACAGGAACATACACTAGGGGTATTTGAATGAAGATGGTCAATTTAAGGAAAACGTCGGAAAACCAGTAAGTGTTGTATACCGCTGTCATATTCATTTACGAGTGTCACTCGTATACAATATAATATATATTTGGTCACTACCTAACCTTAAAATTAATGTATTTTTAATTTAGTGCATTAGTAGCTGATAATAATTTCCAAAATAGTCAATATAGACATTTATTCTTAATTTTTGATTTAGAAAAAGTGAGGTTAAGAAACATACGACGTCGAATGAAAGTTAAAATAAAGCTCATCGTGTTGATTGTTACAAATATTCGGACGGAATTTGGCACCAAAAGTTTACACCTTTACGCCATCAGGGCACCGTCGGATCATCATATTATCATCAGAAACCGTATGCATGGAACGCTGTCTTAAATCGAACTAATCGAAATTTTGATTGCAATATTTTTCTTAACTAACCAGTGAAATTTACATTAACAAAGTTGAAATCCGGTCCTGTCGAATGTTTACTTTCACAAGGAAATTTCCGAACTGTGCAAACTCACAACGCCCCCTTCGATGCCCATAGCGGGGACATAATTGCAGATGGTATTAGCAATATACTGTTTATATATATATATATATATATGTGCTCTGATGAGGCTCAGGGGTCGACGTCAAAGCTGAACTTAATTTTTTAATTTATACTTTTATTTACTTTTACTTTTGGCCCCTTAACTTTTTGGCATTCTTCTTGTTAATGAAAAATTGTCATCGATATCTTCGGACCTTTTCGGATTTTTTTTATTTTATGCATTGCCAATGACATCAATCACTCTATTGTAACTTTATTTTTTTTTAATGGCTTCCTTTTATACACTGGGAGACGATTTTTACTACCGTTATAAAAATTTTGATAAAATACCATTTTCCTGTTTAGCGTTATTTATATAGTACATTACGTATCAAGGGCCGAAAAGCCTCCGACGGCCCGAGATATGTACCGTATTTTTTTTACAAGTGCTCCGAATCTTTGATGCCAAATAACTAAAGAAATTTTTCAGACAGTTTTCCTGTCTACATGACAAGAAAACACTCGCACATGGAGAATGTAAATATCTATTTATTATTTTTGACAAATAGGCTCGGTGGCCTAGTGTTATAGCGTAAGCCGTGTGATCTGAGAGTCCCGGGTTCAAATCCCGCACTCGGCATCTCTGGTTTCATTTATTTTTTTACAAGTGCCCGAGTCTTTGAGGCCATATAAATAAAGAAATTCTTCAGAACATTTTTCTAAAACATCTTTGAAAAATTAACTGCCATTTTAATTTATATATAATCCGCTATTTATTATCGCTTGTGTATGGCTCGGTGGGTAGAGTGTCCGCCTGGCGATCTGACGGTTGCGGGTTCAAATCCCGCACTGACAATTCTGGTTTTATTTATTTATGAGAGGTGACTTGAAGCGGGCGTGAAAAATCTTTCCCGCCCGCTTCGATACATTTCCGCCCGCTCTCTTGAGAAACGCCACTTTCGGTGAAGAGAACATGTATGAAAAGAGACACTTTCGGGGCTCATGTAAAAAAAATAATTTATATCTTTACATTCAAACCTTTAAAAATACATTTATCGAACGGATTAAGTACTAGAAACGAAAATTATATGAACGAAGTTTAAATTAAATTTCTAAAGTTTTACGTTCAGTCGAGATCAGTTGCCGACGTTCGCTGGGAAACAATTTCTGATTTATAAACTTCGCAGGTCGTTGTGAATTTCATTGGCCAACCTGTCACGACCGATAGCGTGTTGGAATTTTTAACTTCACTTGGCATATTCTCACTCACACATTTCAAAGTAAAACACAGCAACTATTAAATTGACACAAAATCAACTATATACTCTCTGCACGAGGATTTGAGAACAAACCCGAACAAACCCGAAGGTCGCTTGTCAATCAAATTATTTTACCGTAAAGTAAAAAATTTTTATAAAGATATTTTTATGAATTTTTTTTAACCACAGTAAAATGCATTCCCTCCCCAACATACAGGGTGTTATAGAAATGACGTATTATATTTAAATGGGTGACTCCTGGGGTGTCCTAGAGAAGCGCTACATATTTTTTTTTAAATCGAACGTTTAAAAAGTGGGGTAATTCACCCCTAAACCCACCCGGTTACTCCTCGGCACAATCATATAATGATCATATTACATTGCTAAGCTGTGTAATCAACAGATGTTCAGGCCCAATGTTGCCAACTGTGTAAAAAATGTAAAACTTTAGATTCTTATAAAAATAATATTTTGTTTACCTAGTATCCAAATAAAAGTGAATCCAGGTACACTAGCAAGTAATCCAGGGCACAGACATCTTCAGGTTTTTGTTTTTTTTTGTATGGGAAAAGCTTTATGCTCATCACGTACTCTGATGATAATGTGGAACTGCATAATAAGCTTATATCCACTAAACCCCATTCGGCCTCTTATTTCCAATCTCTCGGAACATTTGCACTAAATCACTTAAAGAAACACACAGACACCCACGAGATTCCAATTAGTTTTTTTTGAAGATATGTCCTTATTATTAGATTACACAAAAGCAATAAATACTAACGCATAATTACACTTTACAATAACCTACCGCACACATAAAACAACAGCACTATAAGATACAAATTATTTCGCAATAGAAATTCAGAAATAATAAAAACGCTAGTTTCTACTGTGCTAATCAAATTTATTAATCCTTTACTGAAGAAGAATGATGAAATAATTATGTTGATAGACCCTTCCTTCCCATCCTTCCATCCCTTTAAAATAAATAGTCTCGTCTAACTAGCGCGGTTGCCATTTCCGCGACTATCATTATACAGAAACGTATTACAGAAGGAAATTCTGCATTTTATGAATATAACCTTATAAAACATCGAACGTGCCAACGCTGTATTTTTAAGTCTTAACCCCAGCCGCTGCAGTCGCATAAAGAATAGGCAACCCGTTTGTCCAAGATCTGCTGTTTATAGATGGCCGGTTTCCTACTGTTTTTTCAAGCAGATTTGTGTGTTAAATTGTGTGCTATACTTAAACCAGAGTTTAAATTATTAAGTTATTTGTTCTTTTCGCCACGGCAGTGCCCCAGTGCAGCAGTTCAATATCGATCGACGGAACCAACGTGTTATTAATTTTTTATTTATTTTAAAAATTTTTAGATGTCCCAGACCACTCAGACAATAAGGGCGTATTTTAGCACTTAGATGTGTTATGTGATTTTATTGTGCGGGTTTGTTTTTGTTCAAGTTACCTACGTACTTGATGTTTTTTTATAAATTAAGTTGGTGTTAAATAAGTCCGAACAGCTGAATAAAATTGCATTTTTTTTCTAAAGGGTAAGTGGCATTTATAAACTTTTAAGTTGTCCAGATCTGACGGGTGTCATTCGAATTGATCAAATGAGAACATACCTGACCATTTAAAAACTCCGCGGCGCTTCGTTCGAGTCAGTTCAAGTTTATAAATCAGAGATTGGTTGTTAGCGAACTGAACTGAACGTAAAAGTTTATAATAATGTACCCTGAAAAATAAACAACTTGAAATCTGTCAAACGGTTATTGAGTTTCTAAAGAGTTTACCCTGAAGATATGACAACACTGTTGACATATGTTGCTTTATTTTTGCTTTTGGTTTAACATAAGATCATGTACAGGGCATATTAAATTAAAGCGCCATTTTTGGATATTTTTCTTCAATTTGTTTTCATCTCAAGAATTGCCGATTTAAATAAAATACGTCATTTCCATAACACCCTGTATATAAAGATTAATGACAGGAAATAATATTTTTTAAAAGTTATTTAATTGTCACTATAAAGTAAATGTTTCTAAATTAGCAATGTTTTCTGTAACATGAATAAAGAATATCCTATAAAATGGTTTCTACTGTCACAAGAAATCAATTTTGCTATTACAGGTAGACAATAGTCTATCTCAGATAAAATAATCCTAGCAAATAGTTTTTAGCTGGAGCTTTCCTCAATGTACTCTGTATAACATTGGAGAGCTTGAATTACGTCAGAGGGGTCTCCTGCAATTAATTTAGGATGAACGGTGTTCCGATATCTGCAAGACGATTTGAAATCAGTGAGGTTGTTTCCGAACAAAACCGACCTGTAAAGAACGTGGTAAAAAAATCTATTCCTCGAACTTTTTGGCGGCAGTTTATTAGTAAATGTTTTCAATTCACTTATTTGTTGTGATAATTTTTGACTTGTGTAGCTAATACATGATTTTAGAAAATTGGCAAACTAACCTCCTTCTACCAATTTGATTGTATACACATACGGATAATCCATCTATATTTAGATATTGATTTAGTTTTCGAACTCATCACAACCGTCAGTGACGACCTAATATGATTTGCTTAATAATATATTGAAACTTTTTATATAAAAGACAAGGTTCTAAAAAGTTATTCATCATTTTTTTAAATTTTATTGAGCAATTCACGTCGTGTTTGTTCCGTGTCCAATGAAAAATAAAATGCATAAATAATTTATAAATGGAAAAATGATTAGCGGCATTCTGACAAGTTCTATTACAAATTGATTAGTTCTATGATCCCTCCGAGATTTAAACTTCCGTCGTTATTTCGTCAGACGTCTAATCTACAGAATATTGAAGCACGTCAAATAGAAAATACACCTTACAGTTAAAACCAAAAAAAACAACATCCAAAATTTTTTAAAATCGTTACTTATGTAACACTTGTGACACAAACTTAGATATCGCCTTCGATATCCCGGAAACAGATAAATAATTTCGTGAAATTACACATATTATAAACGCATATTTGACATTTAACTTTAACTTTTTTTTGGCTTGCCCCCTCCGTACACAACGATAATACGGCACTCCTCAAATTACAGAAATATTTTTTGTAAATATAAATTTGGGTTTGTATATGATATTATTTCGCATTTTATGACATTACCTATTTCGGTTTAACCGGAAATTACCTCAACTTTCGGTTTTTAAATGGAACACCCAGTATACAGGGTGTTATGGAAATGACGGCAATTCCTGAGATAAAGACAAATTGAAGAATAATAGCCATAAGAGGCGCTTTCAATTCATTCAGCGGTAAAAGTGACCTGACGTCAAACCAGAAAAACACCTGTGTGGCACTGCGATACATGTAAGCAATCAAGGAATTCTGACCGGTGTTTTTCAATACTGTACCCCTAATATTATAAGAACTTAATAATCAAAACAACGCGTTTTTAATTACTCAATAACTCAAATAATAAGTTTTAATTTTCAGCAAATAGATTTTAATCTCTCATTTCCTAATATTTCATATTTTTATTACAATCCGACAACAGCGCTTATCTGTTCCATGCATTATGTCTCTGTTTGTGTCGCTATATTACGCTATGTTTGTCTCCGGCAGGAGCGAAATATCCGTTTGAAACACCGACCTGGTGCGAAAGTACAATTTGGCAACATCTAACGCGGCTAAGCCTATATGACCAAGACCCATGGTATAAGTAACTGTATCATGACCAAGACCTATCAACGAATGTCATTTCTAAACACATGTGAACCTTCCTCGTGGTCTGGTGAAACGCCTACACCATCCGTCAATTTCGCGCAGACGTAGATTGTATTTTGGCGGGTTTCCGTTGTTTGTTAGGATCTTTGATTAGGAAAGAAAGGGGATACCGCGCATCGTACTCCGGCCAGGTTATCCGTCTGTGACCAAAAACTAACAGTCACGTGTAATTTTGGTGGAAAACAAACGAGTTGGTACAGTTCAGTTTCTTGTGATATTTTCGACTGTCTTAAACTTTATTGTAAAAAAACTGTGTACAGCATAAAGATGGGATGTGCAGCCTAATGTTGTAAAAGCCACAGCAGTAGGAAAGATCCTGGAGTTACTTTTTACAGGTAATTAATAAAATGATATATTTAATCTGCCATATATAATCGCAAATATCTTAAAAAGTAGCTACTTTATTTCCATAGCTTATAAATATAATTTATGTTATACCCTTTTACAGCCAATAATAATGGTTTGGAGTGTATACTTTTTAATTTTCATTCATAAATTAGCTTGTTTTTAAAATTGTGCAGAGTAAAATCGCCATTTTCCAGTGGCGTTCGTGCAATTAAGGGTAATTATTTGGTTTTATTTTATTCGATTATTTTTATTTTATAAATTGTAGATTTCCGAAGGATCTCCAGAGACGGAATTCTTGGATTAGTAATTATGAAGGTTGATAAGTGGCAACCATCCAACAATGACCGAATGTGTTCAAAGCATTTTGACGAGCGTTTTTTTTTATAAGACAGTTGAAAAAGTGTGTTTGTTGAAGGAAGCAGCCCCAACCATATTTCAGGAACCTCCTAAATATTTCCAATCTAATGTGGTACCTATATGTTATTTCATTGCCTTATTATTTATTTAAAATAGAACATTCAATTTGTATCTTACGATTTATAAAGTTTAAGGACATTATGAAATTAAAATAGAAATAGTATTATTATATTTGTATAAATGTATAATAAAACAAGATTTCATCACGTTTAATTTTCGTTTATTTTGATTTTAGTAATAAGCAATGTATACTTTTTATTACCATCGTATTTTTTATTATTCCTATTGTTGTGAAACAGTACCCGTATCCCTCTAACAACACGCTTAATAATTCGCTTATTATATTCAAGAACTTACAAAACATGTCCATGCAATTTATAACACGTCAGAATAGGCACGGATCGATAATAGCCAAATAATCTATCAGTTTAATCATTAACAATAACTCCTTTCATGTAATTTGCGCTATATACCAACCCCAAACATACTTTCAGAGCCTAATATTTGCATAATCAAGGAATATTTAATATATAAATGCCCAAATCAACATAAAACCATATTTGCATGTTTTGACACAACTGTACAACATTCCGACAACTTCAGACATAATAAGCAAACATCTCCCGTCGTATTGAATACTGCATGTACCGAAGTGACACACAATATATTCGTTCTTTGTCACACCTGCTAGCGAAGAATATTTAAATGCATTTTAAATCACTGAGAATGAATTATCGATTAGTTTTCAAACGCTGTACAGTCGACCTGTCTATTTTTCACCTACATTCGACATATTGCTAATGATTGTTTAGCGTTCCATCTATAATACCAACGCCCGGCAACCGACGGGTCCCGACGGAAATCTCGTCTTTCTATTGGCCAACGAATGCTTACGTGCAAACCCTTTCGGTACGAGGCGCGCTTTTTATTACCATTGTATATCGAGAACCCGAACAAAGTGCTACGGAACGACAGGTTCGAAAAGGGCGATAGTTTAGGGGATTGCAGTCATTAAAGTTAAATACTTTTCTTATCTAACGACATTGAGGTCAAATACTTTTATCTACCCCCGACTTTGAGGTCAACTACAGTTCTTATCTACCCCCGACTTTGAGGTCAATTACAGTTCTTATCTACCCCCGACTTTGAGGTCAAATACTAATACTAACTAACGACTTTGAGGTCAACTACCAGTTTACTACCTTTTTACTACCAGTTTAACGTCTAAGTACTGAGTCATAACAGGTCGTCTCACACAACAGATTAGTGAACAATGTGTTAAAGATAATTAGTACTAAGACTACCATGTAAGTAAGCCTAACATCACAGATTGTATATACAGTAGAAGTTGTACTTTCTGTACTTTATTACTTACCCGAAGAAAATAGATATATTTTAACCTACAAATTGTTTAACCTTACATTTTACCCTAAAACGAATCAGCGACCAATACCTAAGGAGATACAGTAGTAACCCAGTGAGTCTGAGGATTGAACCACCCGGACCTATCATTTGGTTCTTCGAGCCGGATTTGTGAAAGTTAGACAGTTGTAGGAAAAAGTATAGAAAAAACACTACCAGTCCCAGAAAGGGAAAAAATACAAGCAATACCAGTCCCAGAAAAAGGGAAAAAATAAAGAAATACCAGTCCCAAGAAGTGGGAAAAATAAAGAAATACCAGCAGTCCCAAAAAGAGGAAGAAGGAAGAAAAAAGTAATACCGGCAGTCCCAAGAAGAGGAAAAAATAAAGTACCAGCAGTAAAACAAAATAAAAGTAATCCCCAACATCAGTAACACACACGTTTACCAAAGTAAAAAGAAGTAAAGTGAAAAGTATAGTGAAAATTCAGCAGAGCAGTTCAAACGGAGAAAAATAAAGTGGAAAATTTGCAAGAGAAGTTCCGTGGAAGTGGAAAAAATAAACTTTCATTAGTGCCAGACAGCGAATGGACAACGTAGCCTGACGAGACCAGTGATTAAAAACAGGATTTTACAACAAGTGTACAAGGTATCGAGGTTGGAAGGCCAATAAAACACTTTCCAACTGGTTTTATGAGATTTTAATTGGTAGAATATTGTTGTAATTAATAATAACAAGCTCAACAGTGAGAAATAAATATAGATTTCAAGGGAAAACAACAATATTCTAGCCAAGAAGCAAATTTAATTTAGTTAAATTTAGTAAAAAAGGTATAAAAATAAGCACAGGTTAGTGTCAGTACCAAAAGGTGACAAAAAGAGGTTTTCTTTCAGGCAGTTATCATACATTTTTTGCAGGAATTTATTAAATGTTGATATAAAGTACAGTGTATTCCATGGAAAGAGTTTAAATTTATTTTATTGATTTGTGAAATCAAGTACAGTGCATTCCATGGAAAGTGTCATATATTTTTTGCAGGAAATTTATTGAGAATTTATTTGATTATTGATACCGTACAGAGTGTATTTCATAAACAGTGTTTTGATATTTGTTTTTCAGGAAATTTATTAACCAGTTATTGATTTTTTGGTAATATTAAAAGAGTGTAACGTTTCAGTGCATATTGTTTTTGATATTTTTTACAGCAGTCAAACAATAAAACCATTTTTTTTAAGCACAAGTGACAGTAGTATTTTCAATCTCAGAACTTTTAAGTTAAACTTTTTAAAAAATGGAAGAACTAGATCTAGACAGACTCGTGCAAATGCGTGGCACGGCGAAGGGCGCAATCACGCGAATAAAAAGGTGGTATGACCTAAACAAAACAGACCAAGCTGAACTATTACAGGTCCCGCACCGGGAAGAACTGTTGAGGAAAGCGTTTCAGACGTACTCACAGATTCAAGACCAAATTGAGTTTTTAAATATAGACGACGGAGACAGGAATGAGGTTGAAAGTAAATACTGTGCTATGTTGGCGGAATTTGATAAAATTAAAGATAGTAGCGCAGCGCCAATCATAATATCACATAAAGTATCGCCACAAATAGTGTCCAATGTCAAGTTGCCCGAGTTAAAGGTACCCTTTTTTGACGGTAGTATCGCAGAATGGCGGTCTTTTGCAGAAGTTTTTAGTGCTCTGATCATTCAGAACTCGACCCTCGGAAATGTTCAAAAGTTAATTTATTTAAAATCAGCCTTAAAGGGGGAAGCCTTTAAATTGGTAGACTCGCTTGAACTTATAGCAGACAATTTTGATTTGGCATGGGATATTTTAACAAATAGATACGAGATCCTAACCTGTGTGCTAAATAGTTATTTAATTCAACTGTTGGACACCCCTGTTATGACAAGGTCAAATTCAAGTAATTTACGGGATTTTGTAGCGACAAATAAAAAGACAATTGAATCTTTCAAAAAACTAAAATTAACGGAGACACAACTATTCGAGTACATGTTAGTTTACATACTGGAAAACAAGTTAGACTTTGCGACAAAACGAGCATTTGAACAAGACAGGGACTTAAACGAACTACCCATGTTACAAGACTTGTTTGAATTTTTAGAAAAACGTTGCATTATATTTGAGAACTTATCAAGTACAAGTAGTAGTCCAAAAGTTAAAAATGACAGAATATCTTTATTTGCAAGTAACAATCAGAGTAAACGTCATTGTCATATCTGTGGCTCGACAGACCACACAGTATTCAGATGTCAAAGATTTTTAGATTTATCAGTGGAGCAACGCACAGAGTCAATTAAAAGGAAAAATTTATGTTTAAATTGTTTTGGCTCACATTCAGCAGCACATTGCTTGTCAATACGTACATGCTCGTATTGTAACAAACCACACAACACTTTATTGCATAAGCAACAGTTTCAGTCTAATTTCAATACTCCGCGACAGAATCAAAACCCGAACTACACAGGTGAGCATCACTCATTAACAAACAGAAACAATCAACCGTTAAGATCGCAACCGCGCGCGACTCCTACAAACTTAAATAGACAACGCGTTCTTCCAACTACACAGACACAAGAACCACACTTACCACCTGGTTTGACACGTGACGTACCGGAAGCAGTAGCTTTGTCAGCGACAGTTAATAAACAAAGTACAGTGTTATTGTCGACTGCGCAAGTCAACTTAATTAACGCAAAAACCGGAAAAATAATATCTGCCAAAGCGCTTCTAGACAACGGAAGTCAAAGTTCTTTTATAACCCAGAGATTAGTAAATAAGATAGGAAGTGACGTATACAGACATAATTTAAACATTTCAGGTATCGCTCAACACGGGTTCCCTTCAAATAAAATGACAGATGTCACTGTTCATTCAAAAATACAGGAAGAAAGTTATTCCGTGTCATGCGTGATTTTAGATCACATAACTTATAAGCTATCGCAGGTGGCAGTAGAAGTGAGCGCATTAGATATCCCTGAAGATTTGAAAAGTAATTTAGCAGACGCGACTTTCCATGTACCATCAGAATTAGATTTACTTATAGGTGCCGATGTGTACAGCGACATTTTACAGAATGGACTTCATTCATTAGGGAAGGGTAAACCGACATTAGTTTGTACCTCGTTAGGTTGGATAATAGGAGGAAAAATTCCGAAAAATAACACAGTTAAAAACTCGGAAAACAGGGCGTCATTTTTTACACAAACAAGAGAGAGAGACAAGAGTAAAGAGGACTGTCCGCCTCTTAAAATATTGAGACATCCCAAGTCAAGGTTTTGCCGACGTCTATACAGTGGCGTACGGAGCAGACAATATTTTCCAAAATTAAATTAAATAATTTTACATCATAAATAATTTTATAAATACTTTTATCACGGGGTTAACACAGTTTTAAACAACAATTTCAAATTTTTGGTTTCACGGTCCCAAGTTTTTACATAGTTTCGATGTAGTTTTGGAGTCTTTTGATAAGGAAGTAAAGATAGAGAACATTCCCGAACAAAATAAAATCTCATTTATTTCAGTTCAACAACCAAAGGCGTACGAATTTTGGGTGGAACATTTTTCACATTTTTCAATATTTTCTCGACTTACACGCTCATTGGCGTACGTGTTAAGGTTTATTCATAATGCAAAAAATAAAAATAATAAAAGTACAGATTCAATCATTACAGTTAATGAGATAACAAAGGCTCAAACATTCATAGTGAACATTTTACAGACTCAATCTTTTCCAAAAGAAATCTCAGAATTAAAAAAGAATGAAATAATTTCACACCATCAGTTAAAAATGCTCAAATTATTCTTAGATGAAGACAAGTTAGTCAGAGTTGGAGGTAGGCTAGAGAACGCTGACATTTCATTCGATCAGAAACATCCTTATTTACTACCATCTCACAACGCCACTGTCAGAATCATGCTGAAGCAAGATCATTTAAGGTTAGGACACGCAGGCGCACAATCAGTGTTGTCAAATTTTAGGTTACGGTACTGGCCTTTGAACGGTTTGAAAGAAGTTAAAAACGTCATACGGAACTGCATAGTATGCAGTAGATTTCGAGCTCTTCCAGCACAACAAATTATGGCAGATTTGCCAGGAGACAGAGTTCAAATTTCACGCCCATTTCAGAAAGTAGGTATCGATTACGGAGGCCCGTTCCTAATAAAATCATCACGGTTAAAGAAAGCACCAAAAATCAAAGTCTTTCAATCTTTGTTTGTATGACTACAAAAGCAGTTCACATAGAATTAGTTACAAGTTTATCGTCTGAAGCTTTTATTATGACCCTGAAACGTTTCATTTCACGGAGAGGTAACCCTACAATTATTTATAGCGACAACGGTACCAATTTTCAGGGTGCTAACAACCAGCTACACGACGTGTATACTTTTTTCAAAAATTCGCCAGCTTGTGAAACTTTTATAAACTATCTCTTACAAAATGAAATACAATGGAAATTTATTCCACCGAGATCTCCACATTGGGGCGGTCTATGGGAGGCTGCAGTGAAAAGCACTAAACATCACATTTATAGAATAATCGGAAATCTAACTTTTACGTTTGAGGAATTTTACACGATCCTAACGCAAATAGAAGCAATCTTAAATTCACGACCTTTATGTCCAATGACAAATGATCCTTCAGATTTCAGTTACCTTTCCCCAGGACATTTTTTGATTGGTGAAAATTTAACGGCTTATCCGGAAAAAGATGTAGTGAAATTTCAGATAACAGATTAAAGTTTTGGCAGCAATGTACTAAGATCCAACAAATATTCTGGAAACGATGGTCTGTAGACTACTTGAGTCGTCTTCAAAATTGCCCAAAATGGTTGAAGAACACCGCGAACATTAAAATAAACGACATCGTGTTACTACTAGAAGACAACGTACCTCCGTTACAGTGGCCTTTAGCCCGAGTGTTAGAAACATATCCCGGTAAAGACGGTAAAGTTCGTGTTCTTAAATTAAAAACTCCCACTAGTACGTTCACTAGAGCTATCACTAAAGTATCCCCGATTCTATATAATGACTTAAATATAAATGTTGACTAAAAATTATGCAGCAACGAAAATTGCGTATACTTTTCTCGAGTTGAAATACAATAAATGAGATTGTGTTTATATTACATTCTACTTACTACATTTCGGTTTGGTATCGTACCATAAACGTTACTGGGAGCTACGGCCTGTCTCCCTGGGAAACCTAAACAAGTAATTGATCTTTGCTTTTTTATTTGGCCCTTTGTTTCAAGGTGAAACATCGTACCGAGTTTGCTTAAGCTTAACCGCCTAACAGCTCTTTAATCTATATTCTTTTTCTACACTAGATACGCTCCTAGTGGCTAAACTTAATAGCGTGTTTCCACGGCAGATTTTTCTTCTGCACTTTCGTTGTATGTTACAGTTTACCTGTCCGCAACACCGGCTAGACTCTCTAGCACGCTCTCAGAGCATTTTTGTTTCTACCTTTCTCACTGGGGCATTACAGTGTCTATCAAACCAAAAATGTCAGTGTTCAGGAACAAGGCACCCTTCTTTTCTTCTACCTGTCTATCCTTCTAGGCAGCAAGTTCTTTTTAGGAGAGTATTCCTAAAAAATAAGTTTCTACCCGTTGCCAAGTGTGCAAAATAAGTTTCTACCCGTTGCCAAGTGTGCAAAATAAGTTTCTACCCGTTGCCAAGTGTGCAAAAGTTTCTACCCGTTGCCAAGTGTGCAAAACAAGTTTCTACCCGTTGCCAAGTGTGCAAATAAGTTTCTACCCGTTGCCAAGTGTGCAAAATAAGTTTCTACCCGTTGCCAAGTGTGCAAAAGTTTCTACCCGTTGCCAAGTGTGCAAAAGTTTCTACCCGTTGCCAAGTGTACAAAACAAGTTTCTACCCGTTGCCAAGTGTGCAAAACAAGTTTCTACCCGTTGCCAAGAGGGCACAATTTTCTATCCAGTACTTTCTACCTTCACTACTTGTGAAACCCATAGTTCAGCCTTACAACCTGTGCGGTGGTGTTCATGAGTATTGATGTCTACCATGGTAAGAGGTTACCATTACTACGCTCGGATTGAGCTTTCTACCCTTTATTTAGTTATTATCTTGTTCGATGTAACCTAGGTAGATTTACAACCTATCTGGAGCTTTCATTCATATTTACACTTTATCTAATAGTTATTTTAGTTAACGCCAGAGTGGCATTATCATTTATATTCTCTTCAGTCGTATTAGCTTAATAATACTGGTCCTTCGAGCATAACTTCATTTACTTCGAGCATAACTTCATCAACTTCGAGCTTAACTCATCAGATCGATTTTTCATTTAAAGTTCAACATGTTATGAGTCAGATTAGTTGAATCGCAGGAGGATTCAACAGGAGGGAGAATGTTGTGAAACAGTACCCGTATCCCTCTAACAACACGCTTAATAATTCGCTTATTATATTCAAGAACTTACAAAACATGTCCATGCAATTTATAACACGTCAGAATAGGCACGGATCGATAATAGCCAAATAATCTATCAGTTTAATCATTAACAATAACTCCTTTCATTAATTTGCGCTATATACCAACCCCAAACATACTTTCAGAGCCTAATATTTGCATAATCAAGGAATATTTGATATATAAATGCCCAAATCAACATAAAACCATATTTGCATGTTTTGACACAACTGTACAACATTCCGACAACTTCAGACATAATAAGCAAACATCTCCCGTCGTATTGAATACTGCATGTACCGAAGTGACACACAATATATTCGTTCTTTGTCACACCTGCTAGCGAAGAATATTTAAATGCATTTTAAATCACTGAGAATGAATTATCGATTAGTTTTCAAACGCTGTACAGTCGACCTGTCTATTTTTCACCTACATTCGACATATTGCTAATGATTGTTTAGCGTTCCATCTATAATACCAACGCCCGGCAACCGACGGGTCCCGACGGAAATCTCGTCTTTCTATTGGCCAACGAATGCCTACGTGCAAACCCTTTCGGTACGAGGCGCGCTTTTTATTACCATTGTATATCGAGAACCCGAACAAAGTGCTACGGAACGACAGGTTCGAAAAGGGCGATAGTTTAGGGGATTGCAGTCATTAAAGTTAAATACTTTTCTTATCTAACGACATTGAGGTCAAATACTTTTATCTACCCCCGACTTTGAGGTCAACTACAGTTCTTATCTACCCCCGACTTTGAGGTCAATTACAGTTCTTATCTACCCCCGACTTTGAGGTCAAATACTAATACTAACTAACGACTTTGAGGTCAACTACCAGTTTACTACCTTTTTACTACCAGTTTAACGTCTAAGTACTGAGTCATAACAGGTCGTCTCACACAACAGATTAGTGAACAATGTGTTAAAGATAATTAGTACTAAGACTACCATGTAAGTAAGCCTAACATCACAGATTGTATATACAGTAGAAGTTGTACTTTCTGTACTTTATTACTTACCCGAAGAAAATAGATATATTTTAACCTACAAATTGTTTAACCTTACATTTTACCCTAAAACGAATCAGCGACCAATACCTAAGGAGATACAGTAGTAACCCAGTGAGTCTGAGGATTGAACCACCCGGACCTATCACCTATATTGGTTAAAAAAAAAAAAAAAAATTGTTCTTATATTGCTCACACCATTTTTTTAACTCGTAATTTCACAATTTATTAATTTCCATTTGTCCTCTATTTTAAAATAGTTTCGCTTCATATATCTGTGAAACTACAATTACACTACAAAATGAAGCATATTGCAATAATAACAGAGATACTGACATTGCTTTCTGACGAAATTTTCATTTAAAAATCCGTGGTGTAGATTTATACATTTGCATATTAGAATCGGTTGACATGACAGCATTTATATTAAAAACAATCACATTACAACATACTCTGAATGAAAAATCCAAAATAATCACTCGATGTAAGTGTTCTTTCTATTCATAAACTAATAGACTAACAAATATTAATTTACAATCTTTTTTATTTTATGGCTGCGGCAACTCGAATGATACGCCACTGGCACTTTAACTTTGGTGCCAAATGGTATCAAACTCAGTCGGCGCGTTATCCGTCCTTTTTCTTTTCTAGTCTAAGGTTAGGATGTTAGGTTAGCAGTTGGTGCATCGAGTTTAGTTAAAAACTTTCAGAATAAACTGTGAAAATTGAGTGGTGTCCTAACCAACTCGTTTAATTCCCTAAATTACGATGATAAACTTAGTGTAAAACACAAACGTCCTTAGCCGGAATTTAAAAACCTGGACGTAAGTCAAAATAAAATCACGGATTTAAAACAGGAACATGTATGGTTAACTGGATCTGAGGCAAGACATCTTTTAACGTACTTTTGAGTATCCATTTGGATACGAAGGCCTTTTAATTGGATACCCAGTAAACATCAAATGGATCCAGAAATTTTTTAATTACTTATAGTAATTTAAAAACTACTGAACTGATACCAGTGATGACTGATAACTAAAAATGCATTAAAATGATCAGAGTAAAAAATACTATTTAAAATATCACTAAAGACATGGATAGGCAGTAAAAAATCACTAAAAGATGCCTTGATCTGAGGTAAGACCTAAATTGTGTATATTTTCTTCTGATAAGTTATCTTGCTGGGGAAATTAGGGTATAACGATCTAAAAAATTTACCGCATACATAAAAATTCATTTTATTATAAAGTGTTAAATTTAAGTTATAAAGAAAACAAAATATTATAAATGTCATTGATTCCGCTCGATTACGTAAAATGTAAAATCATAACAGTAAGGTAAAAGTTAATCGTAAAATCTTGACAAACTTAATCGAGAAGGGTCTTTAAACCACCATGGTCAAAATGGGCGGGCTCTTCTTACCATTCCTAACCCTCCTCTAACCTCCCATAAAAATATACCGCGAGCCGCCACTGCAATGTAACGACAAAATAAATTCGATCTAATAAAATTATGCAGATTTTCTTATTTAACATGCTACACGAATTTGGCTGAAGCACCATTATCAGGAGGGGTTTGATTGAACAAACGTTCGGATGCATTCGTTTTCCACCGATTGAAATCAAAGTGATTCAGAACAGACATAATAATAGAGCGCATACAGAATCTGCAGCTCGGAATATCCAATAATTTGAGTCCCGTATTCGCATCCGGAAAAATGTTGCTCGCTTTTCGATAAATTCTGTAGTTATTAACCTTTTGACTGTATTCGAAATTCGATGAAGGCATTTTTCATTTAGAAAATAGGTTTTAAATTAAATTTGTTCTTGAATTCATGTCAGGAGTGCTAGCCGCTTGGGACTTTTATTCTTAAATATTAAAATTATTGCAGATATTTTCTTCCCTATCTCTAGAATATTGAAACAAAGATAGAAGAAAATCAATGGTAAATACTCGCAAGCGTTTATATGCCTTCATTATTCACTGATAAATTCACTCATGTAATAAAATGTCTATTTAGATATTTTGTTTTCGTCCCGTTGACATCGATAAAAAAGTTTTTTACAGCGATAATTTCCATCACTTGTCAAATATACTGTTCCTACCAATCAAATTATTTCATTTACACCAAGAGCACAACTGATAAAATTGGCATATTCCTTATAAGTGATAAAACGGTCTCATTGGGCCACAATATTTTTAAAAAGGGTTTCCAAGTAGACCGAGTACTAGAGAATGAGTTTTTATAAATGTCAAGTTTGAATGACTTTTTTTGAATATCTATATGCATATTTTTGAACAAACCCGAACAAACCCAATTTATTCGCATATGCGAGCATTTATCGGCATAATTATCATCAACCTCGACCGGCGTGCCTGCCGGATCGAGGGCCTTAATATACGGTAGAATATTCGGAAAGGTCGGACTTTATACGATAAATAATATTCAATGAATGAATATAAATTAATATTTTTTTTATTCGTTTTGGGGGTGCACGTGCGCATGTGCTCCTGTGAAAGAACGGCCACTGCGTGTACATGTGTGTTTACTGGCTCATGGAGGACATTTGCAGCAATTTATTTGACTTTTGTTCATATGAGTTCATTATTCAAAGTTTTTAAATCATATGCATTATCATTAGCATTAATTAATAAAATGAAAAATACAATATTTTTTTAACACGCTGTATTTCGACAACGAGGTGACATGCGAGAAACTTTTATACCACATTTTCGTCTTAAAATAAGGTGAGGATTCACCTCCTTCATTTTTCAGAGAGGTTAGGAAACACCCTGTATATTAGGAGTATTTCTCAAATTATTATAATATTTAATTTAGATTCTCGAGATGATCTTATCAAATACAACACGTTGAATATAATTTTTTTTAAATAAAATATTATTTTAATTAAGATAATTTTTTTTAAATAAAATATTATTTTAATTAAGTAATATTTATATGTGACCCTTAGAATTTATGTTTTAAAGAACCAAAAAATAAAGTGCGTAACGTCCCCTGTAAAGATTGTTTCACGAAAAATGGATATAACTTAATGACTGCAGTAAAAGTACCTGTGGCCATCCCATTATTTATGACCGTTTGTTATTATTATGTGGAAAGGACCGGATTGTAATAATTATAATTAAATATTGGCACATCAGGTAGGTTAGGTTGCTTAACTTATTTAAATATCTTTTTGTGGTAAAATTTGTTAGTTTTTGAGGAATGGTTCAAAAATTGTCTTTTACCAAACATTCCTCAGAATAGCGTGATAGTAATGGACAATGCGAGCTATCATAGTCACCAATTACATAAAGCTCCAAGCTCAAATAATACAAAATTGGAGATTCAGAACTACATGGCGGCGTAAGATATATATTTTGAAGAAAGTTATAAAAAAAGTGATCTTTTAGAAGTTTTAAAGACATTTTGTATAAAAAAAGTATATGTTTGTGACACATTGGCAGAAGAAATTGGACATACAGTGCTACGGCTCCCACCCTATTATTGCATTTTTAACCCCATAGAGCATATGTGACACCAGTTAAAATCACTGGTTAGGTCTGAAAATATTTATCCGACTTTAAGTTCTAGTGTTGTAGAATTAATACGAAAATGCTTTAATGATATTCCCCCAGGTAGTTGGAAAAATTCAGTCCGTCACGTAATAACTGTAGAAAATTCGTATATTAGTCTGGATCGTATAATTAATCCAATTATAATTAATTTTGATGAGGATAGCGATAGCGAAACAGAACTATCTATAGAATGACATTATAAATGTAAATAAATATGACTATTTCATTTGATTACAACAATATCATTACTTGTTTTCCTTAGTCCGTCCCTTCATACTTCACTTGTTTATTGCCAAGCTCTGGTCGACACAATGGGACCGACCCAGGAAATCATTAAGTCGTATCCAAATTTCGTGAAACGTACTTGTACCCACGAGAGATTCGATCTGATCCGTCCTGGATACCGGCGTGAATGGGGTAGGGATAGGGATGATAAATTTTTCATTATTTTCTATTTTTTGCATGACGCCGGATAGCAACGCCATGACTTATACCACTAAAATTCACCGAGTGCGAATCGGTTTAATGGTCGCGGATTTTTTCCTTAGAAGGAAAAATTACGTTAGAGAGATTTTGACCTCCCTCTATACAAAAACTAATGACAATTCTTAATTTTTTTACTTACTTTTTGTGTCAATTCCAGTCTGCATTTCGGTCTATATGCAATCAGTTTATGAAAGTTAAGACAAATTAAGATTCAGTAGAATTTACACTACATTTAAATAATAATGCTTATTAACCACTTTTAGTCATCGGTTAGTCGCATTTTAAGTAAAGCTCATAAATTAAATGAAGTTATAGTATTCAGTGCCTATGTTATGGGCAATGTAAATAATTGGGCATTATTTATAATTATAGAGTCCGGATTTTCAGGCCTTATGCTTATTGTAAATATTAAAAGCAAATAGTAGATAACTCAAGATATTGATGAATTGAACGAAAAATTTGCCAAAAAGGCAGTGTTTATAATGCTTATTTTGCTTTTTTTAAACTTTATGCTTATTTTAATTTGTATGCCTATTTATAGCTTTTTTTGCCTTTTGTTGAAAGTGTAAAGTAAAGTAAAGTATTTTAATTTGTATGCCTATTTATAGCTTTTTTTGCCTTTTGTTGAAATATTTGATAATTTTTTAGTAGTTAAAGCATTTGCTTGTGGAAGATATGTTGTAAATTGAATTATCGGAGTTCTTGATGAAGAAATTCCAACCACAGGATATTTAATATGCTCCAAAGAGCTGGAAAGTACAAATAGTAACACAGTATCAAGGTTGAAGCAATAAATGAAGCAATAACAAGCTTTTACTTGCCAGGACCAGTTCCCTATAACAAAGTATTACTCATGCATTCTGACGCAGCAAGACGACTTCAAATTTAAAAGTGTTTCACACAAATTTAATCCATTGTACTTGCTTAGCACATGTTGCTGAAACTAGAAGGCAACAATTTCCTCTTTATAATGAACTTATTAAAAATGGAAAAAAAGTTTTTGTTAAGGCGCCTTTACGGGTACAACTCTTCAAAGAACAAGTACCTAACACTCCATTACCACCTGAACCCGTTTTGATAAGGTGGGGTATTTGGTTAGATGCTGCAATATATTATACAGATAATTTCGAAAATTTTTAAAAAGTTATATTTGAGCTACCCGAATCACCCAGGCAAGGCAATTAAAGATTGTCAAACGGACCTAAATCAAGAAGAAATTAAGGACCATTTGGCCTATTTAAAGTGTACTTTTAATTTTGTGACTGACACAATAAAATCTGTCGAGAAATAAGGAATGCCTCCATTAAAAAAATTAATGATTTCGAAGAGGCCATTAACCTCGAGAAACTGGCCAAATAGTACAAAAAAAAAATAAAGAATACACATTAAGAATTAATGTTTTCAAAAATTAAAAAAAATGCTTTGGTATGGGCAAGAAATCCTAATGCAGACTTGCAATATGATTGCAAAATTTAAATATGCGCCCATAACAAGTGTTGACGTAGAAAGGAGTTTTTCGGACTATAAAAACATTTAAAGTGATAGAAGACAAAACTTCAAAATGGAACACTTAGGGTAAGAACGCACGAGCCGCGTACCGCGGCGGTTGGCGGTGAAGCGGTGCCGCGGGGAAGCGCGGATTACTCTGCGGAAATTGGCGCGGGTGATAGTCGCGTCATGCAAGTGTCCGCGGCAAGTGCTGTAGCCATTTGGCAGCTGTACAAATTCATTATTTCCAGAAAACAAAATAAACGTGTTTGCAACCGAAGATATTGGGTTCACCCGCTGCTCCAAAAAAGGAATACAGATGGAACTTTCGTATTATTTTAATTAATTGCCATTTCTGTTCCTCCGAAGATATCGACTATTTCTTCCCACATTCTGATTTTTATTATGCGATCACTATACTCTTTACTTTTCATATTCCACAACGGTGGGCGGTTTTCAATTTCATAAATGAACTTTTCTGTGTCAAAATCCATTATTTTTAGTAATTCTCGCACAGCACGTTAATGGAAATACTCTTGACAATATTCTTATCACCTAAAACCGCGCGAAGATGCGTTGCCGTGCGTAGTCTCTCTACCAAGTATAAACAAGTCGACAACCGCCAGTCCGCGCGTTCTCCGCGTTCGCCGCGACCGATGCCGGCGTCCGCTAAACCGCGCGGTTACGCGGGTGCCAGTGCGGTATCTGCAATAACTTTCTAATAAATTAACAAACGCGCGACCGCCAACCGCCGCGGTACGCGGCTCGTGCGTTCTTACCCTTAAACCAACATTTGGGTATTGTTTGTTTTTACAAAAGTTAATTTTGTTATACATATAACTTTATTCTATTTTAAGATTGTGTTTATTTCGAGATTTTATTTATACTAAGATAGAATAAATTCTGTTTTTAATTTATGCTTCCTATATTTTTTATGCATTTTTTGTGCATATTTCATGTTTTTTTTAAAGTGAAACTTTATGCCTTTTAAGAGCACTTATTAAGTTTTTTTATGCTTTTTAATCCGGACTCTATTTATGCCCGGGCAGTTTAAAAAGAACAAACCCAATAAAATCGGGCAATTTAATAATTTTGTACTTGTCTATGATAATTTATTACATTGGCCGGTCATTATAAATACTTCTATTATTTTTCTTGAAAAATTCTCGCTGGCCTAATATAAATTGTGAAGAGGACTTATAGCGTTTGTATTCAACTTTATATTTAAGTTAAGCTAGGAGGCCCGACCTCAACTTCGTATTTTGTAATTTTTTACAATAAAGTCATTTATTATTATTACTATTATTATTATTATTATTAAATACTTAGGTGGCTGGATCAACGAAACTGGAAGCTCTGATGAGGAAATACTTACAGGCATTGCACTAGCTTGACGAACATTTACATCGTGGAAACCTGTACTATGCAACAGAAATCTCTCCATGCACATTCGGAAACGAGTCCTCAAATGTTAAATCTGGTCCGTAGTACTTTATGGCAATGAAACATGGATCCGGAAGACATCAACAATAAATAAGCTGGAAGCATTTGAACTGTGGTTCTATCGCCGAATGCTGAAGATCCCCTGGATTACCCACACCACCAACGAGGAAGCACTTCTTATGATGAATACCAACAGGGAACTCATAAACACAATAAAGACAAGAAAAACTGTAATAGTAAAAGGTAACAACAATTTACAGTCTGTAGAAGAAGGTGCACTGCAAAATAAATCACGGTTAAATTCTTTGGCGGAGCTAGATCTAAGTCAACATAACGAAGAGGAACTATCTTCTCTTGATAGTTATATTCAATCTTCAACTTCGTTATCTGAACCAAGCTGTGATTTCCATAATAACGAAAGAGGAATAAACGTCTCCGAGCCATCTGAAATTCAAGTATCCGGTAATGAAAAACGCGCGTCACGAGAAGATCCCAATGTGAAGAAAGGAAAAACCGGATCAAACCTCTAATTCAAAATTCCCCGTATTACTATACTGCCAGCTAAGACTAGTTATCCTAACTGCTTAAAAGTAGATTTGAGAAATTACGCATTTTATTATTATATTCACTTTTTTCTAAATTCCTTAGAAGAGTGGTGTTTCCTTAAATATTTTTGAAAATACACACTAATACTTTACTATAATATTAGATATCAACACATCTCAAAAAATGAAATTTTACAGATATGACTAATCTCATCACGGTAGTATACCAGGGTTATTAATGTCACAGAAAAATTGAATTTACTACATTGTTACGTCTCAATCGAAGTAAATGTAATAAATATAATGATTGTTTTAATTGGCTGAAAGTGTCAAAAACACAACATAACCTCAACTTTATTATTATAAATTTGATGTTAAAAGTTGAAAACTCTAGTGCAAAAGTAGAAAATTGTAGTTTTTGATTATTGTTCTTCTGTTGCTTCTTGCTTTACGGTTTGATCTAAATAAAAATATTCTAAAAATGAAACGTGAAAGTAGCCAATGTAGTAAATGTAACAAAATGCGTAGTAAGAGCCTGTAGCAAATTACATTTAGTACGCTAGTAAATTATGTAGTAAATGTTACATTAACTACTTTAACAACCCTGCTGCCGACCCGCACGTTTACAGGGAGTGAAGTCACGAATTGGCGAGGCGCTTTTTACCGAAACTATGGATTGGGTGTGCGAATAAAGCGATTCACGTTAGTTTTGAATCATTGTAGGTTATATTCGTTGAGAAAAACGACCTCGGGAAGGTTGTTCCATAAGGATGAAATCCTGAATTCTTAAATAATGAAGTTCGAGTACTAAGCTTATACATATACATATGATATAACATATAGATACATATGGATGGGCGGAAGTGGTTCGTCGTGGATTTTGGTGGGCGGATTTAAGAAGCCAAGGTGAGCCGAGCACTTTCCATGGAAATATCTGTAATAGAGAGTTAAATCCCCAACCTGTCTTCGATGTTCTAGGCTGTCGAAATTCTTCGTCAGCTCGTGGTCTCTGATCAGACGAATGGCCCTCCTTCCTCTGGAATCCAGTAGCCGAAGAGTATGTTTGGGTGCAGAGCTCCAGACATGAGAGCAGTGCTCTAGTGATGGTCGAATCTGGGCTTTGTATAGCATCAAAGGTTGTTGAGGTTTGTATAACTTTTTGGTCCGGAAGAGTACATAAAGTTTCTATGAAGCTACCTTGGCGATTGCCCCAACGCGGTTATGCCAAGACATTTCCTCCCAGATTGAAGCCCAGCAAATGAATAGATGAAGCCAGTGGGATTGCGTGTCCTACCATGACTATATTCGGTTCTGTAATATTAACCCTTTTAGAGAAAACTGCTGCCTGGGTTTTCTTAGCGTTAAATTCGGCTTGGTTACTGTCACCCTAAGCCAAAATTTCTTCCAGGTCTTTGTTGAGGCGAGTACTTCATGCTGTCTGCGAAGATGTGGGTCGGCAGCCGATGAAGAAAGATGAAACAATGTGCTATCATCAGCAAAGCTAAATATCGTATATTTAGTTTCCACTAGAAGGTCGTTACCATACTCCTTTTCAATTTAACCTGTTGTTTTATAGGTAATATTTTGGTGTGATGCGGGACTTCGACTCGGCTTCAGAAAAACGACTACAAACAAAGGGATTATATGTTTTTATCGCGTCGTTGCCGGATGTTTATTTTCTGATGTTTCCTTTTCCACCCTAAGTTTGCTTCATATAATAAAAACACTAAACAATCCATCTTCTTACCTATTGGTTTGTAAGTTAAATAAAAAGTCCTCGAACGCAGCATATAAGAGAAATAAAATCTTCTAATTGAATTGGCTGATACTAGGTAGAAATCCGTAACCATAGCATTATGGGATACAAAAAAACAAAGTTGAACTAGTAAATTTCCACTATATTAGAGAAAAAAATAACATGTTTCACTATAAATATAGCTTGGGCAGGCGACACTGATATTATTACTTTTTAATTAATTATGTCAGTGTCACTGACGAAGCTACAGTAATAGCGAAACATGGTATGTTCCTTTTCAATATAGTGGAAATATACGTATAAGTTCAAACTTTATTTTCTGCAGTATCCCATATAACGCTACAAAAAATCTTTTATCCAGGAACAGACTTTACAAAACTCGAGCCACGTTGTATATTCTCTAAAATATTGGCAATGAAATTAAAAACGTTGCGAGCGCTATTCTAAATTTTACTTTTCATTTTTCTTATTTTTTAATAATAATCGTCGGATACATTGCCAAGCAAACTTTTTCAATTTCTTCTTACAAAAATTGGACGGTGTAAACTAGGTGTGCGACAATAAAACTTTTTTAAAGAGGATATTGGTAGTTAAAAAAATTCTTATTGAAAGGACATTGTCAGTAAAGTAAACAAATAGTAAATTTAAAAAATAATAGGTATTTTCCTTGACATTATTACTCACAACTTTGTTTGGGTTTGTTCGGGTTTGTCCGAGTTGCATTTACGAGGTTGCTCGTTATTCATAGGCCTGGCAATGATTATAAAAGTTGACTTCATTTTCCACACCTCCTTCGGAAAAGTTGCTTGTATGTCGGTGTAACGGCTGTAAAGAAAAATATCCAAATTTATCGCCTACCAGTTGTCGTATTTGGTCTTTTAAAATTTCCGCACTCTCCAACAAATACAACCAAGAAAGATGTATCTACATTGTGTTCCAGCAGTGGCGGAACTGGGGGGGGGGGGGGGTTCTAGAGGGGCTAAAGCGCCCCCCCCCCGCATGACTAACATTTAAACTGGGTGAGGCAAGGTTGAATGGCTTAGCACTCGCTAATATAAATTTCTCGCGGGAGATCGACTTCCGTGAAGTGGTTAATACTTCTTGCATAATGAAGTATCGTCATCTAGAAACGTCAAACTGTTATTATATATGTTTTATTCCTCTTCCCATTAATTATTTTGTTGCATGTAGGTATTGTATATCAATAAATAAAAAATGTGTCTTGTTTTAACCTACTACTATGCAGTATGCAGTATAACTTTGAAATAGTGCAACCCAACATACAACAACTGTGATGTACTGGAATTAAACGCAGATGTTTCCAGATTAACTTTATTTCCGCTTTAACCAAGATTTGAACAAACACTACTTGTTTCAGAACGTTTTGATAAGATGACAATTTTTTTATTATAACCTTACTTCTAAACAGTACAGACTATTCTTATTATATTCTTAGTCAACCAACTAAACACACTTATAGTGGGTTGCCCAGCCTAAGACAATACAAAAACTAATTAAACATTTATAATAATTAATTCAAGTTTATCGAATTCGGGAAATTTTGGACGTTAGCGGTCCATTTGTTTTCGATTTTTTCAAGATTATCTCCTTAAAATACGGACTATTTTCCAAAAATTATTAATTAAGCAGTGGCTGCTATTCAGAGGAAGTAGGGGATGTGCCACTTCCTCGCCTTTGGCGTCAATTACATTGACGCGTAACGATAGTCGGCGCGTTTAAGAATATTTTTCCTTGGCTCTTCCCCTATATTTTCGCCCACGAGCCGTCACTGTAATTATGTGAAAGTTACTTGACATAATGTAAAAATCATCAACATTTCTGTTATTTATCTGAATTCACACCTTACCGTACCAGTTTTTCTAGTACTATTTACTATAAATTATTTATAAAATTTAGTGATATTTGGGCGTGGTCCGGGGAAATTTTCGCCGTCGGCGGGTTTGTTCTCTTAGACCGTACCTAGATCCGCCACTGTGTCTCAGGATTTATAAGTGTAAATGACAAACAAACCCGAACTTAATTACAATTTGTAGATGGCTTTAATCACTTTAATCTCTGAAATGATAATGTGTCCTAATAAGTAAAATATTTTTCTAGTCATTATCTGCATTTTCTCCGAAATAATATTTTCTAATTAATGTATTCAATGCCATAAACAAATTTTTTTTCTGTTCAAAGATTTAAAAAAAATGCAAAAAATTCGATTTTTAATATTATTTACTGGAAGCGATATATTAAGGGTTTGTTCGGGTTTGTTCGGGTTTGTTCGGGGAAGGTTATCAAATCAACCCTGCCTATAACATAAATTTTGATTTTTGAAAGATAAAACAATACATAAAATCAGATATATATACTTTTATCAATTTTTGTCAATCATTTCTACCTTTTTTCTACCTTTACCAGTTTCTTGCTCTAAGAGTAACTTGTAATATGTTTATTATAATGTTAATATTATTATTTATTATAATGATTTCTTGAAATTTATTTATTTTAATGATAATTTTTTTTTCAGATATTAAGGAACCACTAAAAGAGACCAGAAATGGGTAAGTTTTTCTTAAAATTATCTTAAAACGGCTACCAAGTAAAATCCAACCTTGGAAACAATTTATTAAAAATAAAAATCAATTTCTCGTTTATATCTCCTTCTTCACTTTATCCATCAATATTAGAAATATATATTTTTTTACATGTGCCCCGAAAGTGCCTCTTTTCATGCATGTTCTCTTCACCGACAGTGGCGTTTTCCAAGAGAGCGGGCGGGAAAGTATCGAAGTGGGCGGGAAAGATTTTTCCCGCCCGCTTCGAGTCACCATGTGCTCATAAATAATTAAAAGCAGAATTGTCGGTGCGGGATTTGAACCCGCGACCCTCAGATCGCCAGGCGGACATTCTACCCACCGAGCCATACTACAAGCGATAATAAATAGCGGATTATATATAATATAAATTGGCAGTTAATTTTTAAAAGATGTTTTAGAAAAATATCTGAAGAATTTCTTTATTTATATGGCCTCAAAGACTCGGGCACTTGTAAAAAATAAATAAAACCAGAGATGCCGAGTGCGGGATTTGAACCCGCGACTCTCAGATCAAAAGGCGTACGCTATACCACTAGGTCACCGAGCCTATTTGTTAAAAATAATAAATAGATATTTACATTCTCCATGCGCGAGTGTTTTCATGTCATGTACACAGGAAAACTGTCTGAAGAATTTCTTTATTTATTTGGCATCAAAGCTTCGGAGCACTTGTAAAAAAAATACGATACATATCTCGGGCCGTCGGAGGCGTTTCCGGACTCGTCCGTAGAAGCCTCTTTTCGGCCCTTGATACGTAATGTACTATTTTCTACTTCTATATTAGTAAGCATCTTTTTACGCACGGAGACGTTATCAGTAAGAGTCGAATAACACACGCTGTAATATTAGAAGCCAAGCGGTGATACGTAATGACTGCTATATAACTATATATTACGTACATTGGCCGCGATATGCCAAAACCGCGAATGTTTCCAATAGATTTTGCTCAAAGCTGGCTATATAGCATCGCGTCGCCTTGACGACGTAAGTGTCAATTTACAGTTTTCAACGTCAACATTATTATTTTGGATATTATTTTGGGGTATATAAGTAAAGTATAAGTGACTACGATATTCAGATTGAGGGAACGCCACCGGAAAAAAACAGCAAATAATATATTGCTAGAAAAATCCAGGGAAAGGTATGAAAAATAAGTATAAATAGTTTACCTATTACTAGAAAATGTTTTATTGGCATTTCGATAATTTAACATAAAAATAAATATGAAGTCTTAGAAAAATTATAGTACACAACTCGAGTGGTAAACACACTCTTTCGTAAGCTTCGAAATCATGTGTAATAGACTCCTTAGCACTCTTGGTATAAATATACTATTACAATAGTTGTACGGAACTTTTCTTATACAAGTTTGGAAAACATCTATTACAATTAAACGACAATTAAATAAAGATGGACCAAGTCGTTCTTAAAGCACATTGATTTTCTCTTCCACAATCAGCCATCAAGGACTCACTCATGTGGTATGCGTGGTCTGGCCGGCTGAATCATGCTTATCGACGCAAAGTTGCCAGCGAACAAACCCGAACAAAATTATAAAATCTTGAAGAATCTTCTTTAAAAGTACCTAATTTATGTCAGTCCCTAGTTACGCCACTGATTGACTGATTTGGATATTATATATTGAAGACTTAGTAAACCCGAACAAAGATATTTAAAGAAATTAAATGGTAAATCAATAGATTCAAATTTGAAAATAATAACATAGCATTTTGGATGTGAATAGTAAAATCAATAGAAAATAGTAGTTATAAAATTTTTTTCACTAATCATTAGTTGAATAAAAACAATAGATCTACTGACATTTTACTAAACCTGGCAACACTGTATCGACAGCTGTTAAGTCTACGAGAGAAGAGTATAAAAATCCCCATACCGTGAAAAAGTAAGCGAATTAGGATACGACGAGGAAATCTGTTTCCTCTTAATTTAATTTATACCTGATATATTACGTTCTCTTTTGTGCCTGTTAGGCGCCTGATTATAATAGTTCTTTGCCAAACCTGTATGCCTATACTTTTTTTTTTAAATTCACCAACTTGCGTTTGTTTGGGTTTGCATTGGGAACATGTTGTCACTTGGCAGTATGGTGTGGTAAATATATGTAGGTTAAACACGTAATGTATTAGCATGATACCAAACGACTACGGAATTGTTAATTTTTGTCAGTAGTAAGTATGCCTAATATAAAAATCTTCCATAAAAAAATATACCCAAATTGTGAATATCCTTTGACTGATTATATGGGTTTGGTCATAAACTTGCAGTACACGGAAAGAAAAACTTAGTTAAACTTACTATAAAAATTGTAAAATACACCATAATTTATGGCTCTATATGTGACTGGAATAACTTTTATTAAGAACTTACAAGCCATTAGATTATAACAAAATTTTTACATACATTTTTAGTAAAAATTACAAAAATATTTAGTAAAGTATTTATATAAAAAGTTTTTACAAAATTTACTAAAATTTCTTGTAATATTTAATAAAACCTTTTGTAAAATGTACTAAAATTTTTTGTAAAATTTACTAAAATCTTCTTTAAAAGTTTTAGCACACGGTATTCCCAAGAGGTCACCCATCCAAGTTGTAATCATCGATCGACGGTATGTTTCTTGTTAAATTCTCCAACTATTAATTATTTGTTACGAGAAACGAAATCCCAGGAATCCGTTGCATTTCATTTATGCCTTTTATTCTAGTAAAAATATTTTTACAACACTTCATTTAAACTTGGTAATTTTTACAATAAAAAATACTTAAATAATACCCAGTAAAATGTGCCATACATTTTAAAATATTTAGAGTTAGTTATAAATAAATTATTTTCACTATACATTCGTTGTAAAATTTACAATATATTTTAATAATTACTTGATTTTACTAAATTTATTAGAAATTCTAACTATACTTTGTTAAAAATTATGTGGATCTACAATATTACATATTTTGGACGGATTAATCATGAAAATTAATACAATGTTTTATAGGAAATCATCCAATAAAATCTTTACTATAAGAATTTTATTGTAGTGTTTATTCCATGCGCTTACATTCGTTGTAAAGTTTACAATATACAGGGTGTTATGTAAATGACGTATTATATTTAAATGGGTGACTCCTGGGGTGTCCTAGGGGGTAACAAACCCTCTTACTCACAGGCGACTCCGCGGTAATGAATCATGGCAGTGTATCACAGACACAACACAAACACCTGTTACGCGCAATGTTGCCAAACTGTGTAAAAATGTAAAACTTTAGTTTCTTATAAAAATTAATATTTTGCTTACTTAGAAAGTAAATCCAGGACGCGCGTAAGGAATCCAGGGCATGAACACCTTTAGTTCTCTTTTCTACGGGAAAAGCTTCATGCTCATCACGTGCCCTGATGATAGTATGGGACTGCCTAATAAGCTTATACCCACTAAACTCCATTCGGTCTTTTTTTCTAATCTCAGAACATAACCCGCATATCGTCGAGAGAAAAAAACACATAGTGGAACAGAACAAATTACACTAAATCACTTAAAGAAACACACAGACACCCACGAGTTTCAAATCAGTTATTTTGAAGATAGCACCTATTATTAGATTACACAAAATCACTCAACACTAACGCATAATTACACTTTAGAATAACACTACCGTACACATAGACAGGGCCGGACTGGGCCGCCGGGCGATCGGGCTGTCGCCCCGTTGGCCTGGTTCATTTTTGGCCCGCTGGCCTGAGCCAGTGAGCCTGTTCTAGAAAAGGCATATAAGTATTTATTAACACTTTCTATTTCACAAGTTGCATGTGAGAGGTCCTTTTCTAAATTAAAATTTATTTTAAATAGAGTAAGGAGCTGTCTGTCTCAAGATCATGTAGAAGCTTTCATGTTAATGTCTTCTGAAAAAGATATTTTAATGTCAGTTGAATATGATGACATTTTACATAGTTTGACAAATAAGTCTAAAGTTTTTAGAGATTTACTTACAGTGTAAGTAAGATATTGTAATATAGATTCAGTTTGTTAAAACAATCTGTTTTACTGTGATTTTTGTTTTATCATAATTTTTAAGGTAGTTACAAATCTATACAAGAGTTTACATGTTATGTTCATTAGTTTCATTATTTTTTATTTTTATGTTATTAAACAAATGTATTTATTTTGTTCTGTGCTTTAATAAAAATTCGTTTTATTTTTCAAAGTTTAGTTAATTTTTGAAATTTTTTGCCAAACAACTATTTGAAATCTTAATATTTTTTGTGGTTAATATTTTACATTGCGTTTTAAACAGATGACCTTGAAATTTGAAAAAAAATGCCTGCGGCGCACGTTTTTTGACAGAAAATTGGCCTGCTTCAGGAAAAACGCCCGGCCCGTTTTATATCTCCAGTCCGGCCCTGCACATAGAACAACAGCACTATAGGATACAAATATATTTCGCAATAGAAATATAGAAACGCTAATTTCTAATGGGCCTAAAACAATTTTAAATTCTTTAATGAAGAATGATGAAATCATTATGTTGACAACAGACAGGACATCCCCTTCAGTCTTCACAATATATGCCTCCAAGGGTCGAGTGCTTCGTACATATTCGGAAAAATAATTCTAACTAGCGCGGTTGCCATTTCCGAAACAATACAGGAAAGTAATATTACAGAAGGAAATTCCGCAATTTATGAATATAATCTTATAAAACATCGAAAGTGGCAACAACATTTTTAGATATTCCCAAATATCGACCGAGTAAACCCGAATATGTCTGACATGTCATGACTCAAACGTGTAGTTACTTTCAAAATTTTTAGATGTCAAATACCAATGCTGGCCGAATGGCAGACCTGCCAAAGCCAAAAAAAAAAAATACCAATGTATGGAAAAATTATATTATTTCCCAGATCACCCGATGAAACTTTATACAATAAGGACGTATTTTGTCTACATAGTAGCACTTTAAAATACTAATTCAGATTGAATGGTACTTAGATGTGTTCATGAGATGCATACAAATCTACGCGAAAGTGGCATTTAAATTGTTCAGTTCCGACGGGTGTCGTTCGAATTGAATAAATGAGAACATACCTGACCATTTATAAACTTCGCGGCGGTTCGTTCGAGTCAGTTCAAGTTTATAAATCAGAGATTGTTTCTCAGCGAAATGAACTGAACGTAAACGTTTATAATAATGTACCCTTCAAAATAAACAACTTCGAAACTGTCAATCGGTTATTGACTTTCTAAAGAGTTTACCATGAAGATGTGACAACACTGCTCAAAATTCACTGACGTTTTTATATGTTGCTTTGTTTATCTTTCTCCCAGTGTCACCACGTGCTTATTTTTTGGTTTGACATCAGGCCATGTACAGGGCATATTAAATTAAAGCGCCATTTTTGGATATTTTTCTTCAATTTGTTTTCATCTCAGGAATTGCTGGTTTAAATATAATACGTCATTTCCATAACACCCTGTATTTTAGTGGTTACATGATTTTACTAAATTTATTAGAAATATTAACTATAGTTTTTTGTAAATTATGTTTGCAATATTATTTTGGTACGGATTAAGTGTAATTAATAATATATTTTATATGATATTTTACAATAAAATCTTTACTATATATAGCTTTTTCCCTGTAGTGCATGCGTAGTTTTTTCTATGAAAATAAAATTTTTCTTGTTTATTAACGTAGCGAAGCGCCATTTTTGGTTGTTTTTCTGCACTTTAATTTCAATGTTTGCGGGTTTAAATATAATAAGGCAATTTCATAACACCCGTGTAAAATCTTTCATAATTTATTTTTGTTCGCCCATTACCCTTAATGGATTATTGTTATAGCGCCTCACGTTATTCAATTTCTATAAAATATGAAGGGTAACTGCCTAAGATTGAATGTGTGCCAAGGAAGAACTGAACGATACTTAAGGGATCAATTTCCATGAATTTTTAACCGTCGGTCAATATCAGGCGGAAGACTCCTTCCCCTATTTCTATCGCACACGTAAATTTTTAATTAGGAAAGAGTTTACGATTCCGTTTGCAGGTTAAATAAGACAACATAGCGTTTCTGCAGCAGGCATGTTTCATGATTTTTTAAATCTTCTGATTATAAAGTGCCTGATAGCAGAAATGTCACAATTCGTGAGATTTAAATCGTTTTTACGATTAAAATATTTTTTTGATTTAAATATTAAATATAGATAAAAATAAAAATGTTTTTCGATTTAAGAGTATTTATCACTGGACCACGTGGTTTGATTTGGGATTTCGCCGCGGAACAGCACAATTCATTGTTATTGAACAATGAGACAACATCGCCATTCCAAGAGACACGACGAGCCAGCGCGCGAGGGAGTAGTATATTTTTCTTATTCTTCTACCTATGATCACCCGAAGCGTTGCCAAATCACTTTAGATAGTTGGGATTTTAGACATTTTTTCTGAAAACCTCGGTGTGACTTTTTTTGCAATAAAACTAAGCTAATAAATTGATTGAGAATATTGATAGTGCAATGCAATACTTTCAGAAATGACTGTATAACAATATTTTTCAATTTAAACGTTATTTGCCGTTTTGAAAACAATAAAATTCTTTTTCCAAAAATTCAAGATAATATAGTCATGTTAGTACCATATTTCAAAGCTATATTTAAAATTTTAACAAATTCTATCCAATAGTTTTCTTGTAGTTTGTCACACCTTTTTAACATAATGAAGGTCACTCCATTTCATTGTTATAATCCATCCAAATTTTAACATAGGTAGCCGCCCTTTCAGCCCTCGTAAAAACATCATTCCACGATGATCCCTTAACGAGCAGAACTGTATCGTCAGCAAAACAGACGATTTTAACGCCGGGTATTGCTTTCGCGATACTGTTAGAATAAAATCGGGCCAAGTACTGTGCCCTGAGGAACACCACACTCTACCCCACTTAAACAGCTACATGTTGAATTAAGTTTAACTTTTTGAGTTCTATTCAAATATGACTTAAACAATTGAAGAACTTTTCCTCTTATCCCAATCAGTTCCAATTTGTGTAGCAGCAATCTGGTGATCCACAATATCAAATGCCTTAGAGAGGTCCAGAAAAATGGCAAGTGGCTTACAATTATTATCGTCGAAACAATTGATAATATAGTCTGTAATCTCATTGCAGGCCATATCCGTCCCCATTCCTTCCCTGAATCTATATTGTGAATCAGATATTAACTTATTTGTGGTTAGAAAATTCCAGAGTCTTTTCTTTAAACATTTTTCTATGATTGCACAAATAGGACTAGAGCTATTGGTCGGTAGTTATTAATATCAGTTTTTGCGCCTCCCTTGTGCAATGGCAAGATAACAGCGCTTTTAAAGATATCAGGAAAAACACCCTTTTCGAAGATAAGATTCACAATATGCACCAGAAGTTTTACTAAATATTTATAGTTAGACTTTACAATTAAATTAGACATAAAAAAATATATATAATATGCAATCACTGTATTTATTACATAAGAATCAATTATTATCAAACATAATCAAGCCATATTATTTTTTGATTCATAACAGGAAACAAGAGAGTAAGGAAACAATAACGAGATAGTTGACTACTCCTTCCGATTCGGATGACTCTATGTACAGAGGCACGAAAAATAGGGTTATATAGTCCTTTATTGCTTCTTATTTTGCTATGAAATATGTGACCCTGCGACCTGGTATAGTAGTAGTGAATATCCCGAACATAACGCAACTTCAATATTTGTCTTGTGAGCTTTATTCATCACTTTACATTGTTCCAGGCACAGTATCTTATCCAATTTCCACACCCGCAAATCCCCTTATTGGTAGGACCTCGATGTGCGTCAATCGACAGTAATTGAACAAAACCTTCAAGACTTTATTTTGCAATATCTGCATCGAGTTTAGATTTATCACTCCACACGTGCCCCATTTAAGAATTAGATATCTGAAGTGTGTTATTAAAAAAGAATTATACAGGGTTATTTTTTTAAAACTTGACATAGGATAATTTTTTTATTTGAGAAGATCAATAGAAGCAAAGTTTTAGGAATTAGTTCAACTAAGTAAAATGCGTGAAAAAATGAACGCGTTGTTGTCAGATTGGGCGCTATTTAAAAAACCTTATTTTCATAAATGGCAACACCGCATTTTTTTAACAAACTTTGATACGTCTTGAGATTCTAGACAAAACAAAAAGAGTACAAGTTTTTGATTAGAGTTTCGGTTTACGAGCTAATAGTGCCTAACATCGAAGACAGATTGGGGATTTGACTCTCCTTTACAGATATTTTCATGGAAGGTGCTCAGCTGGCCTTGCCCTCTTAATTCCGCCCAGAGCGACAAATAGCAGAAATACACGACGAACCACTGCCGCCCATCCATATGTGGTTAAGCTTAGTACTCCTCGAACTTCATTATTTAAAAATTCTTTCATCTGGAGGACTACATCCTTGTGGAACGACCTTCCCGAGGTCGTTTTTCCCAACGAATATAACCTCCAACGATTCAAAACCAACGTGAATCGCTCTATGTGCACACGCACCACTCGGCGAATTTTCACCTTTTCGGATGAAAAGTAGACTAATATTTCAATAACAGGCAGGTACTTCCAAATACCAGTCACTGCTGATGACGCGTAATTAATTTAGTCTCTTTTTTATAACAACTGGAGAACCAGTACCCATAAAAACCTTTAAATTATATAATATTTATTTACACAACTATAAATAAATAACATGAATAAAATTGTTCTCAATTTCACCATATTATGTTTTGTGTATTTTAGTTTGATATTTTACTTTATCGTTATAACATATTTTTTTTCCATTTTTTTCAATTCAGAGAACAATCTGTTCGTTTTAATTCAAAAAATCATAATTAATATTAGCGATCATTTTTATTCCTTACTTCGTAAATTATAATTGTACGCCCTTTTCAAAATGGCTCTCTTAATTAAAAATTAATTACCACCTAATTTTCATGATGTTGTCTCCATGATTTACATACATTCTTTTTAACGGAACAGAAGATTTAGGTCACTCGCTTCATAAAAAATAATTATTGCCTGAAAAATTTAATATTTCCCTGCATGGGAAAAACGTCATATGGAAAATAATTGATTTTCCTTAAAAAAAAACAAAAACAAAAATTTTAAATAATATTAAAGTTTTATCTGAAATAATTTTTTCACTAAAACTAATGGTATTTATCGTTGCATGAATAGTTTATTTTAAAAATATACAGGGTGTTAATGTGAGCATGTTACAAACTTCTAGGGTAGTTGGAATACATGAAAAAATAAATCATATGGACACTGATCCGGAAACACTTCCTCAGGCAGCTAGAGTCGTTTGAAGATGACCTTCACAAACTAGTTTTATTTTTATTTATTTATTTAGTACCTACATTACAGAAAACATCCAAATAGTACATTTAAACACTTGTAAACCTATTACTTAATAGCTACTATACATGTGTAAAATCAGACTCAAGTTCCTTCTAACTGTTACCACAGAACAATTAAACTCAGCGGTAAAAGGCATATATATTTATTTAAGTACTGCATTATACGATTCATAACACTGTTTCTGCCAACGTCGATACGACTCGTATCACGTGCGGGCACCCGATAATTAATAAGCTCTAAAAGATCGGAGCAGTCCATGTTATTAGTAATAATTTTAAACCCGAACAAAATAGTTACGAAGATTCTTCGATCTTCCAGTCTATCCAGGCCCAAGATTGACAACCGCCGTTGATGTGATAAAGTGCTCTTGTCTATACCCAATTTAAATTACAAGAAATTCGCAAACTTTGACTGAACGCGTTCAATTCGATTAATATGAATTTTATACTTTGGGGACCAGACTACACAACAGAATTCCAGATGACTTCGAACAAGGGAGTAATAAAGAGACTTTAGAACCTCAACATTGGTAAACTCCCAGCAACGTCTCATTATAAATCCTGCCATTTTGAAAGATTTAGGTAGGATATAATTAATATGGTTAGTGAATCTCAACTCGGCGTCAAAAATAACTCCGAGGTCATTAATTAAGTTGACTCGGGGTAGAAGAAAATCGGACATAGAATAGTGATATAGTAATGGTGCCTTTTTTTTGAAAATGATATTACCCTGCATTTTGAGGTGTTCAGCTCCATTTGGTTTAATTTACACCAGGCAATTTTCAATTTGCAGATTTAAGCAGTCAATAATATTTCTTATCCTGCAAAATATTTTGAGGTCGTCGGCGTACAACCGGAACTCACAGTTTTTAAATAAAACCGTAAGTTCGTTTATGAATATGAGAAATAAAATTGGACCCACATGCGACCCCTGAGGTACTCCTGATGTTACTGGAAAATCCCTTGACAGGATACCATGAATTTTGACGAATAGTATACGATTGCAGAGGTAAGAAAAAATCCAAGGAAGCAAATGGTCTGCAACGCCATAAGACCTCTGCCTCTCAACAAGAATGCGATGGTTCACCCTGTTGAAAGCTTTTCTGAAGTCCAAATAGATTGAATCTATCTGGGAGCCGGAATCTACAGTAGAGCTTAAATATTGGGAATAAATACTTAAGTTAGTTTGGCAAGAATGGTGAGGCAAGAAACCGTGTTGACGCGTGGAGAGGGTACTGTGAAAGGTTAAGAGAAGCTGGTCAACAACAATAGATTCAAGGATCTTTCCCATACAGTCTAGCCCAGATGGTCGGTAGTTGATCCCGTCACCTCTATCCCCACCACCCTTTTAGCTTTGTAGCTCCGGCACTACACTCCCCGACTTAACGTACAGGGCAGGTTAAAATAATTATTAATACCGCAAGTCGCAAAAATATGTTCTTTCATTTTTCAAATAATTGGGATCAGCAATAAATATTTTTTGAGATTTTTTGAAATTTTCAGCATTTGCTACTAATTTTCTGATCTTCTGAAGCATTTAATAAATACTGGATATTACTGATCTTAGTCAGTTGGGCATGGAAACAATTTTATAAAATGAAACAGATATAATATTTTGACGAAAGAAATATATTTTATCTTTAATTTGTTAAAACTATATGAAAAATATTATTAACATGAAAAGAAGCAGAGCTATTTAAGAAAAGACACTTTTATCACAATAGGCATTATCAAAAAGTGTCCCATTTATGTAGAACTTCCTTATACAAGTCGTAAAGTGGCAATTTATAAACAGTCGTAAATCTGTAGGTACTCTAAAAAAGTTTAGTATAAGTTAAAATATATTAAAATTCTGTCAGAATTAATATAGTTTGCCTCGAGCATAAACTCAAAATCCAATCAATGTATTAATGCCACAGGAATTTGTCCTGTTTGCGTGCAAATATCAATTTTCGAGTATCTAATTAAAACCCATGCTGTCTATCGTGCATTTGATGATCATAGGAACATATTGGGCATATTCAGCAGAACCCGTCGATTTGTAAGCGATTAGTAATCATCAGCTGAATGCACTAAAAAAAAATCGATTTCACAAATCGATCGGAAATCGGACGCCATTTTTTCCATCGAATTTAAAAAGCTCTTTGTGATTTGACAGCGATTTGTTTGTCAGGTTGAAGAGTAAAATTTATAAAAAATGATGAAAGAAGTGAATTATAATTATAAAAACATATTATGTACGATCTCCGCTAGTGAAGAGGAGCATAAAAATTAAATTATCCATGTCGGATAAAAAAAAATGTAATATTTGATGAAAATATTTAGCCAATTATTTATTTTTATTACCAAACAAAAAAACAACTGCCAACAAAATGCATTCAGCAGAACTACAAATCGATGGGCATCGTGACGTCACCGATTAAAAATCGATGGGCTCTCCTGAATGCAGCTTATGTTTTTAAATATATATTAATAAAAGTGCTCATAAATTTGTTTATCTACGAACAAGTCTGAGAATATTAAGAAATAGACATCTACAGTGTCACCAAAGTTTCAACCATATGGGGGAAAAACGTATTTTTCGATTTAGATAAAATTTTAATTTACCATAGGGTTTTGCTTCAATAAAGACCAAAAATGACATAATTAAATAGGATCGTACGGCTTTTGTTAACTGTCAAATTTGACATTTTCTCCGCAAAATGTCCCAAAATGGCATTTATTGTTAGAATTTTAAAAACTTTATTTGGAAAAGTTGCAATTTTATACCCACACTCCAAATTTCAATCACTTAGGTAGTATACGGTAGGTACTGGGTAAAATCTTTGTGTATCGGACCGTATCGTACTGTAAAATACCGGTACAAAATATCGAGTATCGGTAAAAAAATACCGGTACACAAAAATATCGTATCGTACCGCACATCCCTAGCCACCATTAAAGTTGAAACCATACGGGGAAAATATTTATTTTCCAATAAACAACAAAAATTACATAAGTAAATTGAACCATGCGGCTTTCGTTAACTGTCAAATTTGACATTTTGACCACAAAATATCGAAAAATGGTATTTACTGATCGAAATTTAAAAAATATCTATTTGGAAAAGTTGTTTGTATTGTAATTTTATGCCCACATACCCAATTTGAATCACTTATGATAATTTTTGTTTCTATCTAGTTTTGGCCCATATCTATTTTCATTGAAAACTCCTCAAAACATTAACTTGCAGTTTAAAATGTTGCATGTGCCATATGTGGAGCAAACTCCTCATAACTTTAAAGATTTAACCAACTTGTTTTTTAAATAACAAATATGTTGAAAAATTGAACTTATTAGAACAATAGCGCAGTTGTTTATAGTTACGGTGGTAGGGTTGACTTCCGTTTTCAATGAAAATAGACATGACTAGATTAAAAACAAAAATTATTATAAGTGATTGAAATTTGGAGTGAGTGTCCAATGACAATACACACAAATTTTCCAAATAATTTTTTTTTTAATTCGATACATAAATGCCGTTTTTCGACCTTTTGTAGAGAAAATGTCAATTTTGACAATTAACAACAGACGCATGTTCCCATTTAATTACATCATTTTTGGTCTTTCTTCAAACAGAAAACTTATGGTGGTCAAATTTTACCTAAATCGAACGATACAGTTCTTTTTCATATGGTTCCAACTTTAATGGTGACACTGTATGTGTATCGTCCGAAATTTTTGATAATTTGCTGGATTTTCTCCAATCTTCTCTTATTTGAAATTTAATATCTCCAGTTGTACTGATCGGACCATTATCGGCTATTTCACGTTTTGTTACGTTAACTTTCGAAGTGTATTAAAAAAATTCTCATTGTGAACAAATAAAAAATAATAACAATTTAATTGTTTAAATAGTTTTAACATGCTGTTAACCCATCTTAAAACTAATTTTAAAAAATATAATGTTGTTTTTATCCTCTTATCTACAAAACCCATTTTATGAGAAAGTGGCACCTCTTTTATTCGGAAGTTATTAAATATGGTCAATCGCATGTCACGGCATGACTCGAAGCGTTTCAGAACTTACAATCGAGCTGGCTACAATGCGAATCATTAATATTTCTATTCTGTTGTTCGAAAGATCGAAAGCGTGTCATGCTCATCTCATTATTATATAAGCATACTTTTTTTGATATAAAGTTATACGTGGAGTTTTGTTAAAATACAAAAATCATCAAAATTTTTGAGTGATTCGAAAATTCGAACAGATCGATGTTTTCCTTTCGATCTGTCTCGTCATTGGAAAGTATATAGTTTTGAAGCATTATTTAGTAGCTCTTAACGCAGTAACAGATAAGTCCCTTAAACAAAGAATCTATAGTTATTGCCGTACTAAAGTTTCTGAACTACACAAAGATTGTGAGAAGAAAGTAAATTTTACTGTAAATAATACTTTTTAAGTAAATTGATGGAGTCTGTTCAATATCCGTTTAGGCGAGGTTGCATAACATAATTTGTACCTTTTTTAATGTTCTATTGACTCATATTTCTGTCCTTCTTTGGAATGAAAATATTAATGATTCACACTGCAGGGAGGTCGATTGTAAGTTCCGATACGCCTCGAATCGTCGCACGCTGCGCGCTTGGACAATTCACGCGCTGCGTTACTTGCGCTCAAAAACATTTAATAACTTCCGAACTAACAGAGGTGCCACTTTCTCGTAAAATGGGTTTCGTAGATAAGAGGATAAAGAATAAAATGGTATTTTTTAAAAATAATTTAAGATGGGTTAACAGCATGTTAAAGCTATTTAAACAATCAAATTGTTATTATTTTTCATTTGTTCACAATGACAATCTTGTTTTAATACACTTCGAAAGCTAACGTAATAAGATGTAAAATTAAAAAAAAGACCGACATTTATCCGATCAGTACAACTGGAAATATTAAATTTCAAACATGAGAAGATTGGGGAAAATCCAGTAAATTATCATTTATGTGTAGATATTTTCAACAATAATTTTTATTCAGATAAATCCTGAAATACGTGTCCACTCATTTTATGCATATAGGTTCCCACTGGCTTCATCTATTAATTTGCTGGGCGTCAATCTGGGAGGAAATATGTCTTGGCATAACCCCGTTGTGGCAATCGCCAAGATAGCTTCTCAGAAACTTGGTGTACTCTTCCGAACCGGAAGGTTGTACACACCTCAACAACTTTTGACACTATACAAAGCCCAGATTTGACCATCACTAGAGTACTGCTCTCATGTCTGGAGCTCTGCACCCAAACATACTCTTCGGCTACTGGACTCCATCGAAGGGAGGGCGGCTATTCGTCTGATTGGAGGCCACGAGCTGACGAAGAGCCTCGACAGCCTAGAACATCGAAGACAGGTTGGGAATTTGACTCTCGTTTACAGATATTTTCATGGAAAGTGCTCAGCTGACCTTGCCCTCTTAATTCGGCGAATATCAGAAATACACGACGAACCACTGCCACCAATCCATATGTGGTTAAGCTTAGTACTCCTCGAACTTCATTATTTAAGAATTCTTTCATCTGGAGGACTTCATCTTTATGGAACGACCTTCCCGAGTTCGTGCCCTAAAGGATTTTTCCTATAGTGATTGTGTTTGATCATAAAAAAAAAAAAAATAGGTTGTAAAAAGGAATTTCGGGCGATTCTAAAATGTCAAAGTTAAAAAGTGTGCGGTTTGTAAAAGAATGTAGGTAAGTTAATAATAATAATAATGTTTATTCCCAACGAGCTATTGTAGTCCATTACAGGGAATATTATAACATAGAACATAAATAAGTAATTAATCAATATAAAAATTCAAAATAAAAATTATTATAAATGGTTTTTTTTTAAGTAATTTCTATGTTTTCCAGAAAAAATTTCTTTGCATTTTTTTTAAACAATTTTAAATTAAAATTTTTTGTTAATACTTTAGGTAATGAATTATAAATATTTATTCCATCAAATAAAATAGATTTCATCCCTATTCTACTTTTAATTTGATTTTTTTTAAATGGTCAATATTTCTGGTATTATGATTGTGTATATCAGTTAATTTTACAAATTTTATACAAGATTTTTTATTTTTATTATTAATTGCATGAATTAGTATACTGATTTTTAATTTATATAAACTATTCAGATCTAGATATCCTCTTGGTTTATATAAATTTGCTGTCGATTCCAAAAAATTCAGTTTATGAATACATTTTATAATTTTGTTCTGTAGTCTTTTTAAAGGGTTTAATATTGTGGCATATGCAGATCCCCAAACTGATATTAAATATTGAAATTTTGAATAACTAATGAATACTAAATATTTTTTAAATGTATTAAAGGTATATAATCTCTAATTTTAAATAATATTCCAATAAGTGGTGATACGCTTTTTCGAAGATTTTCAACATGTTTTCTCCAATTTAAATTTTCGTCTATATATAAGCCTAAAAACTTTACGGATTTTACATACTTAATTTCGTTTCCATTGAAAATTATTGGTAAAATATTGTTCCCAATTGCACATTTAGAAATAAACGTGAAAGATGATTTTTCAAAGTTTAAAGAAAGTTTATAGGATTGCAGCCATGAAAGTATAATTTTCAAATCATTAGTGATATCAGTTTGAATATTGCAAAAAGACTCGCCAAAATATAAAATTGTAGTATCATCCGCAAACAATTTGATTTTACCTTTTAGATTTAACTTAGAAATGGAATTTATATATATAAGGAATAAAGTTGGTCCTAAAATTGATCCTTGAGGAACACCGCAAGTAATATTTTGTTGAGAACTTGAGCAATCGTCAATATAAACGTACTGTTTTCTGTTATATAAATAATTTTTAAACCAATTGTAAATATTTCCTCTAATACCAATATTGAAAAGACTTTGTAAGAAAATTTCGTGATTCACAGTATCAAATGCCTTTCGCAAGTCTAAAGATAATAAGCAACATTTTTTGTTATTGTCTAAACTTAATTGAATGTCAGTAACAATATCAATAGCAGATATTTCTGTATCCTTAGACTTACGAAATCCATATTGACCACTAAATAGCATGTTTTGATTTTCTAAAAAATTTGTTAATTTCTTATTCATTATTTTTTCCAAAATTTTAGATAAAACAGGTAAAACAGAAATTGGCCTATTTTTAAAAATTGGAGATATCTTGGCAAATTTAATTTTTTCTGGAAAAATACTTGTAATAAATGATAATTTAATGAAAGCTTGCAAGATTGGAACGATTTCTTTTTTGACCATTTTAATAGTTTTTATCGATATATCATCAAAACCGCTGGCCTTTCTTGGGTTAAGATTTGTAATAATGTCATCAATATCTTCTTTAAAAACTTCCTCTGGATCTAGAAACATTGAATTTTGACTGAAATTTTCTTCAAATCTTTTTACAAATGGATTGCATTGCGTTATCACAAAACTTCAACTAATTACCGCAATATAAACAGTCGTTTTACGATAAACGGCACAAAGTACAATTTTGTTTGTTAAATAAAACAAAATAATCCCTAAAGTTTCAATGAATACAGACCCAAAATTTAATCAATCCATTATTAGAACGAACAGTCTTTGTGTTTGGCAACAAATATCAATTTAAGTTTGCTAATTAAAGCATGTACGGCTACGTGCTTTAGGGCTTTATTACGTTGATACATGTTGCTATTGGATACATATAAGATATACGTTTACTTGAATGTACAAGAGGCCGGACATTCAATGGCAATAGGGCTAATAATTTTATTTAAAAGCTTTTAATGAGCGATACTTCTGTACAGTGGCGGCTCGTGACCTATGAATAGAGGGGGTTCACAAGTATGGTGAAATTATTTTTAAACTCTTATTATTGTGTAACGACCAAACAATTACTTTCTAGGCGTTTTAAATGTAGAAAGAAAAGAAGTAGTAAGAAAATGCGTTAGGGTTTTACCTATATTTTTATTTATTTTTTAATTTTACACAAGGAAATACAACTTTTGGAAAATAAGAAAGGTTTTCTTAGTGTGTATAGTGCTTAAACGTAAAGTTCGTTCTTCGGTTCTTAATTGTAGAAAATTGATCAATAACAGCCTCATTAAAGTTTCGAATACCGTCTATAAATTTTTTTCCATATATTTCATTTTTAAACTTTCTAATAAAGTCCCTAGATTTACCCTTTGTGGTCTGCGTTAAATTAATTTCGGGTTTAGGTCTTCCCGCATTCTTCACTTCAATTTTTTGCTCCAAACTCAAGGAACTAAAGTGATTTTTTAAATAGTCCACCGTCAAACTATTCATTTTAACTTAATAAATATATAACATTAAAATATTAAAACATACACGCTCGAATTTCTAACTAGTTGCACGAATAGACAACGGCGCGGCGCACACTAAAATTGTGCGCCTTTCCCATGTTAAATCGTCATAGCCCCGCTATCCCCCGCTGTCTCCCGTCACCTGTTACTACAGAGAAACTGCATTATGCTCGCCTACTTAATCGCACATGCGAGCAAGTCTCGTCATAATCGTCATTAACCTCGACCGAGGCACGGTTGCCGGATCGAGAGCCTATAATACACAGTTTGGTTGACGGTATGATAAAATATTAGGGAGGGTCGGACGTTATACGATAAATAATATTCAATTATTATTTTTTTATTCGTTTTGGGGGGCACGTGCGCATGTGCTCCTGTGTCACTGTTACTGTATAATATACAGTGTGATGTGTGATACTCCCAAAAGTACCGGCATTTGGGGATCGATATGTATACTGTTACAATATCGTTAAGTACCGTACCATGAGTACCGGTACATTGTTTTATAGTAAACGATATAGGATATCAAAAATGAACAGAAATATTTATTGAAATTGCTTTTAGAGATAATTTCTGAAAAGCGTCAGGCAATTTTTAATCAGTGGCGGCTCATGGGCGAAAATATGGAGGAAGATCCAAACTAGAAAAATTTCCCACTCCAATAATTATCCACGAAAAAAAATTATTAATTGAAACAAGCTACAAACACTAATAGTTAAATAATTAATTAACACACTATAAAACAAAATATTAAGTACACATCAGACTATCGTTACGCGTCAATATAATTTACAAGCAAGCGGCACTGCTCCTACTTCCTCTAGCTGCCACTGTTTTTAGTATAAAGAAATTAACTACTTAATTATCGTTCAATACAAAAAATATAAACAATAAATATAAAACAATTTTATTTCAAATATACAACAAAAACTTATTTTTTTTTTATATGATCAAACACAAGCACTATAGGGAAAATCCTTTAGGGCACTCTGGGAGTGGTACGTGTACGAATAAAGCGATTCACGTTGGTTTTGAATCGTTGGAGGTTATATTCGTTGGGAAAACGACCTCGGGAAGATCGTTCCATAAGGATGAAGTCCTCCAGATGAAAGAATTATTAAATTATGAAGTTCGAGGAGTAGTAAGCTTAACCACATATGGATGGGCGGTAGTGGTTCGTGGGCGGAATTAAGAGGGCTAGGTCAGCCGAGCACCTTCCATGAAAATATCTGTAAAAGAGAGTCAAATCCCCAACCTGTATTCGATGTTCTAGGCTGTCGGGGCTCTACGTCAGCTCGTGGTCTCCGATCAGACAAATGGCCCTCCTTTCGATGGAATCCAGTAGCCGAAGAGTATATTTAGGTTTGTTCGTGTTTCTTCGGATTCGAGTGTGTATATAATTATTTTGTTATATGTTTGTCTGATAAACCTAACAAAATATTCATAAATTATTATATTCTTAGATTTGTGACAAACAAATAATCATTTATTATATCACAACACCTATAAAATTAATCAAGTAAATTATTTAACATATTTTGAGCATGATCTGGCTTGGAAAACAGTGGAATACATAATAATTTTTATTTTAAAATTATTGTGTATGAAATGATGTGCCAAAAAGCACATACGCACGAATACGATAGGTAAACTCTTTGTGTATCGGACCGTATCGTACTGTAAAATACCGGTACAAAATATCGAGTATCGGTAAAAAATACCGGTACACAAAAATATCGTATCGTATCGCACATCCCTAGTCACCATTAAAGTTGAAACCATATGGTAAAAATATTTATTTTTCGATTTAGGTGAAACCCCAAATTACCATAAGGTTTTGCTTCAATAAAGATCAAGAATTACATAAGTAAATGCATGGGACCTTGCGGCTTTCGTTAACTGTCAAATTTGACATTTTATCCACAAAATATCGAAATATGGCATTTACTGATCGAATTTTAAAAAATATTTATTTGGAAAAGTTGTTTGTATTGCAATTTTATGCTTACATAGCGAATTCGAATTCCTTATGATCATTTTTATTTTCTAACCATTTTTGGTCAATATCTATTTTCATTGTAAACGGAAATCGACTCTACCACCGTAACTATAAACAAATGCGCGGCGCTATTATTCTCATATGTTCGTTTTTATTTCAACGTATTTATAATTTAAAACAAGCCTCACCTCTTCGTTGGTTAAATCTTTAAACTTATGAGGAGTTTCTCCACAGATGGCAGCATTTTTAAACTGTAATTTAATTTTTTGAGGAAAACGAATATTTTGGTAGAATTTAGAATAAATCTAGACGATGAGTATTGTATAAATAAATAGATTTAGATTAGATTAGACTTGACCTGATAATTTGTTTGTATATTATGTATAGGAGGAGTAAGGGTTCTGCGTTGCTATAGTTGTTGCAGAATTATACCGTTGACTCTTACTGCCATAAATAAACTACCTAATTAAACCCTATTGTATACGCCTCAACCTCTTCAAAGCTCAATAAATGGTATCAGGGCAGACTTAAAAATGTATACCACACCACATGATTTATTTTTATAATTTAAAATAAATAGGAAGGTATTTTTAGTTTTAGGTACCTATAATAAATGTAAAATAATGATAACAATTAATGATATGAAAATAATATAATTTAAAAGTATAACTATTAGGATAACAAGTACAATAAAAATTAATTAAATTCTAAGAAACTATTGATAATTTATTCAAAATTTAATTCTGTATCACTATCACTATCTTCATCTAAGCCTAAACTTATAATTAAGGGTTGGATATTTGTAATCATACAATTGTAAGAATTTTCCACCTTAAGTACATGCTGTACACAGTTTTTCCAGCTGTCTGCCGAAATTTTTCTTACTTCGTTTTTAATTAATTCTACTACAGATGCATTTAATGTAGGAGAAATTTTAGTTCTCCTAATATTGGATTTTAATTGGTGCCATATTAGCTCAATAGGATTGAATATACAATAGTACGGAGGAAGACGCAACACTGTATGTCCATTTTCTGCTGCAAGTTTGTCACACTCGTATTCCTTATTTATTTTAAAAGCTTTTAATGCTTCTAGCAGTTCTCGTTTTTTGTAAGTTTCTTCAAAATATAAATCATTTTCAATCATAAAATTTTGAATTTCTGCTTTTGTATTATTAGAATTGGGAATGATTTTTGCTTGCCGACTATGATATCTAGCATTGTCCATTACAATGACGGTATTTTCAGTTATATTTTTAAGGAGTTTATGTTTAAACCAATCTTCAAAAAGTTGTGTGTCGGTATCTTGATGGTTATCTAAAGAAGAATCTGCTATGTTTCTAGCTGAAAGCAAAAGACAATTTCTCTTACCGAAGATAAAGGAGTTTTTGTCAAAGTAGACGTCTCTGCTAAAGCATCCATCGAATTAAAATTTCTACTCAACAACGATTGATACATATTTTTAATTATTTGTTTCGCATCGGTAGATAACTGCTTTCTTTTAAAAATGACACTTAAAGATGCCCCCCTATCAGCACAATTCCAAGGACGCCACATTCTACCACTAATAAGCCTAACTAAAAATTACTCGCCGGAAAACCACTAAAGATTAAAATTATTAAAAATCACTTTGTATTTATATATGCATCAGGCATAGGTATAAATTGAATTTGTATACCTGGTCCGGCTCTGCTCGAAATGGTTTTAAAATTTGGAATTTCCTTATTTATTTTATGGTCGAAGGGATAATGAGGTTTATTGTAGTCAAAAGATCAACGGTATAATTCTGCAAATACTATACATAAGTTTTCTTAAGAGTTATGCCTAGGTTGGCTTTATCCGAAAGATGACCAGATACCCGTTTTATGGGATCACTTACCTATCATTTCAAAGGTAAAAATTTTTGATTAAAAACTTAATGGAAGCAAGAAGTCACATTTGGTCAAATTCACAAAATTTCATTTCTTGCTTCCATTAATTTATGAATTAAATAACATTTAAACCTTAAAACTTCCGGTTATTAGTTCCCAACACGGGTATTTGGCAGCTTTTGTTATGAAACGAAAGAGTAACGAAATATTTATGAAAAACGAAATGATGAATGCGTTACTAGCCCTGACCCATGACCACCTTGATATTCGGTTTTACCAAGGTTCGTAAATTTTTTTTTAAGAAATAAAAAATTTGTCATATTTAGTTTTTTTAAATGTATCATAATTTAAGTATTTTTACGTGCAAACGCACACCCAAATATTTAATTCTTTAAGAGAAGAGAACAATAAATTCGTCGTTTATATCCTGTGATATTTAGAAAGTTTATTTAACAATATATACTGATTGGTGTGAAGTAAAAATATAACCACCCTCCTAATTGTCTGGATTAGCTCTATACTATTCTATTATACATTATTTCCTGGATTTGTAAGGTTAAACGCGCATCAAATTGTGGATGCAGAAAAGCATGTAATGACCCCATTGTTTCTATTATAATTAATCAATTTATGTATGAATTTGACATATTTCATGAATAATGTATGAAATAACGCAACGTTGAGAAATAACAAAAAAGCGCGAATCACACGTACGTAGTAAATGCTATGTTTAATTGTTTTAATTTTTACTTTACTAACTAATATTATAAGAATAAGGAAAAATAAATAATTAACAAATAATAATTAATAGCAAAAAGTAAAGTAAGTGATATTAGAGCAGTCTATTTAGAATATGTAGGTTAAATAAACTGTAGGTAAGAAATAATACAGGGTGTTATGGAAATGACGTATTATATTTAAATGGGTGACTCCTGGGGTGTCCTAGAGAAGCGCTACATATATTTTTTTTTAAATCGAACGTTTAAAAAGTGGGATAATTCACCCCTAAACCCACCCAGTTACTCCTCGGCACATTCATATATTACATTGCCAAGCTGTGTAATCAACAGATGTTCAAGCCCAACGTTGCCAACTGTGTAAAAAATATAAAGATTCTTATAAAAATAATATTTAGCTTACCTAGTATCCAAATAGAAGTGAATCCAGGTGCCAGTACACTAGCAAGTAATCCAGGGCACAGACAACTTCAGGTTTTTTTTCTATGGGAAAAGCTTTATGCTCATCACGTACCCTGATGAACATGTGGAACTGCATAATAAGCTTATACCCACTAAACCCCATTCGGCCTCTTATTTCCAATCTCTCGGAACATTTGCACTAAATCACTTAAAGAAACACACAAACACCCACGAGTTTCCAATTATTTTTTTTGAAGATATACACTTATTATTAGATTACACAAAAGCAATAAATACTAACGCATAATTACACTTTACAATAACCTACCGTACACATAAAACAACAGCACTATAGAATTACAAATTATTTCGCAATAGAAATTTAGAAATAATAAAACGCTAATTTCTATGGGGTAATCAAATTTATTCATCCTTTACTGAAGAAGAATAATGAAATAATTATGTTGATAGACCCTTCCATCCCTTTAAAGTAAATAGTCTCGTATAAATAGCGCGGTTGCCATTTCCGAGACTATCATTATACAGAACAGTATTACAGAAGGAAATTCTACATTTTTATGAATATAACCTTATAAAACATCGAAAGTGGCAACGCTGTATTTTTAAGTATTAACCCCAGCCGCTGCAGAATAGGCAACCCGATTGTCCAAGATGAACTGTTTAGCCGGTGGTGTCTTACTGTTTTTTCAAGCAGATTTGTGTGTTAAATTGTATGTTAAAACTTAAACCCGAGTTTAAATTATTAAGTTATTTGTTCTTTTGCGACGGCAGTGCCCCAGTCCAGCAGTTTAATACCGATCGACGGAACCAACGTGTTATTTAGACAATAAGGGCGTACTTTTGTCTACACAGTAGCACTTTAAAATACTAATTTAGATTGAACGGGTTTGTTTGTGTGCGAAAACTAATGTGATTTTGTGATGTGAGTACTTGGTGTTTTTTATAAATTAAGTTTTTAAGGTTTTAAATAAGTCCGAAAAGGTAAATAAAATTGGATTTTTTTTTCTAAAGGGTAAGTGGCATTTATAAACTTTTAAGTTGTCCAGATCTGATGGGTGTCGTTCGAATTGAACAAATGAGAACATACCTGACCATTTATAAACTCCGCGGCGGTTCGTTCGAGTCAGTTCAAGTTTATAAATCAGTTTCCCAGCGAACTGAACTGAACCTAAAAGTTTATAATAATGTACCCTGACTGCAACTTGCAATCTGTCAAACGGTTATTGACCTTTCCAAAGAGTTTACCCTGAAGATATAACAACACTGTTGACATATGTTGCTTTGTTTACCTTCCTGGCAGGGGCACTACGTGCTCATTTTTGATTTGACATAAGGTCATGTACAGGGCATATTAAATTAAAGGGCCATTTTTGGATATTTTTCTTCAATTTGTTTTCATCTCATGAATTGCCGATTTAAATATAATACGTCATTTCCATAACACCCTGTATAATAGATCAATTAGGTGGGGCCTCTGTCCCCTTTTCATGAGAGGACTAATTGGGGTTTGATAGAAAGAATATTTTAAGAAGAATGAACTTACATTACCACAATAACCAATCCCATAAGTTATGGCCCATAGAGCAACTGGAGATACAGGTCGAGAAGTGGATCTGTGTCTCCGACGTATCGGCAAGGGAGAAGCAATATTAAAACATGGTCTAGTCATGGGCGTGCTATTATTATTTTAAATAATGTAATAAAAATAGGCAATTCTTCAGTAATTGCATTTTATGTTTGAAGGTAGGTAACTATTTTTATCAAGGTTTAAAAAATTACTTTTTACAAGATGTACAAAACATCTACATGATTAATTGATTAATGATGATTTTTCAGTTTTGGTAGTATTAATATCCCTTTCTAGCTTTCGCGTAAGTGGCAATTTAATATATTGATATATGTGATTCCTCTTCACCTACCCTATAAACATTTGCAATCATGGAGGTTTTTACCAAGAATATACTGATTCCTTATCACAAAGTTCATTTCGACTCATGCAACGAAGAGTATAGTAATTCATTATTTAGAGTTTTGAGAAAAACAAGTTTCAAATATTTGCTTGATAACTGTCCATCGTTATTTTTTAAATCAGACTAGATATCGCAATTTTGTTGTTCTGTGTCTTCTAGACTTAGTTGAACTTTAATAAAGAACCGCAAATAATTTTCTCTTTTGTTTTTTTGTTTTTTTTTCAACGAGTTACTATAGTATTCGTTGTATTATACCTAAAAAATTCAAATTAGTTTGTTCAATATACTATATTTTAAGCTGTTTTACATGGTGAAAAAATGAAGGCATTCAACTTACAACTAAACAAATACTTTTATTATAAAAATAAAACCTGATTATTCTGAATCTGTCAAATTTTCATTTTCATCGTCACTTTTTGCAGTGTTCTGAGCGCTTCTATTACTTCTTTTAGTCTCCTTGTCTTTTGCTTTTAAAGAATAATAGGAAGGATGGTAGACGGAAGGAATGGCTTTGCTTTTACACAGCTCTAGCAAACCCGTTAGCTTCTTAGTTTCAATTGGAAGTGGTTCTGTGTAAAGAATGGGAATATTTTCGATCACGTTATCTTTTCTAAGAAGTCTTTTTTGTAAGCATATGGATTGCGGTTCCTCCGTGTAATGGTATTTGAATTCAGCAACGTCTGGTTGGCTTGTCAAAAATTCAATTTGCTTGACTTTGCTTATCATAAATTTTTGCCCGCTCTTATCTTTCGCCCAGTTTTCAGTTAAAACAATATTGCTAAAACTGTAAAAATCACTTTGGGACATTTCCTTTACGTCGTAGGGTTGTCCAGTTACCTTGGCCATTTTAATTAACATGATCCATTGTATACTGGACTGACGTTTTTTGGCACTTTCTATAACAGCGTGCATGCTGTCGCCTTCATTTTGAGTGTGGCCCCTTTCTAGAAAACGATGTAAAATTTGTACCTTAAAAGTTTTCGATGCGTTAGCAAGCATACTGAAGACAAATCGGTTATTGTTTTGGCCTCCACAGTTGTCTGAATAAAATACAATTTTTTTTACCCCATTTCCAATTTGCTTTTTTATAAAATTAAGCAAACAACTTGATATTTCATTAGGTCCTCTTCTTGCTATGGATTCGTTCCAAACATAACAATGACCTTTGTTATTTCCCAGATCATAAATGGTGAAATTGTACGTGGCTAATTTACTTTTATAGTAAAAACTACTTATTTCACATGTAGGGGTAATCAGAACTTTTTGCAAATCAAAGCAAGCAACACACATGGTTTTATCCTCTACGGCTTGCAGTTTGTCATAATCTTTTAGATTCCGGACCACTTCCTTATTTTGAATATGTTGTTGATATTCACTTTCCAACGCCTTCTTCTCTTCATCACTAGCCATGGCATACACCACACATCGATCACACTGATCTTTCTTGGGCTTAAAAAATGCAATGTTGAACTCGGTGTTAAATATTTCTCGGTATTGTCGTAAAGTTGCTACTTGTTGCCTTGATTGTTGTTCTTGCATATAGGTTAAATACATTCTATGCATTTTGCAAATATTAAGTCCTTCTTCTAAATACATTTTATTTGAATTTTTTCGTATATAGTGTGAATGTACCACTGGGAACATTTTTACGTGGTCTTTTACGCTATCCCGTATGTTTTCATTTAACTTGTGTGGTCTGTTGTCATGTTTTCCTCTCGTGTCTTCTTTCACCATGCTAGTCTCTTCTATTCTACTTAGTGCAGTTCCGATAATTTACGCGGATTACTATAGCAACTCGACATGCTATAGTTTTCGAGGAAATTGAGAAATTGGTAAAGTAAAGTAACCCGAGATACTTTAGTATTCGTAGTATTTTACGGCCAAAAATTACTTACTATATTTTATGGAAGCATTTCTGGTTGCCTACCCTCTTCGTTTAGACATACTATACTTTTCCAGGTCAAAGCTTCTGGTAAATATATGCGCTCCATAATGGTAACTCAAAAACCCTCAAAAATGACTTACTATAAACTTCGTTGCATGAGTCGATTTATAAAACACAATATAATAATTATTGCCCGTTTTATCATTACGCAACTGAGAGGGTATATCGATCAAATATCGGACAAGCCCGATGTCCCATCGGGTGTCTCACGAGACGCATGCACTACCAACTGTCTGGAATATAACCGATCAAATTAGCTATAGCTACCTGTAATCATTGACAACGCACGATGTGGCCATATTTTTAAATTGAAGGTACTTTAATCAAGAAAATATATTATTTTGCATTTTAATATCAAAATAAACAGTATGAAAAGGAAGTTTAATAATATTGAAACTATAATACAGATGTTTTACATCTAGGTTCTTGTTAAAAGACTTTCATATTATGTAACATAAAACTAATCTAGTTAACTTATATCGTTGTTATAATGGATATTAATGATATGAAAATGATTTAAATAAATAAATAAATAATAAAATTTTGGTTCCTTATATACCTTTTACAATTTATTTTAAATGCTTAAAATACATTTTGGAGTTTTCTCGGTACGAGATTATTAAATTAAAATTTAATATATGTGACAACATTGTTATCCCTAGAAATATTTTAACCGCATTCTTTCATAGCTACAGATAAACTTATCGACCTGTACTAAACATCAAACTAGACCAATTTCATAAAAATAAATACATCACTAAACTGGGTAATTTTATTGAACTTCCCAATCAGCGGATCGTTGACATATTGCTGGTGTCAACTATCGAAAAACGCGAGGGTTCGCTGGACTATCTATATGTACAGTAGAACGTGAGAACGACACAGCTTGTTTAAAAAATTATTTAATATTTTCTTAAGGGTCTGAAATTTAAAACCCATTCGAGATAATGCTTTCCAGAGACTTATCCTGCTCCAAGGAATCTTGATTCCATCTTTAATTAATCGGTATTTTAATTAAACCAATGTAGATATAATTTGTTCTTAGATATACATGGCATAAATTCTTCTACGAATTAAATGTAGAAATAGCCTGTTAGGACGGGGTATCCATTTACTGTGTAAGTCTTAGATATCTCACATAATATTATCGATAGAGGAAAACTTTATATATAAAAATTAGGGTACTACTGAAGATGTAATATGATATTTTTAAATATGCAGTAACTATGACAGCAGGACCACTAAAATTGAAATATTTTTAAATGGAAAACTATATTTTTTAATCGTTATTAGTGCCCCTCCTTATTGCTTATGTAATCTCAATTATTCCTTGCCAATCTGTTGCAATGTTGCCAGATATAAATTAGTTTCCTGCTTTTTTGCTTTTATACGGCCCCAATAAATATATTACAGTTTCTTTATTGATTTTAATTCTCATCAGTCATTAAGTTTCAGTGATTTTCATATTTTAAAAATTATTTGAAATACCTTATACCGATCCTTACTAACCTAGTAAATAAAGTTTTAATAGGGTCTTTCCCAGTGAGCTAAAAATAAGTAAAATACTTCCAATATTCAAAGCAGGGGACAGGGGTTGCATGACCCAATATCGGTTATAAGCTTCTTTTCAAAAATAGTCGAATAGATAATAAAAAATAGAATGTCATCGTTTTTCATAAATATATCTCGATTGATCAGTAGGTATCAGTATGGTTTCGGATGATACAGTATTAGTATATACCGGTGAGGAGGAGAAGGCATTGAATAATGTGGTAAATGATGATCTAAATTTATATCCTAGTTGGCTATATTATAATAAACTAAACATAAATGTAGACACAATGAAATATAGGATATTTAAACAAAAAAATAAGCAAATATACCATATAAATATTAAAATAAATTACTTAATTTTAGAAGAAGGTCAAAATCTAAAGTATCTGGGTTTGGTGATTGACAATGATCTTAACTGGTCCCAACACATTATGCATCTCTCAAACAAAAACTACCTATGATACCTATAATATACATATGTCGAAACTATCTTACCAATAAAACTAAATTGAATGTGTACGCCTCTTCCTGTCACACGTTAGATATCTAATGCCAATATGGGGAATATGTGGGAAAACTAATTTTAACTTACTCAAAGTACTCCAAAATAATGTATTAATAATTCTCTGTAATTATGATTGGTTGACAAGTTCAGAAAATTTATATAGAGAGTTGAAAATACCAAAATTGGAGATGCTTCTAGCATTAGAACAGGTAAAATTAGTGTATAAAGTTTTAAAAAATAACCAAAGATATAATATAAACATCTTATTGTCCAATAACATACACAGTAACTAAACTAGATCTCAAAATAATATATATTGTATAACTACCAGGACGAATGTAGGATTGAGTAACCCAATAGTAAGAGCGGCTAAGGCTTATAATAAAATACCAGAGGACATTAGAGATCTTAGAAAATTATGTCAATTTGTTAATCGAGTGAAATTGTATTTTGGGGATTTAATTAGGAATACGTCCAGCATTGTGAATTTATTACCTATTGATGCTCGAGGCCAATGCTATCAGGCACTGATTAGAGTATAGTATTCAGGTGAATGTACATTATTGTTTTAAAATGAAGATTGTTTCTTCAAAAAAAAATCTTTACGTCTAAGTTAGCAATGAAAATTAATAATTACAATAATTGCAATCTACTTAATTTTTGACGTTTTGTTGTTAAACTATTTTGTATGAAATTAAACTCAAATAAAACTATTTATTAGAGAGGCATTTCAATGCGTAATACCTCCGACTTTATCAAACGTAAGAGACAATTTTCTATCTAATTAAAACTTTCATAAATCAAAATTTTGTACAACTTATTTAACTAAGTAAATTATTTTTTGTATATTATTAATAATTATTACGACGTCGCATAAATATTATGATACAGAAATAAATTAAGTTTTAATTTTCCTTTAATAAGATTAGATTTAGTTTTTTATATAAGGGTATGGTAATTATAATATAATAAAATACACGATAGCATCAGTCCAGACTATCTGCACTTAAAATAGACATAGTTACAAATAATATAATAATTACCGAAAATTTTGAAAAAACCGTTACGGTTTGGCAACGGTGCAGATAATAATAAAATTATTTTAGAGTTATAAAGAGACTTAGTGGATGTTTCATTTCTTGATGAAATTTTATAAACAGTACTGATATAACCCAGATGTAAGTGTCATTAAAATTTTCTGATCAAATTAAAATCAATAAAGAGTCTGTAACATGTTTACTGCGACCGTACAAAAGCAATAAAAATAGGAAAATAATTAATATCTTGGCAACACTACCACAAATTGGGGGAAAAAAATGGAATTACATAAGCAATAAGGAGAGACAATAATATCGAGTAATAGTCTATTAAGATATAAGTTTCATAATACATTATCTTAGAGCACGCGTTTAATTTAGAAAACGACCCAACGAGTTTTCTAATGTATAAGTGCTCCAATTCTCTTATGAACCGTGTATTTTATAATACTTTTTCTATTTGGGTCTTTAAAGTATGAAAAACTTAAAAAAACATAGTAGATTTTTTCCAATTAAATTAATATTTTCTTTTTGGGTTGGCAACACTTTTACAATTTAATAAAATGTTACAAGTATCAAATATGCCATGACAGAAACAATTGAACACAACAAAGCTTCTTCCCATCCGTCATAATTACGGGAAATTGCAGAAAATAATCTAGAAAAAATATGCAAAACTTTGAGTTATGATGGTGCGAGCAGAACAAAGTTCAAAATATTGAACAAAATAATAAATAACACTATTGAACAAAATATTGTGTCGACACAGAATCTGACAGGAATAACAATTAATGCCCAGGAAATATCTACAGTAACTATATATATATATATATAAAGTAGTGTGTATAATACTATATTGAATTAAAAATAAAAATAGTATTTTATTGAATAAAACTTTAGAAATAGAGCATAAACTGGAAGATATTTATTTTATTATGTTATTTTATAGTTGTGATTAGATATTAGTTTACGGACACCGTCAGCATGTTATATATTTCCGAGTATAGGTATTTCAGATAAATATCTAGTAAAAATGATCTATTTGTAAGGTTAAAGATTAGTATTTTAAAGTTTTCTATAAAAAATTTCTGTCGCATCCATAATGCCTAGAAAAATAATTTCAACGAAATCGAAGTAAGCTTAAAATTCGGACCCTATTTGCTGCCAACATAAACAAAATAAAATTTCAGTTTCATAAAGTGGCAGGTTATTCAATTTTATTGCATTTCATAATGTAGCCTTTATGAAACCCAAATAGAAAGAAAATATAGGGTATTCCATTTAAAAATATTTAAATGTTAGTTGGCCCGCTTTTATGAAACACACTGTATATTTAAAAATATGCAATAATTGAAATTGCGAAATAATACGACCAAAACCTAAAAATCATCAGTAATCACTTAATCATGTAGTTATTTTTTTCCATGCTGAAAAAATTTTCATCTTGTAAAAAGCGTTTAAACAGTGATAAAAATAGTTACATACCTTCAAACATAAAATGCAATTACTGAAAAATTTCCTATTTTTATTACATTATTTAAAATAATAATAGCACGCCTATGACTAGACCATCTTTAAAAGGATATTGCTTATCCCTTGCCGATACGTCGGAAACACAGATCCACTTGTCGATCTGTATATATTAGCGGTATAATCTCCAAAGATTTTGACACTACCTTTAACTTTAAACTTGATATTGAATTAATGACAATAAGAAAGAGAAGCGAACCTAAAGTAGATCATAGTTGTATATTTTTTATATTTCTTATATTTCTCATTTGAACAAATTAACTTCGGTTACAAAGATAAATAATTATTACACAAGACAACAAAGCTTGCCATATTTCCAAATGTCATTTACATCTTCAAATTGGGAATGTTTTTCTCTACTTGACAGCTCTTAAATACAATATCATTTACAAATACAAATTTCGGTTTCCGCGTGGCTGTGACGTCGTTAGATGGGCGGGCCAATGACGTCACTAGGTATCGATTTTCGAGGGCAAGAGTGAATACTGCTCTGACTCGATGTAACTGGGTTTCCGAATTTTCCTTGCCAAAGGAAATATATTATAAGCGGTATCTTAGGATAAAGTTGTTGCATGTTATAGGATTTTGGGTTAAATTTCTGCCAATATAAAAACAAAATGTGCGTATTTTAGTCGACTTTTCTTTTTAGTGTATGGGAATCGAAAAAGCGAAGGGAACAAACAAAATAGTGTTAATTATACTTTAATATTAGCTCCAAATGATCTACAAACTAAATCATAAAAAAGTATACAGGGTGTCCAACAACTGATGGGCCATAGAGCAACTAGAGATACTAAACATCAGACTAGACCGATTAAGTCATATAAGTTTTTCGAATAATAAATCTATGATTTTTTCCTTATCTGTTATTAAGCATTGTTAATCAAATATTCTCAAAGAATGGTAATTTCTAAACTAAAGAAGTATACTTGGCGCGATGTTAAAAGCTCTAACCGTTTCCGATATATTTCCAGACGAATTAGAAAGGAAGAAAATTAGCGGGAAGCCTTGTCCAGACTATACAGAGTATAGTTTTTGCAGAATTATATCGTTGATCTCTTGACTGCAATCAAACCTCATTATCTATTCGACCATAAAATAAATAAGGAAATCCCGAATTTTAAAACCTTTTCGAGCAGAGCCGGACCAGGTATACAAGTTCAATTTATACCTATGCCTGATGCATATATAAATACAAAGTGATTTTTAATAATTTTAATCTTTAGTGGTTTTCCGGCGAGTAATTTTTAGTTAGGCTTATCAGTGGAAGAATGTGGCGTCCTTGGAATTGTGCTGATAGGGGCATTTTCATGTGTCGGGAATGGATACTTAAATATTTAATAGCTGTTAAACAATTTAGGGAAGAAAATCGTCCAATTATTTACCTTGACGAAACATGGATCGATACCCATGACACTCCAAGAAAAGGTTGGGATGATTCTTCCAAAAAATGTCAAACCAAGGCACCATCAAATAAAGGCAAAAGAATCACAATATTACATGCTGGTTCAGAGAACGGGTTTGTTCCAAATTGTCTGTTGCTTTCAGCTAAAAACATAGCAGATTCTTCTTTAGATTACCATCAAGATACCGACGCACAACTTTTTGAAGATTGGTTTAAACATAAACTCCTTAAAAACAAACCTGAAAATAGCGTCATTGTAATGGATAATGCTAGTTATCATAGTCGGCAAGCAAAAATAATTCCCAATTCTAATAATTCAAAAGCAGAAGTACAAAATTTTATGATTGAAAATGATTTATATTTTGAAGGAACTTACAAAAAACGAGAACTGCTAGAAGTATTAAAAGCTTTTAAAATAAATAAGGAATACCAGTGTGACAAACTTGCAGTAGAAAATGGGCATGCAGTGTTGCGTCTTCCTCCGTACTATTGTATATTCAATCCTATTGAGCTAATATGGCACCAATTAAAATCCAATATTAGGAGAAATAATATTTCTCCTAAATTAAATGCATCTGTAGTAGAATTAATTAAAAACGAAGTAAGAAAAATTTCTGCAGACAGCTGGAAAAATTGTGTACAGCATGTACTTAAGGTGGGAAATTCTTACAATTGTATGATTACAAATGTTCAACCCTTAATTATAAGTTTAGGCTTAGATGAAGATAGTGATAGTGATACAGAGTTAAATTTTGAATAAATTATCAATAGTTTCTTAGAATTTCATTAATTTTTATTGTACTTGTTATCTTAATAGTTATACTTTTAAATTATATTATTTTCAATTATCATTAATTGTTATCATTATTTTACATTTATTATAGGTACCTAAAACTAAAAATACCTATATATTTATTTTAAATTATAAAAATAAATCATGTGTTGTGGTATACATTTTCAAGCCAGCCCTGATCCCATTTATTGAGCTTTGAAGAGGTTCAGGTGTATACAATAGGGTTTAATCAGGTAGTTTATTTATGGCGGTAAGAATCAACGGTATAATTCTGCAACAACTATACACCAAGTAAAGTGACCTATTAGAAGTATCTCGAGAACTAAAGGAGAATTTATTTTGAAAATTTGGCTGTGGCTATAAGAGATGGTTTTCAACGTTTATAAAATATTTTGGATGGTGCGGTGTTGCCGGATCAGACCGAAAGTGGTAGCAACTTCGGAATTTTAAATGAATTACCCTATATATTATATTTTTTTTGGAATCTAGGTAAAAATCTAGAACAGTTTTCTGTATAATATCACATACCTATCTTTAAGACTTTTTGAATTATAAATAATCTTGTAATTTTTTAACGGCGTATCGGGACCTGAAGAGAAAATCATATCTTTTTAGCGGTTACAGTTAGAAAGTTTCGAAATTTTATAATTTTGAACAGTATTTAATTAGTTTTATACAGGGCGTCTCCATGACAATATTTCTGAGGGAGATGAATTATTGCAAAAATCTCCTTTTTTTAAATTGGACACCCTACCCTATATTTGATATGTTTTGGAGGATCGAATTTTCTATCTAATGATATTAAGTATTCCTATAGCTATCTTCAATATTTTCGTACTTATGGCGAAATTTAAAAATTATCTTATAAAAATATATTCTTTGATAATTGGCTGTGGAATGGAATCATAGAAACAAAATAGTGAAAAATCCATGTGACTTTATGTCTGTGTTATTGTAATAAAAATGGCTAATTCACATTATTCGAGCTTAGATATTTTATGTTTATTTTATATTCATGAGGACGACATTAGGAAGATTGCAGGCAAAAACTGGTCACAGGTGGCACAGGACAGAGTGACGTGGAAAAATTTAAGAGAGGCCTATGTCCAGGAGTGGATGCAGAATGGCTGAATAAGAAGAAGAAGAAGTGGTAGAGTTTTACCTAGAACTTGCAGAAAATTTAATCAACGTCATCCTGATGCGGCTCCTATGACTCCAAAAAGTTGATTGGCCGAGGAGGTCCATGGAAATGGCCTCAAGGTCAGACATAACGTCAAATGGATTTTTAATTATTTTGTTCCTATGAATCCAGCCCATAGATAGCCAACTACCAAAAAATATATTTTTATAATATAATTTTTAAATTTCGCTATAGGTCCGAAATTATTGAAGATAGGTATAGGAACACTAATATCATTAGATAAAAAATTCGATTAGCAAAATATATCAAATACAGGGTGTCCCATTTAAAAAAAAGAAGATTATTGCAATAATTCATCTCCCTCAGAAATATTGTTATGGAGACGCCCTGTATAAAACTAATTAAGTTCTGTTCAAAATTGTAAAATTTCGATGGTCTTGTGAAACTATTGTCAAAATTTCAGCTGTCTAGCTCTAACGGCTAAAAAGATATGATTTTCTTTTCAGGTCCCGATACGTCGTTAAAAAATCACAAGATTATTTATAATTCAAAAACTCTTAAAGATAGGTATATGATATTATACAGAAAACTGTTCTAGATTATTACCTAGATTCCAAAAAAATATTTTGCAAACGATGCGAACAAACCCGAACAAACCATCTCTTAGCCACAGCCAAATTTTCAAAATAAAATATTATTTAGTTCTCGAGATACTTCTAATAGGCCACTTTACTTGGTGTACCCTGTATACACACACTGTATTTTGTTGTCAATGTATTCGTTCAGTATATAATATAACGGATAATATGTCACGTTTGTACAGAAGAGAAACATTAGAATTTGTATTTTTTATTATTTATATTTTATTACTTACTTTCTTTTACAATTGTAAAATATATTGGTTAGTATGGACGTAAATAGGTTTAGCTGTTAGCTCTGATTAAATCTGAACTTCATTATTTTCGCTTTATGCAGGCTAACAAAAGTTTATTAATCAAAGTTAGTAAATCGAAATATTGTTCTCATGCATAGCATCGAAATTAGTTAGCTTTTAGTTCGATTTTGAATCTGGCAAAATCGAAATTATGTAGGAATTTTCTGTTCTCGCCGTATTTTGCACATTAAAAATATAATTTTCAGGTTACCCAAGTAACACGGATTGTCCAAAATTTTTTTTAAAGCTAATCATTGGCATGGATTGTAACGGTTGAATTTGGTCACTAAGTACTTTGCTATTTATTCGTTGTAATTTTGCCTTGAACTTTTGAGTTTTATAGATATACAGTGACGGGCTTGCAGTACTAACCTTACATCCTGGCGTTGCCATGTGATGTGCATTGACTTTATGGGGTTTTGTCTCCAATATGCCTCGTAAAACCTGTTAGAGATTTCTCACATGCTGTGTCTAGCGTAATACTTTTTGGGAAGAGTCTGCACTGGTTGTAGGACTTCATTCTGGGTTCATCTTGGGTTCTCAGGACTGATTCCCCCAGTTATATGCATCTAAAAGCTTTAAAACCATCTCTGAAAATTGACCGTTGGTTCTGTAGGCATTATTTCTCTGATTTAAAGGCCATCTCTCTCTGTAAGCCTTCGCACAACAATAATTCAGACTCACCTGTATCTTTTCTGTGGGATTCCGACCTTCGGCATGTATCTCTTGCTTTGGTTTTTACGAATTTCATCTCTCAGGGTGCATTGCTTATTTCAGTTTGAGTGACAGCTGATCACGGTCAGAGGTTAAATATTTTTATCTGCTAGCTGGATTCCTTTCTGCTGTGACGTGGGTTGCACGGCCTAGAGTAGATCGTGATTTTTGTTGTAATATACACAAGAGAAGGTTCTTGGTGTGATGCATGGTACTGCATCGATATTTTGTCAAGGCTGCGACTATAGTTTATCCGCAACATCGGGTGTCTATGAACGCGGCTTTCTATTTCTTTAGTCTGGTATGTGCCCTGTGCTAGGTTATTTTCTGCTTTGTGTCACCGGATCGGTATTAGAGAAACCGAAGTTGCCTGCTGAGAGTTCATAGAGATAGAGAAGAAGTATTCGTTTTTTTTGGCTGTCAACCGGTATATTAATCGAAAAATCGCTAGAAATCGCCCCTTTCAAAGTCAAGTGTCGACGAGGCCACAAGCCGTTAGTTTTTCGAATAACACCTGGGAAATATTCCCTGCCTGAGAGGCGATTTGGTTTTTCGAAGAAGTGTTAAAATAGTGTCAGTTTTTCTCCCTTGGATTTTGGAGTGTGGCACTTATTTTCCCCATATTGGGATTTGCTTGGTAGCTGCTGTTTGACTGTGAAGGCGCCATTTCCGGGCAGAGGCCATTTTGGAACTTTGGAACCTCTTAAGAACCCTTGATCATCTTATAAGGGTCTTCCGCCCGGGTCAAGATTGACTTGTATTCTGCCTACTGGGTTGCCATCCACTTGGTTTTCACCACCAACAGGAGTGGTCCTTTTAACCATCAAAGGCTGGTATCGTTTTAGTCAATAAGTTTTTTTTCCCTTTATTTACTAACCATTATCTTTCTCGTACAGCACTGGGTTTCGTAATTTAACGATTCATTTCTACCTTTAATTTTGTTTGAAACAATAAATGATAAGTCATATAATTTATAATATGTGTCTCATTTAGTTCGCTGCACTTTTTTTTATAGTATACAGTGGTGTCGACCAGTGGGTTCAGGTTAAGAGGATCCCCGTAACATCTGGGAGATTTCCAGCTTAAATCTGGCATAAGCTGGTGGCGCAAAAGGACCTTCTGTCGCAGGTAGCTAGCCGGCTGCTGCGCATCACTGGCCCTCCCCTTAGCCTGGAACAAATGTCGCCAATTGCCATTTCCTTTTATTTCATTTTTCTACATTTCAATAATTTTACCAACAGCGGTTGCTCTAGGGGTATTCGTCATAATACCCCTAGCTCTTAAAATACTTTATTGCGCCATTGCAACTCCAAGTCGTATCAGGATAACGTTGCGACAACCCCCAACATTGCTGTAATCCGGCTTTTAAAACATGCAGCTCTTTGATTTTCATTTGCATCTGTAATAACCTTAAAGCTGCATAATTTTACAACTAAATTTTCCAACGTTACTAGTTTGCTTTCAAACTTTGCTAAATATTATATTTAAATGCCATTTTTCTTGCCAAACTACAGCTGGAAGAAATAGCCATAATTTTTTGTTTGATAGTACCATTATTTTGCCAAAAAAAGCTATTTTATGGACAATGCCATTAGGTCATAATATTATAGTAAAGTCAACTTTACAGCTAACAAATGGAAATCCAACAACACATACAATAATGTAGTAAATTATAGGCCAAAAAGTGGTAAAGATTAATACAAAATAACTGGATAATTAACCACCATGTCTTATGTTGACGGCCATTTATTTCGTACCACATTGGGACAGGAGAATAAAAGAGAACATCGGCCATTTTAAGAAAATTGATAATTTTTATTTTTGCTTTTAAAAACAACAATATTACCGAATAAAAATTTGCACATCTAACTTTTAATTAGACAAACTTGTTCAGGAATATTTTTAATGCATTTTTATTTCAAACATATAATTTTAAATTAATACAAATTTTATTGAATTTTCAAAAATATAGGAAATAAATGAAGCCAGAGAAGAGCCACATTCATTTTGTTGTCCAAAAAGTTCGAATAACACCCATAAATAATACCGCCTATAAATAACTAATACTATACCGCCATTATGCTTCATCAGCCATCTAAATCCATATAATAATCTAAATATTGGCGTGCCCTAACCTATAAAAATTCTGCAGCCATATGCCTGTAAAATCTATTTAAAAGCCGGAAAATGTTGTACCATTTCGGCTGACACAGCGTTTTAAGGGCGTCATAAGAGTGTCTAGGCAGCTTTCTGTAAAAGCTAAAATGCTCTAAATTTAGCTGGAATAATTTTTAAAAAAATCGATATCTCAAAATAATATATGATCACACTTTTTTAAAAATACTAATAGCTTTGCGTGTTTAGATATGTCTACTTTTTCCCAAATTGACAGAGTGGTCCTCGGCATTGAATATTGTGACCAAATCGTTGATATCTTCTTTGTCTTGGCATTTTCACTGAAATAAGTTAGTAGCGCCGACTCAGAACCAGGATTTTGAACTTTGTTTCCCGTACATCATTATTTGATACAGTTATACGCCTTGTCATTACTCGGGCGCCTTTTAGTTGGCAGAAGATCTTCTTCTACTATTTTTGCTGCTTCTCGAATTTCTGGTGGAGTAGCAGCAAAATCAAATTCCTCATCATTTTTAAATAATATATTGTTTAGTTACATGGAAACCATATTCAAAAAATTATATTTGCCATCTTGATGTGTATTATTACCTACGTTATTTTACCACCTGAGGTTATTTGAAATTTATGTCTAATTTTTCAATGGAAAAGTCAAAATAACATTTATTTTTCATTAATGATTTTAATTCAAAATAATAAGAACTGAATGTTAGGTGTAGTTGTAAATAAAATGGTATACAAACCTCGTTGAAAAGTTTCATTACTATCTCGACATTTAGTTAACTACCGACTCTCTCGACAGGGATGAAACACTTCGGTACGTAATATACTATTCCTATATTTATATTTTTGACTTGTTTTCTTTTAAAATTTTAGTCACATAACCTTAAACTGACGAAACGTCAAAAGGTTTGTTCGACCTAGAGTAGAGAGCACAGGCTAGTATCGATATCAACGACTATCGTTATTGTATATATTAAAAGTACTTCTCGAATTATTTTTGAAATTCGTGTTAAATTGTCGTTTAAATTTTTCAATTTCATTCATAGTTGTTATTTTTGAAATTTTACTCAATTACGTTTGGGCATAATTAGTCTATGACTATAAAAAATTTTATTAATAAAAAAACGAGCTCTTGTTATATTACCTTCGATTAAATATAACGGTAATTAACCCCAGTTAAACTGACGGCGCTTAAGATTTTTGGATTAAACTGTCTAATCTAAGTCTAATTAAAAGCAACCGGTGCATACCGCCGTTAGACATACATCTAATCCGAATGTATCTGTTGTGAACAAACCCGAACAATTCCGAACAAAGTAGGTGTAGAATGTTTTGAATTTAATTTAAAACGTTTTTCTATTGAGCCTTTCACACACGATGAGCACTTTCAATTTACTTGACAACGAGACCACGAGCTGACGAAGAACCTCGACAGCCTAGAACATCGAAGACAGGTTGGGGATTTGACTCTCTTTTACAGGTATTTTCATGCAAAGTGCTCGGCTGACCTATACTCATACGCATAAAATGTTATATTAGTTTTGTAATCCCATTATTTTTCAATTGTTGCCAGTGGCGGCTCGTGACCTATGATAGAGGTTGTTCACAAGTATGGTGAAATTATTTTTAAAATTTTATTGTTGTGTAACGACCAAACAATTACTTTCTAGACGTTTTAAATGTAGAAACAAAAGAAGTAATAAGAAAATGCGTTAGGTAAAACTGTAATAGATGTTGCTGGTTCGTAATAAAACATCAGCGGACATTAGCCATGCTAAAGGTATATTTTAAAAGAACTACATTTTAGATCAGTCTTAATATCAACAACCTACTCAAAAAAGGGTTGAGTATTGATTCTTCTCTCTCCTGTTACAATCATCCTTATATTATCCTATTATAACCTTAACTACTTAATCTACAACCTTAACCCATAAGGTTCATGTCCTTGTTATTGTTATATTATTATAACTAATAACATCATTAGCACGTCTGACCATCGATCGTGATATTGAAATCAGAACCAATGTCAAATAATATTATAACAATAATAAACCAAACTGTTTTACAAGATATGAGTAAAAATAGAATATGCCTCTATTTTTACCTCACACCTCCCTTGGGAAAGGAAAAAAAAAATCAAAGGTCTAGAATTTTTTTTTTTTTTTTTTTTAGACCTATGTATATTATATACATACACAAATGCGCTGCACTAACTAAATGTGTGCGCTAAAACTCATTCTATAATTACACTTTTATAACTAAAATTTCTATAAATATCGACTATAACTTCTATATCAACTATAACTTCTATAAATATCGACTATAACTTCTAAAAATATCGACTATAACTTCTAAACCTACATTTCCACAATTACAATATATTATTACTCTTTTACTTTCTTGATGCCATTAAGTTATTATTCACGTTACAAATTACTCGCTGAATATGCATTTTTAATTCTAAAGAATCAACTTCCTTTGAAAAAAATAATAACAATAAATTCAATTGTTTCGTCTTCTATTGCAATTAATTTGCAAATATGTATATGTATAATATACATAAGTGATGAATCATCATCACATACGGATATCAGGTCTCTCAACGATGCACTTAAGGCTAACGCCGATCGAGAATTCTGATTTTTATATTCCGTATTAATATATTTGAATCGCAGGTCTCACAACGATGCACTAAGCTAACTTCATTCAAGAATCCTGGTTCATAGAAAAATAAAAAAAATATATTAAATATTTCTTATTAAAGACGAAAATTTTTATATGGAGTCCTATTTTATCACACTTCAATAAAATTTTAATTACATAAAATTATTTCTTTCGGTTTAATTTTACTAAAAAAAACAATCGCTTAACTCAATGCCATCAATCAGTCGCTGTCACATCCTCGGTGCCATACTCGAGAAGCCAAAAATTGCGTTCAGTATGAAATAAATTAAAAAAATTCGAGTCATCTTTAAAATAAAATTTAAAAAAAACAAACACGTTATAAATACAAGGTATCATCTAACTTACAGTCCTTTAACACTTTCAAAATTTTATCAGATGCTTTGGGTCCCCTTTTCCATAACGTCATGTGCCATTAGTCCCACGTTGAGTACGAGCGGCTTTTTGCCTCACCTTTCTTCAACAAAGGCCTCACACGTACATTCGCCTTCGTGGACATGGTCTGGTCATTTGAAATCTGCTTTCTATCAAACTTTGGACGTATAGATGTATTAAAAGGTTTACCATTGAAGGGCTTGTGGTATGACCCCTTCATAAATAACTGCCTTACACTTTTCATTTTTCACTAATTTCACTGAACTAAACTTTTTATTCACTAATATTGGACTTGCATGACTAAGTCCACTGGCAGGATCGCCATGTAATAGATGTTGCTGGTTCGTAATAAAACATCAGCGGACATTAGCCATGCTAAAGGTATATTTTAAAAGAACTACATTTTAGATCAGTCTTAATATCAACAACCTACTCAAAAAAGGGTTGAGTATTGATTCTTCTCTCTCCTGTTACAATCATCCTTATATTATCCTATTATAACCTTAACTACTTAATCTACAACCTTAACCCATAAGGTTCATGTCCTTGTTATTGTTATATTATTATAACTAATAACATCATTAGCACGTCTGACCATCGATCGTGATATTGAAATCAGAACCAATGTCAAATAATATTATAACAATAATAAACCAAACTGTTTTACAAGATATGAGTAAAAATAGAATATGCCTCTATTTTTACCTCACAAAACACATTTTTATTTATTTTTTAATTTTACACAAGGAAATACAACTTTTGGGAAAATAAGGAAGGTTTTCTTTGTGTGTATAGTGCTTAAACTTAAAGTCCGTTCTTCGGTTCTTAATTGTAGAAAATTGATCAATAAAGTTTCACCTTTCCCATGTTAAATGGCCAAAGCCCCGCTATCCCCCGCTGTCTCCCGCCACCTGTTACTACAGATAAACTGCATTATGCCCAGCCTACTTAATCGCACATGCGAGCAAGTCTCGTCATAATCGCCATTAACCTCGATCGAGAGCCAATAATATGCAGTTTGGTTGACGGTACGATAAAATATTAGGGAGGGTCAGACTTTATACGATAAATAATATTCAATGAATATAAATTAATATTTTTTTATTCGTTTTGGGGGTGCACGTGCGCATGTGCTCCAGTGGAAGGACCGCCACTGATTGTATCAAACTATTTCATTGCTATCTAAAACAACCAATGACATTCTCCACACATCATTTATATTTAACCCTTTTTAAAATAAAATTAAATGATGTCCGATGCGCCCAGTACAAGTTCATCGGTGACTGGTAATGTACATTTGCAATTGATAATGCTATTAAATTTTACAAATGTCATTAAACGACCAATCCAATAAATAATTCTGTCGATAATAAATATATTTATTATAACTATACTAGTGATCATTGGCGCAACATAGATATGAAAACAATGCCAGCCTGGGTTTTTAAAAATTAATATACCCATGCAAGGCAGTCAATGGATACTGGATACTCCCGGGCCAGGTAGATCGTTTCATCCTTATTTCGACAGCTTTCCATATTCTGGTGTATCGATCGTAATCAGTGTTGAATATATCGTAGTGGGAAACTATTCAATGCAAACGGCAACTAATTCGCAAAGTAAACACACCTTAATAGCAGAGTCGTTAAAAGACATAGTAAAGGGTGAACCACACAATTATTTTTTGTTAGGTTTTTGAAAACAAATTAAAAAAAAATAAGTAAGCATAGCTAAAGGTTTGATTACATTTAGACCAATCAGGAACTTCTTAGACGGAAATCATGATATGACGTTTCCATTGACCTGACCTAATTTTGTCGTATCTATTTAGAATGAAAGAATAGCACTACAAAAAAATCCTTTAAGGCACCCTGAGAGTGGTGCGAGAGCGAATAAAGCGATTCATGCTGGTTGTGAGTTGTTTTCTATATTCTTGTTCTATATTTGAATGACATCGTCCAGATATAAGAATTCTTATACAATGAAGTTCGAGGAATACTAAGCTGAACAACATGTGGATGGGCGGCAGTAGTTCGTTGTGTATTTATGCCATACGTTGGTCCAGGCTTCAGTTGCCATGGACATATATGTAAAAGAGAGTCAAATCTCCAACCTGTCTTCGATGTTCTAGGCTGTCGAGGTTTTTTTTATTTTACTGAGCGTAAAAGTTGATGGGGTTCAAAAGCTGCGCCTCAATATAGTATTTAACTCAATGCCTAAATGATGTGAAAAAGTGTCAAAAGATTCGACGATGCCGACAATTGACGAACATTTTCCCGACGAGGCGACAAATAAGAAAAAATTACATTGAAAAACAACTGTCAAAAATATAAGTTAATTTGAAGGAAAAAATATTTTTGTAAGAAGTGGAACTTTTTGCCAGCCCCCTGTACATTTAGGTAATTAGTCAAAATTTGATATTGATGCGTAGCTTTTCAATCCCAACAACTTTAACTAATTACTTTTTATCGTATCTTGACACACAAAATAAAGCTAAGAACCCTAACGTTGTTCTTAGCATATTTCATATTTCTTTAAATTCTGAACACCTAGTATATAAATTTGATAAAATAATATGCTTTTGACACGTTTGAAGACAATCAGGAGTTCTATGGAGAATAACTTTTTTCATAAACCAACAAAGTTTTCCCTCTTCGGGAGTCAATCCGTGGACACACACACTGTATATATTTTAAAATTTAACTACACGGAGACAAAGATTTAGTTAAATTTACTATAAAAATAGTAAAACTAACCATAATGTATGGTACTATATGTGACTGGAATAACTTTTAATATTTAGTCTAGGTAAACCATTTATGTTTTTGTAAAATTTTCCAAAATCTTTGTAAAAATGTTGATACATGATATTCCCAAGCGGTCACCCATCGTACTAATCGTGCCAAACGTCGCTTGACTGCACTGATCAATGCATGTTTCCTCTTAAGTTGTCATCCTATTATCTCTCACGAAGAACGACGTCCCAAGAATCCATTGAATCTGATTGATGCTTTTTATTCCTGTAAAAATGTTTATAACACCTCATTTAAGCACCATACATTTTAAAATATTTAACTATTGAAGTTATAAACAAATTATTTCCACATACATTCGTTTAAAATTTACAATATATTTTAAACTTGATTCATCAAAATTTATTAGAAACACTAACTATACTTTTCATAATTTATGTGTATCTACAATATTATTGTGTAATTAATACTCTATTTTATAGCAAATCGTACAATAACATCTTTACTATAGTAATTATTTTACGTTAGTGTTTGTTCCGTGCACGTACATACATTTGTTGTAAATTTTTTTAATAGGTTTCTTATAGTATCTAATTAGAGGAATTATATGTGTCCGCGCAATAGATCATCGTCACAAAGATCTTGGCCCACAGCATCGATTTCTTAATAATTTAACACCCGTCACATGGCTAATTTTACTCTTCTGAATCATATAACGCCAATATTTGGAACTGAGTTATTTTAATCACCATTAATAACCATTTTCCTATTATTTATAACAGCCCTGTCTTATATTGACTTAAAGTTATGGAATTTTCCTTATAGAATGTTAAAATACTAAGAAAATGAGTCATATTTTTAATCTACCTAAGGTGTAAACGAAACTTTCATATCAAAATATATTTTTCCTTAATAAAAAAATATTTTATATAGCTTCGGATAACGAACCGTCACGTTAATTTATCTCCGGTAACATTTTCATGCGTGACCGGTGTTACTGTGACCGACGATACAAAAATTCACAAATTTGTGGATAACAGCTAATACAAGCTATTTCTTAAACTTTTTAGACTGAAATGAGTATCTGTACTCTAGAGAATGACTTCGTGTAGTATTTTTCCCTTAATTAAGACTACTAGGTCTGAATTAACCCTGTAACCGGCGATATAACATAAAAACATACGCCTGGTAAAAAGTAGGCAATGTTCTAGTATATACCTAAATAAACATAATAAGGAACTTATCTAAACAGGAGCACGCTTTACACAAATTCAAACACATACCGCCATATGTGTAAAATTATTAGGCCGACCTGTAGTGGCTTTATTTATTAGCAATTTCTGCCGTGACCGGAGATACATTCAGCTACGGGGACGGAACTTCTGGTTAATAATTGCGTTAATTTTGACCCAACTATAGTTTTTTGTAAATTATTATTATGGATTACTAATAAAAAATGCAGTTAATACTATATTTTGCAGGAAATTCTACAATAAAATCTTTACTATAATCATTTTTCTATAGTCTTTTTCCGTGTAAAATACATAACCGTCCTCGGGACAGATTTCCGCCGATAATTACCAAAATGTTTTTTTTTAATTATTCCATTCTCTATTTAACAAGCCACTTTCCAGCCCTCCAACTTTCCATTTATGTAACATCCAAATGGGCACATTATCCCTGTACCTTCCGCTTTGCAAGACCAAGTGGAAAATGATGTCGCATATCAAAACATTCAGAGCAGCAGTCGTCTTGTACGTGCCAATGACATGTTTGACTCAATTTGACCTCTTGTTAGCGAAAAGGTACAATCCCCGAGGATATGCTAGGAAAGCCAATGAGGGGCTGTGTAATTGGTTTAAATTTCAATAGGTATACGGAAAATAAAATATTATGGATAAATTTTGGGAAGAGCATAATTATTGACTGTACGCTGTACGATGCTCAAATAAAATTATCCTTAATATCATTGGTAATGAAACATTTTTATCTGTATCTTCAAGTAAAAACTAACCAATATAAAAAATTAAGTTAAAGCTATTTTCAATATTATGTATTTCTACATCCATAAATAATAAAGGCCCCCCCTTATGACAGCAAACATTAATAAATATTAAGATCTGCAAACGTCATTTCAGACATAACACCTTAAATATATGAAATACGCTTAGACTTAGTTATAGAACATGATATAAATTTTTATTGTGAAATAGTATTGCCGACTATCATTCGACAGAAAATATACTATCGGCAAAATTTTCTCTCGTATGATATTATACCGTAGGAAATCCCATGTAATTTTTGAGGTGGCTTGGCTTGTTATTGTACGGTATACGAAAAAATATTGGAGCTGTCTGTTAATACGAGAAATAGGAAGAAAGATATCGTCGACATATCTATACGAGAATTGATAATGTATTGACAGGTGAAGTGCGTGGACTACATTTTCTAAACGAATCAAGAATATTTCAGACAAAATTGGATTTTCCATAGTATTTTTTTCACTAACATAATAGATTCAAGATAAGGTATACTGGTAAATAAGTTTGTGACGTCAAACGATATTAATTTTGAATTTGTAGTAACTTTAATATGTTTTCCTTTATTAATAAGTTCTCCTAATTTAATAAATGATGAACTAGATATCTGCACCTCTCCTTTTTGTTTTAATCTCTTCATCCCATATTAAAACAATTTGAAACCATAATAATTACTGGATATCCCATTGTATCCGAGAGCTTATTTATTTGGAAATGTTATGTGTATACCTTACATCTGATGAAGCTGCTGTGACGGTGAAACACGTGCCATGTTAATAATTAAAAGTGAAAATCAAAAACAGTGTTTTCTTTAATCATTTTGTTATGGATTTTCATCAAGTTACAGCTGAAACTATAACAGAATTGTTTATTAATGAGGATAAGTTAATAATATATTTCTGTGCAATTCTGTGGATTGAATTTGGCCGTAGTTCCCAAAATATTCCGTTTGAAACGTATCGTGAGGTGTGTTCTTAGGGGAGCAAGATAAAATGGGTAAAAAATTCCCTTTCGGAAAAAACTAATAATGCATTAGTTAATAAGAACATAACTGCAACTAAAAATAAGGTCACTAAAGAAGTATTTTAGTTAACAAAATAAATACTCTATACGATTTTTATAGAGATAGATTTTGGCCTGACAAATATACTATTTCCACTACAATTTATATGTTTCGACTCTCATTTCTTCACTAAAAAATCGTTTACCACAATTGACAATTTCATGACATCCATCTTGATATTTTCATCGATTATTATTTTTTATTTTTTGTTACACCTTATTTGCCTGATGACTGGTAAAGCCATATGGGTTCTCCGTATCCGATAATTGAAGAGTTTCCCATCAGAACACCTTATGTCACAATTTATCAAATTTGAGTTGGCAGAAACTCTTTTTTTAGATACATTGAACTCGTTGTTTTTACGGACCTTTAAAAGTTACTACTTTCTTTAGACGAGTATATTTTCCATACATGCGATAGTTTTCAGTGGCATGGTTTATTGTATTTAAATGGATGACTCCTTGGGTGTCCTAGAGAATCCCTACATACCTTCTATTTAAATCGAATGTTTAAATATTTCGTAGAACCCCTTATGTTACCCGATCTGCTTCCACGTGCAACGTCATATACCGCTGTTTTCAATTAACAAGTGTATGTAGGTCAGTAGTCTACCAGCGATGCCAGATCACAACACGGGCCTCGACTCTGGCCGATCGAGAACGGTGGTCAATCGCCACGCGGCGCACATCAAAGTCGCGTCCGTCCGCGAACATTCCCACGTATTTGGAAACGAATTTTAAACGTTATGGCATTTCCGGTTAATAAATAAGGTGTTAAATTTACCAGTTATAGATAACATTACATTTTTTTTGTGAAATAATTTATTGTAATAAATATAATGTGATTTCAAATTTGTATGATTTTACTATTTTGTGCTGTATTTTTTTTATGGAAATTTTTATGGAAACGAATTAGTTGTAAATAAGACCAAAGGTAAAAGTTTGGAAAACAACTGACAATGCGGGTCAAGGACCTCTTGTTGACAAAAACTGATCATACGTTTGTTCGTGTTTACAATTCTTTGTGTTGCAAAAGGTTTCTCGTCGTCATTATATGAAAATAATTGTTCAAAAAGGTATGACCCCGGGTATGATAGAATGAAAACGACAAAATCACAGTATCTGTGTAACAATGGTTGACATGTATACAGGGTGTCCGCTAATTAATGGTACATGGAAAAACCACGAACTCCTTACGTAAAAATATTAGGATTTAATTATACTTACTTATATCCGAAAGTTGATATTAACTGAGATACAGGGTGTTAAATTTAAAACTTCATTTTTATTTTTCTTTAATAACTTTGCGAGAAACTAACGGTTTTTCACAATATTTGCCAATTATGGTTTTTTTAGGACGAGAAATTGATTTTTTGTGAATATTTAATGGACAATGTCTGCGGCATTTTTCGCACATTTATTAGGTCATAACTTTTTTGTGTCTTAGTGTATTTAAGTTTTTAATGAAAATAATACTTTCCTCATATTTATTACGTAAAAAAGCTATACTAACTTGAGGTCGCCCATAGTTACCATTTCGGAGATATATGCATTTGAATTGTTTAATGCACCCTGACCAATTACTATTAATTAGCAAACAAAATTATTTTCTTAAATTAAAATATGAGGAAACAAAGTTTAGAGATACAGTTGCTATGAATAACCTCCATGTTGTTATTGTTTGTTGATTATTGTAACATAGCTGTGTGAGAGAATGTTTGATTTTTGAGTTTATCGTAAGTTAAGTAACAATGCCGAGACACAATTTGTTTTCAAACGCATAAATGCGGTATATGTTGTGTGTATACGCGCAGGAAAATTTTAATGGAAGAGGTGTCTAGAGACGTTATTAGGAACTCTATCCAACAAACAATTTAAATGCAAATATCTCCGAACGGTAACTCCGGGCGACCTGAACTCACTATACCTTTTTTTACGTAATAAATATGAGAAAAGTATTATTTTCATAAAAACTTAAATACACTAAGGCACAATAAAGTTATGACCTAATAAATGTGCGAGAAATGCTGCAGACAGCGCTCCCTACATTGTACATTAAAATTAAAAAAAAAAATCAATTTATCGTCCTAAAAAACCATAATTGCTAAATTTTGTAAATTAACGTTAGTTTCTCTCAAAGTTATTAGAGAAAAACAAAAATGAAGTTTTAACTTTGTAACACCCTATATTTCAGTTAATATCAACGTTCGGATATAATAATTAAATCGAAATATTTTTACGTAAGGAGTTTGTGGTTTTTCCATGTGGGTGCCATTAATTAATTAGCGGACCAAATGTATATGATAACAACATCTAACATTCGCTGACGTCTTTTGAGGCTTGATCTGTGTACATCTCTCACGTCGCCAGTGGCGGCCATATTGTTTCAGGTTTCACATAAAATAGATATTTTGTTTATTAATTCGAAGCGCCATTTATGGTTATTTTTCATCAATTTCCATAACACCCTATATAGTATAGAATTCGCTAGTTAGTATACAAACAATAATAATTAAAGCTAAGTAAATTAGACGCGATGTGTACAGATAAGGGATTAAGATAGAAAAAAGTGCTAGTTTTTCACGCGTAATAAATAATTTTTGGGCAATTGTGTTATAACACTTTTTGATTAACATAAATTAAAATAAAATAATACCACTATAACCAAAAACAATAGAATAATTTAATAGAACAAATAGTGTAAAGAGATTAACATTTTAAACAATCAACCTGCCAATATTTTTTCATAATTTTAACATAAATTACTTCAAACCAGTCATTGACTTGAAATAAACATGGACTCGACATTTCTATTTACTTTGTACACGTCAATGTGACCCCTGTTATTACGAAAATAAACACAACAAAAAAAGATGGGGATTCTATCTGTAAATTCCCCATCTCTTTTTATTTTCTGTATGCTTCTGTTTTCATTGTAACAGTTGATGGATTTGATATCTCTTGGTTAGGAAAAATAATCAATCGACGAACGCGACTCAAAAGTCTTTATTTTTATCCACTTTATGGCAGGCTTGGCACAGTCCTGCCATATTGAGTTAATAATTACTATTTTTTCCACAAACAATACGTAAATTTAACACACAAACACTGAAAAACAACAAAGAATTTTATTTAACAATAATGACAAATATGACCGTTGTTAATCCGATAGTGACAAACGTGAAAACAGGTATGAAAGACGTCCGTTCCAATAAGGGCTTTATAAAAAGTACGTTCCGTATGCTCGAAGACGATATATTGTCTTTGTCTAATTAACAGAAAACGACAAAGAAAAATTATACTAATTTTCAGAGTTACCCGAATATTTTTCTGAAAAGTTGTTTACAACTTACCTAGCTACCTAGAATGTTTTTTCTTCAAAGACTGTGAACCAAAGTCGTATCTTCCTTGATATAAGAGCCTTGAAATCAGTAAACAACAATTTCATTTACCTACCCCTCATTCTAGTACAGTTATGACCAGACCTCTTTTTCTTTATAAATTTAGAAATCCTCCAATTTTGTGTTTCACTATGACACGGATGGTTTTAAATTAACTATGAGGTTGGCAGTTGGATGGAAGAAGGTGTTGTTGTATTTATAGAATTTAAAAAGTTTTAGTTCAAAAGTGCAAAATTCTGAAATTCAATTACACTTCACCGTAATCTCGGTACAAATTCTTCAATTTATTTTACTTAAAAGAAAACCTTTTGCGTCTTGCTGCGGAACAATTCCTCTTTAAAGATGACTAGTAGCAGCTATATTTATCTTGAATCCTATTATTTCGTAAGATTGAGTTTTAGCTTTAGTTACCGAAATATCTTAGAATTCCAATCGATTTCACGTGTCGTCAGCCGTGTGCTCCTGTGATAATAGAAATAATGTGAGTCGGGCTCTCCAGAAGTTGTAACACGATGAAAAGAAGAAAGGCATATTTTGGTAAGAGAATATTTCAAAAGAAATAATTCCTTACTACAGCGTTAAATAATATCTCAATAAATAGTACTGAGAATTTGGTATTTTAAAGGATAAATAAGAAACTGGTCAAAGCATAATTTTGTGTTGGCGATATTTTGGGTCAGAGTACTTTTAGGTTATTATCACTTATTAAAGTCAAAAATATTTATTCCATTAAATTCTATATACAGAGTGTTCCACCAGGCACCAAATCGATAAACAGGGTGTAGCAAATTCGTCTTTCAATTAAAAACAAGGGCTTGCAAAATATATGAAAAAATCTAAAATTTTGCGTTTTGGTTTTTATCTTCTCCTGACTTTATTCGAAGAGATGTCCAAAAATAAATTTCACTTTTTGTAATTTTTTATTCTTCCCAAGATGGTATCATCAGACCTTTAATGCGACGTTTCGTCTTTGGGTCGCCATCATCAACTTAATTTTGTTAAATACGGACCTGGATTTTTGTTTAAATTATGAAAGAGGACGTAAACGTTACGTTACTACGTTCAGCAGTATAAACAATTACTGATTTTCCGACGTTTTGTTCCTGAAATTGACCATCCTCATTAAGCACATTAAACATTATCAGCACTCCCCGAGTTCCTTAAAGGATTTTTCCTATAGTGCTTGCGTTTGATCATAAAAAAAACACCCCTAGTACCCTTGTACAGGGTGTCCATTTTTAGGTGGTTTTACGGGTTTGCTCGTTATTAGTAAAGATAGAAGGAGGCGGTTTTCGCAGCACTGTACTACGTTTTTATAAAACAAAAGATGCCACAATTAAATTTCTTTGGGCCTCCTCGTTTTCGAAAATTTTATATTTTGGGACATCCCCCCCCCCCCCATATTGTGGTTACCCTGTAACTTATCAATAGAACAAAAATTTTCTCTTTGTAGTTTTTTACGTAAAATCCAGATCTTTTTCTATGTTCAAATGCTTTCTTTTTAAATGGGGCTCCTATATATTTTTTAATAATGTGATTAGGTTTACAAGCTTCTCAGAAATATATAATACTTTATTCTTAATATTATGCCCGAAATTTACGTTTTTTTAAAAATAAAAAATAAATTTGCGTAGGCCATGACGGATATTTAAAAAAAAAATACTGGTGCGATTAAATATAAGGAACAAAAACTGGTTTGTTCGGGTCTGTTCTTCTCGTTTATGGAACTTTCTCATAAATATTTTTCAAATGGTTCTCCATTCATTATGTTAGACATGTTTCAACAATAGTTATTATTTATTATTATAATAGGATTTGTACCAATTGAAGCAAAAGCACATTTATTTCATCAGTCTCGTGATTTTCCTTATTGCAGATGTTAGGCCAAGGTTTGGAAAATTAACCTTATTCAACTAAATTTGATTTTATCCGTGGTCGGCTGTCGTCTTTCGAGATATTTATAACTAATTACATACTACAAAAAGGCTTATATTTACTATTACATTTCTAATGCTCCCTCTGCAATTTCGTTACAGTGGATATTGCAAACGAGCATTGCATATTTTAGATTACATTAACTGTAATAATTAGACAAACTGGTTTTTTACTATAAATTATAAATTATAAAACAACTTAGAGAACCTGAATATTCTAATAGAAACAGAAGAATTTTTCATTATGACACAACTGCTGTGTTCTTTTTTTTTTTAATACCCGCCATGGTCTACTAAAAAAAAAATTGTATATTTTTAAAAACGTAAATTTCGGGCATAATATTAAGACTAAAAATAAAGTATTATATATTTCTGATTAGCTTGTTAAGGACTGAATTACATTACTAAAAAAATTATAGGGTGACCCATTTAAAAGAAAATCAAGTTTTTTTTTCTTGGAAACTATTGGACGTAGAAATCTGAAAAACTACAAAGTGAACAATTTTATTTCTTTTTGATAAGTTCCAGAGTAACTGAAATATGGGGGGTGTCCCAAAATGTAAAATATCCCGTATATCAAAAACGAGGAGGCCTAGAAAAATTCTAATTGGGGCATCTTTTGTTTCACAAAAAGGTAGCACAGTGCTGCGAAACCTGCATCCTTCTATCTTTACCAATAACAGATACTCCGTAGAACCACCGAAAATTAACATCCTGTACATTGATTTTCATTACTCTAAACCCGTGTTTTTATCCTCTCTTGCATGGGATTTAACAGGATAGTCTCGCTGAATATTTCAGCAATAATCGACTATTCAATCTCCCCTGATACCTTCCATCCATCGTTTTTATATCGTGGTGAAATATGTCCCTTTGTTTTTCAAGACACCGAATTTTCCAGAAAATTATCACGTCGCAGTGGGCCAACTATATATTAAATCTTATGTTGCAGTCCAGTTTATGGAAGTTGGAAAACACCGTCTTTCACTAATTTGACATCATTCTCTGCCTTGTGCTTTGCAAGAAACATTTAGCCTACTTAAACAAACAACGTGCACTGACCATAATTGTCAACAACTCAAAGAGGGTCGAGTTTGTAAATTCAACATTCATGCGAATTGGACTTATAGTATATTAAATAACGAGTGTTGAAAGTGATAGAAACGAGGAGATATTTAGCACGGGGCACCAGCCGAGTGAGGAAATCCGGCGAGTTTGAGAATCACTTTCACACGACTAATGTACACAGTTTTTTCTACGAGCACAACTACAATTCACAATTATTTTAACATTTTATCTTACTCTTATTTGCTTACGATAATTACTATGTATTGTGTGTATACATTTTTTTAGTTTCTGATTTGTTAATTAAATTAATCCTGTTCAGGTTTGTTCGGGTTTGTTCACCTCTTCAACGTAGTGAATTGTTTAATCATAAGAACTTTTTTACTTTTTAAAACTTTTATTTATACAGGGTGTTATGGAAATAACGTAATATATTTAAACCGGCAATTCCTGAGATAAAGACAAATTGAAGAAAAATACCAATAAATGGCGCTTTCAATTCATTCAGCGGCAAAAGTGACCTGACGTCAAACCAGAAAAACACCTGTGTGGCACTGCGATACATGTAAGCAATCAAGGAATTCTGGCCGGTGTTGTCATATGTACACCTTAAACTCTTTAGACAAAATAAAATAATTTAAACAATTTTCCATTCTGTAATACTTTAGTGTACAATTAATTGAAGAACATTTACGACGGACTGTGTTTTAAACAACCCGAAAAACATATGGAATAGTATTAAATAAGTTTCAAATATGCACGTACGTCACTAGGTCAAATGCCAATGACCTCTTGACGCCTTACATCGGCTGTGTTCATATAGCGCCGCACGCTTGCGGGCTGTTAGTTGAAGAATAACCAGCGGCCAGATACGTTGTGTCTCATCGATCACCAATAAACTCTCAGCGATCCGCTCTGTTTTTTCGGTTTACGCGTGTATCTTGCCCGTCTATAAATAAGCTTTGAATATTGTTTTTATTGACGTGATTCTTCTGGACATCAAATTTCGTCGCGTGTAATAAAATCTAATAATCTGTAGTACTTATAATCTGTATTATAGTATTTTCAAAAGCTAGCTATCGGTTCTGTTTCACTATTACTGTGTGTACACTGTACATAAAGTATTTTCAGGAGTGTTCCCATGAAAAAGAAAAAAAACTGATTGTGATTGTGCTCTTTAGGTATAAAGATAAATACCAGTAGGTAGAAAATAATTTAATTTTATATGGAATTTCAGTTTTACATTAAGTTTGGCAACATTGCTATTGGGTCTGGGTGAAATGTTGTATAGTAGCGCGGACTGACCTATGAGCAAGAGTGTTTGTTATCCCACTTTTAAAACGGTCGATTTAAAAAAAATAAAATATGTAGCGCTTCTCTAGGACACCCATTTCCATAACACCCTGTATGTTAATGGAAGAAAACAAAATGGAAGTATTTCCGCTGGTCTTCTATCAGTTTTTGGTTCTTCTATTTTCCGCTAAGCGCGCTACCATCGCTAATCAGCATCATTCTTGTAGGCAGTGGTTCGGCGTGTATTTCTGCTATTCGTCGCTCTGGGCGAAATTACGAGGGCAAGGTCAACGAAGCATTTTCCATGGAAATATCTGTGAAAGAGAGTCAAATCCCCAACCTGTCTTCGATGTTCTAGGCTGTCGAGGCTCCTTGTCAGATCGTGGTCTCCGATCAGACGAATGGCCCTACTTTCGATGGAATCGAGTAGCCGAAGAGTATGTTTGGGTGCAGAGCTCCAGACATCACTAATATGGTCGAATCTGGGCTTTGTATAGTAACAAAAGTTGTTGAGGTGGGTACAACTTTTTGGTTCCGAAGAGTACACCCCAAGTTTCTGCCAAGCTATCTTGGCGATGGCCACAACGTGGTTATGCCAAGACACATTTCCTCCCAGATTGACGCCCAGCAAAAGTTTTATTCAATGTGACGCCTGCTATTACGAAAATAAACACAACAAAATCGAGACGGGGATTCTATCTGTAGAATCATGTAGGAAAACAAACAATCGACGGACGTGACTCAGACGTCTATATTTTTATCCAGTTTATGGCGACTTGGCGCAGTATTACCATATTAAGTTCAGAATTTCTATTTTTTTACAAACAATACTTACTTTAACACACAAACACTGAAAAACAACAAGGAATTTAATTTTATTTAACAATAACGACAAATACGACAGTTGTTAATCGGGTAGTATCAAACGTGAAATCATGTACGAAAGACGGCCGTTCCAATAAGGACCTTATAAAAAGTACGTTCCGAACGCTCGATGGCGATGTCTTTGTATAATTACCAGAAAACGGCAAAGAAAAATTATATATTATATTATAATTTTCAGCTTTTCTAGAAAGTTGTTTACAACCTACCTAAGAATGTGAATTGTTTACCCTTCGAAGACTGTGAACCAAAAATCCTTGGTTGACGTCTAATCGTGAACTTCCATATGTTTTGAAGAGGATAAAAAATAAAATAGTATTCAATAAAGATATACTTATTTACAAACATTATATTGAAAAAGTAAATTATTTGAGTATTTGACCCATTTAATCTACGTAGTAGCCAATACACAATGATGAACTATTTATAAAATTTAATTGAACTGCCAATTTTAAATAATGAAAAAAGTATACATCGCAGAAAAACAAAGGGCGGCGCTTTATATCCATCGATAGTACATTAACAGGCCAGCTAAACAAAAGTTGCTGGTTTTATTGAACATGTAATGATTGATGGAACCCTTTCATTATGTTGGCTACAAAATCAACCGGGGAACTTCATTTTTACTAAATAAATAAATTTTAATATAAATTTGCTTGCGCCCATTAATCATGTGAGTAATTTAGTTTAAACAAACGGAATAACAAGTTTGCTGGTTAACATTGACAAAAAAAAATTGCAGTTTATTAAATAAAGCAATGTTAATGTAAGTGACGTGTCCATCTGCTCGAAGAACAGGCTATAGTAAAAATATTATAGTTAAGATTTTATTGTACTATTTCCTATAAAATATATTATTAATATTTTTTATTAGTAATTCGTACCAAAATAATATTGTAAACATAATTTACAAAAAACTGTAGTTAGGATTTCTAATACATTTAGTAAAATCAGGTAAATACTTGAATGGGCGGCAGTGGTTCGTCGTGTATTTCTGCTATTCGTCGCTCTGGGCGGATTTAAGAGGGCAGGGTCAGCCGAGCACTTGCCATGAAAATATCTGTAAAAGAGATTCAAATTCCCAACCTGTCTTCGATGTTCTAGGCTGTCGAGGTTCGTCGTCAGCTTGTGGTCTCCAATCAGACGAATGGCCATCCTTTTGATGGAATCCAGTAGCCGAAGAGTATGTTTGGGTGCAGAGCTCCAGACATGCGAGCATTACTCTAGTGATGGTCGAATCTGGGCTTTGTATAGTATCAAAAGTTATTGATGTATGTACAACTTTCTGGTTCGGAAGAGTACACCAAGATTCTGAGAAGCTATCTTAGCGATTGCCACAATTTGGTTATGCCAAGATATTTCTTCCCAGATTGACGTCCAACAAATTAATTGATGAACCCAGTGGGATTGCGTGTCCGTCCATGACTATATCTGGTTCTGTAATGTTAACCTTTTTAGAGAAAACTGCTGCCTGGGTTTTTAGCGTTAAATTCGACATGGTTACTGTCACCCCAAGCCAAAATTTCCTCCAGGTCTTTGTTGAGGCGTGATACTTCATGTTCTTCATGTTGTCTGCGAGGATGTGCGTCGGCAGCCGATGTTTGTGCATTCAAAGAGAATTTTTTTTTTTTATGATCAAACACAAGCACTATGGGAAAAATCCTTTAGGGCACTCTGGGAGTGGTGCGTGTGCGCAAAAAGAGATTCACGTTGATTTTAAATCGGAGGTTATATTCGTTGGGAAAAACGACCTCGGGAAGGTCGTTTCACAAGGATGTAGACCTCCAGATGAAAGAATTCTTAAATAATGAAGTTCGAGGAGTATTAAGCTTAACCACATATGGATGGGCGGCAGTGGTTTGACGTGTATTTCTGCTATTCGCCGCTCTAATATCTGTAAAAGAGAGTCAAATCCCCAACCTGTCTTCGATGTTCTAGGCTGTCGAGGGTCTTCGTCAGCTCATGGTCTCCAATCAGACGAATGGCCCTTCTTTCGATGGAATCCAGTAGCCGAAGAGTATGTTTGGGTGTAGAGCTCCAGACGTGAGAGCTGTACTCTAGTGTTGGTCGAATCTGGGCTTTGTATAATATCAAAAGTTGTTGAGGTGTGTATAACTTTCTGGTTCGGAAGAGTACACCAAGTTTCTGAGAACCTACATTATTTTCATCGTTTTCATTTGAATTTTCTTCACCCTCTTTTACGTTTTTCTGCACCGACTGAAAAAGTTGCTGATTTTACTCTAATGACTGATATGCTGTTGTTGTTTTTGCACACTTGTAAAAAGACAAGTTGAAGCCTATACCTAACCTTTTATTAAGAACTTTTATCGAGAATAATGTGCATAAAAAGTTAGGCAAATTTTTTACTTTTTTAAGCATACCGTTCTTAAGATATTAAGAAAATTCTGTCTTCAAACTAGTTTACATCTGGAGTACGATTCTTTTTTTTTAAATACCATTTTGTTCTTTATCCTCCTCAAAGAATGGAAATATTCATGATTTACGCTGCACGGAGCTCGTTTGTACACGCCTCGAACCATCCCGCTGGTGCATGTCCCGTGCTCTGCGTGGGTTGCGATAGAAAATATTTAATAACTTCCGAACTAAAAGAGGTACCACTTTTTCGTAAAATGGGTTTTGTAGATAAGAGGATAAAGAACAAAATGATATTTTTTAAAATTAATTTAAGATGGGTTACCAGCATGTTAGAACTATTTAAACAATTAATTTGTTATTATTTTTCATTTGTTCACAATGATAACTAACGTAATAAAATGTAAAATTAAAACAGACCGATATTGATCCGATCAGTACAACTGGAGATATTACATTCAAAATATGGATAGATTGGAGAAAATCCAGCAAATTATCAAAAATTTCGAACGATTCTGAAATGTCAAGGTTAAAAAGCGTGTAGTTTGTAGAACTTTCCACCTTATGGGTCCAGGAATTACCCATTATAATAAATACATATCATTAAATAACAACCTGTATCGACTATATTAACAACTTTGATATTATTAAGTTAAGATTCTGAGAAATGAGATTCACTTTTCATAAAGTGGAAAATAAGTCAAAATGTCTCGGATTTATAGCGACGGCAGAGCAGGTAGGCAAATGACAAAAAGGCTGATTTCCCACGAGGACCATAACTTATTGACTGCCTTCGACGGTTAACCTCGAGGGTTTTCCGATTTTAACTTCTTAAAACTTAAGTTTTAGTATTACCTTTGCTCTGTGACGTCTCTTTGACGAGGTTAATTAAGACTAATTAGGTTAGTTATTGGAGAGTTTTCGTGTAGATTTTGTTATTTATCTAATCACGGTTATATAGGAGAATAAATATATAGTATATATAATATAGGTCAAAACCAAGGGGCCTAAATAGGAAATCGTAACTTGAGAGATAATTATATTTAACAATTTATGGAATTTTCAGTATTCTACCCCCTTGTCCCCTTCTACGCGTTATATGTTTATGCGATTAATAGATGAACATATTGCTATGTTTACACGGAAAAACACTAGTAAAATTATTAAAATAAAGCCTATATTGTACGATTTCCTTTAAAATATTGTATTAATTATATATTTTAATAGTAATCTGTACCAAAATGATATTGGAAACATAATTTATAAAAAAACTATAGTAAGTATTTCTAATCAATCTAGTACAATCCAGTAAATATTAAAATATATTCTAAATTTTACAACGAATGTAAGTGCACCAAATAACTAGTATGGTAAAATTATTATAATAAAAATTTTATTATACGATTTTCTATAAACTATTGTATAAAAAACTATAGTTAGTATTTCTAATCAATCTAGTACAATCAAGTAAATACTAAACTATATTCTAAATTTTACAACGAATGTAAGTGCACAGGGTAACTAATATGGTAAAATTATTATTGTAAAGATTTTATTGTACGATTTCCTATAAACTATTATAAAAAATTATAGTTAGAATTTCTAATCAATCTAGTACAATCAAGTAAATACTAAAATATATTCTAAATTTTACAACGAATGTAAGTGCACGAAATAGCTAGTATGGTAAAATTGTTATAATAAAGATTTTATTATACGATTTCCTATAAGCTATTGTAAAAAAAACTATAGTTAGTATTTCTAATCAATCTAGTACAATCAAGTAAATACTAAAATATATTCTAAATTTTACAACGAATATAAGTGCACGAAATATCTAGTATGGTAAAATTATTATAATAAAGATTTTATTATACGATTTCCTATAAGCTATTGTAAAAAAAACTATAGTTAGTATTTCTAATCAATCTAGTACAATCAATTAAATATTAAAATATATTCTAAATTTTACAACGAATGTAAGTGCACAGGGTAACTAATATGGTAAAATTATTATTGTAAAGATTTTATTGTACGATTTCCTATAAACTATTATAAAAAATTATAGTTAGAATTTCTAATCAATCTAGTACAATCAAGTAAATACTAAAATATATTCTAAATTTTACAACGAATGTAAGTGCACGAAATAGCTAGTATGGTAAAATTGTTATAATAAAGATTTTATTATACGATTTCCTATAAGCTATTGTAAAAAAAACTATAGTTAGTATTTCTAATCAATCTAGTACAATCAAGTAAATACTAAAATATATTCTAAATTTTACAACGAATATAAGTGCACGAAATATCTAGTATGGTAAAATTATTATAATAAAGATTTTATTATACGATTTCCTATAAGCTATTGTAAAAAAAACTATAGTTAGTATTTCTAATCAATCTAGTACAATCAAGTAAATATTAAAATATATTCTAAATTTTACAACGAATGTAAGTGCACAGGGTAACTAATATGGTAAAATTATTATCGTAAAGATTTTATTGTACGATTTCCTATAAACTATTATAAAAAATTATAGTTAGAATTTCTAATCAATCTAGTACAATCAAGTAAATACTAAAATATATTCTAAATTTTACAACGAATGTAAGTGCACGAAATAGCTAGTATGGTAAAATTGTTATAATAAAGATTTTATTATACGATTTCCTATAAGCTATTGTAAAAAAAACTATAGTTAGTATTTCTAATCAATCTAGTACAATCAAGTAAATACTAAAATATATTCTAAATTTTACAACGAATATAAGTGCACGAAATATCTAGTATGGTAAAATTATTATAATAAAGATTTTATTATACGATTTCCTATAAGCTATTGTAAAAAAAACTATAGTTAGTATTTCTAATCAATCTAGTACAATCAATTAAATATTAAAATATATTCTAAATTTTACAACGAATGTAAGTGCACAGGGTAACTAATATGGTAAAATTATTATTGTAAAGATTTTATTGTACGATTTCCTATAAACTATTATAAAAAATTATAGTTAGAATTTCTAATCAATCTAGTACAATCAAGTAAATACTAAAATATATTCTAAATTTTACAACGAATGTAAGTGCACGAAATAGCTAGTATGGTAAAATTGTTATAATAAAGATTTTATTATACGATTTCCTATAAGCTATTGTAAAAAAAACTATAGTTAGTATTTCTAATCAATCTAGTACAATCAAGTAAATACTAAAATATATTCTAAATTTTACAACGAATATAAGTGCACGAAATATCTAGTATGGTAAAATTATTATAATAAAGATTTTATTATACGATTTCCTATAAGCTATTGTAAAAAAAACTATAGTTAGTATTTCTAATCAATCTAGTACAATCAAGTAAATATTAAAATATATTCTAAATTTTACAACGAATGTAAGTGCACAGGGTAACTAATATGGTAAAATTATTATCGTAAAGATTTTATTGTACGATTTCCTATAAACTATTATAAAAAATTATAGTTAGAATTTCTAATCAATCTAGTACAATCAAGTAAATACTAAAATATATTTTAAATTTTACAACGAATGTAAGTGCACGAAATAGCTAGTATGGTAAAATTGTTATAATAAAGATTTTATTATACGATTTCCTATAAGCTATTGTAAAAAAAACTATAGTTAGTATTTCTAATCAATCTAGTACAATCAAGTAAATACTAAAATATATTTTAAATTTTACAACGAATGTAAGTGCACGAAATAGCTAGTATGGTAAAATTATTATAATAAAGATTTTACTATACGATTTCCTATAAGCTATTGTAAAAAAAACTATAGTTAGTATTTCTAATCAATCTAGTACAATCAAGTAAATATTAAAATATATTCTAAATTTTACAACGAATGTAAGTGCACAGGGTAACTAATATGGTAAAATTATTATCGTAAAGATTTTATTGTACGATTTCCTATAAACTATTATAAAAAATTATAGTTAGAATTTCTAATCAATCTAGTACAATCAAGTAAATACTAAAATATATTCTAAATTTTACAACGAATGTAAGTGCACGAAATAGCTAGTATGGTAAAATTGTTATAATAAAGATTTTATTATACAATTTCCTATAAGCTATTGTAAAAAAAACTATACTTAGTATTTCTAATCAATCTAGTACAATCAAGTAAATACTAAAATATATTCTAAATTTTACAACGAATATAAGTGCACGAAATATCTAGTATGGTAAAATTATTATAATAAAGATTTTATTATACGATTTCCTATAAGCTATTGTAAAAAAAACTATAGTTAGTATTTCTAATCAATCTAGTACAATCAAGTAAATACTAAACTATATTCTAAATTTTACAACGAATGTAAGTGCACAGGGTAACTAATATGGTAAAATTATTATTGTAAAGATTTTATTGTACGATTTCCTATAAACTATTATAAAAAATTATAGTTAGAATTTCTAATCAATCTAGTACAATCAAGTAAATACTAAAATATATTCTAAATTTTACAACGAATGTAAGTGCACGAAATAGCTAGTATGGTAAAATTGTTATAATAAAGATTTTATTATACGATTTCCTATAAGCTATTGTAAAAAAACTATAGTTAGTATTTCTAATCAATCTAGTACAATCAAGTAAATACTAAAATATATTCTAAATTTTACAACGAATATAAGTGCACGAAATATCTAGTATGGTAAAATTATTATAATAAAGATTTTATTATACGATTTCCTATAAGCTATTGTAAAAAAAACTATAGTTAGTATTTCTAATCAATCTAGTACAATCAAGTAAATACTAAAATATATTCTAAATTTTACAACGAATGTATTGGCATGGAACAAAATTTTAAAAAAGTCTGGTTTTATTATTTAAAAGTTATAGTAAATATTGGCTTATGTTTTCAATGGGGTTCCGTAAAGCAAAGCTAAATATCGGATTTTGTGTTTCCACTAGAAGGTCGTTAATGTAGGGTAAGAAGAGGGTGGGAGACAATATGGACCCTTGAGGAACACCGGCATTGATGGTGAAGGTATCTGAGAGAAATCCGTCAATCGCAACTTGCAGAAAGCGGCCCTTAAGAAAGCTAGACAACCATACACAGGATCTACTGGGCATACCATAAGATCGCAGTTTACTTACCAACACGATCGAAGGCTCTCCATGAAGTTCGATTGGTCCAAAGATGGGTGACATATGCTGGAAGGTCTCTCGTTAATCTGGACTTCCGAAAACTATATTGCTGATAATGTTGAGGCTTTCCAGGGACTTCAGAAGTTGTTGGTTAATTCTCCATAACTTTTGATATAACTGAAAGCAATGTCACTGGTACGAGTCGGCTCGTAGACTAATTGAACCAATGCCGCCGTGGCGGTGTCTGACAAACACAATAATTTTTGCAGGAAATACTTATTTAATTTTATTACTTTTACCCGCGTATGCAATAGAAATATCCCGAATGAAACTATTTCATTCAATTTTGACTATTGCAACCTGCCTTAATTAATAAAAAAACATAGTATTCATATTTCCAATACTTCATTTCGAAGTTGCATTTAAGCTGAAACGATTAAAGCCTGTAATTAAATTCACAAATTTCCTGCTGCATATTCCTCTTCATGAATGCAAACACAGATATTTAATTTGATTTTGACGCTCACTAGTATTTGAGTATATTTCACTATCTATTGAATTCTTACAAAGATATTCGTGAAAATATTCTTGATGTAGTTATAATTAATTTTCCTACTACCACCTGCGAAAACGAGAAAAAAGGGCATGGCTAAATTGGCTACAAAGTAACTAATAACACACGCGTGTTAAGTGTTGAAATAGCTAATTACATACCAAAGGAGGAAAATAGTGATTTTTCCTCTTGTGGTATCTATATCGTTTTTTCTACTACTGCTAGCCTGTTATTATTTAAAAATGTTAAAAAATAGATTTTTGCTCATAACTTAAGTTTGAAAAGCGATATCGAATTCCGGTTTACGCCATTTTTTAAATTATTTTACTAGACTAGCGAATTAAAATGTTAGGATTCCATTTAACTTTTCATGGAAAATGGAGTAAATTACTAAAGCGATCAAATAACGCCATCTAGCGGTTCAGTCTTAAACGAAAGCTTAAGTATTATTATAGACTGTTAATCGGCTATTAAATAGCTTTAAAACAAGACTAAGTTCGATAATATCGGTTAATATATTCGGAAGTTATCGAACTCTTTCTTCAACACGAATCAAACCTCCATCCTTATTTTAGCAGATAGACCAAAATGTCAAATAAATAATTTATAGAGTATTAAGTGAGTCTAAAATAGTGATATACCTTTCCTATTGATTTTAAGAGATATTAACATTTTTTGATTTTGAATTAAAAATACGCCATTAGGGGTAAAATTTCAAAGTTGAAAATAATTTTAGTATGCTTCTAGGGGTCACTTTTGTAATAATTTAGTAGAACAAATAGTTATGGAGATACCGCCGCTAGTCAACCTTAGCGGGACACCCAGTATATTGTATAACTAATGAAACAACACAATTCGGGTGTATTATTATTTTTTGTAGGATTGTTAATTTGTTTTCAGTCTAAAAATAAGATTTTACCACTTCAAATTTTACTTTAAAGTAATAAAACAAACGCATTTTTAAAATTGCCTAAGAAATTCCCCGTCTCGAGTTGTGTTTAATTAAAATATTTCCCGAATCAAATAATTGCGTATGCAAGAGAGTAATAAAAACGTGTTGGAATTAGGGAAAATGTAATAAATAACTGGGCTAATTACACGGATTTAAAATTTCTGCTTAAACTTCCTTTGGATAAAATGCCGTTCCTGATTCGCTTTTTATATACAAATGTTCATTTTCTCTTTTTATTTTACGTACCTACTGGAAATTAAACATTAGTAATTTAGAAATTTAGTGTGATTGCATTATGCAGCTCTGTCAAATTTTTTATTGTCAATATAGAGACCTAACACGGCTACAAATTCATCAATATATTGACATTACTTCGATATTTTGCCTCACACGATCAATATTCGCAATATTATTGACCATGTGAGGACTGCATTAGTGAAGATATGTAGCATACGTTTTAATCTGGATTTCACACATCAAAGCTCTTATCGCAATTAAAAGATTTGCCCACAAATAATGTTTTAAAAGAATCGTAACTGTTTTATAATTACTCCAGAATAAAACATTTGTCCGGGTGTTGATATTCTATATAATATCAGTATGAATGTATTTTGTATTGTCATTTTTATTATACAGTATCACCAAGTTGGGACCGTATGGGACAAAACTGTATTATTCGACGTGTTTAAAATTTGGCTTCACCATAAGTTTTTGCTCCAATAAAGACCAAATATTAGATAATTAAATGGGACCATGCGGCTTTTCATAATTTGACTTTTTGTCCACAAAATGTAGAAAAAGGGCAGTTATTGAACCAATTTTAAAAAAATTATTTGAAAAAGTTCTTTGTATTGTAATTTTATGCCCAAATTTTGTTTCCTATCTATTTTTAACCAAAATCTATTTTCATTGAAAACGGTCGACCCTACCACAATTTAAATGCAAATATCTCCGAAACGGTAACTCTGGGCGATCTGAACTTAGTAAACCTTTTTTACGTAATAAATATGAGAAAAGTATTATTTTTATTAAAAACTTAAATACACTGAGGCACAAAAAAGTTATGACCTAATAAATGTGTAAATAATGCCGCAGACAGATTGCGCATTAAAGTTTCATAAAAAATAAATTTCTCGTCCTAGAAAAATCACAATTTTATAAAAAAAACTTTAGTTTCTCGCAAAGTTATTAGAGAGAAACAAAAATGAAGTTTTAAATTTAACAGTCTGTGTCTCAGTTAATATCAACTTTCGGATTGGATTCTGTGGTTTTTCCATGTACCATTAATTAGAGGACACCCTGTATTTATTTATACAATACTCATCGTCTAAATTCATTATTTATACCAAAAATTCTACAAAAATATTCATTTTCCTCAAAGAATTGAATTACAGTTTAACAAAAGTTGCCATCTGTATAGTAAACTCCTCATAACTTTAAAGATTTAGCCAAGGAAGAGGAGAGTCTTCTTTTTAAAATAATAAACACATTGAAAAAAAATGGACAAACGGAATAATAGCGCCGTTGTTTATAATTACGGTGGTAGAGTCGGCTTCCGTTTTCAATGAAAATAGATATTGTTTTGGCAAATAGATAGAAAACAAAAATTATCATAAGTGATTCAAATGTGGTATGTGGGCATAAAATTACAATACAAACAACTTTTCCAAATATATAATTTTTTAATTTGATCAATAAATGCCATTTTTCGACATTTTGGCAAGAAAATGTCAAATTTTACAATTAGCAAAAGCCGCATGGTCCCATTTAATTATGTAATTTTTGAAAACGGGAAATTGGCATAATTTCCCGTGATAAATCACGTACACGAATAAATTCATCTCGCGTCTTTTCACCTATCACAAAACTTGGTGCCTCTGTAGTAAGTTTCACACATCCTGCCACGGCCTGTGTGTGACATGGAGAGCAAGAAATTTCTATTATCTATTAAAGTGTCATTCACATTTTCAATAAATGTTTTTAGCTCATCTTCGGTGACATTGGCTAAAACTGGAGGTGGTAAAATCGTAACTTCTAACTAGTTTATTAGTTCTATGTAGTCAGCTCTATGAAAATTTATATTTGGAACAGTAACCTCTCGAGCATTTGTAGAACTTGGTTTATCCCCTAGCTTTTAATACGCTCCTAAGCTATAAACACACTATTATCACGTCACGTGAGATCACATTCTATCACGCAATGTCACGGCATACCCGAAATATCTGCAAGGCGGTTATGCGTGCTTATAAATAGGTTTAGAAGTACACTATAGTCACCTCATGCAGCTCACGGCAAGTCATACTTGACAGCACAGTTTTATTTCTGCAAATTTACATATTCGGCACTGTGTCAAAGTTTGACGCTAGAAGGCTACAAGATTCACTTGCCATCTTCACAAACCCAAAATATGTAATATAAATGATCTGCAGTGTACGTAGTCTGCTTCTAAGCCGTCAGAGCATGTGCTATTTTGCCGATATGACAATACGTGAATTCACGTGACGTGATAATAGTGTGTTTGCGGGTCTAATCCCATTCTCGAATGACTTCCCTATCATCGGCTATCATGCTTAGCAAAATGTTGTTGGCATGAGGAAAGTATGGGTTAAGTTATATTACAGGATCAATTATTATTTGTTTTAAATCATCGCTTAAATCGCGTCAAAGCTCTATGAGTTTAAAAACGTGTCGGGCACCTTTTTTCATAAGGGATGAACTTTTATGGAAAAGCGCATCGGCGCATATTGCTTTAATAACGAATTTACAAGCAATATTGGAAAGAACGAAGGTGGTGAAGCGTATCCTACCTAAAATGATGACGGTTCTTCTACTAGTCAAACATGCTGTTCTGAAATAGTTCTGGAATGGAAACGATCGTCTATTTTATCCTGATACAAAGTCTTATTTTTCCTTCCATCAAGATAAATGCTTTTTAAAGTATTAGTATCATTGCTTTCGTTTTTAATAAACTACAAAATAGTAGAGGGTTCAAGATAAGCTTTGATCATATACTACTTTTGCTACTTTTGTTAGGTATACTAAAAGGCATATTTCAGCGGGTATTTGTTTTGAATTTTTAAATTGAATTCCGCCTATTCTAGTAAGCACGCGCGAATTAAAAAGTAATTCTAGTAGTGTGTAATTGCATCAGAACTCAAATTAGGTACTATACTTTATCTACGACCAGATTTATTAAAATCTAAAGACGCTGATTCAACAAAATCTCCATAGTTTGCAAGCATTAAATAAATGCCATCCATGTCAGTTTTTAAATGTGGCTGAAAATGAAGCAGACGTATTTTAAAAAGGTATATTTGACGAGTCATTGCAACCGCGGGATTTGTCTACCATGAGCCTTTAACCTTACCCCGTGGTTTGCGATGTGTAATATTCAATTGACCTTTTGTCAATAGTTGCTCTTTACTATTTATAAGAGGTCCAAAATGAAAACTATACTGGGTGTTACTTAATGATATGCTGTTATTTTCATGGTTGATTATTATTGGATCAATTTTAAGACGACAAGTTCATATATACCTAAAATGATTGGTTTTTGATTTATAGGGTGTAAAGTTTTTATTTTTTCGTTGTTTCTATCAAAAATCTCGAAACCCATTTAAGATATTACACTAACTTTGGTATAGACTGTTATGATATAAAACCACACATTTTTACCTCACAAAGTTTTTTCTCAAACCAATGGTACAGCTACATCTCAATAATATTTTAACCAAAAATATGTTACGCCACTGATATTTTCGAAATAATTATTTTATTATTGATTATCACTTAATTCAAAACAAGGAAGGTATAATTCATCTTTCTCTTTAAACCTACCTTTTTGGAAGAAAATAACATAATAATAATAATGCATCCTTTTTTGTTACAATATTTTATTTGTTTTATTTTGATTTTTGATAAAAACCTACAAAAAATAAAAAATAATAATCCCCCCCCCTCTAATAATTATACCCTATGAAATATTCACTTTTTTATTTAAGTATTAATGTAATTATGGTATTGATCAGAAAATTAAAAGCGAAATCTCTATTCCGGTGGGAAATTGCAAGAATTTCCATTATGCTCGGTATTCTTCTGAAAAAACTAGTTTTCCTCCAACTTCTTGTTATCGTTCATGTTCTCATATATTACGTCAATAGAATTTCCACTGCATTATCCACCTATAACAAGATTTTACGATCTATCTTAATACTAACAATTCGCATTAATATAATCAGGAAGGTGGTCCACAAAACACTATTCTGTTTTTCAGGTATTTTCTGAAAATATAGATTTGATTTCAAATTCCGAATTTAACCTTTCTTTATACACGTATTGCTTTAATTATGGTTTCATTGATCGGAAAACCTTTTAAGTTTAAAAAATAGGTATTATTCTCTGTATTTAAAAAAAAACAAAATGCTCAGGAGACTATGAATATAAATCTCTTATAATATCCGATCCAAACAAGCAATGAAAACAACAATTTTCGGCATATAATCATATCCATCGAGAAAAGAAACCCCGCTGCCTGTCGTTTTTCGCGAGTAGTGCTACAAACTTTTGTTAAGCGTTCCGCGCCAATCTGAAACTGCTGCGGATCAATATGGCCCGACTCTGAAGTCCAACACACAGTTAGAACACCCTCGCACAGTCGACGTTTCCTCTCGGCTCGGTTCGTACGCCGTCCCATTTCACACACTACTAATTTTAGTCAGTGCATGTGCATAGGGCGGGTGTTCGGTGCTGTTTTTGAAAATTGTGCAACGTGGCGGCCAAACGTACATTTCGACTGACATTTTACCGTAGTGTATAATCTTTACGTATATGTGCGAAACTCATGTTTGAAAAATAGGAGATTCGCCCCAGCAGGTAAGATAAGAAGTGTCATTTCAAATGGAAAGAGGTTAAGCTCCTTGCTTTGACATGTAGTATTCAGAAATATTTTCAATGCTTAATTAAAATTCAGTTATGTGTTTTTACCAAAATAACTCAATTAAAATAACTCAATGGTTTTTAAAAACGTGACAAAACCAGAGATAATTTGTCGGTCAACAAAGTAAAGGGCCACGAAAACTATATACTATACTCTAATATAAATTTTTAAAACTTAAAAGATAATAATTGAATCAAAATCGTTCAATCTTCGGTATTTCTTTTGAAATAAAAAGACAGTTCAGTGCATAACAAAATAGAAATATTATTATGTCATTAGTAATATATTAAGGCTTCTTAATCTGAAATATTTGGAAATAACACCAGAACTTTATAAATTGACCACCAGAATATCCACTTTACGACAATCCTTTTTTACAACGAAAGGAATATCCACTGTAAATAACATTAAACGTAAATACATATTATTTATTACATAGTATTTATTTGATACGTCGATATCTAACGGATTTCTATATTGTAACGTATTGTAATTACAGTTTGTGATAACTAAATTCTTATGACACCGCTAATACCTAACCTTATTTTATAATAGTTTGGAACAAACATTTTTAGTTACCCATATGCCGCCTGTTGGTGCTTAAGATAATTTCCTATTCTATACAAAATCGATTCTCGATCGTATTCCTTGCAATACAATTAAATAATAAAATTTATATCAAATTTCATTTAGTAGAAATCATGACTTATCACTCGTTCTATACGTGTCAACTTGATCTTTCATATCAAATAAGGTGGATGTAACATATAAAGCCTCCTTGAGTATGTGTGCCTCCTGAGCTCAATTTTTTTAAGAAATCGTATATAGAATATTTTAGGACCCAGAAAATTGTTATACTTATTTATTTATAATAAATATTATCTAAGGGAAGGTGAACTAATAATAATATTGAATTATATTGTAATAAAGTACTGGCCAAACGATAATTTCATACTCATTGCTACTTATTAATACATATTAATAATTTCTTGTATTCATTTTCATGATTTCATTGATCTAGGTATAATATTTTGCTTGTGATACGTTTAATTTTAAAGAGTAAGAATATTCACAATAATATTCGAATGTATGATTCACATTGTTCAAATCATACAGTGTGTACATAAAGTAAGGAACAAATTCATTATCTAGGAATCTAAAAATATTTCGGAAAAATCCTCGGACACGTGTATAATAATTTTTAATGGCGCATTTTTTCCCATACAAACTTAATATATATGGCTCATGTAGTAGATATGACATTATCGACGATTTTTTTAAATGGGAACCCCTTTATTTTAGTTCAGATCTGTAATCTCCAAGAACAGCTGATTTCAAAAACATAACACACTTAGGGCCTAAAATTCATAGTTTCGTTACTACAGGGTAACACAAATAATTTTATTTAAGATATTTTTTTTTGGACTGGTAGACATCAATTAATTACGTGAGGCGTTTTTAGGTACTATGCGTTTATCTTTAACACAAAGAATAGAAATTCTTATGATAATTGGATATGGTGATAGGATCCGTACTCAACAAGAAGTTTGCATTTTGTTTAACAATAAGTATCCAGTAAGACCAATTAGATCAACTGTGAGTAAACTTGAAACGGGTTCAGTGGAAGATATTCCCAGAAAAGGCCGTCCAACTATTCCGGATGATAAGAAATTAGATATTTTATTGGCTATGGAAGAAGATCCCCACAACAGCGTCCGCCAGATTAGCATTGATCATGGGGCGGCTGCTATGACCGTTCATAACCTATTGACGGTAGAAAAATGGCACCCGTTTAAAATTCGATTGGTTCATGAGTTGAATGAAAATGATCCAGATCGTAGGATGGAGTTTTGTCAAATATTAATGGAAAGATGTAACTTAGATCCTTTGTTTGTTGAAAATATCCTATTTTCGGATGAATCTACCTTTAACTTAAATGGAGAAGTGAACCGGCAAAACTGTAGATACTGGGCAAAAGAAAACCCCAGGTGGATGCGTGAGCACCATACTCAATATCCTCAAAAAATTAATGTTTGGGCTGGTATTGTGAAAAACAAAATTATTGGGCCATATTTTTTTGACAACAATGTAAACGCTAGTTAACTTATACCCTAGTAGAAATAATCCAGGAATTCTAGATGAAAATTTGTGGTACCAACAAGACGGCGCACCTCCACATTATGCAGCAGTAGTGCGCCATTACATAAACCAAGTTTTTCCGAACAAGTGGATTGGAAGACGTGGGCCTGTTGAATGGCCGTCTAGGTCTCCAGACCTTACACCACTGGACTTTTTCTTGTGGGGTCACCTAAAAAATGTTGTTTATAAAGTCAGACCTGCCAATATTGAAGATTTAAAAAATCGAATAACAACAGAATGCAGGAACATTTCAGAAGAAACCATAAGAAAAGTCCAACAAGAATTTATTGATCTCTTGGGGTACTGTCAGGCAGCAGAAGGAGGACAATTTCAACACTTAATTAAATAGCTTATTTAATTTTTTTACATTTTTTTAAATTAAAAATATCTTAAATAAAATTATTTGTTTTACCCTGTAGTAACGAAACTATGAATTTTAGGCCCTAAGTGTGTTATGTTTTTGAAATCAGCTGTTCTTGGAGATTACAGATCTGAACTAAAATATAGGGGTTCCCATTTAAAAAAATCGTCGATAATGTCATATCTACTACATGAGCCACCTTGTATATTAAGTTTGTATGGGAAAAAATGCGCCATTAAAAATTATTATATACGTGTCCGAGGATTTTTCCGAAATATTTTTAGATTCCTAGATAATGAATTTGTTCCTTACTTTATGTACACACTGTATATTTAACATTTGGGAAGATGGCTTCGGTAGTTAAAAAGAGCTGGACGCATTGTGTAATAATCTAAATTCTATGAATTTTCACTACAAGCAAATTTCTGTCACCCTTTCCTGTAGTATCCTGCTTACTATGAATATTGATTTTTATCTGATGCTATATAACTAGAATATTGGAGTAAAGCTATCATTTTGAATAATTGATAATTGTTCTCCTTTTTCCTCTTCGTAGTTTTGTCGGTCAAAGAATGTAAGTAATTATTTCATGACAACATGAAAAATTTTACTTTGTGATTATGTTATTGATGAGTTTTAAAAAAACCACAACAATACCCGAACGTATGATTCACACTTCTTTTATGTATGCACAATTTTACGTAGCACGATGCCCATTTATTTATGCGAGCAGAATTTAACTTTAAAGTTTTCTATGTATTTTAATATATGTGGTAGGTATATAAACCACTTTCTGTATTATCCTGCACAATCTAAAAATCGGTTGTTTATGCCTTGTAATTTATTTCCTAATTGTACTTTATCTTGTATAAACAAGGAATGCTTCATTGTAAATTATTCATTTATCGCTGTAATCATAAAAGCATTAGCCACAAACGTCAATATGTATTTTTTTCAATTGGTTTCTTTTATGAAACACGGTCTCAACACCCGAATGTACCACATTTCTTTCGATTATGTAAAATTTTACTAACTATGCACATTTATTTCTGCAAACATCTATTTAGCATGATTTTTCCTACGTATTTTAGTCAAATAAGCTAATTATCCGTTGAAAATGTATGCATTTTCATACAAATTCTGCAATCAGAATCAAATTGTAATTTTGAATAATTTATAATTGTGGGCTAATTATCAGCTTATTAGTAAAACTGTTGGTTAAAAATAATAAGTGCACGTTATTTATTTATTGCTTATTATGATTTCATTGGAAACTTGAACTGTACAGTTCTGTTCATAAAAATCCCGTGCAAGTAGTAAATGAAAGGACACATGACAAATGGCACTTCTCATTTTAATGTTGTACAGAGTTTTTATGAACAGAACTGTACTTTTGTGATTGGTTTATCCTTGACAATTGTCACATTTCTTTTAAGTCTGCATAATTTTATGTACTACGATATATACAGGGTGCTTCACGACGAGCTTGCATTAGAACTTTATGGAGAACTGATGAACATATGTGCCTGAAACTTTGGGGATTGAGGTTTATCGATACGCTTTCTTTAACTAAAATATATTCTTGTCATTTTCGGTTATACCGAAAGTAGCCGTCAACTTTCGTTTTTAAATACAACAAGGTAATTTTTATTATATTTTTCGATTAACCATTAAATTCTAAGCAAATTTTATACTTGTTTACAACTTGTTGAGATATTTAGACTTTTTGTAATTATTTGGCAAATGCAGGGTGATGAAATAATCCACATAATTTTTTTTTACCTTAGCTCTTGGACTAAAAATAGCTAGAAGATCATCAAGTCTTAAAAATATTTCAAACTTGGCAGAAAATGTACAGGGTGGTCACAATCCAAGGTTCATTGTGAAAGAATTCAATCATTAAAAACTTTCTTATTTTAAATGGAACACCCTCTATATTTTTATTTAATTTGATGACAAATTAGTTGTTCCATATAAATATTATTTACTGTCCTATACCTATATGAAAGCATTTCCTCAAAAAATCCAATTTATTCCGAGAATACTATTTTTTCAAAGACTTCTAGGACATAATTATGTTCATATGAAGTTTGTTCCTAAAAATGTTATTAAGAAACGCCCCGTATATGTTCGAGCGTGTAATTACTTTGGTGTTGGCAACATATTTGACATTATGTGAACTGTCAACGTTAAAAATTAAGATGATATTGACTAGCCTATATCTGCTACAAGAGCTTGTGCAAAAAGATAGTTGAACTTACTTAGCTATTCACCTAGGTCTAAAATTAATTCTTATCATTCGGTTATTCACAATCGATTGCTCAAGTAACATATAGAAACATAATTTAAGATATTTATTTTGGTCCACTTCATTGAATAGGGCGAAATAGACAACTTGAAATACCTGCTTATGTACGTTAGAGATTTGACCGTGGCTAGACATCCAGGTCGACAAGTTTATCTGTAGCCACAAAAATAATGCGGGCAAAAATTTTTTTTTAGTTAACAATGTTGTCATATACAGGGTGTCCCATAATATGTGGGCAATCTCCCGGGTTCAGGTAGAACACTTAAAAATAACAGGAGAAGTTCTTATACATATTTCTTCCTACGGCCTCCCCTACGGAGATAACGGACGTCCCTGGAAATCGTTGATTTTTAAATAATTTTTTAAGTACTAGGTGTAATTATAATGGTTAATAGATGAGTATCCTTAAAATTCGCCCTTTAAACACATTTGGCCTATTTGCCAGGTACGGACTAGACGTAAAACACAAAAATGTTTTTTTGTACACCTTGTATGATGAAGGAACGAACGACAATAATATTTTTGGATAAGTATCAGTTTCTGGTAGTGTCTTGAAATTTGCGGTTTTTCTCCTTTGTCTTATTAGTTACTAACTTAGTAATGGAATTTACGTATACTGAATATAAATCATAATGAACAAAAATATCTTTTTTTTTCGAAAACAGTTCATTTTATCGACATTGATCAAGAGTACCTTTTTTCAGCTTAAGGTTTAGAGTATCCAAAAATATTATTGTCGTTTCTTCGTCATACAAGGTGTACAAAAAAAAGCATTTTTGTGTTACGTCTAGTCCCTGGCAAACTAAATAAGCCAAATGTGTTTAAAAGGGCGAATTTTAAGGAGACTCATCTAGTAACCATTATACTAAAATATTATTAAATTACACCTTATTATTTATTATTATTATTATTATTTAAAAAACAACGATTTCCAGAGACGTTCGTTATTGGCCCGTATCTCGGTAGGCGAGGCCGTATTAAGAAAAATGTATATGTACTTCTCCTGTTATTTGTAAGTGTTCTATCTGAATCTGGGAGATTGCCCACCTATATTGGGGCATCCTGTATATTAAATTTTAATTTAATAATCTCTTACCGAAAAAACCTAAATTTACATTTACGTATTTAAAATAAATTGTAATATTTATATAGAAATCAATATTCTATTATAGTTTCAATATTATTAAAACCTTCTTTTCAAACTATTTATTTGGATATTTAAATGCAAATAATATATTTGTTTGATTGAAGTAGGTACTTTTAATCTAAAAATATGGCAACATAGTCCGTTATCAATTGTTATAGGTAGCTAGTGCTAATTTAATTGGTTATATCCCAGACAGTTGATAACGCATGAGTCTAGTGAGACACCCGATGGGCTATCGGGATTGTTCGACTATGTCCGATATTTGAGGGATGTATTCACCCAGTTGCGTAGTTATAGAAATAGCGATAATTATTGTATTGTATTAAATTTTCTTTTATAAATACGTATTCATTGTGTCGTGTTTTAGGGTGTTATTTTAAAATTTTGAACTTTGTGATAATGAATGAGTATACTCCTGGTAAAAGCCTACACAATCAGATCCGTGAAGTGATTGCAAATGTTTATAGGGTAGGTGATGAGGGATCACATATCAATATGTTTAAATTGCCACTTAAGCGAAAGCTAGAAAGGGACATTAATACCACCCAAAACTGAAAAAAATAATCATTAATCATGTAGCTGATTTTTCCATGTTGAAAAATTGACATCTTGTAAAAAGTAATTTTTTAAATCTTGATAAAAATAATTACCTACCTTCAAACATAAAATGCAATTACTGAAGAATTTCCTATTTTATTACATTATTTAAAATAATAATAGCACGCCCCATAACTAGACCATGTTTTAAACGATATTACTTTCCCCTTACCAATACGTCGCAGACACAGACCTACTTGTCAACTTGTAGATTTTCAGTTATCTCATTTTAACCATAAATATCATAACTACTATGATTTTTAAGAACCAGGCAATTTGAACTCTTCTATATTTGTATTTACAAACAAAAAAATCGCCTTGGTAATTAGAGATATGCATTTTATTACAGGCATATCTCGACAAGTCTGTATCTTCACATGATCCTAGCGACTAACTTTATTGATAATTTGTGTTACCAATTTATCCAAGGAGGACATTTGATATAATAGTTGATAATATACAGATATAATTTATTTGTTAAGCTCATTAATAAATATTAACATAAAAAATATGATTATTAGCATGATTCTGAAAGAATTTTTCTGGAAAGGTTTGTTCCCCAAAGATAGTTTGGTCTTCCTTTGGACTTAAGGACACTGTGCATAAGAATATTATTGAAATGCCAAACATTAAAAAGACCTCTAATTAAAAAATAAATCCTGATTTCGTTTGGTACAACTGAAATTTTGCACTGAATAATACGCACTTGGTAATTGATTTTAGTATGTTGTCAATCATTTTGCGATATGACTGTAGGAAACCGAGAAACCACACTATAAAACAAATACACTGCCGAGACAACTCCCAGTGCAGTAACAGCAGTAAATCTTGGGTAAACCGCTCGTCGTTGTCTGTTGAGGTTAGCTCTTATCTGTCACATAAATAAAGTGTGTTTTTCATTCTAACGAAATTAGGCCAGTCTACTCGACTATATATTTAAATTTAGTGCTTAATAAAGAATGGCATGGACAGGTGTTTTTATAGTGCCGACATTTTTTTAAGTCACATCATTTCTCTGTTTAAAGAATAGGGTTTGTTCTGGTTTATTTTAAGTTTATTTTATATTAAGGAACAAGCTTAATTCAGTTATGAAATGAATAATTGGTATGTAGAAATTTAAAAAAAAATTACATATAGAATTCGTAAATTATAAATATTATTTTACTGAACCCTTTTAAAATACTACATAACTTTTAAAAATTGACCTGTTCAAATATAAATGTTAAATATTTTATTTAAGCAGATCTCTAGGATGTTCACATTTTCTCTTCTTTCCTTTAGCCTATATTTTATTTGTCTCTCAAATTCCAAACACACTTAAAATATTAAATTGACAAACCTGGGGTCCTTCTTGACCCAACTAAGAACTCTAGGAACAAATTGGTTCAATTGGTATATTACATACAAGTGTTGAAAGATATAGATTTCATACAAGTAATGTAAACAATGCCCAATTAGTTTAACATTTTTTTTTAATCATTTAGAACAAATTATCAAAAAAATCTCCTGTTAGATATATGGTTATTAATTACAACGAAAATCAAAAATACTGTGATATATTTGGAAATTCTAAAACTACATTTGTAAATAAACTTAAAAACGAATTTTGAACTTAACAGATTCTATAGATTTCTGGAAACTTTCTATACAAATTTCGTTGTACTATTTATAAATATGCTGGGCGTGTTAGCTTAGTGTGTATATTGTATGTAAAGGATGTGTTAGGTTAGTCTTAGTTTTATTATGAAGTACTACCTTATAATTGGGTTAATGATATTTTCCGTATCAACCTGTATTATGTAGTTTTCAATAAATAAAATAAAATGAAAAAAATTTAACTTACTTACTGATTGCCTCCTTACGCTAATTATTATATAGGGTCGGTACCCCGGAATAACTCCGGCGCATCGCATTGCAGCGAAAAATGTTTTATCCCGGAAATACTATTTTTCTCGGTCTTGTACTAAAAAATGCCCGTGGAATACAAACAACTTTTTCAACGGGCATTTTTTAGTTCAAGACAGAGAAAAGAGTATTTCCGGGATAAAACTTGATTTTCGCACGGTTCTGATTTTGTCTTTCTCATGGTGATTATTGGTGAAGGATGGGTTCGTTCGGGTTTGTTGGGCCCGAATAAACAAATTTTTCGGACAAGAGATATTTATTTTTGGTCGGAGAACACGATACGCCAATAAAAAATATTGGGTTCCATTTGAAAATCTTAAATTACCCCCACCCGCGCCCGGCGGTTGAGGGGGTGGGGGTGGTTTAAATGGCAAACTATTCCTCCTTCAAAGCCAAACAACTTTTTCCCTAGACATTTTCCGCTGCAAGGCGATGCACCGGAGTTTATCCGGGGTACCGACCTTTTTTCAACACCGTGTATACTAGGTATGTATAAAACTTTATAGTTCTGATTTTTTAATTAGGTAAATGAATGATAAAATAGTCTAACCTCAATATTAATAGAAATGTAGTCAGATATTGTTAATTTGTAAATTGTGAATCTTTTACATGGGTTTTACTTTAAACAAATTATTATTAAAACAAATTTTTAATTGCATATTGCATTTGTATTGCATAAATCACGTTTACTTGCCCTACATGGATATTATATTGTTGATAGTTGTAAAAATCAAAAATAAACTTAATTGTTAACCCATTTATACTTTACCCAAGCAGTTATTATGTTTAATGGGTGCCTAACAATTTCCTGTTAATTATTTTTATATTTATCATAAAAAAATCTTTATTTTTCATCTATCAATTTATAATACCTTAGAAACGGTTGCTATAAATATCATCATAATACCATAGGAAATATTAGTGGGCGAGAAAGTTTATAATGCCCGGTGATTTTCATAATTATTATTAAAGATAATTATTGTAAAAGAAAATATTGAATAAAATTTGTATTTATTTTTATAGTTATTTTTATATTGTTTTTCCTATGTTAAATTGACAAATTTTGAATTTTCCTGAGAAAGAAGCTGAACCACCTATGAAATTTTGCGAGTCCATTACTGAGTTTTTCAATGTGCATGCGGATTCCTGCACCATTTCAACATTAATTAAGATATTTTCCTTTTTGGTACCAGAGCTAGCTATCATTTTTGCTATTCGGATTTTTGCTCTACTGATTTTTGTTTCCAAACTACAGGTTGTTAAAAGACTGTTGTAATAAAATTATAATAATTAATTAATTAATTAACAATAATAATTGTATCAACTACTAACCTCCAAACTTAAATTAATTATTAATTAATAATATTTAACAAAATAAAAAGAATATTACAGAAGATCCTGAAAATGTTGTCCCCTAGTAACACCCTGTAGTTTGGAAACAAAAATCAGTAGAGCAAAAATTTATAGAAAAAAAATATAATTCTTTGCCAAGGAAATCACTGGTAAATTTATTCCCAACCTTTATGTTACACCACGTATATGTAATTTTTATAATGTGCAATATTTAATTGCTCTAGTGTCTTTTATTCCACCCAGCACCCCAATTCACTCCAAGGGTTCCGAAAGTTTGCTATTTTTAAATTAAACAGTTTTACTGTCAAATTTGCACCATATATCAGCTGTTCAAATACAGAATGTTATGTAAATGACTTATTATATTTAAACCGGCAAATCCTATAAATAGTTTATTGAGGCAGTCGCGAGTCTCAAAAGAGACAAACGCATTATAGGCGGTGTTGTCATATTGCAACATAGAATTGTAAACGCACATGTTCAGTTTTTGACAACACCTCTTTTTCAATTTTTTAGAAAAAAAAACGACAATTTTAAGGTACATACTCTTTTTCCTTCGATCTTATTTTAAAATAATCCGTTTTATAATTAAATTCAATAAAAAATAAAACACAAAAAGTATATTTTGCAACAGAACCAACAGTATCTAGATAATACCACACAAATTGAAAATCACATCACAGCATTTATTATTACGAATTATTTCACAACAGAAAAAAAAATCGGGTAATGCTACAACTAACAAAACGTTTAAAATTCGTATACGTCAAGCACGTGGAACCATCGATAGCGTCATTCCATTCCCGAGTCAAAACATACTGAAGCAACAATAGTGGCGCGCGGCGGGAATCCAAGCAAGGGCAATACAGGCGGTGTGATCTGACATCACTGCTAGTATGCTCTAGTGACACACATTGTTGCTAAGTCAATCCAGATGGAACGGCGCTACAATATGTGGGTAAAAAGGGTTTTTACCTTAGTATTTAGATATTCGATTAAAACAAAAAAAAGTATGTAGACTTTCTCTAGGGACACCAAGGAGTCACCCATAAGTCATTTCCATAACACCCTGTATATTGTTTGAAAAGCGTTTGATATAAGATACTTTCGAGCCAAATTAGAGGTGTTTTTCTCTCATTTTCGTAGGTGGTCGTAGGAAAATCAAATTTCGTTCCCCCAAAATAAAACATCGTAAAATATATTTTGTTACCACACCTTACGTACACCCGCAAGATGTTTATACAGCAATAACAACGCAATCATGTGCCTGGTATCCTTTATTTGTTATTTGTCTCTCTTATTCCTAACACCTTTAACAAAACAAACTAAAGCAGAGTTTGATCAAACAATCATTGCACTGTTTGACTAGTGCTCGGAAGCTTTAGTTTCCCATTGTAGTAATAAAGCGTTTAAAATGTATGAAAATTTGCTTGAATTTATTTGTTCGTAGAACTTTAGGAACTTTGGCTCGTACGTTCAAGTTATATGAATTGTCCCTTAATGGGTAGTTTATAATTGACATGGTTTTTTTATAATCAACTTATGAACAAATCTCTTCGTACATTGCTACGAGGATATTTAATTTTATTAAATTAAGATCCGATCAGTCTCCAGAAATGAGCTACAAAAGATCAGTTCTGTGGTTGATATTTATGTTAAGACGCCCTAGATAATTTTTTAATAGTTTGTTAAAAGAACGTATACAGCGGTGTCCAAGATAAGGAGTGCCTATATGGGACTCTCGTTAATGGTAACAAATACAACTTCGATTAAATGGGGGAAAAGTGTCGCAATCAAAGCACGAACAATATACCACACAAAAATTGAAATTTTGGAGTTTTGATTAAATTTTTTTCTATTTTGGTTTCATATGAAAGCTTTTTCGATATCGTTTTCAGTATCGTAGTAAGCTTGTTTCGATACCGTTTTTTTTTTCATTTTAAACGGTTGATGGTACTGCTGTGTATGTTTGTTTGCATAAGAAACAATTCGTAAACTAACCTCACAATCACAAATTTAGATGAACAAGTAATATATTCTCTAACCAAGATATCAATTTAAAGCTAATAAATACACTGTACAGTAATTATACTTATTTAATATTAAAAGTGCAGTTGTTATAAACATTTATTGTGACCGTACTTGTGTCTGCAGCGTTAGTTTTAAAATCGGGCATAGTTTGTGTGTTTGAAACGTTTTGTTCATGATTCATCCTTATTTGCGGATCCAATAATCCACTTTTATTAAGAACTGGTTGTTAAAAATTAATGTATAGGTAGGTACTGTACAATTTTTTTACCTTTAAACCTAAGTAAATGCTATTTTCAGCCCCAGTTATAAACTTATTGATATCCTCTAAATCTAAAATGGAAGATTTTTTGGGCTCAGATTGCCTTTTTAAAAAGGCTTGAAATCTTGCATAATTTCTTATATCTGTGTTTCCATAAATGTTAATGCAAGCTCTTAATTTTGAATATAAGGACCACAGAGTCGACGACTTCTTAGTTTTACTTTCCTTCTCAAAATAAGCGATTAGAACATTTTCACTACTTCTAGAAACACCCTTCGCAGTACGCCTGGTTGTGAAGGTCTTGTAATCTTTTTCGTATACTTTCTTGGACTTTTTTGGCAAAAGTTGATCCAATATATTATTTGCAATTTCCCTTAACTCAGCAGGAGTTAAATTAATAATATCTTCTTGGTCCATTATTGATTAATTTTAAGAAAGCTTTCAATATTCGCGACAAAATGGCGGACACGTATAATTTATCAAAGCTCACTCGATAAATAATTTGCCTATTGCCAACATAAAATTTTAAACATACAAATTTACAAAATTTTTAAGGCATTTATTAGTTTTAATTATGTGTTTTTTTATTAAAAATACACAAAATAGAAAAAGTAGTATAAAGTAAATGTTTTATAAAGCTATTATAGCACTTGTCCACTTAGAAAACTCGCCGCAAGCGGTTCGTTTCCTAACATGGACGCGTGCTAAATCCTGCTTTATAAAACTTGTACTTTAATATACCATTATCGGCCGTTAATATCTGAAAAACATTTTTACAGCAAGTCTTAATGAACCCAAAGATTACACAACAATTTTTTTTATACTACATATCGTTTTCAATCAACTTGTTTTCAGACCCTTTTTTATTCTAAATTCAATGATGTACTACACATTATCGTTGAATTATGTTTCGAGCCTTTTTAATCATCTTCATGAAATTTTCAGGATGCGGACCTATTTTGGGCACCCCATATACGTTCCTTTAACAAATTGTTAAAAAATATCTAGTGCGTCTTATTGAAGGTAATATAACTATCATTGAGTAAAATTTCTAAAAAAAAACCACAAGACTTTGAGGATTACAATGAAAAATTTAATCGATAATTAAATCGACGCTCGAGTTATATTTGATAAGATTTTTTCTAGAACCTAAATTAAATAATATAATAATTCGAGAAATACTTTTAAATATGTAATATCGATAGTCGTCGATATCGATACCGGCTTATGCTCTCTACTCTAGACTTCAAACCTTTTGGCGTTTCGTAAGTTTAAGGTTACCTATGTGACTATAATTTCAAACGAAAGGATGTCAACAAGATGGGTAAATAAGAAAACACATTGCAAATAAACAGTAAGTAACATATTTTTATACTTAAATCATACCTTTTAAGTAGTTTTCCGTTTGTAATGGATAAATGATAATGAAAATCTAAAACCATATGCAATATATTAAAAGACAAAGTCATTCAAACTTGATATTTATTAAAAGTAATTTTCTAGTCCTCGGCCTACTGAGAAACGCTTTTTAAAACCAATGAAGCCGTTTTATCACAATAATTTTTTGTAATTGGTGTAAATGAAACAATTTGATTGGTTGAAACAGTATACAGGGTGTTATGGAAATGACGTATTATATTTAAATGGGTGACTCCTGGGGTGTCCTAGAGAAGCGCTACATATTTTTTTTTCAAATCGAACGTTTAAAAAGTTGGGTAACAAACCCTCTTACTCACAGGTGACTCCGCGGTCATGAATCATAGCACGCTGTGGCAGTGTATCACAAACACATGTCACGCGCAATATTGCCAAACTGTGTGTAAAAATGTAAAACTTTAGTTTCCTATAATAATAAATATTTTGTTTACTTAGAAATTAAATCCAAGCCGCCGACACGAGTAAGGAATCCAGGGCACAGACATCCTCAGTTCTTTTTGTCTATGGGAAGAGGTTTATGCTCATCACGTGCCCTGATGATAGTGTGGGATTGCATAATAAGCTTATACCAACTAAACCCCATTCAGCCTCTTATTTCCAATCTCGGAACATAACCGGCATATCGTCGAGAGAAAAAATACATAGTGAAACAGAACAAATTACACTAAAACCCTTAAAGAAACACACAGACACCCACGAGTTTCAAATTAGTTTTTTTGGAGATATGCGCCTATTATCAGATTACACAAAAGCACTAAACACTAACGCATAATTACACTATCGTACACGTAGAACAACAGCACACAAACAAGATAGGATACAAATTATTTCGCAATAGAAAGTCAGAAATAATAAAAACCCTTATTACTAATGGGCCTAAAACAATTTTTAATCCGTTAATGAAGAATGATGAAATAATTATGTTGACAACAACAGAACCTCCCCTTCAGTCTTAACATAGACGAGTCCAACCAAGGTTTGAGTGCTTCGTACATATTCGGAAAAATAGCGCGGTTGCCATTTCCGAGACAATAATTATACAGGAAAGTAATATTACAGGAGGAAATTCCGCAACATATGAATATAATCTTATAGAACATAGAAAGTGGCAACGCTGTATTTTTAGATATTTCCAAATAACGCAATATCGATCGACCGAATAAACCCGAAACAGACTGAAACCTGTAGTTACTAGAATTTTTTAGATGTTAAATACCAATGTATGAAAAAAATCATATTATTTCCAAGACCAGCGGATGAAACTTTATACAATAAGGGCCTATTTTGTCTACACAGTAGCACTTTAAAATACCAATTCAGATTGAATGGTACTTAGATGTGTTCATGAGATGCAACAACAAATTTACGCGAAAACTAATGTGAATTTGTGCTTTTGTTGTTGTGGTTTGTGAGGTTATTGTACCGGTTTTTGTTTAGATTACCTACTTGGTGTTTTTTTATAAATTAAGTTGGTTTTAAATAAGGCCGAAAAGGTAAATAAAATTGCAGTTTTTTTTCTAAAGGGTAAAGTGGCATTTAAGTTGTTCAGTTCCGACGAGTGTCAATTGAACAAATGAGAACATACCTGACCATTTATAAACGCCGCGGCGGTTGGTTCGAGTCAGTTCAAGTTTATAAATCAGAGATTGTTTCCCAGCGAACTGAACTGAACGTAAAAGTTTATAATAATGTACCCTGAAAAATAAACAACTTCCAATTCGTCAAACGGTTATTGACTTTCTAAAGTGTGAGCCATATGTTGTTTTGTTTATCTTTCTCCCATGCTTAATTTTGGTTTGACGTCAGGTCATGTACAGGGCATATTAAATTAAAGTGCCATTTTTGGATATTTTTCTTCAATTTGTTTTCATCTCAGGAATTGCTGGTTTAAATATAATAGGTCATTTCCATAACACCCTGTATTTGACAGGTGATCCTTTACAGGAGGAATCTTTTGTAGATTTTTTTCTGGAGACTGATTTGATCTTAATTTAATAATTAAATATTCCCGTAGCAATATACAGGAGGTTGGTTCATACCGTGGTAATTTTTTTAGCGTAATGTATAATATGTATAATAATACGCCACAAGCGAAAATAAAAAAATTGCTTCCCTATATGGATATTCTTTTATTCGAAAAAAAACATCAGAATAAAAATCCAGCATCAGGTTTGTTTTATGCTAGCAATTCCGACACGCGGAGTGAATAGTACAAACAAAGACATGGGCGTTGTTTATTTTAAGAGCAGTCAAATAAATTTATCTTCTTTCATAACAGGGTTTGTCTCTCCTATTTCCGTCGTGAACAACAAAACTTAAATTAATAAGGACATTGTATGAAATTCGAAGTATTCGCTGAAATCTTTTATACTGGAAAGCGTCTTTGTAATTCGAATTTAGAAATGTGAAGTTAAATAAACTAATTTTATTTTATTTGAATGTTTTCCCTTTGTTCGATAGTGGCGTTTTCGACGATTTCCTGAGTGATGTTCTTAGAAGAATGACAAATATTTTTTGTATACGTCAAACGATAGATGTACAGTCTATCCAGAGAAACTTCATGCCATCGCTACGGTTTCTAGCGTGCGTTTGCACCACATATATAAATAGTATATTGCCAATACGAACGGTCCAAAATATAAAAAGGGTTCCCGCTATGGGAGTTTTGCGCGGGCCTATTGAGTTTGCGCAGTAAGGTTGAAATTTTATCGATCGCGTCAGAGCCGGCCCGACATTATTTGTGTGTTGTTATTCGTCGCCATCTTTGGTTCTGGATGCTTTTTCAAATTACAGAATAAAAAGTGGTTTATCCACATTGTTGTCGGTATATTAGTGCTTATAAACTTTCATTACCTAACAACAAATTTTGTAAAGGAGTTTTTAATTTGTGGTGATTCGATTCGCTGTTTGGTAGGTTAGTGGCTTGTTTTGTTTAAGATGAAAGGACACAAATGCATGGTGCTTTTTTGCAAAAGTCGTGGATCAATACCAGGTATAAAGTATTTCAGGTATTTACATACATATATACGAAAATATTTTGCTTATCACATTATCCGATCTTCGGAACCGAATTTCACTAAAAAGCTTTTAAAAAAAGGAGAGAGTATCACTCGTATAGAATATAATATATGTGTGGTCACTACCTAACTTTAAAATCAATGTATTTTTAATTTGGTGCAGTAGCTGATAATAATTCCCAAAATAGTCAATATCTATCTATCTATATAGTCATTCCTTCTTAATTGTTGGTTTAGAAAAAAGTGAGGTTAAGAAACATACGATGTCGGATGAAAGTTAAAATAAAGTTCATCGTGTCGATTGTTACAAATATTCGGACGGAATGTGGCACCAAAAGTGTACACCAATCAGGGCACCGTCGGATCATCATATCATCAGAAATCGTATGCAAGGAACGCTGTCTTAAAACGAACTAATCGAAATTTTGATTTCAATATTTTTCCTAACTAACCAGTGAATTTTACATTAAAAAAGTTGAAAACCGGTCCTGTCGAATGTTTACTTTCACAAGGAAATTTCCGAACTGCGCAAACTCACAACGCCCCTTCGATACCCGTAGCGGGGACATAATTGCAGATGGTATTAGCAATATACTGTTTATATATATATATGTGGTTTTGCTGTGTGGTATAGTATTTGCAGCGAATCCTCAAGCTTTTTCGACAGTTGACATCATTAATATGTCATCGATCAGCTGTTTGGGGACTTAACCAAATACCCCAGTTTTATAGGAACCGTATTGAGCGTGTTATGTTTTTATATTTTTCGAGTTTGACTAGTGCTAATACGTGTAAAAGTGTATTTCCGTCGTTTTAGAAGTGTTTATTTTGTGTTGAAAACTTTGATTAATTACATATTGAGTTGTTTGTGTATCTGGTAAACCACAGTAAGTACTTGTCACGTTATGAAAAATTTATAGGTTAATATTTTCATTTATCTGTTTTTAGGCGAAAATAATAATTATGGAGCATAATTATTGTCTGCCTTCTACCTCAGCTGATGCCACCGTTAGAGAAACTAAGGTGAATTTTAATATTAATAAAAAATTTTCTAGATGTTTCATTTCTTTCTGATCGAGTTGAGATTTGTTTCAGTTAAATATCAGGTAATACTTTTGTGTGGCGACTTGTATGTAGACAGTTTGGTTAGCTGGGAAAGTAGAAAATATCTGCACATTTTTTTGCAGAGAATACTAAATATATTGTTTATTAAAGTGGATGTTGAAATTTCAGTTCTTGGCACGAGTGGTTGCACAATAAGATTCCACATAAAAAATGTCGAATTTTTTTTAAGTCTTTTTAGGGGTGAGGGGTCACAGGCCCGTGGTAGTCCCAATAATTTAACCGACTTCGTATCTCTTTACTCTTACCTTTCCCGAAATCCCAATGGGGAAGGCCGAAATACCCATTTTATTAGTTTTTTGCATATATGACTTACGTAACCTACATATTTGCAGTATACGTAGCCTACGTATACAAAAGAAGGGTGCATATAGAAATTGCTTGTTATGATACTATACGCTTATAAGTTACTATTGAACATTAAAGTTAAAACAGAGGTAACAAGAGTGAACAACCTTTAAGCAACCGTATATTTAGTTTCTTAATACAATAACCTTTCCTTAGAAAAGGTCCATAGTTATTTTCAAAAATGTTTTTTTGTGCATCCGGTACAAAAACATGGAAATTTTTCCAAGTGATTTGTATTTACATAACAGGGAAAAGAAATGATCAAGGATGACTTTTTCTCGAAAAATTGAAGATACAATTTTTTACAGGTATAGTTAAGTCAATGTGTAGACACACTGTATAAAGTTTACAGTAGGTAAAGATGGGCATGCATGTAGATGCGTACTTCCTATCTTTTTGTGAAGATAGAGGTACCTACTAGACATGTAATTATAAAATAATGACTTTATTTTATATATTTGAATAAATAAATAACAAAAAAATACAATGTGTTGTGTTTTATTCCCTATAATAAATAATAAAAGATGTATTTAAAAATATAAATAGACTCGTTTCATTTTTAAAATAAACGTACGTACTATTGTAGTACGGTCCTGGAAGGTCCTGGAATGTCATACAAACCTAGGCAAAATAAATAACCACAAATAAGCAGGCAAGTCATTAATGTCACGTGACACTTGACATATCTGGCGCGAGGATTCGCTGCAACCACTATATTTGACGGGGAATGGTGTTTCGAAATTAATTTTATGAATATTAGCACGCCTATGCTCGGAAGAAAATCTGATTACTTTTGGAGCTTGATTTCCTTCCGTCCCTGTTTCAGACTCCTGTGTCGTACAATAGTAGGTCAATGTAGCCGTGGATAACACCGTGTTCAATGATACTATTGTATTGACACCTACCTGGGTGTCATAAGTGTTGAAACAGCTTTGCATATGATACAATGACACTTTGATGACACACACCCGGTGGGTGTTGCGACGTTCCATGATACGGTTGTGATTGTATCATGGCGGCGTTTCATGATATATTTTATAATAATTCATAATACAACTGGCAATGGACGAAACAATCAAGCTCTGTCCTTATCATGTTTAGGGAGTTCTACAGTGAGTCCCAGAAGAAATGTCTAAATTCATTTAAAATTCAGCGGTAAGTTTTTTCAAAAAACCCTCGTACCCGTCGATTTTGATTTTTTAATTTTTTTTTTGTGGTAATTTCATGTATACAGGGTAGCTCAAAAATAAGTTACGACCATCAACTTCATTTTTTCAAATGAAAACATATATTTTTTATTTCATTTTTGAATTTTGCATTGAATTCTAAGCATGTTTCATGTACCATGTCCTATACATAAACTCAACAGTTATTGAAAAAATTAGGATTGAACATATCATTTAGGGAATCCAACGATCTATGAAATCTTCTGGCAATATGGCATTTTGGGCTCCATAATAAGTAAGAGTGTACTGTCTCACTGTCACCGTTTATTTCCATAGAAACTGTATGACAATTTTATTTCAAATAAGTATAATTATTGTCAAGCGTAGTTTCAAAGTTGCGGTTTTCACAATAATGGTGAAGTTAACGGAACGGGAAAAAATTGAAATTCTATGCATGGTTGGGTTTGGTGATAAAACACGTACTCAAATAGAAACAGCCCAGTTATTTAATGAAATCCATCCTGATCGTCCTCCCATATGTCAAAAGATGGTGAGTAGAATAGAGGCTAAGTTTAGAGAATTCGGTCATGTTAGAGATTTGCCTAAATCTGGTCGTCCTACTCGAGATGAAAATGAATAACTTGACGTTTTGCTTTCCTTGGAAGAAAATCCATGTACTCCCCTGTCGCACATTGGGGCCGATTTACACATGCCGAAATCTGTTGTTCACCGAGTAGTTTAAAAGCACAAATATCACCCATACAAAGTTATTCCAGTGCATGAGTTATTTGAAGATGATTTCGATAGGCGAAGTGAGTTTTGCGGACGCATGCAAAATATGTGCAATCTAGATAATAATTTAGTAAAAAATATTATTTTTTCGGATGAAGCTACGTTCTATTTGAATGGCAATGTGAACAGACAAAATTGTCGATATTGGGCAACAGAAAATCCGCATTGGATGATAGAGGTTCACAGCCAGTACCTTAAGAAAATAAATGTTTGGTGTGGAATCGTACGCGAAAGAGTAATTGGTTCATTTTTCTTTGAACAGTCTTTAATTGGACAAGTATATCTCGAACTTCTCCAACTAGAATTAATTCCAGCATTAGTGGCTTTATTTCCGAATCCATTGGATCCAGACTCCCCTGACGAAGAACTGATATTCCAACAAGATGGTGCTCCTCCGCACTATGCGGCCACTGTGCGCACGTTTTTGGATGAAACCTTTCCCAATCGGTGGGTTGGAAGGAGAGGACCTATAGAATGGCCTGCTAGGTCGCCAGACCTAACTCCCCTGGACTTTTTTTTGTGGGGTTACCTCAAATCAAAAGTATTTGTTAACAGGCCAAACAATATGCAAGAGTTGAAAGAAAGGTTCCGAAGAGAACTGCGTGTCATAACTCCGGAAATGGTTGGAAACGTGCAAAGAGAGTTTATTGATCGTCTTGGATATTGTCAAGTCGTAAATGGCGCACATTTTCAACATTTAATTTGATTTTGTTGTGTTTTTTTTTAATAAACAGGTCTTACTTATAGATATGTTCAATCCTAATTTTTTCAATAACTGTTGAGTTTATGTATAGGATATGGTACATGAAACATGCTTAGAATTCAATTCAAAATTCAAAAATGAAATAAAAAATATCATTCATTTTTAAAAATGAAGTTGATGGTCGTAACTTATTTTTGAGCTATCCTGTATACATGAAATTACCACACAAAAAAAAATTAAAAATCAAAATCGACGGGTACGAGCGTTTTTTGAAAAAACTTACCGATGAATTTAGACATTTCTCGTGGGACTCACTGTATATTTAAATGTATTTATAAATCTTTTTAAATCAGGACCAGATTTTGTGTTCACAGTTCACAGTTCTCTTATTGGAATTGGGTTGGGAATCGCACAAAAAATAATTGTACGGAGGGTTGCGGATTCACCGAAACATACTACAGAGTCGTATTGAAACTGTAAATAAATTTTTGGTAAAAGTTTATAAACATGGATATAATATGTGGTAAATATGTTAACATTTAAACATGGAACATCTAGTTTTTGAGTGACAAATTATACTAATACTAACTTAATGAACATAAAAACGAAAAATGTCATGCACGAGAAACGGCTTAGTTCAGTTCGCAGACTAATATTTATTGTTTAAATTATAATTTAAAAAAATCACGTTTTATTTGTTTTTACGCGCTCCCGGTTTGCATTAGCTATTTGTCCCACTTTTGAAAATATTGTTTCGCATGGAACAGATGTAGCCCAATGTAACCATTATACAGAGTCTTGTTTTCATAACACTGTTGACTTTTTCCATATTTAATATTTCGATAACTCGTGATACACAATACACACGTATTGTGGGTTGCCTATGGTTGAGCAAAGATTTAATTTTTAAGATTTTTCGGGTTTGTTCGTCCATGAGACACTGTGCCATATGGCGCAATTGTAAGAAACAGTGTCAGTGTCATAGTAGGGTGTTATGACTGTGAAACCGAAACTGCACAATGTGGAGCGATGTGCTGATACACTGTGTTGATACAATAAGCTGTGTTAGTGTCATTGTATCGACACCAGAAGATTTATACCCATGACTAGGTCAACGAGAGAGCGTGACACCGCATTTTACCAATATTAATAATTGTTCTTTTGTTCCAGGTGAAGCGGCAATGACGTGTGCTGTGCGCTAGCAGAGAGTATGGAAGCTCCGGAATGGGCATGCGCACGCACCCCCGGGCCCCTCCGTCCGACCCAGTCGCTCTGCGCCGCCATTACCTATGGCTCACGTCCACACTGCTGCTCACCGCTACCGCTGCGTCTGTCCTGCTTCCACACACAGGTAACGAAAATAATATGTTTTTATTAATAAATGCTATACACGGTGTCCCATATAAGAATGCACAGTACAGGGATCTCGTAAACTACAGGAGATACAGAGATGGTTAAATTAGAGAAAAGTTGCGCTTTGCTAAACCCTTCAAAGTCACGATTCGAAATCTAAAAAAATCCGATTACTTCCGAAGATATTTGGGAAAAACCGAATTTTCCCGATTTCGTTTTTATTTTTTTCTGACTCTATTTAAAAAGATATGACAAAATAAATTTCACATTCTCATTGCTTTTTCTGGTCTACAAGCCAGTTTTCTTAAATTTTCAATCCAACGTTTCGTTTTTCCGCAACCATCATCAACTTTGTTTTTTTAAATAGTCGGAAAATTTAATTTTATGCTTAGTAAATTCTATCTTTTATTCTGAATTCAACGGTATATCACACTTACTATTTATAACATGTTTCGGACTTAAAACGCATCATCAATATTACAAAACAAAATATTTTAATTTTACTCTACAAAAAGTTCATTGAAGAGGCTTATGGCTCAATGGTCGTACACGATGTTCATTATGCTTTGCCCAATAATGTCGATTGTGTCGATTAAAAATTCCATTGTTACAAAAATAACTTTCGTCTGGCCATAGAATAGTTCTTGGAAATTCACGATTTTCATCACACATTCTAGTCAGCCACTCGCAGAAAATCATTCTGCGCTGTTGGTCACCAGGTACTAAACTATGACAAATCCTGAATCTAAATGGACGCAAACCTTCCTTGTGAAGTATTCTTTGAGCATTGGAACATTGTGCTCTTTTTCGATTGATCTGAATCCCACAGTATCTTCTTCTTGCACAGCCAATAAAACGGTTAATGTTTGTTCTGGATTATTCGTCTTTACTCTATGCGCCACTGGTTTTTGAAATTCGCCATATTCCCTTAGGTTTGTTAGAAGTCTTTTGAAAATTGATATATTAGGTTGGCGTCGCTCTGGATATTTGAGCAAATATTGCCTTTCAGTGTCGAAACAATTTTTATGGCTTTGAATATAATAACATAACATGTCCGATTTTTCTTTATTTGAAAAATGTGCCATAATTAAAAAACACTTCACGTGACAAGAAAAACCTAAAATTTAATCGGTAATTTGCGAACTAAGTTTACTTCTTTACGTAAAAATTTCGATTTATCGGCAATACTGATAGATCGCCATGATTTATTTAGACAAATGCGTTTCAAAGCCTACTATTTCAAGACGATATAAATGGAATAACTCGCAATTAATTATTTGATGCTAACATTTTGCTTACTTGCCCTTATAATAGTTAAAACTTAAAATTTTTGATCCGACGTTTCGTTCCTTCGTAATAATTATCAAATAATATTGATGATGCGTTTTTAAGTCCGAAACATGTTATAAATATTAAGCGGTTTTTTTCAAATATCTTCGGAAATAATCAGATTTTTTTAGATTTCGAATCGTGACTTTGAAGGGTTTAGCAAAGCGCTACTTTTCTCTAATTTAACCATCTCTGTATCTCCTGTGGTTTACGAGATCCCTGTACTGTGCATTCTTATATGGGACACCGTGTATAAAATTATTAATGATAAAAATCTAAATCAAAATAAAGATTAATTGGTATATTTTCTAAATAATTAAAAAGTTTCTAAAGATGTACCTATTTTGAATCAAACTGGAGAGCTAGGAAATAAGTTAATTATCTTGGCGTCTACTTTAAAGTTCGTTTCAGTAAAGCCATTAGAGATATTTCTGATTTAAACTTGCCATTCGACTTCGGAAAGAGTAGAACCACAAAAGTATAAAATGAGTTTTTGTTAGTTTGGCCTTTGTCGAAAATAGTTATTTCTCGACTCTTCTTTTTAAAAAAAAATTATATTTATTTTATCATTAACATTATATTTTCCTGAAAGGTCGTGACAATTCAATTTCTGATGAAATATGGCGGGCCGTTTGAATTTTATTATGTTACTACTTATTCTCTCGTCTTATTTAGAAGTGAGTTTTTTTAGTTTTCAATCATTCGGCTAGATTAAGTGAAAAATCAGATATGTAGCGGGAAAATCTTTTCACAAATCATGTACAGGGTGTCCACTTTTCGATAGTAGTAAAGATAGAAAGATGCGGAAGTAGAGAGAGAGTGGTACACCCCCCCCCCCCCCCCCTATATTTCGGTTACCATGTAACTTTTCAAAAATAAATTAATTGTTCTCTTTGTAGTTTTTACGTGGAATCCAGTGGCGTACTCAGATCATGTTCAATAATTTTTAAATGGGTCATCCTACATACCGGATCCGCAAACGAAGTTGGGACGGAAGATTAAATCGTCATCGAAGAACTTATCAACAATACTAAAACAGCTTGAGGTCTTGGATTTTAAAAATATTTTACATTATACAGGGTGGCCCAAAAAAGTGTGACAGCATAAAGTTATATTTTTTTAAATGGAACACCCAGTATTTTATTGCATATTTAGGTTCATATTAGTATCGTTTATAAGTGCCTCAAATTTTATTTAATTTGATTTTGTAGTTTCAGAGAAATAAATTAAAAACTAAAAAAGAAGTTTTGCAGTCCTGAATAAAAAAATAAAAAAAAAACAATCCATAACTATTTTTTTAACCTCGGCATTGGATAAAATTTACTACAAGAGGTCTAGAGATACTACCAATCTAATTTGCGTTTATCTATTTTATACAGGGTGTTCATAATAAGCTTTCAAAAAAGCCATATTTTAAAATAATTTTTCTCAAATTTTTCAAATGGAACACCCTGTATGTTATTTGGCTATTTGACGTAGAATTTATAGATAAGTTTTTTTGTTATACAAGCATATAAATAATATCCAGCCGTTTTCGAAATAATTATAAATATCATAAATTATGTTGTTTAAATAGGGTTTCTATTGGGAAATTTTGTTATAGGCGACTAGACTAATAATTGTAAACTAAAGTAAATATTCAAAACAGCTTCCTTTTGCTCTTAGAGTTTACCGTATTTTCGTTATTTCGATATAAATTTTAAAAGCCTACATTTTTGCTACTTTTCTTAAAATCTAGCGGTAACTTTTCAATGGTTTACATTTGTTATGCATGAGTTCATTTTCTTAATACTATTTTAATAACCTAGCATTCAATGATATTCCTTATTTTTTATTTTACTATAAACTAAATATAAGTTAATTGATTTATTAAGACATTGGTTGGTTGGTTGGTTGGTTAAAGGCGGGGGTCGGTTTAAAGGCCCGAACTTCTATCACTGCAGCCTTCCGGCTTATTGTGTACCCCGATCTGGTTAGACGATGTTTGTTCCTTCTATGAGGTCCAGTAACCTTCTACCAAGTTTGTCATGTGGGAGGTTGTCACCACATTGTATGTTCCCGAAGATATTTTGTCTTCTACGAGACAGTGCTGCGCAGCGGTATATTATGTGTGAGGCGGTTTCATCCTCTTCGAAGCAGAGTCTGCATTCAATGGATCCGTTGTTTATACCCATCCGTTGAAGGTGTTTTCGCAAGTGGCAGTGGCCTGTTAGCAGACCCATCACTTGTTTCAACTGGGGCCGTGTTAGGGCTAGCATCCCATTCGATAGTATCCTCGATGGTTTTCCAATTACGGCCCTTGCGTGTATTTGACCAGGTAACCCTTGCCATCGAGATAGGTGTTGTTTTTTCGACCATCTATCTAATGTTGTTTTCGTTGCCGGTTTTGATATCCCAAAGGCCGGTTCGGGGCCCCTGAGATTTTGGGCGGATCCGGCTCTCGCTAGTTCATCCGCTTTTTCATTTCCTAATATCCCAGAGTGACCAGGGACCCACAAGAGCTCTATCTTGTTCCCCCTGGCCGCCAGTACTTTTAGGTTGGTATGGCACTCCAGTGTAAGTTTGGAAGTAAACCGATTGGAGTTCAGAGCCTTAAGAGCAGCTTGGCTGTCCGACAGGATGTAAATCTTTTGGTTGTGATAGCCCTTTTCAAGATTTTGCAGTACGCATGCTGGTATACTGTAGCATAGTTCCCCAGAGGAATGCTTATGTCCATCCTGGGTCTTTCCCCAAATATACCTGCGCCCACACCGTTGGCGGTTTTTGATCCATCGGTGTACCAAACTAGACCCTTGTCAAATAACGGGGGTGCACCGTTCGTCCATTTATCAAAGTTCCAGTCAATTTTGAAGGGCTTTGTGAAATCGTATGTTGCTCTCATACGATCGGTTTGCATGTCCAAGAGCTCATCGTTGATTAGATCCGTGGCTCTTGTGTGTCCAATTTTTACGGGGTGTTGTGTCCATTCCCCATTTGTGATCATCCTTGAGGCGCTACAGTTAGCCTCCATTTTGATGTGTATGTCTAGGGGTATTAGTCCCAGTATGACTTCCATTGCTGCAGTGGGTGTGCTTCTCATCGCCCCACTGATACACAGGCAGGCCAGCCTCTGCAAACTGTTGAGTTTGTTCGCTGTCGTAATCTGCTGTGTTTTTGTCGACCAGACTACAGACCCGTATGATATCAGGGGTCTGATAACTGTGACATAAAGCCATTGCATCATCTGGGGCTTGAGTCCCCAGGTTTTCCCAACCATGCTTCTGCACCGCATTAGGCACATTTTTGCTTTGTGTAGGTTTTTATTTAATTGTTGGTTCCATGTCAGTTTGGCGTCCAAGGTTAATCCTAGATACTTTACCTCGCTGACTGTGTTTATCCGTTCACCAAAGATTTTTAGGTCGTTGTAGTTCCCTGTTTGTCTTCGTTTGGTGAATGGTAGTATAGCGGTCTTTGCAGCGTTGACTTTGAGACCCGCCCTCATACACCAACGCTGCACGATATTCAGAGCTCTTTGCATAAGCTCTGCTAATATGGTGGGATGGGCTCCTATGATTAGTATTACCACATCATCTGCATAGCCTTGGGCGTAAAATCCCTCAGCATTGAGACATGCCAGTAGCTCATCTATTACCATATTCCATAGGAGAGGCGAGAGTACCCCTCCCTGAGGACATCCCTGTGTTACTGCGGCTTCTATGGAGTCGCCGTGTAAACTGGTTTTGACTTGCCGGTATTTCAACATGTTGTGAATCCACATCCGCGTGGTTTCATCGATACCATGTTTACTGGCAGCTGATGTCATCGCGATGCAGGGGGCGTTGTCAAATGCCCCCTCTATGTCGAGACATTTGTAAGGGATTAAACTTAACAAAATAATGAAACAAGATAAAAGTTCGACAACTGAAGAAATGTAAATAATTTTATGTCATAGTAACAATCTAAACAAAAAAAAATCATGGCAACTCGATTAGGAATAAAAAATAAAATTAAATAAATAAAATTAGAAAAAATGTAGGCTTTTAAAATTTATATCGAAATAACTAAAATACTCTAAGAGTAAAAGGAAGATATTTTGAACATTTAATTTAGTTTACAATTATTAGTCTAGTCGCCTATAAGAAAATTTCCCAAAAAAACTCTATTTAAACAACATAATTTATGATATTTATAATTATTTCGAAAACGGCTGGATATAACTTATATGCTTGTATTACAACAAAAATTGTCTATAAATTCTACGTCAAATAGCCAAATAGTAGAAGGGTGTTTAATTTGAAAAACTTGAGGAAACTTTTTAAAATGTGGCGTTTTTGAAAGCTTATTATAAACACCGTGTATAAAATAGATAAATGCAATTAGAATCATAATATCTCTAGAACTCTTTTCATAAATTTCACCCAATGCCGAAGAAAAAAAAATAGTTCTGGATTATTTTTTAAATTTTTTTTATTCAGGACTGCAAAACTTTTTTTTAGTTTTTAATTTATTTCTCTGAAACTACGAAACCAAATTAAATTAAATTTGAGACACTTATAAACGATACTAATACGAACCTAAATATGTAAAGTATTTTTAAAACATGCCGCTTTTAATCCAAGACCGCAAGCTGTTTTAGTATTGTTGATAAGTTCTTCGGTAACGATTTAATCTTCCGTCCCCGCTTCGTTTGCGGACCCGGTATATATTTTTTAATGATGTAATTCAGTTTTTAAAGTCTCTCAAATTCTTAATATTATGGCCGAAATTTACGATTTTTAAAAAATATACAATTTTTTTCAGTAGGTCATGATGGATTTAAAAAAGAACAAAATTACTGATGCGATTAAATATAAGGAACAAAAATTGAGAGTTTATAGAACTTTCTCATAAATAATTCTCAAAAAAATTGTAAAAAAAATAAAGTATTATATAAAATCTGAGCACGTCACTGGATTTTACGTTAAAAACTAAAACGAGAACATTTTATTTCTTTTCGGTAAGTAATCGAAATATGGGGGTGTAAAAATATAAAATTCTCAAAAACATCCCGTATATAAAAAATGAGGAGGGCCTACAAAAATTCTAATTGGGGCATCTTCCGTTTCACAAAAAAGTAGCACAGTGCTGCGAGAACCTTATCTATCTTTACTAATAACGGCGATACCCCCCCAAAACCATCGACAAAAGGATACCATGTCCCCTGTACTTATTTTATAAGGCGGAGGTAATGTTTTAAGGGAAATTAATTTTAATTTTTTTTTTAAATTATCACTATTTTACAACACACTACAGTGACTCCAAAACTGCATAAATTACTGCATAGATAACCTAATAAACACTCTATTAAATAAATATAGAAATCTGGCAAGCATGCATTTTTATTCCTAACCAAACAAGTTTTGAAAAACCAAGATAAACATTCCGCTACGGCCTATCGCATCGGAAGCGGCAGTTATCGTTAAAATTGAGTTTGCAGTGGCAATTCAGATTCGGCGGAAGATCAATATTAACAAAATTATTGACTTTAAAGCTACTTCCGATCAGTCAATCAGAGTTTTCAACGATGTCGGGTAAGTGAATAGGAAGCGTCGGGTAGAGACTGGATTATGGATGCTTTTAGCGTAATATTTTTGCAATCTTTGATGGAAATGTCTATAATCCTTTTATAAAATCATATTTGTTCCACCATTTAATATACAGGGTATTCGTACAGTGGCGGCTCGCGACCTATGATAGAGGGGGTTCACAAGTATGGTGAAATTATTTTTAAAATTTTATTTTTGTGTAACGACTAAACAATTACTTCCTAGACGTTTTAAATGTAGAAAGAAAAGAAAGTAATAAGAAAATGTGTTAGGTAAAACATACTTTTATTTATTTTTTAATTTTATACAAGGAAATACAGCTTTTGAAAATAAAAAAGGTTTTCTTAGTGTGTATAGTGCTTAAACGTAAAGTCCGTTCTTCGGTTCTTAATTGTAGAAAAATTGATCAATAACAGCCTCATTAAAGTTTGGAATACCCTCTATATTTTTTTTTTCATATATTTAATTTTTAAACTTTCTAATAAAGTCCCTAGATTTACCCTTTGTGGTCTGCGTTAAATTAATTCCGGGTTTAGGTCCTCCCGCATTCTTCACTTCAATTTTTTATTCCAAACTCAAAGAGCTAAAGTTAGTTTTTAAATAGTCCACCGTCAGAATATTCATTTTAACTTAATAAATATATAATATAAAAATATTAAAACATACACGCTCGAATTTCTAACTAGATGCACGAACAGACCACGGCGCGGCGCACACTAAAATTGTGCGCTTTTCCCATGTTAAATCGCCATAGCGTTACTACAGAGAAACTGCATTATGGCCCGCCTACTTAATCGCACATGCGAGCAAGTCTTTTCATAATCGTCATTAACCTCAACTGAGGCACGGTTGCCAGATCGAGAGCCTATAATATACAGTTTGGTTGACGGTACGATAAAATATTAGGGAGGGTCGGACTTTATACGATAAATAATATTCAATGAATATAAATTAACATTTTTTTATTTGTTTTGGGGGTGCACGTGCCGCATGTGCTCCTGTGGAGGAACCGCCACTGTATTCGTATAATGCAACAGGATACTTGGAGATTCTATATAATGTGTACATAAATTAAGGAACAAATTCATTATCTAGGAATTTAAAAATATTTCGGAAAAATCCTCGGACACGTGTATAATAATTTTTAATGGCGCATTTTTTCCATACAAACTTAATATACAAGGTGGCTCATGTAGTAGATATGACATTATCGACGATTTTTTTAAATGGGAACCCCTATATTTTAGTTCAGATCTGTAATCTCCAAGAACAGCTGATTTCAAAAACATAACACACTTAGGGCCTAAAATTCATAGTTTCGTTACTACAGGGTAAAACAAATAATTTTATTTAATATATTTTTTTTTGGCTTAGGAGGCATCAATTAATTACGTGAGGCGTTTTTAGCGATTTTTCAACCCCCCTTCCCCCAATAAAAGATTTCGTGACATTTGGCTCAATCCCTTCCGCCATCACCCAATTTTACCTGAAAGCCTTATGTAATTAATGGACGCACCATCATTTGCTGTTACTTATGTTTTTTCTCAAGTAGGCTTATTTGCTGTTATGTAACTATGGTATTTAGGTAATGTCATTGTCATTACATTGTATTTTTCTAGTAAGTTTATTAGAAGTAATAAATTTTATTTTAAAACATATTGAGTTACTATGCGTTTATCTTTAACACAAAGAATAGAAATTCTTATGATGATTGGATATGGTGATAGGATCCGTACTCAACAAGAAGTTTGCATTTTGTTTAACACTAAGTATCCAGCAAGACCAATTACTAGATCAACTGTGAGTAAACTTGAAATAAAATTTCGGGAAACGGGTTCAGTGGAAGATATTCCCAGAAAGGGCCGTCCAACTATTCCGGATGATAAGAAATTAGATATTTTATTGGCTATGGAAGAAGATCCCCACAACAGCGTCCGCCAGATTAGCATTGATCATAGGGCGGCTGCTATGACCGTTCATAACCTATTGACGGTAGAAAAATGGCACCCGTTTAAAATCCGATTGGTTCATGAGTTGAATGAAGATGATCCAGATCGTAGGATGGAGTTTTGTCAAATATTAATGGAAAGATGTAACTTAGATCCTTTGTTTGTTGAAAATATCCTATTTTCGGATGAATCTACCTTTAAATTAAATGGAGAAGTGAACCGGCAAAACTGTAGATACTGGGCAAAAGAAAATCCCAGGTGGATGCGTGAGCACCATACTCAATATCCTCAAAAAATTAATGTTTGGGCTGGTATTGTGAAAAACAAAATTATTGGGCCATATTTTTTTGACAACAATGTAAACGGGCTAAATTATCTTCATTTTCTTCAGAACTTTCTTATCCCTGCGCTAGTTAACTTATACCCTAGTAAAAATAATCCAGGAATTCTAGATGAAAATTTGTGGTACCAACAAGACGGCGCACCTCCACATTATGCAGCAGTAGTGCGCCATTACATAAACCAAGTTTTTCCGAACAAGTGGATTGGAAGACGTGGGCCTATTGAATGGCCGCCTAGGTCTCCAGACCTTACACCACTGGACTTTTTCTTGTGGGGTCACCTGAAAAATGTTGTTTATAAAGTCAGACCTGCCAATATTGAAGATTTAAAAAATCGAATAACCACAGAATGCAGGAACATTTCAGAAGAAACCATAAGAAAAGTCCAACAAGAATTTATTGATCGCTTGGGGTACTGTCAGGCAGCAGAAGGAGGACAATTTCAACGCTTAATTAAATAGCTTATTTAATTTTTTTAGATTTTTTAAATTAAAAATATCTTAAATAAAATTATTTGTTTTACCCTGTAGTAACGAAACTATGAATTTTAGGCCCTAAGTGTGTTATGTTTTTGAAATCAGCTGTTCTTGGAGATTACAGATCTGAACTAAAATATAGGGGTTCCCATTTAAAAAAATCGTCGATAATGTCATATCTACTACATGAGCCACCTTGTATATGAAGTTTGTATGGGAAAAAAAATGCGCCATTAAAAATTATTATACACGTGTCCGAGGATTTTTCCGAAATATTTTTAGATTCCTAGATAATGAATTTGTTCCTTACTTTATGTACACACTGTATATTAAATGGTAATGTCATACATTGACTTGAAACAACCATGGACCCGGTATTTCTATCTGCCTTGTACACGACAATGTGACGCCTGTTATTACAAAAATAAACACAACAAAAAAGAGATGAGGATTCTATCTGTCATCTATTTTTATCTTATGTCTGTTTCTGTCTTGGTTAGGAGGTTAGGGAAAATAAACAATAGATAGATGTAACTCAAAAGTCTATATTTTCATCCAGTTTACTGCAGTCTTGGCACTGTCTTACTTAATTGAGTTACAATACTTAAATTTAACACACATACACTGAAAAACAACAAAGAATTTTATATATCAATATCAATAACAATCCGGTAGTGTCAAACGTGAAAGCAGGTACGAAAGATGGTCGTTCCAATAAGAGGCTTTATGAAAAGTACATTCCGAACGCTCCAATGCGACGTAATGTCTTTGTCTAATGAATAGAAAAAGGCAAACAAAATTTATACTAATTTTTAGAGCTCCCCGATTGTTTTTCTGCAAAGTTGCTTACAACTTATCTAAGAATGTGAATTGTTTATTCTTAAAAAAGTGTGATCGGAAGCCGTATCCTCCTTGATTTAAGATTCTTGGGTTTATCGATTCGAATACTTTCGAGTACCTTTTGTATTATGTATCTTTTTCTGTAAATGATATGTTCTTTTATTTACAACCATGCATGTAATAATGATATTTCATCTATCTTTGAAAAGTGGAAAGTTGACAGTTTTTTACTTTTACTTTCCACTCGAGTGGAAAGTGAATTATTTTTTTGTAATTTTTAAAAAAATTGATATCTCAAAATAATATACGAACAAACTTTTTTTAAAATGCTAATAGCTTTGCATGTTTAGATATGTCTACTTTTTCCCTAATTAATAGAGTGGTCCTCAGCATTGAATATTATGACCAAATCGTTGATATCTTCCTTGTCTTGGCATTCTCACTGAAATAAGATAGTAGCGCCCACTCAGAACTAGGATTTTGAACTTTGTTTCCCGTACACCATTCTTTGAATGCCTTGTCATATCTCGGGCGGCTTTTAGTTGGCAGAAGATCTTCTTCTACTATTATTGCTCCTTCTCGAATTTCTGGTGGAGTAGCAGCAAAATCATATTCCTCATCTGATCATTTTTCTGTTGTTAAATAATATATTGTTTAGTGACATGGAAACCATGTTCAAAAAATGATATTTGCCATCTTGATGTGTATTATTACCTGCGTTATTTTACCACCTGCGGTTATTTGAAATTTATGTCTAATTTTTCAATGGAAAAGTCAAAATAACATTTATCTTTTATTAATAATTTTAATTCAAAATAATAAGAAGTGGATGTTAGATGTGGTTGTAAATAAAATAGTACACAAACCTCGGTGAAAAGTTTCATTACTATCTCGAGATTTAGCCGCTTCGCGCCTCATTTGTCTACCGACTCTCTCGACAGGAATGAAACACTTTCCACCTCGGTACGTAATATACTATTTTCTAGTAGCTGTCAAAATAAAATAGTACATTACGTATCAAGGGCCGAAAAGCCTCTGACGGCCCGAGATATGTACCGTATTTTTTTTACAAGTGCTCCGAAGCTTTGATGTCAAATAAATAAAGTAATTCTTCAGACAGTTTTCCTGTCTACATGACATGAAAACACTCGCGCATGGAGAATGTAAATATCTATTTATTATTTTTGACAAATAGACTCGGTGGCCTAGTTGTATAGCGTACACCTTGTGATCTGAGAGTCGCGGGATCAAATCCCGCACTCGGCATCTCTGGTTTTATTAATTTTTTTACAAGTGCCCGAGTCTTTGAGGCCATATAAATAAAGAAATTCTTCAGACATTTTTCTAAAACATCTTTGAAAAATTAACTGCCCATTTAATTTATATATAATCCGCTATTTGTTATCGCTTGTAGTATGGCTCGGTGGGTAGAGTGTCCACCTGGCGATCTGAGGGTCGCGGGTTCAAATCCCGCACCGACAATTATGGTTTTATTTATTTATGAGCACATGGTGACTCGAAGCGCTTCGATACTTTCCCGCCCGCTCTCTTGGAAAACGCCACTTTCGGTGAAGAGAACATGCATGAAAAGATGCACTTTCGGGGCACATGTAAACAAAAGATATGCCGGAAATTAAATTTGAATTTCGGGTAAGGTGGTCTCTGGTAGTACAGTAACATTTTTATAACAGAATGATAGATGCGTAGTTCCTATGCCAAATAGCAACTTGATAGTTTAGAAGCTAATCGCAAAATGTTAAAAATTAAAAAAACTTTGACATAAGTCGAAAAGTATTGTGTTTTCGACTTTGTGTTGTATGACTTACCACTTTAACTTGTAGAATCACCGTTCCAAGTGTCCTTATCCAAACGTCTTGTATAAGGTGACTTATTAAAATAATCCATAAGTAGAACAAAGGAGTGACTAAACTCTGCGTGTGGATATAAAATCTTATTCGCGAATTATTCAACATTTCTTTCAATAGCAACAAACTATGAGCATTTTTTTGTTTCGGAAGTAGTCCGTCCCGCATTTAAGTGAAATTATGAAATCGAGGTAAAAAAAACTATCGGATTACTCCATTGATTTATTTTTAAAATTTATATTATTATTCCGTAGATGTTTCGAAGGCATAAACCTTCATTATAAGCGAAAATTTACATGGGAGAAAAGAATTTTTAACAAAGATTAAAGTAGATAGTAATTTGAATTTGTTTCGATTTGTTCGATAAATTACGATTAAGTTTATTATGTAAGTGTTAATTAAAATAACTATAAATTATTACTTGAATTTAATTTTATGATAAATTTGAAAAATTTGAAACCCATGTTGAAATCTCTTGGTAGAAAAGACAAAATGGGGAAAATAAATGTGGTTCGAAATGAAAGTAAATTAACAGAGTACAGGGTTTCCCATTTTCGACACTTTTATAGGGTATCTCCGTAATTGTTAGTGCTAACAAAAATGCAATGTAGGCGTCATGTGCTCTTTTTGGGTCAAAATTAAAATGGTAAAATCAAAATTAGAAAATGTTCGCTCGCTTAAGAGGTACGGGGAAAAAAATACTATATTTTCTTAGTTAAAAGAGATACAGAAAAATGTTTTATACAGTAGTTTCTTTATAATGATTGTTGAATAATCTGCCGTTTTCAGAATAAGTATACGGGGTCAGGTAAAAAAGCTATCGGACTTATCCTCATTTTTTAAAATAGAACACTCTGTATATTTTAAGCTATAAAGATAGCATTTTAAATTCTCTTTTCAAATATATATTCAGATTAAGGTAAAGAATATCGGGAATCATCGCAAATATTCTGGATATGTCCTTAAATGGTTGTATCATATCAAATTTTTCAAAATGTTGATAAGTCATTTTCACAAATGAATATGTAAAAATGAAATTGACGTTAAATGTTAGTAACAACTAGAATGTCACATAGTTGTTTCTATGATATTAAAGTTTAAATAAATCGCTTAGGAAACCAATATCATCCATGGTGTATTATATATTTGAAAAGAGAATCTAAAATGCTATCTTTTCAGATTAAAATATTCATGGTGTTCCATTTAAGAAAATTAGGGTAGGTCCGATAACTTTTTTACCCGACCCCGTATACTTATTCTGAAAACGGCAGATTATTCAACAATCATTGTATAGAAACTTCTTTATAAAACATTTTTGTATCTCTTTTAACTAAGAAAATTTAGGATTATTTTGAAATTGTCTATTTTTTGATTTTCCCCCGTATCTCTTAAGCAAGCGAAAATTTTCAAATTTTGATTTTACCATTTTAAGTTTGACCCAAAAAGAGCACATTACACCTACATTACTTTTTTGATAGCACTAACAATTATTACGGAGATACCCTATAAAAGTGTCGAAAATGGGACACCCTCTACAATGTTAAAACTAACATAATGGGCTTACCGATAATTTTATTTGTAATTTTTTAAATGGTATTCAATAGAATTCGATCATCTAAATCAGTAGGTAAAATTTCATCTTGATAGGTTTATCCAATTCTCAGGTATTCAATGTTAACGATTGGGGTTCAGTACGAAGCGCATCTCGGATTCGTGACGTCATACCCTATACACGCGCGGGTCGCGGTCCGCGAAGGTGTAAGTTTGCTATAGTCTATAAGTAGCCAGTTCGTTACAATCTGTTTTAAAACTTTTGTTTCCAATTTAAGTTATTATTACTTCAACTATTTATGGCTAGGTAAAGCTAAATAAAGTTTTGGATTTTTTTCTATCAATAAAAATATTCTCTTTTGTATTTTTCATTGATATTCCCTCTTTTCGCCCATTTTTTGATAAATGGCAAATCTTTACTTGTACACTGGACTCCTTTGCTGCGAACTTCAGCCTTAAATAACACGTGAACACCCATATTTATTCCATTTTCCAGCTCAACGTCATCTCAACAGAAATTTCTCAAGTTTCAGGAAGTAACACGTTGTTAATCAAATATTGCAGTTCTTTCTCTTGTAAAAACCGTGACGATAGTTTCGGTGTGTGGGTCGTAACTCTATTTTTTGACAATCAAAAAACCTCGGTACTACTTTTGGCTTAAGTCTGATTTTTGGGTTCTTCATTGTTTTTATGTACATATAATTTTCTATGTCTTCTTGTATCTAAAATAACTATATGTGTATCATATATTTTGTAGTCTGCTTTCACGTTGGCATATTTAAACTTACGTTAAAATGATCCTCACAGCAAGAAACGTGGAATTTATCAGAAAAAAACATCATCGCCTTTCTAGTTCCATGATCACATGGCACAAGGCTCTGGTACAGGGTGGGGCAATGGGGGCAATTGCCCCTCCCTGACTCCCGACCGAAGCACTTTATTTTGAGTATAACTCGGTTAAGATCTCTGAATTCACATCTTACCGCATCGGGTTTTCTAGTATTTAGTACAAATTATTGACCAAATTCAGCATATTTGGGCGTTTTCCGCCGGTTTGTGTTAAGGGCTTTTTTTCTCAACTTTGCCCATCCATCAATTAAATCTTGTATCCGCGCCTGCATGGGACGCTTATAAACAGTTGTTCCGTGGCATTTCTGGAAGTGTTAAGGCACTCAGGAACCACACAATATTTATTACAGGACTTCTACTCACTGATATTAATCCACCAAGAAGATAAAAAGATATAATTTAACAATTAAACGACGTTTTCTAAATCTCAACTGGCTTAAGACCAACATATAGGATGTGACGTCACGCGAAGCTCCGCCCCGTTTTCGCGCGTGATAATTTATTTAAGGGCTTAAAAGTTCGAATAAAAATTTAAAAAATTTGGAAAGCGCCTTAAAAAGTGTTCTGCTGCTCGATTTCTAAAATTAGAAAAATGCTGAATTCAGGTGAAAGGAGGAACAACAGAATAATAAAAGAACATTACTATGCAATGAAAAGAGGCGGGGAGTAGTTTTCATATGTCTCTATCCTGATTATTCTTCTGACCATAAAATGTTGCAAATTTACATCTTTCCGGGAAGAGCCAGAGTTCAAATTTTATATACCTGCATACCTAATTATTATACAATTCTCAGTAGGTGTCTTTTTAATTCAAAATAAAAATAAATCAATACATATGGCTTGAAAAATAGATAGACAAAGCTAACAACCTGTAACACCTTAACCATATAGAACATACCATTGTTTCCTTTCGGAAGCGAAGCGGATACCCTAGTTTGTCCATACAGTTAGCCTGTCGACGAGAAGACGTAATCAAAAATTATGCTGCTAGGACAAAATAGCACGACAGAAAGCCGAAGCATGCCTTACAGAAAAGAAGCTAGATAAAACGGTCGCTGAAATCAATACTTTCTAAAATCAAAGAGATTATTCAAGAACTTTATTTAATTAGTTTGTAAGATCAATATTAACAAAGTAATAAGTTTGAAGCTCTATTTCAGATCTGTGATTAAATTTTTCGTTGCCTAGAATCGATATCGATATATCTTGTTATGCGTCAAAAGAGTAACGATAACGTTAGGTCAGATAATTCTCGATAATAAATCATAATAATAATAATAATAAACGTGTTTATTATGTAAGAAAACGAAAAAGAACAATAATTATTGATTTAATTTCTAATGAACAAGGCGATACCATTTCTACATCTCGGCTTGTACCACGAGACCTTGGGAAAATATTCAGAAATACCGCATGGATACAGTTAAGTTCCCGTATAACCGGAAGTGATTCATTTCTTAAAAAGTTGAAAATTAATTTTGTTAATTCCCATTTTTTCAGTTAAGTAATCTATGAGATTTTATAGTAAGCCATTAATCGCGAATCAGTTTAATTATTATAAGGTTGTTCTTTACAGCCTCAAACCCTGGGTCGAAATATTGAATATTGATTGGCTTCGTAGATAGACATGTATGTTCAAATAAGATATAACTAGAAATAATTTGATATTATATATTTTTTTCACTACTCGTTGTACGATGCACCATTTATAGTACTTCATTCACAATACATTAGCATTTGACAGTTTTTTCTCTCAATACATTATTGTTTCTGATATCCATAATTTAGTAGTAGCCTAGTTTTTTAGTATTCATATAGTGCTTTTCATATACAGGGTCCTGCAATAGTGCGTCAGGCTTCCATAGCTCCTATACGAGTTATTTTTCCATATACAGGGTGGCTCAAAAAATGTGATAACATAAGTTTGTATTTTTTTTTTAAATGAGACACCATGGATTTTATTAAATATTTAGATTCATATTAGTGTCTTTTATAATTGTCTAAAATATTATTTAATTTGCTTTGGTAGTTTAAGAGCAATAAATTAAAAACTAAAAAAATGTTTTGTAGTTCTGGAAAGAAAAATCAAAAAAACATTCTAAAATATTTTTTTTTAACTACGGCAATGGGTCAGATTTATGACAAGTGATTTAGAGATACTGTGAATCTAAGAGTGTTTATCTGTTTCATGCAGTGTGTTCATAATAAGGTTTCAAAAACGACGTTTCAAAATATTTTTTCTCAAGATTTTCTAATGGAACGCCCTATATAATATGTGGCTATTGAATGTAGAATTCATAAGCACTTTTTTGTAATACAAACATTTGTTTGCAGCCGTTTTCGAAATAATTCCAAATTTCATAAATTATTTACAAAATATCTTGGTGTGCCGGTTCACCAATTACTGTGGAGTCCACTATTGACTATGTTTCTAATAAAATACGTAGACTCATACACAATTTTTATTAAGGGAATTTCTAAATGAGAAAACATTGGTGATGGCTTATAAATCATTTGTGGAGTCATTAATACGATACGAAATAATTGTCTGGGGTGGTGCCTACGGGACAATACTTAATAAGTAAAATATAACACAAAAATAATTCTTAAAATTATATGAAAAAAAAAAATTTCCGACAAATTTATTGTTTTCGGAGGATACTGTAAATATCAGAACTTTATATATTAGCAGTATTTGTAATTTTGTTTATCGGTGTAAGAACAAGCTTAACTATGTAGATCACTCTACCGAAACGACGACTAAATCTAATAACAAATTTAAAGTACCAAAAAATTTAACAACCGCCAATAAAAAGTTTATGCATTACTTAGCACCAAAATCATTAAATTTACTCCCAAATAATATAAAATTAATTAAAAATATAAAAACTTTTAGTAAAAAGTGTAATCAGTATGTTCATCGGAATGCAGAAAAGTTTTCAATACTTTTTCAGTAATTGACTAAATCAATAAGGATTGTGGGCCTGTTTCAGTAACGTGTGTCACATAGAATTATAATATAGATAATATAAATAAAAATACATTAATCCACTTCGACTCAGAAAATCAAATCACAGTTTTAAAATAAACAGTTCATTTTAAATTCTTAAATGACACTACAAAATAATAATATACTAATCTAGTCTAATTTTAGATTTCGACACATACGGGTGTTTTGCACCTACGTGTCTATTATTGGTTTTTGCTCTTCATTATATTACTACTGTAAATGTTCAAAATGTCTCCTATTTCGCTCTATGCACAAGTAAACATGTTGAAAAAATCTTGGTTACATCCCTTCCCCTGATCTCCGGGATTTTTTACAGATTAATATAATTTAGCAAAAAAAAGATAATTTAGCAAACAAACTAATAGAAGGTAATATAATTTAGATTATTAAACCCAGCAATCTGGAACCCGCGAAAAAATGCGGTGACGTTTCAAACTCTTTAGGAAAAAAATATAATTTTAAGATTCGTGATCTCTTACCTTCGGTCTTATTTAAAAACAATTCAATTCAAATTTGAAATCACGTCACAACATTTATTATTATAAATTATTTCACAACTGAAGAAAGAAACGATAATCTGATAAATTTAACACTTTATTATTAAGTCAGAAATACCTAAACGTTAAAAATTCGTAGACAAGTACGTGGGACTTCAAGTGACAGCCAGCGTATTACAACAGAATGAACGGATTTTTACGGGTTTATGGGCTTGAACTTTTTTATCTGCATAAAAATAATCTTCCAATTTGTGTAAAAAGCTTTATTTTATTTGTCATTTCGGTCAAGAAAATCCTCTTAACTAAAAAAAAACAAGGGTCAAAAGAATTTATTTTTTCTAAAGATATAAGAGAAATTATTTTCATATTTGTATGATAGCAGATTTAATTTGTCCTGTTAGTATATAGGGTGGCAACTATTTAATTGGGTATGGGTATCTTTTGAACGGTAACTTCTATGAAGTTGATTAAATTAATTGTTTTAGATTCAGGAGATACATGGCGATTCGTTAAAAACGTCTAAAATTAATTTCTTGAATAACTCGAAAGGATTTGACTTTTGAAAAACGCTTATTAAACAAAAATTTTATATTTTTTATTTTCTATAAAATGCCGTTTTCAGGTATTTTATGTCGTTTTTTATAACTTAGATATCATGGTAGACTTCAATTTATTAAATACGGACCTGGATTTTAAATTTTATTTTTTGAATATTTCTTGTCCCAAATTGTCTCACTCAATTCTATTTAACTTAGTTTCGGCACAAATTATTCATCAGCAGGACAATTTTGAGAAAATTCTCAGTATGGCCCTGATTTTTAAAAATAATAGATACATGATAAATGTTCATGTGATTTAGCTGTAAAAATACTAGTAAAAATATTTGATTTTTAAAATGTATTATTGACTAGATTTCACCTAAGAACAACAAAATTGAAACATTCAACGTATAAGAAGTGGAGATCGAGGTAGCCACGGAACAGGCATTTCAACTGCTGGACTATTTTTTATTGGAAAATCTCCAGAACAATGTATATTACACCCCATGTAATAAAAAAAAGACCCAGCCGTTGTATTGAAGATAAATGAGGCCATTTCGAATAATTAACGAAATGGCATTGCTACGTAAAATATTTAGTTATTTTTATTTGTCGTTGAATGTTTAAATTCGTACCTATCTTTAATTTAGTTGTTTTGGTGAAATCTGGTCAATATTACTTTTAAAAAAATAAATATTTTTACTAGTTTTAATTTTAAATCAAATCAATTACAGCTAAATCAAAAATAATATCATGTATGTATTATTTCAAAACTCAGGATCGCACTAAGAAAATTTTCAAACTTTTCCTGATGCTGTATAATTTGTTCCGAAATTGAGGCAAATAGAATTGAATGATTCATCATTGTATTTGTGACAAAAAATGAAATAAAAAATTCAGGTACATAATTAAAAAATTTAAGTTGACCATGTTTTAAAGCTATAAAAAATGACATAAATAAACGCCATTTTATAAAGAAGAAAAAAAAAATTTTATTTAATGGGCGTTTTTCTAAAATCAAAAGCTTTGGAGTTTTTAAAGAAATTGATTTTAGACATTTTCTCTAATTTAACCAACTTCGTAGCACTTACCGTTCAAAAGATACCCATAGTAGTCAATTGAATAGTTGCCACCCTGTATAGGGTGTTATGTATCTTTATTATATTTAAACTTGCAGATCGGTCGGTACCCCAGTTTTCAGACGATTGATTTTAAAGAAAGTATGTAGTCTTCCTTTAGGACACCCTGTGTATTTCTTTGGTTTTATCATCGATTAAGGACGGGTTTATCAGTGCGTGGTTATGTACTTTAGCCGTTGGTCAAGTATTAACTGCTGCTATACACTATAAATACAGTGTGTGTGTATATAGTCTGGAAACGGCTTAGTAACTTTTGACCCGCAAATTTTTTTTCACAAAATGTGGCATATAGAGGAAGATAGACTGCTTTTTGACAGATGACAGTACTGACTGTCAAAATGGAGGATGTGCGCCATCTTAGTAAAGCAAAGTAAATAGGAAAAAGGGTCTTGCGATACATCGTTTTGAAGGTACTATCGGGTACTTTACGATACAAGAATATTACTTCTGTATTCGCAATGAAAACAAAACGGCAGCGTTCTAAGAATGGCATAGTTATTATTTTTTTATTATCCTTTATTTTTTACCGTCATTGAGAATATAGAATACAGCAGTGAGTAGCAACCACTTTATAAATTAACTTTCTACAAAGTTTTAAAATCTAAACTAAAATAGCAAATTTAAAATGATGTATCGCCCATCCGCCGTTTTGAATTTGAGCACCACGAAATATGCAAGAAAGTGAAGCTCTATGATTCTTACTATACTGTGCTGTGGTATTTATTTTTCTAAGACGGTAAATGAAATAAAGGATAATAAAGACATAGTATAAGTATGCAATTTTTAAAACGCCGTCATTTTGTTTTCTTTGCGAATAGAGAAAAGTAATATTCGAGCCGTAAAGTACTCGATAGTACCTTCAAAATGATGTATCGCAAGACTCCTATTTAATTTTCTTTACCAAGATGGTGCCCATCCGCCATTTTGACAGTTAGTACTGACATTCTTCCGTCAAAACAAACCCTATAAGCTACACCCAAATTTTGTAAAAAAAAATTAGCGGGTTAAAAGTTATTAAGCCTTTTCCAGACTATTACACACACTGTACAAGTTATAAGTGACATAAGGACAAACTCGATTTCCGAGAATCAGAGATTCCTTACCTTTGTTTTTAATGGTTCATTTGAAAAATATAATAATCATAGTAGTATTTTAATGTATCTCTTGTATAGTGACAAACAATATAAACTCCTGGACAAAATTAACGCAACATCATAAATTTGCTATATTAATGATGTTATTTTTTTCTGAATTTATGATCCGATTTGAATAATTTTTTTTTGCATTGTAGGTTGGTTCCTTGACAATGTCATAGTTTTCGCTGTTTATGATAAAAATTTAATTTTCGATTTATACTGGGTGTACTAAAAATGCTATATTTTTTTCCGAAAATTCGCATCACCCTGTGCAATTCTAATCATAAACAGCGAAAACTATGACATTGTCAAGGAACCAATCTACAATGCAAAAAAAATCATTCAAATCGGATCATAAATTCAGAAGAAAATAGCAACAAAAATATTTGAAATTTATGATGTTGCGTTAATTTTGTCCAGGAGTTTATTAGGTTTAATTTAGTTACAGGAAACACCACAGGAGGAGGAGGCGGATATCAGGATGCCGTGCACATCACCGCCATCTTGGGGGAGTCCGTGGTATTCAACTGCCACGTGGAGTTCCCCGAGGGACATCCGGTACCGTACGTGTTACAATGGGAGAAGAAGGTAGGCGACACGGTACGATCATATTTCCATCTCTTCTGCTCTCTGTTTGGTGGGGATGGTGGCCATTGGTTTGGTCACCTCTAATTGGAGGTTTTGGCTAATACTGGTCATAGGTTTGAGTCTTGCAGCATGCATGTTGTAGCTTTATCCATTTAACTTGGCGATCAGACTAAAGAGGAAGCTATCCAGAGATAAATATTTTACATTCTGAGTATGCGCGGAAATGCTACTCATCTACCTTAATAAGTATTCGATCCAATTTGTTTACGATAGTATGACGGGTTTACACTTGGATCCACAGGAATATTTCCATAAATAGTATATTGTAATTATTTTTTTGCACATGCATAGAATCTGGAATATTTATCCCCCGATATCCGCACGAGTCTGAAGAAGAGGTATACGAGTCGACAAGCCAATAGGATTCAAATCTAGCGGTGCATGGCGCTTACTTTCGCCAATTTACATGGTATAAACCTACAAATAACCACTTAGTAGAATTATGATTATTTTTCAACAAAATTGCTTAAAAATTGCTCAATTACATTTTATGCATCCATTCCAGAAAACTAATATAATGTAATAACGTAATTTTCTCTTTCAATCGTGATATTATTACGATAACACACTATTATAATATTTTTATTTTAATATTATTTAATTAAGTCTTTTTCTGTATGAAATTGAAATAAGAAAATGGTTTAAAATAAAACGTTTGATATTAATAGTTTAATTAACCAGGATTATCAACGAACGTATTTTCCTAAATTGTTGGAATATTCAATTAAATCAGCTATACAGTGTGTTTCTTAATAACATGCTAATATTTAAGGAGGTTTTTCTTGGGTCCATTTTTAGAAAAAACTTCATATGAACATATGTCCTAATCGTTTTAACATTTGAGATACAAGCTGTTAAAGAATTTCAAAAAATCTCATTTTTATCAATATCTGTGATATTACTCTAGATATTTTTGTGAAATTTGGTACACACTTTCTATTCATCAAGAGCCATTTTATTATGTATAACATGTTTTTTAATTCCGACCAGTGGCGGGGCGCCAGGGCAGGATGCGGGAATTGCCCTTGGTATTTTTGAAGAAAACAATAGTACGCCACTTTTTTTTTAAATAATAATTATTTTTGAAATTCTTATTCTTTGCTGGTCAAATGTCCTCTCTTTGACATACAGTTTGCACATAAAAATATTGAAATTCATTCACCAAATATCTGGGTATTATTATTGATAACCACCTTAAATGGGACCAGCATGTGTTGTGTATGTGCCAAAATATTTGATGTCTTATTTTTAAATTCTATATTCTCAAAGAAATTTTATGTAAAAAACTTTTAATCATAATATACAAAACACTTGTTGAACACTACTACGGTATGGAATTCTAGTCTGGGGAGGAGCTTATACTTAGACTAATTCAAAACTATATAGTTAAAACAAATCTAATTTATTTAGAGGATGTGCCCAATCTCAAAGGACTGTACATACTACTAGCATGTAATTTTGTTCACTGTATCGATAAATTTGAGCTAAACTATATATCTCACAACTATGCTACTAATAGGAACACACATGACTTATTTAATGTGGCTCTCTGTAGAAATGATAATGCTCAGCATTTTGTTTCCTATTTGGGTCCTAAATTGCACAATCTTATTCCTGATAACATAAAAAAAAGATAAAAAACAAAAAACGTACAAGAAATTTTATTTTCAAAATCAAAAAAAAGATAAAAAAGATAAAAAGATAAAAAAAAGATAAAAAACAGAAAACGTACAAGAAATTTTATTTTCAAAATCAACAGCTTTTCGGGTGGTTTTAGGCCTAGACTTTTTGTATTGCTTATTAAGGTATCATAATTTGAAATAAATTGGAAATTGAAATTCAGTTGCACTCTGCTATGAAATTAGATATTAACAAAGATTAAAAATAAACTAGTAGGAAGCAGATTTTGTTTTGTAAACATAAACAATCGTCACAGTTGTCTACCTAGTCTAGTTATTACGTATTTAAGTAATTAACGTTAACAAATTATTAAAAATACATGAAAATATTTAACACCCTGTATCTCAAAAGTTAAGACGTTCATATGAAGTTTTTTCTGAACATGGACCCAATAATAACCTCCTTGAATGTTAGCATGTTATTAAGTAGCACCCTGTATAGAAATAGATAAGATTTATACTAATGTATAATTAAGCTCGGAAAGATAGTGAAATTTACGAGGTGGAGCCACCGGCATACAAAGGCTTCGTAAGTGCAAAACAGAAAACTTACCTTTTAAATTATGTCAGATTTCAATGGTTTACTAATACATTTTTCCCCGAGCTGCATCATTAGGACGTCCATATTGGTATCGGTCAGGCGCCGGCAATTTGGGAAAAACGTGTCTGTATGAGGAATCGATCATTCGATATCGCCTTTTCTGCAAAATTTTTTTTAACAAATTTACCATACTTTGCGCGTTTATTTGTTGCAATCTTTTACTATACATGGTGTCAAGTTGAAAACTTCCCCCCCTTAATATCTCTCTGCCAGTAACGAATATTAAATATTAAAAAATGGAAATACACTTCTTTTTTATTTTGAAGGGGGAGATCTTTTAAAGAATATTTGAAGCCTTCGTGCTTTAACCCTCTGGGAGGGGCAGATGTTAGCTTTAAAATATTAATGTATTAATTAATACTGGGAAATCTATTTCCAATAATACCACCCTTTATTCTTTTTTGAATTGTGCTTTCCGAGAAATCTCATTTCAAAAATGTAAAATTTTGGCGGTGAGTTTGTCCCTGGTAAAAAGTGTATCACAAGCAGTGACTATCTACGGACAGGGCCGGATTTAAGCTTAGGCTACATAGCCTAAGAGCCCGTACCATACGAAGGTCCCGCGTGGTGTTTTGAATTAGCAGAGTGAAATTACAATTCACCACTTACTCTGGTTGACCGTTTATTTTAGAGCCCACATATTCTTATTCAGTTTTTGTTGACCTTTTTTTTGCAAATCGCTCAACATCATCTGGTTAACCTTTTTTTTAGCGCCCACATATTCTTATTCAGTTTTTGTTTTTGTTGACGTTTTTTTGCAAATCGCCCAACATCATCTAGTTGACCTTTTTTTTAGAGCCCACATATTCTTTTCAGTTTTTGTTGCCCTTTCTTACAAATCGCCCAACATTATCTGGTTGGCCTTTTTCTTTAGAGCCCACACAGCCCACAGTTGACTTTTTTTTAGAGCCCACATATTCTTAGTCAGTTTTTGTTGTTTTGGCGATTTGCAAAAAAGATCAACAAAAACTGAATAAGAATATGTGGGCTCTAAAAAAATGTCAACTAGATGATGTTGGGCGAATTGCAAAAAAGGTCAACAAAAACTGAATAAGAATATGTGAGCTCTAAAAAAAAGTTCAACTAGGTGATATTTTTAAATCTATTTGATCCTTTTTTTAGAGCCCATATATTCCTATTCAGTTTTTGTTGACCTTTTTTTAAAAATCGCCTAACATTATCTGGATAACCTTTTTTAAAGTCCACATATTCTTATTCAGTTTTTGTTAACGTTTTTTTTTTGCAAATAAGACTCCCAACATAATCTGTAACTTGCTAACTTTTCCACCTAATCGCACAATTTCACAGTAACGCCACAGGCTCAGCCACTAGGCTCAGGGAACTTAAATCGGGCCCTGCTCACGGACCTCTAACGATTCTACTAAAGGTAGAGTCAACACAATAATTTTTTTACATAATAACCCCAGTCTCAATGTAGGTACCAAAATTCGGGTTTGTTCTAACTACTACTCAAAAATTTATAAATTATGGTCTCAGCAAAAAGAGATTTACACGATCTTTAAAATGATGTGCCACTTGAACCCCCTCTCAGGGGGTAAAACTACAAAGGCTGCAAATATTATTTAGAAGCATCCACATATGCAATAAAATTTTTAACTGGAAGCTAGATACTAAGGCTGGGACACACTGTATAAAAATATAGACCTTCTACATTTAACATAAATATCTACTAAAATATCTGCAATACTTCTGCGTCAGGTATCGGTGGTATCATCCAGTTACCCTTATTTTGTATTTTTATTTTATCAGTGCTTCATGCAACCAAATTTTTCACTTTTGGCCATGTATAAAGAAAAATTGGTATGGAATAGTCGGGTAATATGGAATGCAACGTTATTAGTCAAACTAGTAGAGCCATCTATGGAAGTGGAAGATGTTGGCCCAACCGGCATCGCCCGGTGAGATACCATTGCATCGGTTTAGGCGGCGTGAAGTTTGCTCCTTGAGTTAACATTTGCTCATTGAGTTGACGGTCCGTCGCTGTACCGATGTTTCCGGTTGCCAGGGTGGGACGCCAAGAATAGCATGATGGAGCTCCAGGCCCAAAATACTCCGGAGGTAAACTCGCCCCCCATTCGGATCTCCGGGCGGGGGCTGGTCTTGGGGCCCCATCAAGTGAAGTTCATTAAACAACAACCATTTTCGACAATTTATTCGGTTCCTCCAACAACACTCAACGAAGAAATGGTGTGGCACCTGCAGTTGCTAACAAACCCTGAATTAGTAACTTCAAAATTGATTTCTGCAATATTCGAGGGCTTAACACGAACATCAACTCACTCCATCAAGACTTACAATCTTCCAAGCTTCACGTGCTCGCACTGACCGAGACAAAGATCAGATCGTCAACAAACACCGTCAGCTATTTATAGCCTTGCTACGATTCTCCCACGGGAGGAAAGTTTCCCGTGGGCGAGGAGTGAACAACAATTTAACTATAACTCTCTCCCTAAGAGCTAATATGGATATGATAGGATATCATGCCGGGGCACTTAAATTATACAAACGAAGATTTTTTAAACATACTGATTTATTAATAATTTTCAAATGGTGACAGCTTCATACATTTATAGGGATGTCGCTAACAGGATCTTTCCTTTTTGAAATACGTTTTTATGTGGAACAGGTCGGAACAGGTATGGGTCGATAGGTTTTCCTGTTAAGATGGAACAGTCTGTTTCGCTTTTCGCTAGAGCCGTCTGGTTCGCTGAACCAGGCTGCTTCGCCGGAACCTGTTTCGCCGGAGCGGCCAGGAAAACCTGTTTCGACGAAACAGTTTCGAATGCTCGGACACTTCTGTTGCAACGGTGCAGAAGCAAATAGCAGCGAAATGCGATAAGAAATGACTTCATGCAACCAAATTTTTCACTTTTGGCGATGTATAAAGTAAAATTGGTATAGAATAGTCGGGTAATATGGAATGCAACGTTATTAGTCAAACTAGTAGAGCCATCTATGGAAGTTGAAGATGTTGGCCCACCCGGCATCGCCCGGTGAGATACCATTGCATCGGTTTAGGCGGCCTGAAGTTTGCTCCTCGAGTTAACATTTGCTCATTGAGTTGACGTTTCGTCGCTGTAGCGATGTTTCCGGTTGCCAGGGTGGGACGCCAAGAATACCATGATGGAAGCTTCACGCCCAAAATACTCCGGAGGTAAACTCGCCCCCCCATTTGGATCTCCGGGCGGGGGCTGGTCTTGGGGCCCCATCAAGCGAAGTTCATCAAACAACAACCATTTCCGACAATTTATTCGGTTCCTCTAACAACACTCAACGAAGAAATGGTGTGGCACCTGCAGTTGCTAACCAACCCTGAATTAGCATTGATTTCTGCAATATTCGAGGGCTTAACACGAACATCAATTCACTCCACCAACACTTACAATCTTCCAAGCTTCACGTGCTCCCACTGACCGAGACAAAGGTCAGATCGTCAACAAACACCGTCAGCTATTTATACCCTGGCTACGATTTTCATTTCCCATTTCGACGCAACTTCGGTGTATGTCTTATAATTCATCTCTAGGACTTCATCCTTATGGAACGACCTTCCCGAGGTCGTTTTTCCCAACGAATATGACCTCCAACGATTTTAAACCAAAGTGAATCGCTTTATTCGTACACGCACCACACCCAGAGTGCTCTAAAGTGCTTGTGTTTGAACATAAAAAAATACCAAAATAACATTAGTAGAACGCGTTAACTCTTCCACTGCAATGCATATTCTGGTCAATTTTTGGGAATAGCATCATAGAAATGATTTGCTGGTTTTCGATGTATAACCTGAACTATGAGAATTTCGTGGTTTTGCTGTTACGCTTAATTAAATAGCTTAAGATAGGCTTGACTAAACTGTATTCAAACTCTGGTTTACCATGTCTGCTTCTTAAAATGCAGTTTTTCTATAAAATGTACAGGGGAACCAATTACATTGGATTTCCCATGTTCAGCTTAACGCTGCCTCTCCCGGTATACATGTTGTAAAAGGTATAAAAATCAGGTACAAAAATCAGATACAAAATTTGATAATTCTCCAATACTGCATCGGGGTTTAAAATATATTTGCTGCTTTTCCAGGGATTAAGGGAACATCTGGCAATTTTTCTTCTTTCACACGAAGCAAGTCTATATTAAATATAAAATATTTTAAAGAATTCACCCACGCAATAACCGGGAAAGATTGTTGGATTTTAATGTGATAGAAACACATTTTTCATCTAATGTTATATTTTCGAGTCCTGAAGGGTTTCCCTCTACGTTCGAACGAGAAATTCAATATAATAAACATATTAAAAATTATATTTTCTATTTTTAGTAAACAAATCTGATTAAAGCAAACTTTGTTTTAGAATAAGGCGTCCGTCTAAGTCTTCCATTTACAACTAATTAGTTAAATTGAATTATAATTTTGTTACGACCACCAAGAATTATAGTTGTTGACGGAGAGTCGAATTATCGAAAAAAATTAATACCTTCCAATTTAATAAAAATAATGAAAATAAAATTGGTCATACTGGTTGTGCCAATTTATTGAAATTTTTTATTTGGTCGTTTTGACCGATACTAAATTGACTGATATTAGTTTCAAAATAAAATAATCACTAAAGGTCTCTCTTTAAATTATTATTTTAAAACCGCTATAAAACCGTATGCCAATGAGTTAATTAAAATTTAAGAGGATGCCGGAGTCAGTCGAAATCTCCGATTTGAGCAGTGTTCGTTTCACGATTTGAAGGCACAAGGCGAATCGGATCTTCCCTTGCAGTTAGAAGAATACGTTGAGCATCCGCCCGTAATCGGTAAGCCGACAGAAACAACGATAATCGGAAGAAAGAGACTACACGTGATCGGGGTCTATACTTCAATTTTCTTCGCTTCCGGTACATTAAAAAAATGTAACGAAAGATGTCTAAATTTTGTTAACAACTCGAGGAAAGTCCATCATTTTTTTCTATATGGAGCAGTAAAAAAAATTAAATCTAAAAATTACTCCGAAATAAAAAAATATAGACTTTCCGCGAGTTCTAGTTCTATTACAAAATTTTTTTCCTTTGACAGTTTTTTCCTAAAACAGGAAGGAATAAACGTTTGGGAAGAAATCTCGTTTACAGGTACTAAGAAAACCTGTTAAGCAATGGAAAAGTGCACCCTGGGATTATACACACCAAAATTGGAAAAAATCAATTATTCAGAAATTATAAGCTGATTTCCATTATAAGTGGAATGCCATGTATATAATGTATACAATCGAAATAATTGTCAATATCAAATTATGTTGTTTAAAATAGAGTTTTTATTGGTAAATTTTGTTAAGGCGACTAGACTAATAATAATTGTAAACTAAAGTAAATGTTTAAAATAGCTTCTTTTAATCCTTAGAGTTTACCGTAATTTAGTTATTTCAATATAAATTTTAAAAGCCTATATTCTTGCTTGCATTACAAAAAAAAATTGTCTATGATTCACGTCAAATAGCCAAATAATATACATGGTGTTCCATCTGAAAAAATTATTTTAAAATGTGGCGTTTTTGAAAGCTTATTATGAACACCCTGTATAAAATAGATAAACGCAATTAGATTCATAGTATCTCTAGACCTCTTGTCATAAATTTCACCCAATGTCGAGGTTAAAAAAATAGTTCTGGATTGTTTTTTTTTTATTTTTGTATTCAGGACTGCAAAACTTTTTTTTAGTTTTTAATTTATTTCTCCGAAACTACGAAACGAAACGAATTAAAATTTGAGGCAGGTATACATGATACTAATACGAACCTAAATATGCAATAAAATACTTGGTGTTCCATTTTAAAAAATATAACTTTATGCTGTCACACTCTTTTGGACCACCATATATAATGTAAAATATTTTTAAAACATGCCGTTTTTAATCCAAGATCTCAAGCTGTTTTAGTATTGTTGATAAGTTCTTCGATAACGATTTAATTTTCCGTCCACGCTTCGTTTGCGGACCCGGTATATTTTTTAAATAAGCAAGTTTACTTCGACTTCCAGTAGAACCGGTAGTATCACCATATTAAAAATATTTTAGCCGAATTCCCCCCAGCAATATACTGTCCCATTTTCAAAATTTTCCTATGTATAGTTTTCCATATACAGGGTTTAACAAATTCGTCTTCCACCGTGGGCAAAGTTTCGTAATTATAGGCTCAATAATATGCCGCAGGAAAATCGAAAATAAATACAGAGGCTTTCAAGATATTTGATAATCTTAAAAATTTTGCGTTTCGGTTTTTATTATTTCTTGATTTTGTTCGAAGAGTTGTTCACAAATAAATTTCATTTTCTCATTGCTACTTTTTATTCTCTACAAGATGGCATTATCAGATCTTTAACGCGGCGTTTCGTCTTTGGGTCACCATCATCAACCTAAATTTTTAAAATACGGGCCTTGATTTTTTTGTTTAAATTATAAAATTGGAACTAAATCTATGTTCAGCGGTATACAATACTTACTGGTTTTCCGACGTCTTGTTCCTTAAATTGCCCATCTTCATTAAAATAACCCTAACCCTTGCATTTAGAAGTCTTAAAAAGGTGCTGGCTTTAAGAGCTAAGTTTTAATTGTATTAATAAACTAACTTACTTGTACTTACACTAAGTAGAAACTTGATCAAACTATTCGTTTGAAATAAAACAAAAGTAGTAGTACCTAATAATAAGAATAATTAAGGACAGAAATAGCAATAATTTAAGAATCTTCAGTTTCTTCACAGCAAAAGTAAATTGCAGAACCGTACTAGGGGTATTTTAATGAAAATGGTGAAATTAAGGAACAAAACGTCGGAAAGCCAGTAAATGTTGCATACCGCTGAACGTGGTGCGTCCGGTCATGACAGATAAGATATCCCATGTAAATTGTAAGATGATTTAGCTCCCTTATTTATTTTAGCCCAAAAATTTACCTAAGCTTTTTAAAGACTACAATAAGAAAGATGTCCTTTTTCAATTTAAAGTGTATTTTTTTAATAATTCAGAAGTTATTTAGCAAAATTTATTTTTAAAATGAGAAACTAGGAATTACGGACCTGACACATTTCTATCAGTACACCAGCAAATAAAAGATTAAAATTTTGTCAAACTGATTTTATGTCAATGCTAGGATTATTTTATGTTATAGATACTAAAAATGTTGTCCTTAAGCGAATAACTCATGGCGATTAGAAATATCAAACGCGAAAATTATTTGAAAAAATTAAGAACGTTGTAAAATATTGACAAGTGTGAACCTCTAATTATAAAGGTGATTCATTTGAACCTGATTTAAAATTAAATAGAATCGTACTCCAGGTTTAAGCTAGTTTGAGGACATAATTTTCTTAATATCTTAAAAACAATATGTGCAAAAAAGTTAAAATTTGGCGACCTTTTATTCTCATTATTATTAATAATAATAATAATAATAATAAATCGTCTTTATTTATTAGATATTAGTACACATACAAAAATAGGCGAAGTTTAGCTACATAGCTACTCCTAGCAGGCAGCGAGTATATAAATCATACTTAAAAATTTAACCAATTATATGAACTGACAAACAACAAAATTATAATTATAATAATAATAATTAGTAAACTGATAGAATAATTAAAAAATAAATACACTAAAACAACCCAATACACTAACTTGATGAATGATAGAAAACAATAACGTACCCCGGATACTATTTAACTTCTAATGTAACATTTAATTTTATGTTTATAATAACGACAAATCCATGAACTTTATAATAACACCATTAAATGACTTTGGAGCACGATAGGAAAAAGATTTTTGGAAAAATGCTGATCTATGACGTGGAATGTGCATGAAATGTCTCGATCTGACTTGAGCATTATGGAAGGAGCTGCGTTTGAAGTTGTGCGCGGCAGATAGTTTACTTATTTTATCCAAATCGGAATTTATTTTATTTTCGGCATCTCGAACTTGATCTAATCTAAAACTCAGATTTGCATATTATCAACATAACCTTAAATTCGGCAGTTTGCGACCGAATCAAACAGTTCATTCGTATACAGTATAAATAATAAAGGACCAAGGATAGATCCTTGTGGGACACCAGAGGACAGATCCCTTGCAGATGAGACACGACTGCAAATATGAACTTTCTGTTTGCGGTCACTAAGATAGGATTTTATGAAATTAGCGGCAGAATTAGAGAAATCGTAATACTTCAACTTGGCATATAATAGAATATGATTGATTGTGCCTTGGAAAAATCTAAAGCTACTAAAGCTGTCAGTTCCTTTTTATCGAAGCCTTTAACAATATCATCAGTTACGAGCACTAGGGCAGAGGACGTACTATAATTCGCTCTAAAACCAGCCTGAAAATCGGACAATACCTTGAATTTAGTCAGGAAACCAGTAATATACTTATAGGTCGTAGATCAGAGAACTCTTTTGGGCATGAAACCTTAGGAATTGGCCTTACAATAGATTGCTTCCAATATTTGGGAAAGTAACCAAATTCCAAGCAACAATTAATAATATGCGTGATGTACGGGTCTAAATATGGACTACAATAACATAACATACTAATTGAGATGTTATCTGATCCGTAAGCTTCTGATTTGATGGTAGACAGCAATTTAGTTACATCATATACGGCAAACAGTTTGAAAGAAAACTGGCCATCACGTAATCCTGGATGCAGACGATCATCATAACTAGACAACAAAACATTATCAGCATTCTCTTTTATAAAAACAGTGCTAAAATAATCGTTTACATTTTCCTGATCCTTCAGATTATTATCAATACGGAAGCGAATATTTGTCCATCTCGAAATTTATATGGGAAATATGTCCTGTTCGGATGCACCACACGGTAGAGAAAAATTTTCGAAAAGGTAAGTTTGCCGAATGCCAGGCACATTGCCGATAGCAACAAAACGCTGTGTATTTTGTGGTTTAGTTCTCGCGAAGTCCCCATAATGTCACCGAATAAACATTAAATTTCATTAAAACGTTCTCGGCGTGTTATAAATATTTCTAAACTTATTTCAAATACCGCGCTACGCAAAATGATTTAAATTGAAATCGTGCAACTAAATTAAACAGCATAACTCTATGGAAATATATGCGAATTTTAATTCTCTGCATTTTTCGTTGCGTTCCTTTAGGCCCCATTTTTCATATCTTTAAGCGCTTCTTGATGAATGCGCTTCATATTGTCGTTCCCGGTTTTGCTTTCAAATATGTTAATTCAACGTTTTGCGGGTGTCTTGAAACTTTTTATTTATCGACACTTTTTTAATCTGCCGTTTTCAGAATAAGTATACCGGGTCAGGTAAGAAAGTTATCGGACCTAACCTCATTTTTTTAAATGGAACACCCTATATATTTTAATCTAAAAAGGTAGCATTTTAAACTCTCTTTTAAATTTATAACATACCATGGATGAAAGATATCATATCAAATTTATCAAAATGTTGTTAAGTAATTTTCACAAATGAATATGTAAAAATGAAATTGACGTTAAATGTTAATAACAACTAGAATGTCAACATAGTTGTCTCTAGGATATTAGCTTTTGTTTCATGGTCTACTGTGGTTTAAAGTAATAAGGTTTAAATAAAGCGCCTAGGAAACTAATATTATCCATGGTGTGTTATATTTTTGAAAAGATAATTTAAAATGTTATCTTTTTAAATTATTAAAATATACAGTGTTCCATTTCAAAAAATGGGGTTAGATCCGATAACTCTTTTACCTGACCGCGTATACTTATTCCAAATACGGCAGATTATTAAAAAATCATTATAAAGAACCTTTTGCATAAAACATTTTTCTGTATCTCTTTCGACTAAGAAAATATAGGGTAATTTTGAAATTGTCAATTTTTTGATTTTCCCCCGTATCTCTTAAGCGAGTGAAAACTTTCAAATTTTGATTTTATCATTTTAAGTTTGACCCAAAAAGAGTAGATGACACCTACATTACTTTTTTGATAGCACTAACAATAACGAAGATACCGTATGAAAGTATCGAAAATGGGATACCCTGTACACAATTTTTCGAACAACCACAAATACAATGCCCAATTATGTGATCATTTTAACTTACTTTCCTGGTTGTAAAAGAAAATTCCTACTATTTGCTTATGGTAATTATTAAACACAACACATGGTACAGCTCACCACTAAACTGGTGAATTTTATTGAATTTCTCAAGCAGCTGATCGACGACATATTGCAGGTGTCAACTGTCGAACGATAGGGTTCGCTGCAATTACTATATCTACAAGTTTGTGCGAAAACACGTGAGGAGCTATATATGAGACTTTATTCCTTATTTATTAATTCGATTAATAACAAAAAAAATAACTAAACTAATCTTAACTTTGTATAAATACATCGTTTCAAGAAAATAATAAAACTCATAACATAACCTCACTATTTATAGAAAAGGAGTTAGATATCGTTAATTATGAAAGTTTTACACGGGTATTCTTAAAAGAATATTCAAATCATTCATCTTTGATCTGGAGGACTTCATCCTTGTGGAACGATCTTCCCGAGGTCGTTTTTCCTAACGAATATAACCTCCAACGATTCAAGTCCAACGTGAATCGCTTTTTGCGCACACGCACCACTCCCAGAGTGCCCTAAAGGATTTTTCCTATAGTGCTTGTGTTTGACCATAAAAAAAAAAAAAAAAAAAAAAAATATAATTACATAAATTACGTTTACTTATCCTGTATAGATATTCTATCACGGATAGTAAAAATCTAAAATATAACGGTACTTATCCTATTTCTACTACCCAAGCAGATATTATGTTTAATGGGTAGCTTAACAATCTAGACATTTTCGTAGGTGGTCATTCAATTTTCAGTTAAAACGGATTATTTTAAACAACATTACTGTTGCGATTAAATATTAGAAACAAAAATTGAACGTTCATGCAACTTTCTCAAAAATATTCCTCAAATTGTTCAACATTATGCTTTAGACACAGACATAGTTATTATTTATTATTATATTAAAAAATAAAAATCAGTCCCGCGATGTTCCTTGTGGTAGATTTTAGGCTGAAGTTCTGAAAATGAACCTTGTTCAATTAAATTTGATTATATCATTGGAAAAATTATTTTATCCGGCCGTCGTATTTCAAGTAATTCAGGAAATTTCCTAGAATTACATACTACAAAAAGGCTTAGGCCTTTGAAATACATTTCTAATGCTCCATTTGCAATTTCGTTACACTGTTGGATATAGCAAACGAGCATGTCATATTTTAGTTTACATTGGCTTTTATTAGGACAAAGCGATTTTTTATTATTAATTAGAAATTATAAAACAACTTAGAGAACCTGAATATTCTGACAAAAACAGAAGAATTTTTCATTATGACACAACTGACTGTGTTCTTTTGTCTCTTTTTAAATATCCGTCATAGCTACTCAAAAAAAATTGTATATTTTTTAAAAAACATAAATTTCGGGCATAATATTAAGACTAAAAATAAAGTATCATATATTTCTGAGAAGCCTTTTAAAAACTGAATTACATTATTAGAAAATATATAGGGTGACCCAAGTTACAAGGTGATCGAAATGGAGGGGGGGGGGGGTCCCAAAATGTAAAATAAAATTTTCAAAACTATCCCATATATCAAAAACGAGAAGGCCTAGAAAAATTCTAGTTGGGGCAACTTTTGTTTCACAAATAAGTAGTGAAAATCGCATCATTCCGTCCTTACTAATAACGGGAATATCCCGTAAAGTCGCCAAAAAATGGACACCTTGTATAAAATTAATTATATGGCTATATGAAAATATACATGGACACCAATTTTAGTTTCATGCTTCTATCGTAATATACAGGGTGTTCCTTAATGACGTGCTAATATTTCAGGGTGTGATTCCTTAGGTCAAGTATGAACATAATGTCCGTAACGGCTTAAATTTTTTGCTACAGGGTGTTGAATTTTTATTTTTTAAATGGTTATTTTTTAATATCTCCGAAAGTACTTTAGATATTATTTTCAATTTTGGTATGCGTTAATGGGATATAGAACCATAAATTTTAGTTAGAAAAGTTATTCAATTTTTCTACCAATGGCGTCCCTGCAAATATGTCATCTGATATTTTTTACGGTACGCCACTGGCATTTTTCCATGTGGATATTTTTTCTGATTAGCCTGGTCAATTCTACATGAAAACGGTCTCTTTAGATATTATTTTCAATTTTGGTATGCGTTAATGGGCTATAGAACCATAAATTTTAGTTAGAAAAGTTATTCAATTTTTCTACCAATGGCGTCCCTGCAAATATGTCATCTGATATTTTTTACGGTACGCCACTGGCATTTTTCCATGTGGATATTTTTTCTGATTAGCCTGGTCAATTCTACATGAAAACGGTCTCTTGAGTTTTTCTCGTCTCGTTCTTGATTAAAACCACTAAATTCATATTGAAACTTATTATTATTAACATTGATAAAATAATTAATGATAAATTTTGTTTTACAAAAAGCATGCCTTTTAAGTGAAGTAGCCATTTCCATTTTTATGAAACAAAATTTATCATTAATTATTTTATCAATGTTAATAATAATGAGTTTCAATATGAATTTAGTAGTTTTAATCAAGAACGGTACGTCTGACGAGAAAAACTGAAGAGACCATTTTCATGTAGAATTAACCAGGCTAATCAGAAAAAAATCCACATGGAAAAATGTCAGTGGCGTACCATCTTTTTTGTAAAAAATATCAGAGAACATGGTTGCAGGGAGGTGCAGTGGTGGAACAATTGAATAACTTTTATAACTAAAATTTGTGGTTTTATATCCTATTAACACATACCAAAATTGAAAATAATATCTAAAGTACTTTCGGAGATATTAAAAAATAACTATTTAAAAAATTAAAATTCAACACCCTGTAGCAAAAAATTTAAGCCGTTGCGGACATATGAATATATGAACTTTTCTTTATAAAATGACCTAAGGAATCACAACCTGAAATATTAGCTCGTCATTAAGGAACACCCTGTATACTAATACAGTTTAGACGCAGTATCCTAACTTGAATGTTTTTAAGGCAATACTCAAATTTACATTTTATTTAACTTTTTTCTACTTTGTGGTTATTTAGCGAGTCCTTTAAAATGCTGCTGCAAGGCAACTTTTTTAATAAAAGGAGTACGTATTTCTCGTTTCTGAAAGCATTTACATCTTTGAATGGGAAAAACCCCATGCGAAACCGAGGAGCCTCAAACTTTTAAAAGCCGCTTTATTTTTAAATAACCTAAAGGCATTAGGGTTAATCGCCTATATTTGAAATAAAATATAAAAATATCTACTATGTTTATTTACATACAAATTAAACAGATTGTTCATTTTCAGTGTTGCCCCTTTTGCTATATTTGGAATGATTAGAGCTACTAGATCGATTAAATGATTAAAAATAGATAAATATCGTAGGAAAAGCCACATTCCTTCCTAGGTATACAATATACTATTATTAATCGAGTTTTCCATTTGTTCCTGTATTTTCAATCATGTAAAAAGTACCTATAAAGTTTCATTAAATTAGTAAGTGTATTAATTACATCATCCCATTCCAAATTGTAATAATTTAAAGAAATTAAATATACAGGGTGTTACAAATTCGGACTTCACTATTAGGATCTCGGAAACGGTAAGAGATACGACGTCGGTTAAATTGGGGCAATATTGCGTAGTTATGCGCCCAATAATATGCCGCAAAAAATCAAAAATAAATAGAGGGGCTTTCAAGATATTTGGAAAAATCTAAAATTTTGCGTGTTGGTTTATATTTTTTCCTGACTTTGTTCGGAGAGATATTAAAAAATAAAGATCACTTTCTAATTGCTATTTTTTATTCCCCACAAGATGGCATCATCAATTTAATTTTTTTAACTACGGGCCTGCATTTCTTTGTTTAAATTATGAAAGATGGCCGAAATCTATGTTCAATGGTATACAATACTTACTGGTTTTCCAACGTTTTATTCCTTAAATTCTAAATTTAAATACCCTTAGTACGTTAATGTAATTTACTTTTGTTTCGAAGAAACTGAAGATTTTTAAATTATTATTGCTATTTCTGTCTTTAATTGTTATTGTTATTACGTACTACTGCTGTTTTTTTTATTTCAAACTAATAGTTGTAAATAGTTGTATCAGATTTGTACTTGGCGTAAGTACAAGTAATTTATTTTATTAATACAAGTAAAAGTTGACTCCTAAAGCCAACACTTTCTTAAGATGGCGTTTAGTTTTACGTTATCGAATTATACCGAATTAAAAAAAAGTAAATTATAGGAACGTACTAGGGGTATTTTAATGAAGATTGTCAATTTAAGGAACAAAACATCGAAAAACCAGTAAGTGTTTTATACCACTGAACGTAGATTTCTGTCCTCTTTCATCATTAAAAAATAAAGATCCAGGGGCCGTATTTAAAAAAATTAAGTTGATGATGGTGCCATAGACGAAACGTCTCATGTAAGATCTGATATTACCATCTTGTGGAGAATAAAAAGTAGCTATGAGAAATTAAAATTTATTTTTGAACATTTCCTCGAACAAAGCAAGGAAAAAGAAAAACCGAAATACAAAATTTTAGATTTTTCCAAATGTGTCAAAAGCCCCTGTATTTATTTTTGATTTTTGTGCGGCATATTATTGGGCTCATAATTACGAAACTTTGTCCCAATTTAACAGACTTCGTATGTCTTACCGTTTCAGAAATCCCAATGGTGAAGACGAATTTGTTACAACACCCTGTATACATAATATACAATCTAAACATTATAACGATTATTAAATCAGAATACTATCATGGAAATTGATTTATCCTTTATTAAATATATTTGAATATATTGTAAAAATGTATTCAGAACGAGATTTACATACTTGAATAGTATACATATATTTGAAATTAGTATGCGGGTGTTCAAGTGCCAACCACAAGCACCCATTGTTAATTTGACCAATTATGATTGGCCACAGAGCTGTATGGGGATATGGAGAGCAGATCAATCGATAACAATTGTTAGTGTTTCATTTAATAGATACATATATGTTTCATTGGTTTAGCAACATTTCTGCATTTCTGTACGTTTTGTCGGAACCAGACAATACAACTGTTTGATTAGTTAGTAACAATTATTTATAGCGAATTCTAAAATTGTATATTTAATTGGGTCCTCTAATACAGGGTGTGTGGTAAATATACACCGTGTCCAAGATAAGGAGGGCCAGTACAGGGATCTCGGAAACCGCAAGAGATACGAAGTCGGTTAAATGGAGGTAAAGTTGCGCATTTATGTGCCTAATAATATGTAGTTTAGAAAGTTTTAAAATTCCGAGTAGTTCCCGAGATATCCGGAAAAAAACGAAATTTTGAAAAAATTTTCCCTGGGCTTTTTTGAGATCGAACTCTAAAGTAAATTGCACTTTTACATTACCATTTTTTCCGCTCTATCTAACAGCGTTAATTGTTTTGTAATCCGAGCAGTCGTCTTCGAAGGGCCATTATCAACTTTCTTTTTTTAAATACGGTCCTGTTTTCCTGATATGGGAATTTGAGAGCTTTTTTTCCGAATGTAACGATATATGACACATTGTGGTTTAATGACGTTTCGAGGGTTTTTGAACAACATCAGGAAATTTTGGGATACGGTCCTGTATTTCTCCTAATTTTATAAATAATATCTCATAAGTAAGCTCTAAATTTTTACTTATGTTCGACTAGTTCAATAAATAACAAATAATTTAATAATAAACCACAAATAAGTGAACAAAAAATAATTCAATAATAAAAACCAATAAGTGAACAAAAACATACCAAAACAGTAATAAAAGGAACTTCTTCTAACTGTCGATTCTAAAACATTTGACAACATTTCTGGCGTAAAATACTTTGAAAGGCTTCAAGCACTAACCTCCTAAGTTCGTCTTCTGTTTCGAAGTTGTGTTTATAAATATAATTTTCGACATACCCTCAGAGGAAAAAATCTAACGGTGTCATATCAGGTGAACGTGCTGTCATGGTGTTTCAGATCGCCTTATGATATTGTTCCTTACTTTTTTCGTTGTTCGTTTTATTTCTGTTTTGGTATGTTTTTTTTGTTCACTTATTTGTGATTTATTATTAAATTATTTGTTATTTATTGAATTAGTCCTACATAAGTAAAAATTTAGAGCTGCTTACTTATGAGATATTATTCATAAAATTAGGAAAAATGCAGGACCGTATCCCAAAATTTCCTGGTGTTGTTAAAAAGACCCTCGAAAGGTCATTAAATCACAATGTGTCATACATCGTTGCATTCGCAAGAAACAAGCTCTGAAATTGCAATATCAGGAAAACAGGACTGTATTTAAAAAAAGGAAGTTGATAATGACCCTTCGAGGACGACTCGTCGAATTACATAACGCTGATAGATAGAGCGGAAAAAGTGGCAATGTAAAAGTTCAATTTACTTTAGAATTTGATCTCAAACAAACCCAGGAAAAAATAAAACGATTTTTCAGAATTTCGTTTTTCCGGATTTCGCCGGAACTACTCGGAATTTTAAAACTTTCCTAACGGCATATTATTAGGCAGGCAAATGCGCAACTTTACCTCCATTTAACCGACTTCGTATCTCTTACGGTTTCCGAGATTCCTGTACTGACCCTCCTTATCTTGGACACTGTGTATAGCAATATTTCACCGGTGCACAGAGGGAAACAAAATAATACTAGTAGGTCATATAACCATCTGTTCTAAAGTCCTACTTAACAAAAATATCGGCAAACCTACGTCGCATTTCTTGTGGTTTAGGATATATCGTGTGATGCATCATTAAGTTGAACATAGGAAATCCCATGGTATTTTTGATGTGGCTAAATATTGGCTCCACTGTATATTTTATAAAAGAAAATACATAATAAGTTCTCGCAGAGGCCGACATGGTAAACCCATGTGCCGAGTTTCAATACATTTTGGTCAGCCAATCCTGGTCTATTTAATTAAACGTGATGGTAACACCCACGAAACTCTCATAGTTTAAGAAATACAGCAAACGCCAGCAAATAATTTCTACGCCAAAAATTGAGATAAAGCTGAACATAACGAATCATGAAAATAATGTCACTGGCACTAATTTTCGTGTTGTCAATGTAAAAATTTAATTTGCTGATATTTGCTGTATCTTACCTGAACTATGAGAGTTTGGTGGTTTTGCCATCACGTTTCATTGAATAGCCTATGATTTGCCCACCAAAATATATTCAAACGCGGCACATAAATATATTCAAACGGGTTTACCATGTTGGCCTCTTCAAGAAGTTTTAACGCAGTTTTCCTGTAAAAAGTACAGAGGATTCTCAAGCCTCAGCCACCTCAAATATTACATGTTCACCTTAACGATGCATCACGCGGTATATCCTCAACCACAAAAAATGCAATGTGGGTTACATTAGGAGGAGCTTATTATATTCTAAAAGTTCTTATTATAGTTTCTCTATTCATCAAATACATGAAATGCACAAATGTTTTAACACTGTCATTCTTCATGTTTACCTTGCAATAAACTGGTCCCTCGTCTAAAACTGACATGTAGCTAAACTGCAAATTAACATCTTTCGCACAATAATTTAATAAACACCGAAATTTTAGCGATTATCACAATGTTAACGAATGTTTTTAGAAAACTGTATATCTGTCTCTCTCTATCTCTAACTAGTTTGTTTTTTGCATGATTTCACTCTAAATTGTGGCTATTATACAGGGTGTCCTCTAATTAATGGTACATGGAAAAACCACAGACTCCTTACGTAAAAATATTAGGATTTAATTATACATACCTATATCCGAAAGTTGATATTATCTGAGATATAGGGTGTTAAAGTTAAAACTTCATTCTTGTTTTTCTCTAATAACTTTGAGAGAAACCTACGTTTTTTTACAAAATTTGACAATTATTGTAATTATTTTGTTGTAATGTACAATTGTTCAATGTAGGGACGCTGTCTGCGACATTTTTCGCACATTTATTAGGTCATAACTTTTTTGTACTTCAGTGTATTTAAGTTTTTAATGAAAATAATAGTTTTCTCATATTTATTACGTAAAAAAGCTATACTAAGTTGAGGTCGCCCAGAGTTATCGTTTCGGAGATATTTGCATTTGAATTGTTTACACCCTGTCCAATTACTATTAATTTGTAAACAATTTTTTTTTTCTTAAACTAACCTATGAGATAACAAATAAAATTTAGAGATACAGTTGCCATGAAACCTCCATGTTGTTATTTGTTTGTTAATTATTATAAGGTAGCTTTGTTGTGAGAAAATGTTTCATTTTTAGTTTATCGTAAGTTAAGTAACAATGCCGAGACACAATTTGTTTTCAAACGCAGAAATGCAGGATATGTCGACGCACAGAAAAATTTTAATGGACAAGGTGTCCAGATACGATATTGGGAACTCTATCCAATTCGACAACCTGATCTTCAAAACTATTTACGATCGATTAGGCGAAACAGGTATTTTTCGTCCTATAAACGGGATTCCATAGGGCGCGGACCAGAATTTCTCCTTCTTGTTCTGGAGTTAGAGTCTTCGGGCTTCTTTGGGAATCCCGTTTAGGACGAAAGGTACCTGTTTCCCCTAATCAGTCGTAAACAGTTTTGAAGATCTTAAAATCTGATTGTCTTCGATTTGGATAGAGTTCCGAATATCGTCTCTGGGCACCTCGTCCATTAAAATTTTCCATCGCGTATACACACAACATATCCCGCATTTCTGCGTTTGACAACAAACTGTGTCTCGGCACTGTTACTTAACTTACGATAAACTAATGGAGGTTTTATAGAAACTGCATCTCTAAATTTCATTTGTTTTCTTATAGGTTACTTTAAGAAAAAAAAATGTGTTTGCAAATTAATAGAAATTGGACAGGGCGCACTAAACAATTTAAATGCAAATATCTCCGAAACAACTCTGGGCGACCTGAAAAGTATACCTTTTTTTACGTAATAAATATGAGAAAAGTATTATTTTCATTAAAAACTTAAATACTCTGACGCACAAAAAAGTTATGACCTAATAAATATGCGAAAAATGCCGCAGACAGCCCCCTCAAATCAATTTCTCTTCCTAAGTAAACCATAATTGACAAATTTTATAAAAAAAACGTTGGTTTCTCTAAAAGTTAGTAGAGGAAAACAAAAATTAAGCTTTAACTTTAACACCCTGTATCTCAGTTAATATCATCTTTCGAATATAGGTAAGTATAATTAAATCCTAATATTTTTACGTAAGGAGTCTGTTGTTTTTCCATGTACCATTAATTAGCGGGTACCCTGTATATTGATTGACCAGCTTCATGTATTTGTATTATTGTTGAATAAAATGTATGTAGAAAAATAGTAACATCTAGCCACAAAAGTATTTTTTTTTCATAAATATCATCAACGAAACAAAGTCTGATTTTATTGTTGATTGTTTTATAATGATCTAGGAAAGTTGTTTCCATAACAACAATTTAATACCAATATTTATGAATAAGTTTTTGACATAAGCTTCCTTAGGTTTAAGGGAAATTTTTTCTAAATCAATAATAAAGTTACTGGCCAAGTATCGTTTTTGTATGAGTTGCAAGAAAAACAAAAGTTATCTTCGTTAATAGAAAAGTTATAGCTTTGTTTAAAAACATAGATTACACATTTTGTAATGTTATAATGGTTATAATATACAGTTAATACATTGCTTTCCATTCTTAGTTAGAGAGATGGTTAAGCTATAGATTTTTAAAAGAATTTCTAATCATTCTGTCGAAATTTTACTAGAGCTTTTCAATTTTGAGATATTCGAGAAAAAGCGAGAATGACCGATTTTATTTGCCTTTAGAGGTGAAATACTTTGGCAATAACTACCTCTAAATCTTAACGAGTTCTTATGGAAGCATTTTGGATTTTGACATAATTTTATTGATCGAGACGCTGTTCTATCTAATGGTAAATTTTACACAATATTTATTGAACACCTGAACATATATAAGAAATACATTGGTGATTTCAAGGGAACCAGCCTAACGCGTCGTCATGTAATTACTTCCACGCTGTCTTTAGCGGCACTGTTCTTCCCATGGTACAAATAACACAAGGTAAGATATCTAGCCGTTCCAATTTCGTCTGCCGCGCGCAGTAACGTCACCGTGAGAGTGATTTTTAATTGATTATGGAGATTTACATTGCTGTTTTTCGTTCTCTTTTAAAGGTATTAAAAGGTTTTACGCGTTTGATAGTAGGTGAAATATCATGGTATTTATATTAATTTCATAAAAATATAACATACATTACAGCTAAAATAAGACAAAATTCTGAAAAAACTTTAAAAAATATTGATTGAAAACACACGAGAACTGGCCCAGCTGCTGGTCGCCACTTGCCATCCATTACGTCTTCGCGATAGTGATAAGACACGCCTTTTTGCGTGAAATCATACCTGGTGTTATTTGTACCATGTGTTCTTCTCTGACGCTTTGCGGGTGCAGGCAGTGACGTCGTTACATAAACAATATTCTTCAATACAAACACAATTATGGCAACGTGGCATCGAATATTTAGTTTCTCTCTAAATTTCTTTTAAGATACATTTTAAAGGTGGTTTAAATTTCTTTCCAATAATAGCATCATTTATTGATTCAGAAATTGACACTATGTATATCTTATATATTTTAATATGATATTACTACCACCCGACAAGCAAACAGCCATGTTAAGTTCTTGATCGATAGTAAGCATCGAATTTGGTGGAAGCAGTTTCAAATTTTATACCAATTTAGATGCCAACAAAAATTATATACGTATATTTTAATATTTTTTTAAATAGTTAATAATTTAATTAAATATACTAAACGTAATTAATATCAATCTCCTGCTAACACTGATAGTAAGACAAATTCCTGTAAACAATTGTCGGATTCTATTCAAACTATATGTCTCTGTTAGTGTTAACAGAAGATTGATATAGCCGGCAGTAATGTTTTTAATATTCACGTTGTAGCGTTTGGTTAGCTTGAGAATTTGTATTTTATGCATGCTATTGTTCTGGTCGTTTGATATTTAAGCTTATTAAAATTCCTAGCATGTTAAAATGATTGAAATGACTTTAATCTGTTGTATTAAATTAAGCTCCTATTTAGATTTCAGGTTGGGAGGCAGAAGATGTAAAAATTAGGTATCTAATATTGATCTGGTATTATAAGAACTTTTCCTAGCTTAGCTTGACCTAGAATGGTATAAGGTGTTTATATTAGCTAATGGGTAAATCAAGAATGATGGGAACCATGATGGTTGGTTTCTTTAGACAAGAAAATAATACCTGCACGACAGCAGTAGTTATTAACATAAGTAAAATTTTGATGTTTGAATTTGACGCTATTACATATCAGTTTCAATTGAGAACTTAATGTACCTAATACATATACTCACACTAAGACCGTATTAATTTCTGGTACATTTTTGTCATTTTGTTTTCAGAATGAAATATTTTTGACTTAATAGGTTACCTATTTGTTCAACGTACCAACGGCTCCAAATAAGAATGAGCCATATCAAAACAAGAACTTATCTGTTTACTTTTAGAATATTTGTATTTTTAGACTAAGAATGGAAAACTTATAAAATATTTTATTTTTTAATTTAATTATTAAGTATTTAGTAAATTAAATTGGTAATTTTGTTTAAGTAGCTAATAATATTATTAAAATAATCACTAAAATATTTTAGATTTTTCATTTCAAGTAAAAATTTTAAGTTTCTATTGAATATAGTAATACTTAATTCGATTACAAAAAATAACTAACAAAAACATGCTGACAAAATATCTTAATAATTTTTTAAAGTTATTTTACTTATTTTACTTAAAATACATTCTTTTTCAAAATTATTCAGATAAGGAGGGTAACAGATACAACTTCGATTAAATGACAAAAAGTATCGCAATTAAAGCGCGAACAATATGCCGTACAAAAAGTTTTGGTAAGATTTTTAAGTTTTGAGTTATTTAAAAAAAATTGATATTTTGAATTTAATTTTTTGTCGACGTTAATATTAAAGTAAGAGGAGACAAAATATTCTCGCAGCAACTATCAGTGAGCTCAAAGATTGGATATCAAATTTTTTTATACGGCGTATCTCTGGCCAATCCAGCCCTATTTTTTAATATCCGATTCGGTCGATACCGGATCCGGCTGGTACTGAATTTAATGAACAGAACCACATCGACACAGTAGAGCTGTATTAACGAAACTAAGATTAAATGAAACACAAACTCTGGGACAAATGACATAATTAATTAATAAGTAATATTCAACACATTAATTAATAATGGGTAGTTTAAGGTGCAGAAAACTAAATTTTCCCTGTTGTTGTCTATTTCTTTTTTCTTTGTAAATATGGCCGGCCTCCTTTCATTATAAAGACTTGATGTAGGCTCAGATAAATCTTTTTTTTGCCTTTTTTGATAAAAACGGAGTTTTCTTCGTATTTTGTCCACCAGTCAAATTGCTTTTGATTTCTTTTTAGAACGTTATATCGTAAATACATGATCCGGTATCCGGAATTTTCAAAAAGTGGCATCATTAATTAAAATGTTGGAGTTGTATAATTTTATTTTTCTTCTTATTTTTAATTCTTGTGATATATAAGTACTAATAGTTTGATGACTATGCGACGAATTTATTATTTAAGAATGAATGAATCATAGAACTACTAAAAATAACTAGCACCGCAAACATCCAATTTCTTCTATATTTCCTCTTTCACACTACATTTCACCGTCATTATATCTGAGCTCATGCAAAAAAAATACTTCTAAATCGGAATATTTCCTCAAAATTAATTATTATTCTAACTTTAACAGTAATTCAAGAACTATCTTATAACAGGAGCACACTGTTATTCTGATTTAATAGCAATCTGGTTTGTAACTTATTTTACTGGTAACTTATGGAAAAAAATCATCCATTTTTCTCAGGGAGACGTGATAATTGATTAATTAATTATTATAATAATCTATATATCTATATAAGAGAAACACTATGATATAATTTTATAATGGAATTCCACTAGACACAAATGACTACTAAGAATATCACCATTCCTAATTTAAAAAGTACTTTTATTTAAATAGAATTTGCAGGTCTGCTCTGTCGTCGGTCGTGCAGACTTATTAAAGAACACTTGTTCGGGATTTTCGCAATTAAAATCAGCATAATATCCCGTCTAGCTTTAAACAAAATCCAGTTGTAGCGAGATTCTCATGGTGCATTTAAAAAATTAAATATTATTATAATTGTTATACGGAAATTGCCAGGTATTGACCCCTGGATATAAATTATTAATTATCTTGTTCTTACTAGTATTATTCTATTTTTTTTTTGAAATATGAACGCCTTGCCCGACGTATTATGTTTTTCAGATATAATTACAAAAAAAATAGGTCGCTATTTATTCTAGATATGTGTTTTACTAAACTTGCCACCTAATAAATAGATTTTTTTTTACTTTCGTTCACATATTTCCTAATTTTAAGTTAAAATCCCTTTCTTCCAAATTTTCGATTTAAATATAATAATTATAGTACACACAGCTAACAAGACAAATTTCGTTGAGCTTGCAGTGTATCAAATGCATATATATACTTAACCTTCAAATTATTGTACAAATATGTTTTGATGAATGAACCATTAATATATATGAGGTTCTTATATATTATTTATATTCATTGGCAATTTCTTGTCAATACATATCGATGTATGATAAGCCTTTGGGTAATAGACTACTTCTTGTCAATACTTAATATTATATGATACACATTTTTTTGTCATGTTTCTTGTTACAAAATATATTTTGCACAACCAGGACACAGGTAGGAATAGGAGTACTCGAAAATACCTTTAATAAGTTTCTCATAGATATACAAGACCAATTTATCACCCGATGCGGATTGCACGAGGTTTATTGCTCATGGTGATTTTCCATTGCCATTTGCAAAAATTATAAATAAAAGCCGCATTCGTGTTAGGTCCTCGGCGTCGCACGCATTACCGACCTTTACCATCGCGGTAGCGATAATAAAACCTTTTCAATTTTACAAACATATACATTTCAGAATACTTAAATGTTTTTTTTTTATACAAATATTAACGCATTAATATGTTAATTTCGGTCCAATCTGCTTCATTTCAGTAAATAAAAACCAATTGCAAATAATTTAATGAAAAGTTTTCGTAGTTTTACGTCTTAATGCAAAGGACACACAAAGATAACATTTTCTTGTATTTTTTTGTGTTTTCATAATTTAGAACAAACTCGAAACATATGATAAATGCTAAACTCAATATAGGAGTTTGGCAAATTAGTCAGGCGTTTTTAATACAAAACTATAAATTTTAATTGTGATAACAGTAAAATTAAGAAATGTAGACCTTCTAAATTTAGTAATTTTTCACATGTGATTTATTTTCAAATCCATTTTACTAGAAAACAGTGAATTCAATCAATGGATAAAAAGTGTGCCGCTTTTTATAAAAATGTATGAAAAATACAAAATTAAGAAATAAAAGAATTAGGGCAAAAAAAACTGATGACCCTTCATGTGACGCCTCTGAGAAAAAATAAAACAAATAAATATACTACTATCCACTGCATGATTTAAGACCTACCAATTACCGTTATTTTATATTGAGGGGTTTCGAAGTTATTTGGAAATATCCATCTTCAGGGGCTTTAGCTCCCAGATGAGGCATTGACAGGGACATGTTTATATGAATTTATTGTCTTATTTTGGAGTCTAGGATACACCCTAGAAATATTGCGCGTACACCCTGTTCAATTATTTTAGAGGCTGAAATTCCTTAATATTAAAAATAGTTACATCCTAAAAGTTATTTTTAGGAACACATATTCCAAATACCTCAATTATGCCGATTCCACAACATTTTCGAACTATATACAATATCTACGATGTCTAATACGAGGCTTTAAACTTGGGGCAGACACATTTTGATTTGTAATGTCATGAGTTAGAATTTTGCTGACACAACACTTTTAAACTAATATGACTTGCCGAATTTCTAAACGTGTTATTCAGGACAACTTGGTGAATTGTGGGCTAGGTTAGATAAATATTTTCTTAAAAATTGATTGAATTAATTTTAATACTTAAAAAATACATAGGTACAGGATGTAACGGATAAGAATCCACTCTACAGGGATCTGGCTAACTATAGGAGATACAGAAATGATTAAATTAGACCACGGTTGCGCATTAGTGGATCCTGCAACGTTATTTTTCAAATTAAAAAAATTGCGAATATTTCCGCATGGATATTTGAACAAAATCGAATTTTTTCGATTTCGTTCTATTTGATTTCTCATTCTATTTGAAGAGATATGTGAAAATAAATTTTGCATTGCCATTTTTTTCTTCTATAAGATAATTCAATTGAATTTTCAAACCGTTTTTTTTCGATTTCATTTTCAACCTTTGTTTTAGAGTGTAAGATATTATAAGACTATACTTGAAAGTAATAAATATAGATCCTTGTCTTTTTGTGGAGTAATTTCTCAATAATTAAGTAATTTTTTTAAACCGTACAATGTTTCAATAGCATTTAAAGCCAGCCACCAACACGTTCAAGCAGAATATTGTCAGGACAAAAGACAAGGTCGATCCCCTTTCTAAGTCCGGTGGTTACTCTTTACATTGTGGTGAATGCTCGGTGGTGTATGTCACGACGAGAAATATCAACGAGAGAGAGCCAAAAGTTAGATTTGTTAGAAATGCTTGAAATTATTAAAGCAAAATAGAGTCGTATCTTTACCTGTGTTAACGACGTATTCAATTTTGAATCCTATTTTATTTCTAATAATATAATAAATAAATAATTTTGCAAACGTTCCTATAACCTAATTCTTTTCCCGCATTTTTCATCTTAACAGTACAACAATTCTGACATTTCTCTTCTTCTTTTAATTTTTAATTAGGGTTTATACAGTAGGCTTTTATTGGTTCACACATAATTACCACTGAATCCCTTACCCTACTATAAATATTTAGGTTAATCACTTGTTTTTTTAAATGTAATGTGTATTACTTGTTTTTATTTAATATTTTATTTTAATTGTGATCCTTTGTACGTTAGGTAAGAAAAAAAGTATTAGGGGGTTTTCCTTTGAAAGTGTTTATTATAACTTTTAGGTCTGATGATGCCCATTTAAGGGTGAAACATATGTTACCAAATTGAGGACATAATTTTGATGAGACGCTGACTTTGTGATTTTTAAATTTTTCATTACTAAAATCAGGACTCTTCGAGAAATAGATCTCCTAATTTTGTTTTAAAAAACGTTGCGAAATTATTTGGGTCCGTGTCTAACCCAGATATATTTTCGATTGATTTAGTTTAAAAAATAAATTAAATTCAATTTTGATGTAAGTTATGTCAAATTTAAATTTTAGGAAATTTACATGCATCTAGAATAATCTAGATGATATGCGCTACCCGGTATAATTAGACTTATCGCGACGTAGACAACTCCACCTTAATCTTTAGCGTAAGAGGGGGGTCTGATCTTGTCATATAAATAAAACTATACAAAACGTCTAGCTTGTATTCAGCGTAATTTTTAATTCTACCAACGCCTGGCGCCTTCGGCCACTAAAAGGCCATCATCAGGGCTCAGGCTCTACAAGAAATAAAAATAACAAAATAAAAACTAAAGTTAGGCATGTATATAGACATAAAGGATTCAAATTTTAAAAATTGCCATAAAAACAAGTTAAATTAAACAATTCACGATTAATTGAGTATACTCACTCATCAAAAACACCCCAGGTGCACAAGAAACATACCATCACATAAAGCATAAAAGATATTAAACACCCTTCAATTCAACTGTGTGTATAATCACATTTGGTACCTGACGTAGTATCGACAACGAGAATCTCAAATCAAACAAAGAACACAAAGAGGTAAAACATATTAAATTTTTTAAAAAACTATCAAAGAAAGTTATTAAATTGTCGACGACTCCTCAATTTAAAATTTATTCATAGTTTTTTAAAAATTTTAATATGTTTTATATATATTTAAGAAACCACCACACAGTTGAATTGAAGGGTGTTTAATATCTTTTATGCTTTATTTTATGGTATATTTCTTGTGTGCCTGGGGTGTTTTTGACGAGTGAGTATACTCAATTAATCTTGAATTGTTTAATTTAACTTGTTTCTATGACAATTTTTAAAATTTGAATCCTTCATGTCTATATACATGTCTAAGTTTTGTTTTTATTTTGTTATTTTTGTTTCTTGTAGAGCCTTAGCCCTGATGATGGCCTTTTAGAGGCCGAAAGCGCTAGCCGTTGGTAGAATTAAAAATTACGCTGAGTACAGGCTAGACGTTTTGTTTTGTTTTATTTATACTTAACCTTTAGGATCTATTTATAATCGGTTACAAAAAAAATATTAATTTGGTTTATTATTACTGCATTTTTTATATTCTATAATTAAGTGGGAGAGCGTATAAAGTTTGCGAAGTATATTTCTCTGCATAAGATAATTTAATTCTCATCGAAACAATATTTTACTCTATCAATAAAATGCTTATAAATTAGTTTTAAAACATTCTGGTTTAGTTATTTATGGAATTTAAAACTAAAATGTTGAATTAAATAAAGGTAATATTAAATCGCGCTTCCTATTTTATTTCTAGAAGCTAAATTACGCTAAGGCAACACAATTTTCAAACTATATTACTCCAATATCTACGATCTCTAATACGAGTCTTTAAACTTGGGACAGACACGTTTTGATTTGTAATGTCATAAGTTAGGATTTCGCTGACACAACATTTTCAAACTAGAACAGCTGACCCGACTTCTAAACTTTGGTGTCATTCGGGACAAGTTGGTAAATTGTGGGGCCAGGGTAGATCAATATTTTCTTAAAAATTGAATGAAATAATTTAATTAAATGTCAGATACGTATAATATATCTATGAAGATCGTGTTTTTAAATTTTAGCGTATAATATAGACATTTATTTATTAAGACGAAGGAGGTAAATATAAAAATTATATATTTTAATATACAATGCTGCTGCCATATGGGAAACTTTTTTATTATTAGTTTTTCGAAAAAAGTGATTATTTATAAAATGTTCCGCGTGCTCCAAAACCTAAAATATTACCATCAGATGTTAAATTTATTCAGTCCTATACGAGGTTTTTTAAAAAAATATGAATTTGACTCAAGTGTAAAATAATTTTGTTTATGAGAATATTGAATCAAACTGAACCTTTTGAAGTTTTTTATTTATTAAAAACATGATAATCTTTCTGTTCCGTTTCGAAAATAATAATTAAATTCTCTCAAAACAAGATTTATTTCCGAAAATTTAAATAGCACACTATTAAATAAAAATAAGTTTAAACACAATATAATTAGATCCATCTACATCAACGGTAATTTGAGAAAAATTTAAAAAAATATTACATAGTTTTTCATACCGAACAACTTTTCATAATTACTGTTCTCGATATTGTCACAACTAAAAGTACTTTATAGTACGGCAGCCCGTTACCAGGATTTCAGACTGATCACGAACTAAAGTTTTTTGAGTTTTTTGGTGATTTAATAAGGACTTGAGAAGGAAATTAACAAGAACGGACATTGGCAACGTTGGGAAATCATTGAGAATCATCTTTACATATTATGTAAAAAAAGTGGTCGTATAGTAATCGCGCCTCGTCCGTTCTTTTTATTTTTTGACTCGGAGTGATGTTTTTGAGGAGATGAAAATAGTAACTGACATTTTCCATGCGGTGAATAGTTTTGGTTTGAGAAAAATCTAAATTTGTTTACAGCGGAGAATTCAACTTATCACGCCTCGTCCGTTTTACTTATCGGATGTTATTTTTCGTTATTCGTGACCGGAAAAAATGAGAACAGACATCTTAGATATGTCATTTTTTTAACGCTGTTCGAGTTATCGCGCCTAGTCCGTTTTCATGCAGAAATCGTGTATTGTGGCTTGGAAAATGGGGGAAAAATATGAACTAACATTTTTACACACGCATTTTTTAACAAACCCGTTCTCAGTCAATACAGCACGTGTATCAATAATAATGCAAATGGGGACATAGCTGATGCTGAGTTGTTATAGACAACCAAGCCACACAGCAAGCCGTCCCATGCACGCAAGGTGTACCGCGATCATGAATTATACGGATACGAGATCCGACTCCGCTGCTCTCCCTGTAACTGCACAACACGGAAAATGTCCATTCGACTCGATTTACTATTTTTTAGAGTGTTATCAACAATTTAAAAAAAATTGACCCGGGAGCTGTAACTTTTTTATACCTCTTTTCTTTACATCTTTTATTTAAACTATGGAATTTTTGCAACACTCAAAACGTCCGTTGTCGATGAATTCACGTTTTTTTTTATATTATTAATATGATTTCATCAAGAACGGACAAGGTGTAGTAACAAAAAGACGATCTGCTTCGTTACGGACTGAAATCACTCTGACGGGTAAGCGCAGCGTTGCCGAACTTTTTCGCTCGAGTAAAACTTTCTTATTTTTTATTAATCTAGCGATTAGTCATTGACTAGATGAAGGCGTGATAACAGGACGTTTTTTAACAAACCCCGTATACGACTGACAAAAATTAACATCTAATGGTTTCATTTTATATTTCGGACCATGCAGAACTTTTTATAAAGAATAACTTTTTTTCGTAAAATTAATAATAAAGAAGTTTCCCATATGACGTCAACTTAAGTAGACACACTGTAAGTATTATATGAATAATTCTTCGAGAATTGTCATTGGATCTGCATTGAGTTGTGTGAGTGTGATTTATGGAATTAGTTTCTGCAATCTATTGATTTTTGTTGTAGTATGATAACTAGCGGTTTGTTCGTATTACCGTTTGAACAAAATAACTGCATCTCTTATTTTAAAAATCGATTTTATAGGGCTTCCTTTATCTATCGAATGGACTTAGGCTTAGGTAAAGTACGTTTCTGGCTTTTGTTACCTTGCGACAAGATGGTAATTTTTCGAATAAATTCTGAATAATTTTTGGAAAAGTAAAATTTTGTTTAGATTACGTCGTGTATGTTTTAGTAAATGAAGATGTTGCATTTATGGTAAACCTTCTGTTCAATAAAACAACCTAACAATTTGCTTCGCATCCAGGTGAATGGAAGAGCGTGAAACTTACTTTATTTTACAACTTCGTGCCTGGCATTCGCCGATTTGGATGATTAGTCTACATTTATTTAGTATATGGTTAAAAAAATGTTTAACGTTATATTACCAGATCTAATATTGATTCTTACCTCTGGTATAATAAATTATTATTACATTGCCCCAACTTGAAGAAGATTAAAGTCATTTTTTCATTATTTTTCACCTAGAAGAGCCGTACCTTGATAGAGTACTTTTTAAAGGGGCAGGACATTCCTATTTACATCTGGTACGAGAGTTACCCGACCCACAGCGGCGAGGGGTACGAGGGGCGGGTGTCCCGGGTGTCTGCCGACTCACCTTATGGAGCAGCCTCACTCAACCTTACGAATATTCGCGAATCGGACCAAGGATGGTAAGTAATAAGTAGATTTTTAACATTTTTTTGCCTCAACTAAACATATAATAATAAGTAGAGGATAGTGGGTATACAATGGACAGTTTTGATAAAAATGGCAAAGGACTTTCTGTTTTTTTTTTTTTTAATTTGATTCCTATTGTAAGTGATAGCTTACATATTGTATTATTATATATTGATGCAATTTGAGGGAGGATTATCACAGGATCTAATTTACCTTTCATATTTTTTGTTGTACAATTTGTTCATACTTTCCTCTCTGTCTGGGAGACATTGGACATATATATCGGGGAGACTATGGACATACCAGGGAGACCACTGATTTCTTATTTTCTTATTGTAAATAAAAAAAGCAGTCATTAACATAAGCTCGCTATATGAATAAAGAAGCGAAAATTGACGCAGAAATAACATTTTACCGATCTAGAGTCTACAGAATTATTGAGAAATATTATACTGTACTTACCAAAAATGAGGGAAATATTTTTTTAAATTTTTTGCGTAGTATAGTAATTCACTTTTATGATACGAAGAACACTTGCATCTCTAGATTTACGTTGCACTGTCAATCGATTTATATTATTTAGATATTATGGTGTGTTCACTGTCTCTCTGTGTCCAGTGTATACCCACTTTCCCCTACAGGGCGTCCTATTTTCGACACTTTCTAGGGGATTAGAGTTATTATCAAAGATAGAATGTTGCGGTTTTCACTTTAGTTTCCTACTTTCTCCGAAATTATTACCATTACCACCTTAACACATAAAATATTTTTAGAATTTGCAATGCTTCGGAAACACCCTGTATAACACAGAAACATAGCCTTTTTAGGTCAAAATTCTCTATCCAATCCTAAAATTGCGATTTTTGCTATAAAGTATTCATGGTCAAAATGATGGAAAAAAAATTCAGTTGCTTTTGGAGTAGTATACTTTTAAGGCGTTTCCATGTAGTTCCACATCATCAAGATTGTAATGATCATTCTTGATTTCTTCATTTAAAATTTTGAAAAGGCCGGCAAGTTGGGAAATAAGAGATCAAAGAAGAATATAGAGACGAAAAGAAAGACCTTATTCAAACAGGTATCCTTCCGCTTGAATGTACTTTACAGCAACTTAAATATTGCCCACTTAGAATAACTCTAGCGGGAATACTTCTAACTTTTTCAATTAAATTTAGGCGTAAAACAACTATTTTGCATGGCGTATCACAGGAGAGACTATTGTGTAAACCCAGAAAATTAAAAGAGTATTTTTTCTGGTCACCGAAGTTAACCTGATAAATAAAACCATACGATTCAAACTGTCTGTTAGAGATGATTCTATCATCTAGAGGTAAATGATTTAATTTTAAACTAGCTAACTAAAAAAAGTTTGAATAAGGCTTTTAAAACTTATCCACTATTATAAACTGGTCAACAAAAAGATCAGCAAATTGGTGTTTTACTCTCATTTTTAAAATGCTATAGCTCGAAAGAAGATCAGTCGATTTGAATAACATTTTCGGATTTTTAAACATGATTTATGCGAATTCAGTGGCGGGGATCGCTTTTCGCCAGGAACGGCTTTTTAATATTATACAGTCGAATCTGGGCTTTTTATGTATCGAAAGTTGTTGAGGTGTGTACAACTTTGGTTCGGAAGAAGAAACCAAGTTTCTGCGAAGCTATCTTTCCTTAACGTTAAATTCGACTTGGTTACTATCACCCCAAGCCAAAATTTCTTCCAGGTCTTTATTGAGGCGTGATAGGGTCGTGCGTGATGTGCGTCGACAGCCGATGTGTACGAATTCAAAGAGGAAGATGAGGCAAGTGTGCTATAGTCAGCAAAGCTAAATACCGGATTGTTAGTTTTCACTAGAAGGTCGTTAATGGTCGTTAATGTAGAGTAAGAAGATAGTGGGAGATAATATGGACTCTTGAGGAACACCGGCATTGATGGTGAAGGTGTCTTAGAGAAATCAGTCAATCGTCACTCGCAGAAAACGGTTCTTAAAAAAGCTACATCCATGCACAGAACCGACTGGGCATACCATAGGATCGCAGTTTATTTAGAAGCTCCTCATGAAAAACACGATCACATGCTTTAGAAATATCCAGTGCAACAGCCCCAGACTCCCTGTTCGATTGCGTTGTTCCAAAGATGAGTGACATAGGCTAGAAGGTATCCCGTTGATCTGGACTTCCGAAACCCATAGTTATGATCGCTGATAATGTCGAAGCCTTCCAGGTACTTTAGCAGTTGTTGGTTAATAGCTCAATTACTTTTGATATAACTGGAAGCAATGCGACTGGTCGATAGTTGTTAGGCAGCGTTCGCTTTCCTTTTTTATAGGATAAGTTGAAAAGTCTAGAAAATACTGGTATTAGTTCATCGGCGCATCTCTTCAGAACCATAACAGGAATTTTGTTCGTATCAACTGGATGATTATTTCTAAAAGAAGTTATTCGACAATAAACCGTAATTAATGTTTAGAATTCAAAGGACTTAGATTACTACTTTCGTATTTTAAAATAAATAATGCTTCTCATTTTTTGTAAATCGATAACTTTTGCCACAACGCATTAAACAAAAACTGCCAAACGTTTTTTGAGAACTAAGCTTTAAAAGGGTGTTTTACTTTTATGTCAATTTTTCAAAAGTCCAACGAGTCAAACTTTTTGTTTTTTAAATCATTTACTTTTTCGCTCTGTATAATATTGAAAAGCTGCTCTTAGCCAAAAGCGTTCCCCGCCTCTAAATTCGAATGAAACCATGTTTAAAAATTCCACAAATTTTATTCAAATCGGTTGAGCTTAGACTTTTAAAAATTAGGGTAAAAAACGATCTTTTTGTTGACCGTTTAATTTATTGAATATGATCAAGGCACATGGAATATTATTAGTGTAACTTATTTTCACTAATTTAAATCTTTGTATCGCCCAATTAAACATAATAAATTTGTTTAGTTGCAGAAACGCCATTTCAAAAATAATTTAATTTAAATTTTACATTCAGATGCAGCCCGTTTTCGGAAACGTATTGGTGCAATTTCAGCGAACTTGTAGTAAAATGATGAAGTGCTTAGTTAAACTGACATCGCAATTTACGAAATAACATCAAAAATCCAGAGGTTCTAATTTAAAGTTTCCGTGACCAGCGAATTATGTTAAATACTAACGGTATTTCCGAGAAGTTTTTTAGTGAGTCTATTACGAAAATAAAAAAACTATTAACCCAGTGTCTGATAATTTAACCCGAACAAACCCAGTGTCTGATAATTTAATTATGGTAGAATCAAAATAATCATCTCACTCTCCAAAAGGAATTTAAATTTGTTGAAGTAAAAATAATAATTTGAAACCACAGAAAATTTTTATTTCAAGATATTGTGTCTCTTGATCAGAATCCAAATGGTTTTTGGAGTCAAATTCAGCCCAAAGTTTCCATACTTCCCCTACGATTTATGCTCACTTTCATTACTTTCCATTTAGCAATTCCCATATTTATACAGGGCGGTTCTTCAGTGCCCCTCTTCCCCCCTGTTGACTTTTGATCCACAATTTTGTTTTACAAAATTTGGGTGTGGTATAGGGGAAGATAAAGTACCTTTTGAGGTCAGAATGACAGTCCCACTGTCAAAATAGCGAACGGGCGCCATCTTGGTAGAGACAATTAAATAAGAACAGGGGTTGCGACACATCATTTTAAAGGTTGGTTGATTGGTTGGTTGGTTGGTTAAAGGCGGGGGTCGGTTTAAAGGCCCGAACTTCTATCACTGCAGCCTGCTGGCTTATTGTGTACCCCGATCTTGTTAGAAGATGTTTGTTCCTTCTATGAGGTCCAGTAACCTTCTACCAAGCTTGTCATGTGGGAGATTATCACCACGTGGTATGTTCCGGAAGATATGTTGTCTTCTACGAGCCACACAGCGGTATATTATGTGTGAGGCGGTTTCATCCACTTCACCGCAGAGTTACATTCAATGAATCCGTTGTTTATACCCATCCGTTAGCATCCTATTCGATAGTATTTTCGATGGTTTTCCAATTACGACCCGTGCGTGTATTTGACCAGGTAACCCTTGCCATCGAGATAGGTGTTGTTTTTTCGACCATCTATCTAATGTTGATTTTGTTGCCTGTTTTGATATCCCAAAGGCCGGCTCGGGGCCCCTGAGACTTTGAGCGGATCTGGCTCCCGCTAGTTCATCCGCTTTCTCATTACCTAATATCCCAGAGTGACCAGGGACCCACTACCTTGTTCCCCCTGGCCGCCAGTTCTTTCAGGTTGGTATGGCACTTTAGTGTAAGTTTAGAAGTAAACCGATTGGAGTTCAGAGCCTTAAGATCAGCTTCGCTATTTTAAAGGTCCTATCGACTACTTTACGTTGCCATAAGATTCACACCAAAACAAAATGACGGGGTTTTAAAAATTGCATAGTTATTATTTTCTATTATCCTTTATTTTATTTACCGTCTTAGAAAAATAAATACAACTTGGCATAGTATACCTTGTAAGAGGAAAGTGGAGCTCTCTCTAAAAAATCGCACTGTATAAGGTGTTATGGAAATGACTTATTCTATTTAAATGCTCAAATCCTGAGATGAAAACAAATTGAAGAAAAATAATCATAAATGGGGCTTTGAGTTAATAAGCGACATAAGCCACCCAAACAAACCCGAAAAAACACGTGATAGGCACTGGCGAGAAATGTCAACAATATAATAGAGTAGGTTAGGTCTCAAAGACGTCAGTGAATGTTGGTCGATGTTGTCATACTTACACTTCAAACCCTTTAGCAAAATACTATAATTTTAACACTTTTTCTTTCGGTCTTTTTTTTTTTTTTACGATCAAACACAAGCACTATAGGAATCCTCTAGGGCACTCTGGGAGTGGTGCGTGTGTGCAAAAAGCGATTCACGTTGGTTTTGAATCGTTGGAGGTTATATTCGTTGGGAAAAACGACCTCGGGAAGGTCGTTCCACAAAGATGAAGTCCTCCAGATGAAAGAATAAATAATTAAGTTCGAGGAGTACTAAGCTTAACCACATATGGATGGGCGCTAGTGGTTCGTCGTGTATTTCTGCTATTCGTCGCTCTGGGCGGAACTAAGAGGGCAAGGTCAGCCGAGCACCTTCCATGAAAATATCTGTAAAAGAGAGTCAAATCCCCAACCTGCCTTCGATGTTCTAGGCTGTCGAGGTTCTTCGTCAGCTCGTGGTCTCCGATCAGACGAATAGCCCTCCTTTCGATGGAATCCAGTAGCCGAAGAGTATGTTTGGGTGCAGAGCTCCAGACATGAGAGCAGTATTCTAGTGATGGTCGAATCTGGGCTTTGTATAGTGTCAATCAAAAGTTGTTGAGGTGTGTACAACTTTCTGGTTCGGAAGAGTACCCCAAGCTTCTGAGAAGCTATCTTGGCGATTGCCACAATGTTGTTATGCCAGGACATATTTCCTCCCAGATAGATGCCCAGAAAATTAGTAGATGAAGCCAGTGGGATTGCGTATTCGGCCATGACTATATGCGGTTCTGTAATGTTGACCTTTTTAGAGAAAACTGCTGCCTGAGTTTTTTAGCGTTAAATTCGACTTGGTTACTGTCACCCCAAGCCAAAATTTCTTCCAGGTCTTTGTTGAGGCGTGATACTTCATGCTGTCTGCGAAGATGTGCGTCGGCAGCCGATGTTTGCGCATTCGAAGAGAAAGATGAGATAAGTGTACTATCGTCAGCAAAACAAAATATCGGATTTTAGTTTTCACTAGAAGGTCGTTAATGTAGAGTAAGAAGAGAGTGGGAGACAATATGGACCCTTGAGGAACACCGGCATTGATGGTGAAGGTGTCTGAGAGGAATCCGTCAATCGCCACTTGCATAGAGCGGTCCTTAAGAAAGCTAGACAACCATGCACAGAATCGACTGGGCATACCATAGGATCGCAGATTACTTAGAAGCCCCTCATGCCAAACACGATCAAAAGCTTTAGAAATATCCAGTGCAATAGCCCGAGATTCCCCATGATGTTCGATTGCGTTGTTCCAAATATGGGTGACATAGGCTAGAAGATCTCCAGTTGATCTGGACTTCCGAAACCCATATTGATGATCGCTGATAATGTTGAAGCCTTCCAGGTACTTTCGAAGATGTTGGTTAATAGCTTTCTCCATTACTTTTGATATAACTGAAAGCAATGCGACTGGTCGATAGTTGTTAGGCAGGGTTCTCTTACCTTTCTTTGGAATAGGCTGGACTCATTCTTTCTGGTCATTCCTTTTAGAACAATTCTTTCCACAATTTGAAATGACGGCGAAAAAATGTAAAGTAATCGCTCGATCCCGGTAAGTGTCCACCCAGATAAATGTCAAGGTTAAAAATATATTCCTTTCAAACTTTTAAAAAGTATGAAATGTCAACGTTGCATACCTACATGGTTGTAAATAAAACATATTCCCTTTCCCCTATACCTACAAACTAGATCGTGTTATCTGTAAATTTCTAAATAAAAAATATCCACTCTTTTAGCTCTTGGTCGGGGAAGCGAACTTTTAAACTTTTTAAGCAGACACGCATTAATACTTAATAACTTAATTTATACGAAACTTTGCTCAAGAAACATTACTCAAAAAATATAACCTTCGAATAAAAATAAACTTTTACAAAGTAAAGTGAAACAATATTAGTTTCAATAATGGAAAGTCCTTGCTATGACAATGCGACTTGAAAAATCGATCCACGAACCAGGGTGTCCGGAGATAGAAGTTCAACGCGCATTATGTTTTTGAGTAAAATAATATGACTTGAATGACTTGAATAACTTTATTAAAATTACATGTTCTATCTACAACCATGAATATAATGTTGACATTTCAGACTTTTTAAAAGTTTGTGAGGAACCTATTTTTAACTAGGTATGCGAAAGCGATCACTTTCCACCCGGGTAAATGTCACTTTCCATCCAGATAAATGTTAACATTCATTGAATACTCAAAATTACCTGACACCTTGACGGTTTTTTAAATTTTGTGGATAGTGGAGAAGCTTGTGGTTATACAGGGGTCTTACTTTGTTAAGTTCCCATATAGAACACACAAAAAACTTCACCGAGCTTTGTATACTATTTTATTTACAACCACATCTAACATCCACTTCTTATTATTTTGATTTAAAATTATTAATAAAAGATAAATGTCATTTTGACTTTTCCATTGAATAATTAGACATAAATTTCAAATAACCGCAGGTGGTAAAATAAGGTAGGCAATAATACACATCAAGATGGTAAATATGTTTTCCATGTCACTAAACAATATATTATTTTAACAACAGAAAAAGGTTATCAGATGAGGAATTTGATTTTACTGCTACTCCAACAGAAATTCGAGAAGCAGCAAGAATAGTAGAAGAAGATCTTCTGCCAACTAAAAGCCACCCGAGATATGACAAGGCATATAACTGTTTCAAAGAATGGTGTACGGGAAACAAATTTAACGACAATGAATTTTTTTAAAAATTTTTAAAAATAAACCTAATGACATTTATAAAAAATTAACATGGTTTTTGTTTTAATTATTTACATTAAATATTACATGTAGGCACTCACCGATATGTTGACAGCATGGGATATTGTGACTAAATCGTTGATATCTTCTTTGTCTTGGCATTTCCACTGAAATAAGCTAGTAGCGCCGACTCGAGAACCAGGATTTTGAACTTTGTTTCCCGTACACCATTCTTTGAAACAGTTATATGCCTTGTCATATCTCGGGCGGATTTTAGTTGGCAGAAGATCTTATTCTACTATTTTTGCTGCTTCTCGAATTTCTGGTGGAGTAGCAGAAAATCAAATTGTTCATCTGTTGTTAAAATAATATATTGTTTAGTGACATGGAAACCATATTCAAAAAATGATATTTGACATCTTGATGTGTATTATTACCTACGTTATTTTACCACCAGCGGTTATTTGAAGTTTCTGTCTAATTTTTCAATGGAAAAGTCAAAATGACATTTACCTTTTATTAATAATTTTAATTCAAAATAATATGAAGTGTATGTTAGATGTGGTTGTAAATAAAATAGTATACAAACCTCGGTGAAAAGTTACATTACTGTCTCGAGATTTAGTTAATCGAGGCGCAAAGCGGCGAACTACCGACTCTCTCGACAGGAATGAAACACTTTCCACCTCGGTACGAAATATACTATTACAACCCTCAGTGTAAAATTTCATTCCGGTCGAGAGAAAAGGATGGTTTACAGAGGCACGTAGCGCCGAGGTGAACCATTTCTCGAGAAAATTAAATACTTTCCACCTTTGTGTATAATATACTATTATTACACTATTAATAATTTTCAAATTGGGCCATTATAAATAAACTTTTTGTTATATTTTTCTCCCATTACCCTCCAAATTGATGTATTTTTACTTAGAAAGATTTTCGTTTTTTTTCAGGTACGAATGCAAAGTGGTATTTCTCAACCGTTCACCGAACCAACACAAGAACGGCACCTGGTTCCATTTGGACGTGCACGCGCCCCCCAGATTCGTAGCGACTCCTGAGGACGTTATCTACGTCAACCTGGGGGACGCCATCATTCTAAGTTGTCAGGCGGAGGGGACTCCGACGCCCGAAATTCTGTGGTACAAGGACGCGAATCCGGTGGATCCCACTGTCACAATAGGTAAGAATTTTATTGTCGTTGGAGAAGGTTCTTCAAAAGTCGTATAAAAAAAAACCGTCTGATATTTCTTTTAGCAAGAATTATGGTGTTTAAGATTAATTCTATTTTTATTGAATATATCTGCCATTCTAAATTCTTCCATTTACGGTATGGCCTCTATGATGATCTCGTAATCGTAACAGATACAACTTCGATTAAAGCTGGATTTATAAACTTGACGTTACGATTGACAACGCCGTTTGACGGTGCCGCTACAGCTTAATAGTATATTACAATACAAGTACGGTAGGTACGTGTTTTTGGGCACCAATATTTAAACCTAAAAGAGCATTGTTTTAATTTACCCCGTAGGTGCCTCGTAAGTCGTTATCAACAATGCATTAATATCAGGTTGCTAGGGAAATAAATTATAAAAATTTAATAGTTGGCTTTTATATGATAGATGTAAAAAACTTGAGAACAGAATAAAAAAATAAAAAATATACTATTGACTAATATAAAAACTTGTTTTGTAATGTAATTACTTACGGCATTAGTGCGGTAAAGTGCTACTTACCGCAGTAAGTAGTTACTTACCGCACGCGAATAGATAAACATATTGAAATGCATAAGACCATTTATATTTGACGTTGGCGGTGCCATTTGACGGCCAACATAAACCAATTTTATCTTTTTCCGGTTTGTCTGTCACGTCATATTTAGTAAATATGATTTTACTTTATATCATCTTATTAGCCATTTTAAAGTGTACTGTTGATAAGTGTTGATAGTATCATTCAGATCACATAAACACAGAAATTAATATACTCAGATAGAAATATAGAAAAGCCGAGAAAAACAGGTTATGTTATTGTCGCCAACGTCAAGTTTATAAATCCAGCTTTTTACGGTCACCGTCAAACTGCACCGTTTTGAGTTATTTAAAAAAACTGAAATTTTGGATTTTGAATTTAATGCTTTCCGGCGTTAATATTAAAGTTAAAGCAAAACTGACACGACATTTTCACATCAACTGTTAGTGAACCCAAAGATTACACAACAATTTTATTTATAAGACGTTCCGTTTTAAAGAAATCATCATCAACTTAATTTTTTCTATTACCTTGATTTCATAATAACAAATTTTAGGAGCCTTTTTTATTCTAAATTCAATGATGTATCGCACATTATCGTTTAATTACTTTTCGAGCCTTTTTAATCATATTTATAAAATCTTCAGGACCTGTATTTCCCATAATTTTGTAAAATCGTTTAACGCAGTAAGTACTAAAACGAATTATCTTAAAAGTCTTTTATTATAATGTATTAAAAGATAATTATAGAACAAGATAATTTATTATTGATAACAAAACAGTAAGTATGAAAAAAATAAATAAAAAATAAGTACATCGGCAAAAAACATACTAGGATTAAATTAAAACTGACACAAGTTATTCGAAATGATTTCCGTCATTCTCCAAACACTTAAAACTGTAGAATTTAAAACATTCATTATTTGATCGTCAGTAATAGATGTGTTATTTCAGAAAAGTTTATGTTAACTCTGGATCTTTTTGAAATTTTGAATTGTAATGTATGATTTTTGAATCAATATGTCACAGTATTGAATAGATAATTCAATCACTATCTATTACTTTTAATATTTAAAAAACACATAATTATAAATGGGTCAAAATTTTTTTACAGGAAACTTTCAGTACTTAGCATATAACTTGTTAAAATAAACTATTTGCCTGTAGAAACGATTATAATTTGCGAAATATATGTTACTTCCTGCATTAGAGAGCAATTTTAAAAGCTTTTTTATATTATAGCTGCAGTATTCAAATTTGAATTTAAAAATATATCGCCGGTCCCATGTCCCCAGTCAATAATGTCTTGCCTTACCCTTTTATATTTCACTTCATTTTACTAAAGTTACTTTTATATATAAATAATTTACACTCCTACTACAATTTGTATTGAAAAAATAATGTTCAAAGATCAACAGTTTAGTTTCTCTAAAGAAATTGCTTATAAATAACACCACTACAGGTCGGCCTAATAGTTTTACAAATATGACGGTATGTGTTTGAATTTGTGTAAAGCGTGCTCCTGTTTATGTAAGTTCCTTAGTATGTTTATTTAGGTATAAACTAGAACATTGCCTATTTTTTACCAGGCGTATGTTTTTATGTTGTTTCGTCGGTCACAAGGTTAATTCAGGTGCCTAGTAGTCTTAATTAAGGGAAAAATACTACAAGAAGTCATTCTCTTGAGTACAGATACTCCTTTCAGTCTAAAAAAGTTTAAAAAATAGCTTGTATTATCTGTTATCCACGAATTTGTGCATTTTTGTATCGCCGGTCACGCATGAAAATGTTACCGGAGATACATTGATGTAACGGTTTGTTATCCGAAGCTATATACAATATTCTTTTATTAACCATTTATAAACTATTAAGGAAAAATATATTTTGATGTGCAAGTTTTGTTTACACCTTAGGTAGATTACAGATTTTCTTAGTATTTTAACTTTCTATAAGGAACATTCTAAAACTTTAAGCCAATATAAGACAGGGCTTTTATAAATAATTGGAAAATGGTTATAGTGACTGATTAAAATAACTCAGTTCCAAATATTGCCATTATATGATTCAGAAGAGTAAAATTAGCCATGTGACGGGCGTTAAATTATTAAAAAATCGATGCTATAGACCAAGATCTTTGTGACGATGATCTTTTGCGCGGACATATACAGGGTGTCCCATAACTAGTGGTAGACAGGAAAATTGCAGATTCCTTGGGTAAAAATACTGCGATTTGGCCATACTTAGTTTAGTTCAATAGCTGATTCAGGGTGTCCAAGTAAAAATTTAATTTTCAATTTTCCTAAATAACTTATTTCTGAATCAATATTTTTGCACAAAATTTTGTGACTAGGGTTTCTTTGTGGAAAGGAATTTGAATTTGTTAATAATTTTGATGTAGATTGTGGGGGCACTCCTTGCGGTACTCTGGATGCATAAAAAGAAGTGTAACTTTCTTGGGCCTAAGTATATTGATGTTTTTATTAAAAATATCAGTTTTTCCGTCATTTTTAAGCAATAAAGGTATACTTTGTAAATGTCGCTCCGACTAACCGTTTTCGAGATATTTTCAATTACAATTTCTAATGCGCCGTTTAAATTTTGATTTGTAAATGTGAAATTTGTCACAGTAGGCTTTGGTAAAAACAAATACAATGAAAGCACTTTAAAACCTCATTTCTGTCAAAGTTTATTTTCATTTGTCAGCATTGTGGGTGTTTTTAAGGAGTTTTTGAAGATACTGTTATCAAAAATTAAACTAAAATGCCGCAATATAAGTGTTTTCTAACGGAGAAATGCTAGACATGGTTTATATGCACAAGAAAATTTTAACAGGCGCGGGGGAAATGTATCCAAACAGAAGGCAGCCAGATGTTAAAATTTTTAGAAGCCTATACGACAGACTGGGAGAAACAGGATCCTATCTCTCCCAGTCTGTCGTATAGACTTCTAAAAATTTTAAAATCTGGCTGCCTTCTATTTGGATACATTTCAAAATACTGCCGATGTCCCCGCGTCTGTTAAAATTTTCAGTTATATCGCGGCATTTTTAGTTTAATTTTTGATAACAGTATCTTCAAAAACTCCTTAAAAACAACCACAATGCTGACAAATGAAAATAAACTTTGACAGAAATGAGCTTTCAAGGTGCTTTCATTGTATTTGTTTTTACCAAAGCCTACTGTGACAAATTTCACATTTACAAATCAAAATTTAAACGGGCGCATTAGAAATTGTAATTGAAAATATCTCGAAAACGGTTAGTCGGAGCGACATTTACAAAGTATACCTTTATTGCTTAAAAATGACGGAAAAACTGATATTTTTAATAAAAATATAATTATACTAAGGCACAAAAAAGTTATATTTCTATTTATGTATCCAGAGTACCACAGAGAGCGCCCCCTATAATCTACATCAAAATTATTAACAAATTCAAATTCCTTTCCCCAAAAAACCCTAGTCACAAAATTTTGTGCAAAAATATTGATTCAGAAATAAGTTATTAAGGAAAATTGATAATTAAATTTTTACTTGGACACCCTGTATCTCGGTTATTACCAGCTATTGAACTAAACTAAGTATGGCCAAATCGCAGTATTTTTACCCAAGGAATCTGCAGTTTTCCTGTGTACCATTAGTTATGGGACATCCTGGATAATTCATCTAATTAGATACTATAAGGAACCTTTTAAAAAATTAACAATTGTTTTTGAGATTATTTATTTTTTAAATCCGATTTACTGAAAGTTGAATTTAGAATAAACAGGGCTCTTAAAATTAGACATTATAAAATCAGGACCGTATTAGGAAAAATGAAGTTAATGATGATTGCTTGTGTCGTATAAATTCGTTCTGTAATCTTTAGGTGCATTAAAAGTTGCAGTTTTGCTCTAACTTAATATTAACGCCAGAAAAATATTTAATAAAAATCCAATATTTAAGTTTATTTTAAATAACTCAAAACAGCGTACCAAAACTTCTTGTATGGCATATTATTAGTGTTTTGATTGCGATACTTTTTCTCCATTTAATCGAACTTGTATCTCATTAACGAGATCCCCATAGAGGCCCTCCTTATCTTGGACACCCTGTATAGTATACTACATACTTTAGTCCATTGGCAAACTTCCCATCCTATCTGGCTTCCAATGATAATATTAAAAATCGGAAATCCCGTAAATTTTACTGTGAAGGGTAACGCCATTATAGAATATTTACAGTCTTCGTAGTTTAATCCCCGGGAGGAGCAGATGTTGCCTTTAAAATCTTAAAGAGGAAGGGGGATCAAGTGACACATTATTTAAAAGGTCGCTCCGGTAACATCCTGTCCAATTCTTTACAGGAGCAAAGTCACCGTCTAAAAGTATACCTGGGACCATTCTTGAAACTCCTACTCAGAAAATAATACATTATGGTATTTATTATTGGAAAGAGATTTTAAGGGTTTTGCCACTTGACTCCCCTTCCCATTTAAGATTTTAATGTTAAACCCATTTGGACCCATTGGAAAATAACGAAAAGCTACGGAGGCAACAAATATTCTTTAAAATTGACTTGTATTTGCGATTTTTAATATCATTTACTGAACAAAAAGCTGTACTAAAACACTATCTTGAAACATTTTGTGGTTTGACTTTTGCCTCACATCCCCACATCTCTCAACATCTCACTAATGCTGCAGATTCATATTGAAATAATACCCACTTACGTAAGCAATCCCAAAACAACTACTCCCTTAACAGTATGTCACGCTCAGCATTGGAGCATGATATTCTCTGTAACACATAAACATTACAATTTTTTGTTCATATAAACTCCAACATGAATTTTGACATCCGATTACTTTATTGAACCGTTGATCATCAAAAGCTAAAGAAAAACGGATCTTTATAAAAATCTGGCCACTTATATTTGGAGACGAACTCCTGGTTTACACATATTTCGATCTATCTCAGATATACCGCGTTGGGTATCCGTGCGCGACAAAACGAAACGCTCTCTGAAGTCAAGTATAGATTCTGGAGCTCTCATTGTGAATTGATCATATCTATAGTTCAAGCTCACAGCTTCACAGCTTTAACATATCAGTCATTGATTTTATTATCCAAGAACAACTTTTTACTAATCTGAATTTTTACAGGTATATTTAACGATGGAACTGAGCTACGCATATCGAATATACGCCACGAAGACATCGGTGACTACACCTGCATTGCGAGGAATGGAGAAGGACAGATATCGCACACGGCCAGAGTAATTATTGCTGGAGGTGCAGTCATCATGGTTCCTCCGACTAATCAGACTAAGCTAGAAGGAGACAAGGTACATATAAATAATTACCCTAAAACATGCACCATATATCCCAAATAAAAAAGACACTTCCAAACCAAGAAGTGCACCAAACCCTGACAATAATAGTTTATGGATAAAACAAGAGTTCTTAATTATTGTAGAAGAAAAATACATTTTGTTAAACAAATAAGTGGACTGGTATGTAAGCTAGGAACCAAAACCTGAAAAAAATTGCAGAGGTGTTGCATCTTCAGGTAGTGAATTTTTGTGATTTTTTTTATTACAAAACGTGCTTTATCCAACGATTTTGTTACTGAAGCGTATTTCATTTGAGCCAAGCTTATTCTGGTGCGTATCTACTAATGGATGCTTGCGGTATCATTTTCCATCACTTCTCAATTTCTCGCGGTGTGTATCAGGGACTGAACATCGTGTATCCCTATCCATTGCCTGATGTTTAGCAGCCAGTTTCTTCTTTCCGATTCTCCTTTTGCCCTCAATCTTGCCCTCGATCATCAGCTGCAAGAATTGGTACCTATCTTTCTTCCCAAGTCTGCCGTTTTCCTCTTCTTATTTGCTTCGAACAGTTCTCAGAAATTCTTGTGAAAAACGTCAATTTTTTTGGAAAAAGTACACAACAAACTTAAGACTTAAAAAGTCAATAAAAATTGTCCTTTATCCGTCAAATAAAAAATCACTATTCATAACTATTACCGACGAATAAATTATCTGGCGTATAACTGTAACTTGTAAGAGGAATAGCGCTATCCATAATAGATATCAGTTTTACTTATCCTATAGGTAATATTTATTCAGCATAAAAATCCGACTAATTGCACGGGAAAGTACCGGGCCTTAATTAAAAATCTTTCTTCATTTTAAGGATATCTGACTATTATTAAATATTCATTGGTGTACCCGAAAATTAGAGGTGCTATTCGTCTTTGGAATATATCTGTAACATCGGTTCTTTCACTTGTTAATAAACATTGGGTTAATTAATTCTAATATACAGGGTGTCCCTGGATGGGGTTACCTATACAACAAATGTAGCTAATTTTTAATGTCTCGACGAAAAGTCAAAATTCATGATTGTAAAGAAAATTAAGATTTGTCATTAGAAGATTTAGTTTTTGTATACGGGGAGGTTAAATCTTAAAAAATATTAATTTTATTCAAGAGTGAACTACCTTAATTTTTCGTTTTTAAGAAAAATGCCATTAGCAAGTATATTTGTTAGAATTGCCTTTGTCACAATTCAAGATTTAAAGAAAATCAGTTTTTCTATACAGCGAGGTCAATATCATTTTTTTAAAGATAAATTCTATGTAGTATTAATAATTTAATTAATAAATAAATTTAATTAAGAAATAAAAATGAAATAAAACTAACATTTTATTTCAAAGGTTTTAATTTAACGTGAAAACCCCTATACACTTTTCCAGCCTTCTAAACTCCCTATCAACAGAATAATATTCTTAGACAAATTTATTAGACAAAAACAAATTTTCTTTAAATAAATCTTGAATTATGACGAAAAAGGTAAATTTAACGAATATTTCCTAATGAAATTTTGCTTAAAAACGAAAAATTAAGGTAGTTTACAGGCGAAATCAATATTTTCTAAAATTTTAACCTCCCTGTATACAAAAACCAAATTTTCTAATGGCAAATCTTAATTTTTTTCAAGCAAAATTTTTAATAAAGAATGACTTTTTGTCGAGAAAGGTGTCATTTGTGGTAACCAATTCCACGGACACCTGGTATATCTAAAAACGTTTTAGCAACAGATATGCATGGTTGGATCTTTTGACCCTTGGATATATGCACCTTGAACAAGGCAGAATATTCCCACCCTATTTACTGTATAACAATTTATACACCTCCATCAAAGCAGCTTGAAATATTTATTTTTGTCCCACGAAAGGGTTATGTAAATTATTTACTTCGCGCCCACCTTAATAAACCATTAAAATAATTATTTTTGTTTAGGTCCAATTTAACTGTGAAGCCAAAGCTCAACCCGGCAACGTAACGGTGAAATGGTTTCGCGAAGGTGCTCCTGTAAAAGAGTTAGCGGCACTAGAGACGAGGGTCACAATACGAAGGGACGGGTCTCTGGTTATCAATCCTGTCAGCTCGGATGACTCTGGACAATATCTTTGCGAAGTAAGCAACGGAATTGGAGAACCCCAGAGCGCGTCGGCCTATTTAAATGTCGAATGTAAGTAAAAATATCTATCTTTATATCGTCGTATCGTTGTAAAAATTAATTATTTACCAGCTCGGGATAAAGTAATGTCAAAGTTAAGTATCAACTTAATCCCTTTTTCGAATTATCTTACTTAATTTTAAAAGTAGTGCATATTCCTTATGAGTTTTTAAAGGCAATATCTCGAAAACGATTCAAAATATTTTTATGAAAATGTAAATTTGGAGATGCGAGGACATATTTAAACACATACTTACCCCTCTATTTTGAGGGATTATTTTAATAATGTAATAAAAATAGGAAATCCTTCAATAATTGTATTTTAAGTTTGAAGGTAGGTAATTATTTTTATTAAGGTTTAAATAATTACGTTTTAAAAGATGCCATTCTTTCACAATGGAAAAACGCAGCTACATAGTTAATCGATTAATGACGATTTTTCACTTTCATCCATTTGATTTCAGTATGCACCTCAAGTTTCACAGGAAAACGGAAAGATTATGTCACTTCTTAGCTGTTTTAGCAATTTTTTTAAGATTGGAACCACTTTTAGTTCCAAATAAATCTTTTGTATTGTTCTCCTAACAATGCCAAAGTCGAAGATGGACCCTTCTTTTGCCAGGAGATGACAACACTTGATCCGGATTGTTTTCTTTCCTTTCAATATATTCTTTGTGAATGTTTTTTACTGGCCCATGCTTACTCCTGCAATATTGCAACCCTTTCTAGCTTTCGCTTAAGTGGCAATTTAAATACTTTAATTTCTGATTCCTCTTCACATACCCTGTACATATTGGCAATCACGGGTTTGACTATGAAGGATTTTACCACGTGTATATTCAATCATTATCACAGTTTCAAAATAACGAACACTTTTTAAAAAACTTAATTTAATACAATATAATAACTCTGGCTCTTCCTATCACTACGCAACTGGATGAAGCATATCGGACATCGCCGAACAACCACGCCAGCACAGTGGGCGTGTCAGGCGTGTGTCGTCATCCTCTGGTAACCGTTGATATTGCACTATGTTCCCTTTTTTTAGATTAGAAGTACTTTAACAAATAAATATTTTATTTTGCAGTTAAATGTTAAAATACATAGTATGAAAAGAAAGTTTTAAGAACATTGAAGCAATAATAGAATATTAGTTTCTTATATACTTATGACAATTTATTTTAAATTTGTAAATTTAATTTTAGGGTTTACTTGGTAACTTATTGTTAAATTAAAATTTAATATATGTGACTACATTGTTAACCCAAGAAATTTTCTCGCCCGCATTCCTTTCGTAGCTATAGATTAACGTAGACCTGTACATATGTGTAGTGGGTCACAAAATGCTCAGCATCTCAGAAACTATAAAAAATACATGAAAGGTTAAATTGCGGGAAAGTTGCATAATTTGGAACTTAAGGTAATGACGGCGAGAACAACACAAAAATTTCGACTACTTCTGGAGATACAAAAAAAACGAAAATTGTCTTTTTTTTGTGACGTTATTTATTGGAAAATGGAAAACACTTTCTACAGGCACTTTTTTACGATGGATTTAAAGATAGTTTCTAATTTAAAAATAGGACGTTTCGGTTTTCAGATATCACCAACAGGTCAAAACTTTTAAATCTTTAAACAACAATTAAATTCTCAAACGTCAATATTTCGGAAACAGCTATTTCCAGAATTACGGTTGGTTGTACAAAGACCAGATCAGTTTTTACCTTCCTTAACGCGTAAAGCGTAGATTAAAAAGTAAGAGATCTATAACAAATTTGACACCGGAATCTTCTCTCGCAGCATTCTATCTTTGTAAGTAACTCTAATACCACCACAAAGTGTCGCAAATGGGACATCTCCAAAAGATTGTAATGACAAACTTATAAATCACTTAAAACAGGATATTAATATAAATTATCGAAAAAAATTTTTTAAATAGTTGAAAACCTTTTCTAGGAATTACTATTTTGTTTTCTTGCCCGTTTTTTCAAATTATAGGTAGTTAGTATTGGGTTTCGGTCATATTTAAATAAATAACAAAATCAAAAAAGTACTTAAACCACATAATATAACCCTGGCAGAAAAACCTAATAACCAAACAAAAAAACTATTCAATAAATTAAAACCAATAGGACCAAAAATTAAACCAAACAAATCTGATATAAAATAGATTGTTCCGACTGCTCTAAACCTTACATTGGCCAAATGAAACAATGTCTCAAAAATAGAATCAAAGAACATAAAACCGAATCGAAACGTTCATTAGATTATCCACACGACTTTAATTTTGACGAATTTCAAATCTTAGATTATGAAACAAATTACAAAAAACGCAACATTAAAGAAATGATTCACATAAGAGAAACAATAATACGATTAATTTTAGAACTGATACAGATAACCTTAGTAATATTTACAATAATATAATTACATCATAAATGCCAATTTTTACCATCATAAAAATAAACATTAATAGCACCAAATAATTTAATATAGGATTTCCCAAACCCTTTATTTAACCACCATTGTAAAAATATAAATAAACCCAGTACCTAAAATGTAAATAATATTAAATATGCATACCTTGTATTTTATTATATTTAAATATTAACCTACCTTACTGCTAAATGATATAACTAAATTAGTTCACGTCCAATCCTTAAAAATTCAACATCAAACAAAAATATAAAATGTAACCAAATTTAGTGTAAGTGAGAATTGTACAAGGTATCATTTATATATTTTTTCATTTCATTCTATTCATAACTAATCTTAAATAAGAAATTTGGCACTAACACAATCAAAAATGTTGATTCTTTCTATTTTATTTAAACGCTTTTTTTTATTTATTTTTAACAGATAGTTCTGATGATGGTTTAGTACAATCAAAACGTAAACCAAATACTGGAATTTCATTTCAAAGTGGCCGAAACCGAAAACTAACTACCTATAACTTTTTTAGTAACTTATCCCAAAATCAACTGTATGAAACAAAACAATTGTGACCAGATATTCATTGCATTTTTATTAATATTTACAATAGCCAGCGCCAAACAGCTAATCTCGTCGATGAGTAAGTTTCGTAATTTCTCACCGGCATTAACTTAAGCTCCAAATTAGGCAACTTGGCTACAATTAACCTTTCATGAATCTTTTATAGTCTCCGAGATCCCAATGGCGAGCATCGAATTTGGGACACACTGTACAAGAACTTTCTTGATTTGCGCTTACATTAAAAATCGCTTCCATATTTAATTGAGCAATAAACTGAGAAATAATCATTAAAACGTCAAATTCTCTCCTGCCTTAATTAAAAATAATACATTTCCATCGAAAGGAATAACAATTCTGAAATAAGTGCTCTTGATTTAGTAATAATAGTACATTACGTATCAAGGGCCGAAGAGGCTTTTACGGACGAGATGCGGAGATCCGCACGAGTCCGGAAAAGCCTCCGACGGCCCAAGATATGTACCGTATTTTTTTTACAAGTGCTCCGAAGCTTTGATGCCAAATAAATAAAGAAATTCTTCAGACAGTTTCCTGTCTAGATGACATGAAAACATTCGCGCATGGAGAATGTAAATATTTATTTATTATTTTTGACAAATAGGCTCGGTGGCCTAGTGGTATATCGTTCGCCTTGTGGGGTTCGAATCCCGCACTCGGCATCACTGGTTTTTTAAATTTTTTTACAAGTGCCCGAGTCTTTGAGGCCATATAAATAAAGAAATTCTTCAGACATTTTTCTAAAACATCTTTGAAAAATTAACTGCCAATTTAAATTATATATAATCCGCTCTTTATTATCGCTTGTAGTATGGCTCGGTGGGTAGAGTGTCCCGGGTTCAAATCCCGTACCGACAATTCTGGTTGTATTTATTTATGAGCACATGGTGACTCGAAGCGGGCGGGAAAAATCTTTTCCGCCCGCTCTCTTGGAAAACGCCACTTTCGGTGAAGTGAACATTCATGAAAAGAGGCACTTTCGGGACACTTGTAAAAATTTTTTTATTCTTTAACATTAAAATTTAATTAACCATAATTCCGTAACCGAAAGAACACATCAAAAACTTCTTATACATATAAGTATTTTTTTTACATAGAGTCCAATTTTACGAAGAAAACGACATCTCCCTTATTAAAATTCCAAAGTTATTCCCACCCCTCAAACTGGAGAGAGAGAGAGAGAGAGAGGGAGAGGTGGTAAATGTCACAAATATGTTTATCATCTCACCAAAATTTCATCAAAGTTTTTAAAGAGTTCTTGAGAGAGTATCTTGTAACACCATAGAACCCGATAGAGTGATTCAGGAGAAGAAATTTCAAACAATTTTTACACGTATTCGCTAGGCTTCGACCAGAAAGATGACGATTCGTCAAATGTGAATTTTATGATTACGATAAGATGATGTTACCCATGTTATGCTGTACACATGTGTTTTCAGTTAATAAGTGTATGTAGTTCGGTAAGGTAACAGTCATGGTAACAGTGATCCTAGATCAAAACGCGGATCACGACCTCTGATGGAATACATTGATCAATCGCGACGCGGCGCTGCTACTTCAGGAATATATGGTGAAGGGATATATCCTGTAAATATGACAATACCGGCTAACAGACATTGACGTCTTTTGTGACTTGGCCTACTTCTCTACGTCTCTTGCCAGTCGTCAGTGGCAGTCACATGGGTTTTCGGGTTTCTCATAAAGTGCATAAGTCGCTTATTTAATCAAAGCGCTATTTATGGTTGGTTTTCTTTAATTTATTTTCATCTCAGGATTTGCGGGATGGCTGGCCGAATACACCTACTTAATTTTCATCAAATTAGTGAACTTTTCTCATCCCCCACGTGATCTAGCGAAAAATAAAAATCTCATTGCTGTTTGTTTGTTAGTTGCGATGACTTTAACAAGATTTAATCATGTTTTTTGCAGATCCAGCAAAAGTCACGTTTACACCGACTGTACAGTACCTGCCGTTCCGACTAGCCGGAGTAGTTCAGTGTTACATCAAGGCGAATCCCCCTCTGCAGTACGTCACGTGGACGAAGGACAAGCGCTTACTGGAGCCATATCAAACCAAAGACATTGTCATTATGAACAATGGATCATTGTTATTTACTAGAGTTAATGAAAATCACCAGGTAAGAAATGACTCGCTAATATATCTACGAATAAAAAATGACAGTAGTAAAGTAGTAGGTAGGGTAGTAAATTGGATCATTTCTTACCTATTTACTATATTAATAAGATATTTTTTTTTTTTTTTTTTTTATGATCAAACACAAGCACTATAGGAAAAATCCTTTAGGGCGCTCTGGGAGTGGTGCGTGTGCGCAAAAAGGGATTCACGTTGGTTTTGAATCGTTGGAGGTTATATTCGTTGGGAAAAACGACCTCGGGAAGGTCGTTCCACAAGGATGTAGTCCTCCAGATGAAAGAATTCTTAAATAATGAAGTTCGAGGAGTACTAAGCTTAACAACATATGGATGGGCGGTAGAGGTTCGTCGTGTATTTCTGCTATTCGTCGCTCTGGGCGGAATTAAGAGGGCAAGGTCGGCCGAGCACCTTCCATGAAAATATCTGTAAAAGAGAGTCAAATCCCCAACCTGTCTTCGATGTTCTAGGCTGTCGAGGTTCTTCGTCAGCTCGTGGTCTCCGATCAGATGAATAGCCCTCCTTTCGATGGGGAATCCAGTAGCCGAAGAGTATGTTTGGGTGCAGAGCTCCAGACATGAGAGCAGTATTCTAGTGATGGTCGAATCTGGGCTTTGTATAGTGTCAATGTTGTTGTGGTGTGTACAACTTTCTGATTCGGAAGAGTACCCCAAGCTTCTGAGAAGCTAACTTGGCGATTTCCACAACGTGGTTATGCCAAGACATATTTCCTCCCAGATTGACGCCCAGCAAATTAATAGATGAAGCCAGTGGGATTGCGTGTCCAGCCATGACTATTTCCGGCTCTGTAATGTTCTATGCAAATAGCCTTTCTATCTGAAGAATCCATACCTTTCTTTTGTAACAAGTCCTTGACTCTCATCTGGTAAACGGAGATTGTACGTCAGGAAGTATTTTCTCTTCATTTTAAAAATTTTATTCTATCGATAATGAATATACCATTCTTTTGTTTCAACTTCATATCATGCTTTGAACATATTTCTTCCTGGAATTTGTCCTCTTCTATCTAAATTATCATTAGGCTGATATATGTTTCTACTGGTATAATAGGGATTGTAAATAATAATGTATCTATTATATAGCCTCTAATTGGATTTTGTTTTAAAGTTATATATTAACATTTTCAACTTTTCTGTAAGAATTAGATGGTTTATCTTTGAACTCTTCTCTATAACGTCGATTCTCAACCTCCTTATTGTCGCGACCCCTAAAAAGTAAAGAAATAGATTTAAGAACGTTTATCACAGTTTTACGGTACTAACGTAACAAAGAGTACCGACGACCGACAGGTTCAAATCACATTCATTCCGACGAGTCAACAGATATGTCACTAATATTTAATGTATCCCTTGATTATAATTTTAAATGATTCGTTACTAAAAGAATTTTTCGTCTATGTGTCTTATATTTTTGAAGGATTTTGAACTCGAACTTGAAATACTCGAACAAACCCGATCCCCCCCCCCCCTCTCCTAGAGGGTCGCACCTCAAGATTAAGAGACGATGCTCTATTATTAACATATTAACATATCCATATGAGAAGACTATTATATCATCATATTTTTTGCTTATTTTTTCTATTTTGAATATGTATTATTCTCATTTCAAAGCAGAACTCTAAAGTATCTCTTTGTTCTTCAACAATTATTTAAGAAGAATTTTAATTATAATCCATTTTAGTTCTATTATTGCCAAAATCTCTGATATCGAAATATTGGTAATCACTATAACGATGACAATCTTTTAAATGAAGATATTTTGACGTATCTATCATTAAAAACGCAGTTTTCTCTTTTTATGAAAACGCAGCATTTAAATAAAAAAATTTGAACAAAAGATGTCTAAATTTCATTAATAATTGATGGAAAATTCATAATTTCTTTCTACATGGAACAGTACATAAAATTAAATCTAAAAATCAACCGAATGTCCTCCAATTCTAATTGCATTACAAAGTTTCTCTTCCTTCGACATATATTTCCTAAAATAGAAATAAACGTTTGGGAAGAAAACTCATTAGAAATACTCCGGAAATCATTTAAAATGATCGGCATCTTTTCTAGCGAGTTCCAAGATTTTAAACAAATGTATTGTTTAATTTCCGAGATTTTTTAATAGACAACTCACTATGAATGACCCTGTAGTAGACGAAAGGCAAATTAATCATGAGAATAACAACATATTTTAATAGAATTTATTCAATTCTTACTAGAAAAATGTTATATTACTCTGCCACCATAATGTTCTAATTTAATTAACACTGATTTTTATTCCTCGACTAGAATAAATCCTGATATTATGAAACAGTGTTACCTAATTATAAATTATTCTTTTTTAGGGTCGATATACTTGTACCCCTTATAATGCTCAAGGTACCCAAGGTAGTTCCGGCCAAATGGAAGTACTTGTACGGAAACCTCCAACTTTTACCATCGAACCTGAATCAATGTACCAAAGAAAAGTGGGGGAAACTGTTGAAATGCATTGTGAAGCCGTGGAAGCTGAGGGCACCCAGAAACCGACCATTCAATGGCAAAGACGAGATGGTAAGTTTTAAGTATTCATAAAACTTAAAAAATACATATTGACTGTTTGAATCAACAATCTCATATAATTTTAAATCGAACATCTCTGTAGAAAATATGTAGACATTCTCTACTAAAGAAATGTATGTATATGTTGCAAGTCAGCCACTATAGTACTAAATACTATGTATCTAAAATACACTACAAATAGTGTATACCTACAGGGTGATTGATGGTGGATGGCCCATTAGACGTTTATGATAAACTAGTTAAAGGATCGCTTTGAAAATTGAGCAGCTTATATAAGTGGACATGCTCTCTCTTTTAAAAATATTTTCAGCTATACAGTGCTGCCGCGTCTATTAGAAAGTATTAGCAACTTTGACAATTTAAATAGAACGCCCTGTATATTATTGTTTTCTTTTAGAATCCCTGTTAATTTTTTAATAACATTTCTTAACATTTTCCAATTACCTTTCTCGAGATAATAAATAATTTAACTTTTGATTGACATGTCTTTCAAAAAGGGCTGATATTTTTGAACTCTGGCAAATTAGCGAACTGAAATTTGGTTGGGAGTCAGGTGGTATCTAGAGGCCTTCTAATCTGATTGCAAATATTAGTTATAATAGTAAAGGGTGTTTCAAAATACAAATATTTTCATTGTTTGGAAAGAAAAATCGATAGAAATTATATATGTTTCTGCTTTAATTAAATACCCTGTATTTTTTGTCTGTGACCTTAAAAACTATTGAAATTGTCTATATTTCTATGTGTAATGTTACTATACAGGCTAGAGCCTTCACCATTGGGATTTCGGACACGGCCAGAGATAGGAAGTCGGTTAAATTGGGGCAAAGCTACATAATTGTAGGCCCAATGATATGCCGCAAAAAAATTAAAAATAAATACAGGAGCTTTCAAAATATTTCGAAAAATCTAGAATTTTGCGTTTCGGTTTTTATTTTTTCCTCACTTTGTTTGAAGAGATGTTCAAAAATAAATTTAATTTTCTCATTGCTACTTTTTATTCTCCACAAGATGGCATTATCAGATCTTGCATGCGACGTTTCGTCTTTGGGTCACCATCATCAACTTAATTTTTTTAAATATGATTAAATATATTTTGTTTAAATTATGAAAGATACCCGAAATCTACGTTCAGGGGTATAAAACACTTACTGGTTTTCCAACGTTTTGTTCCTTAAAATGACGATCTTTATTAAAATATCCCTAGTACGTTCCTGTATTTTACTTTTTTATTTATATAATTCGAAAATTTAAAATTCAACGCCTCTTCCCAGTGATAAAGACGGAATTTGTAACACCCTGTATAGGATAGTTTTTGTGTGGATGAGCATTTATTTAGCAAAATTAATTATTACAGAATTAGATATTTTCTGGTTATTTTTTACGAAGTTTTAATAATTTTGTAAGAAGTCAAAAAAAAATTTATATTTCCTTGTTTGCTACAACTTCGATTGGTTAAGTAACTTTAAGTTTTTACGAATTGTGTCATATTGGAAAATCAGAAACCCTCAGATTTAGATGGTCTGTTTGATCATAGAAAATGGGCAGATTCTTCAGCTTATTTTATATTTAAAAGAAAATGGTAAATTTTTCGTCGTTGTTAAGTTTTCAGTATATTGTAATAGAATTTCTGGAAAAAATAAACTCGACTATATGATAATATAGCAAATGAATATGCTTAATGAACTAAAGCTATAATCTTAGTCTATAAACTCGAAATAAGATACGCCGGAGTTCCATGAAGCAATTTAATGAAGATATAATTAAAATTTGACTAGATATCTGCCTTTGATCTCTATAACACAAAATGACTAGTTAATTAAGAGAGTCTAAGGCATAAATACCTACCCTACTATTATGTAGTTTGCCTTTTGAAAATATTATCATATTATTAGAAGTTCTATATCAAATACTAAGTATCTAATTTTTTCACATTTTCTTCATATACATGATGCGTATTGTGTGAGAGGGGTGTGGCGGGAAATTAAAAAAAATTATACAGTGTGCCCCTAGATTGGGTTACCTATACCGAAAAAGGGCCTAATTTTAATTTCTCGACAAAAACACAAGAAAACTTGTAAAATATTTATGATTTATCACTAGAAGATTTAGTTTTTGTATACAGTGAGGCCAACATCTTAAAAAATATTGATTTAACCTAAAACCCTAAATATTCGTTTTTAAGAAGAATGCCATTAGGAAATGTTCGTTAATTACCTTTTCGTCATAAGTCAAGATTTAAAGAAAATTTATCTTTGTATACAGTGAGGCCAATATCATTTTTTTTAACATAAAACATAAATTCTAAGTAGTATTTAGTATTAATTGAACTAACATTTTATTTTAAAAAACTTTTATTCGACATGAAAGCCCCAGGTATTTTGGTTCGATTCCTTATATTCGAAAAACATCTTAGGCCAGGGAAAAAAATGATTTAAACTATATTTTCTTTAAATCTTGAATTATGACGAAGAAGGTAATTCATTTCCTAATAACATTTTTCCTAGAAACGAGGAATTAAAGTAGTTTACTCTAAGGAAAAATCAGTACCTATTTTTTAAGATTTTCACCTCCCTGTATACAAAAACTAATTTTTATAATGACAAATCTTAATTTTTTATAAAAATGACTTTTTGTCGAGAGAATAAAAATTAGGTCCATTTGTGGTATCCAAGTACACCCTATACAGGGTGTTTTTAAATTGAGTGCCGATACTTAAGGTTGTGAATCCTTGGGTGATTTTAAGAAGAAAAGTTAATAGTGAGGTAAAGAAACTCGTAATCTGCTCCACTAGTTTAATAACAAAATCAAAAACCATACATGTTTTGAAGGTTCAAACCTACATCTTCAGTGGAAAATACAAGAACATTAGGAGAAACTCATGACATTGATTTAAACTGAGCAAAGCAGGAAAATGAAAAAATCCATTTATAAATAATTATGAAAAATTATTACGTTAAATTTAAAAAAACTTTTAAAAACCTATTAAGAAAATTGAATACATTATTTAAGCATATATTAAGCTTTCATCTTTGAACCACGTGCGAGCATGCGAGACTTTTATAAAATGCTGGAATTTTATATCAAATTTAAAAACAAGAATAAAATCAAATAAATAATGTATTCGATTTTCTTAATAGATTTTTAAAAGTTTTTTTAAATTTAACGTAATAATTTTTCATAATTTATAAATGGATTTTTTCTTTTTCCTGCTTTGCTCAGTTTAAATCAATGTCATGAGTTTCTCCTAATGTTCTTGTATTTTTCACTGAAGATGAAGGTTTGAACCTTAGAAACATGTATGGGTTTTGATTTTGTTATTAAACTAGTGGAGCAAATTATGAGTTTCTTTACCTCACTATAACTTCACTCCACTCCGAGATGGACCACTTCAAAAAAAAAATAAAAAATAGGAAAGTTACTATTAAAATATGGCCTAAAGCTCTTCATTTTTGAGCTACAGAATGTCAAATTGAGCTACATAATGTCAAAATTTAAACAATAACTTTTTTATCATAATTATAATCACTCTTAGATATTTTCATGAAATTTTGTACACGCCATTATCAAACAAAAAAAATATTTCTTCTGTAGTTTTTTACGTTCACTAATAATCATTACGGAGCATTTTTGATATTGAATGGTTGAATAGAAATGGATTCAGATAGAACACTTAAAAATAACAGGACGGCCTCCCGTACAGAAATACGGACGTCCCTGGAAATCGTTGTTATTTAAATAATTTATTAAGTACTTACTAGGTGTAATTTAATAATTTTTTAGTATAATGGTTAGTGATGAGTCTCCTTAAAATTCGCCCTTTTAAACACATTTGGCTTATTTAGTTTGCCAGGGGCGGCCTAGTCGTAACACAAAAATGTTTTTTTTGTACACCTTGCATGGTGAAGGAACGACAATAATATTTTTGGATACTCTAAACCTTAAGCTGAAAAAGGCACTGTTGATCAATGTCGATAAAGTAAACTATGTTCATAAAATTCCCTCATTGTTGTTATGGTTTTTTTTACATCTACCGATTTAAATAAGAATATTTATGTCAGTGTCTTGAAATCTGCGGTTTTTCTCCTTTGTCTTATTATTTACTAACTTAGTAATGGAATTTACGTATACCGAATATAAATCATATTGAACAAAAATATTTTTTTTTTCGAAAACAGTTCATTTTATCGACATTGATCAAGAGTATATGTTTTCAGCTTAAGGTTTAGAGTATCCAAAAATATTATTGTCGTTCCTTCATCATACAAGGTGTACAAAAAAAAGCATTTTTATGTTACGTCTAGTCCGTTCCTGGCGAACTAAATAAGCCAAATGTGTTTAAAAGTGCGAATTTTAAGGAGACTCAACAAACAAACCATTATACTAAGAAATTATTAAATTACACCTAGTACTTAAAAAATTATTTAAAAAACAACGATTCCCAGGGACGTCCGTTATGGACCCGTATCTCTGTAGGGGAGGCCGTAGGAAGAAAAATTTATAGTCACTTCTCCTGTTATTTTTAAGTGTTCTATCTGAATCCGGGAGATTGCCCACATATTCTAGGACACCCTGTATAGGTTGAACCAAAAACTTCTGACTCAAACTTTAAAACACTCTGTAGAGTGATGGAGATGTAACATTTTTTCTTTTGTCATTTAAGTATCAATGGACTTCTATTCTGAACATTTTCTTGGTTCATTTCAATACTTGAATTTTTGTGGTAGATACGATTTAAAAAAAAAACGTTACAATTTCCACAGGCGAACTTGGTAATGGTCAACGGAGGAGCTATGATAGGGGATAGGGACATTCAAAATTTCATTCTGACGTAGAATAATAATGCTCGACCTCATATTGCACGAACTCTTAAGGATTATTTAGATAATATCGAAATACCAAAAATGAGTTGACCCCCCGACGTAATCCCGACGTAGACTTAATGGAACATGACTGGGACATACTGGGCAGAAAATACGATCTCTGACACCTGCTACTGTAAATTCACATAAGCTCAGTGCAGCTTTTGTTGAAAAATGGCAGCAAATTGACAAGAATTACATACGGCCCTCATCGAAAGTATGCCATGGCGTATTACAGTCAGTTATTCGTGCTCGTGGGGAAAACACCCGTTGCTGAGGTGTATGTGTATTACATACAAAATTACAGAATTAAGGCGAGATTTAGCCAAGGCTACTTAATCTGACCTCCCACATGAGTTACTACTTAACCTACTATATTAATATACCTAAACATAAATATACGAATTATTCTAAGATAACAGTGGCAAGAGAACTTGAATATTCGCTGTAATAAATCCTTAAAATTATACCTTAACAATTACAATTACGAAGCAATCTATAGATTATCAAAATTATGGAATAATAAATGTTGTATTTTTTTAATCGCTTTAAGTTGTGCAGTTAAGTTGTCATATATATATATTTTAGTTGCATTATGCGAGAAAGATCTCGGAGACATGGCTGATATATGTCTAGGCACTGTTAGCTGGCGATTATGTCTAGTGTTTCTCCCATGAATATTAAACTCATAAACGATTTTTTATCTAAGGTAATGAAGAGGTCCCAGAAATTAGATTCTTTTGTACCAGAGTTGCAAAATGAAACGCTCATTTAGTTTAAGAGGTTGCCGGAGTCGGTCGAAATCTCCGATTTGACCCCTGTTCGTTTCACCATTTGAAGGCACAAGGTGAATTGGATCTTCCCTTGCAGTTAGAAGAATCTTTTGAGCGTCCGCCCGTAATCGGTACGGCGATAGAAACAACGATAATCGGAAGAAAGAAGACTGTACATGATCGGGGTCTAGACTTCAATTTTCTACGCTAAAAAACGTAGTTTTCGTTTCCTATGAAACTATACATTTAAAAAAATATTGTTTAACGGAAGATGTCTAAATTTTGTTAACAACTCTAGGCAAGTCAATCATTTTTTTCTATATGGAGCAGTAAAAAAAATTAAATCTGAAAGTCCGCCGAATCAAAAAATATAGACTTTGCGCGAGTTCTAGTTCTACTACAACGTTTTTTCTTTAAATTTTTTTCCTAAAACAGGAATAAACGCTTGGGAAGAAAACTCGTTTACATGTACTCCGGAATCCTGTCACCACGAGATATTATACAAAGATGTAATATTGCCATACTGGCGAGTCCCATAGGAAAAGCTCAAGCAATTATTCTGTAACTTTTGTAAGCTTTCGCCACTAAAACCGGCCAATAAACGACATTTGCTTAAGATAGAGCTGACAGAATTAGAGTATCACATAGTTTAATTTTGATATCCGAAGGCAAATAGGCTTTGTGCAATTATAATATTTTGAGTTTGGCATAGCCTTTCTGAAGAAACATGGAACTATGCTTACCAAACCTTAACTGGCTATCCATGACCACTCCCAGATTGCTAGCATTGTCTGTAGCTTCAATAAATTCACCGTCGACCTTTAGTTGAAAATTAGCGTTATTTACTAACAACTCTTTTTGTTTACCGAATATTCATATTAGTTTTACCAGCATTTAGACCAACCCATGTGCCTTCGAATAACTAGAAACAATCTTAAAATCCTCATTAGTAGCCTCAGAGGCCTCATACGCATCATTAAGAGAAAAAGATTAATTAATCTGTGTGTTGTCTGCGTACTGGTGTTTACTACACTTTTTTAAAAATTAATTAAAATCGGACGTATACAGCGAAAACAATAATGGGAACAGAATACTATCCTGCGGAACGCCCTTATCAAGTAGAAAAAAATTAGAAACTGAATTATCACCTCATACCCAAAATAAACCAATTATTCACGATTAAAATCCATCCAAACATTGCTTTAATCGATTATTTTGGCTGTGAGTGTATTTTGCACTGTAATATAATTTTTTTTCAGGTACTCCACTACCAAAAAATCGAGTCAAAATACTAGGTGGCAACATCACGATAGATAGCCTTCGCAGATCGGACTTTGGTTTTTACCAATGTGTAGCTACTAACGAAGTCGCCACCATAGTGACATCTACTCAGTTGGTAGTGGAAGGAACCCAACCGCATGCACCCTATAACTTGACCGGCACAGCAACTGAATTCAGCGTGACTCTAAGCTGGATGCCAGGTAATTAAAACTTTCAAATTATAAGGGATTTTTTAATGAAGGATCACTAATTTTCAGCGCTAACTCATCATCTTTGGAGCATTTTATAACTTTTGGAAACGCCGTGCCTTGTCGTCAATATACAGGGTGTTATGGAAATGACTTATTATATTTAAACCGGCAAATCCTGAGATGAAAATAAATTGAAGAAAAATAACCTTAAATGGCGCTTTGAATTATTGTACGAAATATACACTTTATATGGAATCGAAATTTTACGTGGCCGCTACTGAGGACATTCGCAATCAATAATTTATTGAGGCGGTGTTGTCATATATTGCAACACAGAATTGTAAACACGTGTTCAGTTTTTGACAACAAGACGTCTTTGACCCGCGTTATCACTTCTTTGTCAAATTTTTTAAAACAAAATACTACAATTTTAAGGTACATGCTCTCTTACCTTCGATCTTATAATCAGTTTTACAATTAAATTCCATAAAAAAATAAAACACCAAAAGTATGTTTTGCAACAGAACCAACAATAGGTAATATCACACAAATTTGAAATCACATCACAATATTTCTTATTATGAATTATTTCACAACAGAAAAAAAATCGGGTAATGCTACAACTAACAACACATTCAAAATTCGTATACACGTGGAACTCTCGACAGCGTCATTCCACCCCCGAGTCTCGAAACATACTGAAGCAACGATAGTCGCGCGCGACAGGTATCCAAGCAAGGGCGAAACATGCGGTGTGATCTGACAACACTGTTAGTATACTCTAGTAACTCACACTGTTGATAACTGAATCCAGACCAGCGCGACAGCATGTGGGTAAAAGGGGTTTTTACCTTAGTATTTAGATATTCAATTAAAAAAAAAAGTATGTAGACTTTCTCTAGGACTTCCTAGGAGTCACCCATTTAAATATAAATCATTTCCATAACACCCTGTATTATTGTATGCCCATCCGTTCCTGAACATCGGAAGAAATGCGAGAAAAAATTAGCTGCCGTTAGTGCTGTTGTAAAATTCGTTAACAGAAAAGAATAATGTAATTTCCAATTAAAACAACTAAACTTACCTGTTTTAGATTTTTAGAAACATTTTACTGTGAGATTTCTTGATAGAAACAATGATCAAATCACAATAAATCATTGTCTTATATTTCAGGCTACAGCGGTGGTCCCGACTATAAACAGGACTACACACTCTGGTACCGTGAAGCAGGCATCTCGGAATGGGCTACCATCCCCGTTACACCCTCAGGAAGTACCCAGGTTACTATCAATAGGTTAGCACCTGGTACGAACTACGAGTTCCAAGTTGTGGGAAAGAATGCATTGGGAGATGGTATGATGAGTAAAATATTTACTATTAGAACTACTGGTAAGAATAAATTTATTTTCCTAAATTTTTCAATTACTTTAGCGGAATTTGTTTTTATACAGCGTGTATGAGTCAAATGGAATAAATTCTATAATAAATATATATCGGCGTGTGCGAAAAAACGCTCGGACACATCGATTGATATTTCTAGTTGGGCATTTTTATCAATATAAACCATGTAACAGTGGCCAATATCAACTTTCTTATTTTAAATGCCACATCCTGTATATTATCCTATTTTTGGATCCCTCAAAAACTAATAAGTAATACTGTTTTCTTGATAATGTAAAAAACAAAAAAATAAACATTAATGTAGGAGATGTTGAAACTGCTAGCCGCGAACGTCTTGGCAACATCCTAATCTTAAATAGAAATTTCTTCTAACGTTACTGAACATCTCAGGCGTGACCGATTTACTTACAAGCCTTATTCTTCGTCTGCTTCAGTCATCTACATCCAGGGGTTTTGTTTTGTATACAATGTTTTTGACATAACCCATAAGAAGAAGTCTAATGGCGTCAGATCTGGGGATCATGCTGGCCATTCCATCGATCCACGCCTCCCTATCCACCGATTTGGAAATACTCCGTTGAAGTAGTGCCGGATATTGATTTGGTAATGGGGCGGTGCTCCATCTTGCTGAAACCATATCATATTCGCTGGAAATTGTGGATTTGCTGGATCAGTATATAAGTTTGTTAAAGTTAGCAACACATTATTGTGGAGCAGTGCTAAATAATTATCACCATTTAAATTGCCATTAATGAAACAGGGACCTATGATATGATCTCCAACAATTCCTGCCCAACATGAACCTTTTCAGGATATTGCGTATGTTCGTTTCTAATCCAGTAAGGATTTTCCCAATAGCGGCAATTCTGACGATTAGCATGACCGTGAAGTGTGAACGTGCACTCATCAGAAAACAAAACATGTTCTAATGGGATCACATTGTTATCTAACATTTGTTCACAAAAATATATTCTCCTATCAAATCGTCTTCCATGAGCTAATGAGTAGGTATCGTTTTATAAGAATAGATTTTATTTTCTTGTAATGTTCGAATAATCGACTAGAAGTATTTGGGTTTCCTCAAACTCAAGCATACTATCTAATTTTGTATCATCACTTATTGCAATCTGCTTTACATGTCCAAGCTGACGAAACTGCTTTTCTATTTTACTAGTTCTCCCTAGGTGGCAAATTTGGAAATTTTTCATGAAATGAGCGAGCAACTTCCATTTGTGTCCGTGTTTAATCTCCATAACCAATCATCTGTAGATTTGTTATTTTGTGCATTTCTGTTAAGTAAACCAATTTACTGATATGCCTATGAAATTCAAATGACTATAATACTGACAACTACTATCATGCAGAAAGACAACAATTTGCTAAGGTCCCGCGTTTTAAACATAAGTAAATAAAACTATTTATACCTTTTTTTATTTCATATTAGTAAAAAGAAACGCTGAAATTCAATAAATCTGAAAACACAAACAAATTTCCGAAACAGTTGAAGATAGGTATAAGATATTGTACATTAAGTATGTCTAAAATTTTCTGAGGGTTAAAAAATTGAATAATATACAGGGTGTTGCATTTAAAATAAGAAAGTTTGTATTGACCACTGTTACATGCCACACCCTGTTTGTTCGGGTTTGTTCGGGTTTGTTGAAAAAAATGCGCAACTAGAAGTACCGATCGACGTGTCCGAGCGTTTTTTCGCACATTTATTTTACCCATTTATTTATTATGGAATTTATTCCATTATCAGGCAAATGGAATAAATTCTATAATAAATAAATGCTGTATAAATCCATAGCCAGTAATATTTTGTCGATAACCTACATCTGTGGACGTTATTAATTTTGGGACTCGCTTAGGGGTTTATTCGTCCAATTTAATTTGTATTTATTAATTCCAATTATTTTTCCTGTTTATTTAAAGCATTTTTTAGTTTAATATTAACATTGACAATACATTTAATTAGCCATCAAATTCAGTGATAGTAATCACAATGGAAAAATTTGTTCGCGTTCAATAAAAAAAACTCTGATACAATGTGTATTATAGAAACCAGAAAAAAAATTACGTGGGACTATCTTTATCAATACGGAATACAAATAAGAAAGTTTATTCTCCTTTCATCTCATCGAAGACTGCGGGGTTATTCACGGTGAGTGGTCTATCAGAAAATCTCGTTAACTACAGTCGAATTATTCTATTTAAAATTCGGAAAATTCTCTAAAAAATTGTTTCAGGTATTTGAATAAAATAGTTATTAGCTTTCTATGTTCGCTATGCCAATCCCATTTTCAATGGTTATCAAAATTTACTACTATAATTTTCTTCTATATTGATATTATTTTTACATATTAGGGGACTAGTATTGGGAACCTTATGAATAAACGAAGTAAGCAGAATGAATTTTGTTTTATAAAAATTCATAGTTAATAAGTTCTTATTAAATCAGTTATTTATTTTATAAAATCGTTTCCAATTAATTGTACTTTTAAAATATTCCACTTTAATTAAAATTTATAGAAAATTAAACTATATTTTCATTCACAATTTAAGTTAAATACATACAGGGTGTCCCGCCGGGAACCGTCACGATCTATATATGAAAAACTATATACAGGGTATGATCTAATTAATGGTACATGGAAAAACCACAGACTCACTTAAAAACATTAGGATTTAATTATACTTAATTATATCCGAAAGTTGATATTAACTGAGATACAGGGTGTTAACTAAAACTAAAACTTCATTTTTGTTTTTCTCTAATAACTTTGAGAGAACCCAACGTTTTTTTACAGAATTTGGCAATTATGTTTTTTTAGGACGACAAATTGATTATATTGAAGTCTGTCTGCGGCATTTTTCTCACATTTATTAGGTCATAACTTTTTTGTGCCTCAGTGTATTTAAGTTTTTAATGAAAATAATACTTTTCTCATATTTATTACGTAAAAAAAGGTATACTAAGTTCAGCTGGCCCAGGGCTACTGTTTCGGACGAAAACCTGTTTCGCCTAATCGGTCGTAAATAGTTTTAAAGATCTTAAAATTAGGTTGTCTTCAAATAAATATGTTAGCCGAGTTGTCCCGATCAACATGATAACCAATTATCATTTTTTTTTATATAGATTCATGCGTTTCTCGGCGAGAGACCCTGTATATCAAATATTAAAAAGTAATGGTTCCAAGATTGTACATTGTGGAACTCTATAATTAAATATTTTAGGTAACCTAATACTTTCAGCAATTTTAATATGACGTATTCTATCATTTAAATAGTTTTAAATAAATTCAATATTTGACCATAAATCCTAGTTTCGGAAAACTGTCTAAAGGCCACAATGCTAAAAGTTACAATGAATCTTGAATCACACGCCACATTTCTGATATTTTATGTGTATAAATTTTAAATAAAATATTTTTTGCTTGCCTAAGAAGATGTCGGATTACCACCTCGTAACGTCCAAATCACCCCTACCCCCTTTATTACCCCAAACGATGAAACATCGGGTAAGACATGGCATGTTCATGTTGCATGGTATATTCAATCTAAATATTTTTTAAATGGAAAATCGCATGCACATTTTCAATTATTATTTTAGTTTACCAATAAGTGAAAGTAACATTTTATAATTATCTTTTAATACCTACAAAAAAGTAAGCATACATGGCACATGTATCAGTAGTTATTAAATGAACGAAGCCTTGACGAGACGATTGACAAGTAACATATAATTGTAATAACGTTTAGAATGTATTCTTGTCGGTATATTTTTGATGTAGTATTATGTTTTTAATTATTTTACATATCAGAAGATTAGTTGTTGAGATTTTGGTTGTTTCGAGGAAATAAAGAGATGCATTTCTTTGAGGATTTCACCTAAATGTTAGCAAATCATTCAACATAATCTCACCTACTTTATATTATTTTATCACCAAATCTTACTTTGTTGTATTTATTGAATGCATATTTAGATGTTTGTGTGCTTCATCAATGACGTAGCCAATTTATTTTATGAAATAAGTCAAAACTAGGTAGGTTAGCGGACCAAACACTTCGCCTCATACGGAAACATGTCATGTGTGTACAGAAAAAAAAACAGTTTCTGAACTTTATAAAAAAAATAATATGAAATATATTATTCAATTCGTTGCTCACCATTGAGATCTCGGAAACAGTAAGAGATGCGAAGTCGGTTAAATTGGGACAAACTTGCGTAATTATAAGCCCAATAATATCCCGCAAAAAGTAAAAAATAAATACAAGGGCTTTCAAGATATTTGAAAAGTTCTAAAGTTTTGCGTTTCGGTGTCTATTTTTTCCTGACTTTGTTCATAGGATGTCCAAAAATAAATTTCACTTCCAAATTGCTACTTATCAGATCTTTACTGACTTACTTAATTTTTTGTTATTCAGCAGCATACAATAACTACTTGTTTTCCGACGTCGTCTTTCTTAAATCGACCATCTTCGTTAAAATATCCCTAGTACGTTTGTGTAATTTACTTTTGTTCGGGTATCGGTATAATTCTAAAATGTAGAATTCAATGCCTTAAAAAATTGCTGACTTTAAGAGTCAACTTTTATTTGTAATAATAAAATAAATTACTTGTACTGTAGGATACTGTAATAAGTACAATAAATAAACTATTAGTTTGAAAAAAAAAACAATTGTACGTAATAATAATAATTAAGAACAGACATAGCAATTATAATTTTAAAATCTTCAGTTTCTTCAAAATAAAATTAAATTACAGGAACGTACTAGGGGTATTTTAATGAAGATAATCAATTTAAGGAACAAAACGTCGAAAAACCAGTAATTGTTATATACTGCTGAATGTAGATTTAGATCCTTTATTATAATTTAAACAAGAAAATCCAGGCCCGTATTTAATTAAATAATTAATTATAAGTTCAGCAAGAATTCATTTTTGGATATCTCTTCGAACAAAGTCAGGAAAAAATAAAAACCTCATTTTCCAAATATTTTGAAAAATACAGGGGATTTATTTCTATTTTTTTGCAGCATATTATTGCCCCAATTTAACCGACTTCGTATCTCTTACAGTTTCCGAAATCCCAATGGTGAGCAACGAATTTGTTACACCCTGTATATGTACTTGCCGCGCATCGCCACATTCTCAGTAATTTATTTCCTGACTTATTTCACAAGTAAGTCGGCTACTGTTACGACACTCTATAAGCGTTTCTTTTGCACTCAAATGTACAGGGTTGTTTCTAGTTCCGAAACCCGGCTCGCCGAGGAATCTGACCGTGACCGAAGTGGACCACGGTTTCCTGATAACCTGGATGCCGCCCATCGAGCGCTCGATGCTCATCCATCACTATGTGATCAAATATAGGACTGACGGGCCTTGGAAGACAATGAACAAAGCTCAGATTAGGCCTGAGGATACACATTATTTAGGTACGTTGTACAATCGTTCAGAACCCGTATTGCATTGTGTACGTTTCGTGGGAGGTCTCAATATGTTGGTAGTAGCTTCAATGATCCTTTGAATGTTAAGATAGGCGTCCCACAAGGTACTGTATTTGGCCCAATTCTTTTCATTTTGTATAAAATTTTCTTAGAAATCAATTTTGCAAAAATAATTGTTATTTACGCAGTAGATTTATTGAATAATTAAATTAATATGTATATTTTTCCATGAGCAATAATTGATAGAGTCTCCAAAGTAAGACCAAGTCTGCTTCTATATACAATATGCATGGTATAAATAAGGAAACCGGTAAGATTCCACGCCGATGGAGGCGTGGCTTATGACGGCACCGGGTGAGAGATTTTTAAATCTCTGTTAATGGTATCAAAATGTTTTACGCATTTAATGGTATGTGAAATGAAAGAATAATATCGTGGTGTTTAGGTATATTTATTTCATGAGCATACAATAAAGATTAAAGCTAAAATACGACCTAAGTAGTGATAAACAAATCAAACTATTTTTTTTTTAAAAGTGCATCTCTCAGTGGAGTGAAATTATGAAGATGATATAGTCTGATTCACTAGTTAAATAAACAATATTTTAATTTCCATACATGTTTCGAAGCAATATACCCTCATCAGCTTAAGTGGAAAATACTCAAGATGTAAATGTTAACAAAATAAATTAAACCGTATCCATTCTAATTTTTTATTTTTATCCTTAGGTAAGCGGAAACACCTTATATTTCTATCAAATTTCTTTGCCTGGTCATCTATATCACAATCGAACATGGCGCACCTCATTATATGAAAATTCAGATATTCATTTTAATAAACACAGACGACTAAATAAGAAAAGATTCTGGTGAACTTTCAAAATTTCCATGGAAAACTACGGAAAACGGCCCTACTTGGCGACTAGTGTTGCCAGAAATCTTCTATCAAAAGTAATAGGTTGACGGTTCGAAATCTAATAGAATAATAAAAAACGGTGTAAGAGTACGAAAAAAAAAGGCGTTACTTTCCTATGATATGGGGGCCACCTCCAAATTGAATATAAATTTTATATGGGGAGCCCCACAACAACAAAGAACATAGTTAAAATAGTAATGGATATATTAGTATTGTAAAAGACTTACAAAGCTGGTGGCATCGAGGAGGGGTCGCCGAGCAGCTTCGGCTATCGTCGACCGGTTCCAATGGCGCGTAAAGTTTGTCGGAATCTTTTCTTATTTTAGTGGTATTCTAGCTGTAATATGTGTTATATTTCTATGAAATTAATATACTTATATATTATTCTTTCATTTCACATCTCATAAAATGCGTAAAACCTTTTAATACATTTAAAATAGAATTAAAAACGCTAACACCGTATAAATCTCCATAGGAAATTTAAAAATCATCCCTGTGACGTCACTGCGCGCGGTAGACCAAATTGAAACGGTTAGATATCTTTCCTTTAGTTATTGCATCATGATGCATATGTATGTAAGTAGGATACTCACTTGTTCGACAGATTTCACATTCGCAAAATAATAAAGTGTAGGATTGTACATTGTTGTTATTTTTGGAGATCATTCAAAAAACAGGATGTAAAATTTTTAGCCAAGTTTTTATGGGTTTTGTCAAAAATGATAGTAGGTGTCACATGTCACATTAAAGAGCAAATAATTTATTTTTGGGCCACCGGGATTTCAAAAATATAACCCACATGAGATTATTCTCTTAATTATTTCAAACATTGATAAGCATATGTAAAAATTATACAGGGTGTTAAAAATTCGGCATTCACCATTGGGATATCGGAAACGGTAAGAGTTACGAAGTCGGTTAAATTGGGGCATAGTTGCGTAACTATGGGCCCGATAATATGCCGCAAAAAAAAGACCGAGAAAAGCAGTGCGATATACAAGAAAATTGAAGACAGCGTAGAATATGTTTATTCCACGTACTAGCCCCAAATCGGCTTCAATTACAAAAAACAATTTAAGGTACTAAGAAAATGCTATCGCGGCAACGCTAAAACAAAATGCCTCTTAGAGAACGTTTTTAAGTTCTTGATGAAAACTTAGGGACTTAAAAACTTTTGTTACTGTTAATCATGGTTAAAAAGAAACCAAAGGTTAGAAACTCGTACTAAACTAAAATAACTTAGCGCAGTAAAGTTTAGTGTAAGCCTCTCAATAACATTGTTGCAAGAATAAAGAGCTTTAACGCAAGGACTAAACTTATTTTATTGCTTCGGTTAAAGTTTTTCGTGAACTTCATTGCTCATGTAACGGTAAAATAGCCAAATTCGAGGAATTTTAAATTTTATGGCAAATGTTTTCTGTTGTAATAGAGTATCACTCTAAGTAACTCATACATAAGTGTTATTTTCCGGAAGAATGTAAATTTTCGATCGAGGCGTATCTGCGTTTATTAAGCACACACACTTGCTTCCACACATGTTAAATACAGGGTGTCAATTTGAAAATGTCCAGTATATATAATAATAAAAATCGGAAGGGCTCATCAGTTTTATTGTGAATGGGGACACTTTTAAATAATTTTGCTGCAATACGGCGTACTTTAAAGGAATATATCTTACCTTACCTTATTACATAGAAATAAATAAACCTAAAATGAGTTATCTTTATTTTCCGACAAACCCAACGTGGCAACCTCCAGAGAATGGTGCGGAATTCTGTTCTAGCCCGTCTTAAACATTATAGTACGGCAGCCCGTTATCAGGATTTCAGACTGATCACGATCTAATTTCTTTTTTAGCTTTTTGGTGATTTAATAAGGACTTTAAGAAGGAAATTAATAAGAACGGACATTGGCAATGTTGCGCAATCATTGAGAATCATCTTTACATATGTAAAAAAGAAGTGGTCGTTCGTTCTTTTTATTTTTTGACTTAAAGTGATGTTTTTGATGAGATGAAAATAGTAACTGATATTTTCCGTGAGGTGAATAGTTTTGGTCTGAGAAAAATCGAAATTTGTTTACAGCGGAGAATTAAACTTAACACGCCTCGTCCATTTTACTTGTCGGATGTTATTTTTCGTTATTCGTGACCGGAAAAAAAATGAGAACGGTTTCATCGACGCGCAACCGAAGTTATCGCGCCTCGTCCATTTTCAAGCATAAATCGTGTATTGTGGCTCGGAAAATGGTGGAAAAATATGAACTGACATTTTTACACACGTATTTTTTACCAAAACCGTTTTCAGTCAACATAGCACGTATATCAATAATAATGGTATATGGGGACATAGATGCTAAGTTGTTATAGACAACCAAGCCACATGGCAAGCTGTCCCATGCGCGCGCAGTGTATCGCGAGCATGAAATATACAGATTCGAGATCCGACTCCGTTGAGTGACCCTACTGCCCTCCCTGCAGCTGCGCAACACGAAAAATGTCCGTTCGACTCGATTTAGGTACTGTGTTATCAACAATTCAAAAAAATTTACCCGGGAACTATGGAATTTTTGCAACACTCAATGCGTCCGTTGTCAATGAATTCACGTTTTTTTTTATATTTTTAATATGATTTCATTAAGAACGGACCAGGCGTATTAACAAAAAGACGATCTGCTTTCTTATGGACTGAAATCACTCTGACGGGTAAGCGCAGCGTTGCCGAACTTTTTCGCTGTAGTAAAACTTTCTTATTTTTTAATAATCTAGCTATTAGTCATTGACTAGATGAAGGCTCGATAACAGGACATTTTGGTAACAGGCTGCCGTACTATTATATTAGCTAGAAGAATTTCTGTGTCGGTGACGTGGTCTGGTGAAAATTGCCAATATCTAAGCGTAAATGAACCCCACAGCGTTAAATGGCAGTGAACAGTATCGGATAATTTAGTATATACTTATTATTTTAAAAAACATTATTGTGTTGACTCCTATTTTAGTACAATCGGTAGGTAGTCACTCGGGGTGACACTTTTTCCAATTATTTACCAGGGTCAACGAAAGTTCTAATTACTTCCATTTTTAGAAAGCAATTTCTTGGAAAATACTACTCAAGAAACTAATAAATTATGTTATTATTGGAAAAGGATATAAACAACCTTTAAAACGATGTCCCACATGACCCCCAAATACACATTTTGAAATATTATTGCAAAATAAATTTTTCAACCACACATCTTCCAAATATATTTCTGGAAGAAGCAATTTTATTTCAGATTTTGTGTTCTAATTCTAGGAAACGTCATTTGATTTTCAGCTTAGTTCCTTGTATTTCCGAAAACGTAAATTAAGTATAATTCAGAATACTCAAATGAAAATTAAAAAAGTAGATTGTATTTCAGAAAGTATTTTTAGGAATTATCAAATACATTCCAGAAATCGTCAAATGTTGTTCAGTTGAATTTCCGACAAATCTCCAATACAAATGATGGTTTATGAAATTAAATTTATAAATGAAATAACAATGACGCTTCCTAAAATAAAATGGAATGAATAACGCTTCCTAAAATAAAATTTACCTATTTGAAATACTAATTACGGTTCCTAAAACTAAATTGACTGTTTCCAAAATACAACTGGAAAAGATATAGTCTCAACAATAGTTATTATGCTAGTAATTACTATTGGGACTATATCTATGAATAATAGCTTGGATTTTACTAATGCTTCTTTATGTCGAGTGATTTTTTTTAAATATAACCTTTTTTCAGTTAAAAATCTAGTTGGAGGAAGAACGTATTACTTTCGCATATTCGCCCATTCAGCTCAGGGCTACGAGGGGAGTGAGGAACTTAAATTTTCAGTGGCTGCACGAGTTAAGCATAAGGTAAGCTTGATTATAATTCATTCAACAGGATCATAAAGTATAGTTTTTTTTTATCAGAAATGGCAGTATGACAATCCAATTAATGCAAAACAGTAAATTATACAGTTAATATTTACAAGATCGAAATTAGAAGAACGTATTTTTGTGGTTTTTTCTGTTGAATCCGTTTCACTAAGATATCCCTATACTGCAATAACAGAGAAACCTTCAAGAACAGGACTGTTGTACCTGTTTATTATTCCAGATGACAAGTGATAGCTGTTATCTTTTCACTGACATTCGCTGCACTTGCGTAGATGCTCGTTATCTAATTTCCCTCTACTGTAGTTTTTTCAATTGTTATTTGCGAAAACGATATTAAAAGGCCGTGTTTTTGTGGGTTGTCTGTTGAATCCGTTTCACTAAGATACCTCAATGACAGAGAAATCCACAAAAACAGGGCCGTTTTAACTGTTTAATATTCCAAATGACAAGTGACAGCTGTTATGTTCTCACTGATGTTCGCTGCACTTACGTAGACTCTGGTTATATAATTTCCCTCTACAATTGTTTAATTATTATCCCAATGCTAAAACAGCAATTGTTTTCACACCAATAGTAAACAGATAAGTGATATGGTTAATTTGACCCTGCCTTATTTATATCTTGACACTAACGCAGAGTACTAATTGTATAATAATAATATTATAATAAAAATTTTATCACATGTTTTTTCTTATAATTTTGTTTCTCTATTTCAGGCTATAACTGCTGGCGTCGTAGGAGGATTTCTCTTCTTTATTGTAGCCATAATTTTGTCTGTATGTGCGGTTAAAATTTGTAATAAAAGGAAAAGACGGAAACAAGAGAAAGGTAGGAGACTTTTTTATAGCTTATTTGGAAATAGTTTTTTATTATACTCATACCTATAAAGGCATCGAAGTGCTGGTTAAAATATCGCCGATGGTGACTCAACTGATGAACAGAAAGCAACAAATGCAACATAAGGATTGTCTGTGTTAAGGCTGATTCTCACTCTCGTGCAAGGCAAACACTCTACCCTAAGTTTAAACCTAGCCTATAATACCGACCGTAATTAATTCTCTAAATATAAAAAGCAGACAAACGTTGACGCGAAAATGAAATGACTGTATTAAGTTTATTTTTGTCAATATCATACAAAGAGTGAAAGAAAAAAAAGTTTAACTTTTCCGTGTTTAATTTATAATAATTGTGAAATTCTTAATGTAAGAATATGTAGGTTGAGTTCTGGTCTCACGACTGAGCCCCATAAGTGATATTTTAACTAGACCATTAATATTATGAATGATGATATTATGTCCAAAAGAATACGATTATACAGGGGGTTACAAATTCGTTTTTCATCATGAGGGATTTCGGGAACGGTAAGAGATACGAAGTCGGTTGTATTGGGGCAAAGCCGCGCAATTATGGGCCCGATAATATGCCGCAAAAAAATCGAAAATAAATACAGGGGCATTCAAAATATTGGAAAAATCTAAAATTCTGCGTTCCGATTTTTATTTGTTACTGACGTTATTCGAAGGGATGTTCCAAAAATATATTTCACTTTTTCATTGCTACTTTTTATTCTCCACAATATGGTATCCTCAGATGTTTAATGCGACGTTACGTCTTCTATCTTACTATCATCAACTTAATTTTTTAAAATACGGGCTTGGTATACAACACTTACTGGCTTTCCGACGTTTTATTCCTTAAAGTGAATATCTGCATTAAAATATCCACAGGGCCAACACTCCATTCATAAATCTGTTGGAAAGTGAGTTTGTGATTGTTTGAAATGTTATTGAAAATCAGTAATGGGTGGAAGAGTGACAAAACATGTTTGTCTCGCTAATGGCAACAATGTTGAAGTCTGGTTAAATCCAATAACGTTTAAAACGTTTATGGAGTGGCCTTCCTCGTTTCGGAGCGGAGCTAGTCTGGGCAAAAAGCCCAACAATGGCGTATAATTTACTTTGAGATTCTTTACGTTTAACTATATTATCTATTCAAAAAGTGTAGTTTCGAATATTGGATATTTATAAAAAAGATAGAAATATTGATCCAGTTTTTATATACAGTGTATCCAAGGATAGATTTAACTATTTATGCTTAGCATCAATATTCTTGGTGTATTCATTACTGGATGATACTCTCCAGATATAAAAGTGTATATTTCTAGCCAGATTGTCATATTTATCACTAAGATATCTTGCAAAATCCCAATTAAAAATTTGTAAATTTGACAATTACAACTGGTTTAAGGTTAATCCGCAATTGCTCTTAAAATAAGTTTATTTCTAATAATTTTACTATAAACTGTGAAAAGGATGATTCTTTAAAAAAAGGCACACACAAGCCACTAAGGCATATTGTACACTAAAGTGATTAATTAAATAAGTAAATTAAAATAATATGTACTGTTGAAGATTCATAAAAATACCTGCTCCACAGCATAACGCTCTTACCTGTATTAGGTAATAGGTAATAGTCGTCGTCGTTGTCGTTGCTAGGTAATTAATAATATCTTTTGTCGAGACGAATAAACAAAGTAAGAATTGACAAAGTGTCAAATAATTAAGTTAAGTTTTTGTCAGTTCAGGGCGATTTTGATGCCAGTATTAGTAGTTTTGTCGATGTTAAAAATAATAAACCACATTGAAGAAAAGGATGGAGTTTTAGTTATAACGATCTGAAGCTTCATATATCAGATACAGTCCACTGAAGGGAACCATAGGCAGCTCGAGGAGAAAATAGAAGAAAATACCAGCCAGGGCTACTACATGGTCATCATCGCACCGGATGAATCAGGTTTATGTTTTCAATATTGACTTTCAAAGGAAAAAGTTTTCAACAAATTTTGAATAATTTGGTTAGGAGAATATTTTTAAGGTCTCTTGAATGAGAAAAATATCGCCCCAAGGTCTCTTGAATGAGAAAAAGGTTCAAATTAAGGTCTCTTGTATGAGAAAAAATTGTGTCTTGCATGACTAGAATTTGTAGTTTTATATGAACAAACCTTAAAATTGTTGTTGTAACAGAAAATTTGAGGTTGTTTGTAACAAGTTGATTATTGATAAAAACTATTGCAGTACTTGAGAGTGATTTTGCAGTGATTGTTGGGATATTGTTACCTTTATTGTTACAATAATAGGACAGTAACCTAGATATAACTAAGTACATACATTGTATTTAAAAATAAGGTGGTTTTAATACCAAAATAATATTGTAATATTCATCATATATAGTTTAGGTTTCGTTTAGATAATTATTGATTTTCTCAAGCGTACTGAACTGACAGAGCATGGACGCGTTAATACGTAAAAGGGCTCACGCTAAGGGTGATCTAACGCGAAATCAAAATTATTTAAATAGATACGATTCGGACTCAATAATTGAAGTAAATGATCTGATAGTAAGGGAATCTTTATTACTAAAAACATATAATGATTTTTGTAAGATTCAGGATGATATTGAAGATTTAGCAACGAGCGATACCGATCTAGAGGCGCATGCTGTGGAGCGGGAGGACGCGGAAACTAAGTACATTGGGTGTCATAGTAAAATTAAAACACTTATTTATGCGCAATTAAATCGTCAAGCAGCATCTACCAGTAGTGGCCCAACGCAGGGTCATATTGGAAATACGCAGCGACCTCACATCCCAGCTGTAAAAGTTAATTTGCCAAGTATGAAGATTCCAATCTTCACAGGTAATTATGGTGATTGGCGCACATTTATCGATTTGTTCAATGCAGCCGTTCATAATGATACAGGATTAGCAGATTCACAGAAGTTTGTCTATTTGAAATCATTTTTAAAAAATGAACCTTTGGCATTGATCAATGAGCTAAATATTTCAGATCAAAATTATAACAAGGCATTAGATATTTTAAAGGCCAGGTATGATAAGAAAATGCCAGTTATTACTTATCACATTAATGGGCTTATGCAAGCTACGATTGTAAAAGGTAATAACGGGTTAAGGGACTTTCTAAGTCAAATAAAACAGCATATCAATGCTCTGGAAGCACTAAATGTAAAAGTAATGGGTCAATGGGATTTACTGTTGATAAATATTTTTTCTAGTAAGATTGATAGAAATTTAAGGAACGAGTTTGAATTGTCAAGAGATCAATCGGAGTTGCCAAACTTAAAAGATTTTTTTGAATTTTTGGACAAAAGAATAGTTGCTTGGGAATCGTCATCTCAAATTATGAATGCAAAAAATGATCAAAAATTAAAGTATGGTAACTCAAATGGTAACTCATACGGTAACTCAAATGGTAACTCGTACGGTAATCAGAATAGTAGAATTTCAAGTTATTCAGTTACTAAAAAGGTTGTTGAATGTATTTTTTGTAAAATCAAGGAACATAATATATTTAAGTGTACAAAATTTAGATCTTTGGATCTAGCACAAAAAAGGGATTTTATAGCAAAAAATCACCTTTGTTTTAATTGTTTTGGTAAAGGTCATGGGGTATATCAGTGTTATAAAGAAAAATGCAAATTGTGTTCAGGTAAACATCATTATTTACTTCATGACAATCAGAGATCAAACGCACTAGATAAAAATGAAGGCGGGTCACAGAAAACTAATTTTTCAGTACAAAGTGAAGAGAACAACAGTTCTCAAACATGCACGAGTACATTGACAGAATCGACAATGAAGAACTCAGAAGTAATAGAAAGTCAAACTCTAATTTCATGTACCAAAAGGTTAGTGTTACTTTCAACGGCTAAATTTATTTTAATTTCTGAAAACGGTAATAGGTTAGAAGTTCGAGGTTTACTAGACTCCGCTTCACAATCATCTTTTGTTACTAGCTCGATCGTGAATAAATTAAAAGAAAAACCTTTTAAAACAAAGTTAAAAATTTCAGGAATTGCGCAAACAAACAGTACCGTTTCAAAAATGATAAATTTAAAAATAGAATCAAAGCGCGCGAGAAAAGAAAAGTTTACAGTTACTTGTGGGGTACTAGAAAAAATTACATGTAATCTTCCACAAGAAAAAATTGACAACTCTAATTTTATCATTCCCCCAGGAATTGATCTAGCTGATAGAGATTATTATATTCCAGAAAAAATAGACATGCTTATCGGAGCAGACTTATACTTTGATTTAATCGAACCAGGGTTAATAAAGCTAGGTTTAAATTTACCTGTTTTACAAAATAGTAAATTGGGGTGGGTTTTAGGAGGTTCGATAAATTCTCGATCAACAAGTGTAACTTCAAATCTTAATGTCGTTCTTTTTTCACGAGTTGATGACAATATTAATCAGTTAATACCCAAGTTTTGGCAATTGGAAGAAATTTCTAACAAACGCACATTATCTCCGGAAGATAAAATAGTTGAAAATATATTTTCTAGTACCACTAAACGTGACATTGAGGGAAAATTTATAGTAAATCTTCCTCTTAAAAAGGACGCGGAAACTTTGTTGTTAGGTCATTCTTTTGAGCAGGCAAGGTGTAGATTTCTATCTTTAGAAAGGAGACTACAAAAGGATAATAGTTTGCTCACTGAATATAAGGCTTTTATTGACGAATATGTTTATTTAAAACATGCTTCATATACAGACTTATCTGTAGAAATTAAGGACTCTTTGAGAAAATGTTTTCTACCACACCACTGCGTAATCCGTACAGAGGCAGTGAGTACTAAGTTACGAGTTGTATTTGACGCAAGCATGAAAACGTCTTCAGGTGTTTCACTGAATGATGTGATGTATAAAGGGCCTACTGTACAGGCAGATTTATTTGATATAGTATGCAGATTTAGAACATTTAAGTTTGTTTTCACAACAGACATCGTTAAAATGTATCGTCAAATTTTTATAAATCCTGATCAAAGACATTTCCAAAATATTTTGTGGAGAGATAATCCAGACCAAGAGCTTAAGTGTATTCAGTTGGATACTGTAACCTACGGCACGAATTGTGCCCCATTTTTAGCAACCAGGTGCTTAATTCAATTGGCAAATGAGAATACCTTGTCTCATCCACTAGCTTCTCAATGTTTAATAGAACAAACTTATGTTGATGATGTTTTAGGTGGTTCGAACGATCTTGGAGAATTTTATGATCTTCAGGAAGAATTGGTTAAATTACTAGGTTCAGCAGGGTTCTCACTTCATAAATGGGTTTTCAACATAAAGTGTAATGTGGTTAATGAGGTTCAGAATACGGAAAATGAAGAATTTGATTTTCGTGTGGATGAGAAGTTAAATAAGGTATTAGGTATTTCATGGAAAGCTCAATCTGATACTTTTTGTATTTGTGGGCTTCCTCATGAAGAAAATATCATTCCAACTAAAAGAAACGTTCTTTCACATATAGCTAAGTTATTCGATCCGTTAGGATTCATAGGACCAATAGTTATTTTAGGAAAAATCTTGATGCAAAAAATATGGGCTGAAAAACTGGATTGGGATACAAGATTAACTGAAAATCTTGTTAATGATTGGAATGAGTTTGCTTTAAATATTTCTAATTTGAAAGATCTACATGTTCCTAGATTACTTTACGACTCAACAAAAAAGGTAGAATCCTTTGAGATACACGGATTTTCGGATGCTTCAATTAAAGCATATGGCGCGTGTATTTACTTACGAACCATTTATACTAATGGCCAAGTCACTTGTAGGCTCATATGTTCTAAATCTAGAGTGGCACCACTCAAGGTGGTCACATTGCCAAGGTAGAATTGTGTGGATTTTTGTTATTATCCCGATTATGTCATAAGTTAGTCTCAATTTTTAATAGAGTCTTGTTGTCAAAAGTTGTTCTTTGGACAGATTCTGAGATAGTTTTATGTTGGGTGAATGGAAAGTCCAATAAATGGACAACATTTGTGTCAAATCGCGTTGCAGAAATTCAAGAATTAACATCAAATTTTAAATGGAATCATGTTTCATCTGCTGAAAATCCAGCAGATCATATCTCACGAGGTTTAGATCCAATTTCTTTATTTCAATGTGAACAATGGTGGAATGGTCCACAATTTTTATATAATTCAAAATGCGAGTTTAGCAGTCATTTCCAGATAGATGATGTAGATCTACCTGAGAAAAAACTTACCAGTTATGTTCACTTTGTAAGGTCTCCAGTTGAAATAGAAATTTTTGAAAAATTTTCTAGATTTCGTCGGCTGCATAGAACAATAGCTTATTGTTTGCGATTTCGTAATAATTGTTCAAAAAATAAAACAAAATTAAATGGTCCCTTGTCAGTTGATGAATTGTTGTCATCGTTAAATGTTATTGTTAGATGTATTCAATGTCATTACTTTGAGAAGGAAATCCAAAATGTGAAATATAATGTTTCAATTAAGTCAGGACCTTTGGCACAGCTTGCGCCGTTCCTCGATGAAAATAATATTCTTAGAGTAAACGGTCGTTTGTCTCATTCTGAATTATCTTTTGCCCAAAGGTTTCCTATTATTTTGCCACCGAAAGATCATGTTGTTAAATTGCTTTACATGCAGGAACATGCTGATTTACAGCATGCAGGTCCTCAAACAGTATTAGCTCACCTTAGATTGAGATTTTGGCCAATTAATGGGCTACGTTCAATAAAAAAGGAAATTAAGAATTGCTTAGTTTGTTATAGGTTTCGTGCTATCAATGCCAAGCAAATTATGGCGCCATTACCAGCAGATCGTACATCAATTGCTCGACCTTTTCTGAAAGTGGGAATAGATTTTGGTGGTCCCATCCTCATTAAGGAATCAAAGCTTCGAAAAGCTAGAACTTTTAAGTCATATATTGCATTATTCATTTGTATGGTGACAAAAGCCATTCATCTAGAATTGGTCACAAGTTTATCATCAGATGCATTTTTATCTACACTGAAACGTTTTATAGCTAGACGAGGTCATCCTCAAACAATATTTAGTGATAACGGCACTAATTTTCAAGGTGCAAATAATACTTTAAAGGATATTTATAGGTTTTTTAAGGAATCTGAAACTCAGATTAAAGAATTTTTGTCCTCTACAGAAATACGCTGGAAATTTATCCCTCCAAATAGTCCACATTGGGGTGGCTTATGGGAAGCCGGTATTAAGTCGACAAAGTTTCACTTAAAACGGGTAATCGGCAATCATCTTTTGACTTACGAGCAACTTTCAACGCTACTTTGTCAAATTGAAGCTATTTTGAATTCAAGGCCTTTATCAGCTTTATCGTCTGATCCATCAGATTATACATGTCTTTCTCCCAGTCATTTTTTAATAGGCGAAATGTTAACTTCATTTCCTGAGAAAGATTATAGTACAGCATCAGATAATCGACTTGATCTCTGGAAACATTGCGAAAAAATGCGACAAATATTCTGGAATCGTTGGTCTACAGAATATTTAAATAGGCTTCAACACCGTCCTAAATGGACGACAGGGTACGACAATATAAAAGAAAATGATTTGATCTTGTTGCGTGAAGACAATACGTCTCCATTAGAGTGGCGATTAGCTCGTGTAATCGAGACCTTTCCAGGCAAAGACGGTAACGTGCGAGTAGCTAAAATTCGTACGCAACACGGTCTCTTTACAAGACCAATTACCAAGTTATGTCCTTTGCCATTTTGTAGCTTATCAGCTGGGGGGGAGGATGTTGAAGATTCATAAAAATACCTGCTCCACAGCATAACGCTCTTACCTGTATTAGGTAATAGGTAATAGTCGTCGTCGTTGTCGTTGCTAGGTAATTAATAATATCTTTTGTCGAGACGAATAAACAAAGTAAGAATTGACAAAGTGTCAAATAATTAAGTTAAGTTTTTGTCAGTTCAGGGCGATTTTGATGCCATAGAAGTAGTATTAGTAGTTTTGTCGATGTTAAAAATAATAAACCACATTGAAGAAAAGGATGGAGTTTTAGTTATAACGATCTGAAGCTTCATATATCAGATACAGTCCACTGAAGGGAACCATAGGCAGCTCGAGGAGAAAATAGAAGAAAATACCAGCCAGGGCTACTACATGTACCTAAACCTAAAAAGTTAGATCAAATAAATAAAAATAAATAAATAAATTATATAAAAAAAAACATACTTGTTACACTGCAAACGTTGTTTAAATATAGAAAAATAAAGATGTAAAGTATTTTGACGGGACTGTTCCTTTCTTCAGTATTTTATTCCCATGTACATTACCTCCATAATCTTCTTTTGTGAAGTGTTTCTCACAAATAACTGTTGTATCACCTGGACTATAATTATTCCTTCTAAGGGCATGCATCCAAATTTGCCGTAGGCTACGACCCTTTAGTATCCTAACGAAGTGGATAAACATTTGGTACATTCTTAAACAAACCGAATTTTCATAGTGATGCAAACTCAAAATCAAATTTCTAAATATATTTACTAACCTGTGAAATTTTAATTTAACACCATTGCATCTTCTAGTGAAGTATTTTATGGCCGCACAAGACTCAACCATCTTGTAAATGCAAGATTTATATTAAGAAATAAACCAACTCGACTGCTTTTTGCCCGGACTAGCACCACGGACCGGTCCATAACCTTTTAAACGTCAATGGTTATATCAGAAAAGCATATCAATACAATCATATTAAAACATAACCATACTTACCGAAGAAAAGATAAATCCTTGCTTAAATGATTCACTCTTTTACAAACTATACATGAATGCACCATCATTGTTTATAATAAAGACGATTTTTCACCAATACTCACAAAAAAAATAAAAACAACCAAAATATATAAACACTCCCTTAAAAGCAGTTAGCAGCGAGTAGCAACAGTGTATTCTTTACTATAATCCGATAGCAACTTTTAACTTGATGTTGTCAGAGTGCAGTCGGTTTATTTCAAACTTTTATGTATAATAATAATATTTTTTTTCTAAATCTCTCAAGGCCTATTCACAATTTATATTAAAATTATTGGGAAATAAATTTATTTTAAAAGCAATTGCGGATTAACCTTAAACCAGTTGTAATTGTCAAATTAACAAATTTTTAATTGGGATTTTGCAGATCCCTTAGCGATAAATAGGACAATCTGGCTATGCTGCAAGCATAACAGCAAGGTGGGGAGTGCACGTTTACATTCCTTACGTCGACTTCAAATGTAAACAATTCTATCTGGAGTTTGTAAGATCTTTGAAAATATCCTTAATACGTACCTGTAATTAGCTTTTGTTTAAAAAAAATTCGGTTCAATTCGAACCTGTGGGACTCGACGCCTTTTTTAAAAAGTTCTAAAAAAGTGCTAGCTTTAAGAGTCAAATTTTATTTGTGTTAATAAAATAAATTACTTTTAGGTACTTACACTATAGTAGAAATTTGATAAAACTATTAGCTTGAAATAAAAAAAAACAGTAGTAGTTTATAGGGTATCTCCATAATTGTTAGTGCTATCAAAAAAGTAATGTAGGTGTCATGTGCTCTTTTTGGGTCGAACTTAAAATGGTAAAATCAAAATTTGAAAATTTTCGCTCGCTTAAGAGATACGGGGGAAAATCAAAAAATAGATAGAGAAAAATAGTTTATACAGAGGTTTCTTTATATTGATTGTTGAATAATATGCCGTTTTCAGAATAAGTATACGGGGTCAGGTAAAAAGTTATCGGACCTAACCTTATTTTTTTTAAATGGAACACCCTGTATATTTTAATCTAAAAAGATACTATTTTAAAGTATCCTTTCAAATATATAGCACACCATGGATGATATTGGTTTCCTAGGCGATTTATTAAACTTTATTACTTTAAACCACAGTAGACCATGAAACAAAAGCTAATATAGTAGAAATAACTATGTTGACTATTAACATTTAACGTCAATTTAATTTTTACATATTCATTTCAGAAAATGACTTATCAATATTTTAAAAAATTTGATATGATATCAGTTTATATTGAAAATGGAAAAAACGAATAAATGGCGCTAGATATATATTTTGTTCGCTATGCGGGACATGGTAACCATTTAAGGACATAGTCCGAAGATTTGCGATGATTCCCGTTATTTTTTACCTTAATTATTTCGCTTCAAAGTAATACAGTTTATAAAAATCGCCTAGGAAACCAATATCATCCATGGTGTGTTATATATTTGAAAGGAGAATTTAAAATAGTATCTTTTTAGATTAAAATATACAGGGTGTTCCATTTAAAAAGATGAGGTTAGGTCCGATAACTTTTTACCTGACCCCGTATACTTTTTTTGAAAATTTCAGATTATTCAACAATCAATATAAAGAAACTTCTGTATAAAACATTTTTATGTATCTCTTTTAACTAAGAAAATATAGGGTAATTTTGAAATTGTCAATTTTTTGATTTTCCCCCGTATATCTTAAGCAAGCGAAAATTTTCTAATTTTGATTTTATCGTTTAAAGTTTGACCCAAAAAGAGCACATGACACCTGCATTACTTTTTGATAGCACTAACAATTACGGAGATACCCTATAAAAGTGTCGACACCCTGTACGTAATAATAGTAATAATTAAGGATCGAAATAGCAATAATAAGATCTTCAGTTTTTTCGAAACAAGAGTCAATTACAAGAACTTACTAGGGGTATTTTAATGACGATGGTCAATTTAAGGAACAAAAATCCGGAAATCCAGTAAGTGTTATATACCGCTGAACGTAGATTTGGTTCATTTTTCATAATTTAAAGAAAAACCGAGGCCCATATTTAAAAAAATAAAATTGATGATGGCGACTTAAAGACGAAACATGGCATTAAAGATCTGATAATGCCATCTCGTCGAACTAAGCCAGGAAAAAATAAATACCGAGACACAACAGTTTTTGATTTTTCAAAATATTTTGGAGGCCCTTGTATTTATTTTGATTTACATATTATTGGGCCCATAACTACGCAACTTTGCCACAATTTAGCTGACATCGTATTGCCGTTCCCGAAATCCCAATGATGAAGGTCGAATTTGTGACACCCTTTATTTTAAAGGTTTCTCATATTCGTAGATCGTAAGGATTGTATTATTTTTTAATAATTTATTATTGATTTGTTTTATTATTTGGTGGGAGGCAGCATAAATCTCTTATAAAATAAAACCTATTTCAACTATATTATAATTTGTTGATATGTGATCTTACTTCTAATTTTATTGATTTTGCTAAAAACTGAAGATACTTAAGGGTTTTTGTTATCTGTCCAAAAGGCAATATTTAAAGCTTGTTGTAACTTTTCAGAAATTTCGGTCAATCGGGTAAAGTAATATTTATACAATAAATCTTGAAGGCTTCCTTCCCATTATGTGAGTTTTTTTTATTTATTGGTTTACCATTTTTTTGAAAGAGAAGACTATGTTTCCTTTATTCATTTTATAATATTTGTATATTTAAAATTTCTAAGGAATTGATATTTGCCGAAATCAGCCTTAAGATCGAGCAATTTTTTCTTAAAATTAATTAACTATTATTTCTTCTGCTTTATTTTTTATAGTGCGGCATTCATATGTTAGAATAAGGCTATATGAACCAGTTATAGAGGATCATACATGTCTATGGTAGGTTAGACGTATATGGAAAAGGAGTAATTGAATCGTTTAAAAAATTTTGCTTCTAATATAAACGCAGCTTCGATATAAAATATTTTCGGCATTTCTACAGAAAGCTTATAGCAACTTTGCTATATATGGAACAATGTGTTTATTACATATTAATTCCTTAAAATAGCCTTTTAGTTCTAATATTGTTTCCTTATAACTTTCGTAACTATCTCGTACTGTTTCCGAGATAAAAAAATTTTTTTTTGAAAATTGCGAAAAGCACCTGGTTGAATCATTCTCGGGTGGCGTTGACTCCGAAAATCTCGTGTATGTGTGCATATACATGAAGAGGGTAGATATCTATCCATATTTATATGTACGATGTTTATGAGAATATACGTGAATATATTGATCATATTATTCGTAATACGTACCGGTCAGATACGACTTTTGGACTTGAAACATCACCACCTTGCATGGCTCGTATCTCGAAATCCTGTCATTATTTTTCATTGCGCCCATGGAGACATTTTATCAGGATAATACAATTCGTATGATGCAATACTTTTTAGTAAATTTGAGTGAAACACAATTTCCATTTAAAAACTGCGGGGTCCTTTGTGGTGGAAATTTACGAAAAGTAGAAATTTTGGTGGTAGTTTAAGGTAACCCAATGTATTTAATAAGGGAGATTAAAAAATTATTTTTTTTTATCTTGGAAAGAGATAAGTATAGGAAAAATATTTTTTTCTATTTTCGTTTCATATCAAGGCTAGTTCGCTACCGTTTTCAGTATCGAACTGAGCTATAGCTTCATATGAAACCGCTTTTTTCTTTCTTAAAGGTTGATAATGCGGTCATGTGGGTTTGGTTGCAGTAACAATTACTAACCTAACCTCACACCTGTCAAGTTTACTTCCTTTCTAAAGCTGAACACAGCAGCATAATATTTTACAAATACAGGGTGTTCCTTAATGACGTTCTAATATTTCAGGGTGTGATTCCTTAGGTCATTTTATAAAGAAAAGTTCATATGAACATATGTCCGCAACGGCTTAAATTCTCATCTACAGGGTGTTGAATTTTTATTTTTTAAATGGTTATTTTTTAATATCTCCAAAAGTGGTGTGTGTTAATAGGATATAGAACCACAAATTTTAGTTAGAAAAGTTATTCAATTGTTCCTCCAGTGGCCTCGCTGCAAACATGTCCTCTGATATTTTTTACAAAAAAGTACGCCACAGATATTTTTTGTGGATATTTTTTCTGATTAGCCTGGTCAATTCTACATGAAAATGGTTACATTTATTCCAGGATAACTAGATGTATGTATTCAAAAAGAATTCGTCAATACTGCTAAATGAAGCAATTTAATCAAGAACGGTGTCTGATGAGAAAATCTCAAGAGACCATTTTCATATAGAATTGACCAGGCTAATCAAAAAAAATATCCACATTGAAAAATGTCAGTGGCGTACCATATTTTTTTTGTAAAAAAATCAGAATACATGTTTGCAAGGACGCCACTGGTGGAACAATTTAATAACTTTTCTAACTAAAATTTGTGGTTCTTTATCCTATTAACACATACCAAAATTGAAAATGATATCTAAAGTACTTTCGGAGATATTAAAAAATAGCCATTTAAAAAATAAAAATTTAACACCCTGTAGCAAAAAATTTAAGCCGTTGCGGACATATGTTGCTGATTTCCATGCATAAAGCAACAGATGGAGGGAAAGAATTAAGAATGAAACCTGGCAACGTGAAGATTGCTACCTGGAACGTGAGAAGCATGTTCATGGCAGGTAAGACACACAACGCGATAAAGGAAATGAGAAGATTGAAGATCGATATCTTGGGGGTGAGTGAAATGCGTTGGCGGGGGTGTGGAGAATGCGACATTGATGAATATAAGATACACTATGCTGGAAATGAGAATGTCAACCACTACAACGGTGTTGCAGTCATCATGACAAAACAAATGGCAAGGTCAGTTGTCGCTTCTGTACCGGTTTCTGACAGAGTCATTTTATTACAACTCAGTTCGAGGCCAATTAATACCAACATAATACAAGTTTATGCACCAACATCCACTAGTAGTGACGATGAAATCGAAAGCTTCTACAGAGATATTGATAATGCTCTACGACTGGTAAAAAAAGCTGATAACACCATAATTTTGGGAGATTTCAACGCCAAAATTGGAACCGGACAATATCAGAGTATAGTGGGAAGCTATGGGTTAGGCTCTAGGAATGAGCGGGGTGATCGGCTCATTCAATTCTGCCAGGAGAATGACCTCATTGTATCGAACACCTTCTTCAAGTTACATCCAAGGAGACTATATACATGGCAGTCAGGAGCGGAGACGGAAGGCAGCATTGTAAGGAACCAAATCGATTTTATCCTGGTTAAACAACGATACAGAAATAGCGTAAGATCTGCTAAAACATACCCGGGCGCAGACATTGGGTCTGATCACAACCCCGTGGTAGCGACAATCCACATACGGCTCAAGAAAATCTTGAAAAAAAACCGTCAAAACAACATTGACCTAACATTATTGAATGAAGAATCTACCAAAGATTTGGTCCGCACTCAACTAAATGAATATCTGATAACAGAACATCCTAACGAACAAATAGACACAGATGCCCAATGGAGGAAAATGGAAACATCGATAAGGGAAATCTGCTGCAAAAACCTGAAGGGGAAAGCCCAATTCAAAAAGAAATCCTGGATGACGAACGAAATATTAGGATTGATGGAAGAGCGCAGAATTCTTAAGAACAACAAACAGGCGTACAAAAGTATCCAGAGAGAGATAAGGCAGAAAATCCGAGACGCGAAAACAACACACCTGACCAACGAGTGTAATGAAATAGAAGCTCTGGAAGCTGCACATGACTCCTTCAACATGCATAAAAGAGTCAAAGAGGCTACAGGTAAATTCAGAACAAGCAGAGGATCGGGTATACTCTACGACGAAAATGGAAAGATGATTCAACGAAAAGAAGAAAAATTAAAGGAGTGGGAGAAGTACATCAGAGATCTATTTGAAGATGATAGACCAATAACTCCACCGGAATTAACAAAGTATGAAGGACCTCTAATTACACTTACTGAAGTGGAATATGCCATAAAACGTTCCAAAAACCGTAAAGCAGTAGGACCTGACGAGATCCCCAGCGAAATATACAAATTAATCGATGACACTGAAGCATTAAAAGTGATAACAGAATTTTTCAATAAAATATACATCAGTGGAAAGTTGCCAAACGACTGGCTTAGATCCATATTTGTAACCTTGCCTAAGAAAACAACGGCTAAGACGTGTGCTGATTACAGAACAATCAGCTTAATGAATCACTTACTAAAAATATTTCTCAAAATTATTCATGGCAGGATCTATTCCAAGTGTGAGGAATACTTAAGCGAATCGCAATTTGGGTTCCGCAATGGCTTCGGCACAAGGGAGGCTCTGTTTGGGATCAATGTGCTGGCTCAAAGAAGTCGTGATATGTCAGTTGATGTATATGCATGCTTCATAGACTTCCAGAAGGCATTCGACAGGGTCAAACATGATGTATTGATAGAGACTTTAGAACATGTAGGACTGGACGGAAGGGATGTTAGGATAATTGAGAGTTTATATTGGAACCAAACTTCGGTGATTCGAATAGATGGCGATGATACACCAGAAGTAAAGATCAAACGGGGGGTAAGGCAAGGTTGCATCCTGTCGCCCTTACTCTTTAATGTATATTCTGAAAGAATATTTAAGGAAGCACTAAATGATATACAGGCCGGCATTATTATAAATGGAGAACTCATAAACAACCTCCGCTACGCTGATGATACGGTACTGTTGGCCTCCAGTCGGGAAGATTTGCAGCGTATAATGGATGCAGTCATCGAAAAATGCGCGGTGGCCGGACTCGGGTTAAATGTAAAAAAGACCAAAGTATTGGTAATTAGCAGGCAACCTAATATCATAGCTAACATAACGGTTGAGGGTGAACTGTTGAAGCAAGTAAACCAAATGAAGTATCTGGGCAGCATAATAACTAACAGCGCGGATAGTCAAACTGAGGTGAAATCGAGGATTGAGCAGGCTCGAGCAGCATTTGTAAGCATGAGTAGGGTCTTGTGCTGTAGAGATCTGAAGTTAACTCTGAGAATCCGACTCCTCAGATGTTGTGTCTTCTCCACCCTGCTGTACGGCATGGAAGCCTGGACTATAAACAAGTACGAAGAAAGACGACTTGAAGCCTTTGAGATGTGGGCCTACAGGAGAGTGTTAAGAGTTTCATGGACGGAAAAAGTATCCAACTTGGTAATACTCCAACGACTAAATAAACCCACTGAAATTCTTAACACCATCAAAGGGAGGAAACTGCAGTATTTCGGACATGTTATGAGAGGCGAAAAATATCGATTACTACAGAACATCATGCAGGGAAAAATTTCTGGTAAAAGGAAGCCGGGTCGCAGAAAGGCGTCATGGCTCAAGAATCTGCGGGACTGGTATGAACTCAACTCAAGCTCTCTGTTCAGACTTGCCGTCGACAGAGTAAGGATAGCCATGTTGGTGACCAACGTTCTGAAAGGACATGGTACTTGAGAAGAAGAAGGACATATGTTCATACGAACTTTTCTTTATAAAATGACCTAAGGAATCACACCCTGAAATGTTAGCACGTCATTAAGGAACACCCTATATATCAATTAAAGCTTTGCTATTTTCCTTAGGAGGAGTTAAAATCATCTTGGTTGATATTGTTTAATTATTTAAGAAAACTTTCATTTTTCGCGACTAAATTGTCAGCCATTTTGTCGCAAAAATTGAAAATTTATCAAAGTCTACTTTACGGCTATTTACGTACATACGAAGTGTTCCATTTAAAATAACAAACTTGCAAGTTTTCGGTAGAAGAGGCAACGCCGCAATGATGAAAATATTTTAGATCGATGCATCAGGTGCGTTTAAATAAGAGACAATTTTTTTGTCATAATCATATTACTGCTTTTCCATATACGTCCAACCTACCATAGACCATGAATCACCCTGTATTATTTCATTAATATACTATATTATTCTTATTATACTGACATAATTTATGTGCAATCGTCCTCTACTACTAACTAACACTTTATTTTATTCCTTTAAATCGAAAGCACTCTCTAAAATGTATGTATTCTATAGGTAAAGCTTATTAAAGGCTATTTATAGCTTAAACCATTTTCATCAAAACTCATTTGCTAAACGATAATTTTGCAAATTACATTTGGAATAATGCTTCTGCATCAAAACACTATTCAAGCGCACTCTCACAACAACTCAACAACACTTGTTTACAACACAAACACAATTGCAGGTTTAGACGTCATCTAGAATATATTATAGTGATTAACTTATCACTTCACTATCGACATTCTGCGGTTTCATAAGAACTTCAAAATAAGAAATTAGCATTTTTTATGCGATTCTTTGGCCAAGTCGGCAGTCGGCCGTAGAAGCACAAGAAACTTGATGCATTTTTAAAGTATTCTATTATTTCGTATAGACTTATTTTACTAAATTTTTCGACGTTACGTTTTACTATACCACTTCGTAGTTGGTATAAATTTATTTTAAAAAGTGAACAGTAAAAAAATGTTCTTTGCGTATTGATGTAACATATACCTACCTAGAACAAGCTATACTCTATCCAACGAACGAATGGAGGGCGTCACAACAATATCACATAACCTATAAAAGTTAGAATGTTTGTGCAGAGTTGCATTAAGGGTCGATTAATGTGCTCTTTTACTCTCATCTCATCTATTCCTTTGAATAGATCTTTAAAGACGCGGTAATATTCCAGTTAACACGTCAATTGACCCTCAAATTGATTTAAAAAATAGTTTTTTAAGGTTTATATTAACCTTAAGGCTACCATAGCTAAGGTCTAATTTAAGGTAACATTCAAACATCGGCCCTAAATCCAACGATGTAATGGAGAACAAGCTATACTATATCCAACGAACGAACGGAGGGGGTCAAAACAAATATCACGTGATCTATTAAAGTCAGAATGTTTGTGCAGAGTTGCATTATGGGGCGACCGGAACTTTATTAAATCTTTGAAAATATATAAACTGCATAATTGTTGGTTATATAACTTTTATGCATTTTTATAAAAATAGGAACATAAACGACATGCAAGTATGTAAAAATTAATGAAAATTTGAGTCACGAATAAGAGAACAAACGACTTTTACGTCACATCTTGTGTGCATTAGAGGAGCAGCATTTAGACAGGTTTGAACGCTACCGACGTAAAAGTCATTTGTTTTCTTATTCGTGACATAAATTACCATTAATTTTGATAAAAATGTATAAAAGTTATATAATCAACAATGTTGCAGTTTATCCATTTTCAAAAATTAAAGATCAAGTTCTGGTCGCTCCATAATGCAACTCTGCACAAACGTTCTGACCTTGATAGATCACGTGATATTTGTTTTGACTCTCTCCATTCTTTCGTTGGATTTATTGCCGATACTTGAATGTTACCTGCTTTAGTTAAGGTTAATGTAAACCTTAAAAAACTATGTTTTAAATTAAAAGATCTATTCAAAGGAATAGATGAGATGGGAGTAAAAGAGCACGCCGTCAATGGACACGTTAAGTGGAAGCTTACCACGTCCTTAAAGATCTATTCATTGAGATGAGAATAAAAGAGAACTTTAGTATACTATCAAACTTGTGTGAAGGATGACTTATCTCATTCTGTACCTTATGGTGATTTTGATATATCGGCCCTAAGGGCCCAAATTATACAAGTAATAAGATTAGCAAATAAAAACTTACACTTCCATTTAACTTTTCATGGATCAAAAGACGCCATCTAACGGTTCGGTCTTCAACTAAAACTTAAGTATTATTATAGACTATAATTCGGCTTCATATATCTTTAAAGCAAAACTAAGTTGGATAAAATCGGTTAATCGGAAGTTATCGAACTTTTTTTTCAACACGAATAAAATCTTTCCCCACACCTTATTTTAGGAGACAAACCAAAATGTCAATTAATAATAAAATAAATTAATTAATTAATATTAAAATAAATAATTTGTAGAGTGTTAATTGGAGAGTCCACATCAGTTTCCACTTGACATACCTCCACTATTGATTTTAAGAGATATTATCATTTTTTCATTTTGAATTAAAAATACGCCATCTAGCGGTAAAATTTCAAAGTTGAAAATAATTTTAATATACTTCCAGAGGTCATTTTTGTAATACGTTCTTTCACCGAAGGCTGTAGAACAAATCGTTTACGAGATACCGCCGCTCGTCGACCTTAACGGGACACCCGGTATACAAAATGTGATGAATTTATGTATTGTTTTTATGATTTTTTGGTACAAAATTTCATTCACCTATTTGTGTACTATATTAGGTTAACAATGAACCTAATTTTTTAAATAAATCGATTACACTAGAGTCTAGTGACTAGACGAAACAAACAAACAAACCCGAACAAAACCTCTTATTCGTCATTCGCCTTTTTTAAACCAAATCGTATTGAAAATCTTTGAAGAACATTTTTTCTAGTGTTGATCGATTCGGTTTAATTCAAGTTTTATGAATAACGTCAAGATTAATATCGAATTAAATAATTTTATGTTTGGTTTGTAAGATTTAGTACTTAAATTCTTAACACTTAACGCGACAATGTTTCTTGAAAAGGAAGAGTGAGAGGAATGAGAGGTAATATATATACTTTGCCTCGGTTAAAACAAAATTACTTAATCTGTATGAAAGTACGTACTTATAGTTCTTTGCAATTAAATGCACAAAAATAATGCAAAATTTTTCAGGAAATGCACAAAAATAATGCTAAATTTTTGAGTAATGAAAGTCGTCTGTAGTCCAATTCGAATTAAAAATTAATAGTAAACTATATATTAAGCTATTTGACTTAACTGTATCCTGCTGAACTGAAGTAGAATATAAAGAAATACTTGCCAAAGAAAGAAAATCTATAAAAATAAAATGATATGAAACTCTAATCAGCAATTAATGGAATGAATATTTCAGCTCAGTAAATTCACAAAATTTATAGCCAAAGTAAATTTTTCATTCATTTTAGTATCTAACCATGAATATACAGGGTGTCCTTGGATGGGCTTACCTATACCACAAATTTGCCTAATTTTTACTTTCTCGAAAAAAAGTCATTCTTCATAAAAAAAAAATTGCTTGTCATTGGAAAATTTACTTTCTGCATACAGGAAAGTCGAAATATTCAAAAATATTTATTTTACCTAAGGTTGCCTTAATTTTTCGTTTCCAAGAAAAATGCCATTAGGATATCTTCGTTAAAATTGATTTTTCCGTCACAATTCAAGAATTTAAAGAAAATTTATTTATAATTTTTTTTTTTAAACTGAATTCTAAGTAATATTTATTAAATTAGAATTTTACTTAAAAAGTTTTTATTGAACGTGAAAGTCCCCAACTTCTACACACTTTTCTAGGCGCCTTATAAACTCACTATGAACAGAATAAATCATCTGTTGATTTACATTTCCTAATGGAAAATTTCTTTAAAAACAAATAATTATTACATTTAAATTCATTTGTGATATAGGTAATTCCATCCACGTCCAGTATAATATGTTTTCCAGGAAACAAAATTATAGGAAATACGATAAAACTATCATTTTTTAAATTTAAAATTAAATAAATTATTTTTCCGTTCAGGTAGTGGGATAATTATATAATAGTTATTTATACCAAAGAAAAAGCTCGATCGTCGCTAAATTTAAGGTATTATGATAGTTTTATTTATTCAAAAATTGGTAACTAAGCACCTAGTAGAAATCTAACAATTTTCTGCTTATTTACGTAGTTTTTGGCGGATAATCGTATTATCGAACAAAATAAATACCTTTTCATTTCACGTTTCAAACTTGTCACCTGCCAGATAAAATCTGAAGGGGGGATAAATAAGTCAGAAATATCCCCCAATCTCCCTCCTCCTTAAAGTTGAATAAAACATCAGCCGTTTTTCGCATTGTAACTTGTAATAATCTAAAAGCCGCAACCTTTAGAAAGCTATAGATGGATGTAGCAGAATTTTACGTCCAGGATGTAATAGTATATTATTTAACGGACGGTAATGTAGATGTGATAAATTACAGCACTCGCCTGCGGCTCGTGCTATAAATGTCATCTGCGTGAGTTATGACCATTACCGCAAGTTGAATACTATACTTTATCTACGACTATAACAATAAATACTATGGTACAAGTACGGAGAAAGAACTTTATTCACAAATCTTGATAGTTACCTATAACAATGCAAAACAAAAATTAAGTTGTGATTACTCATTTTGCTTATTAATAAAATTAACTAGAGTAGAAAGTCCATAGAGACAATGCTTTATATTTAGTGCTAAGTTCGCTAAAATATACCAAAAGTACATTTTCTGTAAACCATGACTTTATGTTCTTACTGCTACACCAATCTTGAATATTTTTGTATACACCTTTATGTTTGTTTTTGGGGCAATAAATTCTGTATGGTTACATTAGCTACTTACGTTATTTCTGGAGGTGTACATAATAATTCATCTTCACTATCTGAATTCATCTTTTTCAGCACAAAATTTACAATAATTAGGTATTAACTTAATTTGAAAACGTCAAAATTATTCAAGTGACATTACTCCCCTTAATAACAATAATGGACTGTTTCCTTTCGGCCAATCGGCTTGTACAGAAGTACAGAGCCACCTTTATATTCGGTTCGTAAATAATTCCAAGAATATTTTCCGATTTATTATAGTGAGTTATAGTAGTGAGTTATGTTGTTTCTTTATAGATACTATTAATTACGCAAAAGCAGTTGAATAATTAATATACAGTGAGTCCCAGAAGAAATGTCTAAATTCATTTAAAATTCAGCGGTAAGTTTTTTCAAAAAACGCTCGTACCCGTCGATTTTGATTTTTTAATTTTTTTTTTGTGGTAATTTCATGTATACAGGGTAGCTCAAAAATAAGTTACGACCATCAACTTCATTTTTTCAAATGAAAACATATATTTTTTATTTCATTTTTGAATTTTGCATTGAATTCTAAGCATGTTTCATGTACCATGCCCTATACATAAACTCAACAGTTATTGAAAAAATTAGGATTGAACATATCTATAAGTAAGACCTGTTTATTAAAAAAAAACACAACAAAATCAAATTAAATGTTGAAAATATGCGCCATTTACGGCTTGACAATATCCAAGACGATCAATAAACTCTCTTTGCACGTTTCCAACCATTTCCGGAGTTATGACAAGCACTTCTCTTCGGATCCTTTCTTTCAACTTCTGCATATTGTTTGGCCTGTTAACAAATACTTTTGATTTGAGGTAACCCCACAAAAAAGTCCAGCGGAGTTAGGTCTGGCGACCTAGCAGGCCATTCGATAGCTCCTCTCCTTCCAATCCACCGATTGGGAAAGGTTTCATCCAAAAATGTGCGCACAGTGGCCGCATAGTGCGGAGGAGCACCATCTTGTTGGAATATCAGTTCTTCGTCAGGGGAGTCTGGATCCAATGGATTCAGAAATAAAGCCACTAATGCTGGAATTAATTCTAGTTGGAGAAATTCGAGATATACTTGTCCAGTTAAAGACTGTTCAAAGAAAAATGGACCAATTACTCTTTCGCGTACGATTCCACACCAAACATTTATTTTCTTAGGGTACTGGCTGTGAACCTCTATCATCCAATGCGGATTTTCTGTTGCCCAATATCGACAATTTTATCTGTTCACATTACCATTCAAATAGAACGTAGCTTCATCCGAAAAAATAATATTTTTTACTAAATTATTATCTAGATTGCACATATTTTGCATGCGTCCGCAAAACTCACTTCGCCTATCGAAATCATCTTCAAATAACTCATGCACTGGAATAACTTTGTATGGGTGATATTTGTGCTTTTGAACTACTCGGTGAACAACAGATTTCGGCATGTGTAAATCGGCCCCAATGTGCGACAGGGGAGTACATGGATTTTCTTCCAAGGAAAGCAAAACGTTAAGTTGTTCATTTTCATCTCGAGTAGGACGACCAGATTTAGGCAAATCTCTAACATGACCGAATTCTCTAAACTTAGCCTCTATTCTACTCACCATCTTTTGACATATGGGAGGACGATCAGGATGGATTTCATTAAATAATTGGGCTGTTTCTATTTAAGTACGTGTTTTATCACCAAACCCAACCATGCATAGAATTTCAATTTTTTCCCGTTCCGTTAACTTCACCATTATTGTGAAAACCGCAACTTTGAAACTTCGCTCGACAATAATTATACTTATTTGAAATAAAATTGTCATACAGTTTCTATGGAAATAAACGGTGATAGTGAGACAGTACACTCTTACTTATTATGGAGCCCAAAATGCCATATTGCAAGAAGATTTGATAGATCGTTGGATTCCCTAAATAATATGTTCAATCCTAATTTTTTCAATAACTGTTGAGTTTTTGTATAGGACATGGTACATGAAACATGCTTAGAATTCAATGCAAAATTCAAAAATGAAATAAAAAATAAATGTTTTCATTTGAAAAAATTAAGTTGATGGTCGTAACTTATTTTTGAGCTACCCTGTATACATGAAATTACCACAAAAAAAAATAAATTAAAAAATCAAAATCGACGGGTACGAGCGTTTTTTGAAAAAACTTACCGCTGAATTTTAAATGAATTTAGACATTTCTTCTGGGACTCACTGTATAATTTAATAGGCGTAGATAAACATTTTTTTTTACGACAGACCAGAGAATATACAGGTTGTTTTTTAGTAACATGCTAATATTTAAGGAGGTTATTCTTGGGTCCATTTTCAGAAAAAAATACTTCATATGAACATATGTCCTAAACGTCTTAACTTTTGTTGTACAGGGTGTTAAAGATTTTCAAAAAATCTCTTTTTTATTAATATCTGTGATACTGCTCTAGATATTTTTGTGAAATTTGGTGCACACTTTCTATTCATCAAGAGGCATTTTATGATTTATAACATATTTTTTTTTATTCCGACCAGTGGCGTTCGCGTGGCAACTGCCCTCGACATTTTGGCAGAAAAGAAATGGTACGCCACTTTTTCGTATAGAAAAAAGAAATTCATTAATTTGTACTCTGTTATGAAATTAGGTATTAACAAAGATTTAAAAGGATCTAGTAGGTAAGAAGCAGATTTTGTTTTTTAAACATAAACAGTTTTGACAGTTGTCTGCATAGTCTAGTATTTAAGTCATTAACCTTAACAAATTATTTAAGAAACTTTAACACCTCTCAAAAGTTCAGTCGTTTAGGACATATGTTCATATGAAGTGTTTTTTTCTGAAATGGACCCAAGAATAACCTCCTTAACTATGAGCATGTTATTAAGAAACACCCTGTACAGTCAGTCACTGTCACGATATATTAATATTTCGTACGATAAGGAAACGAGTCTATGTTATTGTTTCATTGTTTTGATAACGCAAATAATATTTATTATAGTTTAAAACTATCATAGCGGTCATAAAAAACACATTACTTGACTGGAATGTGTTTTGCATTTTGAAAGTTCGTTCCAGAACGCACTTGTGTTGTCTTATAATATAAATTACTGGTACCTAGAAATAATCGGATTGACACTTGATTGATATATATTTTAAAAGTTTACTTGTAATGATAGTTTTCGAAAAAAAAATTTTATCGATGACTCTAGTTGTAGGATAAAAAACCTTGTTGATTATAATATTATAAACGGACTATCATCTGTAACATCTTGTATCCTCTGCACTCTTTTAAAGCACACTTATGAATAATTTTCGCACCTTTAAACAAACACTTCCGTAAAGTCTTATAATAAGGTTAAACTACTAACCCTAATTGTTTAGCTAGACGATTCCATCTTAATTTAAAATCTAAACTATTATTATCAATTTTTTGTGGTAGTTTGTTATTAAAAAGTTAATGAAATATTAATTACAGACTGAAAGAACTGACATATTTCTACAATTGAATGTCGAAAATAAAATAAAAACTTTTATTTAAAATGGAGCGCCCGTGTATTTTCTATTATATGAATATCCTGATTTTAAAAATATTTACTTTGGTTATCTTTACAATTTCAATTTTCACAATATTTATAATTAAACGTTTTTAATGCATAAGGGTCATTATTTTACAAACCGCAAGCTTTTTAACCTTGACATTTTAGATTCTTCCGAATTTTTAAACTTATTTATTACTAAATTAGCTGATACGTATTTCTGAAAAAAAAATTTTTTCAAAAATATCCACACATAAATTTTTGATAATTTGGTGGTTTTTCTCCAATCTTCTCATATTTGAAATTTAATATCTTCAGTTGTACTGATCAGATCCATATCGGTCTTTTTTTATTTTATACTTTGTAACGTTAGCATTCGAAGTGCATTAAGAAACATTGTAATTGCGAACAAATAAAATATAATAACGATTTAATTATTTAAATAATTTTAACATGGTCTTAACCCACCTTAAATTAATTTTAAAAATATCATTTTGTTCTTCATCCTCTTATCTACAAAACCCATTTTACGAAAAATTGGTACCTCCCGTAGAATGCACCAACGCGACGGGTCGAGGCCTCTATAATCGAGCTCGGTGCATTGTATATCATTAATATTTCCATCCTCTGCATCGTTCGAAAGCGTAGTGCTGTCACTCTTCGATCCGTCGCGGGCTTAATGACCTGCGATCGAAAATATTTAATAACTTCCGAACTAAAAGAGGTACCACTTTCCCATAAAATGGGTTTTGTAGATAAGAGGATGAAGAACAAAATGGTATTAAATTGAATTTAAGATTGGTTAAGAGCATGTTAAAACTATTTAAACAATTAAATTGTTCTTATTTTTCATTTATTCACGATTCTTCTTCTTCTGGTGCTTTATCCTCGGCGGATGTTAGCTATCATCAACACAATTTGAGCCCTGTTAACGGCCCGTCTAAATAAAGTGGTTGTATTGACTCCAAACCATTCCCTAAGGTTCTTGAGCCAAGAGGTACGCCTGCGACCAGGACCCCGTCTGCCTTCTATCTTGCCCTGCATAATGTTGTGTAGTAGTTTGTACCTTTCGCTACGCATTACGTGACCAAAGTATTGCAATTTCCTCTCCTTAATGGTAATCATCACTTCGAAATCCTTATTGAGATATTGAAGAACGTCCATGTTCCTTACCCTGTCGACCAAAGATATTCGGAGTATTCTCCTGTAGCACCACATTTCAAAAGCTTGGATCCGATCGCTAGAACTTTTTGTTAATGTCCAAGCCTCCATGCCATACAGGAGAACTGAGAAGACATAGCAACGAAGCAGTCGCACTCTTAGCATCAAGGGCAGGTCTCTGCAGCATAAAACTTTCTTCATTTTATTGAAAGCAGCTCGACTCTGTTCAATTCGAGCCCTAATTTCCGTGGAAGATTCCCAGCGGTCATTTACGCAAGTACCCAGGTATTTAAAGCTTGAAACCTGTTCGATTAGTTCCCCGTTTACTCTTATCGCCGCTTTACATTGCCCCGTTTACTAATTGTCATCACTTTGGTCTTTTTGATATTTAATTTTAGGCCTGCTTCTTGACTTTTTTCATTTACGCATTCCATTAACATTTGCAGATCATCGGCACTCGCTGCCAATAAAACTGTATCGTCTGCATAGCGTAAGTTGTTTATCGTTCCTCCGTTTAGGATTATTCCTTGTCTCTTATCTCTCAGTGCTTCCGCAAACACCTCCTCCGAGTACAGATTGAAAAGTACAGGCGAAAGAACACACCCCTGTCTCACTCCTCGCTTGATTTTGATCTGTTCGGTCTTACTATTCTCCACAGTTACTGATGCTGTTTGCCCCCAATACAGATTTGCAATAACTCGAATGTTTTTTCCATCCAGACCAATCTTCTGTAGCAATCTAACAAGCCGTTCATGATTGACACAATCAAAAGCCTTCTCATATATTCACGATTACATTTTTTTTTTAGTACACTTCGAGAGGTAACGTAACCAAGTGTAAAATAAAAAAAGAACGGTGTTGATCCGATCAGTACAACTGGAAATATTAAATTTCAAATATGAGAAGGTTGGAGAAAATCCAGCAAATTATCAAAAATGTGTGTGTAAAAATTTTTTCGGTAGATACTTATGGATATAGATAAGCCTAAATTTATATCGATAGTAGCTAGAATATTGGCCTAGATCTCTATTTCGATATCCTTTTCAGATCGTAATAGTTTATTTATGCGGTTTTTTTTTTCTTTTTTAAGGTTTGTAATGCGATCACGTATGTTTGGCTGCAGAAACAATTAGTAAACTAACCTCATTTAAGTATCTACTTTCTATTTAAAGCTGAACACAGCACTATAATATTTTACAATTATATCAATAAAGCTTTGCAATTTCCGTTAACTTAGAAGGAGTTCAACTAAAATCATCTTGTGTCATATTGTTTAACTATTTAAGGAAGTTTTCAATTGTCAATACAAAATGGCAGACACGGATAATTTAGCAAAGGCTACTAGGATAAATAATTTGATAGTATTACGAACATAATATTTAGACATAAAAATTAGCAAAATTTATATGACATATATTTTTTTAAATATTGATTTTTTTTAGTTAAAAAAGACGCAAAATAGAAAAAATAGTATAAAGAACATATTTTTACAATTGTCAAGAACATAGAAATTATACAGGGTGTTCCATTTAAAATAACATGTTGATGAAAATCATTCATTCTTTTGGAATATTGAATCCCCATTCTGGAAAATTCTAAAGATTCAGTCAAAGTCCTAAAATCTTTGTATTTACAATTTCTGGATAGATATTCCTATAGTGAAAGCGTGCAGTGTCTAAAATATAACCATATTATAGAGGCTCATATATGTTTTCTAAACTGCCTTATTCTAAGACGACTTAGATCTAGATCTACAGGGTGTATCACTAAGCTGTCTGGCTTCGCCCAAACTATTCAAAATAGAAAAAAGCTCATTACAAAAGTTAAAGAGTTTACTAAGATGCATAACCCGAAAATATTTTACAACCTAAAAAATGGGACTGATTAAAAATTATTTTTTTTAAATAAGATACCCGGTATATTTTTCCAAAATTTGATTTATTAGAACAAAAGCTTTACAGCCAGCCGTATTAAATTTTTTGAACTGAAATGCAGCGTTGTCAAGTAATAAATTTTTTTTTTTAAATTTTAGTAATTTTTAAGGGTAATCATAGTAACCTGTTGACACAACCTGAACAAATACAATTTACATTCTAGCTACCCTAAAGTACGTAATATCGATCTATGCTACTATTATTTAAATCTCTTGTACAAAGCGTTTTTTAGAACTTGGACAACTCAACGATTTTAAATATGTTTTAATTTCGTATTTTTTTTAATAGGACACCCTATATATTTTTAGGCATATGGATGCATCTTCCGAATACCTTCCTTTTTTGTCAAATATGTATGTCCTATACCTAAATCTTATAACTTCTGAAATATTTTAAGATTTGTCTAAACTCTAAATGGGAAGTTCTGATTACATAATTTAGTCAACATTGCTTTGGAACAAAAAATAAATAATTTTCCTAACGCAGCTGTCAATATTAAATTAGATCATGATTACCAGTTCCTCTTTTAAAAAAATCATATTTTCTTATCTCGATAAAGATAACTGAAGAAATTCCACTCTAAGCAGTAATAAAGCACAAAACTTGAGAAAACTGATTTAATAATGCGCTAAAGAAAATTATTTATTTTTTATTCCAGGCCAATATTGACTAAATTATGTAATTAGAACTTCTCATTTTTATCTGAGTTTAGACAACTCTTAAAATATTTCAGAAATTATAAGATTTAGATATAGGACATATTTAACAAAAAATAAAAGTATTCTGATTCCATATGCCTAAAAATATATAGGATGTCCTTGCGGAATCGATAGATGAGGGTCTGCAGACTGATGTAATATATTTGGATTTTTCAAAGGCGTTTGACCGGCTTGATCACTCTATTTTAATTTCAAAACTTAACAGATACGGTTTCTCACAGCCTTTAATAGCGCTTATCAGGTCATACCTTTCTGACCGCCGTCAGTATGTAGCTCTTCACGGCTATAACTCTGGTAACTATACAGCCAGTTCTGGAGTCCCACAGGGTTCTGTACTGGGGCCGTTACTTTTTATTCTCTTTATAAATGATATTGGCTTAGAGCTAACTGTTGAGTTCTTGGTATATGCGGATGATATTAAAATATTCAAAGTGATTAGAAATATCAATGACTGTATTATTCTTCAAAACAACTTAGATCTAATTAATAATTGGTGCTTGGAAAATAATCTTCAGCTAAACATTGAGAAGTGCAACGTTGTATCATTCACAAACAAACTTTCTGTCATTAAACATGACTATGTACTTAAAAATACAGTTATCTCCCGCTGCGACTCATTCTGCGACCTGGGAGTAGTTTTTGACTCAAAACTTTCTTTCGTCCCTCATATAAATAAGGTAGTGGGTGAATCTCTGCGGGGTTATGGGTTTATTGTGCGCTGCACAAGAGATTTCAATAACAGTGATGTCTTGAAGACATTGTACAATTCATATGTACGGTCCAAGTTAGAATATGCTGCAGTAATCTGGGCTCCTGAGTACAGTGTTCATATTAATGCCATTGAAGGTGTTCAAAGAAAGTTCTTAAAATATCTTAGCTTTAAGAGAGACGGAATATATCCCATTCAGGGTTTTCCTCAATCCAGGTTACTTGAGGAATTTAATTACGGATCTCTCAGTGATCGCCGTGATTACCATCTTTTGATTACTTTGTTTAAATTGTTAAACAATCAGTTGGATTGTATGGACATTTTGACGAAGCTTAACTTCAACGTGCCGCGCTTAGGTTCACGGCAAAACATAACATTCTATTTACCATGTCCAAGGACAAATATTTTGAAGTTTTCTCCTATTTTTAAAATGTGTGACAAATACAATAAACACAATGAATTGGATTTTTTTAATTGCTCGATAAACATAGTTAAAAAGCTGTTGCCTCACTAAACTGCTTTTCAATTATATCATACGGTTTGCATATTTTTTTGTTTATTGTAAGACTAAATAAGTTTTCAAATTTGTAATATAATGTGTAAAATTTATCTTATCTTAAGTTCAATTAAGATTATGTGCCTATATCTTTTGCCCTGCCTTGTAGTTGGGAAATGTTCCTGTAAGGCAGGTAAAGTAAATAAATAAATAAATAAATAAATAAATAAAAAAAAAAAAAATTAAAGCATATATATAATCGTAGAGTTGTCCAAGTTCCAACGTACGCTTTATATAAGAGATTCAAAAAATAATAGCATAGATAGATCTCCCTTACTTTATGATAGCCACAATGTAAATTGTATTTGTTCAGGTTATATTAACAGGTTGTTGTGATTTTTATATCGTATGTACACTTATAAATTACTAGAATTTCCGAAAAAAATTAATTATTTGACAACGCTGCATATCAGTTCAAGAAACTAAATTACGGTTGGAAATTTTGGAAAAATATACCGGGTGTTCCATTTAAAAAAAAAAATTTTATTCAGAGCCACTTTTTATGTCTACGTTGTGAAACATTTTTGGCTTATGCATTTTAGTAGGCCCTTTCTTTTATTTTTTTTCTCTCTTTAATAGTTTAGGCGCTATTGACGCTAGACACAAGGTGCTGACATATCCTGTATAATAATCATACTTTACTTAAATATTTTTTTCTAATTTAGAAGTTTAAGATATATTTTTAATAATTACAGCATACAACATGGTGGCGTGTAGAATTTCTGACGCTAGGAATGGGGGTGGCGCCACCGAAAGCCAAGTGCCTTTGAAAAAGTAAGTTTGGTTTACTTTATAAGCTTTTAATATTCAGTAATGGATATGTTTATTTTATATCTGTAGAGTATTCCACATAATCTGCTTATCGATTCGACGTTAATCAATATTTGACTTTAATAACTATTGGATTGAGTTATTTGCTGAAGATCCATTATGGAAATTAAGTAAATAATACCACAATATGTACAGCGTTATCAGTTTAGTTTGTCCCACTTTCAAGAGCCTGTAACTTTTTTGTATTTTGAGTTAGAGCGCGTTCATTCAAAAAATAAGATGTAGCATTTTTAGCCAAGTTTCTATGAGTGTTGTCTAAAATGACAGTAGGTGTCATATGTCACACCGAAAAGCAATTATTATTTTTTTTTTAATGGGACACTATATATCAGAGGCGCATTAGATAGCGCCTTTTCTTCCGATCTCAAAAATATAACACACATATGCATTCTTTTCTTCTTTCCATCAAACATTGATAAAAATATTTAAAAATATATTATTGTTAAAAAGCAGCAAGCTAAGCAATTGTTTTGGTTGCTATGGATTTTATCTTCATTTATTTTTCAGTCTGTCATTCTCAGTATTATTAATTTATTTTTTATGTAAAAACCAACTAATATGAGATATTATTATTCGATGGGGGAAAAGTGTTTTATGTTTGATATTTTTCGTCAAACGGGCAGTGCAACCTTAGCACTTAGAAGGTATAGGCTTCAGTTTCCCAATAGACGAGTTCCTTCCAATTATAATAATTTTCGAAGGTTCCTTACTGGCCCACGGTATTTGAATATGCTGCAGGAGGAAATTGAAGTTCGCTTAGATAATTTATCCATTCTAACCGTAAGAAATTTAATATGGCATCATGATTGAACGCCGCCACACAGTGTAGCTTCAGTACTGCATATTTAAATGGATTGGAAAATCGGGTGCTATAAAATGGCCGCCGAATAGCCCAGACCTAACACCCTGTAATTTTTTCTGTTGGGTTATATAAAAAAATACACCGTGTTATTCGTTGAATGAACTGTATATTAGAATTGAAAACGCCATCCTTCAGATTCAAACTAATAGAGAAGTTTTATTAAAAATTAGTAAACGAAAAAGTGTAAAATGTACTTATCAACTTTAAGTTTTATTGTAAACATCCATGCAGTTTGCCAAGTTTACACAAGAAAATATGTTTTAAATGTTGTTGAATAGTGGAATACCCTACATATATGACCTAATTGTTTGACATAACTAAATACTGCGGTAAAACTCTTTTATCGACATACAATGAGGAACGTAAGTTCGTCAAAAGTATGAAAGCCTAGAACCAAAAATAGTAACGAAATAAGGGCGCTTTTAGTGTCTAACCTCAAGCTGACTTAACACGCTAATACAATGTCATATGTTCGATTCTTGAGAGTTTACTGTGTTTATTAAGTCAGTGAAAATTGTAAAAATGTTGCTTGAACCTCCATACCTTAAAGTAAGTAAGAAAATCAGTTAACGTTAATTTAATTTTACACGAATTTCATCTCCTTAGCGTCAATTTGGGAAACCATTTCATATACAGGGTTGGTCAATGAGAACGAAACAGTAATTTACGTTCACAAATTTTATCTTGGCCTCTTTGCTTATCAAAAATAATTTAGCGTAAACTATAGTTCAATTTTTATTCGCTCTCTCTCTCTTCCAGTATATAATCTTAAAAATGTGATTTTTTTATTGTAAAGTGAACGCTTTTAAAGAATATTTGCAATCTTCTAGGTTTAACCCCCTGATAGTCGTAGATCTTACCCTTGAAATTTTAAATGGGAAGGGCCAGTGACACATCATTTTAAAGACCGATCTTTCCAATAATAAAATAATTTATTATTTTTTGAGTATTACTTTTCAAGAAATCGCGTTTCAAAAATGGACTTTGTAGGATGCCCGTGCTGGTATTTACTCCTATTCCTCCTCGAGCAGCCTATGGTTCCCTTCTGTGGACTGCATCTGATTTATGGAGCTTTAGATACATATAACTAAACTTCATCCTTTTCTTCAATGTGGTTTATTTTTTACAATATCAACAAAACTAAAACTACTATTTATATGGCATGAAAATCGCCCTGAACTGACAAAACTTATATTAATTTCTTCTACCTTGTCAATCCTATAATATAATTAAAAATATTATTGGATTGACTCCTCTAGAGAGTTAGTAATCCTTAGCCAGAGTGATATCCTTACGAATTCTTTACCGTCTAAAAATTTACATGATATAAGTCCATTTTTATAACGTGATGTTTTGGAAATTACTACACAAAAATAATAAATGATGGTATTATCGGAAATATATTTAAACCACCTTTAAAATGATGACCGCCCTATCCATTCACCCTCCGAAAGGGTAAAACTATGAAGGTTGCAAATATTCTTTTAAAATGTCAACCTTCACAATTAAACTGATGTATCTTCACGAATTTTACCGATATTTGCTTGAAGCGAGTATTAGCAAATTATGGTTTACCTAAAATGGCCGAATACGGATATCACAAAAGGTATGTTCTCATCGCCTCCTTGATAAAACACATCTATTTTACCTTTAAGTCTCATTCCTTTTAGATATAGATACAACAAAATGTTTCCGATTAATAAATTAATAAAAGAGTCTTATCGCTGGTTCGATTATAACGCTCCTAAAACTTTTTAACTAGGATTAGTAAGCTATTTAACTACGTAACTCATTAAAACTTATTTAATTTAATATGCACTAGATTTGCTAGCCATTATTGAAACTTTTAATGGGTTGAATTAGTGGTTATACTTAGAATAATTGCTTATTTGAGGGTGACTTTAGTTAAGGTATTTATAAATTTGCCATGACACTATACTTTATGCAAATAACAATAACCGAAATAATTTTTTGCGGTCCAACTTTGTCCCCTTCCTGGTTTTGAGCTTAACGTAGGCTGCGAACTAAAATCCTCAGTCATCGTACCCCCCAAGGGAGTATAAACCATTGGTTTTACACATCATGACCTACTAATTGGGGAGTGTGAATCCACGCACCTCATGGGACAAGCTCAATCTGATTTGACGTGGTTAGCGGCCTGAATGGGGTGAGACGCCGGACAGTACCACCACTTAATTTAGTATAGAAGTTCACAATCTTCTTAAGCCAAAATGAAAATTTGGCCTGTTTTGGTTTTGAAAATTAAAATAATTTTCGATTTATTCAAAACTTTTCTGCCCGTCCTGTATAGATTTTGAATATTGCATTAGAGGCCGTTTAGTATAACTTAAGTAGGTTTAAGGGGTTGAGGGTTAAATCTTCGTTCGGAATAAACGGAAATGTGCGTATACAGGGTGTGAAAAAATTAAGGAGGTGAATCCTCGCCTTATTTTAAGACAGAAATGTGGTATACAAGTTTTTGGCATGTCGCTTCGTTTTCGAAATACAACGTGTTAAAAAATAGTGTATTTTTCATTTTATTAATTAATGCCAAACGAGATTATAATGATATTTATTAAAGATAAAGGATTAGAGCGCTTTACTTTGGGTCAATTTTCAATTTTACAATTAATTCATTCGACTGCGTATTATTGATGGTTTTGATACGATTCGCGCCAATCCCGAAATTTTCCAACGCGTAAGAGGCAATTTAGCACGTCGGCGTCGTGTACATGGGTGATTACTGGCTCATGGAGGACATTTGCAGCAATTTATTTGACTTTTGTTCATACGAGTTCACTATTCAAAGTTTTTAAATCATATGCATTATCAAGTCATTGGCATTAATTAATAAAATGAATAATACAATATGTTTTTAACACCCTGTATTTCGAAAACGAAGCGACATGCAAAAAACTTTCATACCACATTCTCGTCTTAAAATAAGGTGAGGATTCACCTCCTTCAATTTTTCAGAGAATTTAGAAAACGCCCGTATAATACATTACACCAATTAATTATCGAATATTCTAATTAATAAGCTGTTATTTCGTTAATATAATGAACCAATTTTAATATTATATTACTGCTTTGTTAACATACAGATTATTTTACAAATTGTCATTACTTATTGTCTAATATCATTCTACTTTTATTCTTGCACCTGGGCAACTAAATGTCTGTTTGTGCCAAAATTCTATTTAATCTTTAATAAATCATTACATTACAATTTATATATTTTATCTACCTGTAACAGAGTTACATAAGTGATCTCTCAAATATTTGAGCAGTTTTGAATATAAACATTATACATTTATTACTAAAAGTCTTAACTCGATTTATACTTCTAATTGTTGTAGGTAAAATATTATACAATCTTGTAGCCAAAATATTAAAATATATTATATTTAAAGTTGATGAACATGATCTATTAATATTAATATAATCATATAATAAGATATACAAATTTTGTATATTGAAAATTTTCTCATTATACAATAGACTAGTATATAGTTTACCTTTTTTGTGAATTGCCTCAGAATCTAGTTCTGTTCAACCTGCAATGGCTTTAATATACTTTTCCTCTTCCACACCACGCTACCATAACGTAGTATAGATTCCACCAAGGATTTGTAGATCAACATAGTCAAAATTTCCCTCAGGATATAGAATTTATACACCAACTTGCGAACCTTTGACGCCACGTTATTGGTGTGCCCATTTAAGGTTTTGATCTACAACTACTCCAAGTTGTTTTGTTTGACTAGATGATCATATCACATCATCTATGATTAATATTTATACAACAAGAAGGTGGCCTATTTATCATTTTGGGGGAAAAACTACATACTGCGTTTTTTTAGGTTTAGGGAGAGTTTAAAATGGGAGAATTTAAAATGGTGAATAGAAAATAGATTCTAGTGTTTACGGCAGATCAGTTTACGTCCTGATACGTTCAATTATATGGGGTAGTGCATAAACTCTAGATGTATGCTAATTCCTAAAATTTTAATGTGACATAAAACATAAAAAAATAAAAAATAAATTTGTAAACTGCTCTCTGGTATAATATACCTATAACTAGTTTTTTCCTTAATTATTATCACTGAAGGGCAATGCCAGTGATGAATAGAATGAGCTTAGTTGGGCTATCAATGATTTAAAATGTGCATCTAATCGAGAATGAAGCACTAGGAAGGAATGACCTTTACAGGAAGGACACATTTGCATTATGAATTGATATTTGCTTAAAGTATAGTGAAGGTATGTGTAAAAATGTTTAGCGTATGAGCCATATAAATGATTTTTACTTGTAGGACGGTTGAGTCCGAGTCGTACCGTGATTACGAGAGCGTGTTTATAATTCCTGGGACAAGCGTTGACACGAACCGTAAGCTGCAGTTTTTCGGATCTCGTTATTGCCTGCGATAACATTTTACAAAAAAAATTGTGTGTTTAAAGAAATAATTTTATTCTTATCGAAGCAGTTCCTATAAATATCATTCATACGTTACTATCTGTTTCTCTTGCACACTGCATAAGAGTAATAATTTAAATAATCAATGAAATATCTATATTTAGGTTGTCGCAATTTATAGCGAGATTCTTTAGAGATACGTAGAGTCACGGAATATAGTTTTCTAAGTCCTATGATTTATTATTGTTAATCTTTCGACCTATGGTCTAAATTATTCTAAATTTACCAGCACATCGTATTTTTGGACAATTTTTGCATCGTGCGATATTTCTTAGTTGCTTGAGGGTTATTTTGAGCTAATATACGATTTGTATGACATAGTTCTAGCGCCATTACCATATAGAAGTTACTTAATAAGTGTATAGACTACGAGATAGATGTACTTTCTTTCTCGCTGCAAATTTCTAGTAGATCTCAAATTGTTGACTTTAGTTATTCTAATATAAATATTTTTCTTGCAGTAGCCGATTACATGCTATTTAAAAGAAACCTGAACATTCTCTTCATACCTTCTTAATTTGTGTACAGCTTGTCGTTTCGTTCTGTGGCTGCCAAAACGATTTCAAAAATGCAGACGAAATATTATCGATGTTGTCAAATTACTTAAAATGTAATAAGTTTTATGAAATTCACTATTTATACCTCCTATGAATACATAATTTAACATTTTACCTAATCGTTAAAAAGTTAGAAAATATTATAATTCAGACTGAAAAACTGAGAGGTATTTTGAGTTTTAATTAATATGTTCACACCTGACTAAATTTTAATTACCGGACAAAATTAAATCTATTTACTAACAAATCTGACAACATGTGAACTATAAACATTTAGTCGTTTAATAGGATCACTCCCGCCTCTATTTTGTTTCACAGCATTAAAAAGGAACAAAAAATATAATATGTGAATGATTTGGAAACGTCGTCGCAGACGTACGTCAGACACATGGCACTGCCCTGCGCTAGGCACGCTCTGATTTTTGACCAGCGGCAGCGAGCGGTGGAGATTACGCGTATTATATAATTATTATAGTGAAAATAGTAAACAATTTTTCTTTGTATTCAAAACTATTGCAATGGCATATATTCATAGAAAAACTTTGCTGCATGGCCAATCTCGAGAAATTATTGATAATGTTTATAATGCTTGTAATGAGGAAGCCAGAAATAATGCATATAATTTGTCATTAAGCGAAAATAGGGCAGGGTTTCGATGTATACAGAAGCTGGTATTCGCGTGCTGTTATCATCTCCTGTCAAGAAATTGCCTCGTTTATCAATTATAGACAAATTAAAATTTGACTTTAGTGTGATAAGGCGCATTATCGAAAAGTTCGATCTAGAATTTACGATTATGATTATCAAATTAAATGCGGAATTAAGAAGAAAATTAAGGCTTATAAGGCAAATATATAGGGTGTTGAAAAAAAGGTCGTTACCCCGGAATAACTCCGGTGCATCGCATTGCAGCGGAAAATATGTGTGGAAAAAGTTGTTTGGTTTTGAAGGAATAGTTTGCAATTTAAACAACCCCCCCCCCCACACACACGCACCACCACCACCCCCTCAACCCCCGGGCGCAGGTTGGGGTAAGTTTAAATTTTCAAATAATGGAACCCCATGTTGTTTATTGGCGTATCGTGTTCTCCGAACAAAAATAAACATCTTTTGTCCAAAAAATGTTTTATTCGGGCCTATCCTTCACCAATAATCACCATGAGAAATACAAAATCAGAACGAGAAAGTTGTTTGTATTCCACGGGCATTTTTAGTACCAGACAGAGAAAAAGAGTATTTCCGGGATAAAACTTGATTTTCGCACGGTTCTGATTTTCTCTTTCTCATGGTGATTATTGGTGAAGGATGGGCCCGAAGAAAACATTTTTCGGACAAAAGATGTTTATTTTTGTTCGGAGAACACGATACGCCAATAAAAAATATGGGGTTCCATTAGACAATCTTAACTTACCCCCACCCGCGCCCGGGGGCTGAGGGGGTGGAGGATGGAATAAATTGCAAACTATTCCTCCTTCAAAACCAAACAACGTTTTCCCTACACATTTTTCGCTGCAATGCGATGCACCGGAGTTATTCCGGGGTACCGACCTTTTTTCAACACGGTGTATATATACAGTGTGTTTGCGAATGTAGTACCCAAGAGGGGAAAAATCTTTATTATTGATTTTACGACCAAAACTCATTCAATAAAAAGTTCTGCCTGTTTAGACTTTATGTCAGTTTATAAACAACTTTGTTTTGTAGATTTTAATATTTTTATATTTAATTTTAAAATATTAGTACCACGCCCATGGATTGCCCATGTGACCTGTTGTCTTTCTTCCCCCTTACGGATACCGCGTAGCCACAGATCCAAACGACAAGCGTCTTCGGCGTATTAACGGTAAATCTATGGAAATGATTTCTCCTACCCCTTCCCCTAAGATAAAAAGAACTGCATCAGACAAAAAAAAGTAAATATTTTCTCTCACTGTTTATTTAAATATATAAGGATATATATCCTTCATTTTAAAAATAACATTTCGTTTAACGAAATAGATTTATTTGGAATTAGTACTTATATGGAGTACTCAACTAACTTGATGTGAGTAAACATTTTTGTTTCAAACCACCTATAAACTAGGTCAAATAAATAAGTAGGTTGTATTAGTTTCAAGCTAAAATATAGATTCGAATCAAGAATACCATAAATTTGTTCGGGTTAGTTAGTATTGTCATTTTTAAAGAAAAAATGATTTAATACCTGCGATAATAGTTTTAAACTAAAATATTTATTGACAATACATAAATAGATAATATCGTAAATTCTTATTTTAGAAATAAAATTCCGTGCTACGAGAATATGTGAGTCACCAATTAATACTTGGAAATATTTATTTCGAAAATATATTTAGTTTTTTATACAAAGCTAAGATTTATTAAATTTAAATATTACATGTTTAAATTAATATTTCTTTTTTGTGTGTGTGTTTATGACACCAAAAATGTTTATTTATCATAGTCAAAATCCAAAACAACTACGTCTCTCGCTTATTCAACTACAAGAGAATTCACTTGTCGAATGTTGATCGTGTAATTTTTGACCCAACATTCAGGCAATATTGCGGAGAGGTGTCAATTACTACAAAAATTCGAAAAATGCCAGATGATCCTATATCGAATATTAAATTTGTCGAAAAATTTATAATTTTACTCTTCCAGATTGTAGCAAAAGGAAAATGAAAGAAAATGCATATTTATAGTATGTTAACTGGAAGTTTTTACAGTTCCTTAATCCATATGGTTGCATTATCACACCTCAGTTCCAATAATAAAGGTCACATTCAGTGTCTTCATTTTTTACGGAGGGAAAGAAAAATTTATGCAATTACTAATATAAACCACATATATAAACAGTATATTGCTAATACATCTGCAATTATGTCCCCGCTATGGGCATCGAAGGGGGCGTTGTGAGTTTGCGCAATTCGGAAATTTCCTTGTGAAAGTAAACATTCGACAGGACCGAATTTCAACTTTTATAATATAGATTTCACTGGTTAGTTAGGAAAAATATTGCAATCAAAATTTCGATTAGTTCGATTTAAGACAGCGTTCCATGCATACAATTTCTGACGATATGATGATCCGACGGTGCCCTGATTGGTGTAAACTTTTGGTGCCATATTCCGTCCGAATATTTATAACAATCGACACAATGAGCTTTATTTTAACTTTCATCCAACGTCGTATGTTTCCTAACCACACTTTTTTCTGAACCAAAAATTAAGAATGAATGACTATATTGACTATTTTGGGAATTATTATCAGCTACTAATGCACCAAATTAAAAATACATTAATTTTAAGGTTAGCTAGTGACCACATATATATTATATTGTATACGACTGACACTCTCTTCTTTTTTACAAGCTTTTTAGTGAAATTCGCTTTTGAAGATCGGATAATGTGATAAACAAAATATTTTCGTTAGGTACTACATATCTGAAATACTTTATACCTGGTATTGATCCACGACTTTTGCAAAAAAGCACCATGCACTTGTGTCCTTTCATCTTAAACAAAACAAGAAACTAACCTACCAAACAGCGAATCGAATCACTCTAAATTAAAAACTCCTTCACAAAAATTGTTGTTAGGTAATAAAAGTTTATAAGCACTAATATACCGACAACAATGTGTATGATCCACTTTTTATTCTGTAATTTGAAAAAGTATCCAGAACCAAAGATGGCGACGAATAACAACAAACAACTAATGTCGGGCCGGCTCTGATGCGATCGATAAAATTTCCACCCTACTGTGCAAACTCAATAGGCCCGCGCCATCTCCCATAGCGGGGACACTTTTTATATTTTGGAATGTTCGTATTGGCAATATACTGTTTATGTATATGTGATATAAACATTGGATATGTGTTAAGAATCCACAAATCTGATGAAACGATTAATTATTTCTTTCATTCGAAATAGATTTAAAGAAATATTCCCAAATCTTCTTTGATCTCTAAAATGGGTAGTAAAACATAGGATAGATAACTCGCACAATATATTACTTAATAGATACGTCTATATTCTGTGACTTTGGTGTGCTTCATTTGTTCCTGGAATGTATAGATCAGGCCTTAGGGCCTGTATTTTATGTGTTCTGTGCATTAGTTCACTTCATTTCTGTTATTTATTTCAAATACGCGTTGAGTTATGTTTTTTCAACTAAGTCTATTCTTGGCAAAACAGAACCTTATGATTTAATATAATAGATCGGAATTTGGTATTAGTATATCTTGGATTCGGATTCGACTGTGCTAAAATCAGCAGTTTTATTCACTATGTGGGAATCCGAAATTTATTTTCATGCAGAAAAAAAAATCAGCCAAGACAAAAATATTAGCCAATCAAAGAAAACCCGTCAAAATGGTTCACCATTCCAAAAATACTTAAATGAAACAAAAAAAAACAAATATGGCCAAAATTCCGGGTCGCGATGTTTTCTGACTGGTCTCTAAAATCGTATTCTGCTTTAAAGAAGAAGACCATCACTCAGTATTAATGTCTGAATGAAGTAGCGCTGTCATCTGGGCGACACGCGACGATAAATCCAATATTTGTCTTTATTTACAACCATGTACGTAATGTTGACATTTCATACTTTTTAAATATTTGAAAAAACATATTTTTTTTACATGTGCCCCGAAAGTGCCTCTTTCATGCATGTTCTCTTCACCGAAAGTGGGGTTTTCCAAGAGAGCGGGCGGGAAAGTACAGAAGCGGGAGGGGAAAAATTTTTCCCGCCCGCTTCGAGTCACCATGCATGTGCTCATTAATAAATAAAACCAGAATTGTCGGTGCGGGATTTGAACCCGCGACCTTCAGATCGCCAGGCGGACACTCTACCCATCGAGCCATACTACAAGCGATAATAAATAGCGGATTATATATAAATTAAATTTGCAGTTAATTTCTCAAAGATGTTTTAGAAAAATCTCTGAAGAATTTCTTTATTTATGTGGCCTCAAAGACTCGGGCACTTGTAAAAAAATAAATAAAACCAGAGATGCCGAGTGCTAGATTTGAACCCGCGACTCTCAGATCACAAGGCGTACGCTATACCACTGGGCCACCGAGCCTATTTGTCAAAAATAATAAATAGATATTTACATTCAGCATGCGCGAGTGTTTTCATGTCATGTAGACAGGAAAACTGGCTGAAGAATTTCTTTATTTATTTGGCATCAAAGCTTCGGAGCACTTGTAAATAAAAATACGGTACATATCTCGGGCCATCGGAGGCTTTTCCGGACTCGTCCGTAAAAGCCTCTTTTCGGCCCTTGATACGTAATTTACTATTTAACTTTGACATTTACTAGGTAGAGAGTGACATTTGGCTGGAAAGTGATAACTTTCCAACGGGGTAAATGTCACTTTCCGACTGGTGGCGAAGCTTGTGGTTATACAGGGGCCTTACTTTGTTAATTTCTCACATAGTTATATTTGTCACAAAAAACTTAATTTGTATTTAAAAGCTATGGTTGTAAATAAAATAGCATACACATACTGTCACTCGATAATAGTGAAACACTTTCCACCTCGATGTGTAATAAATATACTATTATATCGCTGATATATGATTAGGAAAATATATTTTACCTGAGAAACGTAAGTTTTTTTAAACTGTTACAAAGCGATATCTCAAAAACGGTTCAAAACATTTCCATGAAATTTTGATGAGATAACGAAATATTTCAGATATTTTCTCTCGTTCTCTTTCTATTATGGGAAGGTTTAGAACAACTTTTAAATTTTAAATAGGATGATGCACTTTTGTTCATAGAATTTGAATAATCTTAAAAACTAAAATTTTATGAAAATATCTTAAACCGTTTTATAGATATGACCTTCTAACACTATAAAACTCACCCTGTACGTTGTTTAAAATAGTATAGGTCCGTCAAACAAGACTGTGTTTTTGACAAGGACTAAACTTAATTTTGACAGTATGTTAACTAATTTAAATAAGTTTCGACTCTATTTTCCTATTGACGTAATGAAATTTATCAGTTTTTTTTTAACCAGTACACGGAAAGAGAAGCTTAAATTTATTATAAAAATAGTAAAACTAACCATAATTTATGGCTCTATATGTGCCTGGAATATCTTTTATTAAGGACTGCCATTAAATTATAGCAAAATTTACCTACATTTTCAGTAACAATTACAAAAATATTGTTGTAACATACACAAAAATCTTTTTTTAAATTTACTAAAATATTTTGTAAAATTTACTAAAATGTTCTGTAAAATTCACAAAAATGTTTTGTAAAATTTACTAAAATATTTTGTAAAAATTTTGGCACATATTTTGAAACATGGTATGCCCAAACGACCACCCATCCAAGTACTAACCATGCCCACGTCGCTTGACTTCAGTGATCGATGGTACGTTCCCTGTTGTTCTCCTCCTATTTTTTGTTACGAAAAATGAAATCTTAGGAATCCGTTAAATCTGATTATAAGCCTTTCGTTCTTGTAAAAAGCATTTTTGCAACACTTTATTTAAACTTGGTCATTTTTACAATAAAAACTACTTAAAATATAATAGTCGTCAGTAAAATTTACCATACATTTAAAACTATTTAACTACTGGATGTATAAATAAATTATTTTCACTATCATTGTTGTAAAATTTACAATATATTTTAGTAATTACTTGATTTTACTAAATTTATTAGAAATTATACTATTTTAGAAATTATGTGTATCTACAATATTATTTTGGTACGGACTATTAATGAAAATTGTAATTATTACATTATTTTATAGGAAATCGTACTAACTATAAAATCTTTACTATAATAATTTTACTATAGTGTTTGTTCAGTGCACATACATTCGTTATACAATTTACAATATATTTTAGTATTTACTTGATTTTACTAAATTTATTAGAAATACTAACTATAGTTTTTGTAAATTATTTTGATACGGATTACTAATAAAAAATCTAAATAATACTATATTTTATTGGACGTTTTACAATATAATCTTTACTATAATAATTTTACTATAGTCTTTTTCCGTGTATTAGGGTCAGTTTTTAAAAAGATTTATACTCTTCATAGAAATAAATTTGGTATTTTAATTCATTAAATCCTCGGGATTTAATTTAAAATAAAAATATAGGGATTTGTTAAAAAAAATACATATTTATTAAATATATCGTTGCTCAGTTAAACTCGCATGGATTTTGTAATTGGATTATCGCCAATTTAAATTACGATTAGGCACTCGGCGCGTTCGGCTGTTTAACTGACAATTTAAATACTTTTGGGATTAGGAAGTGATAAATGAGCTACTGCTATACACCAAATTAGATTACGTCTTTATTCCTATTTATTTTTATTTTCGTTCGTATTTAAATTGAGTAAAATACCTATTCTAATAGCAAATTGTTACAAACATCGACAGTGTGTCCCAGGATAAGCGAATTTATAGGTGTAAATGACAATAAATTTTCGAATAGAAATTTTACCATTTGGGATCTAGGCCTGCTTGATTAGATAATAAAATTTAACATATTTTGCTTCTTATGAAATCAAACAGGCCTTGACGGGAGCATTATTTTTATTTTTTGGTAAAGTGCCTATTCTTCACAAAATATCGAAAACAGCAAAAAAATAATGTAGGTTCATGGTTTTTTTTTATGATCAAACACAAGCACTATAGGAAAAATCCTTTAGGGCACTCTGGGAGTGGTGCGTGTGCGCAAAAAGCGATTCACGTTGGTTTTGAATCGTTGGAGGTTATATTCATTGGGAAAAACAACCTCGGGAAGGTCGTTCCACAAGAATGAAGTCCTCCAGATGAAAGAATTCTTAAATAATGAAGTTCGAGGAGTATTAAGCTTAACCACATATGGATGAGCGGCAGTGATTCGGCGTGAATTTCTGCTATTCGTCGCTCTGGGCGGAATTAAGTGGGCAAGGTCAGCCGAGCACCTTCCATGAAAATATCTGTAAAAGAGAGTCAAATCCCAAACCTGTCTTCGATGTTCTAGGCTTTCAAGGTTCTTCGTCAGCTCGTGGTCTCCTATCAGACGAATGGTTATTAAATTCGGTTCGCGCGCGTGCTTTTGAATTTCCAGCAACTTTCCTTAATAACATTTTTCGATATTTTATAAAGAAGAGGCACTTTACCTAGACTGAAAATAAAAATAATGCCCCATTCAAGGCCTTGATTTATTAAAAATCCAAACACGTTAAATTTTATTACTTAATCAAACAGGTCCCAAATGGTAAAATTTCAATTCGAAATTGTCTAGTTTAATGTGGTTGATAATAGTAGAACGAGAAACCACATATTTAAAAAAATTGGTAAATGTTCATTTGTACAAATTTAAAAAAAAAAATTGTTTCCCCGATATTTTCTTTAATTAACGAGGTTTGTATCTGACAGAGATGAAATTTATTTTGTCATCCCTCGAAGGAAAGGATATCGGAAAAAGTAATAAATGAATAAAATTAAATACAGTACGACATGGTTAAAAAATAAAGTAAAAAAAGTAATGTGATTTTTGGAACAATGCACGGATTTCAAGTTGTAGTCTTTTTTATGAACAGAAATATTTAAATATCAACTTTTGATTCCTTGTAATTTATAAGATATTAAACAAAAAATAAAAAATTAGTTTAGGTTAATTTATCCCGAATTAATTAGAAATGTTCAAAACGAGTTTTACTTGCGTTTAGGACATTATTTATTGACGAAAAAGTATTAAAGGTGAATAGAGGTTTTTATTATTCAATACAAAATTAATGTTTTATTGTTTAACATCTTATAAATGATAAATAATAAAAATTAGGAATATGAAAATTTGTATAACTCAATATGCACTTTAAAAATAGTCAATAAGAATTTGTGTTGGAATTTTAAAAAATTATCGTTACCGTCATTTCTTTAATTTGGGGCGCACTGTATAAATATTTATTTTTATAAACAAGACCACGACTTATAATTTTAATCCCCGCTTTCGAGCATTTTTTCAAAAAAATTATCGTAAGATGACCCCCCGACTATAAGACCTACGAACAAAAATGAAATAAAAAAAGTTTTTTAGATTTGCTTCAGTTTTTAAATATTTTACTTTCGCATCCTGGTCAAGTACCAATTTTTTATGAGACAATATACAAGGTGTCCGCTAATTATTGGTACATGGAAAAATCACAGACTCCTTACATAAAAATATTAGGATTTAATTATACTTACCTATATCCGAAAGTTGATATTAACTGAGAAGGCTGAAATTTTCGTATACTGCAAAGTTATTAGAGAAAAACAAAAATGAAGTTTTAATTTTAACAACCTGTATCTCAGTTAATATTAACTTTCGGATATAGGTAAGTAAAATTAAATCCTAACATTTTTACGTAAGGAGACTGTGGTTTTTCCATGTTAATTAGCTGACACCCTGTATATATTTTTTTGCAAACATCGATATTTTTGTACATTAAAATCGAAACTTAAATATTAATTGCTTCTGGAAAATAAATTATATTTTCATATAGATCCACCGATCATAAATATATGTTAACTGAAACATTAACTTCTGTTTTGCCAAAACAGCGCTCACCATCTTTCCATCTTTTTCTCTCTTACATAACTAAACGCGTGTTGTGTTGCATCATCATCAGTTTCTGATCCCTCTCGTGTGATTCTTGCCGCCGCCCCTCTGGACTGCGCAGGAGGAAAAAAGGTGAAGGATTGCAACCCGGCCGCCATTGATCAGCCGAGCACTCAACACTCAAGCACATGTATTAGCTCTATTTCTATTTGATTATTGCACTCGTTTTTTATTGATGGCACTCGTTTTATTATGGTAAATTTATGCCCCGATATCTCCTCCTTACTTTTGTCCAAACTCCCCTGTCTATCCTTTCATCTTATTACTTTTATGGAAATAAGTGGCCGAAGGTCCTATTTTATTATTTAGCGTTTATTACAGTTTGTTGGTTGTTACGCTTTCTCTTTAAAATCGCTTTATACTTCTCCCCATAATTATATTTAGAGATAAGGACACTACAAACATACCCTATTTTGAACAGAAGGCGTAAATACTACGTAATTTTCTCTAAAATAATCGTCATTTATAATTTTTTAGATTTTTATTTAAATTTTTAAAATAATAAAAGAATAGAGTGAGGTTTCCAAATCGTTACATGAAGTTTTGCTGAGATAATTGGAGATTTTAAACACATTTTATGTCTTTATTTGAATTGGGGCGGGGATTTTGTAAGTTTAAATAGGATGAGTACAGGGTTTCCCATTTTCGACACTTTTATAGGGTATCTCCGTAATTGTTAGTGCTATCAAAAAAGTAATGTAGGTGTCATGTGCTCTTTTTGGGTCAAACCTAAAATGGTAAAATAAAAATTTCAAAATTTTCCCTCGCTTGGGAGATACGGGGAAGATCAAAAAATTTACAATTTCAAAATTACCCTATATTTTCTTAGTTAAAACAGATACAGAAAAATGGTTTATACATGAGTTTCTTTATAATGCTAAATAATCTGCCGTTTTCAGAATAAGTATACAGGGTCAGGTAAAAAAGTTATCGGACCTGACCTCATTTTTTAAAATGGAACACCGTGTATATTTTAATCTAAAAAGATAGAATTTTTAATTCTCTTTTCAAATATATAACACACCATGGATGATATTGGTTTCCTAAGCCAAACTAAACTTTATTACTTTAAACCACAGTAGACCATGAAACAAAAGCTAATATCCTAGAAACAACTATGTTGACTATTAACATTTAACGTCAATTTCATTTTTACAAATTCATTTGCGAAAATGACTTATCAACATTTTGAAAAATTTGATATTGAAAGTGGAAAAAACGAAGAAATCCCACAAAATATATATTTTCTTCGCTATCCGGAAAGACGGCAACCATTTAAGGACATATTCCGAACATTTGCAATGATTCCCGTTATTTTTTACCTTATGCTGAATCTTTTACTTCATTTCAAAGTAATAAAGTTTAAATAAATTTCCTAGGAAAAAAAATCATCCATGGTGTGGTATATATTTTAAAACAGAATTTAAAATGCTATCTTTTTAGATTAAAATATACATGGTGTTCCATTAAAAAAAATGAGGTTAGGTCCGATAACTTTTTTACCAGACCCCGTATACTTATTCTGAAAACGGCAGATCATTCAACAATCATTATAAAGAAACTTCCGTATAAAACATTTTTCTGGATAGGGTAATTTTGAAATTGTAAATTTTTTGATTTTCCCCCTTATCTCTTAAGCGAGCGAAAATTTTCAAATTTTACATTTTAAGTTTGACCCAAAAAGAACACATGACACCTAGATTACTTTTTTGATAGCACTAACAATTACCTATAAAATCCTATAAAAGTGTCGAAAATGAGACATTTGTTTATTAAATGGACATAATAAACAACATGCATACGTGTACACACTGGAACTTAGTCCGTCCCCCCCCCCCCTTCTTTAAAAAATAGAGTGAGATAGTAAATCTCGAAAATGTGTTTAAATGTGCCCCTAATCTTTTTATTACCTAATCATAATTTGTAATATTTGAAATCATTTCTAGATATGGCCACTAACACAAACTACTCTATATACAAAATAAGCCCCTACAGCTTCACTTTTTTCCCTACAATTAGTCAGGGTGTCCCAAAATTATAGTATACAGTAAAACTGCAGATTCTTTGGGTAAAAATATTACGATTTGGCCAAACTTTCTTAGTTTAAAAGGTGATAATAATCGAGATACAGGAGATACAGGAGATACATTGAAAATTGTATTTTCTAATTTCCTAATTAATTTACTTATTAACCAATATTTTTGCAAAACATTTTGAGATGGGGGGGTTTTTTGGGGCGACAAATTTGAATATGTTAATAATTCTGATGTCGATTGCGCGGCCTGCGGCACTCCGGCTATATAGAAACTAGTGCAACACCAATGCTTTAGTGTATTTATGTCTTATTAAAAATATCAATTATCTCACCACTTTATCTAAAAACCAAAAAATGGGGAACCTTTTCAATGTCGCTCCGAGTAACTGTTTTCGAGATTTTTGCATATATAATGCCCAGCTCGTGCAAAAAATCTAAAATCACAAAATTTCATGTAAAAATATTGGTTAATTAATTTTATTTATTAATTATAATTAAAAATTAATTAGGAAATTACACAAAACAACAAAATTTTCACTTCGGCATCCTATATCTCGGCTATAATCAATTTTTGAATTAAGAAAGATTTGGCAAATCACAATATTTTTACCCAAAGAATCTGTTGTTTTACCGTGTACTATTAGTTTTAGTACACCATGTATAATTTTAAACTTATAACCTATATAATGATCTAAATGTATATAAATTAATTTACAACTGACAAGGAGGTAGGCAGAACTGGACCTCTTGAAAGCTGGTAGGTATACAGGGTGTTACAAATTCGGCCTTCACCATTGGGATTTCGACAACGGTAAGAGATACGAACTCGGTTAAATTAGCAAAGTTGCGTAATTATGGGCCAAATACTATGCCGCAAAAAAATCTAAAATAAATACAGGGGCTTTCAAAATATCTGGAAAAATCTAAAATTTTGCGTTTCAGTTTTTATTTTTTCCTGACTTTTTCGAAGAGATGTCCAAAAATAAATTTCACTTTCTCATTGCTACTTTTTATTCGCCACAAGATGGCATCATCAAATCTTTCATGCGACGTTTCGTCTTTAGGTCACCATCATCAACTTAATGTTCCTTAAATACGGGCCTGCATTTTTTTGTTTAAATTATGAAAGGACTAAAATCTATATTCAGTGGCATGTATTTAAAAAAATTAACTTGATGATGGTGAGCCAAAGGCGAAACGTCTCACGGAAGGTCTAATAATAAAAAGTAGCAATGCGAAAGTGAAGTTTATTTTTTCTCTTCGAACAAAGTCAGGAAAAAATAAGAACCGAAACCTAAAATTTTAGATTTTTCCAAATATTTTGAAAGCCCCTGTATTTATTTTTGTTTTCTTTTGCGGCATATTATTGGGCCTATAATTATGCAACTTTGCGCTAATTTAACCGACTTCGTATCTCTTACCGATTCCGAGATCCCAGTGCTGAAAGCCGAATTTGTAACACCCTGTATAAGTAGAACGTAAAAAAATAAGATACATGTATATTTTTATTTACTTAGAAAATAGCCTGTATACAAGGTGTTATATGCTTATTATATTTAAATCCGCAAATCCTGCGATGAAAACAAATTGAAGAAAACAAACCATAAATGGCGCTTTGAGTTAATAAGTGAGAAAATCACTTCATGTTTATTGTCATAAAAATAAAAAATTTGTGAACAAGCCCATATGATTAGTCAAGTGATGTCAGTCGTCAGCAATGTCAGATGACTGAAAAAATTTCTTCGTAACAGATTTTGTATCTGCGTTGTTGAAATAACAACTGTTCTTAACAAAGAAGTATGCAGGCTAGAACACCCAAGGAGTCGCCCATTTAAATAACACCCTGTATAAGTTCAAACTCCTATCGTAAAAATCGACAGCTAAAAGCATACGTGTCTCCTATTTTTGATGGTTTACTTATTTATCAAATTTCAGTATACAGCGAGGGAAACCAGTTCTGTCCGTCGCCTTGTAAGGTATATCTAATTGAGAATATTTTTATTTTTATTAGTTTTTATGCCTCTAATCTAATAAAATACATTATAAAGAAATTATTTTTCCTATATTTATTTACTAAGTTTTATTTTCAATAATACAGTAGCTAAAGTGCTTAGACATAATAATAACAAATGTTTTCCATAGAAAATGGGGCCACATTTAGGTCAAGGTGTATTTGCATGCACACAGAGCTCACTCCGCCATGTACATTTGGAAATCCAGATAATCTATATATCTACCTAAAATAAATAAACTCTAAGCAAAATTATATAATATACAGGGTGGCTCGATAGTTCGATTATATTAAAATATAGGTAGATACGTATTTTTTAACTTTTCAATCGACAAACCGGAACGAAGTTATTTTGCTTTCTCGCTCTATTCAACTACCCAGTATATTAGAATGCACATTTATCGTGAATTTCTTATCAATATTCTACGACTTAAACTACAGCAAATCTTGTTATATTTCGATTCAACCACCTTTTTATTGTTTGGACATATTTTTAACCATACATCATTTCCCCTTAGACCTTCCTGTCCCAAAAAATTTCGCATTAACCTTACCGATCAAAGTTTTGCGAGTGATTGGAACCGTAAATGTGGAGAAGGCATAAACTAGACCTTTTTCTATAGCAAAGGAACACTAGGTTACTAGCACTATAAATATTGTCCATGTGTTTGCTTCATACAGGGTGTCCCAGAATAAGTGGACAATCTCCCGGATTCAGATAGAACACTTAAAAATAACAGGAGAAGTTCCTATAAATTTTTCTTTCTACTGGCTCCCTACGGGAGATACGGGCCCATAACGGACGTCCCTGGAAATTGATGTTTTTTAAATAATTTATTAAGCCCTAGGTGTAATGTAATAATATTTTAGTATAATGTTTAGCAGATGAGTCCCCTTAAAATTCGCCCTTTTAAACACATTTGGCTTATTTAGTTTACCAGGGACGGACCCGACGTAAAACAAAAATGTTTTTTTTTGTACACCTTGTATGATGAAGGAACGACAATAATATTTTTGGATACTCTAAACCTCGAGCTGAAAACAGGTACCCTTGATAAATGTCGATTAAAGTGAACTATTTTAGAAAAAAAATATTTTTGTTCAATATGGTTTTTTGCATTAGTTGTTGTTTTGTGATCATAAAATTCCCTCATTGTTGTTATGGTTTTTTTCACATGTACGGATTTAAATAAGAATATTTATGCCAGTATCAGTTTATGGTAGTGTCTTGAAATTTGCGGGTTTTCTCCTTTGTCTTATTAGTTACTAACTTCGTAATGGAATTTACGTATACTGAATATAAGTCATATTGAACAAAAATATATATTTTTTGTCAAAAACAGTTAATTTTATCGACATTGATCAAGAGTACCTTTTTTTAGCTTAAGGATTACAGTATCTAAAAATATTATTGTCGTTCCTTCATCATACAAGGTGTACAAAAAAAGCATTTTGTGTTACGTCTAGTCCGTCCCTGGCAAACTAAATAAGCCCAATGTGTTTAAAAGGGCGAATTTTAAGGAGACTCATCTAGTAACCATTATACTAAAAAATTATTAAATTACACCAAGTACTTAAAAAATTATTTAAAAGACAACGATTCCCAGGGACGTCCGTTATGGGCCCGTATCTCCGTAGGGGAGGCCGTAGGAAGAAAAATTTATAGGTACTTCTCCTGTTATTTTTAAGTGTTCTATCTGAATCCGGGAGATTGCCCACATATTATGGGACACCCTGTATATATATATTGAAAATTAAAAATGGAATTATTTTTAAGCAAATTCCCGTAAAAATTTTGATTTTAAGAAGATAATTTCTTTTAATCAATCAAACTCATGGTCAAATATCACATGGCCTTTTTTGGCATATTCTTTACTGTTATTGCGATGTTTTTTCACAGCTTTTACCCAGCATTCTTAGACACGTAACGTATAAATGTAGTATCAAACATATATTCTAATAGTAATTATTATTTTTAATTTAAATATTAAATGCATGCTACAAATTTGCATATTATATATATATACATTTTGTGCTTGTATATGTTTCTGTTTTTATTGCCCTGTTTGGACTATATTTTATTATATTTTAAAGGTCACTAGTTCTTGCTAGATTAAACTCACATTCTATGTCATCTTTCCTATGCCCAGTACAGGGTGTTGCACCTTCGGTGCCCACTATTGGGATTTCGGAAATTATTAAAGATATACGATAGGTTAAATTGTGGCAAAGTTGTATAATTTAGAGCTTAAGTTAATGCCGGTGAGATATTTTTAAAAATCCGATTACTTATGGAGATATCAGCAAGAACCGAAAATTTTATTTTCCGTTTATGTTTGTCTGTGACGTTATTTATATTGAAAACAGAAAGTAGTTTCCACAGGCACATTTTACGCCGCATTTAAAGATAATTTCTGATTTTAAAAACTACGTTTCGGTTTTTAATATCACCATCAGGACGAACTTTTTAAATAGGGACCTGTAATTTAGATATTACTTTCTAAATTATTTCGTGTCCTTCAAAACATAAACAGATAACATTTTACTAAAACTTTAGCGTTTTGAACCGAAGCGAAGCTTTGAACACCAGCTTTTTTTCCAATATGTGTTGCAGAAAACATTGATGATATATCTTCGGTTCAAAACGGTGAAATTTTAGCTAAATGTTGGTATATGTTTTGGTGGAACGAAATAATTCAAACAGTAATATTTCAATTTCAGATTGAATTTAAAAATTTTGATCTGATGGTGATATATGAAAACCGAAACGTCCTTTTTATAACTATCTTCAAAGGCATCGAAAAAACTGCATGTAGAAAATGAATTACATTTTTCAATAAATAACGTCACAATAAAACAACAACGGAAAATTATATTTTCGGTTTTTTTCGAATATCTCCGGAAGCAGTCAGAATTTTCTTACTTTCTCACCGGCATTACTTACTTTCGTGTATCTTTATAGTTTTCGAGATCCCAATGGTGAGCATCCAATTTGGGACACCCTGTACTATCTCGTCGCCAACTAAACTAGTCGTAGGGCTGATTTGTGCTCATCATATCGATAGTCACATAAATTTGACTGAGCTTCATTAGAATTGCATATATCGATCGATATGCTCTCTTTAACTAAAATATTCACATTCATGTTAATGTCATTTCCGGTTACACCGGAAGTAGCTGTCAATTTTTGTTTCTTAAATACAATAACATGGTACTTTTTATTATATTTTTCGATTAACCATTAAATTCTAAGTAAATTATAGAGTCTGACTCTGTCTGTTGTTAAGATATCTGGATTTTTTTGTAATGATTTGGCAAATGCATGGTGATGAAATAATCCATATAATTTTTTTACCTTAGATCTTGGACTAAAAAAATTTTCTCACCGAATAGCTAGAAGATCATCTATCCCAAAAAATATCGACAGAAAATGTACAGGGTCATCACAATTCAAGGTTCATTGTGAAAGAATTGAACCATTAGGAACTTTCTTATTTTAAATGGAACACCCTGTATATTTTTACTTAATTTGATGACAAATTAGTTGTTCTATATAAATACTGTGCTATGAAAACCATTATACATAAGTACTGTATACTGATATCTATACGGAGGAAAATTGATGATTGCTTAAGCGTTTTTCATTGAATTTATAAATAAAATGCAGTTGATTATTTAAAATTGGTTTGAATTTAATGGTTTAAATATTATTTTTTTTAAAAGTAACAAGTGAAATTAAAAATGGATTTGAAAATATAATTTTTTTCATCATACTATTTCTTGTAGCATTTCTTATTTCTTGTGCGGTGAGAATTGAAATTGAACATTTATTAAAAAAATAATCAAAAAATATTATAATTTTCAATCTAATTTTTTATCTCACTAAAGTTTATAAACTTGTTACCTTGCTACTTTTTAAAAAAAATAGTATTTAATCCATTAAATTTCAAATAATCAACTGCGTTTTATTTATAACTTCAATGAAGCTACGCGTTAGAAAGTTGTTTTTTTAAGCAATAAATCAATTTTCCTCCATCAGTATACATTACCTATGTACAATTGTTTTTATAGCTCACTTGAAAAAATAGTATTTTCCTAATAAATTTAATTTTTTGAGAAAACGCTTTTATATATAGAACAGTAAATACTATTTATAAAAAGCAACTAATTTGTCATCAAACTAAAAAAATATATACAGGGTGTCCCATTTAAAATAATAAAGTTTTTAATGGTTGAATTATTTCTTAATGAACCTTGCATTGTGACTACTCTGTACATTTTATGCCAAGTGAGAAATATTTTTGAGACTTGATGATCTTCTAGCTATTCGGTAAGAAACATTTGTTAGTCCAAGATCTAAGGTAAAACAATGATATGGATTATTTCATCACCATGCATTTGCCAATTAATTACAAAAAGCACAGATATATTAGAAACTGACTGCGCCAGACAAAAATGTTCAGTAGTTCTCTATAAAGTTCTAATGAAAGCTCGTTGTGAATCACCCTGTATAATGGGCGATTTTATGTTAATAGTGTTTATGTTATAGTCATATTTCCTAGAAGGTTCACAAGCTTCTGTTGAAAGCTAACCTTTCCGAAAGATATTTAGGGATATATCTAAAAAATAAAAGAACTAGTGACCAATAATTGGACTTCATAACTAACCACCTAACTCTTTATCTTTGATTTAGATTTAGAAAAGGCAGAATACCAGGTCTGAACATGGTGACTTTCGTCTTAAACTGGATTTGGCCCCGCGATCGGTGTCGTTCCGGAAGTCTTTCCAGTCTAACCTGGCATCCCGACTACCATCCGGACTTCCTACAACCTGGATCACCTTCCAAGTCACTAGCCAGGATTTCTAGAGCAGCCGATGGACGTTTTGTTTTGATTGATCCTTATGGACAACGATCAGGAACTCCATCAAATTCTTCAAGTAGTGATGATGGTGGGTTTTTGCCCAACAGAAGAGGAATTAGAAATCGGGCTTCCTGGAGAAGACCTTTGGTGGGCTATCCAAGTCAGCTAAGCCTGAGATCGGACGCATCCGGGCAGTCCGCAGCACCGATGGCTTATTTTTTAGAGGATCCTCGGTTGCATCCTGCGCTGCAGTTAATACCAACGATATATACGCCCCAAACAGCGAAATTTCAAAGCAGCTCCCCCGCTAATTCTAGTGGACTTTTGTTATCCCCTTGGACACCTATGTACTTTAGTGATTTAAGTTCGGTTCGCTACACCAGTTCTGGTGAAAGATCTTTTCCTACTCCACCTGGGTTCATGCAGTTACGGTCGGTACACGAGCGGTACTCTCAAGAATTGCCTCCTCTTAGGGCTATTCATGAGGAACATCAAGGGTTCGTTCCGGTACAGCCTGTATTAGACAGTCCGCGTCCGGTGCCTACGCGAGTGCGTTCTAGCAGACTTTTACCACCACGTCACGCACGATTAGCTCGAAGTGCACCCGAGTTAGATCACTTAGATCGATCACCTGAAAGTAGATCAAGTTCCAGCGGGTTCGGGAGTAAGAACACTTCGTCTCAGCAAAATCAAAGCTCGCATAGCGGCAGTACCTTTATGGATTGGCGGTTGCCTCCCTACAGACCACCTCCACCCCCTCCTTTGCTCCCGCCCCCTCCTACTTTAATGAGGCAGTGGCTTGAGCTAGCTTCCAGTAGCCCTTCTGCATCAGAACACCTTCATAAAGCGGTCGATGTTGGAAGTGTCGACGGACACTATGAATTCGATCCAAGCACGCCCACACCAACTCCCTCGACTCCAACTGGCTCTAGGGATATCGATATGGTTGATGCTGGCCCTGGACCTCCCCAAAGAAAGACTTTTTTACTAAGAAGTCGTTACGATAACATCGACGCCAGGGTGCAGGCGATGAAGGAGGAATTTAACGAGTTTAGAAAACGACAAGCCAGTAGAAGGAAAAGTCATGAACTTGAAAGCGCTTGTTAGTATTTTGACACAGGATTCTTAAGATTTAACTAAAGCTAATGTTACAAGCTTGCAACTTCAAGTGCGTCTTTAGTAATATTTAAAATAGTTAAAAATTAATTTTGCTTCAGCTTATATCAAACTAATATGATTCCTACTAGAAAATTGTTCTGCTAGTGACACATCGCATCACAAAATTCAGGTAGTCAAAAAGTGTGCTTCTGGGTATTATTACCATATATATAATCATTTTAAATATTAATTTACAATGTTCTTATTGGCACGAAACATTGCTTCAAGTTTTCTTCTAGTTACATTTATGTAGTTTCTAATCTGTGCAATAATGAAAAATCTTGTTGACTGTTCTAAACAGTTCAAAGAAGCCGAGAAGTATAGGTCAAGATCTTAAGACAATTTTTAGAGAGTGTATCGTAAGAATATCTTTAATTTATTTGTAAAATTTTTCATTAAATTAAATAATTTATTGTACTTAATCTTTTGTTTTTTTCATGTTTATCAAATTAATTATTTATTCGTTACTCATTGTTAATTTATAGAGGACTTATAAAAATAATATTTTATTAGCTGAAAATTGTCCTAATTCGTCCTAACTTATACGACTAATAATAAATACTAAATACAGTGTGGTGTGGAGTGCAAAAAATCAAACTGTAATAAGAACAAAAAAAAAACAATTATCTTAAATTCAGTGTGATATATCCAAAATAATTCGGAAACGAAATATGTTCTAAATATTTAAAACAGAACCAAGTTGACTATATAGTATTAAATTGGTATAGAATAAGTACTAAGTCTAATAATTCACGACAAATTTTTGTAATAGGACGTATTTATGTTGTATCAGTAATTTGAGGCTCAATTTACTCGAAATGGTTTAGATGTACCAGTTTCTTTGACTATATTATATTTTCTTTTAATTTATGGTCCTTTATTATTATATTTAATAAATTCATTTTGCAAATATACATAATTAGTTTATGGCAGATATAGGTTTTAAGGTGGGAAGTTTTCCAATTAACACCCCCCGTATATTATAATCTGTTCAATGTTTAATTTGCTGATAGCTGCTTAGTTTTAATAATAATCCTATAAAACCTAGTTAATGTAGAACACAGAAACTGGCACATTTTTAACCTAAAGTATGTTTACAACACCATACAATAGTATTGTGATCAAATTAAAGGGTTAGAGTGATGCTTTTATAATTTTAAATTTTTGATAAGAGAGAATTTAGTAACAAATTTATTGTGTTTTTAAAATTTTATTGCATAAAATTTACTTAAAATAAAACGTCTTGACGTACTCCAAATTTTTTAAATTTTCTTGGTTTAAACACCATGCTACTTCAGTCACCTCCAAGGTACATGTTAATTTTAAAACAGGAGGTGTTAAGTATTACCTAGGATCGAGAATTATAATTCGGAAGAGTGCTTGCTACTTTGTTTAATAATAATTTGTTTCAACATATTATTTCTTTATTTAAAAAACTATTGTTAATAGTAAAATAAAATTTGTTTTTAAGATATATATAATGATATTATGATCATTTGGTTATTTAGTTGCATTAATTTAGAAGCAATTTTTTTTTATTGAATGAAACTCCAATCTTCTAATCCTTTAAAAACTAATAATCTAAACGCTTTAGAGCGGTCTACCCACAGACTGCGACCAACATTCACAAGAGGCTGTTGCGATATTGTAATATTAGATGTTAGGGTAAAAATTTATATAACGTACTTTAAAAGGACACTCTTACTATAAATATATACATGTTGTCGCTAATAACTAACGTCATAGACGACCTGTATATTTTAGAGATAACAATAATGCGACTTAGGAAAACGTGCTTCAGAGAAATATTAAAACTTAATTACTTAACACTTTTTAAGATATTGACTTGCAAATTGGTAATTGGTAACCAAAAAATGTTTGGGTTTGAGATAAAGAGAGCAATAATGGACTGTATAGATATAGATTTGGTTGAGGAGAAGAGAGAAGAGATAAATTAGAAATTTAAAAATTAAATGCAAAATACGCGCTGGCCCGGCAAATGTACCACTGGATCTCGGAGATTGGTACCTCGCACACTATCTCTCGCATTTTGAGCGTAGTTCATTGACAAACTACGGGGTTGCGTTCGAGCGTGTTTCTTATAAATCCCGTTCTCGAACGTTTTCTTTTGACTTTGAGATTTAAGAACGAGTATCTTTAATTACATCGTTGCACCAGAACGCAGAACATTCTAGGATTCAAGCATTTACTTATGAATGCAAATATCTTAGAATGGGATTAGTTTAGCGACATTAATGTACATGATTCCTCAAACATTTTTATGCTATAATATTATTGTGGTAATGATACAAGCAAGAAATTGTCCGTTGTCAAAAACCTCGGATTCTCAAATTCTTATGCCGTTATCTCAAACTAGGTTTTAACCGCATTATTATTACCTTTAAAATTTACAGCTGTTACAATATGACCAATTCAGTACCGACAACCATGTATATATAATATTGTTTATTGGCTGACACGGCATATGTGTTTCATTTTTTCATTCGAGAAACTGAGAAGTAAGAGCCGTAAAGATATATTTGACACTATTCGCAGTTCTCTTATTATTTTATTTACAGTTTATATTTTTTACTTATAATATTAAAATATTATTGCTTCTATACAAATAGCTTTATGTTAAAAACATATTCAGTAATTATACGTTATTATGTGCACCTAATTATAAAAATATACCAGCTTGCCGTTTTATAATTTTAAATTTAAGAAAATACGGAAATGATGATGCCAACCTTCACAATCGGATCATCTGTTATTTTTTTTTTAATCATATATTTTACAACGTTATTATTCATTAAACTATTATTATTTTATAAATAATGTGAGGATTTTGTTGGATGTATTAAATATAACTGGAATTAAAAAAAAAACTAATAATTAAAAAAGTTTTAGGGCTCCTATGGGAATCGAACCCAGACCTAAATATTATTATTCAGAATTCTTATATCGGAGTCTTGCAGATATCACAAATACCTGCTTTGTACACGTCAATGTGAGGCCTGTTATTACGAAAATAAATACAACAAAAAAAGATACGTGGATGGATTCTATGTGTAGAATCCCCATCTTTTTTATCTTCTGTCTATCCCTGTTTTCATTCTAACAGGTAACCGGTTTGATATTATTTGTTAGGAACAACAAACAATCGACGGATGTGACTCAAAAGTCTATATTTTTATCCAGTTTACGGCAAACTTGGCACAGTCTTCTAATATTGATTATTTTATTAATAACGACAATAACGACAAATATGGGTTGTTAATCCGGTAGTGAACGGTACGGTAACATGAAAGCAGGCCTTTCCAATAATGGCTTTATAAGAATTACGTTCTAAACGCTCGAATGCGACGTAATGTCTTTGTCTAATTAACGGAGAACGACAAATTTTTAGAGCTTCCCGATTGTTGTTCTGGAAAATTGTTAACAACCTACCTAAAAATGTGAATTGAATTATTTATTATTTATTTTCTTGAAGTTGTCCATCTCGAAGTGGAGTGAAGTTATAGGGAGGTAAAGAAACTCATAATCTGCTCCACTAGTTTAATGAAAAATTAAAATTAATACATGTTTCGAAGGTTCAAACCTTCATCTTCAGTGGAAAAAATGAGGACATTAGAAGGCACTCATGACATTGTTTAGACTGTAAGAAAGAAGAAAATTGTTTGTATAAGTTGAGTTTAAGCAAAAATAGTCTTTATTAAAAATGAAAGGAATTGAAGGTAATGGAATTCACTAAATGATTTATTATAATTAGAGGACAGTGAAAAGTATAACATCTCTTCCTTACCTAAGTAACGCAGGAAAAATGAAAGCCTTTTATAAATTATAAAAAATTTAAAAAAAAATTAACGCTTTCTGATGAAAATGAAAAGCATTATTTAATTTTAAACTTAATGTAAAATTTGATCATTTTATAAAATTATATCACTGAAGATGAAGGTTTGAACCTTCAAAACATGTATGGTTTTTAATTTTACTTTTTCATTAAACTAGTGGAGCAGATTATGAGTTTCTTTACCTCCCTATTTAATATTTATTCAAAAACTGTGAACCAAAGTCGTATCCTCCTTAATTTAAGATATTTGAAATAACCTAAAAATTGAATAAGTGTTGTGATCCAACTTCAAGGACTCCGTAGCGTAGAGTGAGTGAGTAAGATTCAAAATTCAATAGGAAATTCAATTCCTAGCGGAGCCATACAACTTTTCAGTTTAAAAAGCATATTTGCAAGCCGCTAAATTTTTGCAGTTATTATTATTACATTAACAGCAATTATTGTGCAATCTTCACAGTTCAAAGGGATGACACATCCTAGGTTTTGATTTTTTTACGAGTCAATTATTAGTTGGGCAAAGTTAGATATCCAGTTTTCTATAATTAGGTGTGCAAATATTTCAACATGTTTTGTGTTTGTTAATAGTAGTTATGTGTTCTTCTAGCTTCAGTGTTTCGCGAAGAAGGCCATGTGAGGACTGGTTGTACAATACCGTTAAAGTCAATATAAAAAGTGTAGGTAGTAAATGTTTATTTTAATAATTACGTGCTTTGTCATCTAATGATCTTTAGTTGAAATTTTTAGTTGGGAATATTAATAATTGAAACGTTCGTTTGCTATTTTCTCTTTTTGTAATAATTTTGGTAAGGATACGTTTTTATAGAATAATTTTGGGTCCATCATATTCGAATTTAAATCTTCGAGAGATAAGTTCTAAAGGAACGAGCTGTTTGAGAAAATAAATATTTACTTTTTATCGAATGAATATTTTTTCAACAAAAGTTTCGGAAGCTCAATTTTTGAATTATTTTTATTTCTAGTGGACAAGTTTTCGAAGAACAAAATTTTCAAGCAGGCACTATCGAAAAATAAAGTCCCTTTCCAAAAACTTTATTATCAAATAAATACAGTTTTCTAAAACTACATTTTTGATTTTTAGGAAACTTTTTCGATTTTTTGCAGAAAAAAATTAGCTGAATCTTCTGTTATCTACTTCAAATGATTGAATTAACCTATATATTGTATAAATGTTTTTAAAGAAAGCGCTGTAACTAACGTTTCAAAAATTAATCGAGGAATTAAATAAATAACAGTATATTTGATTAAAATTTTGCTGGTGTACATGGTGTCCATTTTTCAATGGTTTACAGGGTATCTTCGTTACTGATAGAAGGGTTAGGCTTTCGCAGTACTTTTTTGTGAAACAGAAGATGTCCCAATTATAATTTTTTTACGCCTCCTCGTTTTTGAGAATTTTTACATTTTGGGACATCCTGCATATTTCGGCTACCCTGTACTTATCAAAAAAAAAATGTAATCTTTATAGTTTTTTACGTAGAATCCAGTAACGCACGCGGATTTTTTCTACATTCAATAGTTTTCAAGAAAAAAAAAATTGCTTTTTTAAAATGTATATATTTTGTAATAATGTAATTCAGTTTTAACTAGCTTCTCAGAAATATATAATACTTTATTTTTATTCTTAATATTATGCCCGAAATAATTTTTTGAGTAGGCCATGACGGATATTAAAAAAAAAATTACTGGTGCGATTTTAAATAAAGAGACAAAAATTAAACGTTTTTTAACTTTCTCAAAAATATTTCTCACATTTCTTCATTTTCGTCACACTGGATATTTTACTACGAACTAGAAATTATAAAATAAGAGAGAATCGAGTATTCTGACAGAAACAGAAGAATTTTTCATTATGACACAACTCACTGTATTCTTTTGTTTTTCAATGCCCGCCATGGATTACTGTACTAAAAAAAATTTATTTGGGCTTAATGTTAAGACTAAAAATAAAGTATTATATATTTCTGAGAAACGTGTTAAAGGCTGAATTACATTATTAAGAAATATGTAGGACCCATTTAAAAGAAGGAAATTTGATTTTTTTTCTTGAAAACTATTGAACGTAGAAAAAATCTGAATACTACAAAACGACAAAGAGAACATTTTATTTCTTTCTGATAAGCTACAGGGTAACCGAAGTATGGGGGGTGTCCCAAAATGTAAACTTCTCAAAAGCATCCCGAATATCCAAAACGAGGAGGCCTAGAAAAATTCTAATAAGGGAATCATTTTTTCACAAAAAAGTAGCACAATGCTGCTATCTTTACTAATAACGGCGATACGCCGTAAAACCACCGACAAATGGACATACTGTACACCAGCAAAATTTTAATCAAATATATGTATGGGTCAATATATCATATTTATAGTCAAGTATATTTGACATATTTTCATTAAATCATCATAAGATGACAAAGCCTCTAACTGCCATTAGGTATGAGCTTTATCCACCGTTTTGTGCAATAACAGCAACTTCAGCTTCATTTTCTATTTAGGAAAATAAACTGCTCGAAATAAAAGGAAATTTTAGCAATTTGTGTTGCAGATTTGAAAAATTATTTTATAGTAAATTTATCCAAGATCTTGACTGCTCCAAAATGTAATTGTTTCCCTTCAATATGTTATAACTTGATAACTGAATAAGTATTCTAAAATAAAAAATTTAGAATTTCTGATTTTAATACGGTCGTCAACGTTAGTAAATCTTAAAGTCATATTGAATTGTGTTGTATAACTTTCGGTTGTTCATAATAGATTAGTTTGTAGATAATTTTAAAAACAAACATTAAGGCTTTAATAATTTTATATTTTAATTTAAGTCGTTCCTACCGGGTCGGCATTTTAGTTCTGGAACATAGGATGACACATGTGATATTCTGAAATTTTGTTCGTCTTTTTCTTTTACTTAAAAAAGTATTTTACTTACTTTAAAAAAATGTCACTTGTGACGCAAGGTAAGTGTATCAACAGGTTGCCGTTCTTGTAAAGTATATTTTTCTTCTGTAAACAAACTATACGAAATCATAGAAATACGTAAACCTAGAATGACCACCAAGCCAAAAAATGGGCTATCGTCAAAAGTTGTTTAAGGACCCTAGAAAATGATTCGAAAAATATTAGCCAGAGGAATTTCTAACTCTCGGTGACGTGGTCTGGTGAAAATCGCGATTATCTAAGCATAAATGAAGCCCACAGCGTCAAATGGCAGTGAACAGTATAGGTTTATTTAGATATGACAAAATTGTCGATATTGAATTACATGAAAGTTTGATTTTAAGATCGCTTATCAGTGACCTGTAAAAGGTAAAAAGGTGTGCCAAACTACAAGAAAACTATTGGATAGAATTTGCTAAAATTTTTAATTTATCTTCGAAATATGTTACAACTGACTATATTATCATGAATTTTTCGAAAAAGAGTTGTATTGTTTTCAAAACGGCAAATAACTTTTAAATTAAAAAAATATGTATATACAGGGTGTCCGCTAATTAATGGGACGTGGAAAAACCACAGACTCCTTACGTGCAAATATTAGGATTTAATTATAGTTACCTATATCCGAAAGTTGATATTAACTGAGATACAGGGTGTTAAAGTTAAAACTTAAATTTTGTTTTTCTCTAATAACTTTGACAGAGACCAACGGTTTTTTACAAAATTTGGCAAATTATGGTTTTTTAGGATGAGAAACTGATTTTTTGGTGAAATTTTAATGTACAATGTGGGGCGCTGTCTGCGGCATTTTTTGCACATTTATTAGGTCATAACTTTTTTGTGCCTCAGTGTATTTAAATTTTCAATGAAAATAATACTTTTTTCATATTTATTACGTAAAAAAGGTACACTAATTTCAGGTCGCCCAGAGTTACCGTTTCGGAGATATTTGCATTTAAATTGTTTAGTGCAACCTGCCCAATTACTATTAATTTGCAAACAAAATTTTTTTCTCAAAATAACCTATGAGAAAACAAATGAAATTTAGAGATGAAGTTGCTATGGAACATGAGTTTATCGTACATTTTTTTTTTATTGCTATTGGTTTCTTTCGACACAATATTTTCTAGGGTTAAAGTTATTTTAATTAAAGTAAGCTAAAGAATAAGCCAATTGTTATATTTATTATTCCCAATTATCATTACTAGAACATTAATTATCATGTAAAAGATAATTGGTAAGAAGCAACAAAATATTATTTGCTTGGCTGAGCTAACGCACTAAGCAATTTAAATGCAAATATCTCCGAAATGATAACTCTGGGCGACCTGAAATTAGTATACCTTACGTAATAAATATGAGAAAAGTATTATTTTCATTGAAAACTTAAATACACTGAGGCACAAAAAAGTTATGACCTAATAAATGTGCAAAGAATGCCGCAGACAGCGTCCCCTACATTGTACATTAAAATTTCACCAAAAAATCAGTTTCTTATCCTAAGAAAACCATAATTGCCAAATTTTGTAAAAAAACCGTTGGTTTCTGTCAAAGTTATTAGGGATAAACAAAAATGAAGTTTTAACTTTAACCCCTTGTATCTCAATTAATATCAACTTTCGGATATAGGTAAGTATAATTAAATCCTAATATTTTTACGTAAGGAGTCTGTGGTTTTTCCATGTCCTATTAATTAGCGAACACCCTGTATAGTCATTTTTGAAAGTATTGCATGCACTATCAATAATCTCAATTAATTTCATAGCTTAGTTTTAATGCAAAAAATGTCACACCGAAGTTTTCAGGAAAAATATCTAAAATCGCAACTATGTAAAGTGATTTGGCAACGCTTCGGATGATCAAAGGCAGAAGAATAAGAAAAACAACAACTTACTTCCTCGATGCAGCCGGCCAGCGCGCTGGCTGGTCGTGTCTTGGAATGCCGATGTTGTCTCATTGTTCAATAAAAATTACTTATGCTGTTCCGCGGCGAAATCCCGAATCGGACCACACAGTCCACTGATAAATACTCTTAATGACGAAAATATAGAAAAATATTCAATTTTATATGTGTTTTCGTATACCTGGTATTGAAACTGTCCACCCGATATTTCGACTGTATTTTCTTATGCAACTATAGTTTTAATTAAATTGTTTATTTAAGTTATTTTAATTTTTAAGAAATTTGTTAAATACACTTTACGTAATATTATTATTATCTTGCCAATAAGTTTTGAATAAGGCTCATCGTGTAGTAAATTAAGTAGAAAATTACATTTAAAAAATAAAAGTTTATATTTATTTAAATTATTTTTTTACGTACTGATTATTTTATTAAAATCTGATGAGAGTACAAGCTTTTTATGTTATATACAAGGAGAAATATGCACAAGAAACATAAGTATGGTTCCGTAAATTGAACCTTCTTTAAACAATTATTTATGGAACGTTTCTCAGAAAAAAAGTTGTTAATGTTTGATATTCTAAATTTTCAAAATTCAAATTCAAATTTTCAAATTTATTACGTAAAAAAGAGTAGAGAGAAGAGTATTTTTCCTCTTTATTTTAAAAGTTAAAAATGTTAGCATTTGGAAAACGGGTGATTATAGATCTCGAACATGTTCCGTGAAAATTGTCTAGAATTGAAAAAAAATCCGAAAATTATAGAGGGTGCTCATCTAAAGTATGCATGCGAATAAACGGAGCATATTCTGATCAGTACACCCTGATTAAGTAATAAGAAATATTTTGGCCCAAAAAAATAAAATTGTCTGGTCCAATTGAATTTAGAATATTTAAACTGTATTCCATATAATAAAGGTGATCGATCCTATATATGATTTGTTGTGCATTTTTCTTTGTTATGTGTTATTATTTAAGTTAAATGTTATTTTTTTCATACTTATTTAAATTGTAAGTAATATATTACAGTGGCATCATTAAGGTTGGAACCATATGGGAAAAAATGTCTTTTTCGATTTAAGTAGACTTTAAATTTACCATAAGTTCTTGCTTCAAGGACCAAAAATGACTAGCTTAAAATAAAATAGGACCATGCAGCCTTTGTTAACTGTCAAATTTGACATTTTCTCTAGAAAATGTTGAAAAATGGCATTTATTGATCGAATTATAAAAAAAATTATTTGGAAAAGTTGTTTGTTTTATGCCCACATTTAAAATCACTTAAGATAATTTTTGATTTCTATCTATTTTTGGCCAATTTTCATTGAAGTCGCCAGAATATCGTAACAAAGCTGTGCCGTTTTAGGCTTCCTTGTTAATTATGTATCATCCTTATTGTTTTAATTATGTCTTTAAGGTAAGATGAGATAACATAAATTCAATTATAAACAACTTTTATTCTAATATTTCCATTTTTGCAAGGTATTTATTACTTAAAAAACACGACTCTCCTCTTCGTTGGTTAAATCTTTAAAGGTATGTGGAGTTTGATACCTATTTTTAAACTGCAATTTAATTATTTGAGGAAAATGATCATACCATAGCACCGAACAGCCTCGCTTGAGCTTCGCACAGTAGTCCCTCGACATCGAGACATAAAATGGACTGTGCGTTGTTATATTCTTCCGATGAAGAAGATATTGTCTTAGACTCTAATATAACAAAGTGGTACTTATATGCTTAAACAAAAATCAAAATTACCAGTTCATCCCATTAACGTAAAGCCAAGATTCAATTGAGAATTTTATCACCTTTATAATGATCTAAGGAAATTTTCCTAACGCTTTTTTGAATATATAAGAATTACCATTACTCTTTCTTCCACTGATATACATAGGTTGGGAATGGCAATTTTTATTTATTCTCCTTTCGCTGTTGCTTACGATATAATCAAAGGTATTTATTGCATTCTCATATACAAAAGCGTTGGGATCTTTCCTTAGATCTTTATAAAGGTGATCAAATTCTCCGTAGAATCTTCGCTTTGCGTTAAATGGGATGCACTGGTAATCTTGATTTCTGTTTAAACACTTGGTTATATTAGCGTCTAAAATAATATCTTATTCATCGGAAGAAGATGACAACGCACAGTCCATGTTTATATCTCGATGTCGAGAGACAATGCAATCAGCGAAGGTCGGTGCGCCGTTATGGCCACTACTATGGTACCAGGCTATGGGCGAGGACTTTGTGCGGTGCACGCCATTGTGGTCATACACTAACAGTGGTAGGGTCGATTTTCGTTTTCAATGAAAGTAGATATTGGTCAAAAATAGATAGAAAACACAAATTATCATAAATGAATCATTTTTTTATGTATGCAAAAAATTAAATACAACCAACTTTGCCAAATAAAATTTTTTTAAATTCGATCAATAACTGTAATTTTTCGACATTTTGTGGGAAAATGAACAAACCCGACATTTTGTGGGAAAATGTTAAATTTCAAAAACCGCGTGGTTCGATTTAATTATATCATTTTTGGTCTTTATTGAAACAAAAACTTATGGTGAAGTCAAATTTTAACTAAATCGAACAATACATTTTTGTCCAACATGGTTCCAACTCTAATGGTGACCCTGTATCGTCCGGAATAATTGTTTTTACTTGCCTCTGATAGATCCGATGTTTTAATGAGAATTTTAATAACCCGGCATTTTTAAAATACTATTCTAAATATTTTTTATCACATTTTAAATGTAAAATAAACTTCTGTCATAAAATGTTTACTTTTTTTAGCCTATTTAATTTTGAACATTCTAAAGTATTTTTTAATTAATTATTAACTGAAGTTTGAAAACGGGCCTTTAGAAAATAACACCCGTATAATATTTAACGACTTTTATAGCATTTGAATGACTTATAAAAATACTTCTTGCCAGTATCTTGTATTAAAAGAAATTAATAAACCTATATTTAGATCGGTAATAAGAAAAACGAAGAATACATTTTTTAAAAGTGTTGCATGTATTAGGCACCATTTAAATTTTGTAAAAACAAACGATCAAAAGATATTATGTAATTGTACATTGTTTATATGAATCTTTAATGTAATTATATTGAGTAAAAAAGATTTTAAATTTTTATTTAATATACAAGAAATGTATTTTATTATTTATTGATGAATTAAAAATACAGTTGCTTTATAAATTAAAAATCGATGTCTTTTATAGACCACGTCACTTTAAAGAACAAATATAAATAATTAATTTAATTTTTTTATTTAATATACAGGGTGACAATTTTTTAATTCGTAACTATATTTTGAACCGTAATATTTACGAAGTTGGTTAAATTAGAGAAAATGTGCAGTTTTGAAAAGCTTCTTTCGAATCCATCGATGCTGCCGAATTGCTTTTGATTCATGAGATACAAGGCGACTTGTTAAAAACGTATAAAATTAATTTCTTTAATAACTAGGATTTGATTGTAGAAAAACGCAGATTCAATAAAAATTTGATATTTTTTCTTAAAGAGGATTTTTTGGCCCAAATACAATGATGTATCACTCAAATCTATTTACCTTAGTTTCAACACAAATTACACATCATCAGCAAAATTTTGAGAATTTTCTCATTATGGCCGTTATTTCTTAAAATAATGCGTACATGATATTTTCATTTGATTTATCTGTAACTGAGCTAAAATTAAAACTAGTAAAAATATTTCATTTTTTAAAAGTGATATTGATCAGATTTTAAAGTCAAATCGTGTAATAAGGACCCACTAAAGGTTTAAATCGAAACTATACGCGTTTCAGAGGTAAAAAATCCATCTTCAGCGGGCAAGAGAAATATAACAATAGTGTCAACTAATGATAATGACAGGGTGTAACAAATTCGTCCTTCGCCATTCGGATTTCGGAAATAGAAAGAGATACAAAGTCGTTTAAATTGGGACAAACTTGCGTAAGTATGAACCCAGTATGCCACAAAAAAATAAATATACAGAGACTTATACAGGGTGTTACAAATTCGGCTTTCAGCACTGGGATCTCGGAAACGTAAGAGATACGAAGTCGGTTAAATTAGCGCAAAGTTGCATAATTATAGGCCCAATAATTTGCCGCAAAAAAAACAAAAATAAATACAGGGCTTTCAAAATATTTGGAAAAATCTAAAATTTTGTGTTTCGGTTTTTATTTTTTCCTGACTTTGTTCGAAAAGATGTCCAAAAATTTCACTTCCTCATTGCTACTTTTTATTCTCCTCGAGCTGGCACTCTCAGATTTTGGGTCACCATCATCAACTTAATTTCTTTAAATACGGGCCTGGATTTTTTTTAAATTATGAAAGAGGTACTAAATCGACGTTCAGCGGTATACAACCCTTACTGGTTTTCCGACGTTTTTTTCCTTAAATTGACCATCTTCATTAAAAAAACCCTAGTACTTTCCTGTAATTTGCTTTCGTTTGAAAAAATCTGATTTAATTCGAAACTATTAAACTCATGCATTTTTTAAAAAGTTTTAAAAAATTGCTGGCTTTAAGAGTCAAATTTTATATGAATTAATAAATCAAATTACTCGTAGGTATTTACAATAAGTAGAAATTTGAACAACTATTACTTTGAAAAAAAAACAGTAGTAGTACGTACTTGGGACTAGAAATAGCAATAATAATTTAAAAATCTTCAGTTTTTTTTTTCAGTAAGTGTTGTATACCGCTGACCGTAGATCTATTATAATTTAAACAAAAAATTCCAGGCCGGTATTTAAAAAAATTAAGTTGATGATGGTGGCCCAATGACGAAACGTCGCATTAATGAACTGATGATGGCATCTTATTGAAAATAAAATGTAACAATGGGAAAGTTAAATTTATTTTTGGAGATATCTTCGAAAGTCAGGAAAAAAATAAAACTGGAACGCAAGATTTTAGATTTTTCCAAATATTTTTTATGGCATATTATTGGGCCCATAATTACGCAAGTTTACCCCAATTTAACCGACTTCGTATATCTTACCATTCCCGAAATTCCAATGGTGAGGGACAAATTTGTTACACCCTGTATAACATAATTGTATGTGAAAATCTTACCTAATTGAAAGACATATCCTATTACGCATGAATAACGAATAATTTGAATTAATTAATGAAATTATTAAATCTCTTACGCGGTAATATTTAGTTAACTTTAAAAAAAATCTTTTCTATTGCCCTTTAATTATAATTTTACCTTTTTCCGCATGAATTTAAATGAATCTATCCAGATTTATACAGTACATATTATAATGAAGGAATTTCATACTCTTCTGCTGATGATACCTCCAAAACCCGAAACATGTACAATATCTATTTAAAACCTTAGTGTATTTTTAGTAAAGGAGTGGGGCTAGATGGGCTATTTTCACAAAATTATAAATTCCATTATTTTTAATAAATACATTTTGATTACAATGTTATAAGTATTTAATTTTATTTCTTAAATTTCAGAGATTTTACTCAATATATTTACAAAATATAAATATCATTTCAGAGCACTTTAATTAAGATATAGTGTCCTAAGTTTTAGATGTTATTTAGATTTAAACTGAGTTCATATTTTGCATTAAACCTAGTTTAAAAAATAACGTATAATTGTCATATTTCCACCGCATAAGTTGACTAAGGGAGACATTTTTTAAAATATTCTAAACTTACATATAATTTATGTCGTTACTTTTAGTTGAAACTGTAATGTATAGTTTTTCGTAGTAGTTTTGTTGCCGTTTGGTGTAAAACATGAACCCAGAAAAACTGAGTTGTTACTATGTAACTATCGCTGTAAAAAACGCATCTACACTTGAATAAAATTTACAATAAAGTTGCGAGATCTCATAGTTATTGTAGTTTTAATTTTTTCATTGCTTCGTACAACAATAAAAACATATTTTAAAAAATCTTAGATGGAAATATCTTAAAGCGGCGTCCACACATAAGGTTTTACCTAGTGTCTTACCTGATGTTTTGCTTATCAAATAAGACATCAGGTATAACATTAGGTGGTATAAAATAAAATAATATTTACTAAATATCACGTGACAGGTAAACACGATTTTGATTGGCTGTTGAAACTTGCTACGACCGTCCACCGTCAAAAGATAAATTGGTTTATGTCGGCCGTCAAACTGCACCGTCATCGTCAAATATAAATGGTCTTATGCATTTCAATATGTTTAAGCTGTAACGTCACCGTCAAACAGCACCGTCAATCGTCAACGTAAAGTTTATAAATCCAGCTTTAAGCCCACACAGGTTTTACCTGACGTCTTACAAGCGGTCTCCAAACATAAGGATTTACCTGACGTTCTACCTGATAGTCTAACAGTGTTACCAAGTCTGGTGAAATTTCACCACATCTGGTAGTTTTATGAGTAATCTGGTAATTGATGATAAAATTTTTTAAAAGCCCGACTTCTGGTGTCTGCAATCTAACTTGAATACCTAAAACGTCAGGTAAAACCTTATGTGTGGACCGCTCTTAACGGTGTCCTTTGTTTTGAAATTAATTTTTGAACGAGAAAGATGAGAAATCAATATTGATACTTTTTTGAAATGGGACGCCAAATAATATCAAATCATTTTATAGTAATTTAACTTATTTTATTAGGGCTATTGAAGTGCAGGTATAAGGAAAGGGTTCCGAAGAAAATGCGGTTAGAAGGAGATAATGCCGATTCAGTTTCCAGCAGCGGCTCTACATCAACATTTATTTTAAAAAATTTAAGCTTTTCAGATTCAGATTCCGATAGAAATTATATTGATATTCCAGAAGAAATACAAAAGAGAATATTTTTATTGATAGAAAGAATTCCAAACTTTATTTAGGTATACCTAGCCATAAATAGTCCAAGTAATAATAATGTAAATTGGAAACTAAAGTTTTCAAACGGATTGTAATGAACTGACTACTTAATAGACTATTACACCTTCGCGAACGCCGATCCGCGCGAATATAGGGTATGACGAGGCGCTTGGTACTGATAATAATCAATCATTGAATATCTGAGGATTTCATAAACATATCGAGCTGCAATTTTAAAAGCTTATTTAGATGATCAAATTCTATTGAATACCATAGAAAAAATTGTGGAACAAAATTATCGTAAAATTGTATTGATGAACTATCTCAGAGACGGTTGGAGATGGGTATAGAAAATTATTAACAAAACTCACCTGGATTTTCACATAGAATTTAAAAGTGACAAAATTTATAGGGCATTCTATCTAAAATAACAATGCTAAGCCTAACTTCCGGTATAACCGGAAGTTAGAGGCCCGTCAAAATCAAAAACATACTTTTTTAGTTCCCGAGATATTTTAATAGTTCACTTATGTGATTGACCCTGTATCTTAATAATAAATATCGCTGCAAAAAAATCGTCCTGAGTAGAAATTGTCAGGCAGATGGCAGAAGAAACATTATAAATAGGTTCTTAACTCGTACTTGTCCTCCTTGTATCAGGATATCAAAATAACCAAAGAAAGTCAGTCGTATGTATCACTCTCCAGACCCTAGCTACGGTTTAGTTTTTATCGGGCAGTCTCTATTGGCGTCTACAAATTTTAAAAACAATACGTTCGTAATAGCGTCAATTAAAAAAATTAAGTACCTAGTCGCTTAATTTACACCTACTGTTTTACAACAAATTGTTTGTCTCTAGAAAAAGTGAGTCATTTAGATTAAGGCGAGAATTCACCATTTTTATTTAAACTACCTAATTTAAATTAACCTTGTATAGGGCGGCCCAAATTCGATGCTCGCCATTGTGATCTCGGAAACTCTAAAAGATACACGAAAGGTTAAATTGTGGCAAAGTTGCATAATTTGGACGGTGGGAAATTAATAAAATTCCGACTACTTCAGAGAAAAACCATATGTAACTTAAATTTGATCCTGGAATCATCCATTATAATAAGTACATGTTAGAAAATATCTTGGTTGGTTGGTTAGTTGGTTAAAGGCGGGCGGGGGTCGGTTTAAAGGCCCGAACTTCTATCACTGCAGCCTGCCGGCTTATTGTGTACCCCGATCTGGTTAGACGATGTTTGTTCCTTCTATGAGGTCCAGTAACCTTCTACCAAGCTTGTCATGTGGGAGGTCATCACCACGTTGTATGTTCGCGAAGATATTTTGTTTTCTACGAGACAGCGCTGCGCAGCGGTATATTAGTGGATTTTGTGAGTCGGGCGAGAGGCCGAAATACACACGGATTTTCTACAGTAACCAGACTACTACCTTCCCCCGTTTTCGAGTGACCCCCCCCCCCCCCCCCCCGAGCGATGAAACTACCCTCCAAGGGGGTGCATCGACTGCTGACGGCTTTAAACGAGAAACATACGGGCGGTCAGACGATTTTGCCGGTTTAAAGCCGTCAGCAGTCGTTGGAGTGTAGTTTCATCGCTCGAGGTGAGGGGGGGTTGGTTGGTTGGTGCATCGGGTGCAATATTAAAGGGTGCAAGAGTACTCCGCGACCTCGAAAACGGAAGGAATTCGAGATCGGGCAGCTTCAAGCAAATATTGCGACCCCGAAAACGGAAGGAATTCGAGATCGGGCAGCTTCAAGCAAATATTTTAAATTTTCTTTCATCGCTCGGGGGGGGGGGGGGGGGGGGGGGTTGCATTGGGTGCGAGAGTACTCCGCGACCCCGAAAACGGAAGGAATTCGAGATCGGGCAGCTTCAAGCAAATATTTTCAATTTTCCCGCTTGGGGGTGGTTTTTGGCCCATTTGAGGGGGTGGGCCAACCAAAAAACAATTTTTAACTCCACCATCGTGTTCAGCATCCTAGAAAACGGGGGAAGGAAGTAGTCTGGTTACTGTAAAAAATCCGTGTATGTTCACCCGACTCACAGACTCCACTATATTATGTGTGAGGCGGTGTCATCCTATTCGCCGCAGAGTCTGCGTTCAATGGATTCGTTGTTTATATCTATCCGATGAAGGTGTTTTCGCAGGTGGCAGTGGCCTGTTAGCAGACCCATCACCTGTTTCAGCTAGGGCCACGTCAGGGTTAGCATCCCATTCGATAGTATTTTCGATGGTTTTCCAATTACGTACGTGTATTTGATTAGGTAACCCTTGCCATCGAGATAGTTTTGTTTTAAAGTAATGTTTTATCCAACATTATTATACATTTAAATTAAAATGAAGAACATTTATTTAAACGAACTGCGGTAAGTAATTTAAGAATTGACAAGAAAATCTATATAAAGGGTATCCTACTTATAATGGAAACGAGGTTATATGCCAGGGAGGGCTGGCATGTTGTCATTATACTGCAGCCGAACAGCTTGTTGTATCCCTTTGGTTTAATTGGGTAATGACATCCATGCGGGACCTACAGTTTTTGACGTGGAATCCGAACCACGCGCATGTCCCAGTCTGTCCGTCAGTCCCCAAAGGAGCAGGATTATCCGCCCCAGTCAGTGGGTCGTATTCAGGACTAAACTAGTAACATTTTGCCTAATAATATTTTGTGTACCGAGCATACAGCTATTCTGGGAATCGAACCCGGATCGCCGCCGCCGAATGCGGTAGTTCTATTATACTAAGCTACCATACCGGGCAATTTTGGTATGGTTAGGTATGATCCTTGGCCGCACTTTTGTATTGCTTAATATTTTAATTAACTCATTGTCGTATACAGTCCACGGATGGGGTTTACAAGAGGACAAATGGACTAAAAATTGAAAGATACGAAAAAAAGTCACTCTTAATGAACGTTTTTGCTTGTCTAGAAAATACGATTCATTATAAGAAACTTCAATTTTTTTATACAGGGTGGGTAAAACTGCAAAAATGTTATTTTGCTTAAGAGGAAACATACTTTATTTTGAAAGATACGGAAAAAAAGTCACTCGTAATAAACGTTTTTACTTCAATAATGAATAGGTGATACTTGTTGTCAATTTAATGAAGTAATTATAATAATAATAATAATACGAACATTTTTATTAACATGAAAAGAATACGATAACGATTTCGTAATTCAAAAACTCCACCCCAATTGCTTTCTCAAATAAATGAAAGAATTTCTGATTTCTTCCTGAGATATCGATTGGACAGCCCGGATAATTCTGCCCTTCAGCACTTCAATATCATTTGGTTTTGCGGTTGCAAAAACAATTTGTTTTAAACGGCCCTATAAAAATATATCGGCCAATATTAAGTCGGGACTTCTTGGGGGCCACAAAATTGGGCCATTCCTGCCAATCCACCTTGGACCAAATCTGCGGTCAAGCCATTCTCTAACCTCACGAGCGAAATGGGCTGGACAACCATCTTGCTGAAAATACATATTTTGTCGAAAATTTAATGGTAGATTTTCGAGTTCATCATTGAAAAATGTATCCAGCATTTCGAAATATTATAATCTATTGCACTATGGCCCTATAATCCCATGGATGGATATCACACACCACACGTTCACTTTTGTGAAATATTGTCTTCTCGTCATAATTCTGAATTCGCACCTCACGTGCTGGGTTGCAACGATTCTATTTGTTGAAAATGTACTTTCATCAGAAAACATGATACATTTATAAAAATCAACATTTCCACTTAAAATTTTGTCTCTTATCCACAGGCAAAAATCAAGTCGTTTCCCGTCGTCTCCCTCTTCCAATCTTTGATTAAAGTGTGGTTTATACGGATACGATTTATTTCCTTTAAGGATCATCTAAATTAGACTTTTTTTCACAACTTCCAACTGAGTAACACGATTTCCAAGGAACGTCATAGGATTTTCTTCAACAGAATGAAGAAAAGAACTGAGACTAGTAGCAGCATCATCATGGTCGTATTCCTTCTTTTTTTTAAGGTCCAAAACCTAACCAGTTCTCTTGAACTTTTTTATTAACTTGCAGATTGCCATCCTAGTTATTGGGATTCCTACAAATTTCTCGGTAAATTGTTCCATGACGTAGTGTAATAGATGTTGATGGTTCGCAATAAAACATCAGCGGACATTAGCCATGCTAAAGGTATATTTTTAGAACTACATTTTAGATCAGTCTTAATATCAACAACCTACTCAAAAAAGGGTTGAGTATTGATTCTCATCTCTGCTGTTGCAATCATCCTTATATTATCCTATTATAACCTTAACTACTTAATCTACAACCTTAACCCATAAGGTTCATGTCCTTGTTATTGTTATACTATTATAACTAATAACATCATTAGCACGTCTGACCATCGATCGTGATATTGAAATCAGAACCAATGTCAAATAATATTATAACAATAATAACCCAAACTGTTTTACAAGAAATGAGTAAAAATAGAATATGCCTCTATTTTTACCTCACAGTAGCGGTATGAAACTTGACCATCCCCATAATATTGTATTATAAAAACTCTTTGTTCAGCATTCCACTTAAATAATAACTTCATTAAATAAAGACATTGACAACAAGAATCTATCACCTTAAGTGTCATTATTATTTTAACTAGGTTCACCAGTCAGAGGTGTACCAAAGAATACTTTTTGGGAAATAATTTTTACATAGGTAAACCTTTTAATGAATTGTTCTACTTCGGTTTGTTGTGTAGAAAACGCATTCATTAAGAGTGACTTTTTTCGTATCTTTCAAAATAAAGTATGTTTACTCTTGAGCAAAATAACATTTTTGCAGTTTTTACCCACCCTGTATAAAAAAAATTGAAGTTTCTTATGATGGATCGTATTTTCTAGACAAGCAAAAACGTTTATAAAGAGTGACTTTTTTTCGTATCTTTCAATTTTTAGTCCATTTGTCCTCTTGTAAACCCCATCCGTAGACATACTGTAGATTGACAGTGGTAATTTAAAAATAAAGTACCTTTAGCGATTATTTTCTTTAAAAACTAATATCAGAAGTCGATTTGACATCGCTCGAAATTACCAAGTGCAAAATTTCAATAAATTGACACAACCAATTCAATTTAAAAATATTTACATCTAAAATACGATGAAAGGAACCAAAAATGTTGACTATTTAACGGTGTGATACCCTGTATGTTCTTGAAACTTGAACATTGTTTTCTAGCCAATGATTGACCTTAATTCCTATTTTTGGGATGCGACTGTGAATGAAAAAGAGTATTATCTAAATCTTACTAAAATAGCATAAAATCCAAGCAATTTTCCAATTTTAGCCATAATCATGACATGAAAATAAATATCTAAAGTACCGAAGAACCTCATAAATATGATAAATGAGTTTAATACAGTAGGAGGACATCAACATTAAAAACATTATATTTGCTTTTCTCAATTGACAAATTACGCTTGGCTTCCGCCCGCGCCTTCGACCGTTTTATTTAAATTATATTTAGTTTAACGTCACGAAAAGATTGAAAGAAGGTTACAATTAATTTATCTTCTCTGTTGATTAACTTTCGAGACATCAACAAGTCCATATTCCCACCTAATCGACCCAATAGTCAAATCAAACCGCGGGCCGCGGGGTGCCATGTCATTTATTGGAGTGACCATATTTTTAAATATAGATGATATTTTTTTTCTGATTGAATTCCAATAGAAATAAAAATATGAAGAAGGTTTTATTATTTTATGATCAAGTTATATATTAAATGAGATATCTTCACCATGCCCAAGAATGATATGAAATATCCACCTTGGATAAATTGGCAAAGAAAATTATCAGTAAGGTTAATCGCTAGGGTTCCGCGATGATATGGACTTTTCGAGATATATATATATATATATATACAGGGTGTCCGCTAATTAATGGTATGAAAAATAACTTTGAGAGAAACTAACATTTTTTTACAAAATTTGGCAATTATGGTGTTGTTAGGACGAGAAATTGATTTTTTTGTAAAATCTTAATGTACAATGTAGGGGGCGCTGTCTGCGGCATTATTCGCACATTTATTAGGTCAAAACTTTTTTATGCCTCAGTGTATTTAACTTTTTAATGAAAATAATACTTTTCTCATATTTATTACGTAAAAAAGGTATACTAAGTTCAGGTCGCCCAGAGTTACTGTTTCAAATATATTTGCATTTAAATTGTTTAGTGCACTCTGCCCAATTATTATTAATTTGCAAACAAAATTTTTTTCTTAAAATAACCTAAGAGAAAACAAATGAAATTTAGTGATGCAGTTGCTATGAAACCTCCATGTTGATATTTGTTTCTTGATTATTGTAAGATAGCTTTGTCAGAAAATGTTTGCTTTTTGAGTTTATCGTAGGTTTGTGTTTTCATTGATGTTGTTTTCCTTCGACACGATATTTTCTAGGGTCAAAGTTATTTTAATTAAAGTAAGTTAAAGAACAATCCAATTGCTGTATTTATTATTTCCAATTACCATTACTAGAACATTAATTATTATGTAAAAGTTAATTGGCAAGAAGTAACAAAATATTATTTGCTTACCTGAGATAACGGACTAAACAATTTAAATGGAAATATCTCCGAAACGGTAACTCTGGGCGACCTGATAATTTTTTTACGTAATAAATATGAGAAAAGTATTATTTTTATTAAAAACTTAAATACACTAATTGCCAAATTTTGAAAAAAAAACGTTAGTTTCTCTCAAAGTTATTAGAAAAAAACAAAAATGAAGTTTTAACTTTAACACCCTGTATATCAGTTAATATCAACTTTCGGATATAGGTAAGTATAATTAAATCCTAATATTTTTACGGAAGGACTCTTCCACTTTTCCTGTATATGACTGACAATATGAATTTATTTTATCACACTTTTTTGGGTCACCCTGTATATGGAAAAATATTTTCCTGAAATACACCCCATGATACAGTCAACATATGAATGAAATTTCTAACTTATTTCGTGTAGGAGCTATGCAGAACCCTTTATAATATATATTAAGAGAGAATTTTTATTTTGATTAGAATTTGATCAGAGAATAAAATATCAACTATACACGTGCATTATCCTTATCGGCGGCCTATGCCACTCCACGGAAAAAAGACTATAGTAAAATTATTATAGTAAAGATATATAAAATATCGTATTAATTACATTTTTTATTAATAATCCGTACCAAAATAATATTGTAAACATAATTTCTAAGAAAGTCTAGTTAGAATTTCTAATAAATTTAGTAAAATCAAGTAAATATTAAAATGTATAATAAATTTTAACACACACTATAGTAAAATTATTATAGTAAAGATTTCATTGTCACGCCGTACGTGAAGTCTTCCAAAAGTAACACTTATATTAATAACAACGGGATAACTGGTACATCAATATATATCACTGTTTAAGTTCTATAATTATTATACTTACATAACGTATAATCTAACCAATAAATCTCTCAAGTAACTCTTAAGCCGCGTTCTCAGAGCTTAGACGAGTCGCAGCGACAGTCCCCCACTCTTTCTGTAGGGGTGACGTCTGTCACTTGTCATTCGGATGTAACCTAACCTTACAATATTTTGTTATTGTTTTGTGAATGGAAACAATTCGTTTTGTACAAATTTCGTTTTGAATAATTTATCATACTGACTGAGACTTTGATAATGAAAGCGGCGAAGCAATGAAATATTTGAATAATATCTGGCAGTGTATTTTAATATGATTATTCTTCAAGACTAAAGAGCTAATTTCGTTAAAAAATGTTACAAGAATCCAAAAAACAGACAAAATTAACTGACTTATTTCCTTCCACTAACTAATTTGTGCATTTTAGAGCTCAAAATATAAATGTAATGAGAACAGTCCAGTTTTATTCCTGTATTTATTTTATCATAAACTTGAAATAGTGAATAACCTCGGTAGATCAGCACACGCGTGCACTATATTGGGACTCTACTGTATTTAGGACTACTATGCACTAGAAAAACAAATACATTTACACATCTTATTAGGTAGTTTTTATTAACCACTGTTAAGTAGATAGGTAGGAGAACCATTTCATTCCTCCAATAAGGAAGTCTAAAATCATAGACATGGGCGTTCTGACAGTGTCTCCTCATCATTCCTATTCCATACCCTAGGTCTTGTGGTACTAATTGTAATAGGCAGGCTTTCGATAGCTTGCCTACTATCCTCACTATCTTGTGTCTCCTTTATATCTTCATTCCAAGCAGATACAAAGCATCTTCATGCAGAGCATACTTGCTCTTTGTAATCTGTATCTACAATAATTTAAAAATATTTATATTATAAGATTTAGGGATGTATAGAGCTAGAAAACTAATTTTTAGATAACATTACGAAAATGCCAACAGTAGGGCTAACAAAATACCTTGTGACTTTAAAAACAGTTTACAATTTTAATTCAAAATGATGTTTTACCAGTATTATTAACTCTTGCACTTTCTTCTGCAGATAACTTTATTTATTTATTAATTTAGCTCCAGAGCGGTGAAGAATTTCCACAGGAATATAATTTGAATTTGTGTCCACATCCATTATGGTTTTTGTTTATCCTAAAATTTAATATTTTAAACTTGAAATTGTTGTATAGTCGATAATCTCTTCCGATTACAGCAGGCCAATATTTACGTTTTTTTGGGGTGTGAGTATGTGGAATTCGGAGAAGAAATTTGGCTGTTCGATTAAAATTTTCCCCTCTCGGAGGTTATAGGTTTGTTTTTTTTTTAAAGATTTTTTTGGATGATGTCAAATTTGATTTTTATTTTCGTATTCTACTCCTCAAAATATGTATATTTATTCTGGTTAGTAAAAAAATTAACAAATGTAATTAAAAAGATCAATGTAATTAAAAATTATTTAAATATTTTGTGACATTTAGATAGGTAATGATGAAATAAATTTTAAAAGCAAAAGTACATACTATTCACAATATTTTAGGACCAAATAATTAGTAATTACCTTTGTTCGGAAACAACGAATACTTATTTCGGAAAACTCAGGTTCAAATTTCAAAACAAAATAAAAAATTAATAATACTACAGCGCAGTGTTGCCAGGTATGTCGTGAAATGTCACCAGATCTGTTGATCTTTTTGTGATTTTATGAAGAATCTGGAATACTAGCAAGACGGCTAGTGATGATTATGCCGAAAAACCATGATAGGCTTGAACTAAAATAAGAATTAATATAATAAACAAATGAATTCTTATTTTATTTCAAAGCCTACCATGGTTTTTAGGCATAACCATGACGGTAGGCATTTTGAACACTAACTGTAGTTTATAATTTTTAATCTAGTCGTCTATGCTTAATTTTCATAATAAAAACTGTATTTAAACAACATAATTTATGAATGCAATTATTTCGAGAACGACTAGAAAGAAATAACTTATATGCTTCCATTACGAAAAAAAAGAATGCTTATGAATTCTACATCCAATAGCCAAATGATATACAGGATGTTCCATATGAAAATCTGGAATCTGAAATGTGTCATGTTTGAAACCTAATTATGAACACCCTGTATAAATAAACGTTATTATATTCACAGTATCTCTAGACCTCTTGTCTTAAATTTTACTCAATGCCTTGGTTAATAAAGTTATTTTAGGTAGTATTTTTTGAATTTTTTTTTAAGCTCCAAAACTTTTTTTTTAATTTTAATTTATTACTCTTAAACTACATAACCAAATGAAATAAAACTTTAGGCAATTATAAAGGACACTAATACGAACCTAAATATGCAATAAAATACTGGGTGTCCCATTTAAAAAAAGACCACATTTTTGGGCCACCCTGTATATTGGAAAATATTTTCATGAAATGCACCATATGATACAGTATAAATCGGCATATGAATGAAATTCCTAAGTTAATTAGTATAGGAGTTATGGAAGCCTCACGCACTATTGCTAGTGCATTTGCTCATTTTTACTATTTTGATTGCGATGAAGGTAGCTCCCCGGGATCGCATTTTCGGACCTCGGGCCCATGGAGACTTTTGATCAGCATCGATTTTTGGATAATATCCCCGAGTATCAAGATTTTTAACCGAGGGCTGATTCCCATATGTTCCGTGCGTGGTTCTTTATGATGCAGTTTTCCGGTTAGTTTAAAAACTATTAGGTTGAGAATAAAAAATATCGTGAAATATATGTAGAATTTAAATTCAGTATTTTTAATGGGGCATTCCATTAAAATTATTAAAGTAATTTCAGAAGGAATGGCAATTTTCGTAACACTTCCGGTTCCGGGGTCCTTTACTCACAAGAGCGGTTTGCGCGTAAAAATGATCAGATGAGTAGGTACGGTATCAATTTTACTAATGTTGGGGCCAATCGCATTTAGTAGAAACTCAAAATCTGCAGATGACATACGACTAAAGTTTTTGAATTGGCCACTGTTTTCTTGCAGCCTCATGTCGGTTAATAAAGTACAGCCACAGTACAGTTCGACAACCAAGTCTATAGCTACGCGGTATCGGTAAGGGGGAAGCAATATCTTTTAAAACATGGCAGAGTCATGGGCGTGCTATTATTCTCTTAATAATGTAATAATATATATTTTTTCATAGCATGAATATATTTGTATCACCAGTGCAATATATTAGGCCTTTTCATTAATATTCCTCACTTATTTTGGCATTTTCGCCAATAAAATCCATTTGATTTCAACATGCACCTCAAAGTTTCAAGGGAAAATGGAAAGTTTATGTCACTTCTCAGCTGTTGTAGCAACTTTTTTAAGGTTGGAAATACTTTTAGTTCCAAATAAAACTTTGGTATTGTTCTCCTAACAATGCCAAAGTCGAAGCCTTCGATTTTTTCGACAGCAGAGAGACGGTCCATTTTTTGACAGGAGATTACAACAATTGATTATTTTCTTCCTTTCAGTATCTTCTTTGTGCATGTTTTTTACTGCACCCACGCTTACTCCCGTATACATTGCGAGCCTTTCTAGCTTCCGCTTAAGTGGCAATTTAAATGTATTAATTTGTGATTCCTCTTCACACATCCTGTACACATTGGCAATCACTTCGCGGGTGTGACTATGAAGGGTTTTACCAGGGTATATTCATTCATTTTCACAGTTTTAAAACAAACCCTATCACTACGTAACTGGATGAAGCATATTGGACATCGCCGACCAAGCACGCTGGCACTATATGCGTGTCACCAGGCGCGTGACGTCATCCTCTGTCTGGGATATATCCTATCAAATTAGCTCTAGCCACCAGGTACCCATGGTTACCGTTGATATTGTGCCATGTTGCCCTATTTTTAGATTAGAAGTACTTTAATGAAAAAATATTTTATTTTTTATTTAAATATTAAAATAAAAAGTATGAAAAGAAAGTTTTAAGAACATTGAAACTATAATAGAATATTAGTTTCTTATATAGTTATGACAATTTACTTTAAATGGGTAAATTTAATTTTAGGGTTTACTTGGTAACATGTTATTAGATTAAAATTTAATATATGTGACAACATTGTTATCCCAAGAAATTTTTTTGCCCGCATTCCTTTTGTAGCTACAGTTAAAGTTGTCGACCTGTATGCCGGCCTGCTTTCATGCAATTTTGTAATCCACCATCGTTTAGGTTTTTTCTTCCTTTTCTCTGCCTCATGCAATAGTAGGAAGGGGGCACTTGCAATAATTATATTACGTCTTTTATGCGATGCAACAAACTCACTGGAACAACATTTCAATGAAACATATACTTTTCGTGAACAAACATCTTTGCGCATACATCTTTTTTTCTGCGTACGCAATTCGTGCGAGTCAATTTGTTCAAGTCAGTATCCAGCTTTCTAACGATGTTATCAAAGGTATACTTTAATGTTGGAATATTCGGAGAAATTTAGAATTTTAATATTTACAAAAATTTAATTAATAAATAGATAGAATTGTTCTTATTCTGTCCGAATCATACAAAGTTTTACATAGTAATCAATGATGCCAAGTCTATACTGATGGTCCTAAATCTACCGCCTGCATTTGAAACCGAAAAGTATAATATTAATTATATTGAATGCATTTGTCATGTGTACCTATTAAGTTAAAATATTGTATTAAATATGTGTATTTTTTAAATTTTGTACTAAAGTTATTTATAGTTTCCCAACAAAATCAACTTCCAATGTTTTAGGAATACCACCGTGGCAACGATGTACGCACGTGTTACCGATTAAACGACGTGTGTAACCCTGAAGTACAGAACTTTCATTAATTTTTTCATGCGCGGTGTTGTATGTATTTATCTCTACTGCGATTATCTATTTATGACTAATGCTAGATCGAAATTATCTAAACGCGTACCTCATTACAGCGTTGCCATTTCTGTACATGATTGTAAATAAATGATGTTTTATGAATAGAATGTTTTGCCTCCCCTTTTATATTATATGTTCATAAATATTTACTATTCAATTGTGCACCCTTGCGACGAAATCCGGTTTCTTAATTTTCTCATGGCCACTTTAATATCGAAACCATAATGAAACATTCTGTATACGATATCTATATCTGCGTATTTTCCGTCGGCAATTTTTTTTACGATCAAACACAAGCACTATAGGAAAAATCCTTTAGGGCACTCGGGGAGTGGTGCGTGTGCGAGTAAAGCAATTCACGTTGGTTTTGAATCGTTGGAGGTTATATTCATTGGGAAAAACGACCTCGGGAAGGTCGTTCCATAACGATGAAGTCCTTCAGATGAAAGAATTATTAACTGATGAAGTTCGAGGAGTACTGAGCTTAACGACATATGGATGGCCGGCAGTGGTTCACCGTATATTTCTGCTGTTCGCCGCTCTGGGCGGAATTAAGAGTGCTAGGTCAGAAGAACACTTTCCACGGAAATCTGTAAAAGAGAGTCAAATCCCCAACCTGTCTGCGATGTTCTAGGCTGTCGAGGCTCTTCGTCAGCTCGTGGTCTCCGATCAGACGAATAGCTCTCCTGTCGATGGAATCCAGTAGCCGAAGAGTGCAGAGTTCCAGACATTAATGAATGAATGAAATGAATGAATGAATCTGGGCTTGGTATAGTATCAGAAGTTGTTTAGGTGTGTACCACATATTGGTTCGAAAGAGTACACCAAGTTACTGAGAAGCTATCTTAGCGATTGCCACAACGTGGTAATGCCAAGACATATTTCCTCCCAGATTGACGTCCAGCAAATTAGCCAGTGGAATTGCGTGTCTGCCATGACTATATCCGGTTCTGTGATGTTAACCTTTTAGAGAAGACTGCACTTAAGAATGCCATTATTAAACATTTATAAATACTGATTAATGATTACTATCTAGATTATACAGTAATTTGGCAATAGTTCCAATTCTATAATATCAAATTTGACAAATGGAAAATAAAAACTTAGACAAGCAGTGTACTCCACTTTGCTCCCGCACAATGCACATTACCTTAATAGAGTTTAATCTATTTGATTTGCCTAGTTCATCAGTTGTAAAACCGCTGGCCAGTCCGAAAAAATTAATTCAAGCCCTAAAAAGGAAAATGCAATTTTCCAATTTAAAAAATTACCGAAACGCGGGATATTATTTATTTTTATTGTGTTGTGTCGGGAAAGTCAACGCGTATGTAGACGAAGAAAATTTCCCTCGATATTTGACGGCGGCCGTTGGTGATTTTATAGTGTTCGATTGTGAAATTGACTTTCCACAAGGATACCCTATTCCTTACAAGCTCTTCTGGAAGAGAGAAGTTAGTGTTGTTAGTCTTTTATACGCTAAATGGAAAGAAATGTTATCTGGATGTCTATATAAATTTCTGTTCTGGTCCTGATAAATTTCTATTATTTTTTAAAATTTAAACATATTCCGAAACCCAAATATGCTTCAAAAAATACATCGATTACAAGGGTGAATCAAAAGATTAAAGTCATTTTCTTGTTGCTAGCACTCCCCAATTTTTTTACATAAAAAATAAAATGTGTGCAGACCTTGTTTTAATATCGTTGCCTTATCATACAAGAAATTACTAAAAACGAATGCAGGGTGTAAGCAAACTGATCTTTCACCATTGGGATGTCGGAAACGGTAAAAGATACGAAGTCAGTTAAATCGGGGACAAGTTGAGTAATTGTGGTCCCAATAATATGCCGCAAAAAAATCTAAAATAAATACAGGGACTGACTGAAAAATCTAAAATTTTGCGTTTCGATTTTTCTAAAAGTTTTAAGATATAACTATTATTTAAAAAAGGAACAGTAATAGTACGTAATAATAATAAATAAGGACAGAAATAGCAATAGTAATTTAAAAATCTTCAGATTCTTCGAAACAAATAAACTACAGGAACGTACTAGGGATATTTTAATGAAGATGGTCAATTTAAGGAACAAAAAGGCGAAACCCAGTAATTGTTCTATATTACTGAATGCTGCCACAAAGACGCAACGTCGCATTAAATATCTGATAATGCCAGCTTGTGGAGAATAAAAAGTAGCAATGAGTGATTGAAATTAATTTTTGACATCTTTTCGAATAAAGTCGAGAGAAAAAATTTTAGATTTTATATTATTGTGCCCATAATTACGTAACTTTGCCTCAATTTAACCGACTTCGTATCTCTTACCGTTTCCGAAATCCCCCTGTATACACGCTCAATATTTTTGATTTAAGTATTATTTTTTCAACAAATCATTAGTTATTTTCGTAACATCAAATGATTCCAAAAGATGATTTTTGAACACGCTGTATATCAAGGATCTACCGAATTCTTGTTATACCAGGAAAACTTATTTTTAATCAAAATTCTATAATACGTTCCCGAAATTCCTATGGTGAAGCACGAAATTGTTACACCCTATATATGTTTTCTTACCCCTGTATAATACAGTGTAGGTATATGCACAACCACCATTGTGATGCCTATTTCGTTTAGACATAAATTATTAAATAGCACAGATACCCTTGAAAATGGATTTTAAGCTTCATTGGTTTTAAATAAATCGATTGCAAACAAAAGGATACTGTTTTCTAGTAATTGGATAGCGATAATTTCGAATCTGCTTTTAGTTTTTTTGTATCATCGTTCAAATCAGTAAATCCAAAAATATAGAAAGAACCCGATTTATTTCATTTATAAGCTAGTTTTATAATATATTAAAGTATAAATACAAAAATAAACAAAATATACATATAGGAACTATTAGAAATAGTTAACGTTGTCTTCCTTCTTTTGGTTGTTTTTCTGTTATAGTCAGCTAAAAGAAGATCTCTTCCCAATGTACAATCGTGCCGAAATAAAACTGGGAAAACAAAATTCTCGTTGTAGAGTATCTCCTAGGCTATGGATTATTATTATTGTTGTAAAAAATACAAGGAGAAATCAAAATACATATAGTTTATTGTTTTAAATTGTAACAAAAATAAAAACAATTTTTAATTTCATCATATTTAAACTTCAATATAACAAAAAATAATATTCTTTTCATATTTGGTAGCTGCACCATTATTATCGCGTAAGGCTTCCAAACGTGGCATAATTAACACTAGAGTTCTCGTATACTCTTGCGTTATTTCATCCCATGCTTCCATTATCCTTTGGCGCAATTCATCTTGAGTTCTAGGATCTTCTCTGCTTGTTCGGTCACAAATATTTTATTTGTAGCACAACAACTTTTTATATCCGAATTACGAATTCTACTACGAGCTGTATGAGCCGAACCAGAAAAATGTGTCTCTTCTTTAGCCCTTATTGCTGTTTCGAATGGATTATCTCTTAAAAAATTAATTAATTGTTTAACTTGTCCTTCATTCGAAATTTTGGGGCGGCCAGTACCTGCTTTTCTTACGATAGTTCCATACTCTGCAATTTTGTGCTTAACCAACAGTAAGGTATTTCTTCTAATCCATAATTCATCTGCGATGTGTCTTATTTGATACCCATATCTAAATCGCGTGTAAATGATCGCTTTTTGCTGGACGGTTAACGCGGGAATTTTTTTAAAAATATTTCGTTCGACACGTCAGTCACAAAATTAAATCAAACTCACAACTTCAAAACAAAATTCCCTAGAAATGTATGTACAACTTCTTTAAAATCATTCCGTGCATGTTTTTAAAACATTTCTTCTTCGCAGTACTAATAAGGTTAAAGCATAATAAATACGACAGGAGCTTAATAAATTTCTTGAAAGGTACCACTGAAACTAATTTTTGGGTTAATACCTAGAATTTGAAGTATTACATTCATTTTAAAATGTATTAAAACGCCTATTATACGATTTTTTATATTTTTTCTTTTTTTTTTTTGCAAAAAAAAATTCTGTGAGTGAGAGATCAATTGTATTTTAATTAGTTATTTCTATATAAGGACTGAGCTTAAGAAAAAAAAAATCAAGTCGTCACAAATTTCATACAGGCCTGTGAATTAAAGTAAAATCAAATAATACGTACCCATCTTTTTGACCCATCTATTGATTTTTTCCACATTTCTTTTATAGTAACCAAAAATAAATTAATTCTACCAATTGTCTCGGCTAACTTAACTCAATCGACCAAAAAATGATCTTATTTAAGTATTTTCTTAACTTTTAGAATATCCATTCGTTTTTCTCGGTATGATATTATACTTTCCACTTATCATCATCCTGTTCGACGAACCACAAATAACGAAATATTATTTAACATTTATTTTTTCCAAGGACAAAGAAATTTTTTCGTGGTACAACGGTCAACTTTCCGAGGCTGACGACTACATTGGACGAATTACCCTATTGGACAAAGATCGTTCAAACTCGCCCTATCATCAATCAACTTTAGATCCACACGAACACCACTATGGAAGAGCGTCTATTAATTTAACCTCCATAAGGGAGTCGGACGCCGGATGGTATGAATGTAAAATCATGTTCCCCACTAGAACACCCCCGTATAGAAATAATGGGACTTGGTTCCATCTTACTGTGAGTGGTTAGTATATTCTTTATTAATTTAAACAGGTGCGGTGCGACATTTTTATAAATAAATAACCTATTGTTAAAAGGGTTCTAAGATATTGAGAATAAGACATAAAACTGTCTACGATTATAATGAGTTAAGGTCGCAGGAAAATGGTATTTTAGATAAGTCACTAGTGCTTAATAGTCACTTTTAATAGTGTTTGAAGCATTGAAGCATAGGCGTAACTAGGTGGGGGGGGGGGGGGGGGGCAGGTGGGCCGTGCCCACCCTAGATTTCTCCGGTGTCTGCTGGACTAGGGGCCATACCCCCCCCCCCCTACAAAATCATTCTAGTTGCGCCAATGGACTTTGAAGATAAACTACTTTACTTCCAGGACTCTAATACAACTTAGAAATACATAATATTATATACAGGTCAACAAGTGAATCTGTGTCTCCTCCGACGTATCGGTAAGGGGAAGGCAATATCGTTTAAAACATGGTCTAGTCATGGGCGTACTATTAGTATTTTAAATAATCTAATAAATATAGGAAATTCTTCAATAATTGCATTTTATGTTTGAAGGTTTCAGAAATTACTTTTTACAAGATGTAAAGTGTTCAACACGGGAGAAAGCAGCTATGATTAATTGATTAATTGTTCAGTTTTGGTCGTATTAATGTCCCTTTCTAGCTTTGGCTTAAGTGGCATATTGATTTGTGATTCCTCTTCACCTACCCTATAAACATCTGACTGCGTAGGTTTTTACCAGGAGTTCATTATCACAAAGTTCAAAATTTTAAAATAACACTCGAAAACACTATACCAATGAACACGTATTTATAAAACACAATATAACACAATACAATATCTATTGCCATTTGTATCACTGCGCAACTGGGTGGGTACATTCATCAAATATCGGACATCGCTGAACAAAGCAAAATTTTATATATGTGACAGCATTGTTAGGCCAGAAATTTTTTTGCCCGCATTCCTTTCGTAGCTACAGATAAACTTGTCAACCTGTACGATATATTTCTTTAAGAGTTCAGTCAATATTTTTCAGAAAAAAATAATTAATTTAATGACTATGACAACTTTTAACAAATTGCATCCATGAGGGGGGTTCTACATATAGAATCCCCCATATATTTTTGTTCAAAGCAGATAGAAATACCGGATCTATGTTTGTTTCAAGCCATTGGTATATCCCAAAATTTTTTTATAGGAGGAAATCTGTTAGCAATACCTCCAATAAATGCAACGGTACAAGAAGGAGAAGAAGTAAAATTTATGTGCGTGGTGAAAGATTATTCCATAAGGTTAAGATGGTTAAAAGATGGTATTCCTTTAGGTGCTTATCAAGATCTTACTCAAAGATCGTGGGTAAGTTTTATAATTTTTACCTTTAATTTTACTGAAATTTTAAATTTGAGTCGAGTCCAATTTGGCAATTGTGAGTTTAAAATGAGTAATTTATATTGTAAATAAGTTCGTAAATTTTTCTTCGAATCGTAAAGAAAATGGCAGTCATTAAAAAAACCAAAAAGATATTAAAAAGGGCAAAAGGCAAAAAAATATTAAACTAGTTAGGGGAGAGTTGGGTAAAACGGGATATTTAGTGGTCTAGGCTTTACAACTTTTTGAGTAAAGTAATGCATACTACTATTTTTTGGATACCGTTTCATTGCTAAATTGACTTTTGATATTCACCATATTTTATGTAAAAAATAGAAGTCATATAAGAAAAACATTTATTTTTAAAAACTAGTAGCCACCTAGTCGGATAAAACGGGATGCTTTTACCTTTACGTTCCTTAACGTTTTTGGGAACATGACACAACATGGTAAACTTAAAATATATTTTCTAAAAATATGAAGAAAAAGTAACAAAGCTCTTTTCTTAAAAAAAAAACATAATATTTAAAAAAAGATCAAAGTTCTTTTTCAGCTTCCCCCACTCCCACACAAGTTTCATGGGCCCAACATTCACAATGTTGGCACCTTATCCAAACCATCTTCTGGCTTAGAATTGATATTCCAATTATCGAACTTTATTAAGTTCGATACAAAATATTCAAGCCGCTCACTTCCTCTTGATTTTCTTCCTTTTTTTATTTTGTTGCTCCTTAATATATTTTTGTCTTATTTCACTTCTGCTCTCTTCTTCTGAACTGCTACTGTCTTTCTTCTTTGGTTTCTGTGCTAATATGTTTCTTCTAGTTGTCTTCTTATTCGCATTTATGTTGCCTTTTTATTCAGTTTGGCCGTATGAACTATGTTTTCGATATCTTTCGATCGACTTGCTCTTTATATGGTGTCGATACTAAGACTTCAGTTCTACCCTTTCTCTTGTCGTTGAGATTTAATTTCCTTTCGGAATGAAGTGATTTCGTTAAACTATGAAAATTATAAATTAATTTTTGGGTAATAGTAGGTACAGTGATTTTAATAGTATAGTAAATTTTTCTAATATTACAGCAAAGTTGGTGTTTTTTCTTTTCTTATGATAAGTTGATTCAGTATAAGATCCTGTATTTTATAGGAACAAATTAATAAAGCTGTTATTAAGATTGAAAGATATTATTAATAGGAAATGAAAATAAATATTATATTTGTAAATTATTTCCTTTTCTTGCCCTCACAAACCTCAAAAAGCTTTCACCCGTATATGAATCTTCAAAAAATACAAATCTAAGCAAGTAAAATTCTTATTATGACCTTTGGTGATACGTCACTGATGGGTCTCGAAACAACCGATCGTGTTACGAAGTATTACGAACAGCAAGACTTCAACATTGTTGTCATTCAGCCAACAAATATCTAGTTCTCTCTTCCACCCATTACTGATTTTCAATAACATTTCCAAAATCACTGCATCACTTTCCAAGAGTTTTATGAATGGATCATGGAATCTGTAGTGTACCTTACCTTTGGACTCCCCTGTATAAAAATTTATTAAGAACTAAAGAACTTTATAGAAAAATATTATTATCTTATTAATTCCTGTTGTGATAATATCATACCAGCAAAATAGCAATTATATGATTCGAAGTAACAATCTTAACATGACGCTCATTAAAAAAACATTTTTCTCCTACCAGTGGTCTCGTCACCTTAATTAGTAAATCACATAAGTCTATATGGACTTATGTATAATTAGTAAATCACATAAGTCTATATGGACTTATGTGATTTACTAATTAAGCCGACGTAATGTAACTTCAATTCCTTCCCTAATATTCGTGTATTTTTCAGATAGAGAAAGACGGAACTTTGGTAATTCACCCAACTGATATGGGTGACTATGGTGAATACGAATGTGAAGCTAGCAATAATGTTGGAGATGTACAGAAGGGAAGGGCATTTTTAAATGTTCAGTGTAAGTAAATAATTATAATTACAATGTTTATTTATTTTTCTATAAAATATTAATTAATATTTTAATTTTAAATAACCCAAACTACGTAAGTACTATAGAATACTAGCTTTGAGTTTATTTTAAAATGGTATTTATTAATATTCACGATTATTTCCATCACCTGTCAAATATACTGTTTCGGCCAATCAAATTGTTTCATTTACACCAATTATACGTAATTACTTCTTCATTACAAGTGATAAAACTGTTATTGGTAAAAAAACATTTTTAACAAAGAGTTTCTAAGTAGGTCGTGTACTAGAAAATGGCTTTTAATAAATGAGAAGTTTGAGTGACTTTTTTTTAAATATATGCATACTTAAAATACATAAAACTACTTTAATGGTAGGATTTACGTAAAAAAATATGTACTTACTGTTTATTTGTAGTGTATTTTCCTATTTACCGACATTGTTGACTTGTTTTCTCTCGAAATTTTAGTCACATAACCTTAAACTTACGAAACGTCAAAAGGATTGAAGTCTAGAGTAGTAGATTGTATATAATATCGATGATCGATATTATATACAATAATAGTATTTCTGGAATTATTATAATATTTAATTTAGGTTCTGGAAATAATCTTATCAAATATACCTCGAGCGTACATAACCAATTGAAATAAAACTTTAGGTAATTATAAAGGACACTAATACGAACCTAATTATGTAATAAAATAATGGGTGTCCCATTTAAAAAAGGCAGCATTATGTTACCACACATTCTTGGGCCACCCTGTATATTTAAACATATTTTCCTGAAATGCATCCTATAATACAGTATAAATCGGCATATGAATGAAATTCCTAGTTACTTCGTATAGGAGCTATGGAAGCCTGATACACTATTGCAGGACACTAGGCAGCAAAAAAGAACCTAGTTTCGGACGATGATGTCCGTCGACAGGGAGTTTTTTTACGCTGGACGCCCATAGACACATTTTATCTACTCACCGAATCCTATCAGTGAGGAAAGTTTCCGCCAATTTGACCGGGACCCATTTTCCATAAGGATTCTGCGGGGTCCTTTATATAATGGTTTAATTGATTATTGCAATAAATCAAAGGACATTTAAAAAATGTTTGTTTCCTATTGTTTAATTTGCTCTGTTTCTATACACAGTGCCGTTCTTTAATATGGAATATTCCGCCGGTCTAAAGGCATACCATCGAGAATGTTTGGAATTTTTAAAGTTAATTCAATTATATTTCAAATTTTAAGATGACAAGTTCTTTCTTCAAAAATTTTTTTAAATAAGTAACTTGGTAACATTGCAAAATAATTAAAACTATTTTTGCTACGATACGCGGAATTTCGAGAGGAATTTGAAAATGCAAAAATATACAGGGTGTTCTATTTAAAAAAAATAAGTTTCTTCTTGTTCCACATATTTGAGCCACCCTATAGAGTAAAAAATATTTTTTCGTTATAAGTAGGTAACTTACTGCCCTTCAACTTTCGTATTAGTGGTTTTGTTATATTGGAAATAGTAACGGAGTTATTGTACTGTGCCACAATAAACGGCCATATTTTTGAATAATTTCAATATAATTATTATAATCATTTCTATTTATACCTCCTCAATCTAGTTCCATAGTTTACATATGGATGTATTAAATAATACTATAATATTTCTAATTCTAATACATCTATACTAAGAAAAATTTCTAGTTACAGTACGTTTCACGAGATTTGCATACGACTTGATGATTTCCTGGGTAGGTCCCATTGTGTCGACAAGAGCTTGGCAATAAACAAGTGAAGTATGAAGGGACGGACTAAGGAAAACAAGTAATGATATGATTATATTAATGTAATCAAATGTAATATCATTTTTTTTTAAATATTACTAGTCATATTTATTTACATCTATAATGTCATTCTATAGATAGTTCTGTTTCGCTATCGCTATCCTCATCAAAATTAATTATAATTGGATTAATTATACGATCCAGACTAATATACGAATTTTCTACAGTTATTACGTGACGGACTGAATTTTTCCAACTACCTGGGGGAATATCATTAAAGCATTTTCGTATTAATTCTACAACACTAGACCTTAAAGTCGGAGAAATATTTTCAGACCTAACCAGTGATTTTAACTGATGCCACATATGCTCTATGGGGTTAAAAATACAATAATACGTTGGGAGCCGTAGCACTGTATGTCCAATTTCTTCTGCCAATGTGTCACAAACATATACTTATTTTATACAAAATGTCTTTAAAACTTCTAAAAGATCACTTTTTTATAACTTTCTTCAAAATATATATCATTCGCTGCCATGTAGTTCTGAATCTCTGTTGTCCATTACTATCACGCTATTCTGAGGAATGTTTGGTAAAAGACAATTCTTGAACCATTCCTCAAAAACTAACAAATTTTACCACAAAAAGATATTTAAATATAAATTAAGCAACCTCACCTGCCTGATGTGCCTATAGTTAATTATAATTATTACAATCCGGTCCTTTCCACATAATAATAACAAACGGTTATAAATAATGGGATCGCCAGAGGTACTTTTACTGCAGTATTAAGTCATATCCATTTTTCGTGAAACAATCTTTACATTATATTTAAAAAGTATTTATTTTTAATCTATCAATTATTTACTTATAATAACTTAGAAGCGGTTGCTATAAAACATCATCATAATATCATAGGATATAGGGGGCGATAAACTTTTTAACGCCTGGTGATTTTCATGATGCCCGGTAATTATTATTAAAGAAAATATTGAACAAAATTTGTAATTATTTTTATATAATATTATTCTGGTTTTCCTATGTTAAATTTAAAATTTTCGAAATTTCCTGAGAAAGAAGCTGGACTAACTATGAAATTGTGCGACTCCATTGCCGAGTTTATCGGTTGCAATGGGAAGCACCACCCTCGATAAGAAGTGTGGACGAGGTCCGACGTAGGCATTGTCCTGTATATTCCTTCGCGTTTTCTACATTAATAAATTTTGCTATGAGTGAAGGAACACGTCCTAGTGTATTTTTACTCACAGGCAGAAGCTATGCATTTACCATTTCGGTATGTAAGAAAAAATCTGTGTTCCTCAATTCTTTTTGGCCTTACTGTCTAACCAATTTTAAGGCATCTGTTTGGTCTCCTTCGATTATAGTAAAAAATTTTGCCGTAGCAGGTTTTGTTTTCTGGTACCTTAACAAACATAACAGGCCCCTTATCTTCAATATCATCAAAGGTCATTTTTACCATCTCATCCCGTCTTAGGCTGCCAAAAAGTCCCATTACGAATACCACTTTATGCAGCACGAACGTATCGTTCGGCGCATGTTTGATAAAACTTAAAACTTGTCCACCTTCCAAAGTTTTTAACTTTTTAGGAAGATATCCCTTTGATTTAATTCTGAAAAATGCTATTAATTGACAATATCTTGAAATACTAATGTAATAAGTTTCAAATTTCAAATTTATTATTTTCAAAGTCGTTTACACAGAATACAAATTAAATAAACGTATAGTTTTATAAAAATGTTAAACAGTTGCATATGGCACATAGGTGTCAAATACCTGTATGTGCCTATTTTTAGAATTTAACATTTTTAGAACTATCACAGCTACTTAAGCGTTACTCTCATTAAATTAATTTCTATAAACCTCAATAACACGCTTATTGAAAAAAAAAAATTAAGTTAAATCACTACTAGTGTAATAACAACAAATTCAAGCAGCGAAAATCATAAAACCTGCAGGGAGTGCAACAGTCTAAATAACGCCGCTATCACAATATGTCAGTAAAAATATTTAAATTAGTCAGAAGGAATTTTTTAAACTGAATTTTAAAATGTTTTTCATCTTTTATTTTTCGTATTTCCAAGACCAAGATATGATATAAAGTGTTGACCCAAACTGTTGTTACAAAGGGTTGTGTTTAAAAGTTTATTTTCAACGCCTCCTGTGCAATACATATGCACTCTATACCTCGAGTCATACTTTTCATTGTTATGTATAAAGTTACAAGCAGCTATAATATATAAACTTCGCAGGTTATTTATTTCGATAGAATATAACAAATTAGTAGGATACATTCTGGGTTTTTTAATATGATTTTGAATTCTTTTAAGTTGTTCTAAATGTATATTATATGCCACACACACACACCAACACTACACAGAGCATTTACATATATTAAAAATAAAATGGGACCAAGCACTGTACCCTGGGGCACCCCATGCTTTACAATCTTATATATCACTAAATATATCTTCTATCCTAGTACATTAGGAACGATCACTCAGATAATTCGAGAAAACCCTCAACACGGTGCCCCTCACCCCATATTTGTTCATCACTTCCAGAAACAAGGAATGTGAGACCGTGACTAAGTTTTCCTTAGCTTTTTCAGCATTTTCTTAACATTTTTGTGGAATTTCCATATTTTTGTTTATAAAACGTAAAAGCAGCTTAAACTAAACAACCCTTAGCAACCGTCAAACGTATTCTATGACAATCGGTTAAAGCTCACTAAATACTAAAAATTGGCGAAAATAGTTTTAAAAAATGCAGGAATTTAACTATTTATATTTTAAATAGATGAAAAATAATGTATTGTATACACCACAGGCGTTACTACACTATAATGCCCATCAGGTGAAGGCTTTAGCATTACAGTCTACTTAACGCCCTTGGTACATAAATAACTATAAGATATTTTAATTTTGTTATAGTATTAGTATAAATATGAACTATTAAGTTCAAAAGGTCTTTTTTTATATTTCAGATAAAGCAAAAGTTGTTTATGCACCTCCTGAAGTACATTTGCCTTTTGGTAGACCAGCCATGATTGATTGCCATTTTAGGTATTTTTTACCTGTTTACAATAACTAATTACTTAGAATCTCTTAAGTAGAATAGGTAAATCCTAAAAATACATTAGTTCCTCATTTTTATTTTTAGGGCTAATCCACCTCTAACAAATTTACGCTGGGAGAAAGATGGTTTTCTTTTTGACCCTTATAATATACAGGGTGTATTCTATAGAAGAAATGGCAGTTTGTACTTTAGTAAAGTTGACGAAACTCATGTTGGAAGCTATACTTGCACACCTTACAATGACTTAGGTATTTAAATATGATCTTATCGATCAGAATATTGTCTAATTCTATTGGCTACAAGAAAGAAATTATATTTATGTTCCAAGAACATAGATTTTCTTGCCGATATTTACCTAGTTTACCTTGGTTCGTTGAAATAAATGTTCTACGACTAATGCACCGGCACAATTTAATTTAAGTATACAGGGTTTTTACTTAAAACGCCGAGGGCATATATCTTGAAAACGAATGAATATATTTTGATTTCGTAAAAAGCCGTCGTTAGGTATATAAATTTTAAAGATAAAATCAATGCGACACTTTCGACGCTTTGGGCGTCGCGACGCTTCAAAAATATAAATTGATGGCAGGGACTTCGAAAGTAGGTGTTATTTTTTGGGTGGTTTTACAGGGTAACTCCGTTATTAGTAAAGATAGAAGAATGCGATTTTCGCAGCACTGTGCTACTCTTTTGTGAAACAAAAGATGTCACAATTAGAATATTTCTAGCTAGGCCTCCTCGTTTTTGATATATTTAGGTTACCCTGTACCTTATCAAATGTAGAATCCAGAAACCTACAAACAGAACATTTTATTTATTTTTCATAAGTTACAGGATAATCGAAATATGACAAACAGAAGGTAAAAAAAAATTTATTCTTAAAAAAAATTGCAAAAATTTTCAATAAATTAATACGGCCGTACGTTCTTAATTGAAAATGTAATATCCTTGCGTATACAGGGGTCTCCAAGATAAAGAGGGCGGCCTCTATGGGAATCTCTCTTAGAATTTGATATTATAAATGTTGTAAAAATTTGCTGTGTAATCTTCGGGTTCATTAAAAGTTGTTGTGAGAATGTTTTGTCAGTTTTGCGCTAACTTTAATATTAAAGCCGGAAAAAATAAAATTAAAAATTCAAAATTTCAATTTTTTTTTTAAATAAGTCCAGACTTACACATTTTACTAAAACTTTCTGTGATATATGGTTAGTACTTTGATTGCGATATTTCCCTCTCTATAATCGAAGTTGTATCTTTTACCATTATCGAGATCAGTGTTGGGATCGCTCGAGTAGTCGATTATTGGAATAACCGACATCGCTCGATTATTGAAAAAACTGCTCGAGTTATAAATTCAATCGATAATCGTCGTTTATAACTTTTCACTCGATACTGGCCGCCACCGCTTGAGCGCTCGGTGACATCATCGCTCGATGAATCGGAGTTTCGAGTGATTAACCGCTCGAGTGAGTATTAGAACGATTACTTGAGTTATAAATTCAAGCGAAAATCGTCGCCGAAGGCGCACGGCCCTATAAATGTGGTTGCCAGGTTGTCTTCAGAGCTTTTCGGTGCAAATTTTGTTTTCGTCGAGAATTGAGGATGAGCTCCGGAATTTCGAGTGAAAGCGATCGAGCGATTCGCTCGATTATTGAAATCGCTCGAGTATTAAAATCATCGGTTTTTCCAACAATAATCGAGATCCCCATAGAGGCCTTCCTTATCTTTAGCACACTGTATACAAATCAAATTTGTACTTAGTTAAAGAATTCTTGCCTTCGTGCACGTATTATTTTTTTCGATTACTTCCATTTGATACATTGATATACATTATTAATTGTGGGGGAAATTGTTGTAATTTCAGCACATACAAAAGTTGGGTGACCAAATTAATTATTGTTTGGGCAGTAAATTGGAAACTGTGTGTTTCGAGGAATTACTGAGGTTAAATTAAACAATGATTAGTTGTAATTTTAATTTGAATATATTTACCAGTTATTAGGTTTTCGTGATTGATTTGCAATTATACTAAAAGTTTGAATGCTATTGAATGATTACAAAATACATTTGCCGTACTTGTGAGGGTGACAATGAAAAATTACGGACAATCGTCTAAGAATGACACTGTTCACACGTTGAACAAAGTGTGCAACTAAATCTACTATGCTTGCTACCACTTTCGGTATGATCCGGCAACACCGCACCATCGAAAATATTTTATCTCTATATCTAGTTCTCGAGATACTTCTAATAGGCCACTTTACTTGGGACACCCTGTATACAACGTGTCCAAGATAAGGAGGACCAGTACAGGGATCTCGGAAACCGTAAGAGATACGAAGGTAAAGGTGCGCATTTACGTGTCTAATAATATGCCGTTTAGAAAGTTTTAAAATTCCGAGTAGTTCCGGAGATATGCGGAAAAAACCAAATTCTGAAAAATCGTTTTATTGTTCTCTTGGGTTTTTTGAGATCGAATTCTAAACTAAATTGCACTTTTGCATTGCCACTTTTTCCGCTCTATCTAACAGCGGTAATTGGGGCATTATCAACTTTCTTTTTTTAAATACGGTCCTGTTTTCCTGATATTGGAATTTGAGAGCTTTTTTCTCCCGAATGCAATGATGTATGACACATTGTGGTTTAATGACGCTTCGAAAGTTTTTTTGAACAACCGAACAAACCCGAACAAACCCGAACAAACCCGAAAGTTTTTTTGAACAACATCAAGAAATTTTGGGATACGGTCCTGTATTTTTCCTAATTTTATAAATAATATCTCATAAGTAAGCTCTAAATTTTTTACTTATGTTGGACTAGTTCAATAAATAACAAATAATTTAATAATAAACCACAAATAAGTGAACAAAAATCATTCCAAAACACTAAACAGTAATAAAACGAACAACGAAAAAAGTAAGGAACTACATAATCAGGTGTTCAAAATGATTTCCGTTATTCTCTTAGCACAAATAACTTCTAACTGCCACATAACAGTTTTTTTGAGATAAAATAAAACATGCGATTGAATATGAAACTTTTCAGCATTTGTAAATTTATGTTCCATATTTTCTGGAAAACAGAAATCCTATTAAAACGCTCTCAAACGATCACAATAGGAATGTCAAGTGAAACAAATCTCACATCACCATCTTATTTTCTTTTAAATCCGGAATCAACAGAAGTTTGAAATAATGTTTCTGTATTTTGTTCACTTATTTGTGGTTTATTATTAAATTATTTGTTATTTATTGAACTAGTCCAACGTAAGTAAAAATTTAGAGCTTACTTATGAGATATTATTTATAGAATTAGGAGAAATACAGGACCGTATCCCAAAATTTCCTGATGTTGTTCGAAAAAACCTCGAAACGTCATTAAACCACAATGTGCCATACGTCGTTGTATTCGGAAAAAAAAAACACTATCAAATTCCGATATCAGAAAAACAGGACCGTATTTAAAAAAAGAAAGTTGATAATGGCCCTTCGAAGACAACTCGTCGGATTACAGAACAATTAACGCTGTTAGATAGAGCGGAAAAAGTGGCAATGCAAGAGTGCAATTTACTTTAGAATTCGATATCAAAAAACCCAGGAAAACAATAAAACGGTTTTTCAGAATTTCGATTTGTTCCGGATATCTCCGGAACTACTCGGAATTTTAAAAAACGGCATATTGTTAGGCACGTAAATGCGCAACTTTACCTCCATTTAGCCGACTTAGTATCTCTTACGGTTTTCAAGATCCCTGTACTGGCCCTCCTTATCTTGGACACGTTGTATACAGGGTGTCCCAAGTAAAGTGGCCTATTAGAAGTATCTCGAGAACTAAATGAGATAAAATATTTTCGATGGTCGATCATACCGAAAGTGGTAGCAACTTCAGATTTTAAATGAATTAGCCAATATATATTGTTTTTTTTGGAATCTAGGTAAAAATCTAGAATAGTTTACCTATCTTTAAGTTTTTGAATTATAAATAATTTTGTGATTTTTTAACGCCGTATCGGGACCTGAAAAGAAAATCGTATCTCTTTAGCGGTTACAGCTAGAAAGCTGAAAATTTGACAATAGTTTCACAAGACCATCGCAATTTTATAATTTTGAACAGTATTTAATTAGTTTTATACAGGGCGTCTCCATAACAATATTCCTGAGGCAGATGAATTATTGCAAAATATTATCTTTTTTAAATGGGACACCCTGTATTTGATATGTTTTGCTAATGGAGGATCGAATTTTCTATCTAATGATATTAAGTGTTCCTATCCCTATCTTCAGTATTTTCGGACTTATAGCGAAATTTAAAAATTATCTTATAAAAATATATTTTTTGGTAGTTGGCTGTGGATTCATAGAAACAAAATAATGAAAAAATCCATGTGACGTTATGTGGGGAAAAAGCATGAGAGAGACAATTGTTCACGTCGAGGAGGCACGAGAGAGAGAAAAATTGCATATAAAACGGCTAAAAATTGCGTTGAAGCTTCTTAAAGGCCGTATTACACTCGGGAATTTTTATGGCGCCAGCAATGGCAATTATAATTCAAAGATTCAGGCGCAGTACACCGTTCTCCGTACTACAGTCAGAAATTCTACTCTTCTGACAATTCAAATGACACGGATTGATGCGCAGTACACTGTGTGTGTGTGGGGCAGGCGCCATTTTAATTGCCCTTGCCGGCGCAATTGGGTAGACATGGATTATTCTGTTATTTTTAACTGTTTATTATTTGGCCGAACCCGGTATGAACAGGTAATGGCCATTTAAACCAACTGGTACTTAAATTAGCAGTTTATATTCTTTATTAGACTTATGGACTGCTAATTCAGCAACTTTTTGCACCTCCTATTTGTAAATAGCAGTAGCTGCTTTAACTGGTAATCAAAACGAACAGGTTGGCCCATCTCTAATTCTGGGGATATTTTAGGGATTTCGACAGTACCCACTGCTGTTCTGACCGTTGACAATGCTCCAGCTGATCGAAAACGGTTTACTGCGCATGAATACGTGCCATTATAATTGCCGGCGCAAGAGAAAAAATTGCCGAGTCTAATACGGCCTTAATTAGAATTATGCGTACAGACTAGTTATTTCTTATACGAAAGAGAAAGTTTTATTTCTAGCGGGGAAAACAAAAATAATAATTAAAATTATAAAATAAAAAAACGCGATTGCTGGAAACTGGTTTTCTAACATTACTCTTATTCACACTCTCAGCCGTTACCGACCATTAGATTTCTAATCACTTTAATAAATTTTAAGTAAAAATGCATTTACAAATTTTTTAAAATGTGGTTGCTTTTCTACTTATAGGAACTCAAGGACCATCTCCAGCAATGCACGTAATGGTTCAAAGAGCACCAGTATTTACCAGGACACCGCATAATTTGTATTTGAAAAAATTGGGCGAAACTATTGAGATACCTTGCGATGCGAAAGATGGAGAGAGCGGCCATAAACCTATGATTGCTTGGTATAAGGTAAAACTAAAAAGTATGAAATGTAAATTTGGATGGAGCTCTGAGGATTACATATCGAGTTCCGGGTCCGCAAACGAAGCGTGAACGGAAGATTAAATCGTTATCGAGGAACTGAAATACTGAAACAGCTTGAGATATTGAATTAAAAGCGGCATGTTTTAAAAATATTTTACATTATACAGGGTGGCCCAAAAAAGTGTGACAGCATAAAGTTATATTTTTTTAAATGGAACACCCAGTATTTTATTACATATTTAGATTCGTATTACTATCGTTTATAAGTACCTCGAATTTTATTTAATTTGGTTTAGTAGTTTCGGAGAAATAAATTAAAACAAAAAAAAAGTTTTGCAGTTTTGCATAAAGAACTCAAAAAAAAAACAATTCAGAACTATTTTTTTAACCTCGGCATTGAGTGAAATTTATGACAAGAGGTCTAGAGATACTATGAATGTAATTGCGTTTATTTATTTTATACAGGGTGTTCATAATAAGCTTTCAAAAACCTCACATTTTAAAATAATTTTTCTCAAGGTTTTCAAATGGAACACCCTGTATATTATTTGGCTATTTGACGTAGAATTCATAGACAATTTTTTTTTGTAATACAAGCATATAAGTTATATCCAGCCGTTCTCGAAATAATTGTAAATATCATAAATTATGTTGTTTAAATAGAGTTTTTAGTGGGAAATTTTGTTATAGGCGACTAGACTAATAATTGTAAACTAAAGTAAATGTTTAAAATAGCATCCTTTTACTTAATTTAATGATTTTCCTCTACTGCCAACAGAACTCTTAATTCATTTTCTTCATTAATAACGGGTTTACTGATTATCATCCCTTTTGTGTACGCAGTGCTTCCTGTTGCTACAAATCTTTGCAACAACTTCTCGAAGGCTTATTCTTGCACATTCACATCAGTATAAAAATCATATTTACCATTTCTAAAGTTGTAAAATTCGACATTTTGTGTAGGTTAGTACTTAATTTCGACGACTGAACAAATGTAAATAATTTTATTTGGCTGTCATAGTGACAATTTAAACAAAAAGAAATCATGGCAACTCGATTAAGAATAAAAAATAAAATTAAATAATAGAAGTAGCAAAAATGTATGCTTTTAAAATTTATATCAAAATAACTAAAATACGGTAAACTCTAAGAGTAAAAGGAAGCTATTTTGAACTTTTACTTTAGTTTACAATTATTAGTCTAGTCGCTTATAACAAAATTTCCCAATAAAAACTCTATTTAAAAAACATAATTTATGATATTTATAATTAATTCGAAAACGGCTGGATATAACTTATGTATTACAAAAAATAGTCTATGAATTCTACGTCAAATAGCCAAATAATATACAGGGTGTTCCATTTTAAAAACTTAAGAAAAATTATTTTAAAATGTGGGATTTTTGAAAACTTATTATGAACACCCTGTTTAAAATAAATAAACGCAATTACATTCATAGTATCTCTAGACCTCTTGTCATAAATTTCGCTTAATGCTGAGGTTAAAAAAATAGTTCTGGATTGTTTTTTTTTGATTTTTTTATTCAGGACTGCAAACCTTTTTTTTTAGTTTTTAATTTATTTCTCCGAAACAACAAATCCAAATTAAATAAAATTTGAGGCACTTATAAACGATCTAAATATGCAATAAAATACTGGGTGTCCCATTTAAAAAAATATAACTTTATGCTGTCACACTTTTTTGGGCCACCCTGTATAATGTAAAATATTTTTAAAACATGCCGCTTTTAATCCAACGTCTCAAGCTGTTTCAGTATTGTTAATAAGTTCTTCGATAACGATTTAATCTACCGTGCACGCTTCGTTTGTGGACCCTGTATATATAATTTAATTAAAAGAGTGACAGAATCGGTTAGATTCTAACTTATTGATCAATTCTCGTCAACTAATGCCTCTTTATCAAGTTTCTATACCCCTATATCGTTTGACTTTAATGGTGTTTCTAAAGAAGCAACATTTTTCTGCAATATATGGCTGAAATATTAGTGAACTATTGCCCGGCAATCTGTGTACATTAATTGTTTCAGAAATATATCTGGCCATCGGCAATATTTCCGCAACTGCATAGCCCATATCATTTATCTGTAAATGCCGCCATCATGTTACAGTAAAGATTGTTTCAAGAAAAATGGATATAACTTAATGACTGCCGTAAAAGTACCTGGGCCATCCCATTATTTATGACTGTTTGTTATTATTATTTGGAAAGGACCGGATTGTAATAATTATAATTAAATATAGGCACATCAGGTAGGTTAGGTTGCTTAATTTATATTTAAATATCTTTTTGTGGTAAAATTTGTTAGGTTTTGAGGAATGGTTCAAGAATTGTCTTTTACCAATCATTCCTCAGAATAGCGTGATGCGGCGAATGATACATATTTTGAAGAAAGTTATAAAAAAAGTGATCTTTTAGAAGTTTTAAAGACATTTTGTATAAAAAAAGTATATGTTAATGACACATTGGCAGAAGAAATTGGACATACAGTGCTACGGCTCCCACCCTATTATTGCATTTTTAACCCTATAGAGCATATGTGGCACCAGTTAAAATCACTGGTTAGGTCTGAAAATATTTCTCCGACTTTAAGTTCTAGTGTTGTAGAATTAATACGAAAATGCTTTAATGATATTCCCCCAGGTAGTTGGAAAAATTCAGTCCGTCACGTAATAACTGTAGATAATTCGTATATTAGTCTGGATCGTATAATTAATCCAATTATAATCAATTTTGATTAGGATAGCGATAGCGAGACAGAACTATCTATAGAATGGCATTATAAATGTAAATAAATATGACTAGTAATATTTAACAAAAATGTTATTTCATTTGATTACATTAATATAATCATATCATTACTTGTTTTCCTTAGTCCATCCCTTCATACTTCACTTGTTTATTGCCAAGCTCTTGTCAACACAATTGGACCCACCCAGGAAATCATTAAGTCGTATCCAATTTTCGTGAAACGTACTGTACTAAACATGTATAGCTATATTGCCGGGCCATCCGAAAAATATTGCGATATATTTCTACATATGGCTGGCAATGTTTCCGGCAACTTCTAGCTATACATTGCCGTAAGAATATTGCCTCTTTAGAAGGTTTTGCCTGACGTTTCACCTGACAATCTAACAGTGTTACCAGATCTGGTAATTTTATGAATAATCTGGTAATTGCTGAAAAACTTTTTAAAAAATCCGGATTTTTGATGTCTGCAATCTAATTTGAATACCTAAAACGTCAGGTAAAACGTGAGGTAAGACGTCAGGTAAAACTTTATGTGTGGGCGCTACTTAAAGGCAATATAAACTGATATTTTTTTATTACGGCTCTGGTAGATTTTCTCGGTTACAGCTGGATTTTTCGACTTATGAATGTAATGTATTTCTAGAAAATGTATTTTGTTAGTAGTTGAAAATATATTTCTTCTATTTTTCGGGTTAATTATGCAATGAATTTGTATTTTTCTGACTTAACATAATAAATATCATTTTACATATTAAGAAATTTATTATGCTCGATATTATCGCAAATATACCGTGTGTCCATGGATGGACTTAACTATAGCAGTAAAGAGTTTTATTTTCAGTTTTTCACAAACAATTCATTCTTAATAACTATTCTGCTTTTTTTATAAATACGATCTACATTGATAAACTTGGATTTTGTTGTACAGTATGGACAAAAATTTTAAAAATTTAGATTTGCAAAATTAAAAATTTTGAATAATTTTCACATGTGTACGTATGTTTTCTACGAAATTTAATATTAAAAATAAACTTAAAACTGTAATGAACTGTAGCAAAAAAAACTATAAATTTTGCTGTGGTCTGGCATCACTGTTATTCTACAGACCTACATACACTTATTAACTGAAAACTGATGTATATGGCGTTGCACTTGGAAACGAGTCTGGTACTGTAAGGGTTTTTTACGTAAGTATTTAGACTTTCGATTAAAAATACAGGGTGTTTCTTAATACCTTGCTAATATTTAAGAAGGTTATTCTTGGGTCCATTTTTAGGGAAAAAATTTCATATGAACGTATGTCCTAAACATCTTGACTTCTGAGATACAGGGTGTTAAAGAATTTCATGCTTTTTAAATAATCTGTTAAGGTTAATTGCTCAAATACGTGACAACTAAACTAGGTAGAAAACTGCCAAAACTGTTTATATTTACAAAAGAAAATTTGCTTCTTTCCTACTAGATCCTTTTTAATCTTTGTAAATACTTAATTAAATAACAGAGTGCAAATGAATGAATTTAATTTTTTTTTACGAAAATGTACGTCAAACGACAAAAAACAAAAGACGACATTTGCTCAGCAAGGAATGAGAATTTCGAGAATAATTTTTATTAAAAAAAAGGAGTGGCTTACCATTCTTTTCTTCAAAAATACCGAGGGCAATTCTCGCACGAACGCCACTGGTGGGAATATAAAAATATGTTATAAGTCATAAAATGCCTCTTGATGAATAGAAAGTATGTACGGAATTTCAAAAAAATATTGAGAGCAGTATCACAAGTATTAAAAAAAAGGAGATTTTTTGAAAATCTTTTACACTCTGTTCTCAAAAGTTAACGTTTAGGACATATGTTCATTTCAAGTTTTTTTCTGATAATGTACCCAAGAATAAAGTCCTTAAATATTAGCATGTTATTAAGAAAGAAACACCCTGTATGTAGGACATCCATCACCCATTTAAATATAATAAGCCATTTCCATAACACCCTGTAGACTGTTGAATGACCAGATAGATCCAAATAATGTTCTTTACTTAAATTTATAATTATAAGTTCTCTTTCGAGTTTTGCTAGGACTATAAAATCAATTTTTGTAATTTTGTACATTAGTATTATACTCCATCTGACGACGCTACTATATACCGAAACAGCAATTATGGTTTTATTTTAAAAAAGTGAAAATCTACATTTTTTAATTTATTTTGATAACATTCATTTTTAATATCAATAAAATCATTAATATTTAGTTGAGGTTGAGGGCAAACAGTAAAATCTTATTCAACATGCTAATAATTATTATTTCTGGTTCAACAAAATGAATATGTTTCTTACTGTAAATCGTATGTATACGATAAGCAGAACTATGAAGAATGACTTTCTTAGAAAAACTAAAAATAAAACTTTTTACATTTATAATCAATCCTTGGATATACTCTATCTTGAAAATAAATTAATATTAAATAAAATTATACATTTTTGTTTCCCCTTTTTTAAATTCAAACTTACATTACAAATTTCTTAGATTCGCACAAATAATTGGAACTCTTGGAATCTTAGATAATTTCCAAAGATTATCACTTTTCCAACTCACATCGTTGGTCTGACCTATTCCAGTGCATGGAAGTAGATACTAGGATGGCCTCAAATCCATATCATCCCATTTTACTGACTACATATTATATTTCAGAAAGGATCATCATTACCAATGGGTCGTTATTCAATAAATGAAGGCAATCTTACCATTACTGACATAGAAGAAGAAGACAGAGGCGTTTATCAATGCTCAGCTACCAATAAAGCTGCTACAGTTACAGCCGAAACTGAACTTTTAGTTGGTAAGCTATGATCGTACATCAGTATTTCTATATTCTTAGCAAATAGTCCAATAATTTTAAATACATCATTTTTCAATATAACTCGGCTTATACCGGATGTGAACGAGATTACCAGCAAGGCTGTACTATTCTTATGAAAATACTCATCGATTTCATGTTTTGGGAATTGTTATGATTGGGTAGGATGTATATTTTGAATGTTCGAACAAATGAGAGTCGTTTCTGGTTTAACCGGAAGCGCTATCATCCTGGTTAATTTTTAATGGTACACCCTATATTTTTTTAAAAATTTCTATTCTACATTAAATTATAAATTTAAAACATATATTACTTCTTTGTCGAGAAAATAGTGATTGAATATGTTAAATTTATCAAAAATTATATCGTTTTGACAAAAAACAAATGAATAGGGAAAACATGATGTGCTTATTTAAGTTTATTTATGTGGTACTATCTACTAATATTACTAAGATTTCACTTCCGGTTTAATCGGGTGGTAGGAAAATTGACTTTCATTCTCAAATTACTTTAATAACTTTAATGGAATGCCCTATAATAAATACTTGTACTATTTAGTTCCTGTTCTCACGAAAGCAACTGGCAACCGCAACGCAACCGCACCGCAATATCCAAGCGACTCTGCACTAATGTTTAAATACGCGTGTTCCCACTGACTTAAGGCAACTCAATTGCAGCGCAACTAGTTGCTTATGAGTTGCCCGGCATACCGCGTCGCCGTTGTTAGTTACTTCCAATCGGGGGGTCATGGCTGACAACCCAAAATTGTCGCTCAGTTTTTATTTTTTAAGCTGTTTAACGAGAAAGGATGTAGAGGTTATATCTTCCTCTGATGAAGACGACATTTTGCTCATGTCAAAAGAAATTCCAAACCAGTTGATTCCAGTGGGAACGCAAGAGCAACTCAACTGAAGTTGCGGTCGCTTTTCAGTTGCGTTGCTTGCCAGTTGCTTTGGTGAGAACAAGCGAGCAACTCAACTGAAGTTGCGGTCGCGTTTCAGTTGCGTTGCTTGCCGGTTGCTTTGGTGAGAACAAGCGAGCAACTCAACTGAAGTTGCGGTCAGGTTGCGGTTGCCAGTTGCTTTTGTGAGAACAGCGCCTAAGACCTTACTACTTTAGACTTTTCTTACTAGGTTCATGTTAAAGGAAAAAGTATATAAAACACAACCTCACAATTTAGAATATCTTAGAAATAGAATTACCAGAGCAATAAACTCTATTTCCCCACTTCAAATGCAAAATGTATTGCAGAAGAATTGATTATTGTCAAGAAGTTCACGGCGAACGTTTCGACCATTTAAACTATGGTTAAATATGATTTTGTGTTAATTACTATTCCGATTTTTACTCGGTTTCTTATTTATTCACGGAACATATGGGAATCAGCCCTAGGTTAAAAACGATACTGGGGATATTAACCAAAAATCGATGCTGATCAAAAGTCTCCATGGGCCTGAGGTCCGAAAATATACAGAGTGGCCCAAAAAAGTGTGACAACATAAGTAATTTTTTTTTTTTCAATGTGACACCCAGTATTTTATTGCATATTCACATTCGCATTAGTGTTCTTTAACCAAGGCATTGGGTGGAATTTAAGACAAGAGGTCTAGAGACACTGTGAATATAAGAGCGTTTAACTCTTTTATACAGGGTGCTCATCACTAGGTTTCAAACAAGAAAGACACTTTTCAAAATAATTTTTCTCCAAATTTTCAAATGGAATACTCTGTATATCATTTGGCTATTGGATGTAGAATTCATAAGCATTTTTTTTGTAATGGAATCATATAAGTTATTTCTAGCCGTTCTCGAAATAATTACTTTCATAAATTATGTTGTTTAAATAAGTACAGTTTTTATTTTGAAACACTGACGAACATTTTAAAAAACTTTTTTCCTACCTGGAATGATTTTGGCTGGATTTTATATATTTTGGCCTGCTGAATCCGGATCTCATCCGGAATCAGATTTTCGATATCAGCCTCCAATGATAAGGGAGAGTCATATGCTTTGAACAATTAAAAACCTATAATATATTTTATTAACAGTTAGCTTAGGTACATTATAAATATTTATAAATAATGTCAAATTTAATATTTACTCCTTAACGTCTTTCTTTCATAAGAACTCCTGGATGTGTCTCGTATTAGGGTCCAGCAATAGTCGGCTAACATATTCGGGCTCCACTTTCCTGTATACCTTTTCTCTATGGAGGCAATATCTTGGTGAAATCGTTCTTCATGCTCATCTGATACTGCTCCTAAATTTTCAGGAAAAAGGTCCAAATGAGAATGGAGAAAGTGAAGTTTTAGTGACATGCTGCATTCTAAAATATGATAGGCCGTGAGTAGTTCTTCCACGAGTTCACGATAATTTTCTGATTTGTTATTTCCAAGAGAATTGTTGCAAACACTTTCAAATGTATTCCATGCCCGCCTTTCATCATTGTCACTTAAAATTTGCCTGAAGTTCGCATCTTTAAACAATTGCCTAATTTGGGGACCAACAAAAATTCCTTCTTTAATTTTGGCCTCACTGATACGTGGAAATTTGTCTTTTAAATACTTGAAAGCATTTCCTTCTCTATCCAGTGCTTTAACAAAATTTTTGATCAGACCCAGCTTAATGTGAAGTGGAGGTAAATATATTTTTTCTTTCTGAACTAATGGTTCTCGGGTCAAATTTTTAACGCCAACTTGTATTGTGTCACGTGGAGGCCAAACCTTAATTTTATATACAGGGTGTTATGGAAATGACGTATTATATTTAAACCGGCAATTCCTGAGATGAATACAAATTGAAGAAAAATATCCTTAAATGGCGCTTTCAATTCATTTAGCGGTAAAAATGACCTGACGTCAAACCAGGAATATCACTGTACCGCACTGCGACACATCCGAATTCTCACCGGTGTTGTCAGAATTACACCTTACACTCGCACAAGTTTGAAATACCCAACTACGTAACTAGGTCAAATGTCAATGACCTTTTGACTTTTGATTGGCCGATTGATTTTTTAATGTAATTTTATTTAGGCCACACACATACACTTACCTTGTCGGTCTTATTTAAAAATTAATGTCAACTTCTATAAAAACTTATACAGCGTTTTAGTAAAGAAACCGGCACATAACCCATAATTATAATGGGAAATCTTCACATGAACTGGCCAAAACACACACAAAATTCACAACACTGGCCAAAGCACACACAAAATTCACTTGGAGACATAATTTTTTATTAACATTGGGTTGTCTCGCCTAGATTTGTATGAACTTTTGTTTTTAATTATAAAACACATTGTGAAATGTATCATTTCGCTGTCTGAAACGAACTGTCAAAAACTAGGAATGTATTAATAAGATTTATGTGCCTTGGATTACTTGCTAGTATACTGGCACCTGGATTCACTTCTATTTGGATACTAGGTAACTAAATATTTATTTTTATAAGAATCTAAAGTTTTACACGAACAATTTGGCAACATTGCGCCAGAACATCTGTTTATTACACAGCTGCTCAGTGTAATGTGACTGTGCCGAGGAGTTGTGTGTGGGTTTATGGGTGAATTACCCCACTTTTTAAACGTTCGATTTGAAAAAAAAAAAATATGTAGCGCTTCTCTAGGACACCCCAGGAGTCACCCATTTAAATATAATACGTCATTTCCATAACACCCTGTATATGTTTGTCTCTTGCACGGCTGTCCGATTCACACAAAAAGCAACAGTATTTTGTATAGCCTGCTTGCAGTCCTGTCAGTAACGCCACCACTTTTAAATCTGCACATATGTTCCATTTGTGATCTTCGTACTTTACACATCTTAGTAACATCTTAAGATTTTCATATGTTTCTTTCAAATTTACCGAATGACCATAGGAACCGATGGATGCTCGTTTCCATTAAAAAGTAAAACAGCTTTTAGACTTGTTTTAGACGAATCTATGAATAGTCTCCATTTATCGGGAGTATATGGTAAGTTCAGTACGGTCATTAGGCCAGGTATGTCATGGCAAAATACTAAATCACCTTCCACTACAAAAAAATTTGTGAGAGTAGATTGCCTTTTCCTGTAGATGGACACCTTCACTCCTTTTCCCAAGAGCTTCTACTGCTGCAGGCGGGATCCGAGAAGTTCAGCTTTTGTTTTCGGGAGGTCCAAGTCACGAGCAAGGTCATTTAATTCACTTTGAGTGATTAAATGAGGTGTATCAGGCAAATCATGAGAACTAGGGATATAGCATGGTCCGGCTTCTGGTGAAATACTTCCGGAGTGATTCGGAATCAAGCGTGTAACTCTCAAGGGGCTGGGGAATGGGTAATGAGTTGTCATGGGGCACTGGTCGCATTGCAGAAGGAATATTGGGGTACTGAATGCTACGCTTGGTTTTGCTAGTAATTCCTTTAATATTCGTCATGCAACAATAACAATCATCTACGTGATTACGAGGTTCCCTCCAAACCATTGGAACTGCGAATGGCATAGATTTATGAGTACCTTCCAGCCATCCAGTCAATATTCTCGAGCACGAACTGCAACACATTTTTGGGGCCCAGGACCTATCTTCATCGCCAACTTTGCATCCAAAGTACTGAGGCCAATATAAACATTTGAGGGTCAGTTGTATATTAGTTTAAGTCCCAATGTTACAAAATACATGATATTTTTATAAAGAGGATTTTTGTGTTGATTAGTGTAATTATAAACTAGAGTTAATGTTCAAATTGCCTGCCATGTTGAGCTGAGCACAAGTTAATACGCTCTTCAAATGATCTATTTACATTCCTCAACATTTCAGATGAAATACTATCAAGAAGGCTCCATTAGTGATGATATGCATGCCTAAAAACCATGGTAGGCTTTGAAATAAAATAGGAACTCGTTTGTTTATTATAGTTTGACAGTTCTTTAATTTTTATTGTTGTTATTTAGGACTAACAGCCTTACACATACATACGAGAGAAAAGTGCAGTTTTTCTTGCTAGTTAATTATCAATAAATAATAAAAGCGTGATATCCGGGTTATATGTTTCCAATAAAAAAAGAATGCTTATGAATTCTACATCCTAATGATATACAGGATGTTCCATTTGAAAATCTGGAGAAAAATTATGTTGAAAAGTGTCTTGTTTGAAACCAAAAGATGAACACCCTGTATAAACTAGTTAAACGCCATTATATTCACAGTATCTCTAGACCTCTTGACTTAAATTCCACCCTATGCCTATGTTATTTTAGGTATTTGTTTTGAATTTTTTTTTAAAACTGCAAACTTTTATTTTTTATTTTTTATTTATTACTCTTCTACTACATAACCAAATGAAATAGAACTTTAGGCAATTATAAAGAACAGTAATACGAACCTAAATATGTAATAAAATACTGGGTGTCCCGTTTAAAAAAATACATCATTACTTATGTTGTCACACTTTTTTGGGCCACCCTGTATATTGTCGGACCTCGGGCCCATGGAGACTTTTGATCAGCATCGATTTTTGGATAATATCCCCGAGTATCAAAGTCTTTAACCGAGGGCCGATTCCCATATGTTCGGTGCGGGGTCCTTTAAGATGCACTTTTCCGGTTAGTTCAAAAACTAATAGGTTGAGAATAAAAAATATCGTGAAATATATTATGTAGAATTCAAATTCAGTATTTTTAATGTGGCATTCCATGAAAATTATTAAAATAATTTCAGAATGAATGGCAATTTTCGTAACACTTCCGGTTAAACCGGAAGTTAAATTTTAGTGATATTATAGATAATACCACATAAATAAACTTCAATAAGCACAAAATGTTTTTGCTACATTCATTTGTTTTTTGTGAAGACGTTATAATTTTTCATAATTATTAGCATTTCGCACCTGACAATTTATAAAGTATTGAGTAACCTGGTTCAAATATTCCTCTATATATTCAAAACAACCGTCCTCATAAAGATTTCTAATAACACAAACGTCAGAATTTTTATTTTTAACTAAATCTTTTAATTTAGAAAGCTTGGAAATAACATTTCTAAACAGTTGTACATAAAGAAGTTTTGAGCAGTTAGATCTAGTGTTGTGATCACTCGAGCGAAAAACCGTTTGATCACTCGATTATTGAAATAACCGACATCGCTCGATTATTAAAAAAACCGCTCGAATTATCTATCGAAAACCGTCGCCCGTAACTTATTATCTTTCACTCGATATCCGCGCTTCGCTGTAGCGTGATCGAATTAATAAACTGCTCGTATATTCAAACAGTTTTTCGCTCGATAGGAAATACTCTAGTTATAAATTCAGGCGAAAAACCGAAAAATATCCACTGTTATAATGACCTTCGTTTTAAACGCCGCGCGATCCGAAAGCTGGCTAGCCAGCGGCGTAGTTTAGGTCTCCGATTGTAAATATTAAAAAATGAAGGGATATAATTTGAAAATTTTTATTTACTATAAACTCGAGAAAACTTCTCAAATATAACATAATAATAGAAATTCTTAACTTAATGAAAAATAACAAAACGAACAAAATTGTTAACAACATATATTGAAAAATTCGTTGGTTATGTTATAGTAAACATTTTTAAATCGAAACAGGAACTTTTTATTATTAAACTCAAGAAGACTTCTTAAAAGTAACATACATTATAGAAAATGTTAATGGAAAATAAGAAAACGAGCAAAATAGTTAACAAAACATAGGTATCGAGAAATTTTTTGTAACCAAAAGTAAACATTCTTAAATTAAAACAGGAACTTTTAGGTAACTATAACCATGAATTTAAAAAAATAATCACCTACTTTCTTATTTTGCCAGTTGCGCAACTAAGCCTAAATTTTTGAAGGGCACACAGTGGGCACCTGATAATTTAAAGTGGAAGAATTTGACGGCCATTTTAAATATGTATTTATTTTATGCTCGTATATTGAGAAAGATGTGAAGAAAAATAACTCTTGGTAATACTTTTTGCTTTAAAAAAGCACAACAATAATCCCGAGCAATAAATACATATTTGGGTGATTCTTTGCAGTGTTTTTGTTTGGTCACGTGGTAAAAATTCATTCTTCACAAATTAATAAATTTCTGGAATTTTTTTGGTGACACTATAATTTTTTAGCTAAACCTGTGCCTGCTAAATACCCTACCTGATCACATGTAAAGGGCTAGGCAGCCCGTTAAGCAGTCGGTGACGTCATCGCTTGGTAAATTGGAATTTGAGACGATTCACTCGAGCGATTCACTCGATTATTAAAATCGCTCGAGTATCAAGTACTCGATTATTAAAATCATCGGTTTTTCCCAACACTAGTTAGATCTTTCTTACTTAAGCCAGCTTTCGATAATATGCCGGTGCTCTTTTCATTTAAACATAAATGCTGGTCTTCAAAATCCATTTTAGAATATTTAGAATTTGATGGTGTAATATAAGAGTAATCAAAGTCAGTATTATAAGTCACATCATCGATTACTTGTTCCTCTCGCAATTCCTCAGAATCATCAAGGAAGGATTCATGTAGATTTGAAGATGCTGGCAAATGCCCCTCTAGTGAAAGATTAAAAGAAACTTCCTCACTGAGTTATAGATAAATAAGTTGTAACAAGCATAATGATTGAAAATAATTTTCTATTGGTCAGAATGTAATTTAAATTATGCCAATTGCTATATCTATCTGTAATCCTAAAAAAATATTTTTAAGTTATGTTTATTTTTTCAATTCAGAAAACATTCCATCCAGTGCTCCCTATAACCTCACCGCAGTAACTTCAGCAACATCCGTCCATCTGACATGGCTATCCAGAAGACAAAGAAACGTGGAATTTAGCGTATGGTACAAGAAGATTGAAAGTACTGAATGGAGAACTTATCAAGTACCATCAGTGAGAACATTGGAGGCTACGATTACTAATTTAGAACCAGGTAATTTCAAAAGAGTTTTTGTTCGGCCGGAAGTAATATGATATTTGAAGCTTTCATTAGAGAGTTTTATACAATGATACGTTTAGACACTAAAACGTCCAATGATGCTTTCAGGTTCTAGAATGATAATTCCCAAATAAGAACAAATAATGAACCACCATGGCTCTCAACCATAAATAATTATAAGTACTATGTGGTCGGCTTAATCTACAAACAAACAAACTCAATTTTTCTCAAATAGCAGTTTATTTTACAGCCGCCCTCTTTGATTGGCTATCGAGCAGCGTCCAAACCGATAACTCCTAATTTTCAATAAAAAGCCTTGAAAGAACCCTTACTATTAAAAAATATATCGACAATATAAATGATTCTTTGATTATATACTTCTTACCTATAATTATTGATACTGATTAAGAGTTTTAAATTTAAAACCGCCCCTATTTGAATTTGTTATATTTTACACATACAGTGAGGACGTAAAGTAAGGAATAAATTCATTATCTCGCAAACTACAATTTTTTTAAAAAATCGCTCGGACCCTTCGATTTTGTTTTTCGAACGCGCATATTCTGACATAAAATGTAGATATACAGGGTGTTGCAAATAATAGTGACACAAAAAAAAATTTTCTTAAATAGAACCCACTGTATATTATTGCATGTACGGATTCTTCGGAAAATCCTAAACATTTTTCATGTAGCATGTGCTATACCTTAGCCCAAGCGTTTTGGAGTTATTCTCATTCAAAATTTGAAAAGTGGAAAAAGTCATGGAGAAAACAAAGAATAAAATTATTTTAAAAATGTCTTATTTATCGAAAAAACAGTTAGGTGAACTTAAAAATAATTTTTCTAAAGTAAATGTTCGAAGTGTCTTCCGTTGGTCAACTGACAATAGCCTAACCGATCTACAAATTCTCGCTGAACATTTCGAACCATTTGGGGTGTAATTTGCCGAATTTCTTGCCGGATGCGATCTTTTAAATCATCTAAATTTGCAGGCTGGCTTTTGAATACTTTCCCTTAAGGTATCCCCATAAAAAAAAGTCAAGTGGTGTTAAATCGGGTGACCTTGGCGGCCACTCAATAAAACCACCTCTTCCAATCCACCTGTTTGGAAAAGTATCGTCCAAATATGTACGAACTCCCACAGCGAAATATGAGGGAGCACCATCTTGTTGCAACTAGATATTATGATGTGGCAAATCGGGACGTTCTAACTCAGGAAAAAGGGTGGCCAGGGCTGGAACAAGTTCTTGTTCTAAAAACTCAAGTATCTCTCGCCTGTTAAATTTCCGTCAAAAAAGAAAGGCCCTATAACAATGTCATCGACAACGCCAGCCCACACATTGATCTTTTGATTAAATTGTGTGTGTCCTTCCCTCATCCAGTGTGGATTTACATCGGACCAATATCGATAATTTTGGGTATTTACGTCACCATTCAAGCAAAATGTGGACTCATCGGAAAAAATTATATTTTTTACAAAATTTCTGTTTACGAAACACATTGTTGTGAAACAGTACCCGTATCCCACTAACAACACGCTTAAAAATTCGCTTATTATATTCAAGAACTTACAAAACATGTCCATGCAATTTATAACACGTCAGAATAGGCACGGTTCGATAATAGCCAAATAATCTATCAGTTTAATCATTAACAATAACTCCTTTCATGTAATTTGCGCTATATACCAATCATAAACATACTTTCAGAGCCTAATATTTGCATAATCAAGTAAGATATTATAAATACTCAAATCAACATCAAACCATAGTTGCATATTTTGACACAACTGTACCACATTCCAACCCTAGACACGATAAGCAAACATCTCCCGTATTATTAAATACATGCGTGTATCGAAGTGACACACAATATATCCGTTCTTTGTCACACCTGTTAGCAAAGAATATTTAAATGCATTTTAAAACATTGAGAATGAATTATCGACTGGTTTGAAGAAGCTGTACAGTTGACCTGTCTATTTCTCACCTACATTTGACGTACTTGCAGATGATTGTACATCCTAACTACTGTACCTTGCCGTTGGGCCTGCTTTAACTAGCATGTCGCCGTTCGATTGGCCAACACCGGTCACATGGACCTTTTCGCTCTAGGAACACCGCGTTTTACTACCATTGTATATCGAGAACCCAAACAAATTGCTACGGAACGACAGGTTCGAAAAGGGCGATAGTTTAGGGGATTGCAATCATTAAAGTTCAAATACTTTTCTTAACTACCGACATTGAGGTCAAATATTTCTTATCTACCGACATTGAGGTCAAATACTAATATTAACTACCGACATTGAGGTCATTCTTTTCTACCGACATTGAGGTCAACTACCATTTTACTACCAGTTTAACGTCTAAGTACTGAGTCATGACAGGTCGTATCACACAACAGATTAGTGAACAATGTGTTAAAGATAATTAGTACTAAGACTACCATGTAAGTAAGCCTAACATCACAGATTGTATACACAGTAGAAGTTGTACTTTCTGTACTTTATTACTTACCCGAAGATAATAGATATATTTTACCCTACAAATTGTTTAACCTTACATTTTACCCTAAAACGAACCAGCGACCACAACCTAGGGAAATACAGTATTAAGCCAGTGAGTCCGAGGATTGAACCACCCGGGCCCATCACACATATCGTGTAAACGCTCACAAAATTCAAGGCGCCTCTCAAAGTCCCTTTCCAAAAGTTCTTGGAGAACTTGCATTTTATAAGGATGGTATTTATTTGTATGCAGTATTTTAAGAACTGTTGTTTTTCCAATATCCACGTCACTTGCTACCTGCCTAGACACCACATGCTGGTTATCTTGAACTGCCAGTAAGACTTCTAATTGTTGATTTTCATCAACTTGAGGACGACCAAATCTAGGGACATCTCTTACATGACCGAAATTGCCTAAACTTGTACTCAATTTTGCTTACTGTTGATTGTGATATTGGCGGACGATTGGGGTATTTTTGGTTAAATAACTCACAAGTTTCTTGCTGTGTTCTAACCCTATCACCGTAGCCCATCATCATCAAAACCTCTATACGCTATTTCTCAGTGAGCCGCATTTTAATTTAATTTAGTTATGAAAAAACGAAATGAGTCTTTTGAAAACTAGTAAAACGTTAGGAAAATACACATAAAACTGACAATAACAGTAACTATTGACATTAATTCTTTTGGTTCTTGCATCATAACTCCAAAGCCTACTTGACTTTTCTTGCGCTTCACGCATGCTGACTACAGGTTTTCCTCAGCGTGCATGAATCCATGCAAGTCTTGATTGATTGCGAAATATCTGATTTTCAAATTTTGAATGAGAATAACTCCAAAACGCTTAGGCTAAGGTATAGCACATGCTACATGAAAAATGTTTAGGCTTTTCCGAAGAATCCATACATGCAATAATATACAGTGGGTTCTATTTAAGAAAAAAAAATTTTTGTGTCACTCTTATTTGCAACACCCTGTATATCTACATTTTATGTCAGAATATGCGCGTTCGAAAAACAAAATCGAAGAGTCCGAGCGATTTTTTTAAAAAATTGTAGTTTGCGAGATAATGAATTTATTCCTTACTTTACGTCCTCACTGTATTTAACACAATATATCCAATTAGTTGGTGCAAAGTCTAGAGCTACTAGTTTTTCTATAATGCAACTAAATATACTTACAAATTTTTCTAATATTTTATAAGAAGAAACAACTCTATCTACTATTATTAAAAATACTACAAATACTGAAATACTAGAAATACTACAAATACAGCACTACAAATAAAACAACTACCACAGATAGGTACTACAAACCATTATCTAGTTAGTTAATTAGGTATAATTGTGTGTTTGTTGATTTATTTTATATGTTTATTATTTGTGTGATTGGTTACTGAACTGAATAAACATTATCAAGTAGACTCCAACATGACCAACTATCTGTAAAACAGGAAATAATGATAATCGAAATAATTTTTAACTAAGTTATATTTCTAAAATGGAATAAAATGTAAAAGAGTAAAAAAGTAGGGACACATTTCGAGCAGCAATTTTTTAAACGAATCTTAAGGGAAACTATAATTCAACCAAACTCAAACATATTCTTACATAATAATTGTGATACATCTTCCAAATCACTTGTAATTATCAATAATATCAAATCCTTAAGAGTATTTATCAGTGGACCACGTGGTCCGATTTGGGTTTGCGCCGCGAAAAAGCAGTCATTGTTATTGAACAATGAGACAACATCGCCATTCCAGGACACGACGAGCCAGCGTGCTGGCCGGCTGTATCGAGGGACTAGGAGACTTTTTCTTATTCTTCTGTCTTTGATCACCCTAAGCGTTGCCAAATCACTTTAGATAGTTGCGATGTTAGATATTTTTTCTGAAAATCTCGGTGTAACATTTTTTTGCATTAAAACTAACTATGAATTCAATTGAGATTATTGATAGTGTATGCAATACTTTCAAAAATGACTGTATAACGATGTTTTTTCAATTTAAACGTTATTTACCGTTTTGAAAAAAATAAATTCATTTTCGAAAAATAATGTAGATCATGTATTTCGAAGCTAAATTTAAAATTTTAACAAATTCTTTCCCATAGTTTTCATGTAGTTTGTCACACCTTTGTACCTTAATAGAGGTCACTGATAAGTGCTCTTAAGAGAAGCCGACTGCGCCACTATCGAGTCCTTTCCGGCCATTTTTGTGTAGATTTTAGTCACCACTGAAAATATCAATGCGGCTGTACAAACATTATTTTGATGCAGAAAATAATAAACCATTTAAAACCTAGTTAAAAATATTTAGAATTATTTTTTTTAAATAACAATATGTTTCGCACACTACTCAAATCCTACTCCTATTTGACCTTTAACATAATGTAATAATACGATAATACACAAAATATTAGAATAATAAATAAATGTAAAACTACTTACACTTTGCAAGAATGCTGCATTTATTATAAAACCACCACATACTTTAAAGTCGAAATCTGTATGCAGGAGATGTCTTAAAAATATAGAAATCTGAAACAAGAGTATATAAATATTAAAAGATTCTCAAAAGGCGCTGCTTAAGTTTTGAGGAATTAAAATCTTATTCAATTAAATATGATTAAATCATTGTTTATCGATTTATGCAGGGCGTGCTATAGGGTAGGTGGAGCAACCCGGGCGGTCCATCCAGGGCGGCATTATAGTCGTCAGACAAAATTCAAAATCACATCCACAAACATACTCAATTCATAAGATAATAACTAGACATCGGATTATATGCACTATCAAAATGCCAAAATATGCATGCAAATATGCACTAAAAAAGGGCGAAATATGCACAAAATATGCACAATCAAAAAACCATTTATTATTACAATTTACGTTTATTTTAACATTATATTTATATGTCATACATATATTCATATTAGTTATTGTTATAATTCTTGTGACAATAAACAATAACATATTTTTCCAGGTTTTCTACAGACAACTTGTGACGTTTGTCACTTAATATTAATTTATAGGCTGAAAATGACCTTTCGACGTCAACTGACGTTACCGGACAGAACTTGAAAATTTGGCGCCATTTCTGCAGAGACCTCTTCAGGCAGAGTTTGTCCGGTGCCGTTGATAAATGCGTCAATTTTCTTTATTCCTTCAAGACCGGGGTTTTTATACAAAACTGCATTTAATTTGCCACGCACCTTTTGCGATAGTGAACTCGGAAGGGCGTTACTCTGTTCAATCATTTTTTCTAATATTTGCAATGACTTGCACAGAGGAAGGTTTTTAATTTCTAGTTTCTCAATTGCATCGGGCAATTTGGTGAAATGTGTTGCAATAAGAGCAATATTTTTTTTTATTGAAGAATCCTCAAATGCCAGCTGGTTTGAAGTGATTGCAATGGCGTCAGATCCGTCAAATTTGCCAACTACTCCTTTTATCGCTTCGAAATTCTCTGCATAAAACAATACAGCTTTCAACCAAGTTCCCCACCGTGTTATTATTGGATCTGGGGGTAGTGCTACGTTTGGTAGTTGCTCTTTATATGCTTGTATTCGCGATGGTGCCTTTAAAAACACTTTTTTTGTAGAAGAAATCAATTTATTAACAATCCCGAACTCGTTTCTGATCTCTTCCGCAACTCGATGTAATCCGTGGGCTAGACAGGTGATGTGAAGCAATTAGAATACTCTCAGAGCTTAGCCAGCTTTCACCATATAAGGCGACCGTCAGAAACAAAAACACATATTTTCTCGTCCATAGACGAATCGGGAAATAGTGATCTGATGGAATAATTTATAAACCGGGCGATAGTTGAATGGTTTGTTTTTTCTAGGACCTTGCAAGCAACCACATGGGGAGTAGAGGGCTCTTTAGATAATTTTCCAACAACTAGATTCGCAATATATCGTCCACATGAATCTGTCGTTTCATCAGCTGATATCCATATTAGATCGTTCGAGAGATCAGAGATCAGACGAATGAGACAGTAGTAGTTGTCGACTACTTGTAGGTTACTGTTTTGCAGCTATATGGGAAGCAGTACTCACATGTTGATCGATTTGATATTTTTTTGATGAAGGTATTCGCTTTTCACAAACCTTGCAGAAAATCATTGCGGGCGGGCGCCTAACACGTATAACTGAAATATGCACTATCAATGAAAAAGTACCAACATATGCAATAACGCTATAAAAATGGAATTATATGCATTTGCATATGCAAACATGCAAATGCATATAATCCGATGTCTGATAATAACTAATTAATGAGACTCAATTTTAACCTAAAATTTTCTAATGGAAATTATTGGAAATATCCCCTGGAAACTTCCAGAATTGTCATTTCTTGGTATTGGCGGTTTTGCAAACATAACGTGGTATAGTAGTATTTAAAAAATTGTTATAACTTACATAACTTCTTCACAACCTAATAAACTTCTGTAAACTCGGGAAATGTCCTATCAAAATATTTCCTAATCGAAATTTTTTTAAAATTCAGTCTTCAGTCAATTTTTTAAACAAAAGCATTGGTGCATAGCAATAAAAGAAAAAATCCCTTGAAAATTGGCATATCTTCAAAATTTTGGGGAAATATTTTATGCACTGGTTATATTTCTAGTGGAAACACCATATTATGAGGACAAAGTGATATTTTAATCGTCCGAAATTTTTTTCTTACAACATTTATATGAAGAATTTTGCTGAAAAAAAAATTATCTTACAAAATATCCTCACATAAATTATTGATAATTTGCTGGATTTTCTCCAATCTTCTCATATTTGAAATTTAATATCTTCAGTTGTACTGATCGTATCAATTTCGGTATTATTTTATTTAATACTTTCCTATGTTAGCTTTCGAAATGTATGAAAAAAAAACATTTTAATTGTGATGAAATGCAAAATAATAACAATTTAATTGTTTAAATAGTATTAACATGCTCGCCCCCCACCTTAAATTAATTCAAAAAAATACCGTTTTGTTTTTTATCCTCTTATCTGCATTTTACGAAAAAGTGGCACCTTTATTAGATCGGTAGTTATTAAATATTCTCGATCGCAAGTCAACAGGGCGCGACGTGTCGGAGCGTGGTAAAACTAATACTACACCGAGCTCGGTTGTAGACACTTCGACCGCCGACCTTTATCTATGGATAGCCAAAGTCTAAAAGCACAAGTGGTAAATTTATGGCCTCATAAAGCTGCTCGTCGGGGCTGCCGGCGAACAGGACCGTACGTGATGATGATTACACGGCAATATTAAACAATTATTTTCTCGCATAAAAGAAGACTCCCGACGACCGATTTCGGTTATGGACGGTCTTTGTGGTTGGCAACCAAACCGACACCAATTCCGGTGGGGTTGCCTATATGATGGCGACAATATTGTGCGCAAGACAACGGAGCTTTTAAAAATAACACACCTCGAAAGCTAACATAACAAAGTGTTAAATAAGAAAATGCCGGTATTGATACGATCAGTACAACTGGAGATATTAAATTTCAATTATAATAAGCTTGGAGAAAACCCAGCAAATTATCAGAAAATCATCTATGGATATTTTTTTCAGCAAAATCCTGAAATACGGTGTCAACTAATTGTATGTACTTACAGGGTGGTTGATTGGTGCGAGGAAGTCAAATATCTCCATTGTTCTTAAAATTATCGAAATTTATTAAATACAAAGGTTCTAGGATAAATAAAAGCGCACATTTTAAAAATATTTTTGGATATACAAGATGCTCCAAAAAAAACGGGGCATCATATAAGTAATTTTTTTTAAATAGTACCCCCCATTTCTTTTTGTCTCATCGAATTCGGCATAAAATTTTACATAAGATATGCTATTTTATTTTGATGATTTATACGACGTTGCCAGATTATTCAATTCAATTTTTTTCGAAAAACATCATATCAAAAAAATTATTTTAAAATATTACTAATTTAAACTAAAAAAGAAATTTTTATATTTTTATAAACCTTAGAGGTGTCCGAATAATAATCTTACTAAAAAGAGCATCAATATCGTATACAGATTGTTTTTTACATCGGTAAAAATGTAGCAATCTTTAGATAAATATTACTCGATTTTTTCAAATGAACCCCCCTGTATATTATTATGTCAGTTTACAGATAATTTCAACCTCTTTAAATAGGCAATTATAATAAATGCTTTAAAACGTAACGTTCTTTTAATATTTTATGTTTTATTTAAAAAATGTAAAAATATCGGCACTTTCAATAAGTTGGCCATGAGTTAAACAAAAATAAACAATTCGTACTGTCATCGTAATAATGAATTTAGATTTCTGACATATTTTGATTAACAACTTTATGGTGTTAAGGTAATTATTGTAGATCAAAAAGTATTTTTTGTTGACACGCTATAAATTTTTCTACAGACGAATTAGTCGATATGGTCTTCATACTAGGAGCAAGTGATAGAAACTGTCTACTTGCTACAGGGATTTATCGGGAAACTTATCATGATAGAAGGCAATCAAGAGAAGAAACATTTTATTAATTAATTGATCATTTCTCTCGGACGTGAACAGTAGAATATGAAAAAATTGAAAGAACTAAAAGTCTTAATACAGAAGAAAATAAATTAACCGTGCTGCTGAACGTAACTGAAAATCCCCATATCTCCCAAAGAACAATTTCCAATAAAACAGATGTAAAACGTTGGGCTGTTCAAAATATTTTGACTAAAAATAAAATGCACCCATATCACATTCAACTGATGCAAATGCTGAACGATCAGGACTATGGAATCAGAGTTACTTTCTGTGAATGGGCTCAACAAAAAAATACACCTGTAGTAGCCCTGGCTGGTATTTTCTCCTATTTCTCCTCGAGCTGCCTATGGTTCCCTTCAGTGGACTGTATCTGATTTATGGAGCTTCAGATTGTTATAACTAAAACTCCATCCTTTCCTTCAATGTGGTTTATTATTTTTAACATCGACAAACCTACTAATACTACTTCTATGGCATCAAAATCGCCCTGAACTGACAAAAACTTAACTTAATTATTTGACACCTTGTCCAAATCTCATGACTTTGTTTATTCGTCTCGACAAAAGATATTATTAATTACCTAGCAACGACAACGACGACGACTATTACCTATTACCTAATACAGGTAAGAGCGTTATGCTGTGGAGCAGGTATTTTTATGAATCTTCAACATCCTCCCCCCCAGCTGATAAGCTACAAAATGGCAAAGGACATAACTTGGTAATTGGTCTTGTAAAGAGACCGTGTTGCGTACGAATTTTAGCTACTCGCACGTTACCGTCTTTGCCTGGAAAGGTCTCGATTACACGAGCTAATCGCCACTCTAATGGAGACGTATTGTCTTCACGCAACAAGATCAAATCATTTTCTTTTATATTGTCGTACCCTGTCGTCCATTTAGGACGGTGTTGAAGCCTATTTAAATATTCTGTAGACCAACGATTCCAGAATATTTGTCGCATTTTTTCGCAATGTTTCCAGAGATCAAGTCGATTATCTGATACTGTACTATAATCTTTCTCAGGAAATGAAGTTAACATTTCGCCTATTAAAAAATGACTGGGAGAAAGACATGTATAATCTGATGGATCAGACGATAAAGCTGATAAAGGCCTTGAATTCAAAATAGCTTCAATTTGACAAAGTACCGTTGAAAGTTGCTCGTAAGTCAAAAGATGATTGCCGATTACCCGTTTTAAGTGAAACTTTGTCGACTTAATACCGGCTTCCCATAAACCACCCCAATGTGGACTATTTGGAGGGATAAATTTCCAGCGTATTTCTGTAGAGGACAAAAATTCTTTAATCTGAGTTTCAGATTCCTTAAAAAACTTATAAATATCCTTTAAAGTATTATTTGCACCTTGAAAATTGGTGCCGTTATCACTAAATATTGTTTGAGGATGACCTCGTCTAGCTATAAAACGTTTCAGAGTAGATAAAAATGCATCTGATGATAAACTTGTGACCAATTCTAGATGAATGGCTTTTGTCACCATACAAATGAATAATGCAATATATGACTTAAAAGTTCTAGCTTTTCGAAGCTTTGATTCCTTAATGAGGATGGGACCACCAAAATCTATTCCCACTTTTAGAAACGGTCGAGCAATTGATGTACGATCTGCTGGTAATGGCGCCATAATTTTCTTGGCATTGATAGCACGAAACCTATAACAAACTAAGCAATTCTTAATTTCCTTTTTTATTGAACGTAGCCCATTAATTGGCCAAAATCTCAATCTAAGGTGAGCTAATACTGTTTGAGGACCTGCATGCTGTAAATCAGCATGTTCCTGTATGTAAAGCAATTTAACAACATGATCTTTCGGTGGCAAAATAATAGGAAACCTTTGGGCAAAAGATAATTCTGAATGAGACAAACGACCGTTTACTCTAAGAATATTATTTTCATCGAGGAACGGCGCAAGCTGTGCCAAAGGTCCTGACTTAATTGAAACATTAGATTTCACATTTTGGATTTCCTTCTCAAAGTAATGACATTGAATACATCTAACAATAACATTTAACGATGACAACAATTCATCAACTGACAAGGGACCATTTAATTTTGTTTTATTTTTTGAACAGTTATTACGAAATCGCAAACAATAAGCTATTGTTCTATGCAGCCGACGAAATCTAGAAAATTTTTCAAAAATTTCTATTTCAACTGGAGACCTTACAAAGTGAACATAACTGGTAAGTTTTTTCTCAGGTAGATCTACATCATCTATCTGGAAATGACTGCTAAACTCGCATTTTGAATTATATAAAAATTGTGGACCATTCCACCATTGTTCACATTGAAATAAAGAAATTGGATCTAAACCTCGTGAGATATGATCTGCTGGATTTTCAGCAGATGAAACACGATTCCATTTAAAATTTGATGTTAATTCTTGAATTTCTGCAACGCGATTTGACACAAATGTTGTCCATTTATTGGAATTTCCATTCACCCAACATAAAACTATCTCAGAATCTGTCCAAAGAACAACTTTTGACAACAAGATTCTATTAAAAATTGAGACTAACTTATGACATAATCGGGATAATAACAAAAATCCACACAATTCTAACCTTGGTAATGTGACCACCTTGAGTGGTGCCACTCTAGATTTAGAACATATGAGCCTACAAGTGACTTGGCCATTAGTATAAATGGTTCGTAAGTAAATACACGCGCCATATGCTTTAATTGAAGCATCCGAAAATCCGTGTATCTCAAAGGATTCTACCTTTTTTGTTGAGTCGTAAAGCAATCTAGGAACATGTAGATCTTTCAAATTAGAAATATTTGAAGCAAACTCATTCCAATCATTAACAAGATTTTCAGTTAATCTTGTATCCCAATCCAGCTTTTCAGCCCATATTTTTTGCATCAAGATTTTTCCTAAAATAACTATTGGTCCTATGAATCCTAACGGATCGAATAACTTAGCTATATTTGAAAGAACGTTTCTTTTAGTTGGAATGATATTTTCTTCATGAGGAAGTCCATAAATACAAAAATTATCAGATTGAGCTTTCCATGAAATACCTAATACCTTATTTAACTTCTCATCCACACGAATATCAAATTCTTCATTTTCCATATTATGAACCTCATTAACCACATTACACTTTATGTTGGAAACCCATTTATGAAGTGAGAACCCTGCTGAACCTAGTAATTTAACCAATTCTTCCTGAAGATCATAAAATTCTTCAAGATCGTTCGAACCACCTAAAACATCATCAACATAAGTTTGTTCTATTAAACATTGAGAAGCTAGTGGATGAGACAAGGTATTCTCATTTGCCAATTGAATTAAGCACCTGGTTGCTAAAAATGGGGCACAATTCGTGCCGTAGGTTACAGTATCCAACTGAATACACTTAAGCTCTTGGTCTGGATTACCTATCTCTCCACAAAATATTTTGGAAATGTCTTTGATCAGGATTTATAAAAATTTGACGATACATTTTAACGATGTCTGTCGTGAAAACAAACTTAAATGTTCTAAATCTGCATACTATATCAAATAAATCTGCCTGTACAGTAGGCCCTTTATACATCACATCATTCAGTGAAACACCTGAAGACGTTTTCATACTTTCGTCAAATACAACTCGTAACTTAGTACTCACAGCCTCTGTACAGATTACGCAGTGGTGTGGTAGAAAACATTTTCTCAAAGAGTCCTTAGTTTCTACAGATAAGTCTGTATATGAAGCATGTTTTAAATAGATATATTCGTCAATAAAAGCCTTATATTCAGTGAGCAAACTATTATCCTTTTGTAGTCTCCTTTCTAAAGATAGAAATCTACGCCTTGCCTGCTCAAAAGAATGACCTAACAACAAAGTTTCCGCGTCCTTTTTAAGAGGAAGATTTACTATAAATTTTCCCTCCAGGTCACGTTTAGTGGTACTAGAAAATATATTTTCAACTAATTTATCTTCCGGAGATAATGTGCGTTTGTTAGAAATTTCTTCCAATTGCCAAAACTTGGGTATTAACTGATTAATATTGTCATCAACTCGTGAAAAAAGAACAACATTAAGATTTGAATTTACACTTGTTGATCGAGAATTTATCGAGCCTCCTAAAACCCACCCCAATTTACTATTTTGTAAAACAGGTAAATTTAAACCTAGCTTGATTAACCCTGGTTCGATTAAATCAAAGTATAAGTCTGCTCCGATAAGCATGTCTATTTTTTCTGGAATATAATAATCTCTATCAGCTAGATCAATTCCTTGGGGAATGATAAAATTAGAGTTGTCAATTTTTTCTTGTGGAAGATTACATGTAATTTTTTCTAGTACCCCACAAGTAACTGTAAACTTTTCTTTGCACGCGCGCTTTGATTCTATTTTTAAATTTATCATTTTTGAAACGATACTGTTTGTTTGCGCAATTCCTGAAATTTTTAACTCTGTTTTAAAAGGTTTTTCTTTTAATTTATTCACGATCGAGCTAGTAACAAAAGATGATTGTGAAGCGGAGTCTAGTAAACCTCGAACTTCTAACCTATTACCGTTTTCAGAAATTAAAATAAATTTAGCCGTTGCCAGTAACACTAACCTTTTGGTACATGAAATTAAAGTTTGACTTTCTATTACTTCTGAGTTCTTCATTGTCGATTCTGTCAATGTACTCGTGCATGTTTGAGAACTGTTGTTCTCTTCACTTCGTACTGAAAAATTAGTGTTCTGTGACCCGCCTTCATTTTTATCTAGTGCGTTTGATCTCTGATTGTCATGAAGTAAATAATGATGTTTACCTGAACACAATTTGCATTTTTCTTTATAACACTGATATACCCCATGACCTTTACCAAAGCAATTAAAACAAAGGTGATTTTTTGCTATAAAATCCCTTTTTTGTGCTAGATCCAAAGATCTAAATTTTGTACACTTAAATATATTATGTTCCTTGATTTTACAAAAAATACATTCAACAACATTTTTAGTAACTGAGTAACTTGAAATTCTACTATTCGGATTACCGTATGAGTTACCATTTGAGTTACCGTACGAGTTACCATTTGAGTTACCATACTTTAATTTTTGATCATTTTTTGCATTCATAATTTGAGATGACGATTCCCAAGCAACTATTCTTTTGTCCAAAAATTCAAAAAATTCTTTTAAGTTTGGCAACTCCGATTGATCTCTCGATAATTCAAACTCGTTCCTTAAATTTCTCTCAATCTTACTAGAAAAAATATTTATCAACAGTAAATCCCATTGACCCATTACTTTTACACTTAGTGCTTCCAGAGCATTGATATGCTGTTTTATTTGACTTAGAAAGTCCCTTAACCCGTTATTACCTTTTACAATCGTAGCTTGCATAAGCCCATTAATGTGATAAGTAATAACTGGCATTTTCTTATCATACCTGGCCTTTAAAATATCTAATGCCTTGTTATAATTTTGATCTGAAATATTTAGCTCATTGATCAATGCCAAAGGTTCATTTTTTAAAAATGATTTTAAATAGACAAACTTTTGTGAATCTGCTAATCCTGTATCATTATGAACGGCTGCATTGAACAAATCGATAAATGTGCGCCAATCACCATAATTACCTGTGAAGATTGGAATCTTCATACTTGGCAAATTAACTTTTACAGCTGGGATGTGAGGTCGCTGCGTATTTCCAATATGACCCTGCGTTGGGCCACCACTGGTAGATGCTGGTTGACGATTTAATTGCGCGTAAATAAGTGTTTTAATTTTACTATGACACCCAATGTACTTAGTTTCCGCGTCCTCCCGCTCCACAGCATGCGCCTCTAGATCGGTATCGCTCGTTGCTAAATCTTCAATATCATCCTGAATCTTACAAAAATCATTATATGTTTTTAGTAATAAGGACTCCCTTACTATTAGATCATTTACTTCAATTATTGAGTCCGAATCGTATCTATTTAAATAATTTTGATTTCGCGTTAGATCACCCTTAGCGCGAGCCCTTTTACGTATTAACGCGTCCATGCTCTGTCAGTTCAGTACGCTTGAGAAAATCAATAATTATCTAAACGAAACCTAAACTATATAAGATGAATATTACAATATTATTTTGGTATTAAAATCACCTTATTTTTAAATACAATGAATGTACTTAGTTATATCTAGGTTACTGTCCTATTATTGTAACAATAAAGGTAACAATATCCCAACAATCACTGCAAAATTACTGTCAAGTACTGCAATAGTTTTTATCAAATATCAACTTGTTACAAACAACCTCAAATTTTCTATTACAACAACAATTTTAAGGTTTGTTCATATAAAACTACAAATTCTAGTCATGCAAGACACAATTTTTTCTCATACAAGAGACCTTAATTTGAACCTTTTTCTCATTCAAGAGACCTTGGGGTGATATTTTTCTCATTCAAGAGACCTTAAAAATATTCTCATAACCAAATTATTCAAAATTTGTTGAAAACTTTTTCCTTTGAAAGTCAATATTGAAAACATAAACCTGATTCATCCGGCTCGAAGGACCATGTAGTAGCCCTGGCTGGTATTTTCTCCTATTTCTCCTCGAGCTGCCTATGGTTCCCTTCAGTGGACTGTATCTGATTTATGGAGCTTCAGATTGTTATAACTAAAACTCCATCCTTTCCTTCAATGTGGTTTATTATTTTTAACATCGACAAACCTACTAATACTACTTCTATGGCATCAAAATCGCCCTGAACTGACAAAAACTTAACTTAATTATTTGACACCTTGTCCAAATCTCATGACTTTGTTTATTCGTCTCGACAAAAGATATTATTAATTACCTAGCAACGACAACGACGACGACTATTACCTATTACCTAATACAGGTAAGAGCGTTATGCTGTGGAGCAGGTATTTTTATGAATCTTCAACAACACCAAGATAGGTATTTTTTAATTATGTATTGTTCGTTGACGAAGCTACATTTTATAAAAATGGAAATGTCAATAGGCATAATTTCCATTATTATGCAACCGCCAACCCACATTTTATTAGAACTCACAGTCAAACTAGATGGTCACTAAATGCGTGGGGTGGAATAGTTGGAAATTATGTCATTGGTTCTTATTTTTTTGAAACACGAGTAACTGGACAAGTTTATTTGGATTTTTTGCAAAACGAGTTACCCCGCTTGTTAAATAATTTACCAAATTTTGTAGAAGACAGAATGTGGTATTTGCATGATGGAGCTCCAGTCCACCATACGGCCGCAATCCATGAACATTTAAACAATTAATTCCCTCATAGATGGATAGGCAGAGGTGAACCATTTCAATGGCCACCTCGATCTCCAGATTTAACAAAATGGACTTCTTTTTGTGGGGATACGTCAACGATGAAGTGTATAAAGTGCCTCCAACCACAAAAGAGAATATGAAGGACCGCATTACACACAGTTTTTCGGAATATCAACTACAATGTATTAAATGAAGTTAGTAGATCATTTCAAGAACGCGTAGAGACCTGTTTAGATGTTAATGGAGGTCATATTGAACACTTGTTATAGTTTTTTTATTTACTTTATTATTTTTTTTCTTCAACTCATGGCCAACTTATTGAAAGTGCCGATATTTTTACATTTTTTAAATAAAACATAAAATATTAAAAGAACGTTACGTTTTAGAGCATTTACTATAATTGCCTATTTAAAGAGGTTGAAATTATCTGTAAACTGACATAATAATATACAGAGGGGTCCATTTGAAAAAATCGAGTAATATTTATCTAAAGATTGCTACATTTGTACCGATTTAAAAAAACACCCTGTATACGATATTGATGCTTTTTTTTAGTAAAATTATTCGGACACCTCTAAGGTTTATAAAAATATAAAAATTTCTTTTTTGGTTTAAATTAGTAATATTTTAAAATAATTTTTTTGATATGATGTTTTTCGAGAAAATTTTAGGAAAAATTGAATAATCTGGCAACGTCGTATAGATCACCAAAATAAAATAGCATATCTTATGTAAAATTTTATGCCGAATTCGATGAGACAAAAAGGGGAAATGGGGGGTACTATTTAAAAAAAATTACTTATACAGTGTGTCCACTGATTGACTATCGAAGAGGGAAAACTTTTTTATTTGTGGGTTTATGAAAAAAAGTTATTTTTCATAAAAACTCCTGCTTGTTCTCCAACGACCAAAAAGTATATTATTTTTTCAAATTTATATACCGGGTGTTCAGAATTTAGAAAAATATGAAAAAAGCTAAGAACAAAGTACCCTTATGTGTAAAGATAGGAAAAAAACTAATTAGTAAAAGTTGTTGTGGTTGAGAACCTACGTCTCATTTACCAAGTTTTGACTTATTAGCTAAATGTACAGAGACAGGCAAAAAATTCCAACTCATAAAATATGATTTGCTTTAAATTAACGCATTTTACAAATTAGTTAATCTTTAGAACGTATTTCTTTGTAAAAACTTTATAGTATACGTTGCGATGACAATGGACGTACATTTTACCGACAAGACGGCGTTGAAAACACATCGCGGAGCGACGTATTTAACAAATGAACAAACAAATAAAAATGTTGTCAATGTCATATTGCTTAATTTATGACAGTGAAAAAAAATGCTAACGTTAGAACAAAAAGTATTTATTGTCCAATGTTATGGTTTAGGGGAAAATATCTCATACTCGTATGTCACAAGAATGTTTAACGAGAAATGGCCAAATATTACCGTTAACCGAATATCAGTTAAATCTATTGTTTCAAAATTTAGAAGAACAGGAAGCGTTCTAAATATTAAAAAGAAGAAGACTCCTATCAATGAAGAAGAAAATGTTGGGGCAACTCTTGCGCTGGATTCCGTTCGGCATTTTCCCAAAACATCGCTAAGGATTAGAGCATCCCATATTGGAAACATTAGTAAATCATATTTGCAAATAATTTTTAAAGCTAATAAAGTCAGGCCATATAAACCTAAATTTGTTCATACTCTAGAAGCAAATGATGATGCAAAAAGACTTGATTTTTGCTTATGGGTTGGTCAGAAATACTTACAAAATAGAAAATTTTTTCATAATATTATTTTTTCCGATGAAGCTACTTTCTCAACTAATGGAGTGGTTAGTTCCCAAAATGTACGTTACTGGTCAACTGAGAATCCCCATTTTCGAATTCATTGCAGAAGACAGTACTCCAAGAAAGTTAACGTTTGGTGTGCAGTTACGTACAACGGAATAATTGGACCGTACTTCTTTGAAGCAAATATGAATCAGCATAGTTATTTAGAAATGCTAAATTCAATTTTTTTTCATTATTTAAATAATATGCCACTTATTGACAGGCAAACTGCATATTTTCAACAAGATGGTCATCCTGCGCATTCCACTGTTATTGTGCGGGAATGGTTGAATCGACAATTTCCGGAGCGCTGGATTGGGAGATATGGACCAATCCCTTGGCCGCCAAGAAGTCCCGACCTTACAATAATGGATTTTTACTTATGGGGCTACCTTACCCAGAAAGTGTATGCATCTCATTTGGAACCTGATCTTGACAATTTAAAAATTAGAATTAGAGAAGCGATTCAGGCTATCCCTTTGCAAGAGATACGAAATGCATATAAAGCATTTATTAAGAAAGTCCAACGATGCGAGGAGGTTGGTGGAGAAACCTTTGAATAGTTTTTTTTTGCTGATAACCTGCCTTTTTTCACTTACATTTGTTATACTTGTTACAATTTTTTACTCTTCATTCGTTCTCTAATAAATTCGTTTAATTATGAATAGTGCACGGTTTTATTTTAAAACGTATTGATTTTTTAATAACATGGGTAGTTACTTAGCCGTTTTCGACAATTCCTCGTATAAAGATAAATATTATACAAAGAAATACGTTCTAAAGATTAACTAATTTGTAAAATGCGTTAATTTAAAGCAAATCATATTTTATGAGTTGGAATTTTTTGCCTGTCTCTGTACATTTAGCTAATAAGTCAAAACTTGGTAATGAGACGTAGGTTCTCAACCACAACAACTTTTACTAATTAGTTTTTATCCTATCTTTACACATAAGGGTACTTTGTTCTTAGCTTTTTTCATATTTTTCTAAATTCTGAACACCCGGTATATAAATTTGAAAAAATAATATACTTTTTGGTCGTTGGAGAACAAGCAGGAGTTTTCCCTCTTCGATAGTCAATCAGTGGACATACATTTATTTATCCTAGAAGCTTCGTATTTAATAAATTTCGATATTTTTAAGAACAACGGAGATATTTGACTTCCTCGCACTAATCAACCACCCTGTATATAGAAGTAAAATTTGTCAGACGATTCTAAAATGTCAAGGTTAAAAACTGTGCGGTTTCTTAAAGAATTACCGTTATAAATAACTAAGACTTACCCTTTTATTTAGCAATGCACATGAGTTTATTTGCATGGAAAGTATACGTTTCATCCTTTCAAATTCTGACGTCACCGATTGACATGAGTAACATATTACAATTGTCGACGCTGCTTTTTCCATGAAAGCTGTCGCTGGCACCATACTATATCCTTCCGTATTAACGGGTGCCAACAGTGGAAGTTCTTTCATTCTTATCATCACAAATAGACTCACGAAAAGATCGACAAGATTATCAATCATTAAAAACATCAATGGTATTTCGTAAATATCTTTTACGAGTTCAAATATATCAGTTATTTGATTAAAAATCTTGCAAATGGCGTGAATTGCTCGCTGCTCTATTTGAACTAAATTCCTGTTATTAGAAACAAACATCATATTGCTGTTTAAAACAGACAGCATATGCTTTATTAAAAAAATATACATGCAGAATGATACTCTGTATATATCGCTGATTTTTGTTGGAAAATAAACCATACCCCAAGCTTCAATGCAGATGATCATACGAGCGGCACATTCTCGTAGGGTATTCCAAAATAGTAATGCCCATCCACCAGTCAGAAGAAAAAAATTTACAACAGCAAATATTTGAAATGTCTTAATAGGTTTGCATGTAAGGAATTGGTTCATGTGTATTTGCAATGCATCCAAATTATTTTGTAGCTTATAAAATTTATTTTGGGTAAAAGTTGTGAAAGTTATCACTATAAATGCTGCCACACAATTAGTGGTAGTATTCAAAATATGAAGTACTGGACTCCTATCTTCTAACATAAGTGTCTTGATGTTCAATTGTGCCCAGTAAAATGCAATGCAGTAGGTACAAATTATGTATAGTACTGAAATAATGCTTCGAAAATTACTCTTATTTTCACGAAACATGACTCTGTGTTGACATATTCCGAAAAGAAAACATAATATCCAAAAAGGCAGCAGAGTTCCTCTGTAATTTTCACTGAGAGATTTTAGGAGTACTTTCAAATACATCTCTTTTGCTTAGTACCTATTCTGTCTTGTCGCACCAGATTTTATGACTCTAGAAGTTTACTAAAATTATTTTCAACTTTGAAATTTTAGATGGCGTATTGTTAATTAAAAATCAAAAAATTATAATATTTCTTAAAATCAATAGTTGCGGTATGCCACGTGAGATTGTTATCGATTTTCCATGTGTGTGACACAAAGCGGAATTCGATATGGCTTTTCAAACTAGCTTCACCGTAATTTGATATTTTGAATTTTAAAATTGTGCTTCTGTTGTTAATAACAGATTAAACAATTTGAAAGTTATCGTACTCCATTACTAAATCATATGACATACTGACCGTGTATTTTCAACGTTTTGAAAATACAGTTATTGCCTGTCAGGAGTACACTGTAAGATATCCTGAGAGACAACATTTTTCGCGTATGGTTTGAGTTTGTATCGGTGATACTTGTCCACGTTCTCACAACCGTCTTTCTAAACACTTCTTAAACTCTATTCGGATATTGTATAGTGTACTCCTGACAGAGGCATATTTTAGTGATTTTTTACTGCGTCAGCCGAGCACCTTCTATGAAAATATCTGTAAAAGAGAGTCAAATCCCCAACCTGTCTTCGATGTTCTAGGCTGTCGAGGTTCTTCGTCAGCTCGTGGTGTCCGATCAGACGAATAGCCCTCCTTTCATGGAATCCAGTAGCCGAAGAGTATGTTTGGGTGCAGAGCTCCAGACATGAGAGCAGTATTCTAGTGATGGTGGAATCTCGGCTTTGTATAGTGTCAAAAGTTGTTGAGGTGTGTACAACTTTCTGATTCGGAAGAGTACCCCAAGCTTCTGAGAAGCTATCTTGGCGATTGCCACAACGTGGTTATACCAAGACATATTTCCTCCCAGATTGACGCCCAGCAAATTAATAGATGAAGCCAGTGGGATTGCGTGTCCGGCCATAACTATTACCGGTTCTGTAATGTTAACCTTTTTAGAGAAAACTGCTGCCTGGGGTTTTTAGCGTTAAATTCGAATTGGTTACTGTCACCCCAAGCCAAAATTTCTTCCAGGTCTTTGTTGAGGCGTGATACTTCATGCTGTCTGCGAAGATGTGCGTCGGCAGCCGATGTTTGCGCATTCAAAGAGAAAGATGAGATAAGTGTGCTATCGTCAGCAAAACTAAATATCGGATTTTTAGTTTTCACTAGAAGGTCGTTAATGTAGAGTAAGAAGAGAGTGGGAGACAATATGAACCTTTGAGGAACACCGGCATTGATGGTGAAGGTGTCTTGAGAGAACTCCGTCAATCGCCACTTGCACAGAATCGACTGGGCATACCATAGGATCGCAGTTTACTTAGAAGCCCCTCATGCCAAACACGATCAAAAGCTTTAGAAATATTCAGTGCAACAACCCGAGACTCCCCATGATGTTCGATTGCGTTGTTCCAAACATGGGTGACATAGGCTAGAAGATCTCCAGTTGATTTGCACTTCCGAAAACCATATTGATGATCGCTGATAATGTTGAAGCCTTCCAGGTACTTTAGAAGATGTTGGTTAATAGCTTTCTCCATTACTTTTGATATAACTGAAAGCAATACGACTGGTCGATAGTTGTTAGACAGGGTTCTCTTACCTTTCTTTGGAATAGGCTGGACTGGCGCCGTCTGCCAGCAAGATGGAAATATTCCTTTTTTGTAGGATAAGTTGAAAAGTCTACAAAATACTGGTGTTAATTCATCGGCGCATCTCTTGAGAACTATAATAGGAATTTCGTCTGGACCAGTAGCTTTTTTGACGTCGAGTTCTTTCAGGATTCGTTTGACGGGACGCTGACGGAATACGATTTCGGTCATTTCGGATTGAACTGCAGGAATGTCGGGTGGTGTTCTTCCCTGGAAATCTACAGTGGAATGCGAAGAAAATAGTTCAGCAAGTAAGTTTGTTTTGTCTCCGGCTGTGGATGCTATTGTACCATCGGGACGTGTTAGAGGTGGAATAGTTGATTTGGTAAAATTTTGGCTTTTGGTAGTTCGCTTAGAGTTAAAATAAGTTTGTGATCGGAAGATCCTAACGGAGGCTGTACGGTGACTGTATATAGATCGGGATTTGACGTTAAGAAAAGATCCAAAAGACTAGCAAAATCTCCAGCTCGGTCTGGAATCCGCGTTGGTTCTTCTACGAGTTGAGTTAGACCAGAACTGATCGCGAAGGATTCGGCCTCGCGGCCTTGCTCATCGTCTGTATTTGAATAATTAAGCCAGTTGACATTGTGGACGTTAAAGTCGCCAAAGATAGCAATCTCGGCATTTAGATTGTTGGTTTGCAAGAAGTCGATTGTATTGGCTAGTGATGAGAAAAGGTCTCTGTAATGGGTATCACTTGGAGGACGGTAAAGGCAGCAGATAAACTTGGTGATTTTCGGCGTTGATATTTTAAACCACATTACATCAAAGTCTTTCGGTTCCAGTGTAGGTTCTCGTTGGCAGCAGAGATCATCTCGAATAAAAAGACATACGCCGAAGTTGCGTCGAAATCGGAAATGAAAATCGTATCCAGAGTATAAATAGCTGACGGTGTTTGTTGACGATCTGACCTTTATCTCGGTCAGTTGCTAGTTTTGGGTTGGTTAGCAACTGCAGGTGCCACACCATTTCTTCGTTGAGTGTTGTTAGATCCCAGTAAATTGTCGGAAATGGTTGTTGTTTGATGAACTTCGCTTGATGGGGCTCCAAGTCCAGCCCCCGCCGGAAGATCCGAATGGGGGCGAGTTTACCTCCGGAGTATTTTGGGCCTGGAGCTTCCATCATGTTATTTTTGGGGGGGTCCCACCCTGGTAACCGGAAACATCAACTCAATGAGCAAAAGTTAACTCAAGGAGCAAACTTGACTCCACCTAAACCGATGCAATGGTATCTCACCGGGCGATGCCGGGTGGGCCAACATCTTCCATTTTTGAACAGCCCATGTCTTTTAAACAGCCCTATTTTATTAATATTTTTTCTGACTCTGATCATTTTAAAGCATTTTATGTGTATTTTAGGTATCACTGGTATCACTTCAGTATTTTTAAAATTTCTAAGTAATTACAAAATTTCTGGATCCATTTGATATTTACTGGGTATCTAAATAAAACGCCTGCGTATCCAAATGAATACTCAAGAGTACATTAAAAGATGCCTTGCTCCTGACAGGCAATAACTGTATTTTAAAAACATTGAAAATATACGACCAGTATGTCATATGCTTTAGCAGTAGAACACGATAATTTTGAAATTGTTTAATCTGTTCTTACCAACAAAAGCACAATTTTAGAATTCAAAATAACATGGTAAAACTAATGACAGCTTATTGTCAATTTTGTTGTTGGATTTTCATGGCTTACTTATTATTAACTAATTAATTTGATGTTACATTTAAAAAATGTTAAAAAACAGATTCTTGGTCATAACTTAAGTTTGAAAAGTGATATCGACTTCTGGTTTATGCCACATTTTAAATAATTTTACTAGTAATAAGACCAGCAAATTAAAAAGATATTCTTCCATTTAACTTTTCATGGAAAATGGAGTAAATGACTAAAGCGATCCAAAGATGCCATCTAGCGGTTCCGTCTTAAATTAAAACTTAAGTATTATCATAAACTATAATCCGGCTATCAAATAGCTTTAAAACAAGACTAAGTTCGATAAAATCGGTTAATGTATTCGGAAGTTATCGAACTTCTTCTTCGACACGAATCAAACCTTCCCCCACCCCTTATTTTAGGAGATAGACCAAAAGGTCCAATAAATAATTTGTAGAGTGTTATTTGGAGAATCGAAAATAGTTCCCTGATACATACTTTCACTATTGATTTTAAGAGATATTATCATTGTTTTATTTGTAATTTAAAATGCCCCATCTAGCTGTAAAATTTCAAAGTTGAAAATAAGAGGTCACTTTTGTAATACATTTTTTTTCCCGAACGAGACGTCGTCGACCTTAGCAAGACACTCGGTATGTATACTTGTCTGCGGATCCTGGTTTTAGGAGTACCTTTCTTCCTCTGGTTTATGTACTTTGATTGCTTTTCGACCCAATTTTATTTGCTTCAAATTGAAATACAATGGTTAAAATTTTCTTATTTTGGGTTTATTTAATTAATATTATTTATTAACACTTATTTTTTGAATTAACATCAGACATTATACAAATTACATATACATAAATGCAGAGTGTCCCACCGGGAAGAACTCGATTTATATAATATGAATAAGTACCTATACATACGAAAATTTTTAAAATGGAAAGTATTCTAATGTTGATGGGGCAACTCGGCTAAAATATTGTCAATATGGTGGCAATTCCGGTTATACCGGAAGTCGGTGTCAACTTGCTTATTTTAAATGGAATATCCTATATTGCATTTTATGCACAATTCTAGGAAGATTTCATACATCCTGTCATATAATACAATTCTAAAAATTCTAAGCATATTTGACATAATATTTATTTTATGTCTAAAATGACGTTTGCAGACCTTAAATTAATTATTAATTTTTTCTATTAGGAAGCCTTTAATATAGCCTAGCTTGGGTTGAATTTCTTATTGATTTTTATTTAAACTATTAATACAGGATGTTCAAACAATAAGATTACGAATGGATTTGTGGAATGGATGGATTTCAAATGGAAACCCCCAAATTCTATAATTATTTAAGGTTGTCTATTCCAAAAATTTGTAATATTTGAAACATTGCCGATTTAATATTTTTATATGAGGATTTTGCTGCAGATTTTAGGTTCAGTTATCCTAGTTTGCCGAGAATCTCACGTAGAGTACAAAAATATAATAATATATAGGGTGTTCCATTTAAACTAACTAAATTAACACCGCTATAATCGTGCCACCATATTGAAAATATTTTAGTCAACATTACCATACTTTCCAATATTCAAAATTTTTCTATGTATAGTTTTTCATCTATAGATTATATTTTTTGGTTTCCAATAAAGTGAAATAGACTATAATTTTTTTTTTCGAAAAAATGCATTTAAAAAAAATTAAAATTTTTGTAATGCTTGACTGATTGCATAAAGATTTTAATCAACAATTAACTAACCAGACAACTTTGACTATGACATACATTACATTGCCAGAAACTACTTTTTCACAATCAAAATAGCCCGGTTAGTATTGGAATTTGATTAAAGAACGCAACGAAAAGCATATTTTTAGGATTCCGGAATTGTATGTAAAGCCGTTTTTTTACAGTCAGTAAGAGTTAAGGAACACTGCACCATTTTATACTAAACTATAAATACTAAGGGAATCAAGAAGTTTTACCGCATATTTATATTTAAAATAATTCAATCGTTAAAATCATTGCATTCTAATTGCAATTAAAAATATAAAATGACATCTACCAGTGCTTCTTAAATATTTTATTAAACTTCAATGTTAGTTTGATAAGTAATTAAATTATAACATAATAAAATAAACTATTATAAACGCAACAAGAGAAAAAAAATATGAATGTTAATGAAATGATTTTTTTTCAATAAACGGGACAATTTGAGTTTATTTGACTAAAATTTTAAAAGTCAACAATAAACCGATGTGAGCTGCTTATAAATTCCGATACAAGGATAAGTGTAGTGTAAAGTACGTTTCATGCTCTTTCATTGGTAATTACCTCAATAACAATTAAAGTCGGCAACAGGCCATATCTCGATAACTACATAGAATAATTGGAAAATAACCATAAATGGCGCATTGAATTAATAAACGAGATAAGCCACATTATGTCAAACCCGATAAACTACGTGCTAGATAGGATGTTACAAATTCTGCCTTCGACATTAGGATTTCGAGAATGGTAAATTAGGGTAAAGTGGCATAATTATGAGCCCAATAATTTGCCGCAAAAAATCAAAATAAATACATCAAAATATTTTAAAAAGTCCAAAATTTTGCGTTTCGGTTTTTATTTTTTCCTGACTTCGTTCTGTTCGAAGTTATGTATAAAAATAAATGTCACTTTCTCGTTGCTACTTTTTATTCTCCACAAGATGGCATCATCAGATATTTAATGCGACGTTTCGTTTTTAGGTCACCATCATTAACTTAATTTTCTTTACATGCCTGCATTTTTTGTTTAAATTGTGAAAGAGAGACCATAAACCTTAATCTCATTAAAATACCCCTAATACGTTCCTGTAATTTACTTTTATTTATTCGGTATAATTCGAAAATTTAAACCTCAATGCATCTCTTAAAAGTCTTAAGGTTCAATTGACGCCGCCATTTTCATACGATTATCTGTCAATCCAATTTGGTTAAAAAAACATTACATAGATGTCGCCCTATGGTTGCAAATCATAGTATTTATCTTTTGGCGTAAAATTCCGATCGTGTGTAAAAATCTAGTTCTCTCTCGCTCTCTCGCGCGCGTTACGAAGCGTCGGTTCCACCTACCGGCCAGACATCGCCCCATCTCAAGAGTAACCGGACCTCTCTCTTACGACCACGCCGGCGATGACTCGGCAGTTGAATTTATTAATATTTTGCGCTTGCTTCTCTAGCATTTGACCGCAGCGTTGCCAGGTCTAGTGAAATTTCACTGACATGTGTAATCTTTATCAAAATGACCTTTCCTAGTGATTTTTTTCAGTTTCAGCGTCTTCGCGGGTTCGCTCTAAAGAATAACTTTTTTTCGAAAAATTAACAATAAAAAGTTTCCCATATGGCGGCAACTTAAGTAGACACACTGTATGTATTTTTTTAAAATACTATATTTTGTTATCATCATTTATGTTAGAAATAAAATACTATGTTATAAGATTTATTATTAATTAACGAACTCCCCCCTATTTTTAAAAAATTTTTAACCTAGTGAATTTTTAAAGCGCGATCTAGTGATTTTTCAAATTTTGACCTGGCAACACTGATTTGGCCAGTATTCGTAGTTATTACTTGTGTTCAGGGCCGACTGTTCACAAATCTTATAATGTAGATGTGATATTTTATATCTATTAATTTTTATGTCATACCAGTACATTATTGTGCTTTTATACCTAAGATACCATATGCATAATGGATTACTTTATGTCCGTGCAGGCATAAAATACACAGTGTGGCCCGCGCTAGCATTCAGACGCAAAAAACAGTTTTCTTTATTAACAAAATATAAATCTACGTTTATATATTATTTGGTTGTATTTACATAGAACTGGCAATTCTGGAAGGTTCCGCTGATAGCTAAATTTCTTGCAGCAAAGGTTGACTCATGATTCATTGTCTGGGTCTCTAATTTCTGCAAGGAAATGCGAGATCCAGATGGTACGCCTGCCAACATCTTTGAAACCTCATTTTTTTGAAGATATGCTATCCTCTAAATATCCTTCAGTAACTATGGTACTCTTCCATCGTATGAGTTTCTGGATTTTCTCGGTAACAGGTTTTGCGTTGGCTTTTTAGCCTTTTTTCAATTATACAAATAAATATTTTATTAAAAACTAAACACCCACCAAATCATCAATAAATAAAATCTTTCAACATATATATTGTTATCAGGAACTTACGTGATTTTAAAATTTCGAAAAAAATCCATTATTTCATTTCGTCGTCGACCTGTTACTGGACTGAATTGGAGCAAGTTTCCTGGATAGTGTTTTCAACGAATTTATATGCCAAAAATGTCTTGGCATAACCACGTTGTGGCAATCGCAAAGATAGCTTCTCAGAAGCTTGGGGTACTCTTCCGAACCAGAAAGTTGTACACACCTCTACAACTTTTGACACTATACAAAGCCCAGATTTGAGCATCACTAGAATACTGCTCTCATGTCTGGAGCTCTGCACCCAAACATACTCTTCGACTACTGGATTCCATCGAAAGGAGGGCTATTCGTCTAATCGGAGACCACGAGCTGACGAAGAACCTCGACAGCCTAGAACATCGAAGACAGGTTGTGGATTTGACTCTCTTTTACAGATATTTTCATGGAAGGTGCTCGTCTGACCTTGCCCTCTTAATTCCGCCCAGAACGACGAATAGCAGAAATACACGACGAACCACTGCCGCCCATCCATATGTGGTTAAGCTTAGTACTCCTCGAACTTCATTATTTAAGAATTCTTTCATCTGGAGGATTTCATCCTTGTGGAACGACCTCCCCGAGGTCGTTTTTCCCAACGAATATAACCTCCAACGATTCAAAACCAACGTGAATCGCTTTTTGCGCACACGCACCACTCCCAGAGTGCCCTAAAGGATCTTTCCTATAGTGCTTGTGTTTGATCATCTATAATCTATTACAGTGTGACCCGTTTATTAAAAGCGGGCATTACAATTGTGAAGTGCCTCGTGAATTTATTCATGTAGTAACTTCAAGGCCACCCACAAACACGCTAACTTTGATGTCTGATTAATGAATTTATTCACGACTGATTTCATAAAATTACAAAAAAAAAAAACTTCTCAATGCGGTTCTGTCTAAAGAATGACCACTCCGGCCCTGCCCATCTTTAATTATTATCAATGAAATTTATCAATGAATAAAGTTATCAACCACCCTCTGGTGGCAAACCCATTGAACTAAGTTGACAGACCTATCAAATTTATTGATTTTATTCAATTGACAATTCAGAGCAGTTCGATCATATGGTTACATCATGTTTTTGCATATGAAGAAAAAGGATAGGAATATAATCAGACCTGGTAGAGCTAACAAAAAATTAATATCATGTTGGGCCCATGATCTGAGTTTTGTGTTTTTCCGTGTTTTGTACAATTTCGGTACATGGAATAATAAGAACCAACGCCTGCTTTCCAAAAATTTTAGCATAGAAGACATGTGAATTGATTAGAGAACCAGAGTATCTATTGAAATAATGTTATTTTTACTTGATTTCCGAGAACCGACGTGTTACATTCACAGTAAATTTTACATTCACGCGTGAAATTTTGAAGGTATTTTAAATAGCAAAAATAAACTGTTTTCTGTGTGAAAACAACACCAAATATGACGTGTTTTCGTTCGTTAATGCTTCTCTGAACTGCCAGTCCAATATTGGTTACTAAATCTTGTTTTCAATTATATTCGACGTACCGAAAGAGATGCATGTTTTACCCCTTCATATAGATGTATTTTCGGCTTGGTTGACCTTGATATCTATTGCTGACTTTAAGAGTCAAATTTTATTTGTATTAATAAAATAAATTACTTGTACTAGACTAAGTAGAAATTTGATACAACTATTTATTTGAAATAAAAAAAACAATAGTAGTACGTAATTCCAAAAACAATTAAATACATAAATAGCAATAATAATTTAAAAATCTTCCGTTTCTTCGAAGCAAAAGTAAAGATGATGCCATATTATGGAGAATAAAAAGTAATAATGACAAAGTGAAATTAATTTTTGAACTTCTCATCGAACAAGGTCAGGAAAAAACAAAAAACGAAACCCAAAATTTTAGATTTTCCAAATATTCTGAAAGCCCCTGTATTTAGTTTTGATTTTCTTGCGGTATATTACGCAACTTTGCCCCAATTTAACCGACTTTGTATCTCTTACCGTTTCCGAAATCCCAATGATGAATGCCGAATTTGTAACACCCTGTATAGAATCGTTGTATAAATACGGTATCGCACGACCGTATTTATATTTAAAATGTAATAACATATATTTGTTATCTAAAATTTTTATGAGCAAAAAATTGATATGCTAACAATGAGTAATGTATTAATAATTTTGGTTGTTACAGGAACTGAATATGAATTGATGGTTCTTTGCAAAGATGATACTGGAGATGGGCCATTTAGTAAATCCATTAGAGTATGGACGAGAAACTTGGAACATGAAACAAATCTCTACAAAGGTACAGGAGAAAAATTTTACCTAAATCGAAAAATACATTTATTGCCCATATGGTTCCAACTTTAACGCTGATACTATATATTACGATGCGTTTTTTTTATTTCTGTGATATGCTATGTCATTTTACCCTAAGTAAAAATTTCATTTTATCCTAATAGATGCCTAAACAAGTATTTATTTATTTATAATCGACGTAACTTTTTTAATTTTTTAAATTTTACTATTAAACTAAAAAATTAATGAAATAAAGTGACCGAAATTGTATTCCGTAAGCGTCTCGTCAAACGAATCCTAACGACGTCAAAAAAGCTTCTGGTCCAGACGAAATTCCTGTTATAGTTCTCAATAGATGTGCCGATGAACCAACACCAATATTTTGTAGACTCTTATCTTATCCTACAAAAAAGGAATATTCTCATCGTGCTAGAAGACGGCTCCAGCCTATACCAAAGAAAGGTAAGAGAACCCTGCCTAACAACTATCGACCAGTCGCATTGCTTTCAGTTATATCAAAAGTGATGAAGAAAGCTATTAACCAACTTCTGAAGTACCTGGAATGCCTCAACATTATCAGCGATCATCAATATGATTTTCGGAATTCCAGATCAACGGAAGACCTTCTAGCCTATGTCACCCATCTTTGGACCAACGCAATCGCACATCATGGAGAGTCTTGGGCTATTGCACTGGATATTTCTAAAGCCTTTGATCGTGTTTGGCATGAGGGGCTTCTAAGTAAATTGCGATCTTATGGTATGTCCAGTCGATTCTGTGTGGGGTTGTGTAGCTTTCTTAAGAACCGCTCGGTGCAAGTTGCAATTGACGGATTTCTCTCAGATACCGTCACCATTAATGCCGGTCCATATTATCTCCCACCCTCTTCTTACTCTACATTAACGACCTTCTAGTGAAAACTAAAAATTTTATATTTAGCTTTCCTGACGATAGCGCACTTGTCTCATCTTTCTCTTTGAATACACAAACATCGGCTGCCGACGCACATTTTCGCAGACATCAGGAAGTATCACGGCTCAACACAGACCTGGAAGAAATTCTGGCTTGGGGTGACAGTAACCAAGTCAAATTTAACGCTAAGAAAACCCAGGAAGCAGTTTTCTCTAAAAATGTTAACATTACAGAACCAGATATAGTCATGACAGGACACCCAATTCCACTGGCGTCATCTTATAAGTTGCTGGGCATCAATCTTGGAGGAAATATGTCTTGAAATAACTACGTTGTGGCAATCGCCAAGGTAGCTTCACAGAAACTTGGCGTATTCTTCTGGATCAAAAAGTTGTACACACATCAACAACTTTTGATACTATACGAAGCCCAGATTCGACCATCACTAGAGTACTGCTCTCATGTCTGGAGCACCCAACCATACTCTTCGGCTACTGGATTCCATCGAAAGGAGAGCCATTCGTCTGATCGGAGACCACTAGCTGACAAGGAACCTCGACAGCCTGGAACATCGAAGACAGGTTGGTGATTTGACTCTCGATTACAGATATTTCCATGGAAATGCTCGGCTCACCTTTCCCTCTTAATTCCGCCCAGAGCGATGAATAGGAGAAATACACGACAAACCACTGCCGCCCATCCATATGCGGTTACGCTTAGTACTCATTAAATTTAATTATTTAAGAATTCTTTCATCTGGAGGACGTAATACCGTTTCCCAACGAGTATAACCTCCAACGATTCAAAACCAACGTGAATCGCTTTATGTTCACACGCACCACTTCCAGAGTGACTTAAAGGATTTTTCCTATAGTGCTTGTGTTATTAAAAAAAAACTAGAATGATCAACTCTAATGTAATTAATTAAAATATGGCAAATTTAATTATAACTATGTTATTTCAGACAATTTTCCCCTAGTATGGAATAAGTGTAAGCTGTGATTAATAAATCCTAATTATTAGGCGATAGGCGCCTAATATTAGATACATTTTTGTTCGGATTTGTCCGTATCATCGCTTAAGATGTGCATCAAAAGAATAAATATTTTTAAAAATTCTCGATTTTTGTAAAATACAATAATAACATTTCATTGATAACTTTGTGACTTTTTGTATTGATGTTCCATTATTTTGCACCGCTTATAGGTAACGTTTCAGTATTAAAATGTTCAGCCACTTAATAACTCCAGCTCGTGGGTATCAGGGACGTCGTTACATCTTGTGTATTAGGGGGAGTCTCGAAAAGGAGAAAAAAGAGCTTATGTATATGTAATCTTGTAAATCTAATAAATCTTGAGTAACTAATTCGTTTTAAAATTTTCTCACAAAAATCCGTCAACACGATATTCCAAACCATTTATTATTTTTATTTTTAAAGGGTCGCATAAGATTTTTTTAGGCGTCAAAGTGCTTAAAGCCAGATAATTAACAACAATAACACGGCCTTAGATTAAAAAGTTATGTAAAATTAAACTTAGTCACAGTTATTTTGTAAACATACAATATTTTCATGGTGTTCCTTGTTGCTAGGTCCTGCTCCAATAGGATACCCAAGAAATATTCATGTTCGGGCTACAGATGAAGGTTTATTCGTAACTTGGGAACCACCAGAGTTTGGAATGGAGTTATTCAAAACGTTTATCGTCAGGTAAATACAAGTACCTTTATAAATATGTTTCCATATACATCTATGCCACGGCATTTAATTTGGTAGATTATATAAGTTAAATTTAAAAAAAAATCTATTTATAAATAACTTTTATAGGGGACACATAAGATATCTCACATAAGTTGTAAGACGATCAAATATTAGCTCCCTTATTTATTTTCGCCGAAAAATGTACTTAAACTTTTTAAAGACTACAATAAAAAAAAAATTTCATTGTTCAATTAAAAGTGTATTTTCCTTAGTAATTTAAATGTTATTCAACAAAATGTATTTTTAAAATGATAAACTAAGAACTACGGAGCCAGGGCCGTATATAGGGGTGGGGAGGAGGTAGGAGTGGCATTAGTCCACTTTATATTACTGTTTCAAATGTTAATGTACGGATCTGACATATTTCTATCAGTACATCAGCAAATAAATGATTAAAAATGTATCAAAGTCACATTTATGTCAATGCTAATATTATTTTTTGTTATAGATACTATTTTCGCAATAGTACAATTTAGCCATTGTACCTTTTGTCTCAACTGATTAGTTCATGGCGATTAGAAATATTCAAAGTGAAAATTATTTTAAAAAATTGAACATGCTGTCGTATATTGAGAAGTGTTAGTGTTAATTATAAACTTTCAAATTTGACTGACTTTTACTATCATTAAAAAGTCTAATAAAAGCGAATATTTGACCACCTCGAAATTTACATGGGAAATCTGTGTCCTGTTCGACCGCACCACCCGATATACAATTATAGACAGTGTTATCGTTATTGCAGAATTATACCGTTGACTCTTACTGCCATAAATAAACTACCTGATTAAACCCTATTGTATACGCCTGAACCTCTTCAAAGCTCAATAAATGGGATCAGGGCCGGCTTGAAAATGTATACCACACCACATGATTTATTTTTATAATTTAAAATAAATAGATACATATTTTTAGTTTTAGGTACCTATAATAAATGTAAAATAATGATAACAATTAATGATAATTGAAAATAATATAATTTAAAAGTATAACTATTAGGATAACACGTACAATAAAAATTAATTAAATTCTAAGAAACTATTGATAATTTATTCAAAATTTAACTCTGTATCACTATCACTATCTTCATCTAAGCCTAAACTTATAATTAAGGGTTGAACATTTGTAATCATAAAATTGTAAGAATTTTCCACCTTACGTACATGCTGTACACAGTTTTTCCAGCTGTCTGCAGAAATTGTTCTTACTTCGTTTTTAATTAATTCTACTACAGATGCATTTAATGTAGGAGAAATATTGGATTTTAATTGGTGCCATATTAGCTCAATAGGATTGAATAAAACGCAGGAAGACGCAACACTGTATGTCCATTTTCTGCTGCAAGTTTGTCACACTCGTATTCCTTATTTATTTTAAAAGCTTTTAATACTTCTAGCAGTTCTCGTTTTTTGTCAGTTTTTTCAAAATATAAATCATTTTCAATCATAAAATTTTGAATTTCTGCTTTTGTATTATTAGAATAATTGGTAATGATTTTTGCTTGCTTTTGCTTTGCTTTGCTTTAAGGAGTTTATGTTTAAACCAATCTTCAAAAAGTTGTGCGTCGATATCTTGATGGTAATCTAAAGAAGAATCTGCTATGTTTTTAGCTGAAAACAACATACACTTTGGAACACTCCGTTTTTTTCTGGGATTAACAGGTTTAAGTACTATGTCTCTTACCGAAGATTTTGTCAAAGTAGACGTCTCTGCTAAAGCATCCATCGAATAAAAATTTCTACTCAACAACGATTGATACACATTTTTAATTATTAGTTTGGCATCGGTAGGTAAATGCTTTCTTTTAAAAATGACACTAAAAGATGCCCCCCTATCGGCACAATTCCAAGGACGCCACATTCTACCACTAATAAGCCTAACTAAAAATTACTCGCCGGAAAACCACTAAAGATTAAAATTATTAAAAATCACTTTGTATTTATATATGCATCGGTATAAATTGAATTTGTATACCTGGTCCGGCTCTGCTCGAAAAGGTTTTAAAATTTGGGATTTCTTTATTTATTTTATTGCCGAAGGGATAATGAGGTTTTATTGCAGTCAAAAGATCAACGGCATAATTCTGCAAAAACTATACGCACGTCGAGATATGATAGTTTTTTCGAATTTTACCAAATTAGGTGACTAGGTACATTGAAGATGTACTAGAAGTTTCGTCAAACATTTTATCTGATTATATTATTTTTTCATATAAAGTTGAATACGTATGTCATCGATATAATATAAGACACAAAATAGAATATATGTGAAATAAAAAAAAATTGGTGGCTCAGTGGAATTTATGAAATGAATTTACAGGCAACTTTCAGTCCTTAGCATATACCTTACTAAAATAAACTATTTGTAAGTAGAAACGATTATAATTTGCGAAATATATGTTACTTCCTGCATTAGAAAGCAATTTTAAAAGTATTTTTTTAGATTATAGCTGCAGTATTCAAATTTGAATTTAAAAATGTATCGTCGGTCACGTGTCCCCAGTCAATAATTTCTTACTTTACCCTTTTATATTTCACGTCATTTTCCTAAAGTTACCTTTACATATAAATAATTTACACCCCTACTACAATTTGTATTGAAAAAAATAATGTTCAAAGATCAACAGTTCAGTTTCTCTAACGCAAATATTAACAAGAAGTTCCGTCCCCGCAGCTGCATGTATCGCCGGTCACTGCAGAAATTTCTTATAAATGAAGCCACTAGAGGTCGGCCTAATAGTTTTACAAATATGACGGTATGTGTTTGAATTTCTTTAAAACGTGCTCCTGTTTAGGTAAGTTCCTTATTATATTTATTTAGGTATAAACTAGAACATTGCCTACTTTTTACCAGGCGTATGTTTTTATGTTGTATCGCCGGTCACAGGGTTAACACAGACCTAGTAGTTTTAATTAAGGGAAAAATACTACACGAAGTCATTCTCTTGAGTACAGATACTCATTTCAATATAAACAAGCTGTTATAATTAATAGGAAAATGGTTATAGTGACTGATTAAAATAACTCAGTTCCAAATATTGGCGTTATATTATTCAGAAGAGTAAAAATAGCCATGTGACGGGCGTTAAATTATTAAAAAATCGATACTATAGAGATAGACCAAGATCTTTGTGACGATGATCTTTTGCGCGGACATATATAATTCCTCTAATTAGATACTATAAGAAACCTATTAAAAAATTAACAAGTGTTTTTGAGATTATTTATTTTTTAAATCCGATTTACTGAAAGTTGCCAGTAAAAAAATTTTACCCAATTACGGTCCAAATAAATCAAAATTTTACTTTGTGAAGTGAATAAAATTAAATTAAAATTCAGATATCGAGGACTGAAAGGCAAGGTCTCATAACTACATTTTCAAGCAAATTGATATTTTTGGTTTCAAATAAACCAAACAACTTGTTTTATACATTTTCCCGCCAAATTTAATTTCTTTTTAACTGCGTCTCCATTTTCTACGATCAAAAATATCAATTTGCTTGAATATGCAGTTTGCCTTTTAGCCCTCGATATACATCGGTGATCCAAACAGCCTGTATACAGGAAGTCCATTTTTTAATAAATATACAGTGTCACCATTAACGCTGGAACCATATGTGAAAAATGTATTGTTCGATTTAGGTAAAATTTTACTTCACCGTAAGTGTTTGCTTCATAAAGACCAAAAATGAGATAACTAAATGGGACCATGCGGCTTTTGTTAACTTTCAAATTTGACATTTCCTCCACAAAATGTCAAAGAATGGGTTTGTTCTCGAAAACGGTTATGATTAGCGACATAAATGAAGAGTACTTAATTTTTAGTCAATAGTTAAAGGTATGTAAAAACGTTGTCCAAAGTTCTTATCATACAGGGAGTTAAAAAAAGGTTCATGAGTGTCACAGCTAGTCCGTCCCTGCAGCTGTGAATAACTCACAACACTTTCTTGGATGGTAATTTGAAGAATCCTACCTGGTATACATCATATTAAAAAAAATTAAATTTCATTTGTGGTTCAATGTTGTAAAAACTTGATTCCATTGGAGCTCTTTGGGAGCCCATATCTCCGAAGAGGAGGCATATACGAAAAAAGTTTATATGAGCTTGTAGTACTCTTTTCACTTAGTTTCTTCATATCCGAGAGATTTTCCACATTTTCCCGGACACTTTGTATATTTTATGTACTATTCTATAGCACATGGCTTTTTGTGGAAGCACTAGGTAGGTACCGAAAAAATCTCTAATTGGATTTTATGTCTAAGGTAAAAATATCGTTCGTACCTACCTATGAATCTTAAACACTGTCTACGGTGTATTATCAAATAAATATATTCTTGGACAACAGTTGTATGTAAGAATCTCTAATTTTATATTAAAAAATCATGAAAAAAATAACTGTAACTTAGTAAATAATTGGGTAATTGAGTATACATGGCCATCAACCAGACAAGAAAATATATATTTACCTACCACGAGTAAAATCTAACATAACAATGAAGTCCATTTGTTATGTTTGTAGAAAATTGTACAATAACTTACCGAGTAGAATTTAAAAAAATTATGAAAAAGTATTAAACAAAACTATTTTAAGCCAGTTTAAAATACATTTACTAAGTCTGTTATAACCTCTAGTGGTATTTCCTAGTTCCAATGTTAAATAACTTTTTGCTTTTACGTAGGGATCTGGCACTTAAGAAATATCACTTAGAAATTATGGTTATATGATTGAACATATTAACATAATTTTGTTGGTTTGCGTAAACAAGTCTCAAATTCAGAAAATTAATTTTATTATGATTTTTGGTGTTACACCACTGGTGGGTCTCTTGCCAAACGATTGCATTACGATCCACTACGAACATAAACAGTTAAACATTGTTGCCATTCAGCCAACAAACAAGGAGTTCTCTCTTCCACCCAGTACTGATTTTTAATGATATTTGACACCATAAGTGCTTTATTTTCCAAGAGTTTTATGAATGAAGCATTGTATCTGTAGTTTATAAAATCTTTGGTATAAAATTAGAATACTAAGAACTTTTCCAAATACATTTTTTTAATCATCGATCAATAAATACCATTTTTTGGCATTTTGTGCAGAAAATGACAAATTTGACAGTTAACAAAAAGCCACATGGTCCAATTTACTTACGTAAAACTTGTGGTGAAGTCAAATTTTACCTAAATCGAACAATATATATTTTTCCCCATATGGGTCAAGCTTTAATGGTGATATTGTATGTATAATATAACAATTAATTTTTTCAGGTGGACACAAGGGCCAGATGATTATGCTTTTGGATCTGCCGAAACAGCCGAATTGAGTTATCTTAGTAAGGAAGCCATTAAGAGGAGTTTTAGCCATTCTCTTCACTCAAATTACAAAAAAGATTAATATTGAGTATTTTTATTTAGATTTAAAAAGCGGTATTTATGTGTGTGTGTGTGTGTAAACTATATTTTTGTATACTTAAAATGAGTCATCTTCATTATTTTAAAAGCCGGAGGATAGACAGTATCATTGGAAGCTACCGCTGACAAGATAATCAAGGCGCTGTCAAAGAGAGCATAAGTAAAGTCAAAACTGTCAAGTTTGAAGTTTCGTTGCCTACTATTTAAAAAAGCCGTTAATAGGAATTATATCATATTATACACAAGTAGTATAGTCACAAAATGTAAAATTTTTCAGAGCGTCAAAAAAAAATTTCTTAATAAGTGCGGAATTATTTAAGCAAAATATGAAATTAACAGAATATAACATTTTGTGGACTTACGGGTTTTTGTGACTAAGACGACGGTTTGGCAGTATCTAAAATTGTGACCGAAAATTAAGTAGGCATATCTAACGAGCCATTGACACCGCTCGATTTTCTTATGATGGTCCTTTATTGTCACCGACATCGCCAGTGTGATTTGTTTACATGCGATTTGTTTACATGCGATTTGTTTTACGTACGATTTGTTTACAATGTGGTAATATTCCACTTACATAGATGACAGATTTTGTGTTTTTTATTATTTATGGAAAAGGTCGTGCTTCTGTGTTAGGTATTGATCTTCCATACAATAAATTAGGTGGTGCCCTATTTGCTCTCATAGTTTTATTTCCAATATTATGTGAATCATTTTTAAAGACACGCACTTATACGGTTAAACTATTTTTCATACCAAATTTTTACTTTATTTTTATTTACAGTGTATCTCAGGATAAGGGAACTTATAGGTGTAAATGACAATTTTAAAATTGAAATTTAATCATCCTGCTTGATTAGATAATAAAATTTAACATAATTTGATTTTCAATAAGTCAAGCAGGCCTTGTCAGGAGCATTATTTTTATTTTCATTCTAGGTAAAGTGCCCCTTCTTCACAACATATCAAATAATTTTATTAAGAAAATTCAAAATCATGCAAGCGTATCGAATTTAATAACCTTCATTCTATAATAATTGTTTTACATTCTTTTTACTCCTCTTAAAAGAAAAAAAATGTTCATGGTATTGAATATATTTATTAGGAAAGATTATTTCGAAAATAGCATTTGATGATCAAATTTCATTGCATATGCTAATATGACAAACGATGAGGAAATTGAAGAAATTGGAAATTCCTAACTAGGAAAAATATTGTATAAAATGAAAAAAAAAACAATTTAGGCTGAGTTTATCTGTATATTAATTTCGGCAGCTTGCATGATTTTCAATTCTGAGCAACTTTTCTTAATCAAATATTTCTATATTTTGTGTGAAGACGCAATTTGCCTAGATATAAACTAAAATTAATGCTCTGGTCAAGGGCTGCTTGATTTATTAAAAATCAAAAAATATATTTTAAAGTGTTGCAAGGCGATATCTCGAGACCGGTTTAAAATATTTTTCTAAAATTTTGGACAGTAGTACAGACAGAGTAATTTTTGACATTTACACCCTCCCTCTATTTTGAGCCGTGGGGGATAATATTGCAATTTTAAATAAGATAATGTACAGTTGTATTCATTGAAAATGGGGACAAGCCTTATGACTAGTTTTTGCCATATTCGCGTAAATCAGGCTTATATTATTTTTAAGGTTGTGAGCAAGAACCATTGGCGTCCCACATAAAATAAGGATATCTAATTAAATGTGATAAATGAGTTTAATATATAAAAATATTTCTGTAATAACCCAAAATTCATATTAATCAACATAACATAACTAATAATAATTATAAAAACAAGGAGTATATAAATAACAATAATAATTATCCAAGCTTAATATTTGGTCATATGACCTTGCCTTTCGACTATTTGGAGGCTAATCTGTCTGGAATCGAACGAATACAATTTACAATAACATTTTAATTAAGCCCTTCCCAGCACTCGTTACGATTACTTCGAGTAAGTCATTAGAATTTCGAGTCTAAAATTTCTCTTGTATATTTCTTTTGCAATCAGCTCCCAGACGTTCTCTATGGGATTAATATCGGGACTATAACCAGGCCATTATTAATTTCCAACCATCCCCTTACTGCATTTGAGGTATGGACCGGACAATTATCTTGCTGAAAGACGAAGTAGTTATTAGGATATATTTGTCCAACAGATGGGAGCATTATATGTTCCAAAACAGTCATATAATGTTCGGCGTTAAACCTTCCTTCCAATCGCCATAAGACCCCGGGCCCATAAACACAAATCCAACCCCAGACATTAACAGAAAATCGTCCAGATCTAAAAGTAAGATCGCTCTCGTGTACCTTTCGTCGAATCTTATGTTGTCTGGGCGTTATACCCAAATTTGTCCATTATATGTAGACTAAAACATCATTAGTAAACATTACCGGTAACACGGATTGTCCAAAAAAATTTTTAAAGCTAATTATTGGCAGGGATAATGTTGCAACAGCCCCCACATTACTGTAATCCGGCTTTTAAAATCTGCAGCTCTTTGATTTTCATTTGCATCTGTAATAACCTTAAAGCGGCATAATTTTACAACTAAATTTTCCAACGTTACTAGTTTGCTTTCAAACTTTGCTAAATATTATATTTAAATGACATTTTTATTGCCAAACTACAGCTGGAAGTATTAGTCATAATTTTTTGTTGGATAGTACCATTATTTTGTCAAAAAAAGAGCTATTTTATAGACAATGCCATTAGGTCATAATCATCAACCAACCCCTTCCTGTATCCACTGCTGGATGTAGGTCTCCCTTAATTCTCTCCATGTGTTCCGATCTTGAGCCGCCTGCATCCAGTTTCCCTGACAACGCTTCAAGTCATCGGTCCATCTTGTCGGAGGGCGGCCCCTATTTCGATAGGCTTCCTGTCTCGGCCTCCACTCCAATATTCGCCTGGTCCATCTGTTGTCCGTTAATCTGGCGACATGTCCTGCCCAGTTCCATTTAAGAGTTGTTATTCTCTCTATCGCATCTACTACTTTTGTTCGTTGTCGTATTTCACGGTTTGGGACTCTATCTCTGAGAGAAATGCCCAACATTGCGCGTTCCATTGCCCTCTGTGCCACGCGGATTTTGTGTATTGTTTTTCTCGTCAGCGTTAATGTCTCTGCTCCGTAGGTCAACACGGGTAATATGCATTGATTAAAAGTCTTTCTTTTAAGGCATATTGGAAGGTCTGATTTGAACACATGCTTCAATTTTCCGAAGGCTACCCAGGTTAGTCTTATGCGGCGGTTAAGTTCTGTAGTTTGGTTGTCTTTTCCTATGCAAATCTCGTGTCCCAAATATTTGTATGTCGTAGTTTGGTCTATTTCATCTCCAGCGACAGTTATACTTTCGCTTAGCACGAGATTTGTCATGATTTGTGTTTTGGCCATATTTATCCTCAGTCCGACTTCCAGGGAAGAAAGGTAGAGCCTGTCTAATAGATCTTTGGCTTCGTCCATTTGGTCAGCTATCAATACCATATCATCAGCGAATCTAAGGTGGCTAAGCCTTTCTCCATTTATATTTATACCCTTCTCGTCCAGGTTTGCCTTTTTGCATATATGTTCCAGCAGTGTAGTAAACAACTTGGGCGAGATGGTGTCTCCCTGTCGTACACCACGTCCTATGGGGAATTTATTTGTTTGTTGGTCTCCGATTTTCACACTCGCTGTAGCACTCTTATATATGTGTTTGATTATATTTGTGTAACGGTGATCTATTCGACATTCTGTTAAAGCTTCTAACATTTTTTGTTGGTTTATTGTGTCAAAAGCTTTCTCATAGTCCACAAATATCAATACCAAGGGTTTATTGTATTCGGCACATTTCTCAATTAGGTTTTTTATTACAAGTAGATGATCGTTTGTACCATAACCAGACCTGAAGCCTGCCTGTTCTCGTGGTTGGTAAAGTTCTAATTTATTTGCTAGTCTCTTTGTAATGATCTTTGTGAATAGTTTGTACACATGGGAGAGTAGGCTTATAGGACGATAGTTTGAAAGATCAGTGATATCTCCTTTTTTGTGTAACAGGATTACCTCTGCGTTGTTCCACTGAGTTGGCGTTATCGCTTCTCTTAGACATTTATTAAAGAGTCTAGCCAGGGCTCGCAGAGTTTCTCTCCCAGCAAACTTTATAGCTTCGATCACTATTCCGTCATTTCCGGGGGATTTATTGTTTTTCATTTCCCTTATGGCACCTCTTATTTCATGTAGTGTTATGTCTGGAATCTCTTCGGAACCTTGGTTTATTACCTTAGTTAATGGTCGGTTATCGTCTTGTTGTTCTGATTTTTTATACAGTTCCCGATAAAAACTCTCCACTACCTCCAAAATCTTTTCCCTGTCATTGACAATCTGTCCCTGTTTGTCCTTCAGTTTATGTATGTTCTTTTTCCCCGTTGCCATGTTTTGTCTCAGGACTTTTAAGCTTTTGTTTTCTTCAATCACTCTGGATATCTCCCGTGTGTTGTGCTGTCTGATGTCCTTTCGAATTTCTTTCTGGATTTCCTTGTTTAAGTTTCTCAATACTGGCAGATTTGTATCGTATTTGTCCCTCAGCTTTCTTCTTTCATCCAAAAGGTTTTTTGTATTTTGGCTCAGTTTCTCACTATTTCTATTGTTCATTGGACATACTTTCTCGGCTTCTTTCAGAGCGGTTACTATGTTGGTGTTAATTTGTTCTACATCCATATCATCGTGGGTATTTAAATTTTTATTTATGGAGTCTGTGTATAGTTTAATGTTTTCTGGGGGGTGCCATTTCATGTTTCTGTTCTTATGCATCAGTCTTGTTCTTTCTTTCTTGATATCAAAATATACTCTCGCTCGAACCATTCTATGATCGCTCCCAATCGAAAATTTATTTAGTACTGCTATGTCTTGGATAGTATCTTTCTTATTTGTCGTTATAAAGTCTATCTAATTTTTTGTTGTTCCGTTTGGGCTTGTCCAAGTCCACTTGCGCTGAGGTTTTTTATCGAAGAATGAATTCATTGCATAGAGACCTTCTTGGTGCAAGAAATCGATAAGTTGATCTCCTTTTTCATTTCTTTCGCCATAGCCGAAATTTCCCATAGCTAGCTCTGCGGGATCTCGCTTAAATCCTAGTTTGGCATTTAAGTCACCCATCATCATTATGTAGTGTGTTCGTGTTTTTCGTAGGGCAGTTCTGACGTCTTCATAGAATTCCTCGGTTTCCTCCTCTGAGTGACTTGTTGTTGGTGCATATACCTGTATAATTGTTAGTTTATATCTTGAGTTTAGCCTCAGAACTAAATATATAACTCTCGGACATATGCTTTCTATCTTTATTATATCTGGTATGTGTTTTTTGTGTACAAGGAAGCCGACTCCGCCATTTGATGAGTTTTCCTCTCCTCTATAATGGAGCATATGACCAGATTTAAGTATTATTTGGCCTTCTCCTCTACGTCTCACCTCGCTAATGCCGACTATATCCCATTTTATCTCCTTAAGTTCTTCTTCCATTTCCAAAAGCCTTGTTTCCGCTAGGAGGGTTCGGACGTTATAACAAGCGATATGCATTTGTCGTTTTCCGTGGTAGCCTAATCTCTTCCGGTGATTCTTAGCACCCTCTGCTCCAACTCTGTTCCGACCGCCACCTTGATCGGGGATATTGGAGCCGCCGGGGACTAAGGGCCTTGTTCTAGATGTGTCTGTCATGGTTTAAAAATATAGGGGTATTTTAGCCGTATCACTACCTCGCTGGCAAGTGCGGGTTGGTAGTGGGTTTTTTAAGAGCTCATTTCCTTTATTCTTGGTGGAACGGTTTACCGCCGTGACTCGGTCGCCAGAGCCTCTTTAGTTTTCCAGCAGGGTGCACCGGATAACCTTGGTTATCTCTCGAGCAGGCGAGGTTGACATTTGGGTTGGTTTATTTATTTACCATTTTAACCATCACCCCTTACACCCCCCGGTCATAATATTTAGCTGTAAAGTTGACTTTACTGCTAACAAATGGAAATCCAACAACACCATTCAATAATGTAGTAAATTATAGGCCAAAAAGTGGTTAATATTCCTTCAAAATAACTGGATAAATAACCACCATGTCTTATTTCACATTGAGGCAGTAGAATAAAAGAGAACATTAAGAAAATTGATAATTTTTATTTTTGATTTTAAAAACAACAATATTAACGAATAAAAATTAGCACATCTAACTTTTAATTAGACAAACTTGTTCAGGAATATTTTTAATGCATTTTTATTTCAAATAGGTATATAATTTTAAATTATTACAAAATTTATTGAATTTTCTAAAATATAAGAAATAAATGAAGCCAGTGAAGAGAAAAGAGCTACCGTACCCATATTTAACGATAAAACTACCTTCCCACATTCATTTTGTTGTCCGAGAAGTTCGAGCAACACCCATAAATAATACCGCCTATAAATAACTAATACTATACCGCCAGTATGCTTCGTCAACCATCCAAATCTATATAGTAATCTAAATATTGGCGTGCCCTAACCTAAAAAAATTCTGCAGCCATATGGCTGTAAAATCCATTTAAAAGCCGGAAAATGTTGTACCATTTGTCACAGCGTTTTAACACGTCATAAGAGTGTCTAGGCAGCTTTTTGTAAAAGCTAAAATGCTCTAAATTTAGCTGGAATAACGTTGCCACGGTCTATTTGAAGCCTGTGGTGTTACTTGGGTACGCTCATCTGTGAGCATCATTTCTTGCGCAGATACGCGGTTTTTTAGCTCAGGATTCTTTTACTCTTCTACTGACGGTAGGTTGAGACCCAGAAAATCCTGTATCAATAACATGGTCTCTTGCAGTTCCAAAAGCATTTGCCCTTAGATATCCCAGAAATGCGCCATCTTGTTCAGGGTTGGAAATGCGGGCCGGACCAGTGCCAATTTTTCTTTCCAAAGACAACTCTCGCTCCTAATGTTGTTTACCGCTTAAAATCGTATTATTGCCTTTTCTATACAAAATTTCTAGCGCCCGTATTGGCCACCCATCTTCAATTCTCGCTACAGATTTACACATTTACACTACAACAAATTTAGTGTCCCCGTTTTCGATGAATAAAACTGTACCTTTGTGAATATAATTCGGATCTACGTAATAAACACCTACGTATGGGTTTGTTCGTACAAGTACAGTATAATCAAATTTTTTATTTGCCCCTTCGTCACTTTGTAACACTTTAAGAGACAGTGTAAACAGTTCACAATACTAACGTTGATCTCTTTTTCAGTTCTAAATCTAGCAGAAGGAACAGAATATGATATTCAAGTATTAGCGGTGTCCATAGACGATCAACAAGCTATTAGCGAAAAAATTAGAGCACTTTATCCAGGATTTAAAAGCATTCGAGCTATATCAACAGGTTTGTTGTTCAGTTTTATAGTCGAACGCACTTTAAGTTCAGTACAGGATGTCCCATTTTCGACACTTTAATAGGGTATCTCCGTAATTGTTAGTGCTATCAAAAAAGTAATGTAGGTGTCATGTGCTCTTTTTGTCAAACTTAAAATGGTAAAATCAAAATTTGAAAATTTTCGCTCGCTTGAGATACTTGGAAAATCAAAAAATTGACAATTTCAAAATTACCCTATATTTTCTTAGTTAAAAGAGATACCTACAGAAAAATGTTTTAAATAGAAGTTTATTTATATTAATTTTTGAATAGTCTGCCGTTTTCTAAATAAGTATACGGGGTCAGGTAAAAAAGTTATCGGACCTAACCTCATTTTTTTTAAATGGAACACCCTATATACTTTAATCTAAAAATATATTAGTTTAATTTCTCCGTTCTCTAACATACCATTATATGATATTGGTTTCCTAGGCGATTTATTTAAACTTTATTACTTTGAAACGAATTATACTTCGTGTCCAGTCCGAAGATATCACTTTATTTACCACGTAGTCCGTCTCTGGCTACTAGTCGCGCACCAATTTTAAAGAAAGAATTCCCCCCTGCCTCTGTGTTCTGTATATTCTCTGTTCAAGGCTCATTCGTTTTTTGGTGCTATGTCGTGCGACCACTCATTGTAGCAGATCAAGTTTCAGGTGATTTTTATAAATATAATATACAATTTACGGGTAAGTAATCAGATCTTTTTCCACTCCGTTCATTTGTTAAGATAATTTATATTTTTAACAGTTAAAGCATGGGTAAACATAAAAGACATTATAGTTCATCTAGTAGAAGTACCGACATCAATGCAAATGAGTCCCTGCGGCACACGATACGGGAAATCCTGAGAAGTGAGCTTTCTAAGATTACTAAACATAATCCCCTATCTCGCGATGGCCATAATGCCGAGGGCCGATCTCGAAGCAGAGAGGACTCGCATTTTTCTGGCAGTTATCATCGCCCTATTTCTCATTCTCGACATTCCCGTTCTCGGGCAAGGCGTGGCCGGTCACCGAGCGTGTCGGAACGCCGCAGAAATAGACGACGACGGCGGGATTCCCACAGCAGCCGCAATCGTAGCCGAAGCACCCAAGGCCGGCATCAGACGACATCGCCGAGAAACGTGGAGAATATGCGTTCGGAGAGCTCTCAGGGTCGTTTCCCACGTGGAACGGACTGTGAGTTGAACGCAGAACCGAACTCAGTGTCCGTAGAGTCAAAATCGAATAGGGATGACATTCTACTTATTACCGAAGGTGATGATTTAGAATTGTCAGAGGACACACTAAATATTCTAGGCGAGGACCCCATTAAGTCAAAGACCCAAGGGGTTACCCTTCATGAAGCAGTGGCTTCCAGATGGTCATACACCACATTGAATGGCATCTCAAAGGAGGAAATTACTCCCATTTTAGAAAAACATCCGATCCCTAGTAACTGCTCTTTTCTCCTTTCCCCCAAAATAAACCCGGAGGTTAAGACCATTTTACAATCTATCCACCTTAAGAGGGACTCAACCCACTCCAGTTACCAATCTAGCATTGGTTGTGGCTTATCGGCTATGGGGAAAGTTTTTAATACATTACTGGACGATGAGCACACTATCCCTAAACTCACTAGGGAAAACATCTTGGCTAAGTTAACAGATTCGGCTCGCATTTTAACCTCCCTTTTTAATGATATTTCCAAAATGAGAAAACATTTAATCTGTCCCGTGCTTAACACGGCGGTCCGGGAAATAGCCGAATCCTCTACTCCGGGCGAATTTTTATTCGGCCCAGACTTGGGAGAAAAAGTCAAAGATATAAAATCTTTTGAGAAGGCAGGTCAAGATTTACGCTCGGTGTCCATTCACCAACGCGAAAAGGGAAAAACATCGAAAAAGGGGGGGGGGGGGGCAGCATCACGACCCGTCGGTCCTTTAAACAAGCATCGCCCATCTTTCCAGAGGAGGGGGATAAGATATTTCCAAGGGCACAATCCCTCCAAACAGACGTTTCAAAATCGACGCCAAACAACGAGGAAACGTTAAAGGTTAGTTCATATCCTTTTGCAGGTCGTCTGCAGTTTTATTTTGATTCCTGGTCAAAAATTACCACAAATCAAACAGTCCTATCCTGGATTAGGGGTTATACTATTCCGTTCAAAAATACGCTCCCTAGTCAGAACCACATCTGTAACAATAGGATTTCACACGGGGAAAGGTCCTTAGTAAAGGCGGCAATAACGGAGCTTCTGAGATTAGGGGCTGTAATAAAGTCCAACCACGAGCCTCTCGAATTTCTCTCACCTATTTTTTTAGCTGTAAAGCGAAACGGAGGTAGACGATTCATACTGAACTTAAAACAATTTAACAATTATGTTAACTGTCCACACTTCAAGATGGACGATCTAAGAACAGCGGTTCGATTAATACACAAAGACATATTCATGTCCACATTAGACCTAAAAGATGCATATTTTCTGGTACACGTCCGTAAGGACCATCAAAAATTTCTTAAATTCCAATATGATGATACTTTGTACCAATTCACTTGTTTACCGTTTGGACTAAGTTCGGCCCCATTATGCTTTACTAAACTTATGAAACCTGTGGTGTCGCATTTACGGACCTTGGGAATATCGATCATCAATTACTTAGATGATTTTCTGATCTTTGGCAACACATACGAGACATGCGCAGAAAATACGAATACCACAATCGAACTCTTAAAATCTTTAGGGTTTATTATAAATAGGGAAAAAAGCAACATGATACCAAAAACCTGCACGAAGTTTCTAGGTTTCTGGTTAGACAGCAAAGATTTAAAAATAACTCTTCCCCAAGAAAAGATAGATACTATAATCAAACTAACTTCATTATTTTTAAGTCGATCAGATTGTAAAATACGTGATTTTGCGAAATTTATAGGAGTCTTAATTGCAGCATGTCCAGCTGTAAAGTATGGTTTCCTATACTGCAAGCTTCTCGATAGAGCAAAATTTCTAGCACTTCAAAGGATGTTGTAAAAATGGCTTTTTTCAAATTAAGAAAATAAGGAGGATTTTTACGTTGGATTATTTTTTAATAATTCAACATATTTTCCTATATGTTACCAAAAAAGGATTATTTTTATAGCACGATTTATTTAACAAGGTTATAATATAATCTTTCAACATGCAAAATCAGAGGCTTTTTATATTTCTGCAACGTAAACAGCTGTGTGTGGTTCCCGCTGTCCGTTTATCAAAACGCTTCGTCGGCACGAGATTAGATGGAATGACGAAAACGATATATGTAAAAAAATCGAGTACGGCAGTTGAATTCTGGTTGCTTTGAGAGACCAATCTCCGCGAGATCGTTCGCTGGGAAAAAGTCCAGTACAGTCTTCACGAACACTCGTATTTTTGAATACAGAGTTTAAACTTTGAAGAAACCCGTACAACGAGGGATTTAACACTCTGTGTTTTTTAACGCGGAGTATAAACTTTCTAATTCAGCGTCCACCGTTGGAACAGCAGGCCAGTGCGTATACCCTGGCTCGGTCCCCCGCGATTTCAGTGTGAGCTTTATAGATTCTTCCTCGCAAGGTATCATCTATATACCGGCGGATTAATCTAGACGGTGTTGCACAGGCTCAATATTATTTCGATCGGGAGAATACCTCCTAATAAGTCGATCCCTCCTAACGAAGTGTATTGAGTCGCCCGCCTTGGCAAATATCGCTAATATTTGTCAAGTGAAAAGGCCAAAAAAGAAGACATCTTTGAAGCAAAGAAGAAGTAAATAAATTCGGTCGGAGTAGGACTAGTTTGTCTCTTAAGCGTTTCGTTAAAATAGCGTCCTTTTTATAAGGTGGAAGCTAAGGTAGAGAGACAAACGGAATAGTCATTTCTGTTCGGTCATTAAGGCATCGTTGTCCCTGCACTGAGGGCGGCGTCGGCCAGCGTGGCGTTAAAAAAAAATTCGAAAAAACTTCTTAAAGATGCGACACGCATAAGTTTCTCAAAAAACCGCAGGTTGAGAGAAATATTGCGTTAATCAATAAGTATTTCGTTATAGACATTAGCGCCCGAAATAACTTAAAAAAAAATATTCGTTTTTACCGATTTATTCCTTTATAGACGCCTTGCGCTAGGAATAATAAGTAACGGTTATTAGGATCCGGCGCGTAGTAAGGGTTCTTAAAAAATCTTAAGTTGATATATTTAAGGCAAAGCTAGGATTCGCGTGTAGGGTCTTAGAAGACAGTTAGGTTGGTTAATTCCCTCTTAGTAGAGGACCATTGCTAGCTCAGGTTAATTTTTTTTATTGTAAAGAAAATAAAAGTAATTAATCGAAAATCGCCCCGGTCGTGAGACTCGACATACGTAAGACTAACCCATAAATAACCCTCAAGACAAAAGACTTAAAATTAAATAAGCAAAAAGCCCTCCGTGTTCAATATAACAAACTTGCCTTGTTATATTCAATTGGACGTGCCCGTGCCAATAAACTCAAAAGTATAGTTCGAACAATAGTTAGGCTTCGTCCTACGTTCCAACAACTATACTTGTAACAGTAAAATCAATCCTTTTAATTCTAAGACAAAATTCTTGCCCTCATCTTCATCTTAATTGGTGGACTGCTGACAGCTTCCAGTTGGCGGGGAAAGGTGGTGGGCCCCACTAAGACCGACAGACACCTGTCGTCGGCTGGCATCCCTGACTATTAACGAAAATCGAAACGTCGAAATATCGAAAAATGGCGGAAAACGATAATTTAAGTGATACCATATCTAGCGCTGACTTTAATGAACTTTATCGGACTGTCGACCTCACTGGTAGTGTCGACCAGTACCTTAATGTTCCATACAACGACCTAAATGTTAGGTCCGCTGCTCGCCAACGTATGTTGTTGGCTTTAAAAACAACTCTGGGTGGGGAATCACCGCCTTCGGGCCTAGAATTCCAGTGGGACAAAAATAGCGAAAAAAGCAGCGATCTGGCAATAAATAAGCAAGGGGAAAAATGGGTATACGAGGGACCCACGATAACGATTGATGAACAACGCGCCGCAAGCGACGCTACCGCTTTACCAACTATCACTACAGCGGAACAAAAACGTTATAACGGCGACAAGGAATAATATGAACTATAACTCGAAAATGTTAATTTCGAACTTTTGCAAATCAGACATATTATGGTGGCAAACAAATGTATCCCGAACTTTTAATGCTATTAGAAGCGATAGCTTTCACCGAGAAATTTTTTCAGATGCATCCCTGACGGGTTGGGGGGCTTGTTGCGGCCCTGAACGTACGCATGGCTTCTGGTCTGAATCACAAAAATTACGTCACATTAATTATTTGGAATTACAGGCCATTTCTTATGGAATTCTGTGCTATGCACGAGAATTAAGAGACTGTAATATATTGTTACGATGCGACAACACCACTGCCATTTCTTACATAAATCGAATGGGCAGTATTCAATTCCCAGAATTATCATTACTCTCTAAAAAGATATGGCAGTGGTGCGAGGAAAGAAATATTTGGCTATTTGCGTCTTATATCAGCTCAAAAGAAAACACTAATGCTGACATTGAGTCACGAAATTTCAGCCCGGAAACAGAGTGGTCGTTATCAGGGCCAGCTTTCGATCTACTAGAGAAAACTTTCGGCAAACCGGAAATCGATTTATTCGCATCACAAATCAACAACAAATGCGAAAAATATATTTCGTGGTTTAAGGACCCTAATGCTGCAAATGTCGATGCATTTACTGTATCTTGGAACTCTGAGTATTTTTACGCCTTCCCTCCTTTCGCTCTGATCCTTCGAACGCTACAAAAAATAATACAGGATAGGGCTGAGGGGATTTTAGTTGTTCCGTGTTGGCCTTCTCAACCTTGGTACCCTCTGTTTCAAAAGCTAATTTTTGATAAAGAAGTTTACCTGGAGCCTTCACCAGATTTACTTTCTTCTCCATTTTTTAGGTCACATCCGTTAGCAAGGAACCTTACCCTGGTGGGGGCCAAATTATCAGGCAAGCGTTTTTGCTTAAAAATGTCCCAGACTCGGCAATAGATACGATTTTATCTTCCATTTCACCTTCAACTTTACGTCAGTATGATAATACTTACAAGCTATGGTGGAAGTTTTGTCTGGACGAACATACTCCAACGTTTACCCCCACAATAAATAATATAATCAGTTTCCTTCAAGCATTGACGACTAACATGACCTTACGATATGGGACTTTTAATTCACATGTATCAGCTCTCTCTCTAATTTGTCCTACAGAGGTAGGAACCAATCCAATTATTAAGCGATTCAAAAAAGGGCTGTACCGTCTTCGACCCCCCCGTCCAAGATATAACACTACCTGGAATCCAGCACCTTTATTGCAATATATTGACAACTTGCCTTCGACCATTAGTCTCGTGATATTATCGCAAAAGTTAGTTACGCTGCTAGCCTTAACAACTGGGGAAAGACTACACACAATCTCTCTTATTCGTTTATCAAATATAAATCAAACTTCAACTGAAACAATCATTTATATCTCAGACTCAGTTAAGACCTCCGGTATAGGGAGAACTCAACCTACCCTACACCTACCCAGATTCGAGGACAAACCTTCCCTGTGTGTAGCCACTACCTTGGAAACGTACATTAATACAACGTCTTCGCTGAGAACTACAGGGCAAGATTTTTTATTTCTGTGTTGTAAAAAACCACACAATAAGGCATCAAAGGACACTCTGAGCAGGTGGGCAACCCAGATGCTCACAAAGGCAGGAATTGATACCACAATTTTTAAGCCGCACTCTATTCGACATGCCTCAACTTCTGCGGCCTTTAGGAAAGGTATATCTTTGGATCTTATTTGCAAATCGGCAGGATGGTCACAAACCTCAACATTTGCGAAATTTTACAATAGACCTTTGGCGTCAGAAAACATATTTGCTCAAGCAATATTAGATATAGACATAACCTAAAATTCTTTTTTATAAGTAGTTATCAACAACTAGTTTATATTTGTTAAAATAAATATTTCTTGATTTGTTCGTCGTCAATAGTTTCGTTTAATTTACATATAAATATTTGTCCAATAATTCCTTTTATCATTGCTCACAATATATTCTTATCTTTAAACATCTACGTGGTAAATAAAGTGATATCTTCGGACTGGACACGAAGTATAATTATTCGATCAAACGAACTTACCTTAAGTGAAGTTCGATCGTAATTATACGAGGGTCCAGTCCGAAGATATCACTCCCCTCCCATACCCTTCGAGCCCTCTATTTGTGAGCAATCCTGAAAATTCTTTCAACCTATGAGCCTTGAACAGAGAATATACAGAACACAGAGGCAGGGGGGAATTCTTTCTTTAAAATTGGTGCGCGACTAGTAGCCAGAGACGGACTACGTGGTAAATAAAGTGATATCTTCGGACTGGACCCTCGTATAATTACGATCGAACTTCACTTAAGGTAAGTTCGTTTGATCGAATAATTAAAAGATTCAGATTAAGGTAAAAAATAACGGGTCTTTCCGGATAGCGAACAAGATATACATTTTGGGCAATTTCTTCGTTTTTTCCACTTTCAATAGATATCATATAAAATTTTTCAAAATGTTGATATGTCATTTTCGCAAATGAATATGTAAAAATGAAATTGACGTTAAATGTTAAATAATCAACATAGTTGTTTCTAGGATATTAGCTTCTATTTCATGGTCTACTGTGGTTTAAAGTAATAAAGTTTAATAAATCGCCTAGGAAACTATGGTGTGTTATATATTTGAAAGGGGAATTTAAAATAGTACCTTTTTATATTAAAATATACAGGGTGTGCCATTTAAAAAAATTAGGTTAGGTCCGATAACTTTTTTACCTGAACCCGTATACTTATTCTGAAAACTGCAAATCATTCAACAATCAATATAAATAAACTTCTGTATAAAACATTTTTCTGTATCTCTTTTAACTAAGAAAATATAGGGTAATTTTGAAATTGTAAATTTTTTGATTTTACCATTTTAAGTTTGACTCAAAAAGAGCAAATGACACCTACATTACTTTTTTGATAGCACTAACAATTACGGAGATACCCTATAGAAGTGTCGAAAATGGGACACCCTACATTTGGTTAATTATTTTTCTGTAATCTACCTAGGAGTTTTAGTTAATCATTTTTCTTCATTCTAGGTATCATAGCTGGTTTGGTCTTCCTGGGAGTAATATTTGCTGCAGTCTTTTTTGTTAGGAAAAGATTCTTTAAAAATTTGCCACAACTTTTGAAAAAATAATGTACCTATAATAATGTATTTCTAGAGATTTTATTCACGGCAATGTTTGTTATTTTTTTAAATTTTATTTTGTAAGATATCTGTGGTTACTAGTAAATAGATTCTATGTACCTAAGTCAAATTATAGTATAGATGTATATTTTTGTATATTTTAGGATAAAGTAATAAAATGCACAAATTTGTATAGTTGCTTTCACGAGGATTTGTACTTACGTCATCAATTGCCTTACCTTTTTTAACAAATGAAAATCGACTGAAGCAAATTAATGTCGTAATAAACATTGATGGTTTCTAATACCAAAATGGCGGCCGTTCAACAGATGATTTTTTAAAAACTAGAATAATAATAACCTTAATGTGTGGGTTATGAGATTAAGTGATTTAACAAATTTGTTAAGAAAATGGTTCAATTACTTTTTTCCACCAACCTATATCTATGGATAGCCAAACTCTAAAAGAAAAAGTGGCAAATTTATGGCCTCGCGCATGTAAACAAAGCTGATCGTCAGTCATGCGCAATGCCGACAGATAAACTATTTACCTTAAGCGGCGAACAGGACCGTACTTCGCCCGAAATGAAAATGATTGCACTTAAATATTTTGGCACATCAAGACCTTCTTTACTGGGAATCAAAACAATCTATTTTCTCGCATAGCAGAAGGCCTTGTTGCCATCACTGAAATGCCATTTTTAGAATTAATTTTGATATCTATTGTCCACGTACCGAAGACTGATTTCGGTCCTGGACGGTCGTCGTTGATTCACGTCGTTGGTTGGCAACCAAACCGGCACCAATACGGCGGGGATGCCTATATGACGGCGACATTGTGCGCAAGACAACTGATGAGCAACCTTAAAAAATATAACCGGTAAACCTTGCGCACCAACCCCCATTTTTCACCTATTAAATTTAAACTGCGCACCCCATAAGTTGTACGTATCCATAGTTATAGGTCCGTGCCTTTTCCTATTTTTATTGCATAAAATGCCTCGACGGTATTCAGAAAGTGAACAAGAAATGATATCAAAGATTGTTGCCTACATTACAAAGAAGAGAGATGCAGGAGAGCCACTGTTACCACTTATAGCAGTTTCAGAGGTTACTTTTACGCATATTAAATCAAAGTTAAAAGGTTATATATGACTCAATTCCTTTCACTTTTGTAGAGAGTATCGATACTCAGGGAGTTAGAGTTACCACCGTTAAAAACAATTAAAAAATCAATTAAGAGAATAATTCTAAATGTCCTCTAAAGAGCGTTTTTGTCTGCATAATATAAAAATTGCACAAGTCTGAAATGAACAATTTTACATTAGGAACAAAAAACTGCTTTACGGCTTAAAACAGAAATATAGTTAAATAAAAATGAATTAGTGGGTTTTATTGCTTAAATTACAATTGAGTAATGATGTTTAGTGATACATATACAGCAAGTCTGTAATAAATAGTGGACTTATGTAAAATGCATTAACTAATTTAAAATCAATTTGGACTTGAGCAAAATTCATGAAAGTAAAGCTTGGTTTAATCACGTTTATTTCACAAACTTTAAGCTAGTAACAATATTTTAGTACCTTTGAAATACATAATTCCGAATATTAGGCTAAATAATATGGTATTAAAATTGGTCAACTCAATTCAAACTGAAAATGCAGTTCATGGAGCAATTTTGTATTAAACATTAGCGATTGAATGTAACTATGAGTGACTTGTTGGCTTATCTTTGCATTATTTTTAACAAATTTTTATAAAACACCAATTACTTTGAAACCTAGACGATATCGCATTTGGCACCATGTTGATTAATAGAACTGGTTCATGTACTTATATTTCTGAGACTTAGGCAGATTTCATATTAATATTTGTCTCTATATCCAGTGGCAATTTTCATAAATTGAGCATATTAGCTTATAGCTTCGGCCACTGTCTACCAGATTCGCAACAATCGCAAATTTGAAAAATTTGGACTTGCATGAATTTTTCATATTAGGCCGATGTTTTAGAACATACTTTCTTCAATATTCCCTAATTTTAATACAAATTTAAACGCTTTGAATTTATATGAATTAGCTACGACAAACCTTTTTTTTCAAGTTATAACGTCATCGATGACGTAGGTACAGGGTGTCCCATTTTCTACACTTTCTGAGGGTATTAGAGTTATTATCAAATATAGAATGTTTCGGTTTTCACTTCAGTGTCCTACTTCTTAACGGAACGTAACTTCCGTTACGTTACGTTAATTTATCAAGAAGGTAAAAACTGATTTTCTTAGAACTTAAGCCACTCGACCATCGTAGGCGCCGAGAATTTGCTGCTTGGAGTTTCGAATTCGCTCGTGTAGACGAACTCGAGGTGGACATTTAAACGATGTGTTATTCAAAACATAAATGATATCGACTGTACTTTAATAAAATATAAAAATTTGCCATCACGTTTAATTGAATAGCTTAGGATTGGCTCACCAAAATGTATTCAAGCTCGGCACATGGGTTTACCATGTTGACATCTTCAAGAAGTTATAATTCAATGTTTATATAAAATGTACAGGGGAGCCAATGTTCAGTCATTACAAAAATTCAAAAATTACATTGGATTTCCTATGTTCAATTTAACGATAAATCACCCAGTGTACTAATATGTTATTAATAAATAAAAACCACATTTGTGCACGTATATAAAAAATTTATTGGTAAAACTACATAAATATATAGGTAGGTACATGAGGTTGAGTGAAATTGGTACAGAAATATCAATTTAAATAACCTTAAAACAATACAAAAATAATATGTCTTGATAATTCTGGCTATTGTTTAATTAACAAAATAGTTAAACCTGTAAAATTAGCTAAGACTCCACACAAACATTAAACCATCTCTATACTAACGAATTTGTGTAGAAAAATAAAAAACCTAAAACCATAAGTAAAAATAATATCCACCGTATATCTCACTGTTAATACTATTTGAAGTTTAGAAAACCAGAAAGTTTTAATTTTTGACATTTTACAAAATTTACCTCTGTAAGATTTTTAAAAATTATTCCGTAAAACTAAACTTCTAATAAAACAATGAGACATCTTGTATAGAATGTCCTACTTTTGATTACCTTTTCATACCTTTCTGAAACGACTAAAAATATAATAATTGCTTCTCATATCAATGACTTCATTTAATTTTGCTTCGAATGGTTTTTCCATTTTAACATTATGCTGGAACACGAGAGAGGTTAACATTCTGGAATTAGAAGATTAGGCAAATAAAAAACGGTAGATCTGCGAGTTATCCTTCAAGGGATACCATTGAGCCCTATACAGGGTGTAACAAATTCGTCCACCATTGGGATATCGGGAACGGTAAAAATACGAAGTCGGATAGATTGGGGCAAAGTTGCGTAATTATGGGCTCAATAATATGCCACAATTACAGGCCTGGATTTCTTTGTTTAAATTATGAAAAGAGACCTAAATCTATGTTTAGTAGTATACAACAATTACCGGTTTTCCGACGTTTTGTTCCTTAAAAATTACCATCGTCATTAAAATATCCCTAGTACGTTCCTGTAATTCACTTTTTTTATCGATGAAGCTGAAGACTTTTGAATTATTATTGCTATTTCTGTTCCTTATTGTTATTATTGTGTGCTACTACTGTTTCTGTAAATTTCAAACTAATAGCTGTATCAAATTTCTACTAATGTAAGGACAAGCAATTTATTTTGTTAATACAAATAAAATTTAACTCTTAAAGCCAGCACTTTCTTAAAATTTAAATTACACACAAACAACAATTTAAAAACAATAAGTATAAGTGTAAGTATAAAAAGAAATTAGAAATAGGACACCTATACATAGATAGATCACTCTATCAAGTTTTTATAAAAGCATCTTTTAGCTATTATGGAATCACATATCATTCTTTAAATTCTGAATTCTGTGGAATTAAATAATTTTTTTTCCAAATTTGAATAAATTTCAAATAAAATTTTACGTAGTAACTACACTCCTCAAAAAAGTAACATATTAATTTCTACAACACAAACACGTTTTGAAATGAGTACGTCGATATAGGGTTAGGAATTTGATTTTTATTTGAAATAGGAGCTATTTTCATCCCAGTAAAGAGGCACTAAAGTAGCCCTTTTACTGCCTATACAGTAAAAGTTCTACTTTAATCTCTATACAGGGATCAAATACCTTACTTGCTTTTACCTAGCAACGGTAACAGTCCTCTACAGCGTGTTATAATTTAAAAAATATGACCAAATAGTTATTTTTGGAAAAATTATGAACAATAGCACTCTGTGCCTTTCATGCTTCGTCAAGCAAGTAGTAATGTCAATACTGGAGACTTGTTTGAAAGGAGTTTAATTAGCATACAGCCAATAATCTTGTAAATATTAAGCATGTTTACATTTCCAGCTAATAAAGTAGCAGGTATTTCTAATAATCTACAAGATAAATAATGCCGTTCTAAAAATAAAGCGATTTTTTTATATTTTACAGTTTTTTTATATCACACCATATCACATGCCTAACATTCATTTTTTACATCACATTACGTTTTTACCCTTAGCTCTACCTATACACATTATTTAACTTGTAATGCTACTTCTCTTTACTTTTGAATTTTTTATTCCCTTTATAAAAACTTTCAAGAGGGGGCAATATAGATATAACCCTAAACAAGAATTCACGAACACTTCGCCACAGATTAAAATCACAATAAAAAAATCTCTTATAAAATGTCTATATAAGTCTATCACAATATAAATTACCAGAGGCGGACTAAGGCACTCTTGCAGGAAGTGCAAAAATGCTACCCCGACAATAAATTAACATTCTCGGAAATGTCAGAAGTAAATATAATTTAAGCGAATTAGCGAAAATATTTTCAAACTGTGCAATTATAGCGGCAAATTGAAAATTATAAATTTAATAGGCATTATTGTGTTTCAGGCCTAATCACTCTGGATAAGACGCTAAAGTTTATGGATAACATAATGGGTTAGTGCGTAGGATTCAATGGTGATATTTTTCTCAATCGATCAGGTTTGGGCATACTGATAATCAATTCCGTATAGGTCCGGATCTTGATTTTTTTCGAGGCAAAAACTTAAAACTGCCGTCCTCGCATATCCTCCATCCCTTATTGTTGCTTGTAGTAGTTGTATTTAAGAAAAAAAACAGGATAAAATATACAGGATGTCCCAAAACTAATAGCGCACAGTAAAAACTGCAGATTCTTTGGGTAAAAATATTGTAATTTGGACAAACATTGATTGCTCACAAATTGATACATAGTAACCGAGTTGTGTCCATGTTAAAATTGTATTTTCTAATATCCCGATTAACTTACTTTTTAACTAACGTTTTTGCATACAATTTTGTGATTGGGAGAAATTTGAATTTGCTAATTATTTTAATTTTATGTAGATTGTAGAGGGCGCTCGCTGCGGCACTCCGGGTACATAGAACCAAGTGCAACTTTTTGCGTTTTAGTGTATTTATGTTCCTATTAAGAATATTAATTTTCTCATCACTTTTACTCAAAAATGGTGTGTGTATCCTGTCAATATCGCTCCGAGCAACTGTTTTGGTAAAAGTGATGAGAAAATTGATATTTATAATAAAAACATAAATACACTAAAGCGCAAAAGAGTTGCACTTGTTGTTATGTACCGGAGTGCCGCCGCGAGCGTCCTCTACAATCTACATAAAAATTATTAACAGATTCAAATTTCTCGCCCCATAAAAGCCCCCAAAACCAAAAATGTTATGTTAATGTTATGCTAAAATATTAGTTAAATAGTAAGTTAATTAGTAACTACAATTTTCAATTGGACATCCTGTGTTTAGGTTATTATCAAATTTTGAACTAAGTAAAGTTTGGCTAAATCGCGATATTTTTGCCACTTTTGCTATTAGAGTTTGGCTATCCATAGATATAGGTTGGTAGAAAATACCAGCGGCGCACCTAAAGTGGGGGTTTTAACCCTCCCGCCCCAAAATTACTTGTATTTGTAACAAATGAGAAACTTATTTATCCTTCATTCAAGTCTTGCTAAAAAATTTTGCTTGGTTGAAAACCTCCTTACATCAAAATGTCGTTTTGAATGCTCTCTAGAATTATGTTCCGTCTCAAACATGCTGACGAGAAACAGCCACCATGAACAAGCCACTCCCGAAAAAAATTTGGTACAAACCTGATAAACCTTTTTGCGTTGAGCACATTTATCTATCCCATTTATTATACCCGCTATAGTCACGCCCATTTCCCTGTACATCGAGGCCTAATTAAATGCATAATTTAAGCGTCATCGAATGATAAATGGTAATTATACCATTTTGTTTATTTACCAATATGTCCTCCTTTGTATTTTCTCCTTTTGGCTAGCAAGCCCATACAGATTAAAACTATATTACGATATTTCAAAATTTAAAAATATATAAACTAGGAAAAATGTTATATTAGATACATTGATAATATAAAGAAGTTTCTCTTTGGTTTACTACTAGTACCCTTTGTTGAACAGTATTTTCTATTTTTGCGTTACGCATCTATGTAAAAAAAATTATAAAACTTTGATTTTTAAAATGGTTATGGTATGGTTAAATTAAATAAATAGTAAACACTTAATAATATTTTAAAATATAATCTCTGTACCGTTGTAATTTGATCTTTCGGTTTTTAACGACATGATTGGCATACATGGAAACGGGCTATATACGGATTTCTATTGCATTGTATCCTGGGTTGCGCTTTCATATTATACTATATGTATTGTATATACAGGGTGTTTCGAAAGGAAAGGGAGATATTTTATTAAGGTATTCCAGAGATCAATATCGTATTATTTTTTAATATCTATTATCGTACGTAAAAGCTCAAGAGCTTTTTTATCGGATAAATGTTTAGTTTTACCAAAACTAGATTGCTTAGAAATTTAATGTGCACAAACTAGTTGATAAAAACGCGCGTTTTTATTAGTGTTATGATCGCTCGATCGAAAAAGTCGCTTGAGTAGTTACTCGATTATTGAAATAACCGACATCGCTTGATTGTTAAAAAACTTGCTCGAGTTATAAATTTAAGCGAAAATCGTCGCTTGTTACCCCTTACCTTTCGCTCGACACCCGAGCTTCGCTTGACGCCGACCGAAATGTGGTGCTTCGTATAGTGTCATCGCTCGAGGTAAAACTGCTTGTATATTCAAGCAGTTTTCCGCTCGATTGGAAATACTACTCTAGTTATAAATTGCCGATTGGCGACGTTCGAGTTTGACGCTCAGAAGGCTGACACGACATACGTCTTTGTTAAAGGCAAATAAACGAGAATGTGCATACAAAAAAGTATGCCAAATCTCTTAGTAGATTCATCGCAACATGGGTGTTGTTTTGACTGGCTAGCGAGCGGCGATTGCAAATTTTTAAAAAAATAAAGGATATAATTTTTTTTTTAAATCAGAATCAACTGTTCTTTCTTCTATCTAGAGTAAACTTCTAAAAGTTACAAAAACAACCCCAGGTGTTTTATCGACACATTCTTCTTAGTCATAAAAATTTCAAGTGATTAATCGCTCGAGCGATTCACTCGAGTATTAAAATCGCTCGAGTATCAAGTACTCGATTATTAAAATCATCGGTTTTTCCCAACACTAATTTTTATCTAGTACCGTTTGTTCGAATTTCAATTGCTAACAAGCAATTTAGTTTGAGTTTATAAAATAACAGTTTATTAGATATTAAAAAACAGATCTAGTGATTTTTAGTAAGATAAATTCATGAATTCACTTATAGATACTAAAAACTAATACTACGTTTATTTTCTAACGCCAGTTCATTTTTAATAATTAAATCGCAAATCAACGGGTTCTATCACTGACAAAAAGCGCTTGATAGCATCAAATTTGATTTGTGACAATATGTTACGTTGCTAGGCAACGGAAAAGAAATGCTACTTAATTTTGAACTGAGGACATTATTATCACCTAATTTTTATCGATGTCAAAGCGACAAAAATTACATATTTGAATAGACGTGTGATTACATGAGATAATGAGAGATTTATCTGACAAAAATCACTTGATCTTTTATAATAAACACCGTTTGTATTGACTTGCGCCGTAAGAATTTTAACAGTTGTTTTTGTATTCTTGGCATTCATGCAGTTCTTTTACCCTTGTTTTGTAGGACTTGTTGCTTCACCCCTCTTGAATATTAGATTATTTAATTTATTCTTATTAAATTTGTATAATCCGGTTCCCAAACCTACAAGATATTCTCACACACACAAAAGTAAGGTTATGATTTATGAATGTTACGATAATTAACTAATCTTCTTTCCTAGTTTAACAACTAATCAGGCAGAGAGTGGTAACAAAAACGTACCAACCTTGCGTCCCTTGTGCATCGGCAACAAACGACTGCGCGCAAAATTGATCCCAACAGTTTCGTGGCGGTTCTAGAACGATACATAAATAGGGTGTTGGAACAAACCTTCTATAAATTCAACCTAGATTGCTTTTTAGCAATTTAAACAAACAAACATTACTAGATAAAAACGCTCCGGTCGTTGCAGCGTCTTCGTCAGCGCGTTTGTTCTCGTTAAATTTCTAAGCAATCTAGTTTTCATAAAAAATAAGAGTTTATCCGATAAAGAACGTTTTTGTGCTTTTACGACAAATAGTAAATTAGGGTATTATTGGAAAGATAATTATAAAATGATGTGCAACTTGACCCCCTTCCTATTTAAGATTTTAAGGCCTCAAGGGGTTAAACTACGAAGGCTGCATACAGGGTCTTATGGAAATGACTTATTATTTTTAAACCGGCAATTCCTGAGATGAAAATAAATTGAAGAAAAATAACCATAAATGGCGCTTTGAATAATTATTAAGCGAAATATACACTTTATATGAAATCCCAATATTTACGTGGCCGCTTCTGATGACCTTCGCAATCAATAGTTTATTCAGGCAGTCTCGAGGTTCAAAAGAGGTTAGCGCATTATAGGCGATGTTGTCATATTGTAACACAGAATTCTAAATGCACGTGTTCAGTTTATGACAAGACGTATTTGAAGCGCGTTATCACTTCTTTTTCAAACTCTTTAGAAAAAAAACTATAATTTTAAGGTACATACTCTGTTACCTTCGATCTTATTTTAAAATAATCCGTTTTATAATTAAATTCCATAAAAAAATAAAAAACAAAATTTATTATATGAATTATTTCACAACAGAAAAAAAATCGGGTAATACAACTAACAAAACGTTTAAAATTCGTATACGTCAAGCACGTGGAACCCTCGACAGCGTCAGTACACACCCGAGTCTCAAAACATACTGAAGCAACGATAGTCGTGCACGGCCGGTATCCAAGCAAGAGCGAGACACGCGGTGTGATCTGACAGCACTGTTAGTATACTCTAGTGACCCACATTGTTGCTAAGTGAATCCAGATTGAACGGAGCGACAGTATGTGGGTAAAAAGGGTTTTACCTTAGTATTTAGATATACGCTTTAAAAAAAAAGTATGTAGACTTTCTCTAGGACATCCAAGGAGTCACCCATTTAAATATAATAAGTTTCCATAATACCTTGTATATTCGTTGAAAGCTATGTATTGTTCCGATATTTAATATTATTTACCTGGAAGCAAGATAGATATTAAGGGTGGATAGTTTTCCAACTGACACCCTGTATATTAGCATCATATTGTCGAGCATTATTTGCATATCTTAAATCTAAGCTTGAAAATTGCCCGCCATAAAATGTAAATCAAACTGAGGATAAAGACCGAAACGTCATACAAATAGGCAAAACGTTTTGTCAAAAAGAATAAATCCTTTTTTATATGCCGCTGACATCGAAATTCCCTAAAAATTATATAAAATAAAATATATACTATTAATGATTTATTTATTAAAGCCGTATTAGAGTCGGCAATAAAAATTTCCGGTGCAATGGCAATTATAATTGCACGAATTCATGCGCAGCAAATTCTCGATCAGCTGGCGCATTGCCAACAGTCAGAACAGCAGCCGGTAGTGTCGAAATCCCTAAAATACCACCAGAATTAGAGATGGGCAAACCTATTCGTTTTGATTAGCAGTTAAAGCAGCTACTGCTACTTACAAATGGCAGTTCAAAAAAGTTGCGACGAATTAGCAGGACATATGCTTAATAAAGAATGTGAACTGTTAATTTAAGTACCAGTTAGTTTAAATAGCCATTAGCTGTTCACAGGTGCTTCGACCAACTAATAAACATAAACAAAAATAACAGAATAATCCATCTCTACCGAGACTTGCACCGGTAATGGCAATGGAAATGGCGTGCTCCATGTCTGACAATGCGAGACAGCTGATCGAGCACGCTGTACTGCGCATGAATCCGTATAATTTTAATTGCCAGAAGACTAGAATTGCCGACTGTAATAAGTCGCATTGCGCCCGCAATGCGAGAAGTATTTGGCCAGCTGATCCAAAACGGTTTAGTGCGCTTGAATACATGCAATTATAATTGCCATTGCTGGCTCAAGAGACAAAAATTGCCGACGACAACTGGCTATTGCCACAAGCACAGGTTCTCGAACAAACCCGAACCAACTAAATGGTTTACAAGAACGATCCAAATAAGAAAATCAAACATATAAATAATGATCCTTATGCCTTTTGGACGTTACTTGATGTCTCTTAAGGTTACACACTTCCATGTCGAAGCTTAGCCCGCTACTGCACAACTCAATAGAGCATTAAATTAACGATTTTGCATTAGTTTTATTCGAAGAACGAAATAAGCAACTACCCTAAGTAGGACAAATAGCCCGCAGAGCACCCCTATATCTATAAAATACGTCCGCATGTCACCTTTGAAAGACATTTGGTTTAAAAATGCTGTGGGGTATTTAAAATGGCAATACGGAATATTGCACTCTAATTTAGGACGGTTTAGGCCATATATGGCCACCATGCATCCCTCAAAGCTGTACTTTACGTAGCTTATGTACGGCAGCCATTGTAAGTAGTACGGTATGTCCTCTAGGTTAGCGAAAAATCCTGAAAATAGTACCATGGGAATGGTGGAGATAGGTCCGAGAAATACACCACTCTAAAATAGAATAAAATTTAATATAAGACTGCGAATAGAATTAAACATGATTCAAAGTTACGATTTGAAGTTTTGCTCAATTAAATTTTGTTTAAAAATAAAAATAAATAAATTTTAACCATAAATTAAATTTACTTATTTTAATCTGTGTACACACATGAGGTTTCAAGTAAGACTGTTAGGCAGAACTATAGAAATGTGTCTACATTCTTCGTTTTTAATAATTTTTTAAAGATATTAAAAGGTTTTACGTATTAAGGTTAACATTACAGAACCAGATATAGCCATGGCAGGACCCGCAATTCCACTTATTCCATCTATTAATTCGCTGGGCGTCAATCTGCGAGGATATATTTCTTGGCATAACCACGGTGTGGCAATCGCCAAGGTAGCTTCTCAGAAACTTGGTGTACACTTCCGAACCAAAAAGTTATACACACCTCAACAACTTTTGATACTATACAAAGCCCAGATTTGACCATCACTAGAGTACTGCTCTCATGTCTGGAGCTCTGGACCCAAACACTCTTCGGCTACTGGATTCCATCGAAAGAAGGGCCATTTGTCTGATCGGAGACCACGAGTTGACAAAGAACCTCGACAGCCTAGAACATCGAAGACAGGTTGGAGATTTGGCTTCCTTTACAGATAATTTCATGGAAAGTGTTCAGCTGACCTTGCCCTCCTAATTCCGCCCAGAGCGGCGAATAGCAGAAATACACGACGAACCACTGCCGTCCATCCATATGTGGTTAAGCTTAGTACTCCTCGAACTTCATTATTTAAGAATTCTTTCATCTGGAGGACTTTATCCTTTTCGAATGACCTTCCCGAGGTCGTTTTTCCCAACGAATATAACCTCCAACGATTCAAAACCAACATGAACCGCTTTATTCGCACACGCACCACTCCCAGACTGCCCTAAAGGCTTTTTCCTATTGTGTTTGTGTTTGCTTATAAAAAAAATTATAGTATGTGAAATAAAAGAATAATATACAACAAGTATACCCCAGACGACACTAAAAATCGCGGAAACCTCGGAAACTTTCGGAGGTCCGGAAAGCTGGCGGGCATTTTGAATGGTGACGTTTGACAACTTGCACCTTTCGAAAGGTTGGAAGACAGGCGAGAGGCGATGGTGACGCGAATCTGAATTTGCACATAGCCTCACATTCACAACTGTTGACCGCTTAGACAATAAGGTTCCTTGTCTAAGATTGACCGCCTTTTCCTAGACTTTTGAGTTTGATCGCTGTATTACCACGCGATTCTTGAAACTCTTCACTTTCTGCCTTATTTTGTGAAAAATGTTGTTATCTACTTCACCCGTGAAAAATATTTGTTTAATTAAAATTAGCATCTATTATATGGCAATTTTGACAATCATGAAAACCCAAACTTCCGTGAATAAAACGTGTACTTTAATTTTATGTATATGTTGCATTCAATAACTAATTTTAAGAGCATTTTCAAAAAGAAATTTCAATATGTTTCTTTTGTTCCATAGTTAAATGGAGATTTTAATGTCATGAGGTACAACTAAACAATTTTACTGCAGTTCTACGTATTGTATTAATAATATAATAGAACATTTTAATACGTTTAAAAGAGAGTTAAAAACGCTGACAGCAATATAAATCTCCATGAGAGATTTAAAAATTACTCACCCAGTAACGTCACAAGCCACGCCTTCATCGGCGTGGAATCATACCTCTTAGTTATTTATACCATGGTCCACACGTAATGTTTTAACTCATACGTTTGACATACCTAATGTTTTAGCTCATACGTTGAACAAGTGAAACGTCAGGTTTGTTCGAGTTTATTATTTAGAATTTTTTTATTTTAAGCTAAGATAAGTTTAAGCTAAGTTACGGTCGTAGGAAAAGTATAGTGTGCAACACATATACTCGTTGCCCGTTTTGTAAACTCCTCACTCGTATGTAAAACCTATCTTCATGCACTTGTCTTTTTACACAATGTAGGTACTATTATAGTAACTTCAAATAAGTCATATTATAAATTGTAGTAGCATCTTGACGCTCTTAGATTATAAATTAAAATGTTCAATAGGTATATTAAAATACCAGAATATGTATTAGATATTATAAGTTTTAACTTACTTCTATATTAAGACCAGCACCAATAAGTAGACCAAAACTCTGCGACACCAAAGCTGTTAGAACTGCAATAAGAAGGAACATAAAGAACCTAGTAGGCTCCAGAGGTTGGGCTGTGATGAAGTAGACTCCTATTATGTAGCATGTCGTCAAAATTATCTAAAATTAAAAGTTTTTATAATATATTACTATGAGTCAGAAATTGAGTTATATTTGAGTTTTGCAACCAGCGCTAAATTTTTTTCTTGAACTTACAATTAATAACTTTGTTTAATTCCTGATATCATTATACTTATACGTCTTATAGAATATTCGTTTTATCACTAATTACGATTTTCTTTTTCATAAAACTGATGAATTTTAAAAACTACTACTAACCTGAAATGGTATATCTGCCATAGTTTTGGCAAAATAATATGCTTTTAATGAATACCAATAGTTCAGATGTTCTCGACTAAACACCGACATTTCGAGCGGAACTGAAAAAAATATATTTATTAAATCATTTCCATAACACCCTGGATTTGAATGGATTAGACCCACCGACCTATAACTAATGGATACGTACAACTTATGGGGTGCACAGCGTACAATGTTGTCACCGTCATATAGGCAACCCCGCCGTATTGGTGCCGATTTAGTTGCCAACCAACGACGTGAATGAACGACGACCGTCCAGAACCGAAATCAATAGTAGCGATGTAACGATATTAAAAATCTATCGATTCGTAAACAATAGACATCAAGATTAATTCTAAAAGTGACTTTTCAATGATAGCCACATAGGCATTCTTTTATGCAAGAAAATAGATTGTTTTTTCCTATAAATATATGCCACTTTTGCTTTTAGAGCACCATATCCATAAATATAGGCGGTGGTTAGACTTAATTTGCATTAATACACTCACAGCCAAAATAATCGATCAACGCAATATTTGGATGGATTTAGATCGTGAAGGATTGCTTTATTCTAAATCCACTTTCATTACTCTTTTTTTTTAAACAAGACCTGTGTTTTGATACAAAGGCACTCTGTATAATGATGAAGATATCAAATGTTTTTATTTTGTAGGATAATTTTCAAATGGCATCTATTTTTAACATTTTCGTTTTTGGTTCATTTCAATACTTTAATTTTTGTAGCAGTTACGATTTATTTAAAGGAAGAAACTCGTTTAAGAAAATTGTATTAATTTTTAAATATAACAAAAACTTAAACCTAAAATTACGAGAAACCAGTGGATTTTAGTGATAGTCACGGCATTGCTGTCCGGCGTCATGTATAAAATAGGAAAGAGTCAAAAATGCATCATCACCCATCCCTATCCCATTCACGCCGCTAACCAGGCCGGATGAGATCGGATATCCCATGGGGTACGGGGGACGATACGGATTCCACAATCGGTAGGTCATACCGCGATGCGAGAAACCAAGGACAAACCCCTTGGAAGTGCAGCGCATGACTGAGGATCGTAGTTGAGAGCCCACGTTAAGCTGTAGGTCCCCTCGGGAATCATCCTGGCAGCGAATAAAGAGGAAAAAATTGAGGAAAAAACAAGAAAACAACTTAAAAAATAACAATATATACCTCAGTAGTGGGTGCCTCCCCCACGAGCACGATTGACAGCTGCCGTACACCTTTGGCATACCTTCAATGAGATTTCGTATGAAATTCTGGCCAATTTGCTGTCGTTCTTCAACAAGAGCTGTACTGAGCTCATATAAATTTGCAGAATGAAGATCGGGGTCGATTCATTTTGGGGATTTCGACCTCATCTAAATACTCGTCAACAATTCTCGCAACATGAGGTCGAGCATTATCCTGCATCAGCATAAAATTTCCTTCGCTAAATGTCGCGAAAGGAACAACATGTGGCTTTAAAACATCTCTAATGTACCTAACCGCTATCATAGCTCCTATATTGATCTTATCAGGTTCGTTCGTGGAGATTGTAATGCTTCTTTAAAAAAATCGTATCTGCTACAAAAATTAAAGTATTGAAATAAACCAAAAAGGAAAATGTTAAGCATAGATTGATAATTAAACGAGAAAATAAGAAGTTGGACATCCCCATCACTCTACCAGTAGTTCTCAATCGGTGGTCCGTAACTCACTTCCTGGTGATCCGCAAGAAGACACTTGGTACATCCCAACCGACTGGGCAGATCTTCTGTTATCCGGAGAGTTATTTGAAATCAATTCAACGTTAAAGCTAGGGGACCTACCTGATGATATGCACCAAGAGGTCACCGAATTGCAGGATGGCACATGAAAAGACACTTTTAGTTCATATATAAGCCTCGAGGAGTTTTGGTACAAGAAAGCACTTTCTTATCCGATGATTTGAAATTGCTTTTAAATACCTGGCGATCCTTTTCCCAACTTACCTTTGTGAACAACGGTTCTCGTTCAAATTAAAAGTAAGAACAGAAACCGGTTGGACGCAGGCGACGATATGCGCGTAACTTTAAGTAGCTATAACAACCACATAATTTGTCTGCTAATGAAGGAGATGCAGGCTCAGAAGTATCATTAGAAAACTTTTTCTAGAAGAACAGTTTTGCTTGTGCTTTTAGTTCGTTTTGTTCATTAACAAAAGTCAGTAATGAAGAATAGGTTTTTATATTTTTATAATAATATAATATGTGGTTCCTAACGCAACGGTTTTCTAGTGTTTACTATAAATTATTGATCGAATTTAGCAAAATTTGGGCGTGGTCCCAAAAAATTGTCGCTTGCGAGCTTTTGTGCGCCTTCCCAACACTACATCCAGTTATACGTGGTCCCTGAAGAGTTCAAGTTTTATTTTAGTGGTCCGCAATCTCTTAAAGGTTGAGAACCACTGCTCTTGATACAAAAACAGTTCTTGAATAATAGAAAAGTTTTGGACTTGCATTGTCTTTATTTGTTATATATCACAACGTTTCAACTGGTAAGTATCTCCAGTCGTCTTCAGGGTAATACTGTTTATTCACCTGAAGACGACTGGAGATACTTACCAGTTGAAACGTTGTGATATATAACAAATAAAGACAATGCAAGTCCAAAACTTTTCTATTATTCAAGAAACACCATTGTCTACAACCTTCAAATAGACAAAAACAGTTCTTGTTTCAACATGTATACATATTATGGACTTATTCTAAACCTTCTTGAAATCTCACACATGTCCAAATATTCCGTGGATCGATTATTTTGTGTGCGAGTGTATATAAAGGAAAGTTTCATTGTCTATACTCTATTCATTTTACCAATTCAGGAGCATAAGTAAACATCAGCGCGTGATATCACATAGTCGATGCATAAACTCATTGCTATTGGTCAAACGGCGATAAAACTTCCGGCGCTGGCGACAACAGGGTCGTTGTTTCAGGCCTATTCATTCGTGGTTCGAGATTGTACTGTTATATTGTTCTTAATGCGACCCTGTGTGCTGTTCGCGTGCTCGTCGCGTGTATTTGTTTTGGTCTACTGAATTGCGAAAAAGAATAGACTATATCAAGCATTCAGTTTTTTATCCGCGTCCACATCTCTCGATGAAATCGTTTAGGTACTTACAAGTTAATATCGTTGGCATCATCGCAGTGAACATCATAAACATTACGGTAAAAAACAAGCAACCAGCGTTACTCATAACCTTGGCTGCGTCGTTTCCTATTCCATAGTATATCGACCCAATAAGGATACCTATTATAAAATGTGCTACTAGTCTAAGCCTTGTTAGTGTCTTATCCCTAAAATTAAAAAAAAATTATTTGTTAACGAAATTGAAAAAAAAATTATTTGGTAAAATAATTTTGAGTTTTAATATAATATAAATAATAATAATAAAACAGTAATTTATTTTCATTTAATATTATTTATCGTATAAAGTCCGAACCTTCCTAATATTTCATCGTACCGTCAAACCAAATTTATACGTAGTAGCTCCACATATATATAAACAGTATATTGACAATACGAACGTTCCAAAATACAAAAAGTGTCTCCGCTATGGGATATGGCGCGGGACTATTGAGTTTGCGCAGTAGGGTGGAAATTTTATCGATGACGTTAGAGCCGGCCCGACATTATTTGTTTGTTGTTACTCGTCGCCATCTTTGGCTCTGGATGCTTTTTCAAATTACAGAATAAAAAGTGGTTCATCCACATTGTTGTCGGTATATTAGTGCTTATAAACTTTCATTACCTAACAACAATTTTTGTAAAGGAGTTTTTAATTTGTGGTGATTCGATTCGCTGTTTGGTAGGTTAGTGGCTTGTTTTGTTTAAGATGGAAGGAAACAAGTGCATGGTGCTTTTTTGCAAAAGTCGTGGATCAATACCAGGTATAAAGTATTTCAGGTATGTACATATATACGAAAATATTTTGTTTATCACATTATCCGATCTTCGGAACCTAATTTCACTAAAAAATTTGTAACAAAAGAAGAGAGTGTCACTCGTATACAATATAATATATATGTGGTCACTACCTAACCTTAAAATTAATGTATTTTTAATTTGGTGCATTAGTAGCTGATAATAATTCTCAAAATAGTCAATATAGTCATTCATTCTTAATTTTTGGTTCACAGAAAAGTGAGGTTAAGAAACATACGACGTCGAATGAAAGTTAAAATAAAGTTCATCGTGTCGATTGTTACAAATATTCGGACGGAATTTGGAACCAAAAGTTTCCACCAATCAGGGCACCGTCGAATCATCATATCGTCAGAAATCGTATGCATGGAAAGCTGTCTTAATTCGAACTAATCCAAATTTTTATTGCAATATTTTTCCTAACTAACCAGTGAAATTTTCATTAAAAAAGTTGAAATTCGGCCCTGTCGAATGTTTACTTTCACAAGGTACTTTCCGAATTGCCCAAACTCACAACGCCCCCTTCGATGCCCATAGCGGGGACATAATTGCAGATGGTATTAGCAATATACTGGTTATACATATGTGACCTTTGCCCGTTTACACGTATATATACAGGGTTGCCAGCAGGAACCTTTTTTGTAATAAATTGGATTGAAATTTCGTAATAGATTAAGGTTTGTAATAAATTGTTGAAGATCAGCCATACTTCTATTGTACTCAGCATTTTATGTACATGACCTGATTTATTTTTGTCAATTTATCCTTAGGTCTTGTCTGATGAAGGGCCAGACTCAAAGAGTGATTGGCCATTTTTTTATTTTTTAGAAGTCACCTAATCGATAATTACAAATCGTAATAGATTCATGAGGGGCGTAATAACGTAATAAATCATCGTCTTCCGTAACAAAATCTATTATGAACGTAATGATGCTGGCAACGCTGTGTATATATTCAGTAATTCGAGGTGCGTTTGTTTATACCAATATTTTAAGTTATTTCGTTAAAATGAATAGCTTGATGGGGGAATATTTAAAAAATAACTTTAGCACTTCAGAGTTTGGAGCGTTAAAATTCAAAAAATATCGAAAACTTTGACTAACAGCACTAAAGGCTATTTACATATACTATTCATATTCTTACCTAAAAATTATACATATACTTCGTTTAAAAAGTATTAAAAATTGATGAAACCCTGATGTTGGAAAACTATTCTTATCTGGTTGAAGATTTTCGGAGGAATCTAAAAAAGATATTAAAAGTCACAGTTGGTCAACAACTAAAAATCTTTCAAGGGGATGGGGATAAAATAATTACTTCTATTGTTGTGGAACAAGATTAGGATTTTCTATTACTTTTGAATGCACACTGATATATTCTACAGTGTATCAATAATTAAACATTAGGTATATTTGGCTCAAACAAGGTTCGAACTTCATATAAAACGTTGCTCCCTCATTACCGAGCTACAGCCCCCTGAATATTTTGGCCTTTGTACGCCTTAAAAATGTCGGCATTTAAAGAGTATTGTCTAAAGAAGGGGGTAGTGGAGTAAAAATATACCTAACTTATTTGTCACATTGAATTTTCCACCTTTTTATGTTAAGCTAAAGAAAATCAATGCATTTTACGAATAAAATGTAATGTTTCCGAGATAAATCGATTTAAAAAATTAGCTTGCGTGGGAAGAAAAGGAAAGCATAATTAAAAGAAAATTTTAAAAACATATTTTCTTAAAGGCAAATACTTTTTGGGTATTGCAAGTTTTGGTTGTCTGTTTAAAGAAATGGATGTCAATGACTAGTGAGTTTTTAAAAAAATAAAAGAAATATTTTAAGATAGTATAAAGCGAATATAGGTGGTAAAATGGTTTGACGACGGCAGAAAATACTTTTTACAGTTTACATTTAAAATGGAGTAATAGTATATGACGTATCGGGGTGGAAAGTGTTTCATTCCTGTCGAGAGAGTCGGTAGTTAACTAAATAGTAACTAAATCTCGAGACTGTAATGTAACTTTTCACCGAGGTTTGTATACTATTTTATTTACAACCACTTCTTATTTTTTGAATTAAAATTATTAATAAAAAATAAATGTCACTTTGACTTTTCCATTGAAAAATTAGACAGAAATTTTAAATAACCGCAGGTGGTAAAATAACGTAGGTAATAATACACATCAAGATAGCAAATATCATTTTTTGAATATGGTTTCCATGTCACTAAACAATATATTATTTTAAAAACAGAAAAATGCTATCAGATGAGGAATTTGATTTTGCTGCTACTCCACCAGAAATTCAAGAAGCAGCAAAAATAGTAGAAGAAGATCTTTTGCCAACTAAAGCCGCCCGAGATATGACAAGGCATATAATTGTTTCAAAGAATGGTGTACGGAAAACAAAGTTAAAAATCCTGGTTCTGAGTCGGCGCTACTAGCTTATTTCAGCGAAAATGCCAAGACAAAGAAGATATCAACGATTTGGTCACAATATTCAATGCTGAGGACCACTCTATCAATTAGGGAAAAAGTAGACATATCTAAACACGCAAAGATATTAGCATTTTTAAAAAAGTGTGTTCGTATATTATTTTGAGATATCGATTTTTTTTTAAATTACAAAAAAACAATTCACTTTTCACCCGGGTGGAAAGTGAGCACACAAAGTAAAAGTCAACTTTCCGCCTTCCAAAGATAGATGAAATGTCATTATTACATGCATGGTTGCAAATAAAATAATAATTAACCCCTGTGGCTATGCCACTGCAATACTTAGACGAACGGTGTATCGACCCAGCCTATTTGATACAATTGTGATTGATCAAGTCTTGAAGGACTTTTTCATTTGTCGTTTTGCTCAAAAATTAAACTTTAAAAAATAAATAATTTGTAGTTCTTTACGTAGAATCCAGTGACGTACACAGATTTTTTCTACGTTCAATGGGTGTCAAGAAGAAAAGTAAATTTGCATTTTTTAAATGGGTCACCCTATACAATTTTTTAATAATGTACTTTAGTTTTTAACAAGCTTCGCAGAAATATATAATACTTTATTTTTAGTTGTAATATTATGTCTGAAATTTACGTTTTTTAAACAAATTACAAGTTTTTTTTGTAGGCCGTGACGGAAACGACAGGAAGCAGTCGATAGTATCATAATGAAATATTCTTCTGTTCCTATCAGAGTAATAGTAGGTTTAATAACAGGTTTTCTAAGGGCCGATATTTGAATGTTACCTTAAGTTAGACCTTAGCTAAGGTAGTCTTACCGGTAAGCTAAACTTTTAAAAACCATGTTTTAAATTAATTTGGGGGTCAATTGACGCGTTAGGTGGAAGACTATCACGTCCTTAAAGATCTGTTCATTTAGATGAGACTTGCAGATAACTTCAATATACTGTCAAAGTTGTGTTAAGGATGACATGTCATTCTGTACTTTAAGATGACTTTGAAATATCGGCCCTAAGGGCAAAATGATATAAGTCGTCCTTAACACAAGTTTATTAACGTTCTTTTTAAGTCTCATCTAAAGGAATTATCTGTAAGGACGCGGTAATCTTCCACTTAACGCTTCAATTAACCCTAAAATTAATTTAAAATATAGTTTTTTAAGGTTTTCCTTAACGTTAAGGCTACCTTAGTTAAGGTTTAAGTTAACATAACATTCAAATATCGGTTCTAAGTGTTTTAAAATATATAATTAATAGTAAAAAATCAGCTTGTCCTAATTATGACATCCAATGTAAACTTTGAAAAATACGACATGTTCGTTTGCTATATCCAGTGTAAGGAAAATGTAGATGGAGCATTAGAAGTGTACTTCAATGGTAAATAGAAGCATTTTTATATTAAATCTATGAAATTTATAAAATCTCTTAAATTACTTGTAGTAGATATCTCGAAAGACCAAGGATAAAAGCAGATTTAATTGAACAAAGTTCAGGCTACAATCTACCACAAGGAAAATTCTTGAGAACTATTGAACATAGACATAATCTGAGTACGTCACTGGATTCTAGTTACAGAGTAACCGAAATATGGCGTGTCCCAAAATGTAAAATTCTCAAAAACATCCAGTATATCAAAAGCAAGGAGGCCTAGAAAAATTCTAATTACGGCATCTTTTGGTTCACAAGAAAGTAGCGCAGTGCTGCGAAACCCGCATGCTCTACTAATAACGGAGATACCCCGTAAAAACAAAAAAAAATGGACACCCTGTACTTACCAAGTAGAGACGTTGTGCAAGTGGGTGGTGCCAAACCTCCCGTTTTGGCAGTTCCATTTGGTACGGGTAAACAGTCGCCATTCGGGTTGATTTGCGTAGTTTGCTTGGCAATGTCATTTGCTATAATTTTCTGACCGCTGGCCTCCAAAGCCTTTGATAAGACTGTATGGCACCGTCCAGCGTTGACAGCCACAACCAATTTTTGAACGTAATCGCCGTGCTCGCCACATGCTACCTCCATTACTAAAAAATAATATACTCTATAAATATTTTTTAAATGTAGCAAAAAGGCGAAAATAATACTTTTGCAACCGAGAGAACAATATACAGTGTGTCTCAGAATATGTGGGCAATCTCCCGGGCTCAGATTGAAAACTTAAAAATAACAGGAGAAGTTCATATAAATTTTTCTTCCTACGCCCCCCCCCCCCCCCCCCCTACGGAGATACGGGCCCATAACGGACGTCCCTGGAAATCGTTGATTTTCAAATAATTTTTTAAGTACTAGGTGTAATTTAATAATTTTTTAGTATAATTAATGTTTACTAGATGAGTCTCCTCAAATTTCTCCCTTTGAAACAATATTTGGCTTATTTAGTTTGACAGGGACGGACTAGACGTAACACAAAAATGCTTTTTTTATACCCTGTATGATGAAGGAACGACAATAATATTTTTTTGGAAACTCTAAACCTTAAGCTGAAAAAAGATACTCTTGATCAATTTTTTTTTTATGATCAAACACAAGCACTATAGGAAAAATCCTTTAGGGCACTCTGGGAGTGGTGCGTGTGCGCAAAAAGCGATTCACGTCGGTTTTGAATCGTTGGAGGTTATATTCGTTGGGAAAAACGACCTCGGGAAGGTCGTTCCATAAGGATGAAGTCCTCCAGATGAAAGAATTATTAAATAATGAAGTTCGAGGAGTACTAAGCTTAACCACATATGGATGGGCGGCAGTGGTTCGTCGTGTATTTCTGCTATTCGTCGCTCTAGGCGGAATTAAGAGGACAAGGTCAGCCGAGCACCTTCCATGAAAATATCTGTAAAAGAGAGTCAAATCCCCAACCTGTCTTCGATGATCTAGGCTGTCGAGGTTCTTCGTCAGCTCGTAGTCTCCGATCAGACGAATAGCCCTCCTTTCGATGGAATCCAGTAGCCGAAGAGTATGTTTGGGTGCAGAGCTCCAGACATGAGCGCAGTACTCTAGTGACGGTCGAATCTGGGCTTTGTATAGTGTCAAAAATTGTTGAGGTGTATACAACTTTTGACAATACCGGCATACCGATGTATGGCTTCAAACAAGCCATCGCAAGAAAAAAAAATATTTAAAATAAATAATTCAAGAGAAAATTGTCGATTCCGTGGGAATTCGAACACAGAATTAATTATGAACTATACTGCTACTGATTTATTTATTAACTAATAGTTTTTTCAAACTCCTACTTAGTGTAAGTATCTCCAAGTAATTTATTTTATTGATACAAATAAAATTTGATTTATCGAATTAAGCCGAATTTTTTGAAACAAAAGTAAATTACAGGAACGTACTCGGGGTATTTTAATGAAAATGGTCAATATAAGGAACAAAACGTCAGAAAACCAAATTGTTGTACATGCTCGAAGGCGACGCAATGTCTTTATCTAATTAACAGGAAACGACAAACAAAAATTATACTAATTTTCAGAGGTCCCCGATTGTTTTTGTGGGAAGTTGTTTACAACCTATGCACCTAAGAATGTTAATTATTTATTCTTCAAAGATTGTGAGCCAAAGCCGTATCCTCCTTAATTTAAATTCCTTGTTCAGAATAATTTGTATCCTATTTATAAATTTTAAGATAATAGACAGGAAGTCAAAATTAGTGTTACCAAACTGATGATAGTCCCATTCTCAATCATTATCATAGATATTAATTTAATATCCATTACCGCAATTGTTACGTATTCACCTTTTTCTTTCAAGCATATCTGCAACTCAGTTCAAATAATTGACCTGTCGCCTGTTAATTTAACCGAAAAGCAAAGTACAGGAAACTAGGACTATAATTATTTCAGATAGAAGCAAATAAATTGCTTTTAAAATATGTCTCATAACACATCCCTTTTAACATTCATCTATTAATTTGCTGGGCGTCAATCTGGGAGGAAATATGTCATCGTCAAGATAGCTTCTCAGAAACTTGGTGTACTCTTCCGGACCAGAAAGTTGTACACACCTCAACAACTTTTGACACTATACAAAGCCCAGATTCGACCATCACTAGAGTACTGCTCTCATGTCTGGAGCTCTGCACCCAAACATACTCTTCGGCTACTGGATTCCATCGAAAGGAGGGCCATTCGTTGGTTGGAGACCACGAGCTGACGAAGAACCTCGACAGCCTAGAACATCGAAGACAGGTTGGGGATTTGACTCTCTTTTACAGATATTTTCATGGTAAGTGCTCGGCTGACCTTGCCCTCTTAATTCCGCCCAGAGCGGCGAATATCAGAAATACACGACGAACCACTGCTGCCCATCCATATGTGGTTAAGCTTATTACTACTCGAACTTCATTGTTTAAGAATTATTTTATCTGGAGGACTTCGTCCTTATGGAACGACCTTCCCGAGGTCGTTTTTCCCAACGAGTATAACCTCCAACGATTCAAAACCAACGTGAATCGCTTTTTGCGCACATGCACGCTACTCCCAGAGTGCCCTAAAGGATTTCTCCTATAGTGCTTGTGTTTGATCATAAAAAAAAAACAGTGACGGCTTTACCTTACACTTGCAAGTTTGTGTAACCGCTAAAAAGTACAACAAAAAAGGGATGAAACATAAAAACACAAATTATTTATTAAATTTGTTCTTGCCATAATTCTGCAGTACGGGACTCAAGGCAAATAATTTATTACCACCACCGTCAATCGTCGCCGTTCAGCCGAAATCCACCTGCCCGCTGATTGCAATCTGATCTATCAAAGTCAGAATGTTTGTGTAGAGTTACATTAAGGGTTGGAACTTTATTAAGTTTTTGAAATTATATAAACTGCAAAATTATTGATTATATAACTTTTATGCATTTTTATAAAAATAGGAATATAAACGACATGCAAGTATGTAAAAATTAATGAAAATTTAAGTCAAATGCCGCTCCTGTAATACACAGAAGATGTACGGGCGCGGCTCTTCTGTACTAGAAGTCGCTTGTTTTCTTATTGGTGATTCAAATTTGCATTAATTTTTACATAATTCCATGTCGTTTATGTTCCTATTTTATAAAGATGCACAAAAGATACATAACAATTATGCAGGTTACACAATTTTACAAATTTAATAAAGTTCCGGTAGACCCTTAATGCAACTCTGCACAATCATTCTAACTTTTATAGGTTATGAGATATTGCCACCGAGAAAGATATTGTCATTGCGCCCATGTCGTGTAAAAAATGAAGAGTGTGTCACTCGTATACAATATTATATATATGTGGTCACTACCTAACCTTAAAATTAATGTATTTTTAATTTGGTGCATTAGTAACTGATAATAATGCCCAAAATAGTCACTATTCATTCTTAATTTTTGGTTTAGAAAAAAGTGAGATTTGTGTCGATTGTTACAAATATTCGGACGGAATTTGGCATCAAAAGTTTACACCAATCAGGGCACCATCGGCTCATCATATCGTCAGAAATCGTATGCATGGAACGCTGTCTTAAATCGAAATTTTGATTGCATTATTTTTCCTAACTAACCAGTGAAAATTACATTAAAAAAGTTAAAATCCGGTGATGTCGAATATTTACTTTCACAAGGAAATTTCCGCAAACTCACAACTCCACCTTCGATGCCCATAGCGGGGACATAATTGCTGATGGTATTAGCAATATACTGTTTATACAGGGTCCGCAAACGAAGTGTGGACGGAAGATTAAATCGTTATCGAAGAACTTATCAACAATACTGAAACAGCTTGAGATATTGAATTAAAAGCGGCATGTTTTAAAAATATTTTACATTATACAGGGTGGCCCAAAAAAGTGTGACAGCAAAAAGTTATATTTTTTTAAATGGGACACCCAGTATTTTATTGCATATTTAGGTTCGTATTAGTATCATTTATAAGTGCCTCAAATTAAAACTAAAAAAAAAAAGTTTTGCAGTCCTGAATAAAAAAATCAAAAAAAACAATCCAGAACTATTTTTTAACCTCGGCATTGAGTGAAATTTATGACAAGAGGTCTAGAGATACTATGAATGTAATTGCGTTTATCTATTTTATACAGGGTGTTCATGATAAGCTTTCAAAAACCCCACATTTTAAAATAATTTTTCACAAGTTTTTCAAATGGAACACCCTGTATATTATTTGGCTATTTGACGTAGAATTCATAGACAATTTTTTTTTGTAATACAAGCATATAAGTTATATCCAGCCGTTTTCGAAGTAATTGTAAATATTATAAATTATGTTGTTTAAATAGAGTTTTTATTGGGAAATTTTGTTATAGGCGACTAGACTAATAATTGTAAACTAAAGTAAATGTTCAAAATAGCTTCCTTTTACTCTTAGAGTTTACCGTATTTTAGTTATTTCGATATAAATTTTAAAAGCATACATTTTTGCTACTTTTATTATTTAATCTTATATTTTATTCTTAATCGAGTTGCCATGATTTCTTTTTGTTTAGATTGTCACAACGACAGTTAAATAAAATTATTTACATTTGTTCAGTCGTCGAAATTAAGTACTAACTTACACAAAATGTCGAATTTTAGAAATGGTAAATATGATTTTTAGACTGGGTGAATGTGCAAGAAATTGCCTCCTCGCGAGCCGAGTGTATGCTGAAAGATATCCAGATATTGAGAGAAAGCGGATACCAAAAACCTTCGAGAAGTTGTTGCAAAGATTTGTAGCAACAGGAAGCACTGCGTACACAAAGAGGATGATAATCAATAAACCCGTTATTAATGAAGAAAATGAATGAAGAGTTCTGTTGGCAGTAGAGGAAAATCATTAAATTAAGTAAAAGGAAGCTATTTTGAACATTTACTTTAGTTTACAATTATTAGTCTAGTCGCCTATAACAAAATTTCCCAATAAACTCTATTTAAACAACATAATTTATAATATTTACAATTACTTCGAAAACGGCTGGATATAACTTATATGCTTGTATTACAAAAAAAAGTTGTCTATGAATTCTACGTCAAATAGCCAAATAATATACAGGGTGTTCCATTTGAAAAACTTGAGAAAAATTATTTTTAAATGTGGGGTTTTTGAAAGCTTATTATGAACACCCTGTATAAAATAAATAAACGCAATTACATTCATAGTATCTCTAGACCTCTTGTCATAAATTTCACTCAACGCCGAGTTAAAAACATAGTTCTGGATTGTTTTTTTTGATTTTTTTATTGAGGACTGCAAAACTTTTTTTTTAGTTTTTAATTTATTTCTCCGAAACTACAAAACCAAATTAAATAAAATTTAAGGCACTTATAAACGATAGTAATACGAACCTAAATATGCAATAAAATACTGGGTGTCCCATTTAAAAAAATATAACTTTATGCTGTCACACTTTTTTGGGCCACCCTGTATAATATAAAATATTTTTAAAACATGCCGCTTTTAATCCAATATCTCAAGCTGTTTCAATATTGTTGATAAGTTCTTCGATAACGATTTAATCTTCCGTCCACGCTTCGTTTGCGGGCCCTGTATATATGTGATTCTACCTTGTACCTCCTGATCGCCAGTTCTTTTAGGTTATTTATGCACTCCAGTTTTTGAATTAACAATATTTGTTCGCATTTAGGGTGTTTCTTACTTAATAAATAAGGTGTCAAATTTAGTAAAAAGAAGCACTATCGATCGCATTTCCGTTTGTCTGTTACTTTCATTTGCTTGTGTGCTCATTTGTGTGATACAGCATTCTTATGGAATATCAAGAAAGTATAACACAATCGTACACGGGCGTATTAAGATTATAGTATTTTTTCTAAAGTGATTGATGTGTGAATATGACAACGCCAGCCGACATTCACTGATCATGTTTTTGAGAGCTTACTGATCTACCTCATTGAATATTTGTTTACATGTTTCGCCAGTGCCTACTATGTGTTTTTTGGGATATTATATGGGGTGACTTATATCGTTTATTAATTCAAAACACCATTAATGGATAAATTTGTCTTCAATATGTTTCATCTCAGGATTTGTGGGTTTAAATATAATAACTAATTTCCATAACAGTCAATTGAATCCAGCAAACTAGTTGTGAAATAAAAAATACACGGTCCCCTGGCTTGTTATTCGCAAGATAAACTTAGTAGATAAAAATAGGTTTGACTAATTAATTTGAAAAAAATTGAATCCTAATTTTTTTTTATCTTGTATTGGGTTCAAGCCCCACATTCTTAAGGCACGAGCTTTCAATGTTTCCTCAGTAAAATATGTTCGGCACGCCATCAAGCCATTATCTGTCCGAAATCCGGAATATTTCAGATATAACAAATTACTAATACTCTACCAAAAATAGACTAATGGTATTACGACATTGTATTGTATCGCAAAAACAAAAGAAGCAAAAATACCGGCTATTAGAGTGATCGCTTTACTAGATTGTTCTCTAGTGACTATTTGGTCTAGAGTGGATGTATTAATACATGTACGGGCATACAATGAAAGTCCAACCAAAAAGTCCAGTATATGTAAAGTAACGTCGCGTTTTTTAATGCACATGTATTATGATTTATCTCAGACACCTTCACCATCAATGCCGGTGTTCTTCAAGGGTCCATATTATCTCTCACCCTCTTCTTACTCTACGTTAACGACCTTCTAACTAAGAACCCTATATTTAGCTTTGCTGGCGATAGCACACTTGTCTCATCTTACTCTTTGAATGCACAAGCATCGGCTGCCGATGCACGTCTTCACAGACAGGATGAAGTATCATGACCCAACAAAGACCTGGAAGAAATTTTGGCTTGGGGTGACAGTAACCAAGTCGAATTTAATGCTAAGAAAACCCAGGCAGCACTTTTCTCTAAAAGGTTAACATTATAGAACCGAATATAAGTCATGGCAGGACACGCAAGTCCAATGGCTTCATCTATTAATTTGCTGGGCGTTAATCTGGGAGGATATATGTCTTGGCATAACCGCGTTCTGGTAACCGCCAAGGTAGCTTCGCAGAAACTTGGTGTACTCTTCCGGACCAAAAACTTTTGACACTATGCAAAGCCCAGATTCGACCATCACTAGAGTACTGCTCTCATGTCTGGAGCTCTGCACCCAAATATACACTTCGGCTACTCGATTCCATCGATAAGAGGGCCATTCGTCTGATCGGAGACCACGAGCTTACAAAGAGCCTTCACAGCCTGGAACATCGAAGACAGGTTGGTGATTTGACTCTCTTTTACAGATATTTCCATGGATGGAAGATGCTCGGCTGACCTTGCCCTCTTAATTCCATCCAGAACAGCGAATTGTAGAAATAGACGACGAATCACTCTCACCCATCCATATATGGTTCAGCTCAGTACTCCTCGAACTTCATTATTTAAGAATTATTTCATCTGGGGGACTTCATCCTTATGGAACAACGACCTTCCCGAGGTCGTGTTTCCCAACGAATATATCCTCCAACGATTTAAAACGTGAATCGCTTTATTCGCACATGCATCACTCCCAGTGCCAGTGCTTTAAAGGATTATTCCTATAGTGCTTGTGTTTGATCATAAAACAATTCTGATAGAAGACTGTTGAGAAAGTAAACGCTCCTTAAAAACTCACCTTATGGTCACCTGTCAATTATGGCAGCCTGTTGAATTTGGTATATTTTAAGTGTGGAGGATGAAACTTTATTTGTTGATATTTTTTAAATTTACTTGTTCATTTTTTTCCTTTCGTTTTCATAGTCATATAAGTTTATTTTATAATTTTATTATAATGTTTGTGATTCATTTTGACCAGAGATGTGGTTGCGAAAATAAATGTACTTGTGTTTAATAATATTTTCCTATGCGTGCGCATAACCTAAATATTTATTGACTGGGTAAAAATGTACTGGCCTTTATTAATATTTAAAGGAACCAAACTTTTAAAAACAAATTTATCGTTAAGTATATATACAGGGTCCGCAAACGAAGCGTGGACGGAAGATTAAATCGTTATCGAAGAACTTATCAACAATACTAAAACAGCTTGAGATATTGTATTAAAAGCGGCATGTTTTAAAAATATTTTACATTATACAGGGTGACCCAAAAAAGTGTGACAGCATAAAGTTATATTTTTTTAAACGGGACACCCAGTATTTTATTGCATATTTAGGTTCGTATTACTATCGTGTATAAGTGCCTCAAATTTTATTTAATTTGGTTTTGTAGTTTCGGAGAAATAAATTAATAACTAAAAAAAAAAGTTTTGCAGTCCTGAATAAAAAAATCAAAAAAACAATCCAGAACTATTGTTTTAACCTCGGCATTGAGTGAAATTTATGACAAGAGGTCTAGAGATACTATGAATGTAATTGCGTTTATTTATTTTATACAGGGTGTTCATAATAAGCTTTCAAAAACCCCACATTTTAAAATAATTTTTCTCAAGTTTTTCAAATGGAACACCCTGTATATTATTTGGCTATTTCACGTAGAATTCATTTGTAATAAAAGCATATAAGTTATATCCAGCCGTTTTCGAAATAATTATAAATATCATAAATTATGTTGTTTAAATAGAGTTTTTATTGGGAAATTTTGTTATAGGCGACTAGACTAATAATTGTAAACTAAAGTAAATGTTCAAAATAGCTTCCTTTTACTCTTAGAGTTATTGTATTTTATTTTTTTTCGATATAAATTTTAAGAGCATACATTTTTGCTACTTTTATTTATTTAATTTTATTTTTTATTCTTAATCGAGTTGCCATGATTTTTTTTGTTTAGATTGTCACTATGACAGTCAAATAAAATTATTTACATTTGTTCGGTCGTCGAAATTAAGTACTAACTTACACAAAATGTCGAATTTTACAACTTTAGAAATGGTAAATATGATTTTTATACTGGGTGAATGTGCACGAAATTGCCTCCTCGCGAGCCGAGTGTATGCTGAAAGATATCCAGATATTGAGAGAAAGCCGAGAGCAGAAACCTTTGAGAAGTTGTTGCAAAGATTTGTAGCAACAGGAAGCACTGCATACACAAAAAGGATGATAATCAATAAACCCGTTATTAATGAAGAAAATGAATTAAGAGTTCTGTTGGCAGTAGAGGAAAATCATTAAATTAAGTAAAAGGAAGCTATTTTGAACATTTACTTTAGTTTACAATTATTAGGCTAGTCGCCAATAACAAAATTTCCCAATAAAAACTCATAATTTATGATATTTACAATTATTTCGAAAACGGCTGGATATAACTTATATGCTTGTATTACAAAAAAAAATTGTTTATGAATTCTACGTCAAATAGCCAAATAATATACAGGGTGTTCCATTTGAAAAACTTGAGAAAAATTATTTTAAAATATGGGGTATTTGAAAGCTTATGATGAACACCCTGTATAAAATAAATAAACGCAATTACATTGATAGTATCTCTAGACCTCTTGTCATAAATTTCACTCAATGCCAAGGCTAAAAAAATAGTTCTGGATTGTTTTTTTTGATTTTTTTATTCAGGACTGCAAAACTTTTTTTTTTAGTTTTTAATTTATTTCTCCGAAACTACAGAACCAATTTAAATAAAATTTGAGGCACTTATAAACGATAGTAGTACGAACCTAAATATGCAATAAAATACTGGGTGTCCCATTTAAAAAATATAACTTTATGCTGTCACACTTTTTTGGGCCACCCTGTATAATGTACAATATTTTTAAAACATGCCGCTTTTAATCCAATATCTCAAGCTGTTTTAGTATTGTTGATAATTTCTTTGATAACGATTTAATCTACCGTCCACGCTTCGTTTGCGGACCCTGTATATACTTCCGTTTTGTTATTTTTAACCTGTTAAAAAAAACTTATACAACGCAGAAAGCATTACATAAATTATTATTTATCGGTCGGCAAAATCGAAAATCCTATTTTACGTAGGCATTCGGTCTAGGTCAGACAAAACCAATTTATCGACCGATGTATTAAGTATTAAGCTAACGCTGTGATACAAAAGCGGGCTAAAAATAAAATTTATCATAGACATAAAAATGGTTGACCTAAGACCTAGAAAAATACTTAAAAATCAATCGCTAACTTTATTTAGTGTACTATAAGTAGGTATCAGCAAAAATGAGTATTGCTAATGTATATTATTATCAAAATTAAGTAATCGCTAATATGATTATGAGTCCTGTATGACTGACGGTAAAATAAACATAATGTCAGACGTGAAACAAATGTCTTATCTGACAAGAATTATGTACGTTACAGATTACCTCGGTCTAGTAGCGTTGGTAAAAAAAAGGATATAATGTGGTTAGATCAGGGGTCGGCAACATACGGCTCGCGAGCCGCATGCGGCTCTTTCGATGTCAAGTTGTGTCTCTTTCGATATCAAATTTTCAGTGGCTCTTTAAAAACTGAGAAATTGTGTAAATTATAACTTTTGGCTCTTCCGTCTCAAAAGGTTGCCGACCCCTGGGTTCGGTAATTTCCTTGGGTATCTGAACATTTCTGTGTCCAACATGAAATCAAATTTCTTTATTTTTTAAGATGAGGTTCTTTGTTTCTTACTGATGTGTCTTTCCAGACTTCGGGACGTCTTAGTTACTTATTTAGGGTGTAATAGATGTTGAAGGTTCGTAATAAAACATCAGCGGACATTAGCCATGCTAAACGTATATTTTAAGAACTACATCTTAACTCAGTCTCAATATTAATAATGTACTCAAAAAAGGGTTGATTATTAATTCTCTCTCTCCTCTGATAATCATACTTATATTATCCTATTATAACCTTAATTACTTAACCTTAACCCATAAGGTTCATGTCATTGTTATTGTTATATTATTATACATTTAATTACAACATTAGCACGTCTGGCCATCGATCGTGATATTGAAATTAGAACCAATGTCAAATAATACTATAACAATAATAAACAAAACTGTTTTACAAGAAATGAGTAAAAATAGAATATGCCTCTATTTTTACCTCACAAGTGAACCAAACGATCAGGGATGTCGTTTGGTCATTGAAATAACGGGATTTATTACACACATATCTTGTTGTTGAGGTCACTAGAATGAAACTATATATTGGCGCTCTCGTCTAGCTCAGTTAGTAATTAAGTTAGGATAGGAGTCGTAGCAAGCGTTTTTGGAAAATATCTTTGAATATACAGGCATCCCATATCGCACAAAAAAAAATTGAACAACTAGTTTTAAAAATTAATGAAAAATAAAATTAGTGTCTCGTTAATAAAATTATACAAGGCGCTGAATATATTTTAATAAGGCTAGTCTTGTCAACCAAGTTTGATACAGGTTGTTCAAAATTTCGTGTCAAACTTTTCAAATTTTAAACCACTTTCATTACAACCCTATCGCTACTCTTAACGCATTCAGAATTATTGAAATCGCGTTTTAACTTTTATTCGAAATTTGGTCGCACTTTGGAATGTTTGTTTGAAAAAGTTGGTCAAAATGATTTTGGTGGTCATTTGCATAGAGCATAAAGGATATTTATAATAATCAGTATCTTAATTCCTGACAAAATAAGGGCCGATATTTGAATGTTAACGTTAGGGTAGATCTTAAAAAACCATGTTTTAAATTAATTTGAGGGTTAATTGACGCGTTAAGTGGAAGATTACCACGTCCTTAAGGATCTATTCCTTTAGATGAGTTTTAAAAAGAACTTTAATATATTGTCAAACTGGTGTTAAGGATGACTTATGTCATTCTGTAACTTAAGTTGACTTCTCTTTCTTCTAAAGGAACAGACGTTTAACAACGTGGTAATCAGCCCGGTAATACTGCTTATGGGGGGGATCGAAACACGTAAGGTCATGGAAGTTATGCTAAGCCTATTCTGCTCCATACGCTCACAAGTAAAGTACGTTAATCTTTATATATTAGTATGCATTAAGTGACAATATCAGACTTACGTCGTTACATCTGGAATCCATAAAGTGGACGTGTTTAATGAAGGCGACTTGATCTTGGCCATATTTGTCTCACTTTACCGAATTCGGAAAGGTTGATGCAGACAGAGACAGACATAAAATTTTAAAAGTAATTTTCGTCGTCTGGCATGGAATATAATCAAGCAACATATGAATGATATGTAAAGTGAAAGAAAATGGCGACAGCAAAGCGTCCTTAAAATCTAAAATAATTTTTTATTTTCTAATCTTTTCACGAGAAACGTCGTTTCCTTTTTGGTACAAGTGAGTAATTTGTAATTGAAATATTCATTTAGTCATCTTTACTGAGAGTAAGCATCAATAATACTTTGTTCTCATAAATCATTTGGGGCCCAAAAATATGCTCGGACTTGAAGCCTGAAATATTTGTTAGGACCTAGAGCCCAGTTGAAGATTGTAAAAAATTATGATTTGCTTCCTATTTTTTAATAAAACTACTTACAAGCTTACTTCCGAAGTTTAATTTTTCATTTGTAGTTACGTTACTAGTTCAATAAATGATATAAGAGTGTGTAAGGACTATTTTAAAGTGATATTTACAGCATAAAACATGTCAGAATCCTAATATTTGATTTTTACCACTTAAGTAAATCAAATAAAAGAGTTTTGAATGTTTTTTGTTGGTTAAATGTCACTTTAAAATATTGAAAGTAATAAAAATTTTGACAAAAGTGACATTTGAAAAGCACGTGCGTTTGTCAGCTGATGCCATACTTAATGGATGCCGGGTTTGTTCATGCCTGCTTCGATTTTTTAACACGACTGTTTGTCTTCTTCCTGTTTATAAGTATTCGTTCGTGATAATCTTAGACTTAACGCGTCAAATGAAATGCATGAAATATAAGATTTTAACTCTAGAATTGAAAAGAATTTTTCGACAAGCGTGTTTAGTGAAGTTAGCCGTGCTCTTTTTCTCATTTTACTAGGTGGTCGTAGGAAAACCTTATTTAGGTTGTATTTACCATTTCTTTGAAACATATTTTCAAATTTTTCGTGGAATAGCTCATATATTGAACACGTGTCCTGTTTCAACCATAAATTTAACATAAAATAAATTAGATGTGTCAAATCGACCGGTTCTAAAGCTGGATATTAACATGTAGCAAAAGGGCGTAAAGGTCAACTTAATTAGAAATAACTATAGAGACTTGATTAGCAATCAGTATCTTCTGTAAGGGTGTGTTGTATGATGCACGCACGGTCGACAAGCTTATCTGTAGCTACGAAAGGAATGCCGGCAAAAAAAAATTTTAGGTTAACAATGCTGTCACATACAAGGGTGTCCGCTAATTAATGGTATATGGAAAAACCACAGACTCCTTACGTAAAAATATTAGGATTTAATTATACTTACCTATATCCGATAGTTGATATTAACTAAGATACAGGGTGTTAAAATTAAAACTTGATTTTTGTTTTTCTCTAATAACTTTGAGAGAAACCAACGTTCTTTTACAAAATTTGGTAATTATGGTTTTTTTAGGACGAGAAATTGATTTTTTTGTGAAATTTTAATGTACAATGTAGGGGGCGCTGTCTGCGGCATTTTTCGCATATTTATTAGGTCGTAACTTTTTGTGCCTTAGTGTATTTAAGATTTTAATGACAATAATACTTTTGTCATATTTCTTACGTAAAAAAGGTATACTAAGTTCATGTCGCTCAGAGTTACCGTTTCGGAGATATTTGTATTTAAATTGTTTAGTGCACAATGCCCAATTATTATTAATTTGCAAATAATTTTTCTTTTCTACATAAGAAGAAACCAATATTTTATTAACGTTTCAATAATATTTAAACTTTCTATTCATACACTATTTATTTTGATATTTAAATGCAAAATAATATATTTTTTTGATTAAGGTACTTTTAATCTAAAAATATGGTAACATAGTGCGTTGTCAATGGTTACAGGTAGCTAGAGCTAATTTGATAGGTTATATCCCAGACAGTTGATAGAGCATGCGTCTCGTGAGATCCCCGATGGGCCCTCGGGCTTATTCGGCGACGTCCGAATTTGATGGATGTACCCACCCAGTTTCGTAGTGATAGGGAAGAATAACAGTTATTGTATTGTGTTAAATTGTATTTTATAAATAAGTGTTCATTGTGTCGTGCTTTAGGGTGTAAATTTAAAATTTTGAGAATGAATGAGTACACTCCCGGTAAAAACCTATACAGTCAGAGCCGTGAAGTGATTGCAAATGGTTATAGGGTATGTGAAGAGGAATCACATATCAATTACTTAAATTGCCAATTTAGCGGAAGCTAGAAACGGATATTAATGCGACGAAAACTGAAAAATTATCCTTTTTCTTAAATCAAGGAGGATACGGCCTTGATCCGCAGAATAACTAATTCACATACGTTATACACTACTTTCAAGAAAAACAATCGAGGAGCTCTGAAAATTAGTATTTTTTCTTTGTCGTTTTCTGTTAATTAGACAAAGACATTACGTCGCCTTCGAGCATTCGGAACCTACTTTTTATAAAGCCATTATTGGAACGATCGTCTTTCATACCTGCTTTCACGTTTGACACAATCGGATAAACTGTCATATTTGTCATTATTGTTAAATAAAATTCTTTATTGTTTTTCAGTGTTTGTGTGTTAAATTTAAGTATTGTTTATGGAAAGAAAGTAGTTCTCAACTCAATATGGTAAGACTATGCCAAGTAGGCCGTAAACTGGATAAAAATATACTTTTGAGTCACGTCCGTCGATTGTTTGTTTTTCCTAACCAAGACATATCAAACCGATCAACTGTCACAATAAAAACAGAAACAGACAGAAGATAAAAAGAGATGTGAATTCTACAGATAGAATCCCCATCTAGCAATTAAGTTTATAAGAAGAAATTAATTTTTCACAAAATGTCCGTTTTTTAATTTTTTTTTTATAAAAACAGTTTTTTTCAAACACTCAATTTTTCGGGAAATTTTAAACCTTTCCTTTAATTAGAAAACAAGTAAAATCATAAAATACTTACCATAGTCAGCAGGATTATGGTAACTAGGACAATTTAATCCCATACCAGATAAAAAGGGCACTAAATTCATCACAGGTCCTCTATAGATACACTGGCCTTCTGCTAACGTATAGAGGTGGTCAAACATTTCAAAAAGTCTTGCTGAAGGTTGATGGATTGTGCAGATGATTGTTCGTCCTCCTCTTGCCAGGGATTTTAGTAGACATAAACACTGAAAACATATTTTTTTTAAATCTATAATATACATATAGTGCGACATAAATATCAGATTTTGATAAAAAAACATCTCTTTTTATTATTTAAGCTTTATACAGGGTGATTCACGGGGGATGGAACGTTAGACGTTTCTGGAGAACGGGAGATCAGTTTGTTTTGAAAATTTGATTTTCTAGATAACCGACCATGGTTTATAGTTCTAAAACATTTTCAATAATGGGGCGTTGCCGCTTCTACAAAACCGCTGGCAACATCGTTATTTTAAATAGAACTCCCTATATTATATTTATACATTTTCAGGTACTACATCTATTTCTGAGCATCTTTTATTAATACTTTCCTATACGTATCTATTGCCGTTTTTTAGTTATTAATTAATTTTAATTTTTTTTTACCGAAAACATGACTTTTAATAAATATGGTTTTCTCCAAATTCTAACACATACCTAAGTTGAAATGTTGCGTACGCTTTAATAATGCCTTTGGGTATTTGCTTTTTTGGTCATATCTGAGTTCAAGCATACAGAGTGGTTCAAAAATAATTGTTTGTAGGTTACTTGAAAAAATGTCCGAAACTTAATTTTTTCAAATGGGACATCCTGTATATCAATACTGATTTCGAAAGATGATATATACTTATATATATTTAACTCTTCAAGTTTTTGATTTATAAGCATTTCTTTGCGCAATTTTGCAAAATATGTAAATTTCAACGACTTTAGTAATAGGAGGCCATGAAAACAATTGTTAGTCTCCATGACAACTATATTTTTAGCGGAAGTGTCATTCCTTCATTTGTAATTTTAAGTTGACAGTACAATGGGAGATATTAATAGTTACTCAAATGCAATTATAATGAATTTATTTATTATACATGTGAAAGATTATAGGCACAACGTGTAGAAAATTTAATGAAATATATCCAGATTTATCAAAAATGAATATCAAGAAATTTAATCGAATCCAGAACAATTTCAGAGCTTTTGGTTACTTTCATGCATATCCCCACTCTTCCATACGTGGGGCCGAAGAAGAATTGGACATTACATTTTCATCTGTGCAAAGAATTTTAAAAAAATATAATATGCACGACTATAAGTTTACTACCGTTCAGGCTCTTAAACGTCAAGATTTTATGCAAAGAGTCGAGTTTTGCCATATGTTATTAACACATACACACGAGGATCCAATTTTTTTAAGTAAAATTATATGGACCGACGAGTCCAAATTGGCGAGAGAAGGTATTTTTAATCGACGTAATAATCACTATTGGGTCAGTGAAAATCCGCATGCTACAAAAGGGAGAGGATTTCAGGAAAAATTTAGTTTCAATGTTTTTTGTTTGCTAATGGACAACCAAATTAGGTATCTGATATACAAGGAAAACCTCAATTCCAGTATAATAAATAAATTCATTATAATTGCATTTGAGTAACTATTAATATCTCCCATTGTACCGTCAACTTAAAATTACAAATGAAGGAATGACACTTCCGCTAAAAATATAGTTGTCATGGAGACTAACAATTATTGTTTTCATGGCTACTACTAAAGTCGTTGAAATTTACATGTTTTGCAAAATTTCGCAAAGAAATGCTTATAAATCAAAAACTTGAAGAGCTAAATATGTATAAGTATATAATTTTAGAAAGCTACTTTTATCATCTTTCGAAATCAGTATTGATATACAGGATGTCCCGTTTGAAAAAATTAAGTTTCGGGCATTTTTTCAAGTAACCTACAAACAATTATTTTTGGACCACTCTGTATGCTTGAACTCAGATATGACCAAAGAAGCAAATACCCAAAGGGTAACGGCTACAGTTATTGGCCACTTAAGCATTACTAGTCCATTACTTCACGTGAAATAAATACATTTCAGCATAAATATTATTAGTTTTTATTTCACCGGATAGCCTAAACTACACCCTTACGGTAAAAACTAAAAATTAAATAGGGAAATAAATACTTACTTTAAAAGTTAATTGAAAACTCAAAATTTTTAGAAATGCATAGTTATTGGCCATGTTGATACAGTGATTGGCATATCCATTGCACAGTTATTGGCCACTAAAATTTAACTTTTAACGCTACGTAGGAATAATATTTAACATTATAATATAAATATTAAGAACAAGTCTAAACCTAGTAAAAACTATTGTTCCTGACATTTTTGGCACACAAAATACGTATTTTGTTTCGGGTCGCAGTATTTTATTGCACATGCAAAATGGAAGGTTCTAGTGCAATTTAAACATCGTAGTCCCTTTTTTGTTAATGTTATATTTAATAAACATTCATAGCACATACTATTTGTATTAACGTATACGTTTGAAAACTTAAATTCAGTTTGGGGTTTAATTGTGATATCTGAAATTATTTTCATTTTTCTAGATTGACTGGGCTCTTCTTCTATAAATAGCTTTCTTTTGGTTGTTTCAGGTAAAGAAATTGGATTTTCCGGTGAAGAAAAGTTATTGTTGATAGGTAATATTGGGGTTAAATAAATTCGCTTTTCTTTAGTAGCGCTAAGACCACCCGTCTTACGTAAAGAGGAAGTTACATTTAAGGAGGATTCTAAATTAGTATTGAAACATGTTAAAACTTCAGGTTTTCTTTTTGGTAAATGTAGCTTCAGTCCTTTTTTGGAAGTGACATACTCAATTTCTGGCAATGAATTGTGTGAATTCTCTACAGCAGGATTAGTGGGTAAAACGGGACTGATATCTTTGACGTCTCGACTTTTTGGAAGCAACATCTTCGTTGATGTTATAACCGAATTCATCTCTACCACACTAGATTTTATATCGGCAGTACAACTTTCCTTATATATGGCAGTATCGTTAAAGCCATTTAATTTCCTTGCAGATTTTTTGATAACAGTCTTTCCTTTTATACTTTTTCCCTTTGCTTTTTTTAGGTCTATTTTCTGTAGACGTTCCTCTTTCTTTTTTCTTTTAACTGGATTTCCATTTTCTTCTTCTCGAATTTTGCTTGTTCCACTTTCTTTCTTACAGTTAAGGTTAGCACAAAAGGCAACTTTTCGGTTTGTCTCTTGCCTTTTCTCTCCGGAGTTTGCGGCCAAACAAAATAATTATCTAGCGACACATCTAGAACGGAATCTGACAATGGAAGCTCCTGTTTGTCAAGTGATTCCTCTGGATGGTCCAATGGAGAGCTTTCCCGCTGATTGTTAATCACCTCTCTAACATTCAAATTTTTAGAAGACTTTTCTTCTTCAAAATTTGATGTCGAAGGCTCAGGTTGAATTTGAAACAAATTTCCATTAACCCTTTCAAATTCTTCGGTATCTACAATAGGCTTTTCAGTGACTTCATTAACAAACATAACTGGAATATTCTCAATGTTAAAAGTCCCATCAGCTTCTTCCACATAATTTTCTATCTCGACTTGACCTGCTTCCTCCTTGTTCGAATTTTCTTTACTTTCAAATGTACGATATATTTCTGAAAGCATTAAGAGCTCTTCATTAGGGCCTTCGGCTTTACTTACGTCTTGCAAGATTGTTAGTTTTTCTTCTCCCACAACTGTAACAAACTCTTTAAAAGATATGTAGATATTATCTCGAACATTTACATTAGTTTTCCCTGGACAGATATTTTTCTTAATATTTTTGCCAATACACTTTGAATAGTCAATGGCTGACGGGTTCCAAGGAAAAATACCACAGGCCTTAAATCCTCTCTGAATTGCTTCGGGCTTTAATTCATTAACAGCTTTTTCTAGTACTGATGCAAAATTCTCTTTGGAAAGTATCCCTCTTGGATATTCTCTACGAAAATTCAGAACAGCTTTGTTCCAGTTATTTTTAAGGGGTTTAAAAGCTGAAACATCCGCTGGTTGCAGTATCCTTGTTGCGTTTGGATATAAGGCCACCAACACAATATTTAGATCTGCGCAGAGCTGACTTGTTAATTCCCGATATATTCGTAAAAGTTTGAATTTTTCATCCATCCATTATCGCTACATCCAATACCCCAAGAATTTGGGACTGAATTAGTAACTTCAGATGGTAGCCTCTTGTATGGGTAGATTATCATCGGGGGCGTAATTTCACCTGCAGCTGAGAATGTAAACATGACAGTAAGGTTGTACTTCGAATGGTGCTCAATCTGATAAATGTTCTTCGAACCCTTTGCAGCCAGAACTCTTTTGTTTTTAGGGCATAACAAAAAACAAGTTTCATCTCCATTAAAAACTCTGTTTGGGTCCTTTAAAATTTCTGTGTATCCTTTTTCTGTTAAGTAATCCTCTACTTCTTGGAACCACTTGCGAATGTCATTTTCGGATACGTTTGAACTAGCAGATGTGATAGCTTCCGGAGTTCTTAGATACACGTCAGGATGCCTGCGTAAAAACGCGTGATACCAGCCTCTTCCTGGCCTATTTTCAGAAAAAGGAACATTTGCGCGAGGATTATCGTCAAGGAATTGCTTCACGCTTCCTTGAATGTCTTCAAAGCGAATAGGAAACCCTTTACGTTGACTAGTGAAAATCCATCTCTTTATAAGGTTTTCCTCCTCAGAAGATAGAATGGGATCTGGACCGTGTGTAGTTTTATTTTTAAATTTGTGGCTGGAACGAAACTGTAAGGTAGCTCTGGGAATATGAAATTTATTTGAAGCTTTCCTGGCACTCAGACCTTCTTCTATAGCCTTTAGTGCTTTAGCAATATCTTCTTCCCTGTACTTTTTCTGATAGTTCTCATTATTTTGCACTTTCGGCATTCTAGAACAGGAAAAGGGGGTTTTCAGATTGTAGATAAATAATATAGAAAACTTAATTTATAACTAAGACCAAAAACTAGAGGGATGATGCCAATAACGATATAAGCAGATCTGAATAAAGTGTTACAGTTATTGGCCACCATAGAGTTATAGTTATTGGCAGTGGCTAACTACTGTTTATAGTGATTTAAATACTATGGGTAAGTTATTAATTGAAAAAGGACGGATGGATAAGGTACGAAATTACTCATTTAAAAAATAAATAGAAAAACCTAGTAACTACAGTGATTGGCCCCCCGGCCAATTACTACCTCTAGGGATATTTGTTTGTTACAGTAGTTGGCCACCTAGAAAAACAGAAAAATCGTAAACATAACCCTAAAAACTTGTATTTAGGGTCAATATGCAATCCATTCTTAAATATAAATCACAAAGACTTAACCATTTAATTATTAGAATAAAAATAATTACTTACTTTCACTGAGCGGCTGTGTTTGCATTCACTAAGAAATAAGGGTTAAAACTGCACTGACTTGCACGTGATTAAACGACTCGGCATTAAACTTATTACAACTCAACAGGAAGTGACGAAAAATGACAAATGACCTCAGCAATGTTGCCATAACTATTTAAAATAAAATTCAGTTCTTAATATTACTCCAATTTCTTATTAATGTTAATTAAATTTTAACCGGCCAATTACTGTCACATGGCCAACAACTGTAGCCGTTACCCAAGGCATTTTTAAAGCGTACGCAACATAGGAATGAGTTAGAGTTTGGGTTTGTTCGGGTTTGTTATAGAGTATAATTTCCTATCAGGCGAAAAACTGATCGAATATAGGAGCATTTTTGTACCTCGAGTGATCACACTACCAAGCAGCACATTTCTCAATTTACTCAAGCGGTTTTTCGCTCGAGCGATCACAACACTAATAATAAGAAGAAAAACACTCAGTTGTTCGAAACCGGTAAATCAAATAAAAAGAAGTTTTGTGAGAGAAAAAAATGTTGTTTCCTTTATTTCCTATATATTTAATTAATTATTTATTTATATTGTTTCGTATCGATTCCATACCTGAAAACATGAGGAACTATCCAGACCGCTAGTAGGTTCATCAAAAAACATCACCGGAGGATTATTCACCAGCTCTAAGGCTATTGACAGCCGTTTTCGTTGACCTCCCGATAAACATACCGAAGCTGTGTCTTTGCAATCAAGAAGTCCTGAAACACATACAATATAAAATTATTCAAAACTCAGTTGTTCACTAAATAAGTAAATGTCGAACTTCATAATAATTAACTAACCAGACAAATTTGACTGCAACATACATTGATATTACCATTTTCCCATCAAAGTAGCATCATAAAAAAAAAAAAAAGTTCGCTAATTTTGTTTATCTACTAGACAATTTTGAATCAAAGTGATCAATTTCTAAAAATATCATTAATGTCACTACCAAAGTTTATTTGGTTAGTTAATCACTGTTTAAAATATTTTTGCAACCCAATATTATTCTTAAGTCTGACTCCTACTATTGTGCAAGGCACGTGCTCGGCAACGCCAAGGAATCGGCTCGGCAAAGTTGGTTAATCATTGCGACTTATGAATTTTGCCGGGCCGTCGCGTCGCTTGCCGATACGTTGCGCGCATAGTGTTAATATGCACCCGCAAAATCCATAAGATTCAATGAAAAATATATTGTGCCGAGCGGAAGCCTTGCCGTTAAAAATTGTTTATTGAATATGAATAGAATAACAACATAATTAAACAATAATGTAGGTAAGTTTTAGATTTTCACTTCATTTTAGGACAAAACCATATTGTTTCCGTACACAGTAACCTGATGAGTACTTTGATACTCGGTATTAAGCAGTCATACTCACACTGACAAAAATGCATTTACAAATGTCGTGGGTTACAAAATTGGAGCTACTGTAACGCACCTCTCTACGTTGTTCTAACTGAGTCCATGAATTATCACAAATTATTTAAAAACGCTACAATAAGTCAGGTTTTTTGGCTCGCCTCAACCCAGAAAAAGATTTTTTTATCAACATTTTAAACATATTTGGGATTACCACAATCCCTCATCTTGTAACTATTTTATGATTTACCTGAACTCAATTTTTGGGTTGGAATAATTCAGGATTCATTTAAAATAACCCAGAAAACGTGCTACAAAACCCCATATCGAGGGTAAATTACCGGTCGTAAGGTCATGGAAAGTGCCGGATTCGTGCTCGTGCAGATTTGGCGCGGTTCATTTCATTGTTATTAGTCCATTTTCCTTCGATCGCGCGTAGAGGCACCTGTTTGTCTTTGCGCCGTTTTCGGAATCTTCCATTTTTGCTCTCTGTGCGTGAAAATTTGTGTTTTGCATAATTTTGGTCAGTTGGTGTAAAATGGAGGGATAGGAGGGAGATGCATACAAACTGTTATTATTGGAATGGAGCCTTATTATTTATAAGTATATATTAATATTATAATATTATTAATACGTATTTACTCAAGATTTGTACATGTGTTACACATGAAATGTTATTTTTCGTTTTTAAGTGTATTCTTAAAATAGAGTAACCCTTACAAATTGTTTTTTTTATTTTATTAATATACTTATTAAACCATTGTTCTTATATTATTTTGTTCAGAACTAGTGTATGTTATATAGTATATATAATATTTCGAGTTCCGATAGTCCACAATTTAGGTACTGGTAGTCCAAAATTTGGACTCTGGTAGCCCAAAGAGTGAGTTATTCCAGCCACCATCGTAAGCGAGAACAACTTAAATGTCAAGTTTTGATAGCTCGAATCGTGAATTAATCTAGCCCGACTAGTAACGCATCACAATTCACATACTGGTAGCTACGGTAGCCTATCAATAATTTAAGACGGTGGGGCGTGAGTTATTCCAACGCATAAAATAACCCATCTTCTGTGCTATAATAACTTTTGAATACTGAGTTGATGCAATTAATTTCTTCGATTTGGTTGCCGTAATTCAGGTCTGGGCTGTCCCCTATTAGCAATACGCTTCGGTCTAGGACAACTCATATTTGAGTTATATCAACTCGAGATTTCGCTCAGTACATACTCAGTAGCTACTCATCATCTGACTAAGTAAAAATGAAGTAAAAATCTAAAACATATGTTGTTTTGTTAATGACATGAATTTTCATCATGAAAATGCATCATCATTTGCGTGTGTATGTATCTTACAAACCAAATGTAGAGTGTCTTACGAAGCAAAAATATTTTGTCAGTGGTTTTATAAATTAATTAGATTAATAAGTAAAGGAATAATAATATATTTTGAATATAAATTACTCTATTTCAAACTTTTTATACAGTAGATATTTACAGTACCCCGTTCTTTGTTATAACCAGTTATTCAGTGATAGGAAATTTTTTATCGGTGGATTAACATATGTCGTTATTGTAGAAAACCGCAAATTAAAATATTAACCAATAAACTCGAAGATAGTATACGAGGCAGGGTAGAAAATTAAAATTTAAACAAATATGCATGGAAAATTATGTCCTAATCACCTGCAGATACCTTACGCAATAGAAAAAAAATAGGGGAGACCGGGGTCGGTTGTTACAATTTGTACTTAAATATTTGTTCTGAATATGTATTTAAACGTTAAGAAAAGTTTATAGTGATTACATATCGGTCTCTAGCTAATAAAAAAATGAATAAATCGAATCCCGCCTGATCCCCGTAGCTCGATTTATTAACTACTTATTAGCATTAATTAACTAATAATAAAAAATTTGTCTTTTCATTTATTGTTTTCCTTAATAAACAGAGAAGAATTTCCTGCAATGTACCTTTCTATGGTACCATTGGAAAGCATTTTTCAAGAGCTTCAAAATGGTGTATCACTCGACCCCCTTTCTATTTAAGATTTTAAGGGTTTATCTCACCCTGTCCAAGGGGTTGCAGATAGGGGTGGGCTAATACGCTTGTTTTTGTTCCCCCTTCGTTTTATAGAAACTGTTTTTTGCGTTTTTTTCTTCAGTTTTTCGTTTCTAATATATGGCCATTTCAAGTTTTTAAATTGTCACCCTGTATATGTTTATATTATCATTTTGGTCGACAGTGATTAACTGTATTAAATGCTAACCTGAAATGTGCTAACATTAACTCGTTTTACTCGAGTTGAAAGAATTCGATTAACCATGTTATTAAAGGCGAGGATTCCTATTTTTCATTCACTAATAACAGGGTGTTACATCGGGAACCAATTCGATGTAGATATGGAGAACTATGCATAAGAAAATATTGACAATTCGATAATGTAAAATACTTTCGGTTATACCGAAATTCGCTGTCAACTTGCTTGTCTTAAATGGAACACCCTATATATTATTACATATGCAAATATCATTCGGGTTTGCAGACCTCAAAATAATTATTAATTTATCCTATCAGGAAATTTATTATTTAATTTCGGTTAGATTTCTCGTTGAAAAGAACCTGCTTTAATAGATTTTTTATAATATTTGAATAACTATTAATACAGGGTGTTCAAACAATAAGATTAAAAATGAAATTGAGATAATTGCAAATTTTCAAATGGATGGAAACTACGTCAATTTTCTTGAAAATTACCTTCAACTTTTGACCCCCATCTCGTATTACAAACAAATATGTTCATGTTTGGTGAGGGACTGTTTATAATTATAAGAAAGTTGTTAAATTAAAAAAAACTTATGTTTCTTTCTGCCTGGTCCGTTTTCTCAGTACGCAGGTGGGTTTATTAATTCAGTTCATCTTGTGTGCTTCATTAGGTTTTGACCCTGTTTAAGCCAGTAGTCCACCTTGATACTTAGAACCTATGACTATGTTGTACGTTCACCATATTTTTTTAATGTCATATGTCAAGTTTGCTTCAATTTATTATATTTGTAATTAGTTCACGTTACCAATAAATATTTTCGCAAGGATGTTGCGAAAATAATTTTAAATAATTTATTTAATGACAACAGTACACACACTTTTATGCAAAACTTTTTTTATAATGATAAATATAACCAAAAAAATGTTATTACAATACAAATTTTGGTACCTTATTCTTAAACTTGTCATTTAAAATCCCTGATTGTTAAATTACAATGGTCATAAATTAGTTGTTTTTTTTTTATGAAGAAAGGCACAATTAAAATAGTCATAAATGATATTTGACATAACTTGTGGAGCCTTATCTCAAAAAATATTTTAAAAAGTGTATTTAACGCAAAAAAAATCAAGTATTTTATTTATTATTTTTTATTAAAGCTACTTGTGCCGGAAACATTGTCAATCCTGTACTACCTGGAGTTTGTTCATGACAATTATGACAAAATATTACTATTTATTTAATTTTGTTACCTTTTCCCCTAAAAGAGATTTCCGCCCCAATGATACAATTATTTCCCTTTCCCCATACCTTCAAGCTTTATACGTCATTGTTGACGTTATACGTTAATCAATTTTCGCAAATAAACAATCAATCAAACAAATTATTGACAAAAATAGTATAATAAATCATACGTTTTATATAGCTTGGAAGTACAATGACATGAACAAAGTTCAACTGGTCAGCTTGTAAAATTTCATAGAAAAAATCCCATTAGCGAGAACGAGAACAAGACGATTTAAGCTTAAATATTTTTGACATTTACTACACTCGCCGACACAAAATTCCGCCACCTTGAAATTTTGGTCAAGTTTGATATTTTCTAACTTTTTTATGCTATTTTCATGATTTTGTTTTCAGTTTGTAGATCTATTTATTGTGTTTTTCCTTAATTATTTTATAAAGTAACATTTTTCGATTAGGTTATATTATACAGAAGTAAATCTAACTGTTATTTTTTGTCGTAATTTCAAAACACCCTGTAGGAAAATTGAGGTGGATAATTTTATTTACATACTGTTTCTTGTAATCGTTGATGTATTCTAAACACTATGGTTTTTGATTCATTCCATTATCTCATTTCTGCTGCGAGCTGCAGCAGCTTATATGAAAAAGTATATCATAAAGTCAATTAACAAAAGCAAGTATATTTCCTCCTCTCGCAGCAATGACAGCTTGCAGTCTTCGTGGCATGGAATGATTAAGGTTACTTATCCTCTCTTGAGGGATAGCCTGATATTTTTCGGTCAGCGCCAGTCGTAAGTCTTGCAAGGTTTGTGGTTACACAGGTCCACGACGAACGGCCCTGCTCACTACATGTGCAACGTGAGGTCTAGCAATATCATGCATTGATGTAAATTGGTTCCCAATGAAAGGAGCAATTGAAACAACAACTTCTTGGAGGATTTCCTCAATGTAACGGTGGGCAACAAATACAAGATTGGTCCGTGCTTCGGTAGAAATACCCGCCCAAATCATGAATGATCTTCGATCTCTTACAGAACTAACAGTGACAAAGTGATCATCAAATGCAGCGGTCATTCTCCTTCTGCCAGAGCCTTGCCGCCTAGTAAAAATTTACGTCTGTAAATACGTATTCCAGGCATCTCGAACTGTAGACCGCGCAATTCTCAGAGTACGCGAGACATAACTTTTGCTACTGCCATCCTTTATCAAGGCAACAATTCTACCCGCATGTGCTGGAGTTAGTAATTATATTGACATACAACAAATTATAATATTCTCACTGTCAAACATTCTGTCACACTAATCGCGTACTTAGCCAATGTCGATCATTTTTAACCGAAAGCTTGACATGCATTTTCTAAAAATATCACGTATCATTTAAAATTTTGCAGCTCGCAGCAGAAATGAGATAATGGAATGAATCAAAAACCATAATGTTTAGAATACATCAAAGATTACAAGAAACAGTATGTAAATAAAATTACAAAAAACAACAGTTTGATTTGCTCCTGTTATAAAATAATTAAGGAGAAACACAGTAAATGGATCTGCAAGCTGATAATAAAATCATGAAAATCGCATAAAAAATAAAAAAGTTATAAAATATCAAACTTGACCAAAATTTCAGGGTGGCGGAATTTTGTATCGGGGAGTGTAGATAATTCGATAAAATAGGAGGAATTAATTCTTTAATTCAAATGTTCATCAGAGTATAAATCATTTTTAGTGATGCTGCCTAATCCACTTTTTGAAAATGCCGGATAAAGGCAAAAAACGACAACATTTATGGCCTGAACCGAATACTGTATTTACAACAAAACGTATCATTTGGCTGGTGGAAAAACAATGAAGAAAAGTTTCCACTTTTATCAAAAAAAGGATTATTGATTATTATTTTGTTATATTTATTTTGTTATTCTATTACAAATATTATCACGGGAAATTGATTTTTTTATAGGTTGTCCATTTCTTTTATTATTATGAGTTACTTTGTTATTGTTCACACGATATTTGCCACTGATATTTGAAAAAAAAATTGACCCCTTTCAGATCCGAGTAATGGCCGGTGGAGGGGTTGGACGGGGTCGGACGCGATATCCAACACCACAAACGTGCTCAGCATCCTCAAAAACGGGGGGAAATATATATTTGCCACTGATACTTGAAAAAAAAATTGACCCCTTTCAGGGCCGAGTATTGGCCGGTGGAGGGGTTGGAAGGGGTCGGACGCGATATCCAACACCACCACCGTTCTCGAAAACGGGGGGAAAGTGTGTTTCTCTGCAGGGAAACCTCTTGAAGCGCGTTTATCCCCTCTGGTGGGTGGTTTTTGGCCGTTGAAAATGTGTAGATTTTTCGGGGTTTTTTCCGACTCACAGGCGCCACTATACTAGATCCTTTATAACACCTCATTTCATAACAGAGTGCAAATGCAAAATGAATTTAATTTTTGTATACGAAAACTGTACGTTAAACGACAAAAAAATCAAGACGCTACATTTGGTCAGCAAGGAATGAGAATTTCAAAAATAATTTTTATTTAAAAAAAAATAAGTGGCGTAGCATTCTTTTCGTCAAAAATACCGAGGGCAATACCCTCATGAACGCCACTGGTCGGAATAAAAAAGATATGTTATACATCATAAAATGTCTCTTGATGAATAGAAAGTGGGTACTAGATTGCAAAAAAATGTCGAGAGCAGTATTACAGATATTAATAAAAAAGTAGATTTTCAAAATCGCCCTGTAGATTAAAAACTAAGAGGGCCATGACAAATTTGACATCAGAATCTTTCATTTCGTTCAAAAAATGGGATACTGAAGTGATAATAGCAACATTCCATCTTTGATAATAACTCTAATACCACCAGTGGCAGCTCGTGACCTATAATAGAGGAGGTTCACTACTAGCGTGAAATTATTAAAATACAAAGACCAGTTTTCTTAGGCATTCTAAACGTAGAAAGAGAAAAAAATAATAAGAAAAAGGCAGGTAGTAAGTCAGGTAAAACATATTTTTATTTATTTTTTAATTTTTGACATAAGAAAAACTTTTAGAAAATCAAGAAGGTTTTTTAGTGTGTACAGTGTTTAAATTAAAAGTTCATTCTTCTGATCTTATTTGCAGAAAATGTATCAATAACCAGGGCCGTTCCTGGCGAGCGTGCAGGGCGTGTATGCACGCAGGCCCAAAATTTTTAAGGGCGCACAATCGACGGTCATTCAGTATTCTTTATTACAAATTTTTTAAAAAATCATATATTTTATCATTTTAATATGTCTAAAAATGTTACCAAACGTTTGCTCAGTAAGTGAAACTAGGTGGGAAAGTAGAATTAAAGCAATTCGTCCTCTTAGATATCAGTTAGAAGAAATTTGTAATAGCCTAGAATTTTTGACAAAAGATACATCACGAGACATAAAGACAAAACATAGTAGTGCACAATCTTTATTGGATAAAATTAAGACTTTTAAACTTATTTGTTCGATTTTAATCTGGCATGATATTTTAGAAAAAATTAATATAGTAAGTAAAATACTACAAGATCCGAATAGAAACTTAAATGATTGCCATAAAGAAATTGAAAATCTTAATCTTTATTTTAACGAAAAACGTTCAGACAAAAATTTTGATTTGCTCATCAATAAAGCTAAAGAAGAAGCAGCAAAAAACGATGTAGAGCAGGTATTCCCAATAGTACGGCAACGAAAATTTAAGCAACAATTTTCATATGAAAGTAAGGATGAATCTGTAGCAGATCCAAAGCAAAAATTTAAAATCGATTTTTATTTTCTAATTTTAGATACAACCATTCAGACTTTACAAAAGCGGTTCGAGGGTATAAACAAATTTCAAAATTTATTTGGGTTCTTATGTAATTTTGAAAATTTAGAATCTGACTTAATTAAAGAATCATGTTTAAATTTAGATACCGAATTGCAAGTTGAGATTGATAGAGTAATATCTAAAGACATTGACGGCTTAGATTTACATAATGAAATTTTAACATATAAGATTCTTAATCCTAAACGTACTACTGATTCATCCTTTCCCATAGACATTTTAAATTATATAACTAAAAAAAATCTACAGTCTCTTTTTCCAAATTTATTTATAGTCTTACGGATATACCTTACATTACCCATTTCAGTAGCTTCAGGTGAAAGAAGTTTTTCTAAGTTAAAACTAATAAAGAATTATTTAAGGACATCTATCAGGACGCCTATCAGATTTGGCCATTATTTCGATCGAAAATGATATTTCTCAGGCTCTTGATCATAATCAGATGATCAACGAGCTTGCATCCGTGAAAGCCAGACGTGTATTATTTTAGGTATATCGTTCCTTTTTTGTTTTGTTTATTACAAAAATAGTATTTTTTCATTTTTGAAACGTTTAATTTTTTATCATTAAAATATTGCTGTTAGGTACCTACTATATAAGTATTAGGTATAATATTGTTTATGTTTTTGTTGTTTATTTTATTTACGTTAATTTTATTCTCTTTTAATTTTCTTGTGAATATACTTACCAAATATTTTTTGTGATTTTGTTTGTTTTGGTAATTTAATTAATAAAAATTTTTCTAATTATTTTTTTTCAGTTTTCTTACAATTCAAAACATTACGAGTTTTTCCCGAAATATATTTTTAAAAATAGGACAATTTTTTTTTAAACTAGGGCGCACCAAAGAAACCTGCACGTAGGCGCCAAACACCCCAGGAACGGGCCTGTCAATAACAGCATTTTTTACTTCAATATTTTGCTCCAAACTCAAAAGAGAATTTATTTTTTAAATATTTCAACATCAAACTATTCATTTTAACGAAATAGCTTATTTAAATAGTGGTACAAACAAACATACCTTACTGCATCATTACGTTTATAATAGATTTTGTTACGGAAGACGATGATTTATTACTTTATGGTAATTATCGATGTATTTATAAATATAACAGTTGACTTATAAAAAATAAAAAAAGGTAAATCACTCAATCACCCCTTACCAGACAAATTTAGAAAAAAAAACAGGTAATTTACTTTATGCTGAGTACAATATTTATAAGTATGGCTGATCTTAAATAATTTATTACGAAGCACCTTAATTTATTACGAAGCACCTTAAGGAGGCAAATGGGTTAAATGTTTTTAAAAGAAGATTGTTTCTTTATTTGAAGGATATGTAGAGTAGAGTAGGATTTATCATTTTTGTAACTGACATATAAACACTGTTTTGTAACTTGTATTTTTTAGTAATAACTAGCCAAGTGCTAAATAAAGATTATTATTATTATTATTATTATATTACGAAATTTCAATTGAATTTCATTCAAAAAAAAAAAGTACCTGCTGACAACTCTGTGCACCATGTGCGAAGGTGTGTCTATTCAAAATCGCGATATGCCCGATATCCCCCGCCGCCTGATAGTAAAGGGAAACTGCATTACGTCCCGTCTACATGAGCGCATATGCGACCAATCCTCGTCATCAATCTAACCACAGGCGCGCGGATCATGCCCTGATCCGTGACCTATGATAGAGGGGGTTCACAAGTATGGTTAAATTATTTTTAAAATTTTATTTTTGTGCTTTTAGGCGTTTTAAATGCAGAAAGAAAAGAAGTAATAAGAAAATGCGTTAGGTAAAACATATTTTTATTTATTTTTTAAGTTTACACAAGGAAATACGACTTGGAAAATAAGAAAGATTTTCTTAGTAAAGTCCGTTCTTCGGTTCTTAATTGTAGAAAATTGATCAATAACAGCCTCATTAAAGTTTGGAATATCCTCTATAATTTTTTTTTCATATATATAATTTTTAAACTTTATAATCTTTCGATTTACCCTTTGTGGTCTGCGTTAAATTAATCTCGGATTTAGGTCTCCCCGCATTCTTCACTTAAATTTTTTGCTCCAATCTCAAAGAGCTAAAGTTGTGCACCTTTCCCATGTTAAATCGCCATAGCCCCGCTATCCCCCGCTGTCTCCCGCCACCTGTTACTACAGAGAAACTGCATTATGCCCCGCCTACTTAATCGCACATGCGAACAAGTCTAGTCATAATCGTCATTAACCTCGACCGAGGCACGGTTGCCGGATCGAGAGCCTATAATAACAGTTTGGTTGACGGTACGATAAAATATTAGCGAGGGTCGGACTTTATACCATAATTGACGGTACGATAAAATATTAAGAATATTTGGACTTTATACGAAAAATAATATGAAATGAAAATAATTAAATTAGAATTTAATTAATGACTATTTTATTATTTTTGGGGGTGCAGGTGCTCATGTTGTGCTCCTATGGATGAACCGCCACTGAATACCATCAGGCAGTGTCGAAAATGGGATATCCTATACGCACATAAATTGGTAGCACCCTGTATATTGAGAATGAAAACATAAATTTAAAAAACACTTACCTAGCACCTCCATAACTTCGTCAATGATACCCTTCTTATCCGACTGTGATATACCCTTGCCTATTTTGAGATTCGCAGAAACTGTCATGGCTTCCTTAACTGTGAGATGAGGTGATAAGCAATCGTCTTGCATTATGTAGCAGGACAATTTTCGAAAACGGCGCAGGCTTCGATCTTTGCCATTTATTTGGACCGAACCTTCCAAATTCGATGTTCTGAAAAAATGTATATTAATATTTTCTGTCATATGTATTTATGCTTCATTCATTTACCAGGTTGACATTAATCATTTGTTTATAGTATTTGCAGAATTATACCGTCGATCTTTTGACTGCAATAAAACCTCATTATCCCTTCGACCATAAAATAAATAAGGAAATCCCAAATTTTAAAACCTTTTCCAGCAGAGCCGGACCAGGTATACAAATTCAATTTATACCTATGCCTGATGCATATATAAATACAAAGTGATTTTTAATAATTTTAATCTTTAGTGGTTTTCCGGCGAGTAATTTTTAGTTAGGCTTATTAGTAGTAGAATGTGGCGTCCTGGGAATTGTGCTGATAGGGGGGCATCTTCAAGTGTAATTTTTAAAAGAAAGCATTTATCTACCGATGCCAAACTAATAATTAAAAATGTGTATCAATCGTTGTTGAGTAGAAATTTTAATTCGATGGATGCTTTAGCAGAGACGTCTACTTTGACAAAAACTCCTTTATCTTCGGTAAGAGACATAGTACTTAATCCTGTTAATCCTAGAAAAAATCGCAGTGATTCTGGCACATTTAGAAGCATTGACGAAAATGACATGAATTTATTAAGAAGAAAGATTTACCAAATGTATGAGGCACAATCTGTACCCACTTTGATTTCCCTCAAAGAGCGGCTGATTAAAGACGAAACAAATATCTCTTGTAGCCTTTCAAGCCTTAGGACAATATTGCGTAAAATGGGTTTTAAATACCGAAGCATTGATAAAAGACAAACATTAATGGAATCTCAACGTTTACGGAAATGGAGATTTAAATATTTAACAGCTGTTAAACAATTTAGAGAAGAAAATCGTCCAATTATTTGCATTGACGAAACATGGTTCGATACCCATGACACTCCAAGAAAAGGTTGGAATGATTCTTCCAAAAAATGTCAAACCAAGGCACCATCAAATAGAGGCAAAAGAATCACAATATTACATGCTGGTTCAGAGAACGGGTTTGTTCCAAATTGTTTGTTGCTTTCAGCTAAAAACATAGCAGATTCTTCTTTAGATCTCCCAGCCAGAGTTTTACGATACTGAGGTACTTGTTCTCTTTCGTAGAAAATTGTAATTAGTAAATAATATTAACCTGGAATCATATCATTTAGTTGCGTATTTTTTCCCAGTTTACATAGTATTCTCTGTAGTCTGCAACATGGATCTTAATATTATTTTGAGTGAAAAGGGAAAGCACATAGTAGCTATAGATAACTATAAGAATAGTTTTCAAAAAATTTTAAAAATTGGTGAAAAGCGGTGGACGTGTATAAATAAAAAGTGTAGATCTTATTTGCTTAGTATGGGTGAAGTGGACATTGTAACTGTTACAAAGCATGTAAAGAAGCATTGTCATAATGCAAATGTAGAACAGTTGAGCCGCCAAACTGTAAGCACTTCTTGCAAAAGAAAGGCTATTGATGATTTATCGGAGAAACCTGCAAAAATTATTCGCCGGGAGCTTCAAGACAATCTGCCTCGTTGACAACTAGTGTTTAACGAACTTTCGACGTTCTGCCGAAGATCAACGACTACGAATACATGCGAATCTTTCCATAGACACCTTAACGATTCGTTTTACAAGTCTCATCCAAATATTTTTGTTTTTATTAATAAACTTAAAGAGTTACAAATCGAAACCTATGTAAAATTACAAGGTGCACATTTGAATGCTAAAATTACCAATAGTAAAGTTAAAAACCGTCAAAAATGTATTACAAAAATGATTGAATCATATACGAAAAGCGAAATAAGTCGTTTGCATTTTATTAAATGTATCTCATTTCACTGTGGCGTTTAATTGGTAGGTAAAGAGTGTTCAAGAAAAATGGATATAACTTAATGACTGCCGTAAAAGTACCTGGGTCGTCCTATTATTTATGACCGTTTGTTATTATTATGTGGAAAGGACCGGATTGTAATAATTATAATTAAATATAGGCACATCAGGTAGGTTAGGTTGCTTAATTTATATTTAAATATCTTTTTGTGGTAAAATTTGTTAGTTTTTGAGGAATGGTTCAAGAATTGTATTTTACCAAACATTCCTCAGAATAGCGTGATATTACTATCATATAATGGATAATGCGAGCTATCACAGTCGCCAATTGCATAAAGCTTCAAGCTCAATAATACAAAATTGGAGATTCAGAACTACATGGCGGCGAATGATATATATTTTAAAAAAAGATATAAAAAAAGTGATCTTTTAAAAGGTTTATGACATTTTGAATAAAAAAAGTATATGTTTGTGACACATTGGCAGAAGAAATTGGACATACAGTGCTAGGGCTCACACCCTATTATTGCATTTTTAACCCCATAGAGCATATGTGGGTGGCACCAGTTAAAATCACTGGTTAGGTCTGAAAATATTTCTCCGACATGCTTTAATGATATTCCCCCAGGTAGTTGGAAAAATTCAGTCCGTGACGTAATAACTGTAGAAAATTCGTATATTAGTCTGGATCGTATAATTAATCCAATTATAATTAATGTTGATGAGGATAGCGATAGCGAAACAGAACTATCTATAGAATTACATTATAAATGTAAATAAATATGACTAGCAATATTTTAAAAAAAATGTTATTGCATTTGATTACATTAATATAATCATATCATTACTTGTTTTCCTTAGTCCGTCCCTACATACTTCACTTGTTTATTGCCAAGCTCTTGTCTACACAATGAGACCGACCCAGGAAATCATTAAGTCGTATCCAATTTTCATGTACTGTATACAATATGTACTTAAGTAAATAATTTTATTTAATTAAATAATACAAAAATTATTCAATATTACAGTTTTATTTCACTGGTCCCATCTTAAAACATATTGCCCGGGACAGAATTTACCTATGGAGTTTCAGGTAGAACCAAAATTCGGGACCGAATTTAACCGTTATTTTTACCCCGTTTTCCTTGGGAGGGAATGTTCCTATTCTCAATTTTCTAATGAAACTCTTTTACCATTTAATATTATTTTTTATTGCAGTATTTATTCCCTTCTTATCGATCACATAATATTATTATTACGTTAACAATTTTCTAATCTATAATGGAAGAATTGAACTGAAATTTTCCTGTGAAATATACCACATGGCTGCTAAGTAAGCCAATTTGCGTTACATAACATTTCAACGAGAAAAATAATAGGATTGTTTAACAAATATTTGGTAATAGCTTTTATTTTTAGGTATTAGTGTACAGGGTGTCCTTTTTTGGTAGTTCTACGGGATATCTCCGTTATTCATAAAGATAGAAGGATGCAGTTTCCGCAGCAATACGCTACTTTTTTGTGAAATAAAATTAGAATTTTTTTAGTTTTACATTTTGGAACACACTCATATTTCGGTTTAACTTATCAAAATGAAACAACATGTTGTTATTGTAGGTTTTTACGTAGAATCCAGTGACGTACTGAGATTTTTCTACGTTCAATAGTTTTCAAGAAAAAAAATTTGATCCTTTCTAAATGGGTCATATTTTTTAATAATGTAATTCAGTTTTTAACAAGCTTATCAAAAATATATAATACTTTATTATTAGTCTTAATGTTATGCCTGAAATTTATATTTTTTTTAGCAGGCCATGACGGATATTAAAAAAAAACAATTACTGATGCGATTAAATATAATATTAATTTATTATTAAATAATATAAGAAACAACAATTGAACGTTTATGAAACTTCAATTCTCATAAATATTTCTCAAATTATTCTCCATTAAACCTTAGACATGTTTCACACATAGTTATTATTTATTATTATAATGGGATTTGTTTCAATTGAAGCAAAATCACATTTATTTCATCAGTCAAATTATTTTATCCGACTGTCGTCTTTCCAGATATCTACAAGTAATTCAGGAAATCTTATAAATTTCGTAGAATTACATACCACAAAAAGACTTATATTAACCGTTGAAATACACTTGCTCTATCTGCAATTTCGCTACACTGTATATAGCAAATAAGGATGTCATATTTTAGTTTACATGGCTGTAATATTAGGACAAACTGATTGTTTTTATTAATTAGAAAATATAATAAATATAAAATTATAGAACCTGAATATTCTGACAGACACAGAAGAATTTTTCATTATGACACAACTGACAGTGTTCTTTTGTTTTTTTTGTAAATATCCTATTATGGCCTACTCAAAAATATTGAATATTTTTTTAAAAATGTAAACTCCAACAGCTTGTTAAAATCTGAATTACATTATTAAAATATATAGGGTGACCCATTTACAAAAAAGCAAGTGTGTGTTTTTTTCTTGAAAACTATTGAACGTAGAAAAAAAATTAAGTACGTCACTGGATTCTACGTAAAAACTACAAGGCGAACATTTTATTTCTTTTTGATAAATAATTACAAGGTAACAAAAATATCGGGTATTCCAAAATGTAAAATTCTCAAAAACATGTCTTCTATCAAAAATGAGGAGGCCAAGAAAAATTCTATTTGGGGCATCTCCTGTTTCACAAAAAAGTAGCACCGTGCTACGAAACTCGCATCCTTCTATCTTTTCCAATAACGGAGGTAACCCGAAAACTGGACACCCTGTACATACAGCAGTTGTCAAAATAAAGTTTTATTTTCCATCCATTTAAAAAAAAAATATTCGCATATGCTTAGTTAATAAGCTTAACACTTTATATTGAACAAACTGCAATTATTCAGATCCGTGCAATTAGATTATGATTTAAAATTCATCCCGAACAAGCGAAGAAAAAGTCCAAGACAAAAATGTAAATGAGAACCCGTAAAAATGAGTGAACTTCATTGTTTTGCAAAATATACTTAAAATATTTTTTTATACAGGGTGTCCGCTCATTAATGGTACATGGAAAAACCACAGACTCCTTACGTAAAGATATTAGGATTTAATTATACTTACCTATATCCGATAGTTGATATTAACTGAGATACAGGGAGTTAAAGTTAAAACTTAATTTTTGTTTTTCTCTAATAACCCGTCTAATATGAACAAACCCGAACAAACACGATATTTTCTAGGGTTAAAGTTATTTTAATTAAAGTAATTTTAAGCAAATTTCTCCGAAACGGTAACTCTGGGCGACCTGAACTTAGTATACCTTTTTTACCTAATAAATATGAGAGAAGTATTATTTTTATTAAAAACTTAAATACACTGAAGCACAAAAAATTATGACCTTATGAATGTTCGAAAAATGCCTACATTAAAATTTCACAAAGAAATCAATTTCTCGTCCTAAAGAAACCAAAATTGCCAAATTTTGTAAAAAAAACGTTAGTTTCCCTCAAAGTTATTAGAGAAAATCAAAAATGAAGTTTAAACTTTAACACCATGTATCTCAGTTAATATCAACTTTCGGATATTGGTAACTACACGAGTTGATATAACCCAAATATGAGTTATCCTAGACCGAAGCGTGTTGCTAATAGGGGACAGCCCAGACCTCTGAATTACGGGAACCAAATCGAAGAAATTGCACCAACTCACTATTCATAAGTTATGATAGCACAGAAGATGGGTTATTTTATGCGTTGGAATAGCTTACGCCCCACCGTCTTAAATTATTGATGGGCTACCGTAGCTACCCGCATGTGAATTGTGATGCGTTACTAGTCGAACTAGATTAATTCATGATTCGAGCTATCAAAGCTTGGCATTTAAGTTTAGTAGCTTACGATGGTGGCTGGAATAACTGACTCTTTGGGCTACCAAACTCCAAATTTTGCACTACCAGTACCTAAATTGTGGACTATCAAAACTCAAAATATTTCTTTGATATAACGCCTGCATATTGTGGACTTCAATTGCCTTTTGTTTTTTCAAGATATGACATTTTTGTTGTATATTTAAAAAACAAATCAAATGAATTATAGACAGGAGAGCATACTACGGCTAAGAAACCATGCGGACGAAGTGATGACGATTGCTTATAAATAATAAGGCTCCATTCCAATAATAATAATTTGTAGGTATGCATCTCCCTCCTGTCCCTTCATTTTACGCCAACTGACCAAAATTATACAAATTTTTACCCACAGAGAACAAAGATGAAAAATCCCGCAAACGGCGCAACGGCCAACAGGTGTCTATACGCGCGATCGAAGGAGAATTGACGAATAACAATGGAAGGAACTGCGCCAAACCTGCACGAGCACGAATTCGGAACTTTCCGTGACCTTACGATCTTGCGTTTTACCCTCGATATGGGGTTTTGTAGCACGTTTCCTGAATTATTCCAACTCAAAATAATTTACACATGGATATGAGTTAAAATAATGCACGTCCGGGTTAAAACGATACTTTATAATCAATTAGTAAGTTTTCTCAATCCAGAAACTGAGTTCAGGTAACTCATAAAATAGTTACAAGATGAGGAATTGTGGTGATCCCAAATATGTTGAACATGTTGATAAAAAATCTCTTTCTGGGTTGAGGCGAACCAAAAGAACCTGAATTACTGTAGCGTTTTTAAATAATTTGTGATAATTCATAGGCTCAGTTAGAACAATATAGAGAGGTGGGTTTAGGTAGCTCCAATTTTGTAACCCACGACATTGGTAAATGCATTTTTGTCAGTGTATAATTAAATCCTAATATTTTTATGTAAGGAGTCTGTGGTTTTTGCATGTACCATTAATTAGCGAACACCCTGTGTACAATGTGTTCGGATGATGCATCAGGATACTTGAAGAGGTAATTCTGCATGTTTAAATAAAGGTAGTAGGTTAAGCTTCGTACTGCGTTGTCGTGGTTAGTTCCAAAATGCAACCAGTACACAAAATGTACTGAACTGGGGGCATTTAAAACTACAACTGTTCAGTACAGACTTTCCCAATAATTTCAATTAATAAAGATCTCGTTGTAGAATTAACAAACAATGGACGTTTTTACGATGAAATTATTGATTATTTTGCACTACAACCATTAGAATATATGTGTAATTAATGTTCCTTAAAATAAATATGGAGTTAATTTTTGGTTCGTTCCTCGCGGTTTCTATTTGTGTATATTGTAGTAAAACCGGGATCGTTTTAAAAGTCCTGAAAAAAATCGACAGAAAATCAGGATGTCTTTGGAAGACTCTCCTCGAAAAACAAAATTACTTTTATTCTTCTCAGTATAGCAAATTTGCTTATAATTACACGATTTCCGTGTATTTTCATTACTTTGGGTGTAATTTGTGTGTTGTCCAACGTCTGTGTAATTGTGTAATATCACAAACTCAGATTCCCGATAATACGTTCAGTTTTGATGACTTTTCTTACAAATCAGAGCCCACGTATATTACTCTCAGTTTTGGTAATTTTCTTTTCCAAACCGGGGCTCACATACCTGTAAATTGCGTGTAAAACGTGCGTATTTTTGTAAATTGTGTGTGAAAATGTACAAAAACGTGTAATTTGTTCGGCTAATTGTGTAATTTTACAAATTCAGATTGGCAACAGTGATTCTTCTGTTGTGACTTAAGGTAAAAATGTTGCGCTTTTTAAATTATAAGTCAAAATTTCTATCAAGTTATTTTATAAAAGATTTTAGTAAATTTTACAAAAGTTTTTTCAAATTTTGCAAAAGATTTTGGTAAATTTTACAAAAACTTTTCATATACATAAATGGTTTAATCAATATTTTTGTAATTATTACTAAAAATTTTGGTTAGAATTTTGCTATAGTTTAATGGCATTTCTTAATAAAAGTTATCCCAGACACATATAGAGCCATACACTATGGTTAGCCTTATTATAGTGAATTTAACTCTAAGTTTTTCATTCCGTATACACCTTTGGAAATTCAAATGAGAAATTAAATTTAAAATTCTCGTGCACTTCGTCCAATTGGCAGACAATCCAGCACAGTTTAATAAGTAAAACTTACTTGTATCCAGCTAAAATATTCATCAGCGTACTCTTCCCGGCCCCCGAGGGGCCCATTATGCCTGTGAGTTCGCCAGACTTAAATTTCCCATTGACCCCTTTTAGAATTGTCTTGTATCCTCTTCGTCTTCCCTCTGATACCGAGTATTTCAGATCTAAAAAAAAATTACATCATTATTAAGACGCAAAAAATTTAAAATTTAATTTAAAAAAATAATCATCGTATATATAAGAACATTAATAGGTAGAAATTAATTATCCATGATATAAGAAAAGAAAAAAATGACAGGATAGTATTTGCAACACGGACCGCAAGCGATTGTCGTTAATCATTCGAGTACATATGTTTATAGTGACTAAATACTATACTTTTTCTACGACGATTTCCTCAAAAAAACATAAATAAATATAATGCCGACCTCCCATTCGTCTGTACAGGGTGTCCATTTTTCTGTAGTTTTTCGGGGTATCTCCGTTATTAGTAAAGATAGAAGGATGCGGTTTTCGCAACACTGTGCTATTTTTTTGTCAACCAGAAGATGCCGTAATGAGAATTTTGGGACCCCCCCCCCCATATCTCGGTTACCCCGTAACGTATCAAAAAGAAATAAAATGTTCTCTTTGTAGTTTTTTACGTAGAATCCAGTGACGTACTCAGATTTTTTCTACAATCAATAGTTTTCAAGAAAAATAAACAAATTTGCTTTTTTTAAATGGATCACCCTATATATTATTAAATAATATAATTTAGTTTGTAACAAGCTTCCCAAAAATATACAACACTTTATTTTTAGTCTTAGTATTAGGCCCGAAATATACGTTTTTCAAAAATATACCTTTCTTTTAGTAGGCCATGACGGATATTAAAAAAAAATATTCATTAAATATTAGACACAAAAATTGAAAATTTATTGAACTCCCTCATAAATATTGCTCAAATTGTTCGCCATTATGCCTTAGACATGTTTCACACATGGTTCTTATTCGCCTTAATGAATTAAAAATAATAAACGGCAGCGCTTGTAACTCCCTAAAAGCTCTGTCAATGGCAATTCTTAAATCTGCCATTATTTGGTACTGAATGGAATAAATTTTATTTTGAAGATATCAACATAGGAAGAAATCTAAAACCGACAAGTCGGTCGGGAGCGTTTTCCAGAATTTCCAAATATTTATTTGCATTAAGGCCTCCTTCAAATATTTAGCTATTCAGTATAAAGCATGAAACGCTAACGCCAAATCTGCCTTGCCGTTCGATTGGAAATTTTACATGCTGATTTTCCTGTGACCAAAACCTCGTATTCTGTCGATTAAACATGCCAGCACTGGTAAAATGAGCCACATCAGACTATATAACGGTTTCTTCAAAATTGTTTTCCCTGTTCAGATTTTATAAATACCAATTGCAAAACTCTATACGGCGCTGTGCATCACCAGGATGTAAGTTTTGTACACGGTGGAATTTATATGGCTTAAAATTGTGTTTTTTTAGGATTGTTTGCACTCTTGATTTAATTATTCCGACCGAACCTTCAGCTTTTCTGCAAGAACTACTTGAATTTGTTTCAATTGAAGCTAACACATTTATTTCATCAGTCGCGCGATTATTGTTGCGGTAGATTTTAGGTCGAGGTTTAGAAAATGAACAGTTTTCAATTAAATTTGATTTTATTCTTGAAAAAATTCGTTTATCCGGTTGTCGTCTTTCGGTATATCTACAAGTAATTTAAGAAAATTTATAAATTTCATAGAATTACTACATAAGGGCTTATATCTACCTATTCAAATACACTTCTAATGCCCCATCTGCGTTTTCTTTACACTGGATATAACAAACGAGCATGTCGTACTTCTCAAAGTTTACATGCTCTGTCATAATTAGGACAAACTGATTTTTCACTATTAATTAGAAAGAAAAAAAATTAAGAAAAACAACTTAGAGAACCTTTGAAAAACGTATATGTCGGGCCTAATACTAAGACTAAAAATAAAGTGTTATATATTTTCGAGAAGCTTGTTACAAACTAAATTATATTATTAAAAAATAAATAGGGTGGCCCATTTAAAAAAAGCAAATTTGTTTATTTTCCTTGAAAACTATTGAATTTAGAAAAAATCTGAATACGTCACTGGATTATACATAAGAACTACAAAAAGAACATTTTATTTCTTTTTGATACGTTACGGGATAACCGAGATATGGGGGGTGTCCCAAAATGCACAATTCTCAAAAACATCCCGTATATCAAAAACAAGGCGGCCTAGAAAACTTCTAATTCTGTTTGACAAAAAAGTGCTGCGAAAACCGCATCCGTCTATCTTTACTAATAACGGAGATACCCCGTAAAACTACCCAAAAATGGACACCCTGTACATGATGGTAGCTCACGCCAGACGTTTACTACGCCACCAAAACAGAAGAATATTTAATGTATAACAGAATAACCAATAATTTATAACGAACATATTACCGTAAAACCCCAATTTCAGTTAAAATCCGATCTTCCTAGGAAAAATTAGTTTTAACTATCCTCCTTAGTGATTTCTAGATTTGACTAGTTAAAGCTCAAATTTTAGTTAAAACTAAAAATTTCATACTCGTTTAATTAAAAACGGGCTTTACTAGTTAAAACTAATTTTAACTAAGGTAAAACTGTCTTACACTGAGAAAAGCTCTAGCCAAGAAATCGGTTTGTTATGTGGTAATATGAACTGATAAAATTATAACCAATCTATGATATCTTTTCAATCGGTGGTAAGTAGCTTTGCAATCATAAGAATCTTCCTTTGCTGTAACTGAAAGATAATACTTAAGATATAAAGAGTTTACTACTACAGCAGTGATAAACCCAGGGTTTGTACGGATTTTACCGGGTTAGTAAAAATTAATTTTGACTAAATATGTTTAGCCAATACTAGAATTAATGGAGAATGTTTGCTAATTCTAGTTTTAACTAGCTAAATCTAGAATTAACTAAAATGTCCAGTTTCAGAAAAAAATCTTCATATGAACATAGGTTCTAAACGTCTTAACTTTTGAGATACAGGGTGTAAAGATTTTCATGTTATTTTAATAATTTGTCAAGGTTAATAATTTAAATATGTGACAACTAGATTAGGTAGACAACTGTCAAGATTGTTTATGTTTACACTACAAAATCTGCTTCTTACCTACTGGATCATTTTTAATATTTGTTAATACCTAATTTTAAAATATCTAGAGCAGTGTTACAGATATTAATAAAAAAGGAGATTTTTTGAAAATGTAACACCCTGTATCTCAAAATTTAAGACGTTTAAGTTATATTCATATGAAGTTTTTTTTCTGAAAATGGACCCAAGAATAACCCCCTTTTAGCATGTAATTAAGAAACACCCTGTATAAGTTAAAAGTTAATTTAGCAATTGCTTTTATAAGCTATAGTCGACTTCCATCTTATCTAGGCCCACCATATTTATAGTTTTTTCTTGCTCAAGTTAAGGGTAAAATAACATTATAAAGAAGTTCGTAATATAAACGCGATAAACCTATTGGTCATTTATGAATCGGAGAGAGAAGCACATAGTTTTCAGTGATTATTAAAATGTTTACAACATACTATACCTGTATTACCTAATGCCTTTGATTAAAGAACAACATTATTCAAAGCCTAATGCGATGAAATTTGATGATAGGCTGACAGCTGACACATTTCTTTGTCTGTCCCATTAACGAGACGATTTAATCAGGCAAATCTAATCGGGTGATTAAGTCGGCGAGCTAAATTCGACTGCCCAAAATTGACGAGAGTTTTGGTACGTGGCGAGCCTAGTTGACAGGCCAAATCCGAACGGATCAAATCGGTCCAACTTATATGTTGGTGTATGGGGGGCTATTGATTCATCGACCATACCGCGCCAAGTTCAATGGAAGTTGACTATAGCTATGTTTCTTATGTAATTGAAAATTGCCCGTGAGCAGTGAATCATTAATCACTGGTAATAACTACCAGTGAATAACGATTATTGTAATTATTTTAATATTATTTGAAAATGTTCCCTTTCCTATGACTTTTAGGAAATGTATTTATTAGAGGCTGCGGTGGTGCGGCGGCACATGGGATTTCCTATGTAAGTGAGGTCAAATATTCGCTCCCGTATTAATTCTAAAGAAAACTTTTATTAAGACTTTTTAAGGAGAATAATGAGAATAAAAAGTCCACCAAAATTAAACTTTTTTCCACATACCGTTTTTAAGATGTTAAGAAAATTCTGTCTTCAAACTAGCTTAAATCTGGAGTACGATTCTATTCAATTTTAATTCAGGTTAAAATGAAAATACCAGTAATCATCTTTATAATAAGGTTTGCGCTTGTCAATATTTGATAGCGTTTTTAGTTTTTCTCAAATAATTTTCCCGTTGAATATTTCTAATCGCCATGAGCTATTCGGCTGAGGAAAAAGGTACACTGATTAAATGGTATTACAGCAGAAATAGTTATCAAGTGGTATCCGACTTATTTTCAATAGATTTTCCTAACCGCCCCATTCCAGGCAGATCAACAATAAGACAACTAATTGAAAAATTTGAATCTAAAGGTATCGTGCTAAATAAAAACTCAATTTCAGCGGTGTGCGATAGAATACCCGATTAGTCAATAGTTTAGGATATTGTTTGGCGGCTAACTGAGGGTTGTTTGAGCATCTTCTTAACATTAATCAAAATAATTCCTACCATTGTAAATAAAAAAAAACTCGTTCATTTCGTTATTTGTGCGCCAAAATAAATGTCCTGCTTCGAAACAAACGTGTTTGTTAAAAAACGTATGTGAAATTATAATTATTCCAAGTACTTAAACAGTAACTCGTTTTCTCTAAGATGCTTAAAACTACAAGGTGACTTCAGAGTTCAGCTACTTTTTATCGACAAGTTCGTTCTAAAGGTATTGATATATTAAATAATATTGTAAGTAATTCCCGGAGTAATTCAGAAATCAGATCAGATTATCAACATACGTTTTTTTAGGAGCTAGATTAGATTATATTATACTGGAGCTGGTCGTCCGACCTTGTCCACCGCGACCTTTTCAGATCTATTGTGGAGACTCCGTTTGATTAGAGTGTCTTGTCTAGCCCTGCCTTTTTTATTAGACTCATTAGTTTTGACAGTGGCTCCTGCATATAGTTGAATGCATTTGGCTTTTCTTCGCCTAAACATAGGAATCTTCGTCTTGTCAGGCCTTCACATTGGCATAAGACATGGACTGGCGTTTCCTCTTCTTCTTCACAGAATTTGCATAGGGTTGCTTCTTCTGTTCGGTTAATGATGTTCATGTGCCTTCTTAGTCGGCACTGTCCTGTAAGTAGACCTATTATGATTCTTACTGTTGGCCTTTTTTGGCTTAGTAGATCTGCTGTGAATTTGGCTAATGGTCCTTTAATGAACTGTTTAGCCTGTCTCATTCCTGGTTGATTAGTCCACCATGAATTGGATTGGTCTTCCAGCCATTGTTTAATGGCTGCATTCTTTAATGCTTTCGCACAGCCCCCAAACGGTTCAGGGCCTATCATGGCCATGTTCGAGCCTTTACGGGCTAATTCGTCGGCCTTCTCATTGCCCTGGTGACCTTCGTGGCCTGGTACCCATGCCAAGGTCACATTATTATGACTACTTAGCTCTGTTAGATCTTTTATGCAGTTCTCCACTAGTCTTGATTTGACTTCTGGGGAGCCGATTGCCTTTAAGGCAGCTTGGCTGTCTGAATATATGGCAATGGATTTGCCTGATATATGTTGATTTATTATTTCTCTTGCACAGTGTTGTATGGCCACTAATTCCGCCTGAAACACTGTTGCGTATTTTCCTAGGCTCACCGAGATGGTTGTTTTGGATTTGGGCCCATAAATACCAGCTCCAACTCCCTCTTCTGTTTTGGAGCCGTCTGTATACCATGAATGTTCGGGTTTGTTCGAGTTTATTTGTTTTTAGGAGCTAAGATGACATAAGTGTCGCTCGCAAGAGGAGTGTGATGATGATAAGGGCGACCAAACAAAACATCGAAAGGGAAATAACCAGTTGACTGAGGCATGCCCCAGAAAGAAACAGGAAAGAAAAACAGTTATAAATATATACATTGTCAAAAATATGTATTAAAAATATAGAAGCTTGTTTAAAATACTTTTTTTTGTATCAGATAAGGGCTATAGGGGTGAAGAATCTATACCCAGAAAAATAGTATCATCTGCAATAAGATTTTTAAACTAGATTAGTTCATTTTGAAGTACGTATAACGACTGAATATCGGATAATTTACTTCACCTCACAAGCCATATACCAACCCGAAAGCATGAATCGCTCTAATATGTATGTCCTAAATGCGTCCTAAACTCATCCTATATAAGTCCTAAATACATCCTACGTAGGTCCCGTTTAGATCAAACCCCCTTCTTATGGTCCTATTATAGTCCCTATGTTATCATGTAGGACGAAAGTGGGACGTTCACAGTACATCCCAATTTGTCTCAATGGAACCTTCCCTGGACCTCCCAGAGATTTGAGAGATTTATAGGGAACGTCCCTAGAACGATTGTTACATCCCTTGCGTACGTCCTTGGAAGATCTTTGGGACTAGTTTGTGTTTATTGGGATCAAGGATATTAGTCTTATTGTAGTCTGTAAAAGTTTAAGTACATTTTTGACCTAAAATAAAAAGGGAAGGGAATATTTGACCAGGCAATTTACACGGGAAATCCTATGTGTCCTGACCGAACGAACCACCCGGTATAGTCCTTTCAATTATTTAAAAGTATACAAAAATTACGATTGTAGGTAATACAGAGTTAGTACTTCTGGATATTATGGAAACTTCAAACATAATTAAACTTTACTACCATAAATCCGTAGTAATAAGCATTAAAACTAATTTTAGATATTGGCACAGAATTAATAGCATTTATTCTGTGATATTGTTAGAACAATGAGACTAAGACATCGGAATTCAACATTTTATACTAAACTGGGCAACAAAAAGATCGATGAGTTTTTTATCCCCATTTTGAAAATTGTAGAGCTCGAAAGAGGGTCAACAACCGACGAATAAAGGTTTGTGATTTTAAACGTGGTTTTTTGCGAATTTAGTGGCGAGGAAAGCTTTTGACCAGGAACGGATTTTCAATATTATACAGGGCGAGAAAGAAAGTGATGTAAAAAACAAGAAGGTTGATTCGTTGGCATTTTGTTAAAATAATTCACGTAAAAGTAAAACATCGTTTTAAAGCTTAGGTAAATATCTCAAAATAAGTTTCAGCATAAATTATCGAATTTACAGTAAAAATAGAACCTTTTTTTGTAATTACAGCCACATTTGTATTCTAAACATTATTCATGGTATATCGGGTGTCCCAAAATATGACCAAATACACCCTAAAGCAGAATATAGTTTAATAAAAAGTCATCGTTACTTAAATTTAATCTTTTATTAAGGTTTAAACTATACGGGGCAAGTCAGAAATAAATTTGGTATCATAAAATGATGTTTTCAAAGTTTGTAAAGAGGCGACAAGTTCTACAGCGTGCCCAAGATAAGGAGGACCTCTATGGGGATCTCGTTAATGGTAACAGATAAAACTTCGATTAAATGATGAAAAAGTATCGCAATCAAAATGCGAACAATATTCCGCACAAAAAGTTTTGGTAAGATTTTTAAGTTTTGAGTTATTTAAAAAAAAACTGAAATTTGGAATTTCTAATTTAATTCTTATTTTACGTTAATATTAAAGTTAAAGCAAAACTGACAAAATATTCTCACAGCAATTTTTAGTGAACTCGAAGAACACATAACAATGTTCGTTTCGTTTTCAAGCAATCATCAGCAACTCAATTTTTTCTAATATGGCCCTGATTTTTAATACAAAATTTTAAAACCTTTTACGTTTTATAAACGAAAATATGGATGTGCCACAAAATATTTGAGAAAATGCTGAAAAAGCTAAGGAAAACTTATTACCGGCAAAGTTGAAAGTCCCGTATGACAAGGAGTATGCAATTTTTCTACAATGGAAAGTTAGAAACCAAATTATGGTGATTACTGAAACAGTAATGATGCCATACTTTCAGGAATTGGTATGTAACCCTTTTGCTCATTGGTAATAACAATTTTTAATATATTAATATATCAAGATATTGTCAATTAATAGCATTTTTAAAAGTTAAATCAAAGGGATATCTTCCAAAAAAAATCAAACGTTTTTTAAGGTGAACAAGTTTTAACTTTTATCAAAAATGCGCCAAATAATAGCTTCCTGCTGCATAAAGTGGTAATGGGAGTTCTTAGCGGCCTAAGACGGGATGAGATGTTAAAAATGATCATTGATGAAATACAAATTTTGTTCAATATTTTCTTCAATAATAATTATAGTTGTTGCAGAATTATACCGTTGACTCTTACTGCCATAAATAAACTACCTGATTAAACCCTATGTATACGCCTCAACCTCTTCAAAGCTCAATAAATGGGATTAGGGCCGGCTTAAAAATGTATACCACATCACATGATTTATTTTTATAATTTAAAATAAATAGATAGGTATTTTTAGTTTTAGGTACCTATAATAAATGTAAAATAATGATAACAATTAATGATAATTGAAAATAATATAATTTGAAAGGCTACAAGAGATATTTGTTTCGTCTTTAATCAGCCGCTCTTTGAGGGAAATCAAAGTGGGTACAGTCTGTGCCTCATACATTTGGTAAATCTTTCTTCTTAATAAATCCATGTCATTTTCGTCAATGCTTCTAAATGTGCCAGAATCACTCCGATTTTTTCTAGGATTAACAGGTTTAAGTACTATGTCTCTTACCGAAGATAAAGGAGTTTTTGTCAAAGTAGACGTCTCTGCTAAAGCATCCATCGAATTAAAATTTCAACTCAACAACGAACAAACCCATTTTTAATTATTAGTTTGGCATCGGTAGATAAATGCTTTCTTTTAAAAATGACACGTGAAGATGCCCCCCTATCAGCACAATTCCAAGGACGCCACATTCTACCACTAATAAGCCTAACTAAAAATTACTCGCCGGAAAACCACTAAAGATTAAAATTATTAAAAATCACTTAGTATTTATATATGCGTCAGGCATATTTATAAATTGAATTTGAATACCTGGTCCGGCTCTGCTCGAAAAGGTTTTAAAATTTGGGATTTCCTTATTTATTTTATGGTCGAAGGGATAATGAGATTTTATTGCAGTCAAAAGATCAACGGTATAATTCTGCAAATACTATACCAAGCATTATGAAAATCACCGGGCATTATGAACTTTATCGCCCATTTCCTATGATATTATGATGATGTTTATAGCAACCGTTCCTAAGGTATTATAAGTAAATAATTGATAGATGAAAAATAAAATCATTAAAATGGAAATAAAAATATATGTAATATAATTTTAAAACAACTTAAATGTTGTACTTTAATCTATTCTCAGAAAGAAATTTTTTTTTGTTTTGCTACAATATGATTGATATATTTTTCAATAGCAGTACTTTTTTGTATTTTGTAGGTTTACTTAAAAATATATAAATGTAGGAAGGTAACACATAATGTTTAATTTTATTATACAGGGTGTTATGGAAATGACGTATTATATTTAAATGGATGACTCCTGGGGTGTCCTAGAGAAGCGCTACATATTTTTTTTTCAAATCGAACGTTTTAAAAGTGGGATAACACACCCATAAACCCACACGTCACTCCGCGGCACCATATGATATTATCCGGCGGAGCTGTCTGACAAACACATGTTCGTGCAATGTTGCCAAACTGTGTAAAACTGTAAAACTTTTAGTTCCTTTCAAAATTAATTATTTAGCTTACCTTAGGATACAAGGAAAGTAAATCGAGGATACTCTATGCTCATCACATCATGCTCACACTTTATGCTCTATACGTGCCCTGATAATAGTGTGGGACTGCCTATTAGCTATTAAGAAGTAAACTCAAAGTCACAATCTACTCTTCGCTTGCTTAAACCCGAACAAACCCATTAAAACTCCTTCGTCCTCTTCTTTCCAATCTCGGGACATGACCGGCATATCTAAACTAACTAAATTACTTAAAGAAACAGACAGACACCCACAAGTTTCAAATTAGATTCTTGGAAGATAGGCACTTATTATTAGATTACACAAAATCACTATAAACACTACCGTACGCTAGAATAAACGCACATAGGATGTCCAAATTTCAGTGACAATCCGTAAACTATGTTTGCAGAAGCCACATGTCCCTTATCCGGCCTAAAGGAACATTTTCTAAAAGTTCTGGCTATTGGTCTCACTAATTAAATATTCCATCTCGGGTAAAGCCAACCTCATCTGTGAACTATCCTTCGGAATTAATCAAGTACTTCGACTTGACTGTATGTACCACTGTTATAACCCTCTTGTAAAGGGAAGTCTTGTAGTTTCAACTTTTTAACTTTTGTAGTACAGCGGCTAACGTGTTTGGGTTTCTCTCTCCTCTATAACTCGCTGATTAAATATTCCATCTCGGGTAAAGCCAAGCTCATCTATGAATAGTGTAGTTGCACTATCGAAAATCAGGTGAAATAGAGCGAGTTTGCTGTTGAGTTTTAAAATGTAAAGACTTAATTGAACACTTTTTTTATTACATATTGTTTAGGAAAACACATGTTTACGCCCTTTATTAAAACATATCTTTATTACAGAAACTAATATAAACCGTCTTAATACTTTAAGTTGCCGTAGGATGGCGCTACCTTAATTATTAATATGAATATTTATTCTTAACAGTTTCCATTTACCAGACTTCGAGATTTACGTGGCAAAACATTTAAAAATATGAATTTTTTCATGCAGTGGAGAAAAAAAATAATACGGAAAGGAATATTACAAAAGGAAATTAGTCGACATATGAATTTAAACTTATAAAATAGTAAAAACTCTTTGTCGACAAGCTGGATTTCTAGTTATTAGTATTTGTTAGTTTGGAAACACCGATCCGAAATTCACAGATCGATTCACCCGACCCACAGAAGACAGAATACGGAATGTCAGCTGAAACAAATAACGTAAACAAACAAATCGTTGCTGAAATCTTTATTTATTTTGTTAAATTTAATATGTGTGTCGAAAATAAATGTGCCCACAGGTTTTTACGGGTTTGTTCGTTGTGGTAAAAATGATGTCCATGTGTGACTTGTAAAGTTACCTGCGCTGGTATGCTAAAACATTTTTTATACAAATTATGGAACTAGTTTTTAAATAACAAGGGAATATTTTTTTCTAAATGAAGCCAATCAAAAGGTTGACTGAACATTGACTTTTGATATGTGTTTTCTGTGTGATGTGACACAAGTGCATAGAAAAATCTACGCGAGAATTATAAATTTTGTTAAAGGTAAGGGGCCTAAATCAAATTCCTTTTTTTTTTTAAAGAAGTTCCTTTCAATCATAAGAACATTGGTATTCTAAAGAGTTTATCGTCAAGATATGACAACACTGCTCAAAATTAACTGACGTTTTAGAACATCTGTAGTTTGTTTATTTCTTGGTTTGAGACCAGGTCATGTACAAGGCATATTAAATTAAAACGCCATTTTTGAATATTTTTCTTTAATTTGTTTTCATCTCAGGAATTGCCGGTTTAAATATAATACGTCCTTTCCATAACACCCCGTGTTTTTAAATATAAATTTAAATAAATAAATTTTAAGGTCGTTTCGAAACTCGTGCTGCGGTGAATCCGGTTAATACTATTCTGCCGTGTTAATTCAAAGGGGGCGTATATACTGATAATTTAATTCTGAAATACATATCTAGATTATTTAGCTTCCAAATTTCAATTACACCTATATTTGTAGTTACAAACGTATTAATAGGAATTGGTAGCATATACTGCTTTTTAATTTAACAAACATTTAGATGAGCTGATTCATGGCACGTTGCTTGTATGCTATAAGAACTTTTGACGACATTTGTAGTTATGCCCTTCTGAATTAACATGGCAGTATTATCGGCTGATAGTCCGCTTTCTTCTAGCATTATATCATGCGGAATTAAAAATCAAACATTTTATTAATTACAACCCTATTGCAATTCCTTATCCATTAAAAGCTATTTTTAGAAAACTAATTTTAGCAGCTATTCCAATAGAAACTAATTTGAATGAATAAAAATCGAAGGCGGCTTAGAAAACCAATTTATTTATTGAAATAGCTATAGGAATAGTTGATAGAATGATTTTTTTTGTAAATAACTCGTAATGGGTTAGGAAAATGTTTGATTTTTAATGCATGGAATTTCGATTGAAAATATGAAAAATTAAGTGTTTTAAAATTCGAAAAGTTTAACACTAAATTTTGGACGCCAAGTGCAATTCGTGTAAAACTGTTGACATTAAAACAAGTGGTGCAAAACTCTTCTTTTTATTTTTTATTTTTTGAGAGTGATATGGAGGATATTAGTTAGGCGTAGGTAACACTGTGTTGAATGATATGAATAACACTATTGTATTGACACCTGCCTGGGTGTCACAGATGTTGAAACACCGTTGCTAGACAGCAGACAAAAATGATACAATGACACTTTTATGACACACTCCCGGTGAGTGTTGCGACGTATTTCATGATACGATTGTGATTGTATCATGGCGGCGCTTGAGGATACATTGTATCATGACGGTATTTCATAATAATTACAACACAAGTGGCAACGGAAAAAACAATAAAGCTCTTTCCTTATCATGTTAAGGGAGTTCTGTATTTAAGTGTATTTATATATCTTTATAAATCAGAACCAGACTTTTTGTATTCAGTTCACAGTTCTCTTATTGAAATTGGGTTGGGAATCGCACTAAAATTAACTGTACGCAGGGTTTGTTCGGAGGGTGGCGGATTCACCGAAATATACCTATACTACAGAGTCGTACTGAAACTGTAAATACATTTTTGGTAAAAGTTTATAAACAAACAAACATATTATAAACTTAAGGAACATACAATTCTTTGAATATATTTTAACATAAATTATAATTTTAAAAAATCACTTGAGACGTTTTATCTCTTTTTCCGATTTTCATTAGCTATATATATATAAAATATTATTTCGCATGGAACAGATGTAGCCCAATGAAGCCATTTTACAGAGTCTTGTTTTCATAACACTGTCTCTTACCTATGAACTGAATATCCACGGGCGGCCTTTTTGAAAGATGCGTAAGGGTGCTGTTGTGTTTCTTAGAGTTACTGTTGGGTACTTTTCGTAAGGTACACGATTTGGTGATCGTAATAGCGGAGGAACCATTGCAGAGGTTTGCTTGGGAACCACTGAAAAAAATAGAGGAAATTAATTATGCATATAGATGCGAATATACTATCACAAACAAACTATATTAAAATTAATAACTTATAAAAGATTGACAGTTAATGCGACCAGTGTTATGTTTTCATCAATATTCTAGATAGAGGATCGTATCGATTAATTTGTAATATTAAATTATCTAATTTATTTTTTGTCAGATGGCAGTATAGGATATTGTTTTCAAGCCACAATGGTCTCTTGCATTTTTTCGTTCGTGATTAAAACAATTAAATTCAAATTGAACCTCTTTATTATGCATGAAGGTGGCCATTTCCAATAATTTCTATGAAACAAAATTTATCATTATTAAATAATGAGTGCATTTGAATTTATTTGTTTTACTCAACTAGAAAAACGCAAAATACCGTTTCCATATACAGGGAGTCCATTCCGTTATTATTAAAGATCGGAGGATGCAGTTGTCGCAGCATTTTGCTACTTTTTGCGAAACTAAAGATACCCAATTTTTCTAGACCCCCTCGTTTTTGATATACGGGAAGATTTTGAGAATTTTACATTTTGGGAAACCCCCATAGTTCGGTTACTCTGTAACTTATCAAAAATAAATAAATTGTTCTCTTTGCGTTTTTTATGATTTTCTCTACGTTCAATAGTTTCCAAAAAAAATTGCTACTTTTTAAATGGGTCGCCCTATATATTTTTTCATTCAGTTTATAACAGGCTTCTCAGAAATATACAGGGTGATATGGAAATGACGTATTATACTTAAGCCGGCAATTCCTGAGATGAAAACAAATTGAAGGAAAATATCGAAATGGCGCTTTAATTTAATATGCCCTGTAGATGACCTGACGTCAAACCAAAATTAAGCACGTGGTGACACTGGGAGAAAGATAAACAAAACAATATATGGCGGAAAACGTCAGTGAATTTTGAGCAGTGTTGTCACTTTTTAGAAAGTCAATAACCGTTTGACAGATTGGAAGTTGTTTATCACATTAGTTATCACATTAGTTTTCGCGTAAATTTGTATGCATCTCCATCTTGACATTTACGTCCTACTGGTTATCACTCGTCATTAGATTACCATTTGTTGACGTCATTTTCATGTGCCTCTCTAGCTGGGATATAATTTAAAATGAAAAATATAATAAAACCAAAAATTTGAATAAACGCAATATAAAAATTGCGGAAGTAAGAGCCCCATCTTTATTTCTTGACAATGAAAATATCTAATGAATAATCTTGTCAAGGTCATTGCTTATCTCTTTGACGTCTTAAATGTAATTTTAAACAACATAATCATATGAAAATACGCCCATGACCTGTAGTTATCTAAACATAAACAAGTATAGTTTTTCAAAAATTTTCAATTAATATTATCGTTTAAAAAATGTCGTTATAATTAATACATAATATAACACTGGTGACTTGGTAAAAACGTGGTAATTGGCACCAAATTAATTACTATAAAGTTTAAACTACTAATAAAATAAAATTATTAGTGAAATTTACGTAACACTTACTTGGTATAGTAACTTTATGGTATCATTACTTTATGGTCAGTATATAGGTTAATGGAACTACAAAGCGTCAACATTTAGCTACTTATTATAACACCAAAACTTTAAGTAAAAAGGAAACGTCGCCATTACGACAGAAATATAACTTGTATGTAGGCGCGACGACATAGTAATGCTAAAGGTGTCCACTACTACAGATAGTGACTACTACTGATGATGAAATTACCATACAGAAACCGATCCGAAAGTACTTTAGATATTATTTTCAATTTTGGTATGTGTTAATAGGAACAACAAATTTTAGTTAGAAAAGTCATTCAATTGTTCCACCAGTGGCGTCCCTGCAAACATGCCCTATGATATTTTTTACAGAAAAGATGGTACGCACTGACATTTTTTCATGTGGATATTTTTTCTGATTAGCCTGATCAATTCTACGTGAAAATGGTCTCTTGAGATTCGTCAGACGCACCGTTCTTAATTAATGATAAATTTTGTTTCATAAAAATTGTTGGAAATGGCCACCTTCACTTACAAGGCATGCTTCCGCCTGTCTTCGCATCGAATTGCCCACACACAATTATTTTATCAATTTTTATAATCATGAGTTTTAATATGAATTTAGTGGTTTTCATCAAGAACGGTGCGTCTGACGAGAAAAACTCAAGAGACCGTTTTCATGTAGAATTGGCCAGGCTAATCAGAAAAAATATTCACATGGAAAATGTTTTCTTGTAAAAAATATCAGAGGATATGTTTGCAGGGACGCCACTGGTGGAACAATCAAATAACTTTTCTAACTAAAATTTGTGGTTCTATAACCTATTAACACGTACCAAAATTGAAAATAATATCTAAAGTACTTTCGGAGATATTAGAAAATAACCATTTAAAGAATAAAAAATAAAATTCAACACCCTGTGGCAAAAAATTTAAGCCGTTGCGGACATATGTTCATATGAACTTTTCTTTATAAAATAACCTAAGGAATTACACCCTGAAATATTAGCGCGTCATTAAGGAGCACCCTGTATAGGTTGAAACAAGAACTGTTTTTTGACACAAACTTTAAAACACACTGTAAAGTGATGGAGACGTCAAGATTCAATTTAATAATATAATTTTTGTAACAGATACGGCACTTGCCCTGATACTGCTGTCGTCATATTACCGTTCTTGAAAAAGTCAGTGAGACGCAGTAAACAGTCTCTAAAAAATGGATAGTTAAAATATATTTAAACATATCATTAATGGTCATTGCTAATAATTACTACTAACTAAATGTCGTCCAGTACAGTAATCCTTGAACTCTTCCAGCAATCGGTAATTATACATTATTTTTCATGTACAACTGCGAATATTACTCACAAATTATTGTTAAGTACAGATGTACTTAAACAATGAAGTTCAACACAATGAACCATGAATCCAATGTTATAATTATGTTTTTTGCAATATAAATGGACTATCATAGATCAAACGTCCACGATTACTTATTTTCCGATGACGGTCTAGTTAATAGTTACAAAGCAATACATGGTATAGTCTGACTAAAGCTAATTGACATAAATTAGGAAACGTATGTCCAAAGTAAACGCTGCGTTATAGTTGCCCTACTTCGGATATGTTGTAAAACTGGCTTTTTTCAATTAAAGATAATTAATGAATATTTTACGTTGGATTATTTTTTAAATAATTTAACAAATAAATAGGATCGAAGGTTAACACATAATCTTTCAATATGCCAAATCAGACCAGCTTCTTATGAGTTGCAATGTCAGCAGAAATCATGAGAACGGCAGCGGCTTTTCGGGCCAGAGGTAGCGGAGAAGTTAGTCGGTTTTTAGGTTCTCGAGCACGTGGCGGCCGCCTGCTTGAGGTTCTCAGAGACGTACTCAAACGCGGTTTAGTTCTTTTTATTAATTTTTACGTAAGAAGGGGGGTCCGTATTTCGGCTACAGGTTTTAGAGTGTTCATCACCAAAAAATTCCGAGAATAGTCAACCGCGGATCTTTCCCTCAGTGAATTTTATTTTTAAACACTCGTGTTTCCGGCGAGTATAAACAACACTAGAATATCTTCAAATACTCGTGGTTCCGGCGAGTATAAACATGCTGCGATATCTTCGAACACTCGTTTTGGGGCGAGTATAAATAAGTCCAAAGAAATTCGTTAATGCAACGTGGGAGAGACACTCTGTATTTTTTAATACAGAGTATAAACACCATCGTTTTGATGTTTATCATCTTCGTTGGAAAAAGCAGACTGGTGCGTACCCCAGTAACGGTCCACCCACGATTTCCAAATTCACCCGATTGTGACGTAAAAAACATTAGAGTCCGGAATAAGAAGTAAGTGCTAAAATATCTTAAGTTAGTATTAGCAGCCACTACCGCAAGTTATAATTTTTCTTTTGGAAATTACTAGGGTAGTTGAGATCCCTTTAGTTGGGAATATAATGCTAGCTTAGGTTTATTTTATATCGTAAATAGCAAAATAAAACTAAATTTAAAAATGAGAGATCGTGATAGGAGGTTGGTTTAAAAGAACAGAATGTTAGCATAGATTAATTCTTCATTGTAAATAATATTATAAGTAATAATTAACTTACGAGTAATTCGATTCGCGTTACCTAACTGACGTAAGACTAACCCCTTAAATTCACCCTCGTTGACAAAAGACATTCAAATTAAAGAAATAAAAGCCCTCCGTGTTCCAATATAATAATGTGCATTGTTATTATATTCATTCAAAAGTATAGTCTCAACATCAGTTAGTCCTCGTCTTACGTTCAACTAACTATACTTTTAAATTAAAATCATTCATTCTTTCTCATGACAAATTTGCCCTCATCTCTTCAATTGCTCTGGTGGACTGCTGACAGCTTCCAGTTAGCGGGGAAAGGATGGTAGGCCCACACACGACCGATTGACACGTGCGTGTCAAGTCAGCAATGGCATTAATTGCCTGGCATCCCTGACACACAAATCGAAATCCGAAACGAAAAAACCATAATCGAAATTAGCGTTCGAAATACTAATTAAGTAGGGCGTCTAAGATTATGATGGATTTTTCATTACGATTGGTGACATTACAGATAGCGTCGACCAGTCCTCACATCTTCATAATTTAATGCTTCAAGAGTTAGATTGGCTTACTAAATAATTCCTGGGTGGGGAATTCACCTCTGGATAGAATTCAAAAATGGAGACAAAATTAAATTTCCAAAAATAGCCATCTACTTAATAATCAATTTAAATTAAATTCTAAAATAAATTCAAGGGGTAAATTGGTTATACAGGGATTATCAGAAAAGTCTTACGTAAACGCGCCGTAGGAGAACGTTAGAGTTACCTACCCTTGAGTAAGCGCAAAACAGACGGACGTTACGGGTTACGTACGTCGCGTAAATCACGTACGTTAATCTACAATATTATTTTACAATTTAGGAGACAGATATACCAGCACCTGTCATCGAAACCTTCATGCGATTCGCCCGGGTAATTAGTTTTAAATTAGCGTTGGAACTACTATACCTAGTACCACTAGTGAAAATTGCTGATCCGTATTATATGTTATAGATACAGAGTGTCCCATAAGAATGCTGCAACGGTCGAAATGACCGAATTTAATAATTTCGTAAATTATTTAAATATTGCCATTAATTGGAAGACTAATAACTTGATTGTAATAATTTATTAATAATGTTACCTTAGTACAGATGCATTATTCAGAGATTCGAGTTCTTTACAGCCCGGTGGGGAATAGACGGCACCAGTCTTAGTATATACGACACATTCTTGATCTTCCGAGTCCACTGATGGCAGGGTGACTTTTATTTGATCTCCAGCCATCATTTCTGGGGGTGCTGTTACATAATCATTCGGTCCAGTTTTGACTTGCTTCTGAAAAAAAAAACATTACTATTAAAAAAAATAAGCAAGTAACATTTGCAGAAAACTACTACGTTACATGATTATTATTTAATTAATAATATTTATTATGTATTAATCTAATATTTATTATTTTTTATTTTAATATTTATTACTTTTTATTCTCAATTTAGTAAAAAAACATAAATATAAGGGGCCGCGATCGTATACCGCAGATTTTGAAATGCAGTATTTAGTTTAAGAAAGGGTATTGAGATCACAAGTGACTTAATGATAAACAGGCATGTATAACTACGGATGGGACAAGATGGGCATAGGCCTACCCAAACATTTGTGATTCCCAAAAATGGTTCCCACACAAAGAACTTCAGATACCCCTTATAAAATTGGTTGTCAAATTATGCCAAATGTATGGTGCCCAGTTTAATTGTCTGGTATCCCCTCTGTACCCTCAAAAAATGTAGATCTAGTTACATGACTGATGATGAGACTATAAATACAGTTATGGAGTTCCATAAGGTACAACCATAGGACCATTAAGTTTTAATATTTATTTAAATTAAATTTTTAACAGGAGAACAGTTTTTTCTGATCTGTCATTATCTTAATTGTTGAAAAAGGAGCATTTTCAAAACATAATTGAAAGCGATTTTTTAAAAAAAGACAACTTTCTAATAAAAATTCGTTAATTATAAATGATATTAAAACAAAATATATGTCATTTACTTCATAGGCAAAAATATAAATAAACTTTCAAATATTGGTCCATTAATATCAAAAATAATATCAATATATACAAGGCGCTTAAGATTCTAACAGATTAAAAAAGGGGAAAAAGTATCGGAGTCAAAGCACGAACAAAATGACTCACAAAAAGTGTTGGTACGATGTTTAAGTTTCGAGTTATTTAAATAAAACTCAAATTTGGATTTTTGATTTAATTTATTTCCTATGTTAATATTAAAGTTAGAACAAAACTGACCAAACATTCTGACAGTAACTTTTAGTGAACCCAAAGAGTAGCAGCCAAATGTTTTGGCTCCTTTTGCCAAGTAAAAGTAAAATATAAACTAAAATAAAAACCCGAACAAACCCGAACAAAAGAAAAAAATATGACATATTATTTTTTAAAAAGCCGCCATTTTGTTTTTGGTACGAATATGGACACAATATTCTGAAATCGTAAAATACTAGGTAGGACCTTTAAAATGATATATCGCAAGACCTCACTTCCTATTCATTTTTTTTCCCCAAGATGGCGCCCATCTGCCATTTTGAAGTTGAGCACCATGAAATATACAAGAAAGTGGAGCTCTCTGCTGATTCCTACCACACTACGCCAAGTTGTATTTATTTTTCTAGGATGGTAAATGAAATAAAGGATAATAAAAAATAACAACTATGCAATTTTTAAAGATCCGCCATTTTGTTGTCAGTGTAGTGAAGTAATATTCTCGCATCCTAAAGCACTTGATGGAAGCTTCAAAATGATGTATCGCCATCCCCATCTTGCTATTTCATTTTCTTTACTAAGATGGCGCCCATCCGCTAGATCATCGCGCTGATAGAACTGTCATTCTTACGTCAAAAAGTAGTTTACCTTTCCCCATAGATCACACCCAAATTTTGTAAAAAAATATTAGTGAGTCAAAACTATAAAATAAAATATATATTGATGTTTGGGGTATTCAAAAATTAAATAAGACAGATTTTTCATAACTGAATACTTTCTGACAACCTCAAAAACAGTACTCCAAGTAACTAGCAATTGAGCCATGGTATGAAGACACAAGGTATGATTGCACGTCGGGTTTGGCGTGGCTTGTGACGTCACTGGCGAGTAATTTTTAAATCTCTTATGGAGGGTTACATTGTTGTCAGTGTTTCTAACTATTTTCTGAAGTTATTAAAAGGTTTTACGCATGCAATGGTATATGAAATGAAAGAATAATATATGGCAAGTTATTTACGTATATTAATTTCATAGAAATTTGACACACAAATACCACTAAAAAAAGAAAAATTCCGACAAATTGTTGCCTCCATTTGAGCCAGCCGACGATAGCCGAAGCATACCGAAAGCTGCTCGGCGACCGCGCCTGGCTTTGAAACAGCGTTGCCAGTCGTTTACAAATGTAATATATCCATTTCTATTTTAACAATTCAATTTTTAACATTCTTGTTGTGGGCTCCCCATATGAAATTTATGTTCAATCTGGAGGTGGCCCCCATCTAACAGGAAAGTAACGACTTTTTTTCGTACTCTTTTTACTCTGACACCGTTTTTTACTATTCGATTAGGTTTCGAACCGTCAACCTATTACTTTTGATCAAGGATTTCTGGCAACACTGCTGCATGGTTGCCGTAGTTTTCCTTGGAAATTTTGTAATTTCACCAGTAAGTTAACTCTTTTATGTTCACCAGAATTTTTTCTTATTTAATCTTGCGTGTTTAGCATTTTTGTTATTTTGTAAATTAATAGTGTAATCACCATAAGACAAAAGTACTATGTAGGTACCGAAATAGCTGTTATGGTTCCATCCTATATAAAAAGTGAAAATCTAAAACATACGTTGTTTTATTTATTTTGTTAACATTTACTTCTTAAGTATTTTCCACTGAAGCTGATGAGGGTATATGCCTTCGAAACGTATGGAAATTAAAATATTGTTTATTTAACTACTGAAGCAAACTATGAGTTTCTTTGCCTCTTCATAATTTTACTCCACTGAGAGATAGATTATTTAAAAGAAATAGTTTAATTTGCTTATAACTACTTAGGTCGTATTTTATCTTTAATATTTGTTGCATGTTCATGAAATAAATATACCTAAATACCATGATATTATTCTTTCATTTCACATACCATTAAATGCGTAAAACCTTTTCATTAAAACGGCGTCAGAGTAAAAAGAGTACGAAAGAAACATGTTATGTTACTTTCCTATTAAATGGGGGCCACCTCCAGATTGAACATAAATTTCATATGGAGAGCCCCACAACAAGAATATTAAAAATTGAATTGTTAAAATAGTAATGGATATATTACAATTGTAAACGACTGGCAACGCTGTTTCAAAGCCAGAAGCGGTCGCCGAGCAGCTTTCAGTATGCTTCGGCTGTCGTCGGCCGGCTCAAATGGCGGAAAAAATTTGCCGGAATCTATTCTTTTTTTAATGGTATTTGTGTGTCATATTTCTATGAAATTAATATACATAAATACTTGTCATATATTATTCTTTCATTTCATATATCATTACATGCGTAAAACCTTTTATTAAGTTCAAAAAAGAGTTAGAAACATTGACAGCAATGTAACCCTCCATAAGAGATTTAAAAAGCACTCGCCGCGAGACGTCACTGCGCGCGGCAGACGGTTAGATATCTTACCTCGTTACATTCTTTATACCATGCAATTGAGAATTGAGCAGACAACAAAACTTGGCCTTGTCTAGCTCCATGTAATTTTTTTCCGCATTTTCTAATCGCTTATACAGCAATACAGCTACAAACAAACTTATTTATCGGGAGAAATAAACGGTTTTAAATATTAATTACTGTTCGCCTGTTATTTGTTTTAATAACAACGTTTCGACTAATTAGTATTTATATCCCAGTTGTCTGTAGATAAATACCTTCAATATACCGTATTCACTTGAAAAATATACTGATGATTATGATTAAAACAAGTAAAGACAAAGAAAGAAAGTGTATCTATTTTTCATTAAACATCATTGTCTCAATCTTTGGCTTTAAATAAATCCACGAACAAATTTAGTTAATTAATATATGAACAGAGTCAAGAACCTTTAATTTTAATATTTTTGCGTTTGATATGACGCCGTAATTTAAGAAATTATCAGACTAGATGTAGGTACATATTGTACATATTCCAATAAATTTTATTATTTTAAAATTTAGAAGAGTATATTTATTAGGTTACTTTACTAAAACTAAGAAATATTAAACATTATAAGACATAAGAAGTACAGTTGTAGTCATTGAAAATGCGAACAAGTCGTATGACTAGTTTCTGCCATATTTGCGAAAATCAGGCTTTTCTGGTCGATGTTTTTAAGGTTATGAGCAAAAAGCATTGTCGTGTATAACATACAGGGTCCGCAAACGAAGCGTGGACGGAAGATTAAATCGTTATCGAAGAACTTATCAACAATACTAAAACAGCTTGAGATATTGGATTAAAAGCGGCATGTTTTAAAAATATTTTACATTATATAGGGTGGCCCAAAAAAGTGTGACAGCATAAAGTTATATTTTTTTAAATGGGACACGCAGTATTTTATTGCATATTTAGGTTCGTATTACTATCGTTTATAAGTGCCTCAAATTTTATTTAATTTGGTCCTGTAGTTTCGCAGAAATAAATTAAAAACTAAAAAAATAAATTTTGCAGTCCTGAATAAAAAAATCAAAAAAAACAATCCAGAACTATTTTTTTAAACTCGGCATTGAGTGAAATTTATGAAAAGAGGTCTAGAGATACTTTGAATGTAATTGCGTTTATTTATGTTATACAGGGTGTTCATAATAAGCTTTCAAAAACCACACATTTTAAAATAATTTTTCTCAAGTTTTTTAAATGGAACACCCTGTATAATATTTGGCTATTTGACGTAGAAATCATAGACAATTTTTTTTTGTAATACAAGCATAATATATGTTATATCTAGCCGTTTTCGAAATAATTGTAAATTTCATAAATTATGTTGTTTAAATAGAGTTTCTATTGGGAAATTTTGTTATAGGCGACTAGACTAATATTTTTAAACTAAAGTAAATGTTCAAAATAGCTTCAATTGGCAACATAACTCTTAATTCATATTCTTCATTAATAACGGGTTTATTGATTATCTCCTTTTTGTGTACGCAATGCTTTCTGTTCCTACAAATCTTTGCAACAACTTCTCGAAGGCTTCTCTCAATATCTGGATATCTTTCAGCATACACACGGCTCGCGAGGAGACAATTTCTTGCACATTCACCCAGTATAAAAATCATATTTACCATTTCTAAAGTTGTAAAATTCGACATTTTGTGTAAGTTAGTACTTAATTTCGACGACCGAACAAATATAAATAATTTTATTTGGCTGTCATAGTGACTATCTAAACAAAAGAAATCATGGCAACTCGATTAAGAATACAAAATAAAATTAAATAAATAAAAGTAGCAAAAATGTAGGCTTTTAAAAGTTATATCGAAATAACTTAAATACGGTAAACTCTAAGAGTAAAAGGAAGCTATTTTGAACATTTACTTTACTTTACAATTATTAGTCTAGTCGCCTATAACAAAATTTCCGAATAAAAACTATATTTAAACAACATAATTTATGATATTTATAATTATTTCGAAAACGGCTGGATATAACTTATATGCTTGTATTACAAAAAAAAATTGTCTATGAATTCTACGTCAAATAGCCAAATAATATACAGGGTGTTTCATTTGAAAAACTTGAGAAAAATTATTTTAAAATGTGGGGTTTTTGAAAGCTTATTATGAACACCATGTATAAAATAAATAAACGCAATTACATTCATAGTATCTCTAGAGCTCTTGTCATAAATTTCACTTAATGCCGAGGTTAAAAAAATAGTTCTGGATTGTTTTTTTTTTTGATTTGTTTATTCAGGACTGCAAAACTTTTTTTTTTAGTTTTTAATTTATTTCTCCGAAACTACAAAATCAAATTAAATCAAATTTGTGGCACTTATAAACGATAGCAATACGAACCTAAATATGCAATAAAATACTGGGTGTCCCATTTAAAAAAATATAACTTTATGCTGTCACACTTTTTTGGGCTACTCTGTATAATGTAAAATATTTTTAGAACATGCCGCTTTTAATCCAATTTCTCAAGCTGTTTTAGTATTGTTGATAAGTTCTTCGATAACGATTTAATCTCCCGTCCACGCTTCGTTTGCGGACCCTGTATACTTCTCTAATAACACACATTTTTTTTTATCTCAACGTAATATAACTAATAATGGTATACCCAAATTTATTACCTATATTTACACTGAAAAACCTTTTCGTCAGTGAACACTGCCGTGTTCCACAACTGAGTCACGGAATATATAATTTAAGATGAAGATTAGAATTATCCGAGACTGTCTACATTCATCTGTGAGCATTATTTCTTTGCGAAGCTACGCAGTTTTTCAGCTACGATTGATACGATTTTGGTTGCTTAACTGTTAAAATTGTGTTCTTTTCCGTAAAAATTTGCTAGTGCCCGTATTGACCACGCATCTTCAATTCTGGCTACTATTTGAACTTTTTCAAGTTCTGTTAAATAACGAGGCATTTAAGGAATTGACATTGACAGTCTTGTCAACCATAAACGTTTGAAAATCAATTAAGACCGATTTACATTATAATAAATTTAGTGTACCCATTTTTCATGAATAAAACAGTACATATTTCCAAGCTTATTGTCAGATAACTACATAATAATTTTTTTTATGATAATGCTAGCTAGGGTTTCTATTATCTGTGGTAATTACCTGGTCATGACGTCTTTTGAAGTGGAAAGATAAACGTTTATAATTTTTTATGTAGGTCTATCAGATATTTTTCATTTTTGCCAGTCAATCACTTAGATACTGATGCAGCAAATTTAAATGTTTTTAAAAAAATATTGCAAAATTTGTTAAATATTAAAGTGGGTAAGTTTTATCGCCTATTTACCTACCACTTATAAAATCATTTGCATCGTTCAGTACGTACAGTGTTAGTCCCCATTGGTATACAAGTAAAACATCAAGAAATATCGAACATGCAAGAAATGCCATTGGCATTTTTCCATGTGAATATTTTTTTAGTTAACCTGGTCAATTATACATGAAAGCGATAAAAAAATACATTTTTGTTAATATCACGTGATTCTGATGTTCCATTGTTTTTTTGACATCATCATAATAATCAGTGTAACTCTACACTACTTTGCCAATTGATATTAACTGAGATACAGGGTGTCAAAGTTAAAACTTTATTTTTGTATTTCTCTAATATCTTTGAAAGAAACCAAGGTTGTTTACGAAATTTGGCAATTATGGTTTTTTTTGGACCAGAAATTGATATTTTTGTAAAGTTTTAATGTACAATGTAGGAGGCGCTGTCTGCGGAATTTTTCGCACTTTTATTAGGTCATAACTTTTTTGTGCCTCAGTGTATTTAATTAATACTTTTCTCATATTTATTACGTAAAAAAGGTATACTATGTTCAAGTCGCCCAGAGTTACCGTTTCGGAGATATTTCTATTTAAATTATTAATACACCCTGCCCAATTACTATTAATTTGCAAACAAAAATTTTTTTAAAAGTACCCTATGAGAAAACAAATGAAATTTAGAGATGGAGTTGCTATGAAACCTCCATGTTGTTATTTATTTGTAGATTATTGTAAGATAGCTGTGTGAGAAAATGTTTCATTTTTGAGTTTATCGTAAGTTAAGTAACAATGCCGAGACACAATTTGTTTTCAAACACAGAAATGTCCGAAACGGTAACTCTGGACGACCTGAACATAGTATACCTTGTTGTAAAAATACCTTTTTTCCAATTCCAGAAAATTAATGAATTTTATTTTCCGTTAAATTATTTAAATAATCCCACATGCAAAATTAGACGGGCTTTTTATAGTTTTGTGGTGTCAGCAGTTTTGGTTCCTTATCTCTGATGTCGCAACTTTACGGGCTTTACCGGTAGATAACTCGGCCAGGATGACGTAATGTGACGTTGAAAGAGACGACTAAAGAAATTTCTGCAGGAGGCAGTTTTTTTTTAGTGGGTGTTGATCTCTCGACGCGGGCGGCCGCCTATTCCAGGTCCACCTCGCTCGCCCGCGATTTTATTTTCTCAAAAGGGGGTTCGACGTTTTGGCTACAGGTTTTAGAGCGTTCGTCGCCGAAATTGCCCAGAAAAGTCAAATGAGGACCTTTCCCCGAGTCAATTTTATTTTCAAACACTCGTGTCTTGGCGCGAGTATAAATAAAAGCCAAAAGTATCTTCGAAGACTCGTGTATTTTGGAGCGAGTATAAATAAATCTAGAAAAGAAATTCGTTAACGCAACGTGGGAGATAAACTTGTATTTATTAATACAGAGTAAAGAGCACCATCGATTGACGTTCAACAGTTCCAGAGACTCGCCGTTGGAAAAGCAGACTGGTGCGCAACCCCAGTTCGCGTCCACCCGCGATTTCAGTGTGAGCTTTATAGATTCTTCCTCGCAAGGTATCATCTATATACCGGCGGATTAATCTAGACGGTGTTGCACAGGCTCAATATTATTTCGATCGGGAGAATACCTCCTAATAAGTCGATCCCTCCTAACGAAGTGTATTGAGTCGCCCGCCTTGCTAAATAGCGCTAATATTTAGTAAGTGAAAAGGCCAAGAATGAAACCATCATTGAGAAAACCCTGAAGACTTAAAATCTCGGCGGTGTCAGGCTAGTTTGTTTTCTCATGCGTTCGTAAAATAGCGACTGTTTTGACAGTGGAAGCTATAGGTAGAGAAACAAACAGAATAGCCATAGCTCGGTTGCAAAGGCAGCGTTGTCCCTGAACTGAGGGCGACGTCCGGCCTGAGTGACGTAAAAATTTATACCCCTTAAATTAAGTAAAAAATGTAACGGTCACTACGAACTTTGCTATACCTATGAGGTAACAATCAGTGACGGTGCGAAATAAAATATCTTAAGCTGGTATTAGTAGTCACTGCCGCGAGTCATAATTTTTCTTTCGGAAATTATTAGGGTAGTTTAGACTCAACACTTAGGTTCAAAAACGAAATGCTAGCTTAGGTTTATTTTACATTGTAAATACTGTAAATAATTAAATTTTAAATGGGAGTACGTGACAGAGGAATGATAGGTTGGTTTGAAACGCAGAATGTTAGTGTAGGATAATTTTTATTGTAAATATAAAATGTAAATAATTATCGCACTAGTACTTCGGGTCGCGTTACTCGACAGACGTAAGACAACCCCCCCTTAAATTCACCCTCAAAGACAAGGACATAAAATTAAATAAAAATAGCCCTCCGTGTTCCAATATAACAAACTTGCATTGTTGTTATATTTAATTGGACGCGCCCGAGCCAATAAATCAAAAGTATAGTCTGAACATCAGTTAGGCCTCGTCCTACGTTCAACAGTTCTTAAATTGCCATCTAGCTAATCATCAGATTAAATTAAATTCAAAAATAAAATCAAGGGGTAAATTGGTTATACGGGGGTTATCAACAAACGTCCCACTTAAAAACGCGCAGATAAGGAGAACGTTAGAGTTACTTATCAATTACTAAGCGCAAAACGGACGGACGTTTCGGGCTACGTACTCCACTCATATCATAGTATGATGTACGTACGCACCGATCTTGCAAAATTTCCAAATTTCGTTTTTACAATTCGGCGACAACCTTTCTTACGTAATAAATATGAGAAAAGTATTATTTTCATTAAAAACTTAAATACACTGAGGCACAAAAAAGTATCAGCTAATAAACGTACGAAATACTTAATAATAATTGTACATTAAATTTTCAGAAAAAAAAAATCAATTTCTCGTCCTAAAAAAACCATAATTGCCAAATTTTGTAAAAAAAAAATGTTGGTTTCTCTCAAAGATATTAGAGAAAAACAAAAATGAAGTTTTAACTTTAACACCCTGTATCTCAGTTAATATCAACTTTCGGATATAGTTAAGTATAATTAAATACTAATATTTTTACGTAAGGAGTCTGTGGGTTTTCCATGTACCATTAATTAGCGGACACCCCGTATAAGCTACCAAATTTTCGAGCTGATCATTTCTTCATAAACGTCTAATAGAGGCGATCCACCATCAATTTTATTTAATGGCTTCCTTATTATACTATTCATCAATAAATAGATGTCGTATTTTCCCGGAAAATAGATTAATTCTTTCAGGAAAATGCATTATCCTTTAACAATATCACTACAAATGTATCAATTTTATTGTTTCTGGTGTGATGAATAAAATTACATTAATTCAGCATATTATTTCGTAACAAAGAAATGAATTATTAAGCTATTTGCAATGTAATATTTAACAATAGCGACAAATAGGGGAACACAATACGATAACCATCGCGAATTTAATTTTTATTTGATAGTTTAGGATCACATTGAAAGCAAGTGGATAATAGCAAGTTCCGCTCAGTACCTACAGTATAGTATTCATAACCGTATAAATCTAAAAATCACTAAAACTTATAGTAACGTTGTTTTCTATATAGGGTGTCTCATATCTTACGGGCCATAGAGCAACAGGAGATACTAAACATCAACCTAGAATGCTTAAATCATATAAGTTTTTTCGAAATATTTTTCGGTCTAGAAAGTGAAACTGTATTTTCGAAAATAAGCCATAATTTAAAAACGGTTCAATTAATCGGATTGAAAGTTGCCGATATGATGATTATTATGAGTAAGAAACGACAATTTGTAGAAATATTTAAGTTCCACATTGGAGGGCGTTAGTTACATACACTGGGTTGAATAAATCTAGGATTGTTTCTTATTTGTTATTAAGAATTTTTAATCCTTGTTCTCAAAGAAGGGCAATTTCTAAACTGAAATTGTATACTTGGCTCGATCTTAATATATCCAACCGTTCTCGAGATATTTCCATTTAAACAACACAACGAAAAAATCAAAGTAAAAATGGAAATATCTCGAAAACGGTTAAATATTTAAGATCGAGTCAAGTATACTTTTTTAGTTTAGTTCTTTGAGAATCCTGGATGAAAAATACTTAATAACAGGTAAGGAAAAAAAATCAAAGATTTATTAAATGTATACAGGGTGTTATGGAAATGACTTATTATATTTAAAAAGGTGACTCCTGGGGTGTCCTAGAGAAAGTTTATATATCTAAATACTAAGGTAAAAACCCTTTTCATCCACATACTGTCACTCTGGACCTGGATTAACTTAGCAAAAATGTGGGTCACTAGAGTATACTAACAGTGATGTCAGATCACACCGCATGTCTTGCCCTTGCTTGGATACCGGCCGCGCGGACTACCGTTGCTTCAGTAAGTTTCGAGACTCAGGGATGGAATGACGCTGTCGAGGGTTCCTCGTGATTGACGTATACGAATTTTAATCATTTTGTTAGTTGTAGCATTACCCGTTGTGAAATAATTCATAATAATAAATGTTGTGATGTGATTTCAAATTTGTGTGATATTATCTACTGTAAGTTCTGTTAAAAACATATTTTTTGTGTTTTATTTTTTTATGGAATTTAATTATAAAACGGATTATTTTAAAATAAGATCGAAAAGAGAGTATGTACCTTAAAATTGTAGTTCTTTTTTCACATTTCATAGAATTCTAAACACGTGCGTTTAGAATTCTATGTTGCAATATGACAACATCGCCAATAATGCGCTAACCTCTTTTGAACCTTGAGACTGCCTCAATAAACTATTGATTGCGAAGGTCCTCACAACAAGCAGCCACGTAAATTTTGAGATTTCATATAAAGTGTATATTTCGCTTAATAATTCAAATCGCCATTTATGATTATTTTTCTTCAATTTATTTTTATCTCAGGATTTGCCCCGAACAAACTCACCTGTATAACTAGCACCCTCTAATGTGAAACTTAAAAAAAAATTCTACAAATTCTTATGTCTTACTCATAAAACCATCATACCGCCAATTTTCAATCCCGATACATTGAACCGTTTTCAAATTATGGCTTATTTTCGATATTAAAATTGCACTTTTCACACTCTGTATTTCCGATATTAAACTTACACTTTTCACTCTCTGTATTCCCAGCACGAGAAACATTTCGAAAAAACTTATATTACTTAGGACGGGTTTATTAGTGCGTGGTTACGTAATTTAGCTGTTGGTTAAGTGATAGCCGCTGGTGATCGGACGTCAAAACTGTGATAATTGGCTGACAGTAATGAAACCGAAACATTTAGAGCCGATATTTCAAAGTCACCTTACGGTACAGAATGACATAAGTCATCCTTAACACGAGTTTGATAGTATATTAAAGTTCTTTTGAACTCTCATCTAAAGGAATAAATCTGTAAGAACGTAATAATCTTCCACTTAACGCATCAATTGACCCTCAAATTAATCTATAACATAGTTCTTAAGGTTTACTATAACGTTAAGGCTACCTTCGCCAAGGTCTAACTTAAGATAACATTCAAATCTATTCCTTTAGAGGAGAGTTGAAGAGGACTTTAATATACTGTCAAACTTGTATTAAGGATGAGTTACGTCATTCCGTACCTTAATGTGACTTTAGCCTTAGGGTTGTGGTTAAGGTTACCTTATCCAAGATCTAACTTAAGGTAACATTTAAATATCGGCCCTTAAAGCCGTATTAGAGTCGGCAATAAAAATTTCCGGTGCAATGGCAATTATAATTGCACGAATTCATGCACACTAAAACCGTTCTCGATCAGCTGGCTCAATATTGCTCGCTTTGCCGGCACAATGCGGGAATGGAATCCGTATTACAATCGGCAATTCGAGTTTTCTGACAATTAAAATTGCACGGATTCATGCGCAGTAAACCGTTCTCGATCAGCTGGCGCATTATCAACAGTCAGAACAGCAGGTTGGTAGTGTCGAAATCCCTAAAATACCCACGGAATTATAGCTGGGCAAACCTGTTCGTTTCGATTAGCAGTTAAAGCAGCTACTGCTACTTACAAATGGCAGTTCAAAAAAGTTGCTACGAATTAGCAGTACATATGCTTGGTTGGTTGGTTGGTTAAAGGCGGGGGTCGGTTTAAAGGCCCGAACTTCTATCACAGCAGCTTTCCGGCTTATTGTATACCCCGATCTTGTTAGGCGATGATTGTTCCTTCTATGAGGTTCAGTAACCTTCTACCAAGTTTGTCATGTGGGAGGTTGTCACCACGTTGTATGTTCCCGAAAATATTTTGTCTTCTACGAGATAGTGCTGCGCAGCGGTATATTATGTGTGAGGCGGTTTCATCCTCTTCGCCGCAGAGTCTGCATTCAATGGATCCGTTGTTTATACCCATCCATTGAAGATGTTTTCGCAAGTGGCAGTGGCCTGTTAGCAGACCCATCACTTGTTTCAACTGGGGCCGTGTTAGGGCTAGCATCCTATTCGATAGTATCCTCGATGGTTTTCCAATTACGGCCCGTGCGTGTATTTGACCAGGTAACCCTTGCCATCGATATAGGTGTTGTTTTTTCGACCATCTATCTAATGTTGTTTTCGTTGCCTGTTTTGATATCCCAAAGGCCGGTTCGGGGCCCTGAGATTTTGGGCGGATCCGGCTCTCGCTAGTTCATCCACTTTTTCATTTCCTAGTATCCCAAAGTGACCAGGGACCCACAAGAGCTCTATCTTGTTCCCCCTGGCCGCCAGTACTTTTAGGTTGGTATGGCACTCCAGTGTAAGTTTGGAAGTAAACCGATTGGAGTTCAGAGCCTTAAGAGCAGCTTGGCTGTCCGACAGGATGTAAATCTCTTGGTTGTGGTAGCCCTTTTCAAGATTTTGTAGTGCGCATGCTTGTATGGCATGAACTTCCGCTTGGTATGCTGTGGCGTAGTTTCCCAGAGGAATGCTCATGTCCATCCTGGGTCTTTCCCCAAATATACCTGCGCCCACACCGTTGGCGGTTTTTGATCCATCGGTGTACCAAACTAGACCCTTGTCAAACGACGGGGGTGCACTGTTCGTCCATTCATCAAAGTTCCAGTCAATTTTGAAGGGCTTTGTGAAATCGTATGTTGCTCTCATACGATCGGTTTGCATATCCAAGAGCTCATCGTTGATTAGATCCGTGGCTCTTGTGTGTCCAATTTATACGGGGTGTTGTGTCCATTCCCCATTGGTGATAATCCTTGAGGCGCTACAGTTAGCCTCCATTCTGATGTGTATGTCTAGGGGTATTAGTCCCAGTATGACTTCCATTGCTGCAGTGTGGGTGCTTCTCATTGCCCCACTGATACACAGGCAGGCCAGCCTCTGCAAACTGTTAAGTTTGTTCGCTGTCGTAATCTGCTATGTTTTTGTCCATCAGACTACAGACCCGTATGGTATCAGGCGTCTGATAACTGTAACATAAAGCCATGGCATCATCTGGGGCTTGAGTCCCCAGGTTTTCCCAACCAGTACATATGCTTAATAAAGAATGTGAACTGTTAATTTAAGAACCAGTTAGTTTATATAGCTGTTCATAGGTGCTTCGATCAACTAAAAAACATTTAAAAATAACAGAATAATCCATCTCTACCCAGACTTGCGCCGGCAATGGCAATGGAAATGGTGCGTGCCCCATTTCTGGCAATGCGAGACAGCTGATCGAGAACGGTGTACTGCGCATGAATCCGTGCAATTTTAATTGCCAGAAGACTAGAATTGCCGACTCTAATACGGCTTTTAGTGCCGATATTTCAAAGTCACCTTAAGGTACACAATGACGTAAGTCATCCTTAATACAAGTTTGACTCTTCAACCCTCATCTAAAGGAACAGATCTTTAAGGACATGGTAGTCTTAGACTTAACGAGTCAATTGACCCTCAAATTAATTAGTAGCATTAGTAGAATTAGAAGCATAGTTTTTGTAAATGTTTACCTTAACGTTAAGGCTACCTTAAGGTATCATTCAAATATCGGCCCTTAGCCGTGCACAAATAAACCCGTCTTTAATCGGTCCAGTTATTTGGTGTTTAGTATCTCCAGTTGCTCTATATAGCTCATAAGCTATGGGACACTCTTTATAGGGGTAATCCCGCGCTAATACGACTCTTGTGGTTGAAATGAGTCTCTACAGCATGAACTAATTAATAAATATATCAATTTATTTAAACCCTTTCTAAATTGATTCTTATGACAAGTACACTATGCTAAATAAAGAATTTAATAATAATCTATAAATTATAATTTAATAACTACTAATTTAAAAGGGATTAAATGAAAACAAAAAATCTTTAAGTATTTAAGAACATAATCTGAAATTGAGAGTAATGATATCAGATTAAGGCAATTAATAAGTTATAATAATGTTTAATGTAAGTAGTTTTTTATGTAGATTTCAATTTTATGAACAGAAATATATCATCCTATTTAAAATTCCAAAGTTACCACCACCCACCAATCAAAATAGAGGGCGGTAAATATCAAAAATGTGGGTCATACCTTACCTACCTTACCTACCTACAGATAATTTATTTTATATTATTTGGTTTTTCGGGTATATTTTATTAGTTATTTATGGAGAAGTAATTAAATGGTTTGCCGTTATTAACAGTCGAGCTGCGAAATGATTACTTGGTCAGCAAGAGTTGTCTAGAAGCAGTTTACTTCAGAGGTCCCAGGGCACTGTCAATTAATGTAACTTTCTTGTGTTTTCTTTTGCCGAATACAGAAGGAAATCGGCTACAAAAGGTATAGCGGGTTTGTTCGGGTTTGTTCAGAAGGAAATCGGCTACAAAAGGTATAGCGGGGGCGGGTTTTCACTTGTTTTCCCAGGGCACTGTCACGATTCAGAAATATTTGCTGGCCATAAGTTGCTGACCAACTAGCCATTTTGGCTGACCGATTACATTTTTCTGTTCGCAAAAATACAAATATTTTGCTAACCAGTTAAATATGCATCAAGGGTACTAAGTAGATGATTATACCCTAAGGGCGACAGTCTTGCAAAGCCGAGGGCCTCTAGAACGAGGGTTCGTAAGTCGCCCGAGGGTATATATCTATTAGTACCCGTGGTGCATACAAACTTTTATGTCATACCAGTTGGTTTTAAATAATAATTTTTTTTTTTTAATTTAATTTGATTTGCCAATTTTTTATTTTTACCTGCGACATTACCTTGACATTATTATAGCCTGCGTTTTAGTTGCTAGGGAGATAAGTATTGATAATGTAAGTAATGTTTAATGTGTCAAAGTCAAAAATCAAAAATGGAACAAGGTTTTGAAATTCCCGACGAAATTGAAAAAAGGCTTAAAAGGCAACGCAAAACCTACAGACAAGGCCGCTGTACTGTACAACCTGTTGGAAAAAACACATTCGGGAAAATTCCCTGTATTATTGCAAAATATTTGGGTTTGAACAACCCCGAAAAATACGCTGGTCATTGTTTACGTCGAACGTCGGCAACTCTTTTAGCAGAAGCTGGAGCAAGTACGACTACGCTGAAGCGCTATGATGGATGGAAGTGTACCACGGTTGCTGAAGGATATTTAGAGGATAGCATATACTCAAAAAATGAGGTTACAAGGATGTTGGCAAGCGTACCATCTGGATCTCGCATTTCCTTACAGAAACTAGAGACCCAGACAATGAATCATGAGTCAACCTTTGCTGCAGGAAATTTAGCTATCTGCGGAATCTTCCAGAATTGCCAGTTCTATGTAAATACAACCAAATAATAGATAAACGTAAATTTATATTTTGTTAATAAAAAATAAGTTAATCGAAAACTGTGTTTGGCGTCTTAATGCCAGCGCGGGCCATAATGTGTACTTTATGCCCGCACGGGCATAAAGTAATCCATTAGGTAGATGGTATCTAAGATATAAAAACACAATAATGCACTGGTATGACATAAAGTTATTTATGTACCAAGGGCGTTAAGTAGAGTATAATGCCCGGAAGGCGAAAGCAACTAGCAAATTTCTTAATTTAGAAAACGCCAAGGAATATACAGGACATTGTCTACGTCTGATCTCGCCCACACTTCTTATCGAGGGTGGTGTTTCCCTACGGAAAGTGGAAGAGTAGTTGCGTAGCGGAAGGTTATATAGAGGAAAGCATCACGTCGAGAAATCGAATAGCAAAAATGATAGCTAGCTCTGTTACCGAAAAAGAAAATATGTTAATTAATGTTGAAATGGAGCAGGAATCCGGATTCACATCGAGAAACTCAGTAAGGGAGTCGCAAGATTTCAAATTGTTTAGTATTTAACATAGGAAAAACAGAAAAATTTATGTAAAAATAACTATAAAATAAATACAAATTCTTTAATTGTGAAAAATTGTGAAAATCACCGGGCATTATGAATTTTATCGCCAGCTAATATGTCCTATGATGTTATGATGATGTTGATACCAATCGTTTCTTAGGTATTATATTAATTATAAGTAAATAATAGATGAAAAATAAATTAGGTTTAATTCTGATAATGCTCGCATAGAGCGCAAATCTAAACTGAAAAACAACTAATTATTTTGAGACCGCGACTATCTTTTTTAGAAAAATGAACGATTTCTTCCAAACTTACCAAAATTTGTAACACTTTAAACAACTGTATACATAAAAGTACATAGTCATTATTTTTGTACTTGTGCGAGTCGAAAAGCAAAAATCATAGTTTCTGATTATTAAAATATTTTGTAAGACACCACTTATCTACTTTGGAATGATCGAATCACCTACATATTGAGTGGCCACGATAAATCAGCTTAAAGAATGCGGCCATACGAGAGAACGTAAAAAAATTAATTATCAATAATCTAAGTTGAAACCATTGAATTAAAAAAATATGTCGCTGAATGGCAGGTTGGAAAGAGACGGTGAACAATTAGCTGATCCGTACTTTTGAAAATCCAGTTTTCGAGTTTAATAAGGTGGAGTTTTAATTATTTTTTTTTTAAATTTAGGTTTCATGACGCATAAATTAGATATATCAAACAATATAATCTTTAAATAGTTTGTATTAAAAGATATAACAAAATGTTGAAAATTCTGGTTGTTTCATTGTTGCTTTTTGATATTTTTATACAAAAATAACGTTAACTTTTCGTATCTAATTTTAAATTTAAAAAAACGTTAAGATATTTGGCTTAAACTATACAAGGTGTCCCATTATCGACACGTGCTGGAGCCATTAGTAGTATCAACGATAGAATGTTGCGGTATTCACTTTAGTGTCCCAGTTTTTAACAAAACAAATAATGTGTCGAATTTGTCATGACTCTCTTAGTTTTTAATCTAAAGGGTGATTTTGAAAATCTTCGCTTGTAAAACGTTCCTCGTATTTCCATTACGAGTTTACTTATCGAAAAGGTAAAAACTGATCTTGTTAGGGAGGGTAAAGTTCAGTGGCGTAGCCAGTTTTTCTCTAAACTTTTAGTTTATTTTTTGAGATATTAACGAGAGTAACATTTTTTAATGTATAGTATTTTTTATTAATTGAGCTTACTTTGGGCTTTACAAAAATGTATACTTATTTTATTTATCTTCAAGCATAAGGTAAAAATGCGATATTTGTAATACTTTACGTTGCTAATTTATTAGGAACAAATGCAAATGTTAAAATTTTAGAGATTTTATAATTTGCTTTTTAATTATTTATTCTTAACAATGGCTATTTATGACAAACTGTGATATGTTGGTATGTTTTATACAATCCAATGAAAAGTTTGAGACGTTTTTCTTTGTTTCTTTGTCCATGGTCTAGTGTTATCAGTAACGTAAATGATTAAAGATATCGCATTCTTAGCTTGTTTTAGAAGATAAATATAAACAACTATACATTCAGGTAAATCCCAAAATAAGCTCTATTAACTAAAAAAATTATATACGGGATGTCCCATTTACAATTTTTTACTATTGTTATTATCTCGAAAACTAAACTTTTCAGACAAAAACTGGCTACATACAGGTCGACAACTTTAACTGTAGCTACAAAAGGAATGCGGGCAAAAAAATTTCTTGGGATAACAATGTTGTCACATATATTAAATTTTAATTTAATAACATGTTACCAAGTAAACCCTAAAATTACATTTACCCATTTAAAGTAAATTGTCACAAGTATATAAGAAACTAATATTCTATTATAGTTTCAATGTTCTTAAAACTTTCTTTTCATACTATTTATTTTAATATTTAAATGCAAAATAAAATATTTTTTCATTAAAGTACTTCTAATCTAAAAATAGGGCAACATGGTACAATATCAACGGTAACCATGGGTAACTGGTGGCTAGAGCTAATTTGATAGGTTATATCCCAGACAGAGGATGACGTCACGCGCCTGGTGACACGCCTATAGTGCCAGCGTGCTTATTCGGCGATGTCCAATATGCTTCATCCAGTTGCGTAGTGATAGGGTTTGTTTTAAAACTGTGATAATGAATGAATATACCCTGGTAAAACCCTTCATAGTCAAACACGCGAAATGATTGCCAATGTGTACAGGGTGTGTGAAGAGGAATCACAAATTAATACATTTAAATTGCCACTTAAGCGAAAGCTAGAAAGGCTCGCAATGTATACGGGAGTAAGCGTGGGTGCAGTAAAAAACATGCACAAAGAAGATACTGAAAGGAAGAAAATAACCCGAATCAATTGTTGTAATCTCCTGTCAAAAAAGGGACCGTCTCTCTGCTGTCGAAAAAATCGAAGGCTTCGACTTTGGCATTGTTAGGAGAACAATACAAAAGTTTTATTTGGAACTAAAAGTATTTCCAACCTTAAAAAAGTTGCTACAACAGCTGAGAAGTGACATAAACTTTTCATTTTCCCGTGAAACTTTGAGGTGCATGTTGAAATCAAATGGATTTTATTAGCGAAAATGCCAAAATAAGCGAGGAATATTAATGAAAAGGCCTAGTGATACAAATATATTCATGCTATGAAAAAATATATATTATTACATTATTAATATAATAATAGCACGCCCATGACTCGGCCATGTTTTAAAAGATATTGCTTCCCCCTTACCGATACCGCGTAGCTATAGACTTGGTTGTCAAACTGTATGTCACATAACTTTACGTAAAAATCTCTTAAGTCTTTTTGAGAAGTTAACATATAACGGAAAGACTAGGGGTTTCTAAGAAGTGAAGATTTTGAAAATCACCCTATAGCTTAAAAATTAAGAGAGCCATGATAAGATTGATAAGGTAGGAGGGCGTAGCGGCCAGGTGAATCTTAACCCAAAAATAGTTTAAAATATCTATTTTTTTCAAAGCTAATCTTATGTACCGTTAGAAAAATTTTGAAGTGTCTTGTTGTAAGTGTTCATTTAAATATCTTGTCGAATGTAACAATTGTATCTTTTAGACTAAACTATTCGTGGAAATTTGTTTAATAGGCTCCAGCTGAACAAACCAAACGAAGATAATATATTTATCAATTAGATAATAATGTATGGTATAGAGAGTATGGACGCGTATTAAAGTTTGCGCAGAGCCGAAGGCGAATACTGTAATCAGAATGCTTTCTGATTGATTAACAATAAATCAGTAAATTTATAAAGGGCGGACAATATGTAAATCGCATTATAGTTTCAATTTTCCGGCGATATTATGAGACGGGGTAAGATTTCATGAAAACTTACTTTAAAATATACATTCGCTGCCTGTTTGGTTATAAGTGGAAAAAAATATATTTCTCACGGTTTTATTCAACATGCATAAATAATTCCTCTATAATGACAAAATAAAATGCCAACCTAACATTTTATTGTGAATTATTGGTAGCAATGGAATGGTGGTATTGGTAGCAATGGAATGGTGGTAGTAGTTAACGTCATACGTTTAATACATCACCAAATGGAAAAGAAGAACAGTTAATAAATAACAACATAACCAATAATTCATGACGTGTATACATTACATTAAAATTAATTTTGACATAATTTCATTTTGGTTTTGGTTGTTTGAAAATATTATTAGAATAACTGATTGGGTTGCGAGAACTTTAAGTAATAACAAATGCTTTGACGTGATGTTTCACTGTCCGTGAGTAATGAAATATTACTCACATGCAATTATCGCCAGTGAAAAATAATGATTATTATTACTTAAAACTGGGAGCCGCACCAACGAGCCTGGTTCGTCATATTGGTACGGGCTGCGAGTCTCGGACGCGCCTACCACGAGCCCCTCGAGGAAGGCTTGTCGGAGGCTCGCAGCGATCAATTTTCTGTCAGTTTTTACCTCGAGCTTAAAGGGATTTGGCGCTTCTAGAAGTTCTGTTTCCAGCGAGACCGACCACTTTTTATGGAATATAGAGTGGTCCAAAGAAGGTATACATATCGCCATGTTCATTTGAAACCAATAATTGTTCTTTTTCTTAAATCATAAAGACGTTCTTTGTTATTATTATTTAGTGGAGACCTACAAACTATTTTCTAATGTGTGGGATCCAAGGTGTGAACCACTGGGGTATTTTATTGTACCAGTGAAGGGTATTTTTTGGTAATTTATCTAAAAATATTATTTTTTGGAATTTTTATGGGGTATTTATGAGTATTTTGAGGTATTTAATACATATCTCGGTAAGTATTTAAAGGTATTTTTGTAAAAAAGGGTATTTTGTTGTACAAATTTTAGGTAGTGGTTTACCCCTCGGTGGGATCCCAAGGTGAAAGATTATTTTAAAAAGGAAAAAGAGATAGGTAGGTACGTGGAATGAGGTTTGTTCGCTACAAAGAAAAAAATGGCGAGTTTATTGGCGACCTACCGTCGCCAAATTTTCGATTTTTACTCACTAAACTATCTTTACCTTTAAATTTTCTATAAGCTTCCAAAATTAACATGTATAATAATTGTATATTGTAGTTGTTGATAAGACTAACAATAAAATGACGTTTATTACCTTGATTCCACAGTTCTCACAACGCTAACAGAAATATGTAACTGCTCTAATGTAAACACACCGTTTCTGGACACAAACAAAAGAAAGAAAAAAACAAGTGGCACTATATTAGAGTTCGTGAGAAACACTTAATCAGCTTTTATTGGTTCAATCAATCTAATTCGAATAATTTATTATTTCCCACGTGCATTTTTATCTGCTCATTATTATCTGAATCTGTTTTCTTTGTAAGATTTGTAACCTTGCATACATACCGTGTCTGTAAAAAAACCTTAATTTTTTAAACTAAAATATTTTAAAATCACCATTACTGGGAACTCTATGACGAGAGCTCGTAGGTTTAATAAACCCTGCGGCCGATAAACCGATTAGACTTCGGTGGATTTTAGAGGTACAAGTGGAAGAGTGCAAAATGTATCATCCCCCATCCCTTACCCAAAAATATTAAAAAATAGATAATACAGTGTCTGGAAATAGTATTACTAGACTAGGTGTCCCGCAGGGTAGCGTACTGGGTCCACTTTTATTTATAATATATATAAATGACATTTATAAGTCTTTAAAAAAATGTTTTGTCAGTTTATTTGCGGATGACACCCTAATTTCTGTTTCTGGTAAGAATTGGCGAGAAATAGTTACTGTTCTTAATAGTGAGCTCAGCATTTTATATGACTGGTTATGCCAGAATAAATTAAAGTTAAATGCAACAAAAACGAATTGTATGATAATTGGTTCAAAGACACAATGTAATGCTTTTAATGAGTTAAATTTATCGCTGTACATAAATAATACTCCAATCACATATGTAAGTGAAATTAAATATCTCGGAATAATTTTGGATCCGCAGCTCAATTTTTCTGCTCATGTTGACTATCTCTGTAAAAAGTTGGCAAAAAAGATTGGGTTTTTTTATCGAGTATCTTCCTGCGTGTCTCAATGGACAAAAAGATTAATTTATAAAACAATTATTTTGCCGCATTTTAATTACTGTACGTCTTTGTTAATTTCATGTACGGGGGAGGAGATTGGTAGATTGCAGGTACAGCAAAATAAGGTCATGAGGATTTTGCTCGGATGTAATAAATATACACCAATAGATTGTATGTTAACAGAGTTGGGCTGGTTGAACGTCGGGCAGTGGATTGGAAGGGCGAACCTCATTTTAATATACAAAATGGAAAACAATTTATTGCCTCATTATCTCAACTCATATCTTGAGAGAAGATATGACTGTCACAATTATGGTATCAGATCAGCAAGAAACTACAACATTCACTATGTAAAATCTGTTGGTCTACAAAAAACTCTTTTTTATGAGGGACTTCGCCGTTTTAATGCGCTTCCCGATGTGATAAGGAGCTCACCTAGTTTGACTGTATTTTGTAGAAAACTTTTTGTGTATTTGCGAGGACAGAGCTTATGTTAGCATTTTGTATTTGTAAACAATGTATGTAAATATGTATTTATTTTGTTCTTTTTACTAGCCAAGTGCTAAATAAAGTATATATAAATAAATAAAAATACCCATTGACGCCGGTAACCAGGCCGGATGATCGCCGTACGGGAGACGGTACGCCCTCCCCAATCGGTAGGTGGTACCGCAACTCAAGAACCCAAGGGTTGATAGCCCTTATTTTTTAACCCTAATGTATAATATAACATAATACAAAGGGCTTCAAAATTTACTTGTTAACCAAATTAATACTTTTAATTCGACACAACAGACTTTCTATTGCAAAAATAAATTTAGCCATAGGCCCAATAATCCATTCATAAAACTCTTGGAAAGTGAAGCTGTGATTGTGTGAAATGTTATTGAAAATCAGTAATGGGTGGAAGAGAGAACTACATGTGTGTGCGCTGAATGGCAACAATGTTGAAGTCTGGTTATATTAAATGGTTAACTATTAAAACATAACCATACTTACCGATGAAAAGCTAAATCCTTATTTAAACTATTTTACAAACTAGGCATGAATGCTCCATAATTGTTTAGAATAAAGACGATATTTCACCAATAATCACAAAAAAACACAAAACAACCAAAATATATAAATGCTCCGTTAGAACACAGCACCAACGCTATAATTTCTACGAGATTTTTAGCCATTCATAGTTTGGTTCTTGGGTCCTAGCGTATAGTAAAATAAAAATAGATGTTGCCAGAGTGCAGTCGGATTAGTTCAAGATTCGTTTGATACTTTTAAGTATAATAATATTTTTTTAAAGAATCTCTCATCGCCTTTTCACAGTTTATAGTAAAATTATTGGGAAATAAATTTATTTTAAGAGCAATTGCAGATTAACCTTAAAGCAGTTGTCAAATTAGCAAATTTTTAATTGGTATTTTGCAAGAAAGATACCTTTGCAATAAATATGACAATCTGGCTATGCTGCAATAATGAGCGAAAGAGGTGGGAAAGGTTATTTGTAATCGTTGCGTAGGCTAGAAATGTACATTTTTCTATCTGGAGTTTTACAAGATCTTTGGATTTAGCTAACTTTATTATAAGGCCAGTAATCGAATATGGTGGAAAACCCCCATGGGATCTATTTAAAATTCTTCAAAATACCTAGTTTCGGTCTCGCGTGTCTTGCCCATTGTCAGTTAAACAATAAATACGGACACTTCGGTACTTGATCTCTGAGTCATCCAATAACAGAATATTATCTTTCCACGACTATAAGGAATCGTGTTTAGTTGTTTACGATTCCAATTTAGTTTATTTAGTATATTTGTTTACGCACATGGGCCGCTCTGTTAGGAAGATGCAACTTATGCTCCCCAGGAAAATTAATAAAATATAAACCATTTCACTTACTTATTCATATTAATTATGGTTCAATTATATATTCCTTAGGATTTTGGCCTTCCTACAATCCGTTTTTACTCGGTGATTGGTATCGATTTCTCAGTTATTTTTCAGCAATACTATTTCACGATAGTAAGGTGTGGAAATGTCTCTCTGCTAATCATAACCAATTTTCATTTACTTCTGGCTTAAACACTGCACTTTTTTACTCGTGAGCAATAAGCCTCATTCCATACGGGTTACAGGTTGTCATACAATATACTATTTTGTAACCTCCATGTATCCATACGATTTATTCTAATCTTGTAAATGTGCTAAAGGGTAAGTACGTATAGGTAGCAGATAAGATTTACATGTTAATAATACAATGTATTACAATTATTATTTTGTCGGTAGGAGACGGATTATAGTACTTCTACATACAGGGTGACAATTTAAAAACTTGAAATGGCCATATATTAGAAACGAAAAACTGAAGAAAAAAACGCAAAAAACAGTTGCTATAAAACGAAGGGGGAACAAAAACAAGCGTATTAGCCCACCCCTATCTGCAACCCCTTGGACAGGGTGAGATAAACCCTTAAAATCTTAAATGGAAAGGGGGGTCGAGTGATACATCATTTTGAAACTCTTGAAAAATGCTTTCCAATGGTACCATAGAAAGGTACATTTCAGGAAATTCTTCTCTGTTTATTAAGGAAAACAATAAATGAAAAGACAATTTTGAAATTTTTTATTATTAGTTAATTAAATGTTCAAAATGATTGCTACCAATATCCTGGCATATTAAGAGATATCTCTTTAGAATTCTAAACAGTTTAAGCCTCGGTATTTCGTTTTGGTCTATTTGCTATTTTTTTTTTGTCGAAAAAAAAAATTTGTTTATAAATATTCGCATTTTATTATCATAGAATTTACCTTAAAGGTAACTTCTACTAGTATTATTATTTTAAGAACAGTTAACTTTCGGTTCAGTTTAAACGAAAAGCAGGTTTAAGTGGATTGGAAGAAGAGGTCCTGTTGAATGGCCACCTAGATCCCCGGACCTAACACCTGTTGACCTGGGGTCACCTAAAATCTGTGGTTGTTAAAACGCAACCTGAGTCACTAGAGCAACTTCAGCATAGAATAGTTCAGGAATGCCGTGCTATATCCAGAGAAACCTTTGCAAATGTACGTGAAGAATTTGAAAGTAGGCTTTATTATTGTCTTCAAAACAACGGAAATCATTTTGAACATTTAATTAACTAATAATAAAAAATTTCAAAATTGTCTTTTCATTTATTGTTTTCCTTAATAAACAGAGAAGAATTTCCTGAAATGTATCTTTCTATGGTACCATTGGAAAGCATTTTTGAAGAGCTTCAAAATGATGTATCACTCGACCCCCTTTCTATTTAAGATTTTAAGGGTTTATCTTACCCTGTCCAAGGGGTTGCAGATAGGGGTGGGCTAATACGCTTGTTTTTGTTCCCCCTTCGTTTTATAGAAACTGTTTTTTGAGTTTTTTTCTTCAGTTTTTTAATTGTCACCCTGTATATCCAGGAGCGTAGCAAAATAGAATAAAATATTTTTTCTATTTTGGTTTCATATCAAAGCTAGTTCGATACCGTTTTCAGTATTGAACTGAGCTTATTATGACACCGTTTTTTTTTTTCTTTTTTAAAAGTTGATAATACGGTCATGTATTTTTGGTTGCAGAAACAATTAGTAAACTAACCTCATACTTGCCTGTCAAATTTACTTTATTTTTAAAGCTGAACACAGCACTATAATATTTTACAAATATATCAATTTAAAGCTTTGCAATTTCATTCAGGAGGAGGTTCATATTATTTAATTATTGAAGGAAGATAATTTATCAAGGACTACTTTAATAAAAAAATAATTTGATAGTATGACGAATATAAAATTAAGATATAAATATTTACGAAATTTATATGGCATATATTGTTTAAATATAGATTTTTTACTAAAATAGAAACAACAAATGATTTTAGTTATTTTGAATGCGGCTTTTCTTCGTATCAGCTCTAGTTTTTGAGATAGAGCCGACTCATAATAAATTGTAATACATATTAATATATTTCACAATTATAATTGTCATAAATTTTATCAAAAATTTTATTAATTCCAAGACTAATGCCTTTTTAATTATGCCTATTTAATCACAAATAACTAATCTTATATTGGCAAAAGGCCATATAATTATTACAGATAAGAAATAATTTTTCTTTGAATTTTTTTGCACCTGCAGATTTCTTATTTTCGTATTTGCAATTAGCATAAAATTGACATTAGAAGGCAATAAAACAGAATGAAACTGTATACCGTAAGCGTCATAAATTGGTTTATGTCCTAGGGTTCCTATATAATCGGAATATTGCCTGAATGCATTTGCAAAATTTAGTTTAGACTTGAGTTTCATTGCAAGAGTGTGTTCAAACATGGCTTCTACAAGTAGGCGTAGTTGCGTAAACCATCCGGACGTTTTTGCTAGAAAGAGAAAGTAGAAGAGTGGTTTGTGTCTTTGTGAAAAAAGCTTATTTTGCCTATTTTGGTGTTCACTTAGGAGACCAAGATAAACCCTGGGCTCCGCATGTTGTATGCAAAACCTGTATCGAAAACTTACGACAATGGAGAAGAGACAAAGAAAGTGTTTAAAGTTTGATATTCCGATGGTATGGAGGGAACAAAAAAGCCACTTTGACGATTATTATTTTTGTCTTGTGAAGATAAAGGTCATTAATCGTAACAATCGGCATAAGTGGAACGATCCTAACCTGGAGTCAGCAAGAAGGCCTGTTCAGCATTCTGAAGAAATACCAATTCCAACATATAGCACCCTGCCTACGTTACCAGAGGATACAGTCGAAACGTCATCTGACGAGCTGCACAGTTGCCGATTTGAAAAAGAGCACCGCGATTTTGCAGGAGATTTAACAAGTCCCGAACGCTGTACTTAGAACGAGCTAAGTGACCTTGCCAGAGATTTAAACCTCCCAAAAGAGTCTGCCGTGTTACTTGCCTCCAGACTAAATGAAAGGAATCTTCTTTATACAGGTACCAAAATTAATTAGTGAAGAATAGAGGGAACGATTCTACCAGAATATAAACACTATGGAAGAGATATCAGGGTAGATGGGATATTCACATGATGGCCGATTACTGCTGGAGTCTTCAACGGGACTGTTCTTTTCATTCTCATGCGAGAAAATGTTATGAAAGGAAGTTTTTGGCTGATGCAGATTAGCTCACTTTTCTTTATTAGTTTAGGTTAATTTAAATTAATAAGTTAATATTGTTAATGTTATTGACAGATGATGATTGTATTTGTTGTGGTGTACATAAACATTTTTCTTCCATTCCAGACCAAAATTACCTAGAAACAGTAACGAAATTGGCGACACCAAATTATGTGTTGACCAGTGTTATAAATGAAATATGATACTTTATAAAACTTGTACTTGAATATACTATTATCCCACACCTCCTAGTTATAGAGTTTTTATTTATGTCATTTTAGACCAGTAAACTAGCAAATAATACACTAGTGAGTTATAAATTATAATCCACTAGTGGGTTATAATAAAAAAAACTTTTTAGGAACCTTAATTATTATGCATTATTATTATTATTTAAATTACTATTAATATTAAATGACAATGAAATAGTTTTCGCAGAACAAAGTCATTGGCTGCATTTAGCAGAATCAATCGATTTGTAAGCGATTTTTAATCGGTAACGTAATGATGCGTATCGATTTGTAGTTCTACTGAATGCATATTGAGAATTGGATTTCAATTTGTTGTTAGTTTTTTGTTTGTTTAGGATCACTCCCTGGTATTTAATGAATTCGGCAACATAATCGGTTCTTTAAGGAAAAAAACAGAAAAAAAATATTTAACAAATTAAAAATTTGATTACAAAAATTTTAGAACTACAAACTCAAGAAAAAATTATTTCTTAACTCAACAAACTGATCAAACAATTAGCTTTTTAATCTCGATGGAAAAAATGACGTCCGATTGGATATCGGTTGGTAGAATCGATTTTTTTAAAACATTATTTTCAAAAGTTTTTCAAATTCATTATTTACAGTTGTTGGATAAAATTTTGTATGCTACTCGAGTGTTATGATTTCCAAGTCACGCGAGAAAAGTTTATGCGCAATTTGAAAGTAATTAAAATACTCATTATAGTCACTGGTAGTTAGTGCTTATGAGTCCTACTTACTACTTAATATTTACCGCAAATTTACATCCATATTCAAAACCATTATTCAATAAAAAGAGCATTTGGTATATCAAAATATTTAGATCATATACACTGATAAACGCTCCAGCTAAAAACTCTTTGCTATGATTATTTTAGCTGGGACAGAACATTTCTACCTAACAGCAAGATTGATTTCTTGTGACAGAAGAAACCTTTTTTCGTGATATTCCTTATTCTTGTAATCTTTGAAAGGAAGAAGGAATGCAAGTTACTGTGGTTAAAAAAAAAATTTACTGGTACGGTAAAATAATTTGATTGAAGAGCGACCTTCGGTTACTTTCGGTCGCTTTCGGAGTTTCCCGTTGTAGGTTGTGTCTCGCCTTGTTCATCGGCAGTTCGACTTGCAACCAATAGAATGCAAAAGGTAAATCACGTGATCGTTGACAGATTTGGAGTGACGTCTAGTCTTTTTAGTGTTATAAATTCCTTATTTTCATTCCTCGTACAAAGAGTAGGTACAGTTGATTTTGTGTTAATTTAATAATTGCTGTGTTTTATTTTGAAATGTAGTTATAAATTTATTCTTAAAGATTTAAATGTCAAAATATAAATAACCCTATACAGGAAAATGGTGTATTATGCTGAATTTTTTGTATTGTAGAATATTTTGAATAAAAAATTCTAGAAAATTACCAAACATAACCTGGCTTCTTTCTGGGCAGGGCTTAAGAAAATATTTTATTATTCCAGCAAAGCATCTTTTTCAATCGCTGGTAAGTGGCTTTTTTAAGCATAAGAACTTTCCTTTGCTGTAACTGCAGGAAAATATTTATAAAGCGACTTCACTAAACTTTACTGGCACAGTTATTTTTTCATTGTCCTCTATGTAGGTATTTTCTTTTTTGCTATCGTGGTCGAAATTTTTATAACCGTAGTAAAAATCTTCTCTCAGTGTAGTTTCCCAACGGTGTTTTCAACACGTCATTGTATTTATATGCCATATGATGCTCTCGTTTTATTTTGAGATTTTCTCAATTAATTTGGTTTACCGATGAATATTTTTACCGCAAGGTTGTTGCGAAAATAGCTTTAGTTCTATTAATGATAACAACATAAGCTTGAATACGTTTTTATATGATTCTTTTATATGAAATTTAAAACAGTTCTAATGTGACAATCATGGGTTTAAAATTACAAGTGTAAGAATATGACTGTACCTTGAAGCAATTTTGATATTTTCTTTAATTGAAATTTAAAATGCATTAGGGTACACAGTTAAAGTAAAGACCGATTCAAACTTGAATGGTAAAGAAGTGTAATGCCTGGCTAAGTTCGATCTATTGTCGTCCCTCTCAGTACCTGCCCATTTTTAATAACCTAAGGGGCGATATTTCCATGTTACCTTAAGTTAGATATTAGCCAAGGTGCCTTAACATTAAGGTACACCCTTGAAAAACCAGGTTTAAAATTAATTTGAGGGTCAATTGACGCGTTAAGTCTAAAATTACCACGCCCTTAAAGATCTATTACTTTAGATAAGCGTTAAAAAGAACTTTAATATACTGTCAAACTTGTGTTAAGGATGACTTATGTCATTCTGTACCTTAAGCTGATTTTCAAATATCGGCCCTGAGACAAGATACGTTATTAGAAATCATCACTCTGATGACGCTCCTGTACTATTCAAGTTTGAATTTCAATCTACCTATCCCCCTGATATGACTTAACAAACCCGAACAAACTCGGAAAAATAATGACATGAACAAAATCCCCTTGCCTTTAATAGTTTTCATTTCGGAAGTTTATTCGTAATATTTGGAAATAATTTTATTAACCTAAAAAGAATCAACGAGGTCGAGTTGGAAAGCCAGTGTCAAAGGCAATAGCTACCTCGAGCTGATTTGTCAAAAATATAGCTCTTCTTTGTGTGCCGAACTCCGCTGTCATCGCTGACAGACGAAAGCACTTTTTGAAAGTTCCGTGTTTCCATCCTAATGGGCGCATTCAGCAGAGTCCATCGATTTGTAAGCCATTAGTAATCATCTGCTGAATGCACTAAAAAAAAATCGGAAATCGGACGCCATTTTTTCCATCGAACTTAAAAAGCGATTTGTGATTTGACAGATGTCAGCTGTATCTGTCTGCAGCAACCTTCCCTAATTCAGTAAAGTGAGACAAATATGACCAGGATCAAGTCGCCTGCATAAACAATCACTTTATAGCATTTCATATTAACTCTACGTAAGTCTGAGCTTAAATGATAGAGTGAAACAGATAGATAAAAGTAGGTTACTTGTGAGCATATGGAGCAGAGTAGGCTTAGCATCACTTCTAAGGCCTTCTTACGTGTTTCGATCCCCCCCCCCCCATAAGCAGTCTCACCGGGCTGAATTTTGCTGCTACTCCACCAGAAATTCGAAAAGCAGCAAAAATAGTAGAAGAAGATATACTGCCAACTAAAAGCCGTCCGAGATATGACAAGGCATATAACTGTTTCAAAGAATGGTGTACGGGATACAAAGTTCAAAATCCTGGTTCTGAGTCGGCGCTACTAGCTTATTTCAGTGAAAATGCCAAGACAAAGAAGATATCAACGATTTGGCCACAATATTCAATGCTGACGACCACTCTATCAATTAGGGAAAAAGTAGACATATCTGAAGACACAAAGATATTAGCATTTTTAAAAAGTGTGTTCGTATATGATTTTGAAATATCGATTTTTAAAAAAATTACAAAAAAATAATTTACTTTCCACCCGGATGGAAAGTAAAAGTAAAAAAACATTAACTTTCCACCTTTCAAAGATAGATGAAATGTGATTATTACATGCATCCTTGTAAATAAAATATATTATACACGGTCTCCACCAGAGAAGAGAAGCATTAAAAATAAAATTATCACTTTCGTACAGAAAAAAATGTAATATTTGAAAAATGCATTCCGCAGAACTACAAATCGATGCAAATCGTAACGTCACCGATTAAAAATCGCCTTTAAATTGATGGGATCTGCTGAATGCAGCCAATAACTCAATCACAGGCGCAAACCCTCGGAGGAGATAGGAAAGTCCACTGCGATATGGCGGAAGTTTTCGGAGCAAAGGAGAGTGATGATTCCTAAAATTCCTAGCCGTATCACACGATCTATCTTACACGAGGAACCTCAATACAATTTTAACCCACAACTATGTCACGCCACTGATATTTTGAAAACAATTATTTAATTATTAATTGTCATTCAATTCTAAACAAGAAAGGACTCTTCCAACTATCCGTTGTTTAGGAAACGTTTGCATTATTTTTTTTTTATTTTAATTTTTGATAAAATCAAAAAAAACTTTAACACCCTGTATCAATACATCGGAAAAAAAGAAGATAAGTAAGGAAACATGCTGACGTATTTAAGGTGCGCTTATCTTCAAGACGTTATAGATAGAAAGTGCCATTCCATCCAAATAAACTTATAATTCAATCGACTAGGGTGCGGGGTTTGTAACAAACCAACAGGGTTTATTTTTGTAGTGAAAGAATATATTATCTAGTGATGTGTCGTTATTAGCCGGCCGCGTTATATGGCCGGACACGCAATCCCACTAGCTTCATCTATTAATTTGCTGGGCGTCAATCTGGGAGGAAATATGTCTTGGCATAACCACGTTGTGGCAATCGACAAGATAGCTTCTCAGACGCTTGGGGTACTCTTCCGAACCAGAAAGTTGTACACACCTCAACAACTTTTGACACTATACAAAGCCCAAATTCGACCATCACTAAAATACTGCTCTCATGTCTGGCGCTCTGCACCCAAACATACTCTTCGGCTACTGGATTCCATCGAAAGGAGGGCTATTTGTCTGATCGGAGACCACGAGCTGACGAAGAACCTCGACAGCCTAGAACATCGAAGACAGGTTGGGGATTTGACTCTCTTTTACAGATAATTTCACGAAAGGTGCTCGGCTGACCTTGCCCTCTTAATTCCGCCCAGAGCGACGAATAGCAGAAATACACGCCGAACCACTGCCACCCATCCATATGTGGTTAAGCTTAGTACTCCTCGAACTTCATTATTTAAGAATTCTTTCATCTGGAGGACTTCATCCTTGTGGAACGACCTTCCCGAGGTGGTTTTTCCCAACGCTATATCGCGTAAAATTTACGAAACCACGTATTCAAGATTTATGGAATGGAAGATGGAAAAGACATGCAGCTCTTTATCAGAGACGGTGTTATTGGTATATTTTTCGGAATTGGCACAACAACAAAAGCAATCAATATTATTCAATGATTAAAAGTATGTTACAATCTAATAATAATGTAGACATTTCAAAATATTTCAAACTAATTACATTTCTGAAACAAAATGGGAAAGGTTACATGCCTGAGAAAGCTGCTATTTTTACAGTTACAGATATTAGTTGTTTTTTTAAATAATGCTCCCGATGAAGTTTATTTAATGGTCAAGGTTGTTGTTTCACTCGATTGCAGGAGCTTGTTGAATTTGTGAAATCAGCCAGGTAACATTAGATGATATTGCAGATTCGGGAACGTTATTAATAATTGTGAAAATTAAGCAAACAAATGATGTAAATAGGAGATTTGTAGTTACTGAAAAATATATTAAATTTTAAAGAATATACATAGCCCTTCGTCCAACAGCAGCAAAGGATCGCCTATTTTATGCATATCTCAATGGAAAATGTATTAATCAGTTTATAAGGTACCTCAAACAGGAGCTAATTTTCTTCAACTTGAAATGTCCACTTATATACGGGTCATTCATTTCGAAGATCGTCTGCTATACTTTTAGTTGAATCTGGGGGAGACTTAATGGCACTAAAGAAACATGGCGGTTAGAAGTCATCAACGGTTGTTGTAAAAATGGCTTTTTTCAAATTAAGAAAATAAGAAGGATTTTTACGTTGGATTATTTTTTAATAATTTAACATATTTTCCTATATGTACCAAAAAAGGATTATTTTATAGCACGATTTATTTAACAAGGTGATAATATAATCTATCAACATGCAAAATCAGAGGCTTTTTATATTTCTGCAACGTCAACAGCTGTGTGTGGTTCCCGCTGTCCGTTATCAAAACGCTTCGTCGGCACGAGATTAGATGGAATGACGAAAACTATATGTAAAAAAATCGAGTACGGCAGTTGAATTCTGGTTGCTTTGAGAGGCCAATCTCCGCGAGATCGTTCGCTGGGAAAAAAAAGTCCAGTACAGTCTTCACGAACACTCGTATTTTTGAATACAGAGTTTAAACTTTGAAGAAACCCGTACAACGAGGGATTTAACACTCTGGGTTTTTTAACGCGGAGTATAAATTTTCTAATTCAGCGTCCACCGGTGGAACAGCAGGCCAGTGCGTAACCTGGCTCGGTCCCCCGCGATTTCAGTGTGAGCTTTATAGATTCTTCCTCGCAAGGTATCATCTATATACCGGCGGATTAATCTAGACGGTGTTGCACAGGCTCAATATTATTTCGATCGGGAGAATACCTCCTAATAAGTCGATCCCTCCTAACGAAGTGTATTGAGTCGCAAATATCGCTAATATTTGTCAAGTGAAAAGGCCAAAAAAGAAGACATATTTGAAGCAAAGAAGAAGTAAATAAATTCGGACGGAGTAGGACTAGTTTGTCTCTTAAGCGTTCGTTAAAATAGCGTCTTTTTATAAGGTGGAAGCTAAGGTAGAGAGACAAACGGAATAGTCATTTCTGTTCGGTCATTAAGGCATCGTTGTCCCTGCACTGAGGGCGGCGTCGGCCAGCGTGGCGTTAAAAAAATCGAAAAAACTTCTTAAAGATGCGACACGCATAAGTTTCTCAAAAAACCGCAGGTTGAGAGAAATATTGCGTTAATCAATAAGTATTTCGTTATAGATATTTGCGTCCGAAATAGCTTAATTAAAAAATATTCGTTTTACCGATTTATTCCTTTATAGCGCTAGGAATAATAAGTAACGGTTATTTCTAAGTCCGGCGCGAAGTAAGGGTTCTTAAAAAATCTTAAGTTGATATATTTAAGGCAAAGCTAGGATTCGCGTGTAGGGTCTTAGAAGACAGTTAGGTTGGTTAATTCCCTCTTAGTAGAGGACCATTGCTAGCTCAGCTTAATTTTTTTATTGTAAAGAAAATAAAATTAATTAATCGAAAATCGCCCCGGTCGTGAGACTCGACATACGTAAGACTAACCCATAAATAACCCTCAATCGACAAAAGACTTAAAATTAAATAAACAAAAAGCCGTCCGTGTTCAATATAATAAACTTGCCTTGTTATATTCAATTGGACGTGCCCGTGCCAATAAACTCAAAAGTATAGTTCGAACAATAGTTAGGCTTCGTCCTACGTTCCAGCAACTATACTTATAACAGTAAAATCAATCCTTTTAATTCTAAGACAAAATTCTTGCCCTCATCTTCATCTTAATTGGTGGACTGCTGACGACTTCCTGTTAGCGGGGAAAGGTGGTGGGCCCCACTAAGACCGACAGACACCTGTCGTCGGCTGGCATCCCTGACGATACTACCAAATCAAAAAATCGAAACGTCGAAATATCGAAAAAAATGGCGGAAAACGATAATTTAAGTGATACCATATCTAGCACCGACTTTGATAGCCGTTATAGGACTGTTGACCTCACCGGTAGTGTCGACCAGTACCTTGACGCTACTTACAACGACTCAATGGCTCGGACCGTCGCTCGCCGGCGCATGATGCTAGCTCTTAACAAAACTCTGGGTGGGGAATCACCGCCGCCAGGATTAGAATTCAATTGGGACACGAGCAGCATACAATGCAGCGGCACAGCCGTTAATAAAAGTCAAGGGGAAAAATGGGTCTACGAGGGCCCCCAAATAACGTTAAATACCGTACGCGCCGCAGGCGACGCTTTACCAACTATCACTACAGCGGAACAAAAACGTTATAACGGCGACACGGTCGCTGAAGGGTATGTTGATGAATCGGTAGCACACAGGACATAAATAGCTAATAAAGTGTTTAGAACGTGTGGCAGTGCTGAAATAACATCCGATTTGCGACCAGGTACATCAACGGCAGTTGTGTCCATGGCAGAAAAAGTATAATTTCAACACCAGAAAACTATTGTACCGAATAGTAAAAGGAACATGTCATTCATGCAATGTACATTTAGTAATTGCATGTACTTTTGATATAAAGAAAATTTAACTTTTGTATAATAAAATATTCTAAAATTAAATATCGTACCTTTACTTATGTGTATATATATCCGGGAAATTCCAGGAATTCTCATCATTTTTTACGGGGGAAAAATGTAATTTCATAAAAAGTGGTCATTTTGTTACCTGTCAACAGAGACAAAATGTCAAACATTTTTCCCGTCACAGAAAAAAAAGGACATTTTAACTAGAAACGTGCACTTTTACTATCTTCTTTGTTTATAGTATTTCACTGTGTTTTATACCCCACCCATATAATATCGAATATTTTTACCAATTGTTTTAAAATTACCCAGCAATTTAGCACTTTATTTGCCTGGACGTCGTGTTGTCACTGGTAGATTTATGAAGCTATTAGAACTAAATAAGCATATTCAATGGCTTATTTGCAAAGTTAATTATGGAATAAATTATTGTAATGGAAATTTTTTTAAAAGTCCGGACGTCAAAATAGTTGGATTAAGCTTAAACTAGAATTCAAATCCAAAATTACATTTTTAATATTTTTTAATTTGTTATATTTATGTTAACTTTCAGTTATTTAATTTTTTATAAAAATGTTCTTTTTCTGCTGCAAAAGTTATAATTTTCCAATGTCATAAGTTCCTTCAGTTAAAATTCCACTGCAGATGAAGGTTTATGCCTTCGAAACATGTATGGAATGATTACAATGTTTGAGACATTGTTATTAAACTAGTGGAGCAGATTTTAAGATATTTTCCCCATTCATCATTTCACTCCACACCAAATTTATTGAGAAACTCTATTTTTTATGGTCGAACACAAGGACTATGGGACGTATGATAAAGCGAATCACGTTAGTTTTGAATCGTTCGTTGGGAAATACTACCTAAGGAAGGTCTCTCTACACGAAGGATGACAAATAACGAATATTCCAGGAGTACTAATCTCAACCATATATGTACAGGAGAAGTAGCTGCAGTTGCTCTAGGTGGAATTAAGCGGGCAAGATCAGCCTTGAAAATATCTGTAAAAGAGCGTCAAATCAACAACCTGTCGTCGATGTTCTAGGCTGTCGAGGTTCTTTGTCAGCTCGTGGTCTTCGGACAGACGAATCCTTTCGATGGAATCCAGTACCCGAAGACTATGCTTGGGTGCAGAGATCCAGACATGAGAGTAGAAAACTGCCACTCATTACTTCAGCGATATTGCCAGACTTGTTTTTTAAGTAGCTACTCTGCTACTTTAATAATTTATCACAATTATTTTAATTATTAATCATGGGGGGTCCCTCTAGCCCCCCCCCCCCCCCCCCAGGTTTGCCAGTGCGTAGTGCATTCATCCATAAAAATAATTATTGTTTTATTAGTATATCCTGTATTCTCCAAAGTTTAGGGTAGTCCCTGATTGTGTATGTTAAGATATTACAAAGTCAAATTAAAAAAAATATAATTAAATACTTACAGTTTTACAATTAATGATAAAAAGGATGCAAATCTTTGCCAATTTAAGAAATAAACCCCCCTGTAAACCTGTAGATTTTTACATTCGTTGACTGAATTATTGTTTAAACGTTAAAGTATTGCTGTCCGGAGCGGTCGTTTGGCGAGCGGCGGCCTCTTCTCCGGCCAGCTGCGCGGGTGCTATTCGCACTGCACGATTTAGTTTGCGGGTAGCCGTTATCTTGTTAAAGCCGTATTAGATTAGGCAATTTTTGTCTCTTGCTCCAGCAATGGCAATTATAATTGCAAGAATTCATGCGCACTAAACCGTTCTCGATCAGCTGACCCCTTACTGCTCGCATTGCCGGCGCAATGCGAGAATAGAATCCGTATTACAGTCGGCAATTCTAGTCTTGAGGCAATTAAAATTGCACGGATTCATGCGCAGTAAACCGTTCTCGATCAGCTGTCTCGCATTGCCAGAAATGGGGCACGCGCCATTTTTATTGCCATTGCAAGTCTGGGTAGAGATGAATTATTCTGTTATTTTTAAATGTTTATTAGTTGGTCGAAGCACCTATGAACAGCTAATGGCTATTTAAACTAACTGGTACTTAAATTAACAGTTCACATTTTTTATTAAGCATATGTACTGCTAATTCGTAGCAACATTTTTTTACTGCCATTTGTAAGTAACAGTAGCTGCTTTAACTGCTAATCACAACGAACAGGTTTGCTCATCTCTACTTCTGAGGGTATTTTAGGGATTTCGACACTACCAGCTGCTGGTCTGACTGTTGTCAATGCGCCAGCTGATCGAAAACGGTTTACTGGGCACCTGAAATTTTTATTGCCGACTCTAATACGGTTTTAAGGACTACTTGATTTTTGATAGATGAGACGACTTCTTCCGAGACCATCTTGGTAATGATACATTTTTGTGGCCGCAATCAACAACGGTCTTTCAACCGGATGTTGCGGTTGTGATTGCGGTTCCCGTATCACGACGGCTGGCCGTAAAGCGGTTTGTTCGCCTAGTGTGTATACGCAACAACTCCTACAAAACATAGGAGTTGTTGGTATACACCCTCAGTTCGATTTTCGATATTAAGCCGGTATCCCCTTAATAATTAATAATCTATATTGTTTCGACATTTGTGTTTTTATGTTGGCCATTCATTTTTATATTTTTATAAAACATCAGATTGATTATACGACAGCTGTAAATAAGGTATTTGATAAAAAATTAATTAACAATTTTGATTTTTTAGACTAACCCGGATAGAGATTCAAGGTCCATCTCACAGGTGTGATGCCGACTAGACCTTGAGTGTGAAAAATTGTTGTCTAGATACAGTCGAGTTAATTTTAATTTCATTTAACGTACATATGACTTTTTGGTAGGTCTTATATTTTTAGCCTAAAACATAATAAAGTCATTAAAGAAAACACTATTATATGTTTGATTTTCGGGGCTAATTACACGAGTTCTTAAAAATTTTATGCAGTAGTTGTAATTTATGGAGAAAATTACTCGAATTAGCAAAAGTCAAGTGCAATAATGTATTATATATTTAAATAACGCAGTTGTAATAAATAATATTAGAATTTGGCTCGGAATTTGAAGAATCTCTTGAGGTTGGTTTCGACATTTTCGAGCAACTAGGTTGGGCATCTAATTCATTCGTTCTCATTTGTTGAATAACAAGCCTATGGTGTTCCTCATCCATTTGTAGATATGACGAAATTGATTTTGTATTCGGATGTCCCGTGATTTTTATAAGCTGCTGCTCGCCAACTCCCTTTGGCTACTTTTGAAACAGCTGTTGCACATAAAGAATGGTTGGTTATTTTTACGTTTTTTGTATCTACACCCATTTTGTTTGCCATGGCTGGTGGCCCATTGACCAATGGTATTTTTGCCGACCGGAGTGTTCTTATACCCATTTCCTGATGTTTTCCAGGATGGGTTTTCTGTTAAAAATAATCGTTCATGATTAATCTGGCTTCTTTTTTGTATAAATTTGTCAAAAAGGCGTATAGGACAAATATCAGAATTTTTCGGGTTTGTTCCCCTTTTGGTTTCCCTTTTAAAATATTTTAATTGACAGCGAGCTCCTTCACCTCCTCTCCAAGCCAGCTCATAGGAAAACGGTTTTTTTTCTAGGCCATCGAGAGTACTTTAATCGCAACTATCGACAATTCTTTTAAATTCTTCATATTTTAAAAAAGCTGAACTTATTTTTGTCTTTTATTTGTAGATACTGCACTTGCTTGCATTTTGCGCTCTTCGTCTCACGAGCCATTTTAAACTCAATATTCGTAAATGGATCAAACCTGATTTGGTACTCGTTATAATACATTTGCTGAAGCATCTTCGCTGTTAAATTTCATATTGCTTTTAATGTAAAATCTTTGTATTCCTCACTGGTTTTTTTGTTCATGTTGTAAGCCCAGTCTTGAAGTATCTCCGCAAGCTTTTTAATCTGAGTCTCCTTGCTAAAAACATACCTTCTCTATTCGTAAAACATCATAAACTGACGCCAGATATATCGCTTCCTATTTTTAGTGTTTAGTGTGTGCGATCTTTTCTTGAATTACTTCGATTGATTCCTTGCGAAAACGTGAGTTTTTGAAACTAAACTCGGGACAATGAGAATGTCAGACTGATATATTATTCCAATAATGTCGTTGTAAGAAGGTTACTGTAGCTTTGTGTTCAAGTGGTTGTTTTCGTCCACATCATTATCTGCTTTGTAAAAGAAGATACAAATTTTTAAAGAAAGTATTGCCATTTTTCAATTTTATGCACAATTCAGAACATTATATTATTTTATCGAGTAGCATAAACAAGTATCCAAAAATTAATATCGCGTATTGCCACCTCGTGTTCTTAGCACTTCTACCATGCGAGGTGGCATACTTTAAATGCAATTTTGAATTGCTTCTTGAAGAATATTTCACGAATCCTTCACGAAGGGCTGTTCGCAGATCTGGCAATGTTTACCAATATTATCCATGATGTGTTATATATTTGAAAAGAGAATTTAAAATGCTATCTTTTTAGATTAAAATATACAGGGTGTTCCGTTTAAAAAAATTAGGTTAGGTCCGATAACTTTTTTACCTGACCCTGTATATTTATTCTGAAAACGGCAGATCATTCAACAATCAATATAAAGAAACTTCTGAATAAAACATTTTTCTGTATCTCTTTTTACTAAGAAAATATAGGGTAATTTTGAAATTGTCAATATTTGTGATTTTCCCCATATCTCTTAAGCGAGCTAAAATTTTCAAATTTTGATTTTACCATTTTAAGTTTGACCCAAAAAGAGCACATGACACCTACATTACTTTACTTTACTACCACTAACAATTACGGAGATACCCTATAAAAGTGTCGAAAATGTGTACAATTCACAGGGTGTTAAGAAATTAGGAGAATATTAAAATGCCTCACGAGAAAAGTAGATATCAAAAATTTGAGAGTTGTTTATAAACTAACATAAAGTCTAATAATTTTGAAATTAAAATTCGAATATTTAAGAAAAGGAATAATAATAATTATGGTTTCATGTGACGAGTAATTCCTACATTTAAAAAAAAATTGAAATTGAAATTTTAAATTGAAATTTTAAATTGAAATTTTAAATTGAAATTTTAAATTGAAATTTTAAATTGAAAATTTAAATTGAAATTTGAAATTGAAATTGAAATTTGAAATTGAAAATTGAAATTTGAAATTTGAAATTGAAATTTGAAATTGAAATTTGAAATTGAATTTGAAATTGAAATTGAAATTTGAAATTGAAATTTGAAATTGAAATTTGAAATTGAATTTGAAATTGAAATTGAAATTTGAAATTGAAATTGAAATTGAAATTTGAAATTGAAATTTGAAATTGAAATTTGAAATTTGAAATTTGAAATTTGAAATTTGAAATTGAAATTTGAAATTGAAATTTGAAATTGAAATTGAAATTTGAAATTGAAATTTGAAATTGAAATTTGAAATTGAAATTGAAATTTGAAATTGAAATTTGAAATTTAAATTTGAAATTTGAAATTGAAATTTGAAATTGAAATTTGAAATTGAAATTTGAAATTTCAAATTTGAAATTTGAAATTTCAAATTTGAAATTTCAAATTTCTCAAATTTACAAGACAAAGCGCCATTTTAAAGAGAATGTAATGCCCTTTAAAAAGATGTATCACAACATATCCATTCCCATTTGAAAAAACAAGGGCCGTAGCCGCATCCGCTAGGGGGGGTTGAGGTTACAGGGATGAAATTAATAGTGAACCGTGTCCCCCTGAAAACACAAGTTTACGGGTCCGAGTTTTTTTTTTAATTTTCACGTACACAGCCGTAAACCTTGCTGGACTGTTCTCGATGGGCCACCCTATATATACTAACTTACTACAAGGCTACTCAACAACTGAATCCTGCCCTGCTTCTATTTTATAAACCCAAATAAGGTTATTGCTCTACGCTAAATCTATGTTTTGACAGTCTAGTTTGCGAACAAATAATACAAAAATATACCTACATATTTGGAGGAAAAATATTTAATATAATTTTATCATTGTAAATGTGATTATAAAATCTTATCAGATTGCTTCAAAAAATGTTGATGATTTTAATTAGCAAAGTAAACGGTTCATCGACATATTTAGAGATTAGGAGAGGGAGAGAGGGGGGGATAAAATGTATAATGAATCTAATTTTTCATCCCTGTACAGTAGAAAACATGCCTGTTAATAACATTTTACGCATAATACGTATACTATACCGAAGGATCTTGACATACGACGTTAAGTATGGAATTATGAGCATTCATTCTTGATCTTAGCGGCTCTGACAAGATAATCAGAAAAAACTCAACCAGAATAATATTCCGAATGAAAAAAAGAAGTAAAATAAAATAAATTAAAAAATCGGACATCCAAAAGGCGCCCACCCGTCCAATGTTATCAAGTGAAATCATCAAGCCATACATACATTCACTGAATTTAAAGCTTCAATTAATACTTATGAAAGCATCATGCAATAAGCGAAATTATCCTTCCGTGACCGTCTAATAAACACACTTTAATGTCATATGGGTAGAATTATGATTTACACGCCACACACATGTTGGAAACAGTAAACAGAATTTAATGTGAATATGAATATACTAGGTGAACACTGTTATTCCGGGACACAGTAAAAAGTGTTACACTTACTAATTTTTTTTCTATAAGCGTGCGCGGTTTACCGTTTATCCTCACGCATTTTAGCTTCACAAGATCCACTTTTTCGCACGGTTTGGAATTTTTATATAACATACCATATGTCTAAATTTAATTGTATTTTATTATTATTATTATTATTAAAAATTATTTTAGTTTAGATTCTACAACTTGGCATAAAGCAGCGAAAACGGCATGCTGATAAAAAACATTTAATTAATAAATAAACAGAATTGCTTTATTCTGTCAGATTCATACAAAGTTTTAAACAGTAATCAATGATGACAAACCCAAGTCTGTACCGAGAGTCCTAAATCCACCGCCTACATTTGAAACCTAAAAGTATAACTTTAATATTATTGGTCGTTACTTGGTGGAAGTCAGGTACTTGACGAAACTGCAGTGCAGTGAAACATGTCGTATTGTCAAATAAAAAGTGGAAATTTAAGTAAAAAAGTGTTTTACTTACAATAATATAACCAAACTAAAAGTATAATATTAATTATATTAATATACTTCTCATGTGTACCTATTAAGTAAAAATATTGTACTTAATATGTGTATATTTTTTTAATTTTCTACTCGTAAAGTTATTTATAGTTTCCCAACTTTCAAATTTCAATGTTTTAGGGAAACCACCGTGGCAACGCTGTACGAACGTGCTACCGATTATACTACGTGTGTAACCCTGAAGTTTAGGTCTTTCATTAATTTTTTCGAGCGCGCTGTTGTTTGTGTTGGTTCTCTACTGCGATCAGTGGCGGAACTTCAAAATTTGGGCCCCCCCGTAAAATTATTTATTGGGTCCCCTATAAAATGATTTAAAAAGTGACCACACTATTCTTTTCTGAATAACTTTATTGTTTAAAATTACTTTTAACCAAATTTCTAGGAAATATTTACAAAAGTATAAGTTCTCGTAAAATTAATTTAAAAATACATAATAAGATCGAATAATTAGAATATCATACAGGGCAGGTTAAAATTAGAAGTTACTTTAAACCAGTCATGTATGTATGACCCCCCAAAACGAAGTTTGACCCCCAAACCGAAGTTCTGGATCCACCCTTATGTTAAATCTTCTTATATTCTGGCCAAAAAATATGTTAAGAGATTTTGTGATATTTCACTCTATTAAACATTTATAACTAATTTTCTGACCAAATGTTTCTAAGCAGTTAATAACTGAATATCACAATGTTTAGTCATCAGTTAGCCATGGAAACAATTATCATTATTGTATAAAATGAAACATAAATGATATTTGAATAAAAGGAATGTATTTCAGCTTACTAATAATAATAATCTACAAAAAAAATTATTTGAAAAATTGTTCAATGCATTTCTGTAAATGTATTTTCCCTAAATTGAACCATTGACCAACTAGTAAATTATTCTTTTGATGTTAATAATTCTCAGTAAGAAATAATTCTTTGAAAACTTAGCACCGCCATACCGCCAAATAAGTATAAAAAATATTATTTACAAATAACAAGTGCTGTATTTAGACCAGTTTGCTGTCGCTCCGGGGCACCTATTTCGTTGCGCTAGGGATATTTTATATTTTAAATTTAATCTCCTTAAATTATTTGTTTAGGAATTGGAAGTTTGTATTCAATTAAAAATACCTATGGTGTCATAAAAACTTTAAAACGTCGTAGTTGTTAATTTCTGGTTACTATAAACATTATCCAGGCCCTATTTTCCTGCTAGGCCCGGTGGGTCTGGGCCTGGGGCCTCACTTTCAGAGGAGCTCAGCACTTGGCTTGCGCGACACTAACTTATTCAACACAAACAAGACAAAAACTTAACTTATTTGCAAAACGAATACCTATGCTTTCTTATTATAAAAAAAATTGTAAAGGTGCTTAAAATCTAAGGCGATCGACAGATGTGTAGGAACTCCCTTTCTTGATGATAGTATAAAATCATAATAAATTAGTGTTGCGTAAGAAAAAGACACTTTTTGAAGTGGCGAAGGGCCTCGCATTCCGTAACGGGAGGCCACTTTGGGCCGAGGGCCCCCTGGACGCCTTGGCCCCCCTGCGTTGCATGGTCATGCTGCATAGTAGTTCCGCGCCTGACTGCGATTGTGATCTATTGTATTTTTGAATTAATATTTAGTGTGTTTTCGAATTAGAACTATTTAGAGCTATTTATTAGCTATCTACAATGGTTCTTCAGTGCGTTGTGTGTGAGAAATTCGACTATTCTAACCCCGGATTAATATTTTGTCGGTAAATGAGATTAATGAGGATATTTTTTTTTATGTTAGGTTTGGTGTAGCTAATTCTATATTTTAAGTAAATATTGACAAAATATAGATTTTTTCTTCATATTATTACAATTTCTGTAAAGAATACCTACAACGATTACCTATTTATGACTAATGCTAGAGCGAACTTATCTAAACGCGTACATTATTACAGCGTTGCCATTTTTTAAAACCGTAGAACTGTGCATGATTGTAAATAAATGGTGTTTTATGAATGTAATGTTTTGTCTCCCCTTTTATATTATATGTTTATGGGCTGATACCAAAAACATTTAATTATATTATAATATGTTTATGGCTGATACACACTGCTTTATGCCAAGTTGTAAAATCTAAACTAAAATAGTAAGAGAAAAAATAGTACATATTATTTTTAACATGCACCTTTTTGTTATGAGTACTAATAAAGATACAATATTCTGAAATCTTAAAGTACTCGATAGGACCTTTAAAATGATGTATCGCAAGACCCCACTTCCAATTCAATTGTTTTCATCCAAATGGCTAAAACTAAAGCAACATCAATTTGCATGGTACAAAAAAATTAATTAGACAAAAGTTGTAAAGAATCTAATTTAATATCAAAATGTAAAATAACAGCCTTCTAGAAAAAAAAAATATTTTCATGTATTTTTTCTTGCGAAAATATGGAGAACATCATTATTTCTAAAGGTAAAGTACAAGATATCAAGTCACCCAAGAAACAAGAAACAATCAGGTGTCAAAATAAACGTAAATATGATTCGTAAAACTTAATTGCTCAAGGATGCGACTTATTAACCAACCTGCAACGAAATACAAGCATTTGAAATTGAAAACGCTGTTCAAAGATTATGAAAAAACATCTGGGACAAGAAAAAATAGATGATTTTTTTTTCATAGGTGGCTGTAATTTTATATTCTGGCAACTTTTATTATGAATTATAAATTAGCATTTTAGCACATTTCCTTATCTTTTGACAACCCTTGACATTATAATTGTTATTTTTTCGGGGATTAGGAGTTTTTAAGGCAAGCAAAACTTTTTATGAAAAATAGTTTTTTTCCTAAAATTACAAATAAAATATCTGGGACAAGAAAAATAGATGAATTTTTTTTTTCATAGATGGCTGTAATTTTATATTCTGACAACTTTTTTCTAATAAATTATTAGTTATAAATTAGCATTTCAGCACATTTCCTTATCTTTTGACTACCCTGTACATTATATTTGTTATTTTTTCGGGGATTAGGAGTTTTTACGGCAAGCAAGACTTTTTATGAAAAATAGTTTTTTTCCTAAAATTACAGATAAAAAAGTTTTCCGTATGGTGCATACATACATACATTCACACATACTGTATATGAACATATTCAAAAATAAAGAATATTAAATCGTATGTAAAATAATAAAATTCTTAAAGAATATTTTAAAACCTGCAGTTCTAGTTCTTAATTTGGGCTTTTATATTGGATGATGTTTTTTATTATAGCACGTTGCTTGTATTAATTACATGAACACGACACAACGATAATCTTATTATTTTATAGTATGACAATGAGCAAACGTAAACAAACATACATTTCAATTTCTATTTTACATATTTATTTATTGTTTATTGATTAAATATGGTTAAAATTATTTTCATTTGGATGAAGGTCATTGTTGTTGTTGTTATTAAAAAATATGGAATGGTTTACTCATACAAATAGAGGACAGACAAATGCCGAAATTGTTGGCGTTATTCCGAGGTAATAATTAAACAGCACAACGATAATCAAACTTTAAAGCTGGATTTATAAATTCGACGTACGCGTCGGCGCTCGCGCTGACCTTTGTTCGGGTTTGTTCATTTTGGGCTCGGTCATCATGTACGGTCAATTTTGCCCTTTCTGAAAATTATTTTTGGCATTTTCAAAAATCAAATTAAAACCTATGATGTTTTTTCTTTTTTCAAGTTTTTGAGTAATTTATTAAAGGAAGTTTCATATAAAAATTTTTTTCTTCTGTTTCTGCTACAAAAGGTAAGATATTTGACACTTTCTTTTCTACCTTAATTTTCAGAACTTTCAGTAGACCTTTTAATATTACCAAAATCATAAGTTTCTTTTTTACATAAAAGATGCTTACATAAGTTTTTCCTCTTTTACAGTTTGCCTCAACAGTGTCAAAAGTTTCTGCTTATGCATAATTTTTTCAATGAAGATGAGAGAATGTACATGGAAATTAAAAACTGAACTTTCATTAAGCTAGTGGAGCAGACTCTGAGTTTATTTATTGTCCTCTTAATATCCTATTTACTTTGGGGCCCGGCAAAGTGTTCGATTACAGGCCTATGGCTACGTTGTTACACCACTGATCAAAGCATACCATAAATAAGTTTATTACTTTTTGGAGAATATCAAATTAATACCAAAATAAATAACATGTTATAAAATCTATTCCGTAGTATTGTCGCATGTTGCGAAAAATGTTTATATCCTTATCGAATCGAAATGAATAACCCTTTATACATTTGTAACTACAATACAGCCTAATAGAAAAATTAGCAACTTTTCCCATTAACCAATATCAATGGTAATACTTGAAATAAATTGACACAAATTAAATAAACACAGTATGTAGGCGAACAAGTGAGCAAGGTCTATAAACTTTGTTTAACGAGATATCAAAAAATTGTACATTCTGACCCTTTAAACTCTCCCAGGAAGAAAAACAATAGAATATAATAACAAAAAAAGTATTATTCCTAAACACATGTCGACACTTGACATATGTCATTTCTAGTAATATTCTGTTTACACAACCACCACATCTTGAATTTTGGCCAGGACTGGAGTTCACATTCTTTATTAAAATTCTTTACTTTTAATAGTAGGTACCTAATAAAGCATTTTTCTGAAATTATCTTGATGATAACGTATGTGCAGAAATATGAATCTATAAATCGAACCGAAAGCATAACCGGTTACCAGCAGAGTTATTGACTAATTCACATACCGTCATGTAGTTTTTGAGTCAATAGACAGACATGTAGATAGACTGCATGAGAGACCGACGAAAATTGAAAACGTTTTATGATCTAGGAATTGTTCAAAACAAAAAAAGGGCAAATATCTCGAAAATGCATTTTAGAGCAAAAATTAACCACCCTACTCCCACCCTTTGTTTTTCTATAGTGTATTCATTTTCTCAATTCAGAAGGACAAAACAAATACACGCGTAGAGCACGTGAACAGCACACAGGGTCTCATGAAGAACAGTATAACAGTACAATCTCGAACCACGCATTAATGGACCTGAAATAATAGCCTACCCTGAACAATAACCCTGTTTGAAATGCAGCGCCCCGGCATCGGAAGTTTTATTGTCGATTGACCAATAGCAATAATTGTATGCATCGCGCAGAAAATATTTCCTTACCCATGGAATATATCCATGTTCCATTTACTTAGAAAAATAATTGAAGACCTCGGTGCAAAAACCAGGTAAGTTGGGCATTTACCACACTCAAGAAGATAGATTTTCCCAAAAATATCTTTTACAGTAGGGCTTTATTCTTCTCATTATTTTGTTTTTGAACATAAAACTGGACTTAAATATAACTTTGTATACATTTTTACATAATTTTAGGCCGACGGAAGTTAGCTAAGAGAAGTCCATAAAGTTTATGTTTTGTCAGAAACCGGTCGATACCTGTAACTAGGAACATAAAAGCGCCAGTTATATAAGGGAAGTCCATGAAGCTTATGTTTTATCAGAAACCCATCGATACCTATAACCAGGAACATAAAAGCGCCAGTTAGCTAAGGGAAGCCCATGAAGCTTATGTTTTGTCAGAAACCCATCGATACCTATAACCAGGAACATAAAAGCGCCAGTTAGCTAAGGGAAGTTCATGAAGCCTATGCTTTGTCACAAAACCAATCGATACCTATAACCAGGAATATAAAATCGCCAGTTAGCTAGCTAAGAGAAGTCCATAAAGTTTATGTTTTGTCAGAAACCGATCGATACCTGTAACTAGGAACATAAAAGCGCCAGTTAGCTAAGGGAAGTCCATGAAGCTTATGTTTTGTCAGAAACCTATCGATACCTATAGCCAGGAATATAAAAACGCCAGTTAGCAAGGAGAGTCCATGGAGTTTAAGGAAATCTAAGCATTTCCAAGCGATTATCTAAAATTAAATATTTATATTTTTAATTTATCAATTTATTCTAATGGCAAAATATAAATGTCGATTACAGAGGTCCTATTTGTTATAAAAGTATTATAAAATACAATCAAGTACATTTTTGAGCCAAAATAAATATGAGAGCGAATATTTGACCACCTCGCAATTGACATGGGAGATGCAATGTGTCCTGACCGGACGCAGCACCCAGTATATATAGATCGAATTGGTTCCCGGTGGAACACCCTGTATATAGGTCTTATGTGTGATAAAAATATAAAAAGGTTACAAAAATTGCAACATTCAACACAAATAAAGTATTTTTTTTTAAAAAAGAAAAAAATTTTATAAATTGTTCATCTATAAATCAAAAAATTGATATCTACAAAAATATATAATATACATATAATTTGTCTATAGTTCGACAAACTTTACTAGATGATGTTGACCTTAAATTAAAACTAATAGCCACCAAACCGAAAACCATGAAATCATCTGTTGCCGCAATAAAAATTTTAGAGGAAGCAAAATTGTTGTAAAACTATTTTATTCACCACGTTAAAAATTACTTTTTTAGTTACAAATTATACAAATCAAACTCAATATGGTACGAAACGAGTGCCACACTGGGAATATACAGGGTGTTATGAAAATGACTTATTATATTTAAACCGGCAAATCCTGAGATGAAAATAAATTGAAGAAAAGTAACCATTAATGGCGCTTTGAATTATTAAGCGAAATATACACTTTATATGAAATCTGAGAATTTACCTGACCGCTACTGACGACGTTCGCAATCAATAATTTATTAACGCAGTCTCAAGTTTCAGAAGAGGTCTTAGCATTGTAGGCGGTGTTGTCTTATTGCAACACAGAATTGTAAACGCACGTGTTCAGTTCTTGACAACAAGACGACTTTGACCCGCGTTACCACTTCTTTTTCAAGCTATTTAGAAGAAAAAAACTACAGTTTTAAAGTATATATCTCTTACTTTTGATCTTATAATAAAATTCCATAAAACAATAAAACACGAAAAGTATGTTTTGCAAAACAGAACCAACAGTAGATAATATCACACAAATTTGAAACCACATTACAACATTTATTATTATTATTATGAATTATTTCACAACAGAAAAAAAATCGGGTGATGCTACAACTAACAAAACGTTTAAAATTCTTATACATCAAGCAAGTGGAGCCCTCGTTCCAACACCGAGTATCGAAACATACTAAAGCAACGATAGTGATGGTTAAACATATCAATACGCACGCGACGGTTACTCAAACAACTCTACTGACCTACATTGTTGCCAACTGAAACCAGATGAAGCGACACGACAGCATATAGGCAAAAAGGATTAGTTAGTATTTAGATATTCGATTTAAAAAAAAAGTATGTAGACTTTCTCTAGGACACCCAAGGATCTACCCATTTAAATATAATAAGTCATTTTCAGAACACCCAGTATATTATATTATTTCGGAAATCTTCTGCAAATAGCAATCAGCTAAATATTACGTACGTTTCCGCGATCTGCTGGCAATTTTTTTCTTGAACCAGAAATCAGATAAGTCACGTCTCGATCCTATAAATCGGACAAAATAAGGAATAAAATATTAGAAATAATGATAATAATGAGTTTCAATTTTAATTTAATTGTTTTAATCAGGAATGATGGATCTGACGAGGGAAGGCGATCATTTTGAATTGATCAGGCTAATCAGAAAAAAAAAATTTAAATACCACTGGCATACCACTCTGTTTGGAAAAAATATTATAGGACATATTTACAGGGACGCCACTGGTGGATCGAAATAGAAATTTATAAGCTAGGATAGGAAATAAAAACGTAGCTGTTGTACACACCGTAAATAGATACATTGACCTTCCAAGTTCCGTTCTTGGGAACCTACCACAACGGACATCATACAATCATCTGTTACTGCAAATCTATTTTCGACAAGGCAGATGTCACGCTAGTCTCCTAATTATTTATTAAGTCAAAAATAATCGTTTGATATTTAGCAAATCCATTAAATCATATGTTAATCAAAAAAAATCTGAATAATTTGAAGAATGAATGACCTAAGGTTCAAGAATGCCTAAATAATGGCACAAAATATGGTAAAAGTTTTAGAAATCGCTATAATGCTATAATTAAGACCAATAAGATTAAAAAAACTCATCCTATCGATAATTCATCTATAAATCAACAAAATATTATTGTCAAAGTTAGTGGTTCGTGGAAAATAGATGATTAAAATTGTCAACATAATTTTTTTGATAAAATACATCAGCTATACTGCTGGGTTGACTCTCTGCAGGACTACACCTTCTGCACCTCGTGAAGATGACAATGTTTTTGTTAAGACCTCGAAAACTGCCATATAAATCTGATGTATGCTTCATATAAAGCTTCTTTGTATGGGTAAAACATTATGTTGCTATGAGAAAACCTATATCAACATATTGCTTCCCTGTTATTCTAAATAAACTCTTACCATTCACAAACCTCTAACCAATATTAATTTATTTTAACTATCAGTTTTTATTTCAATAAGTTCAATTGAGTAATCTACAATCTACCGAGAACATGGGAAATCTCATGTAATTTTTCACATGGCTAGATATTGGTTCCCCTGTATATTTCATAGGAAAACTGCTTCATAACTTCTTCGTGAAGAAGCAGACATGATAAACTCATCAACCGAGTTTGAATATACTTTGGTGAGCCAATCATAAGCTATAACATGATGGCAAAACCACGAAACTCTCATAGTTCAGGTAATACAGCAGCAAATAAATTTCAATAAAAATATTCTCACTGACACTAATTTTCGGTTTGTCAATGTCAAATTTGTCTCACTGACACTAATTTTCGGTTTGTCAATGTCGAATTTGGTAGTGTTTGCTGTATTATCTAAACTATGTTTATGAATTTCATGGTTTTGCCATCACGTTTAATTGCATAGCTTAGGAGTGCCATACCAAAATGTATTCAAACTGGTCACATGGGTTCACCACGTTCTCCTCTTTAAGAAGTCATAATGCAGTTTTTCTATCAAATGTACAGGGGAATCATTATCCAGCCACCTCAAAATTTATATAGGAGTTGCAATGATTAACTTAACGATTCATCACCCATACGTTTCTTTGGTTGAGATTTGTAATTTGGAATGAAAAATATATTCTCGATCGCCGATAGTTCGGCGTCACGTTGCATTAAAATATTAATAGGAATGAAGAAAACGTGTACTTATGTCTGAAAAAATTTAATATTAAATTTTGATATGTATTATTTTCTCCTACATATTTAAAAAGCACGTATAATACTCGCTACCGTCATTATTGGAATAATTTCTTAGTAGGTACTTGCGAAGATCTATTAGATGCTTACAAATTTGTAATAACCAGTGTTTTCCCACGGGATCCTTTGTTATAAACTGGTGGCAAAAAAGGGGTATCAGAATATCTCTAACATAAAGCCATTGGACAATTTTGTTCTAAATCAGTGGGAAAGAAAATATTTTTGTTCAATAACATTTAGACGTCGTAATTCACATGGTACCAATTGCTTTAGCTGCAGCTTCAGCATCAAGCCAGACTGATTTTAAAAAGTATTAAGAGTATCTTAATGAAACATCTGCTATCTACCTCTTATTACTTTAGTCACCGTAAACCGGAGATAGTAGCAGCAATAATTTAAACCTTCGCGGTGGAGAAGTTGGAGGGGGGGAGGGGGGGGGGATATTCCCTATTGCCAGTGAGGACCAACATGGATTTTCGTATATAAGAAGATATGTCGATCATAAAAAATAGGTACCTATCCACCTTTAATAATGTATTTTCAATGGAAAACAGGATAACAACCTCTACTAAATACCTGTTAATGGTAATTTATTTAGATTGACACACTTGACTAGATGACCTTCTAAAACATTATTACCGAAATCTACTAGACCAAAAACCGTGAAATCATCTTTTACCGCAATAAATATTTCAGACTAGACATCAGAAACCTTTCATTTCACCATATCAAATCAATGTATCGAATCATAAATACATAAGTAGATACTTAAATACTACCACAATCTCAGAGATCACAAATTTTTATTGTACCATGAAAATTGATTCAGCAACATAGTATTTTCTTCCATGGTAGAAATGAAGTAATTGAAATAAAAACCAGTTCTTATTAAATACTCTAATAATATAATGTTTATACCTACTATAAATTATCAGATGTCCTTCTTAATTATATGTTAAGGGGTATTAATTGTCGGGGAAACATTATTATTTACCCAAAATTGGCTCGTTTATAGTAAACATAAAGTATGACGGAATTTGACATTTTTTGAATATTATATGGGAAGAGTACTGTTGTAAAACTGGCTTCTTCCAATTCAAGAAAATTATGAGGATTTTTACGTTAGATTATTTTTTAATAATTTAACATGTACATAGGTATTTTCCTATGTAAAAAGGATTTCTTTTATATTTCATAAAATAATAAATGTGAACTTCTGATATGCAAAATCAGACCCGCTTTATATGATTTGCAATGTCAGGAGAAATCACGGCAACGGCTTTTCGGGCCATAGGCAGAGAGACGGAGTAGTCAGTCGATTTCGGGTTCTTCAATACGCGGTATACCGTCGATTGGGGATTCCCAGAGTCGTACTCAAACGCGATTTAGTTTTTTTATTAATTTTTACGTAAGAAGGGGGTCCGTATTTTCGGGTACAGGTTTTAGAGCGTTTATTACCGAAAATTCCGAGAAAAGTCAAACCGCGGATCTTTCCCTCAGTGAATTTTATTTTTAAACACTCGTGTTTCCGGCGAGTATAAATAACACTGGAATATCTTCAAACAGTCGTGTTTCTGGCGAGTATATACAACACTGGAATATCTTCAAACACTCGTGTTTCCGGCGAGTATAAACAACACTGAAATATCTTCGAACACTCGTGTATTTTAGTGCGAGTCTAAATAATAACTAAAATTGATCCCCGAATACTCGTTTCTGGCGCGAGTATAAATAAGACCATAAAAACACTTGTATTTTGGTGCGAAGATTTATTCAAAACAGACTTTGCCAACAGACGTGCCCAAAGCTAGAATAATGTGCAAAACTAAAACTTACCTAATTGTGACAAAAAGTATTCTGAGACCAGAAAAGAAAGTAATGGTAACTATAAGTTCAACATGAAATATCTTAAGTTAGTATTATAAGCCTCTACCGCGGGTTATAATTTTTTGGAAATTATTAGGGTAGTTTGAGCTCTCTTTAGTTGAGAAAAAATATTAGCTTAGGGTAGTTTGTATTGTAACAAGTGTAAATATCAAAATTTAAAACTGAGTACGTGATAGAAGATGAGTGACAGGTTGATTGATTTCTCATAAGTTGAGAACCCCTTACTAGTGTAGGTTAATTTTAATTGTACATAAAAATGTAAATAATTAACTACGAGTATGATGACAGACAGTAAAATTAAATAAGTAAAAGCCCTCCGTGTTCAATATAATAACTTGCATTTTTATTGTATTCATTGGACGCGCCCGAGCCAATACAACAATAAGTATAGCTTGAACAAAAGTTAGGCTTCGTCCTACGTTCAACTAACTATACTTTTAAATAAAAATCATTCATTCTTTCTCATGACAGATTTGCTCTCATCTCTTCAATTGCTCTGGTGGTCTGCTGACAACTTCCAGTTAGCGGGGAAAGGATGGTGGGGCCACACAAGACCGACTGACACGTACGTGTCAAGTCGGCAATGGCATTAATTGCCTGGCATCCCTGACGAAGAACACCTATTCGATTCGAAAAACCATAATCGAGAAAATTGCGTTCGAAAATACTTTAAGTAGGAGCGTCTCTAAATTATGATGAATTTTTCATTGAATATCAAGACTGGCGACATTACTGATAGTGTCGACCAGCACTCACACATATATTCAAAATTTAATGATTAAGAAAGTTAGATTGGCTCTAAATAAATAATTCCTGGGTGGGGAATTCACCTCTGGATAGGATTCAAAAAGGGGTACAAAATTAAATTTCCAAAAAATAGCCGTCTACTTAATAATCTGATTAAATTAAATTCAAATAGAACTTAAGGGGAAACTTGGTTATAAGTACGGGGGTTATCAAAAAACGTCTTACGTGAAACGCGCAGATAAGGAGAACATTTAGTATCATGGTATAATGTACGTACGTTCCGCTTGAAAAAATTCCTTCGTGTTTTTTTTCCTCAATTAGGCGACAATACCTTTTTGCAAGCACTTTGAGAAAAAAAAATCTTTGGATCAAGCAATTTTTCCTTAAAAAATTTCTAAAATAAGAAAAATATTATCCGATAATTTACCTATATTTATACACTTCAAATACTATATAACTGTTGCACATATTAATATTTTTAGATATACTTAGATTTCAATTTTACATTGAATTGCAATTTATCGTATTAGAATTATTTTTTAATTAGAAGAAAGATTATAAATTATAAGCTGTTTTCAAATTTACTGAAGCTTCCTAACAATTCTTCTACATCGTCACTCGTTGATTCAGCTGTCAGGGAGTTTTATGATTGTCAAATTTTTTGACAATTAGACGTTGCCAAGTGATTTTTAATAAATATTTATGATTTGTCATTTCAAATTGTTTAGTCGGGTTTTAGTTAAATTGTTTTTTATCTTTGAGAATGAGCGCCCTTTAAGAGGCCTTCAACAGCTGTTTTACCAATAGCCTAAGTGATGAGGGATGAAAAGTTTTATGGGTCAGTTCTGCGCAAAGCATTAACGGGTTGTTGTAATTATTTTTTTATAAATATTTGGAAAAGGTGTACCGCGGGTTTGCACTTGTTCTCCAGGACACTGTCAATTTATATAACTTTCTTATGTTTTCTTTTGTCGCATACAAAAGGAAATCGGCTCTAAAAGGTGTACTGGGGCGGGTTTGCGCCTGTTTCCCCAGGGCACTGTCAATTTATATAACTTTCTTATGTTTTCTTTTGTCGCATAAGGATGTCGGCTTTAAAAGGTGTACCGGGGCGGGTTTGCTCCTGTTTTCCCAGGGCACTGTCAATTTACAATAACTTTCTTATGTTTTCTTTTGCCGAATACAACTTATAAATCACCGATATACCAGTGAAAAATCTCTTGGGGTTGAAGCATTGTCATTTCAGTCATTTTATTGGTATGTTAAATTTTTGTGTGATATGAACATATGATTATTTTTTGTAACATTGTTAGCTATTACCAATAAATTATTATTGTTTTTCAGTTAGTTACTTTAATAAATTTGGTTTAAACTACTTTGATTTTCTTACGTTAAATTATGTTTCTCTTTCAACTTTATTAATATTATTCATTTGGTTTTGACAAGTAAGTGTATTAAAATATTATTCAAAAAGTGTCCCGAAATAGTAGGTAACTTTTTAACTTTGGCAACACTGTCCGCCCCTTCCGCTCTTTAAGACAAAATTAGAGAGTTTTTGCATTGAATACAACCTCGTTTTCCTAATGGTTCATCCAATGGTTTTTTTCTTTCAAACTGTTCTATTGTATATGCTTTTATTAGTATAATATCAGAAATCGATAAATTCCGTCATATCTGTAATTTACTAGACCCATTGGCTCTAAAGTCAATAATGATCGTTTTACGTTAAATTATTTTTACTAACTGCACTTGTTGTGCATTTTTTTCAATAAAAACTTTTCATACAGGGTGTGTCATGTAACAGTGGCCAATATCAACTTTCTTATTTTATACCTCAGAAAATATTAGACATATTTAATGTACAATATGCTATACCTATCTTCAACTGTTTCGGAAATATTAAGTGTTTCAGATTTATTGCATTTCAGCGTTTCTTTTTATTGATATGAAATTAAAAAAAGGTATAAATATTTTACTTAACTACTTATGTTTAAAACGCGTGACCTTAGCAAATTATTGTCTTTCTGCATGCCAGTAGTTGTCAATGTTATGGTCGTCGTTTGAATTTCGTTAACTGCATATCAGAAAAATGGTTTATTTAACAGAAATGCACCAAATAACAATTCTACAGATGATTGGTTATGAAGATAAAACACAAATGGAAGTTGCTCGCTTATTTCATGAAAAATTTCCGAATTTGCCGCCTATAACTCAAGGGAGAATTAATAAAATAGAAAAGTAGTTTCCTCATCTTGGACATGTAAAGCAAATAACAAAAATTAGCTGCCAATGCAATAAGTGATGATACAAAATTAGATATAATGTTTGAGTTTGAGTAAAACCCACATACTTCTAGTCGAGAAGCAGCCCCAATATTCGATGTTAACCATTCATCGATTATTCGAACATTACAAGAAAATAAAATGTATCCCTATAAAATGAAACCTACTCATGAGCTCATGGAAGACGATTTTGATAGGATGTATTTTTGTAAACAAATAATGGCAATGTTAGATAACAATGTGATGCAATTAGAACATGTTTTATTTTCTGATGAGTGCAACTTTACATTTCACGGTCATGCTAATCGTCAGAATTGCCGCTATTGGTCTTGGGAAAATCCTCACTGGATATCGTAGATCCCTTTTTCATTAATGGCAATTTAAATGGCGATAATTATTTACCACTGCTCCAAAATAATGTCTTGCCAACTTTAACAAACTTATATCCTGATCCAGCAAACCCACAACTGCCAGCGAATACGATATGGTTTCAGCAAGATGGAGCAGCGCCCATTACCAAATCAATGTCCGGATTGTCCGGTAATACCTCAACCGAGTATTTCCAAATCGCTGGATAGGGAGGCATTGATCGATGGAAGGGCCAGCACAATCCCCTGATCTGACGCCATTAGACTTCTTCTTCTAGGGTTATATCAAAATATTGTATGCAAAACTAAACCTCTGGATTTAGCTTACTTAAGAAGATTAATAACGCTTGCGGGCCTGAGATGTTCAGTAACGTTCTATTTAAGATTAGGTTCGCGGTGATGAGTTTCAACATCTCCTATATTAATGTTTTTTTTGTTCTTTACATTATCAAGAAATAAACAGTATTACTTATTAGTTTTTGCAATAAATCTAAAAACACTTAATATTTCCGAAACAGTTGAAGATAGGATATTGTAACATTATATATGTTAAATTTACTGAGGGATCCAAAAATTGAATAATATGCAGGGTACTGCATTTAAAATAAGAAAGTTGGTATTGGCCACTGTTACATGACACACCCTGTATGAAAAATTTGTATTGAAAAAAATGCGCAACTAGAAACACCAATCGACGTGTCCGAGCGTTCAACTTAAATTTTTTAAGCGGAGCAAGGAACATCCTTTTACGAAATATTAATACTTTGATGCTGGTATGCACCATTGATATTTTTCTCCACAATATTCGGAACTCAAATCACACTCTTGAAGGCATTAACAGTGACAATTTGCTATTTAAGTTTGAGACGTCAAAAAAATATCAGTGAATGTTAATAAATTAAAAGAAAACATAACGAAGCACAAGGATTTGAAATCGAAAACGCTGATTTAGAACAAAAACCTCGTTAAAAGCATTGAAAATGAGGGTGGCTCAATAACTGAAGCCTAATAATAGAAAAACCATTTTTTTCTTCCCTTCTTAATAAAATATTTTCCATATCTGGGGGCAAGAAAAATAGATGTAGGGGAAAGTGTTCCACACAGTCTCTATGTATAATTTAACGGCTTTTTAGTTACTCTATGTCTGCAGAACTACTTGTTTCAGTGGCGGATTTTTTAAGTTTTTTTTATCGTTTATTGCTGTATTTCAGGTAAGTTTTTTTTTAATTCATTTATTTACAACGGCTGTAGAACTATTTTAATTTTAATTACATGACATTCTGGTTTAAAACTCGAATTTGTAACTTATATATTATGTTTTCAACAAACATAGAGATCTGTAAAATTATCGATTTAGTGTACGAAGCTCTCTTAAAAATTATTGACAAATTTCCGCAATGAGACAGCAATTTTTGTTCCACAGTAAGATAGTGTTTCATGATAGAACAATGCTTTTTGTAGTTTTGGGCTAAAAATGTAATTTATATTTTTATTTTTATACGTAACAAAATATGGCCTGCGGAAGGAAAAGGAAATCAAGGAATAGTCTTTTCACTGAAGAACAAATGAAGTCTGCAGTTAATCTCGTTATTACGCAAAAATGAAGTTTAAGACTGAAAGAACAGGGGTAAAATTTCAAACTCTTTTTCGCTACGTGAAGAAAAAAGAATTTGCCGGCGAAGATACAGAAATACGATTTATTCCAAATTACGCCTGCCGTAAAATTTTTACTTCCGATCAAGAGAGGACCATCGCCAAATATGCTATCAAATGTGCTAAGGAAAATCAAGAAAGGTTTTGGGTATTCTAGCTTACGAAGTAACAGTTGCTACTATTTAAATTTTCAAGGCTGAAACTTATTCTGTTATATCTCTGTATCCATATATATTTTTAGTTGTTTAGTTTCCTTAAATAAAATATTGTTTTTGATATTCGTATAAAAATCTTATTTAAAAAGTTTTATGTTTTGCTGTGGAACATAGTTGTTCCACTATAAGACAGAAATCCAACTTTTAAAAAAATTATTAGGAACCAAAATTTTCAAAATATTGAGTTTGTTACTACCAAAACTATTGGGAGATATATACAGGGTGTTATGGAAATTACGTATTATATTTAAACCGGCAAATCCCGAGATGAAAATAAATTGAAGCAAAATAACCATAAATGGCGCTTTGAATTAGTAAGCGAAATATACACTTTATATGAAATCTCAAAATTTACGTGGCCGCTCCTGAGGCCCTTCGCAATCAATATTTTATTGAGGCAGTCTCAAGTTTCAAAAAAGGTCAGCGCATTGTAGGCGGTGTTGTCATTGTAATTCTAACTGACGTGTTCAGTTTTTGACAACAAGACGTCTTGGCGCGCGTTATCACTTTTTCAAACTTTTTAGACAAGGAAAACTACAATTTTAAGGTACATACTTTCTTACTTTCGATCTTATTTTAAAATAATCCGTTTTATAATTAAATTCCATAAAAAAATAAAACACAAAAAGTATGCTTTTCAACAAAACTAACAGTACATATTTTAAATCATATCACAACATTTCTTATTATGAATTATTTCACAACAAAAAAAAAATCGGGCAATACAACTAACGAAACGTTTAAAATTCGTATACGTCAAGCACGTGGAACGCTCGACGTCTTTACACTCCAGAGTCGCGAATGCTACTGAAGTATGAAGGGCGCGCCACCAGTATTCAAGTAAGGGCGAGACACGCGGTGTGATCTGACAACACTGTTAGTATACTCTAGTGACCCACATTGTTGCTAAGTGAATCCAGATATAACGGCGCGACAGTATGTGGGTAAAAAGGATTTTTACCTTAGTATTTAGATATTCGATTTAAAAAAAAAGTATGTAGACTTTCTCTAGGACTCCGTAGGAGAGTCACCCATTTAAATATAATAAGTCATTTCCATAACACATTGTAGAACATGCAAAGTTTCCAAACAATTATGAATATGTTCAGTAAAATTCAACAGTATGTAATTTTTGTCTCACTGTGAAACACTTTCCCCTAAATATTTTTTGTTTCGTAGATGGCTGTTATTTTATATTTTGACATTAAATTTGGGTTTCGATCCGTAACGTACCATATAAATTAATGCTACTTTACTCTTGGCATTTTAGCACATTAATTTTTGACCACGTTGCAGGTTATATTTATAATTTTTCATTAGGAGTTTTTTGTCGGCTACGAACACCATGGTTTTTCAAGATACAGGGATCCCCAATATCCTAAGGTAAGCAAACCTTCTAATAAATAAATAGTTGTTTCCTAAAATCACGGATAAAAAAGTTTTCCATATGGTGCCAATATTTTCACACACACTGTATTCCGACATATTAGGATAGACCGATAGACTGACAGAACCCTACCGCAACGAAAACCATGAAGTCATAACAACCGTTACAGCCAACAAATTCTCGACCAGGCAGACGTCCAAACAACATTTTTTTCGTCTGATTCAATCATTACGTCAAAAATAGAAATTTTATGTACCTATAAATCACATAAATTGAAAATAAATTTAAACAATTTCAATTCTTTATCTAAAATAAGCTACGCATCTCGTTGTTTCAATTCAATAATTTAATCTAAAGTCCACAAACTGTTTAAATAATGCCACAGAAGTATAATTTTTAATGCAAAGAACAATATTTTGATTGTAGGTCCTATTTGTAATAATTATAAATATACAATAACAGGTCTTCACAACAATGACATAAGTACGAAAGCAAAATATGTTGAAAAATTGTTAATCTATAAATCAACCAAATTGTTATCTATTGGTGACACTTGTCCAAATGGACACACTTGACCAAATAATTCGAATTAAATTGGAAATTTACCTTTTTATTAAGGTTTAAAATAATGGTACCTAAAATCTACCAAACTAAAAATGATAAAATCTCTTACCGAAATAAAAATTCCAGGCGAAAGGCTCAAAAAATTGTTTAATTCACTATGTCAAATCAAAGTCCCGATTCACAAATAAGACACAAATCAACACAAAAAGACACGACACGAATGTGACACTGGCAGTATGTTCTTCCTTAAATCTTCCAGTAAACAGTAGCAACTAACAGACACCGAATTATTACGTTCCTGCGAATAATTCTTTTGTTTTTCGCAGGAATCAGATAATCAGTCAGACAATTTAGAATGAAACATTCGAAGGTATACGACATGCGGAAAGTTGGGTATTGCGCGAGTGCGAAGGATGTTGCCTGCGTTTGTGATTTGGATTGAATTGCAGGATTTTTCAATCTATATAGGTAATTTATGAAGAACGTTAAAGTGAGATTTTGAATAGATGAAACAGTTGAATGTACATTAAATACGTCTAAAATTTTCTGAGGGATCCAAAAATTGAATAATATACATATAAGGGTATTGCATTTAAAATAAGAAAGCTGGTATTAGCCACTGTTACATGACACACCCTGTATGAAAAGTTTTTTTTGAAAAAAATGCGTAACTAGAAATACAAATCGACGTATCTGAGCGTTTTTTCGCACACGCCCCCATTTATTTATTATAGAATTTATTCCATTTGGGTGATACATGTATGTGTTGAGAAAGGGTCGATACCCCGGAATAACTCCGGTACATCGCATTGCAGCGGAAAATGTCTAGGGAAAAAGTTGTTTGGTTTTGAAGGAGGAAGTTTGCAATGTAAACCACCCCCCACCCCCCTCAACCCCCAGGCGTGGGTGGGTGTAAATTAAGATTTTCAAATGGAACCCCATATTTTTTATTGGTATATCGTGTTCTCCGACCAAAAATAAACATCTTTTGTCCGAAAAATTTATTTATTCGGGCCCATCCTTCACCAATAATCACCATGAGAAAGACAAAATCAGAACCGTGCGAAAATCAAGTTTTATCCCGGAAATACTCATTTTCTCTGTCATGTACTAAAAAATGCCAGTGAAAAAGTTGTTTGTATTCCAACTTACCCCCACCCGCGCCCGGGGGTTGAGGGGGTGGGGGATGGTTTAAATTGCAACCAAACAACTTTTTCCCTAGACAGTGGACGTCGGACACCGGAGTTATTCCGGGGTATCGACCTTTTTTCAACACCGTGTATATACAGTATACAGGATATAACAAATTCGTCCTTCACCATTGGGATTTCGGCAACGGTTAGAGATACGAAGTTGGTTAAATCGGGGCATAGTTGTGTAATTATGGGCCCAAAAGGATGCCGCAAAAATATAAAAAGTAAATACAGGGGCTTTCGGTTTTTATTTTTTGTTCGAAAAGATCTCCAAATATAAATGTCATTTTCTCATTACTACTTTTTACTTTACACAGGATATCATTATCAGATCTTTAATGCGGCGTTTCGTCTTTAGGTCATCATCTTCAACTTTTTTTTTAACCCCAACAATTTTTTATTATGAAAGAGGAACTAAATCTACATTCAGCGATATACAATACTTACTGATTTTGCGACGTTTTGTTCAGTGAATTGACATCTTCATTAAAATACCGCTAGTACGTCCTCGGAATTAAATTTTTTTTTAAATTCGGTATAATTCGAAAATGTAAAACTCAATGCATTTTTTAATAATTATTATAATAATAATAATAAAGACTTTTTATTAATAAAAATCCTAATTACAACGCTGAAAGGAAAAAATTAACAACAAAGGTACCCAAGTGGCGAAGTCTACCCAAGAAGGCTACTTCTTGGCTTACTGAACCACCTGAATTTGGTCTGCTTCAAAATATATTAAAGAAACTTAAAACAAATGAAAAGAATATTTTTAAATAAAAGCCACAACTAACTAGAGATTCATAGCTTATTGAAGAGATAAGCACGAAGCTTGTGTATATTGGACCTTGCAAATATTATATGAGTTAAATTCATCAGGATAGAGTTATATAATTTTATAGCACTATAAGTAAAATTTCTTTGAAATAATGACGTTTTATGTCAGTAAACCCGTTCTTGTATCTAATATTTCTATGATGAATGTCAACCCTGGAAACTAATTTATCTTTCAGCTCTTTAGAACTATTTGGCAAAGTGAGAAAACAAAATTTCCCAAGCCCAGCAAACACGGTAATGTAATATTTATATTCATATGATATAACTTTTTTATGTGTTATGTCACATTTCAGGTAACATCTAACATTAAATTGCATGCACTGAGAAGTGCGCAATGTCCGCATCAGTTACCTATTTTTGTTACGTAACGTAAACGTACGTTTTTTATATAACAATAGTTATGTAGGATTTACATATCGCCGTTATTCTATTTAGTGGCACAATAAAAGCCAAATTTTATGTCACTGTGACGTAATTTAATTGCACTAACACATACTTTTCATTTAACTATTCCAATATTCATGTAATATACAGAAAAACACCTCATATTTACCGAATACTGTTTCATTTGCCTTTTTAAAAAATATATTACTCGAGATGTTACCATTTTTTTTCCCAAGGCGCTCTGTATCAATAATACACCAGATCCAGTCGATCGTTTATATTTACTGACGTAATTTTTAAAATATTAGCTCAAATAATGAAATAATATTCAACTTTACTTTCGGACTTTGGGGGACAAAAATAAATGAAAAATTGATATACACAAGTGATTCATTCAGGTTTATTTAGAACATCGGAAGATCCAGTAATACTGTATATTTAAAAATACTACCGATGCCACCTAACAGGGCCCACCATTAGTCAACTTCTTCTTCTCCCATGTAGTCTTTGATTTGCCAGTCGAAACCACTCAGCAGCATGGTGCTCCACAGAAGCAATTGCTGATATGTTGTCTGCTTGCATTAGAATTACATCTACCAAAATTAACAAAAATTAAAATAATAAAGTTGAATATTAGAAACACCTACAACTAGGGTGTTGAACCTAAATTTGTAGCTCAGGAGCTTTTTCGAGTTAAAATGTTATTTATGTCAAAGCCTATGAGTATGAGGCTAATTCTCTTATTAAAGTAGTAAAATTCATTTTTCTAGGTTTCTAAAATAACTCGAATCTTAGAATCACAGAAAAACCTTAACAATTTTGATTAGATTAGGTTAAATTTACAATTTTTTAAACTGGTGTGAAAAAAAAAGTGTAAGTGATTTATACAAACTTTTGCAAATTAACATAACACCCAGATGGCAAAAATGATATTACATTCAGTTATATACTATATAAAGTAAAATATAGAATATAATAATATTAACCTAACTATTACAAGTTTTGCAACATATAAATGTTTCACTGCGAAGTTTTCCTTTCTTCCATACCAGGAACATCATGGAACAAAATATTTAAACTTTACTTACCATTATTTCAATCGACACCACATTTTAGGAAATTTACCTGCCTTGAAACGTACAACGGTACAACCCAACACAACACCTGTCGCGAAATGAAAGAAAATGGCGGAAATTACGTTTTAAGGCAGACAGAACAAACGACCGTCATGCATTACGTGGCGGGAGTTTTGAATTGAGGAACTACGGCAGCCAAAATTTACATCCCACTAACGTAATATAAAGTAGTCACTTACACATTAATATTACGTAACAAAGCAATCAAATCCATTTGGTAACAACTGTAATATAAATGTGACAATTTAAATTAAGTATATTTTTTATATAAAACTGGTTCCTCTGGGGTGACGGTGAATTTACGTAGCATACAAGTCATAATTGTTACATAAAAAAATTAAGAATTGTAACATCGCTTTTACGTTATTATTATATAAAAGGTTTATATAATATTATTTACCCTAGAATTACGTAAAACTAACATAAATATCACACGCGTGTTTGCTGGGAGGTAGCTACATCTGTTTCTCATATTAAGCCATGCACACTCATTTATTTTGTGAGATATATGATCACGCGTCCTTATTCCATATATTAACCTACGACGGGAGTTTTGCATTTTTTGAATCCTATTTTTTTTTTTCGGTTTCATGAAGACAGGGCATATCAACAAAATCACAATAGGAGCAATGCGAGAGGACCAAGCTATCACATAGCATTCATAGCTAGTAAACACAGTTTTAGGTCAAGAATATGTAAGAATAAAAAGCTTTTTTCTTAATATTTTTTAAGCGTAGCTCCTCATCTAACAATATACCTAGATTTTTTTCTGTATTTACATAAGGAATGACGCTTATAGAAATATTTACATTGTTTTTAATTATGTCCCTATTAGCTTTATTGGCAATGCACAATAGTATTTTTCTGAGTTTAATTTAAGATTATGGATTTCAGATAAGGACCTAATGGTTTCTAAATCAGTAGTAATGTGCTGGGCGGTTTGTAAATGATTAGATGTAAGATGTAGATAATAAAATTGCAGTAAAGTTGAAAATGGTCCGCGTATATAGCAGACTGAAGAATTGTCTAGACGTTATTCTTTACAGCGAACCATCTCGCCAGATAAGTCTCACGTGATTTTAATGACCTGCCTACGTATTTCTGGTTATTTATTTTGCATAGGTTTGTATGAAATTCCAGGACCGTACTAAAATAGTAGATAGTACGTTTATTTAGTAAAGCTCATTTTGAAATGAAACGAGTCTATTTATATTTTTAAATGCATTTTTTATTACTAAACTTATTATTATTATAGGGAATAAAACACACGAAGTACGTATCTGCATGTTTGTCCATCTTTACCTACTGTAAACTTTATACAGTGTGTCTACACATGAACTATACCCGCAAAAAAACTTGTTTTCAATTTTTCGAAAAAGTCATCCTTGATCATTTCTTTTCCTTGTTATATAAATACAAGTCACTTGGGAAAATTTCCATGTTTTTCTATCGGGTGCACAAAATTCTGAAAATAGCTTTTTCTAAGGAAAGATTATTGTATTGAGAAGCTAAATATACTGTTTGCTTAAAGGTTCTTCACTCTTGCTACCTCTATTTTAACTTTAATGTTCAATAGTAACTTATAAGTGTATAGTATCATAAAGAGCAAATTCTATATGCACCCTTCTTCGGTAGAAGTACTACAAATATGCAAAAAACTGATAAAATGGGTATTTCTTCTATAGTAAAATTAAATATCTTCCTGAATTAAAGTATTTAACATTAGGTCAACCAACAAACCAGGCTATAGAGGTAGCTGTATAAGTGTAACGAACAAATTATATATGCACCATTTTTGGGTGTACCTAGGCTACCCAGATAACACAAATCTTCTGGGAATATTCACACAATCTTCGGCAGCGAATGTATATATTCAGACCATGCTATAAATATTCCTTGAATATCAATATTTTTTGGAATATTCTCTGAAAATACTGGAAAGGAATATCCAGGGTAGGTTAATCAGATTCATGACATGAATATTCCTGGAATATTAACAGTTTTGTGGAATATTCCCTGAATCCTGAGAAGGAATATTCAGGGCAAGTCTAAAATAAATACCTGTGAATATTCTACAAAGAATATTCATTTTATAATGTTCTCTGAATGATCAGTAAATATTATCATATTTTTTACGGAAGTATATTTTGCAAACAAGTTGATTCGATAATAAAACAAGGTAAAATAGACTACTTTAAAACTTCCATAATCCCTGGCTGTTATTGGATTTAACATTTAAAATTTGGCGCGAAAAACGCGATTTTGTGGAAGGTCACGGGGTGCTGTTATACCGTCAAGATCACCAATCCTCTTAAAAATATATATTATAAAATTACATTTTAGGTTGGACCAAAATACATGTAATGTGCACGTTCCGTATTAAAATTTTTCCAAACGACAACAATATATGCGGCTTGTGAGACCAGGATATCTTAAAAGGAATTTACGTGTACACACGATTCCTAAAAAAACTTGAAAATCTTCCATAAGTTAATTTGGTCACCACTATGTGGTATAAAAATACTGTGGTATGACAGACAACAAATTTGTACATTTGACATTTCCATTTCAGACAGACTCGTGTGTAAAAAGAAGCTAAAAAGTAAAATTATTATTTGTGCATGTGCTTATTGCTTAATTTTTATGTCGTATTAGTATTTGTTGTTATAAGAGGAAGAGGTAAGCAATATGCCAAAAATTAATAATAAATGTTCTTATTTAAGAAGCCCCAATTCCCGTAAAATTTCGTGGCGTATCAATAGAGAAACAAGTTCTTTTTTATCAGAATTATCATCATTTTCTGGACCTCCAATATGCAACACATTCTGCTACTGGCCTGAAGAGTTGAGCTCAATACATGTAGCCAAAGCAATAAAACAATGTAAGCCAGTCGACATTGTCACTTGGAAACAACACAAAATTAAAATACGATCAAGAATCTATGATGATTTTCACGTTGCCTCAAAAAAGGCAAAGCAAGTGTGTGAGGCATCAGAACTAGAAACAGACATAGACGATAATCAACCGAACAAACCCAGAAAAAGGACAAAACCAAAAAATTATGATTTTATAAATCAATAATCAGATACAGATGACGACGACCTCTTGCTGCCACCACTTCCTACCCCTCCATTAGAAGATCCATTACAGGAAAAAGGTATGTTGTAACTTTAACATTTTGTTTTTAATTATGAAAATAATTTTCTTTCTACTTAATATACCTACCTCAGTAACTAAATAATATGTTTTAGAAGGTGTTCAACATAACAGTGAAACAAGATATGGAAGAAGAGAGAAGAATATTGTTGGTAAAGGTGGGTAGCGAGATACTTAGTAAAATTATTTTCTGTAAAGAATATATTAATAAAAATAATATTTCAATGGTTAATTTTTTTTTCAGTGAATATACCAGACAGTGCATCACAATCATTAAGTTTTTCAGAATCCAGCTCATGTAAGTAGTATATTATGTATATGTTCAGCTTGTTCATTAATAGCTTCCTAGATTTATGGCGAGTTGCAGTTAATTATGGTTAAAAATGTTTGTATGACCTACCATAGAAGTTTAAACCAAAATGGTTCAGCCAGATTCCACAAATTTCGGTTTATGTAGATATTATTCTATCTAAGAAGTGCTTTCTGTCATAAGCACTGTTTTATTCACAAATTTCCATTTAAATGTCATTCTTTTTGAATTCATCAAATACACCAGTATACTATTTTGGTTTTAACTTTTTCAAGGTATTCTTATAGGTACTGAAAAAATAACTACTCTATAGAAATTTCTGTTAATACTTCAGAAAATGAGAAAGCTTCATTGAAGATATTTTTATTAATTACAAATAATTATTTTTTTCTTCTTAGGGTTGTCAGGACATATTACTACATATATTAGCAAATAAAATTCCATTTACTGTATTTTGGGCCATTCTGTCCTGCCTCCACGACTAACATCTAATAAATACTTGTTAATCTTTAAAGTGTCCTTATTTTTTGTTTCATTAAAGGAAAAATATTTTTTAGATTTGAGTACCAAACAGCAGGACCAGCAGATTGAGCAGCCCCCAAATGTTGTTTTAAATTGTAAGCACTGAATTAACCATTACTCATTGCATGTACTAAAAGCAAACATATATAAGCAAAATGTTTATAACAAGTAACAACTCAAAATATTGAGTAGAAGTATTTTTATAAATACATATATGCTGTATTTTATATCTCCACTATATATATTTTAGATAATGATTTTACGAAATTAATAGAGAAGATCAATGAAATAAGAGAGACCCAAAGAGCTCATGAGAGAGTGTTTGATCGCATTTTACATGCCTTGGAACAAGGTCTGCACATCGGTAATGAAGAAAAGTTAGAAAAGGTTAAGAAACCCTACAATTTTCCGCTGTCAACCATTGAAGACGTTACGAAAATGGAACCTATTCTTAATTCTGAATATATTTATAATCAGTTGGTAAGTGGCAATAAAATTCTAATTATTTTAGTTTTATAAGACATTCAAATTAACGACTATAATATAATTTAAAAAAATGTAATTTAATCAATTATTTAAGGTCATTGAGCTCAGTAGAATCGGTGGATACGATTTTAAGGAGACCACTAGACGAATTTTAAACAAAGTGATGTCCGATAAACTGGCATGCCAAATGTCCTTTAAAGGACATAAAGGAAAATTGAATTTTTCTAAGTTTAAAATTAGCAGAGTTGTTGTTGGTGAGTTAAAAGCAAGTCATATTTTCTTTTTTCTTCGCTTTAAAATGTTTGCATTTTGACCTGTAATCAAACACTAATATTTTACATCAACTATTCTGACAGTATGTGTATGTTTTTAGATGCTGTTATGAAATTCAACAAAATGATGGTATCTGAAAAAGACATTGAATCGTCTATAGCTATTTGGCTTACGAAAGCGGGGGAGCGATTGAAAAAAAATATAAACCAGACTGAGCAAACCGTGGACACGGTGGTTGATTAACATATGTGATTGTTAATTTCAAATAATGCTATTAAACTGAAGCTAATCCTATCTTTAGCTTTTTATTTCACACTATTTTCAAATGATTACAGAGTGCTAGTTTTTATTAATTTCTCCTTCCAAAACTGATTAAAAAAGTTAAACGTTCGTTTTGGTACAAAATAAAAACCGAGATAAAAATGTGGCAATTTTTCTATTAGGATATCCAATATCAAACATTTAATTCAGTATATATTCCAGTTGTATTATGTAATTATTATAACATTCTGTCTCATTCAGATAATATTTATAGAACATCCTGTACGAAGGTTGGTATTATTATTGAAATATTCAAGTCGTGTATATCTACAGTTCAGGAAGATTCTTAGAATATTTTTAGGAATATTCTTATAATAATTGTTCTGTTCTTCTCTAGGAACATTCTATGAATATTGGTAGCAAGTTTTGTATAATCTGAAACAACTATCTTCACGTGAATAGAATATTTGTATACCTTACTTTCTCCGTCACAGAATATTCATAGGAGATCCCTCAAGAAGATTTGAATTATTCCTGAAATATTCTATCTGAATATTCCGTACGTGTGTTCATCAATATTCAAAGAAGATTAATAGAATATTTTTCTGAATATTCTGAGAATATGCCTATTGCTACCATTTTCACTTTCCTAGATATTTATACTTATTCCGTAGATATATATCTTCCGTAGCGAAGGTTCAATGATTATTCCGTTCTCCGCAAATGTAATTCTATAAATATTCATTGAATATTTTTGTGTTATCTGGGTACGTAGTCATATATACAGAAAACTGATAAACTATAGTATGTTTTACTGAGATAAATCTCGAGTCACTAAGCATCACCAAGAAAAAAAACATCTACAATTTGTGTAATTAATATTAATACAAAAAAAGATGCTTTATCAGTGGCATCAGCTATGGTAGAAGCCGTAGAAAGCAGACAATAATTATTATGCACCAGAATTATTATTTTTCGCCTAAAAAGAGATCAATAAAATATTAACCTAAAAATGTTGAGTCAAGTGATTACTAAGTACTTACTGCTGTTTACTAGACTCGCAAACAACTCAATTATATAGTTAATCCTACTTTTGAGAACAAAATAAACTATACTAAAACGATAGCACTTTTAAAACATTAGCACCAATAAACGTGAAAAGCGCACCTTGACGTGACAGGCGTGACAGGCAAACACGATTTTGATTGGCTGTGGAAACTTGCTACGAACGTTGCTACGACCGTCCACTGTCAAAAGATAAAAATTGGTTTATGTCAGCCGTCAAACGGCACCGTCATCGTCAAATATAAATGGTCTTATGCATTTCAATATGTTTAAGCTGTAACGGCACCGTCAAACTGCACCGTCAAGCGTAACGTCAAGTTTATAAATTGGGCTTAATGGTAGAATAGAATAGAGCCTTGTGGAACACCTGAAAGGATATTTATCGTATTTGAGTGTATATTATCAACTACGACTTTTTGCGATAGGTTGTTTAAAAAGATGACATTAAGTTAACTTAAATCTTCATTAAAACCATAATAATGTAATTTAGAAGATAATAGCCTGTGATCTAACGTATTAGAAGCTTTAAGGAAATCTAACAATTTTAAACGTATTGAGAATTCTATTTGTATCAATAAAATAAATTACTCTTGTATACTTGCACTAAGTACAGATTTCTAGAAACTTGATAATAACTATTACTTTACCTAAAAAAAAATAGCAGTAGTACGTAATAATAATAATTAAGGACAGAAATAGCAATAATAATTTTAAATTTTTGTTTCTTAATTTTTTTTTTGTTCGAAACAAAAGTAAATTACAGGACCGTATTAGAGGTATTTTAATGAAGATGGTCAATTTAAGGAACAAAACGTATGAAAACCTGTTATGAGAAAGAGAAATTTATTTTAGGACGTCTCTTCGAACAAAGTCAAGAAAAAATAAAAACCGAAACGCATAATTTTAGATTTTTCGAAATATTTTGAAAACCCCTGAATTTATTTTTACATTTTTTTTTATGGCATATTATTGGGTCCATAATTACTCAACTTTGCCTCAATCTCAAATCCCAATGGTTAAGGACGAATTTGTTACACCCTGTATATTATATGATACAAGAAGGTATAATTTATAAAATAACCTGTATAAAAAATGTCTAGTATTTTTCAAATTTTTATCATTACCTTCAAATGTTTTTTTTTATAAAAAACTCCTTTAATGAATTTTATCTCGGAGACGGATGAAGATTAGTAAATTTTGAAAAGTACCTACTTAGAATTTTACATATAATCTAAAAATGCCAAAATATACAGGACATACTATTTAAAATAACAATGTTAAGCCTAACTTTCGGTATAACCGGAAGAATAATAAATATATGCATTATTAAAAGAATACTAATCTTTTATAACGAATAAAAATACTTCCAACAAATATCTTTTTTTAATTCCCGAGATATTTTAATAGGTTACTCACCGTGAATGACCCATTATGTGTTGACAAATGTTACAACAACAACAACTGTATGTTATTGGCGCCCAGGAAATAAATGTCAAAATCAGCTGATGTTGGTGAACTTTCCAAGAAAATCGTATTTTAATTCCGGCAACGTCGCAAAGAAAAAATATTATTGAACAGGGAAGGAAGGTTGGGTGCATGTGTACTGAGAATCGTGGCTCTGAGGCCTACTATGTCGCAATACAATCGGGTTATTTATAAGTATAAGATTGACAAAGAATAGAAATGGATTTTTTTTATTCATCGGGTGATGTAAGAGGCTATTACGATTAATGATTTTTTAATTTATACATCGCTGTAGTGTCAAGGTAAGTAGAGGTCATATCGGAACGAATCCGAGAGATAAAAAGGATAGGTAATAGAAATAGCTATTGGCTGGCACCATATTATGTTAGGATTAAGAAGAATTTTTGTCGTTAATTTTAATAGTTTTCTTTTATAAAAATGTAGCATCTTCCCGAAGTAAAGAATTCAGATATTCGATTATATATTGTAAAATGAGGTGGACAGTCAAGAAAATTGCAATCAATGTACGATGTACATTTTATTCTATTGACATTTCTGGGAAAATGGGGGCAATGTACAGCATATAGGCGAGATCAGTAAATTACGACCACACAAATAGAAAAAATTATTTTCTTCAAACTAATTAAAAATACCTTAAAAGGGTTCTCTATAAACCAGAAGAATTTATTTTTACTGACTTCAAGGATCAAGCTTGAGAGTCAGGGTTGAGTTTTTACAAAGTTGTGGAAAATACGGGTCCGTATCCTGAAAATTTAATAAAGATGATTTAAAAGGGGCTCGAGACGTAATTAAACGATAATGTGTGGTACATCATTGAATTTAGAATAAAAAATGATCTCAAAATTTAACATTATAAAAACAGGGCCGTATTAGAGAAAATCAAGTTGATGATGATTACTTGAAAACGGAACGTCGTATAAAAAGAATCGATATGTATTCTTAGAATTCACTAAAAGTTGCTGTGAAAATGTTTTGTCAGTTATGCTCTAACTTTAATATTACGTCGAAAAAAAAATTAAATTAAAAATTCTAAATTTCAGTTTTTCTTAAATAACTCAAAACTTACAAATCTTACCAACATTTTTTGTACGGCATATTGTTCGTGCTTTGATTGCGATACTTTTTCCTCATTTAATCGAAGTTGTATCTGTTACCATTAACGAGATTCCCATAGAGGCTCTAATTATCTTGGGCGCCCTGTATAGGGGCAACTCTTATTTATACACGTAATATCTTCTACCCTGTACATGATATAAAAAAGTTTTAAGGCAAATGGTCCTTGGCTTTAAAAAATATATTTACAGGGTGTCTCGAAAGAACAATTTTTAATATCAATTTTATTTTTTTAAATAGTTCTATTCTATTATTTTTTTTTTCCAAATATTGCTTCTTCATTAAATTCGTTAGTACGTTTTATGTTTTTATATATTTAATCAGAATAACAAATAAAATCATATTTTATATTTTTGTCGTCGTAAATTGATAATTTGTCCTTATGTGCGGTGGTCTGATATATTCCAAATCAGGCCAACTGCATTAAAGTACCGATTTCAAATCAGTGGCGGTTCTTCCACAGGAGCACATGCGCACGCACACCCCCAAAATAAAACGAATAAAAAATATTAATTTATATGCATTGAATATTATTTATCGTAAAAAATAAAATATTTTATTTTACCGTCAAACTAAAAAAGTCCGACCCTCCCTAATATTTTATCATCCCGTCAAACCAAACTGTACAGATCCGGCAACCGTGCCTCGGTCGAGGTAAATGACGATTATGACGAGACTTGCTCGCCCGTGCGATTACGTAATGCAGTTTCTCTGTAGTAACAGGTGGCGGGTGGCAGCGGGGGATAGCGGCGCTATGGGGATTTAACATGGAAAAGGCGCACAGTTTTTGTGTGCACCGCGCTGTTGTCTGTTCGTGCATCTAGTTAGAAATTCGAGCGTGTATGTTTTAATATTTTGATATTATATATTTTTTAAGTTAAAATGAATAGTTGACGGTAGACTATTTAAGAAATAACTTTAGCTCTTTGAGTTTGGAGCAAAAAATTGAAGTGAAGAATGCGGGAACACCTAAACCCGAAATTAATTTAACGCAGACCACAAAGGGTAAATCTAGGGACTTTATTAGAAAGTTTAAAAATTAAATATATGAAAAAAAATGTATAGAGGGTATTCCAAACTTAATGAGGCTGTTATTGATCCATTTTCTACAATTAAGAACCGAAGAATAGACTTTACGTTTAAGCACTATTGTGTAGGGCGATAAATGTTGTGTATTTCGATAAATGATACTCGATATGATTTTAAACCATTTTATTTAAGGATTTAAACTAAAAAACACTGAAAATATGAAGAATGCCAACTCGTCAGTCTCGTGGCTCGATTCGTTCTCGTCATAAAACAGTTAAATATTGTTCTCGTCTTGGTTGCGCCTAATGACGTAGCCGTAGATGGCGTAGTGGTATTAGACATCATTCGCTTTTCTTGATAACTAGTAGATGGCGGTAGTAGTATTAGTAGTGGACTGTATAAATATTGTTACGAGGGTTGCATGCGACGATGTTAAGATCCGACAGCTATACACACTAAGAAAACCTTTCTTGTTTTCCAAAAGTTGTATTTCCTTGTGTAAAATTAAAAAATAAATAAAAATATGTTTTACCTAACGCATTTTCTTATTACTTTTTTTGTTTCTACATTTACAACGCCTAGAAGGTAATTGTTTGGTCGTTACACAAAAATTAAATTTTAAAAATTACACAATACTTGTGAACCCCCTCTATCATAGGTCACGAGCCGCCACTGATAACAATATAGGTGAACAAAAACTGCGCGACTAACGGCCTAGTGAAACAAGCGTAAAGGCGACTTCCTTGTGAACAGAGAAATCTTTTAGAGGAACAAAAAACTATTTTATTTTATGTTCTTAAAAGAATTTTGTAACATCAGCATCTGTATTTTAGTTCTATTTTTTATGTTAATTCTTTAGGTTTGATGAGCCATATGACGTATTTGGCGTCCCTTTAAAAGTATTAAAGAAAATCGCATACCTATGGAGGCCATTTCAGAAATATTTCGGCGCGAGCAGACCTTATAGAGGGAAACCATAGGTAGAGTGCGATTTAAAAGTTAGAAATAATTTTACTTATTACCTTCGCTCTTCCTAATTCACACTTCACAACTTTGGATGATATAATGAAATTTTAATGGAAATATCGTTAGGAATAAAATAATAGTAAATATTTAATAACTGAGATAACTTTATTTTTATTTGCGCTCTTTAAATATGATTAATTTATGTTAAAAAAAATTAATTTTGAAATTATTTGACCTTATAGTATATATACGTAATAAATGTGATTTGGATTTTATTATAATCTGTTTTATCTAAAGAGGAATAGCAATTTTAGTCTCATGAAAATACGTTTTTTTTTTTAATTTCAAATTTTTATGCAGCAACACCTACAGGGTGTCGCACCGAGAACCACCTCGAACTATATATGTGAAAGACTATACATAGGAAAATTTTTAAAATTGGAAAGTATGATCATGTTGATGGGGGCAACTCGGATTAAATATTTTCAATATGGTGGTACTTCCAAGTCTTGCTTATTTTAAATTCCTATAAGAATGCCTTTATTATTTAATTTTGTGTTGGATTTCTTCTTGAAAATAACCTGCTTTAATATATATTTTATAATATTTTGATATCCATTAATACAGGATGTTCAAACAATAAAAATAAAAATTAAATTTAAAAAACTGCAAAAATCTACATTTACAATGGAAACCCTCAAATTTTATAATTATTTTCTATTTTGCATTAAAGATAAGGGTAAGGTTGTCTATTTGTAAAGAGAATTAAAGAAAATTTCAGTCAGAATTCAATGTTTCTAGATCCAGAAGAAGTTTTTAAAGAAGATATTGATGAAATTTTTACAAATCTTAACCCAAGGAAGGCCAGTAGTTTTGATTTGAATTAGTAAAATGGCCAAAAAAGAAATCGTTCCTATCTTGCAATCTCTCATTAAATTATCATTTATTATGAGTATTTTCCCAGGAAAAATGAAATTTTCAAAAATATAACCAATTTTTAAAAGTTTAATGGTGAAAAAAATGATCCTAATAATTATCGACCAATTTCTGTTTTACCTGTTCTAATCTATCTAAAAGTTTGGAAAAGGTAATTAATAAGAAATTGACAAATTTTTTAGAAAATCAAAATAATTAGTGATCAATATGAGTTTCGTAAGTCTAAAGATACAGAAATATCTGCTATTAAGATTATTACTGATATTCAATTGACTTTAGACAATAATAAAAGTGTTGCTTATTATTATCTTTAGACTTGCGAGAAGCGTTCGATACTGTGAATCACGGAAGTATTTTTAATATTGGTATTAAAGGAAATATTTGCAATTGGTTTAAATATTTATATAACAGAAAACAGTACGTTTGTATTGACGATTGCTCAAGTTCTCAACAAAATATTACGTGCGGTGTTCCTCAAGGATCACTTTCAGGACATACGTTATTTCTTATATATAGGGTGTTGAAAAAAGGTCGGTACCCCGGAATAACTCCGGTGCATCGCATTGCAGCGGAAAATGTCTGGGGAAAAAGTTGTTTGATTTTGAAGGAGGAATAGTTTCCAATTTAAACCACCCTCACCCCCTCAATCCCCGGGCGCGGGTAGAGTAAGTTAAGATTTTCAAATGGAACCCCATATTTTTTATTGGCGTATCGTGTTCTCCGACCAAAAATAAACATCTTTTGTCCGAAATTTTTTTTCATTCGGGCCCATCCTTCACCAATAATCACCATGAGAAAAACAAAATCAGAACCGTGCGAAAATCAAGTTTTTTCCCGGAAATACTCTTTTTCTCTGTCTTGTACTAAAAAATGCCCGTGGAAAAAGTTGTTTGTTGTGGTGAAGGATGGGCCCGAATAAAAAAAGTGTTCAGACAAAAGATGTTTATCTTTGGTCGGAGAACATGATACGCCAATAAAAAATATGGAGTTCCATTTGAAAATCTTAACTTACCCCCATCCGCGCCGGGGGGTTGAGGAGGTTGGGGATGGTTTAAATTGCAAACTATTCCTCGTTCAAAACCAAACAACCTAGACATTTTCCGCTGCAATGCGATGCACCGGAGTTATTCCGGGGTACCGACCTTTTTTCAACACCGTGTATACATATATAAATTCAATTTCTAAGGTAAATCTAAAAGGTAATGTCAAAGTGTTTGCGGATGATATTACAATTTTATATTTAGGTGAGTAATTTTCCAATATTCAAACTGATATTACTAATGATTTGAAAATTATACTTACGTGGTTGCAATCCCATAAACTTTCTTTATACTTTCAAAAGTCATATTTCACGTTTGTTTCTAAATGTGCAATTGGAAGCAATATTTCACCAATCATTTTTAATAAAAACGAAATTAAGTATGCAAAATCCGTAAGCAGGCTTATATATGTATAGACGAGCATTTAAATTGGAGAAAACATGTTGAATACCTTCGAAAAAGCGTATCACCACTAATTGGAATATTATTTAAAATTCGAGATTATATACCTTTAATATATTTTAAAAAACATTTATTACTCATTAGTTTACTCAAAATTTCAATATTTAATATTAGTTTGGGGATCTGCATGTGCCACAATATTAAACCCTTTAAAAGGACTACAAAACAATATTATAAAATATAAGTATTCATTGTATTCATTAACTAATTTTTTGGAACCAATAACAAATTTATATAAACCAAGAGGATATCTAGATCTGAATAGTTTATACAAATTAAAAATTTAGTATACTAATCCATGCAATTGATAATCAAATTTAAAAATCTTGTATAAAATTTGTAAAATCAACTGATATACACATTCATAATACCAGAAATATTGACTATTTTAAAAAATTAAATTAAAAGTAACATAGCGATGAAATCAATTTTATTTGATGGAATAAACATTTATAACACGTTACCTAAAGTATTGAAAAGTATTTTAAATTTAAAATTAAGAAATTTTTTCTGGAAAATATACAAATTATATAATTTTTTTTGTATTTTATATTGATTAATTTACATTTTAATAATTATTATTTATGTTCTATGTTATTAATATTCCCTGTAATGGACTGTAAGCAAATTAAATAAACATTATTATTATTCCGAAAATTTATAGTTATTATTAAATATTGCCAATTTAATATTTTAATACGGCGATCTTGCTGGAGACTTTAAGTCCAGTTAGGGCCAATTTTATAAAGTGGGTTTAAATCGCACTGTACGGTTTAAACCTCAGATTAGTGAAAACGGTGATTTTATAAACTAGGATTGACAGCGAGGCTCGACTTAAGAGCAACCATCCCGGTAATAAGTTAATCGGTAGAAAGAGTACCGCTTAAACTCAATAATACGATTTAAGACACAGGACACAGTATTATAACCCTAATTTTTGAGTTTGTTTTTTATTGTTTCTGGCTGTAGCAATTATTTTAATAATAATAATGGATATTTTTGAAATTTTTAATTAGTTATTAACGGACGACGAAGATGATTTTGTAAATATTATTGAGCAGCGTAGGCGGGACAGAATATTTCGGATACGCCCCAATTACATGAAAACCTTAACTTGTTAGGCCTCCTAAACAAGACATCTTTTAACGTACTTTCGAGTATCCATTTGGATACGCAGGCCTTTTATTTCAATACCCATTAAACATCAAATGGATCCATATATTTTTTAATTACTTAGTAATTTAAAAACTACTGAACTGATACCAGTGATGTCTGATACCTAAAAATGCTTTAAAATGATCAGGGTCAGAAAAAATATTAAAAAAATAGGGCTGTTTAAAGACATGGATATTGGATACGCAGTAAAAAATCACTAAAAGATGCCTTGCTCCTAAATCATGTTTTAGAGCGTCCACAAACCGATGAGTATATACAATATACCGGGTGGGGCAAAAGTCCCGCAACGGCAAAATATCTCCCGAGGGGAAGGTTTTTTAAAAAAATGTTTCGGGCAAAAGTTGTATGGCTTTGAAAGAGGAATCATTTGCATATAAAAGCATCTCCCACCCCTTAACCCCCTCCTGAGGGGTGGGGGTAACTTGTAAATTTTAAATGGCCAACCCTATTTTTTTTTGCTGATTAATATTCTCTAAGAAAAAACAAGAAACTTTTGTCCGAAAAATTTTTTTTAAAAAGACGAATTTCGCGATTGATCCAACGAACAAAATTTGGATATTCCAAAATATTCCGACTTTTTTGCGCGAAAATGACGGGGTTTGCAGAAAAATTACAAGAGTTTACCTAGGTACCGTAAAACGGGGATATATGGAATCCACGGGGTTATATGGAATATTGTGCATATCATTCAAATTTCGCGCCCTGCGAGCATATGTTTGACATTTAGTAACTTGTCGTTCTGGTGCACTGTTGCTAACATCTCAGCCGACCAACAGGTTATCATTGTTGTGACTAAATATTTCAGTTAAGCTATTAAGAGAGTTATTAATATTTGGTAGAAAATAAAAAAAATTTTCGATGTCCTGAGAGTCTCATCTGCTCCTCAGAAACTATTGAAGTTACGAAATTCTCCAAGATAAATTAATTGTAGTATATAACCTCAACTATTAGGCGGGATCCTTTTCATTGTCAAATTTTTATTCTACGACCTTGATACATGCATATTTATAAAAAATCGTCATTTGTAGGGGTTATATGGAACGATGCCTCGCAAGCACAATTTAAACTCTCTGAGCCGGTAATATTCCGAGGAATTCACACGTTTAACGACAACGTCTTTTAAGTGCCATTTATGCCTTTTTTAATTTTTAAATTTATTTGAAGAGATTTTTCGTTTTTTTTTTAATTTAAACAATTTGTTGCTTTGTTTTTAAGTTCATATTATTTTATTTTATAAAATCCTACTTTTTGTCTGTGTTTATATATTTTTTATGATTAAACTTTTTATTTTTTATACATTATTTATTAACCCTCTTTTTGAATGCCTCCTGGGGCCTACAGATGCAGAAAAAAATGGCGCTGCGTGTTTTTTCGGTGTCCGCATGTTTCATAAACCCCCATATGCAAGCAAATATCGAAAATTGTCATTCATAACGGAGGTAAAGAGGTAATTCCATATATCCCCGACTACGGGGTTATATGGAACGACAAAAAACCAAAAAAAAAACATGATGGCGGCTCAAAAAACAATTTTACATATCGGAACTCGTTAGCCTAAACATGAAGCTACTGATAATAAAAAAGTGTAGTGCTAATATATTTCATTTAAAGAAGATATCAAAGAAAATGCGTAAAATTCGTTCCATATATCCCCGTTTTACGGTACCTAGGTAAAAAAGGCTTAGCTTTAACTCTTGTAATTTTTCTGCAAACCCCGTCATTTTCGCGTAAAAAAGTCGGAATATTTTGGAATATCCAAATTTTGTTCGTTGGATCAATCGCGAAATTCGTCTTTTTAAAAAAAATTTTTCGTCTTTTTAAAAAAAAATTTTCGGACAAAAGTTTCTTGTTTTTTCTTATAGAATATTAATCAGCAAAAAAATAGGGTTGGCCATTTAAAATTTACAAGTTACCCCCACCCCTCAGGAGAGGGTGAAGGGGTGGGAGATGGTTTTGTATGCAAATGATTCCTCTTTCAAAGCCATACAACTTTTGCACGAAACATTTTTTTAAAAAACCTTCCCTTCGGGAGATATTTGGCCGTTGCGGGAATTTTGCCCCACATGGTATAATACATTTAGTTATAATCCTCCTAGTAATAACCCTCTATTATGAAATTGTCATAATTTGCCTGTAATTTAATCCCCTGATTATTGTTCCGTTTAAGTATTAATTTAGATCCAAGACTTAAGATCACTTTATAAAATTGGGCCTTACTGCTAGTTGGCTGTGATGGCGTTGAAAAACAGTCAAATGTTACAGAAATAAATGTTCTTGATATTATTTTATTATATTCTCCATAAATAATAAATAAGTTTAAATACTTTTCGCTCGTATAATTTAAGGGCCTCGGCATGATTATTAATACTGAAATTACAGCTTCATACAGTCATAGCCAAATAGGAGTAACTGAACTTAAAATCTGCAGCAAAATGACCATTAAAAATATTAAATCATCCATATTTCGAAAAGTAGAAATTTTCGGAATAGACCACTTTATACAAACTTATCATTATTTTTAATGCTAAATAGAAAATAGTTATAAAATTTGGTGGCAATTTCATTTTTAGTCTCATGTGTTTGAACACCTTGTATTTTAGTTTAAAAATATTATAAAATATCTATTAAAGTAGGTCATTTTCAACAAGGAATCCGACACAAATTAAATAATAACGGCTTCCTTATAGGAAAAATTCATAATTATTTTAAGGTCCGGAAACGTCATTTTAGACATAAATGTTAAATATGTGAAATACGCTTAGACTTATGTATGCATATGATATGATATACGAAATCTGTAGAATCTTGCATAAATGCGAAAAATGTAATTTTAAGTGAGTATCAATATTTCGCACAAATATCTTCTTTAGTTCCTTAGATCTTTTTATAGGCCATTCACCGTGAATGACCCTGTATATTATATAACAAAATAAGAACGTCATATGTGTGCATAATTAATGTATCTGGGTTATTGCAAGTGAATACTCGATTCGAATGTCTCCGTGTGTCTTTGTCGTTACATAATAGAAATAATCGAAATCGCTTACTAATTAAGCTACATGCATATGTGCCTAGTATAGGTACACATAATCTTTCTGTATATATTTTTGTACAAAAATAATGTAGATACAGGGTGTTAGGGTTTGAGAAATTATGAGGTGAAAACAAGTTACGGAAAAATAACCATAAATGGCGCGAAAAATATCACCTTATGTCATCGCACTGGCAAAAATGCGTTTACCAATGTCGTGGGTTACAAAATTGTAGCTACCTCAACCCACCTCTCTATGTTGTTCTAACTGAGCCTACGAATTATCACAAATTATTTTAAAACGCTACAGTAATTCAGGTTCTTTTGGTTCGCCTCAACCCAGGAAGAGATTTTTTATCAACATTTTAAACATATTTGGGATCACCACAATTCCTCATCTTGTAACTATTTTATGAGTTATCTGAACTCAGTTTCTGGGTTAGGAAAACTTACTAATTGATTATAAAGTGTCGTTTTAACCCGGACGTGCATTATTTTAACTCATTACCATGTGTAAATTGTTTTGAGTTGGAATAATTCAGGAAACGTGCTCCAAAACCCAATATCGAGGGTAAATCACAAGATCGTAAGGTCACGGAAAGTTCCGAATTCGTGATCGTGCAGGTTTGGCGCGGTTCATTCCATCGTTATTCTCATTCGATTGCGCGTATAGACACCTGTTGGCCATTGCGCCGTTTGCGGGATTTTTCATCTTTGTTCTCTGTGCGTGAAAATTTGTGTTTTGCATAATTTTGGTTAGTTGGCGTAAAAAATTGTTATTATTGGAGTGGAGCCTTATTATTTATAAGTTATTATAATATTATTAATACGTATTTATTCAAGATTTGTACATGTGTTACACATGAAATATTATTTTTCGTTTTAAGTATATTCTTAAAGTGGGAGCCCTTACAAAATGTTTTTTTTATTTCATTAATATACTATTATAGTGGCTTGCCCTATCTCTATATTTATATCAAACACAACCCCCAAAGTTTGATTAGGGCAAATCACTGCAGATCAAGTTGGCCTAATTTTTCTATTACCTTGTTTGATGCTGCTGACTTAATTCTTATCTGCTATGAAAACACGCTTCAAATTTTATTCCACTTTTTAACTCGTACAGTTAATTTACAAAATATTATAGCAAGCCATCCAAATTCTTAGTCAATTGTTAACAAATACCGCTTTTAAATTCATTGTCTTTTGAAACGAAACACTCACTTTTATAAAAAAAATAATTCTTTTTAATAATCTGATGAATTGACTTTAATTTCATCCGAGGCGCGGCGCGCGGTACTAACTATAATTCGTTTCTCATGACTTCAGACTGAAGAGTAACTAATAACTTCTAAAAACTAACTCCAAAATGGTTCGCGGGAGGTACTTATAATAACGCTAAACATGACGTATTTTGTTTGTCAAAGCAAGATCTTTCTCGAATCCTTCTACGATATTTTCCAGAGTTTTAAAACTTTCGTATAAACAAAACGCATTAGAGTGACGTGTCCTATGGGTACACGGGTACTTATTTTTATCCGAAGTCATTAAGGGAAAATATATTTCGCAGTTCTTAAATGATAGTATTTTTCCAGATTCCGTAAATAGAAATAAGTAAATAAAATCTCAACTGCCTAAGTGAATATTTCGCAGTTCTTAAAATGTCGCATAAAGGTTAAAAACAACCCATATTTTCATGATCTAGCCTTGATAGTACTTTTCCAATTTCTGTAAATAGAAATAAGTAAATAAAATCCCAATTGCCTGCGTGCGAAAGTCTTGGCTCGACTTGATTCTAGAACTTTTTATGGAATAAATACGCAGAAAAATTATTATTGGAAACGTTTGGTGACATCACATGCACCCATCAAAACATCCAAAGGAAAAATTTAAGATTTAGTTTTAAGTTATCGGTGTATGTGAGCACTTGTGTTTTGAAAAGAATTTTGAAAAATTTTGACTTTCATTCCAAAATAAGGTACAACTTTTTTATTATCATTGATCAAGATATGAGTTTAAATTTATTTATTTTTTAGTTTATTTTACAATGAATAAAATCTTACAATTAATTTTTAAAATAAACTAAATATTTTCTTAAACCTTTTTAGAAAATCTTACTTTATTTTATTTTGATACTTTGAATAAAATATGTTATTTTAATTTATGATACAACAAATTTAATTTATTTAGGAACTTTTTAAAATATTTTTGGAAACTAAAACTCTGCGTTGAAACTTCAAAATATTTTTGAAAAATAAAATTTATTTTGAGACTTCAAAATATTTTTGAAAAATAAAATTTATATTGAGACTTCAAAATATTCTTGCAAATAAAAAATATTTTTATTTTAAATTAGGGCTACGCACCACACTATCTACCGAAATTAATAATAGGGTTTGAATTAAGTTTCCAAAATACATCTTTTAATCTATTAAAAAAATAGTATCTTTTAAACCATTGTTATTATATTTTGTTCACAACCACTAGTGTATGTTAAGAAAAGAAAACAACAATAGAGGCATCGTCGACAAAATCGCAAAAACATTTTGAAATAAGTTTCTATACTTATATTGTAAGGGTACGTCCATATACCTGAGGAAAATGACAGAACGAAAAAAATACATTGCTCAGGACTGGCTAATAATTTCTATTGACACTAAACAAATAATGTTTTTCTCAGGTATGGGCGTACCCTTCATACTTCTTTGAAGGTACGCCTACATATTGTGGATATAAACTTGGTAACTTTTTTTAAGACCTGACAAATTTTTTCCCTGTTTTACAAAATTAATAATTAAATTGCCAATGATATACACAAACACGAGTATTATACTACGATTAAGATAATTTTTATTCAGCGAGGTGATAATCGCGCGCTTCTTTACAGTATATTAAATCAAGTTGCCTTTTGAAGCAATCGTCATCACTTCGTCCGCATGATTTCTTAGCCGTAGTATGCTCTCCTGTCTATAATGCATTTGATTATTTTTTTAAAATATACAACAAAAATGTCATATCTTGAAAAAACAACAGGCAATTGAATCCCACAATATGCAGGCGTTAAATCAAAGAAATATTACGTGCTGGTAGTCCAAAATTTGGAGTCTGGTAGCCCAAAAAGTGAGTTATTCCAGACACGATCATAAGCTAGAACAACTTAAATGTCAAGTTTTAATAGCTCGAATCATGAATTAATCTAGCCCGACTAGTAACGCATCACAATTCACATACTGGTAGCTAAGGTAGCAGGTAGCCTATCAATAATTTAAGAAGGTGGGGCGTGAACTATTCCAACGCATAAAATAACCCATCTTCTCTGCTATCAAAACTTATGAATAGTGAGTTGATGCAATTTCTTCGATTTGGTTGCCGTAATTCAGAGGTCTGGGCTGCCCCCTATTAGCAACACGCTTCGGTCTAGGACAACTCATATTTGAGTTATAGGTATCAACTCGAAATTTCGCTCAGTGCGCCATAGAAAGTCGTATGCGCTACTGAGAATTTGTAAACAAGCCCATATGACCGCAAGAGACATAAAGTCGTCTGCGATGTTGTCAACAAACCCGAACAAACGTTTACGTTTCAGAGATACGGTTGCTAGTTTTAGACTTTTAATTGAATAAGTTTTAGCCATTATCCAAACATTATAAATTTGAACAAGTGACATAAAAACCCATTAGTAATAATATAATAACCTCCTTAAATATTAGCATGTTATTAAACAACACCCTGTATATATGTTCCTTTGGTTTAAAAAATACGAATACATATTTTTTTTTAAATATTATCAGTATTTTCTCCGATCGTCTTTTTAGTTATAAAATATTGCACGACAGGATCGTTATCTGAAGTAGCCAATGTAGGTACAATGTACTAGTACAAATTAGATTCAAAAACTGAGCAGTAAACCGAGTAATCATCGCTGGTACATACAATAAGCACATAAGATATCTAATCATTCCAGTTTCGTCTGGAGAAGTGGCGTCAAGGGGTGATATATTTTTAAATTGCTTATGTTGTCACGTTGTTTTAGGTTTTAAAAGGTTGTACTCATTTAATAGTAGATGAAATGAAAGAATAACATCATGGAATTTAGGTAAATTTATTTTATAAAAATATATCAGAGATTATAGCTAAAATAGCACTAAATTAAAAAAAATCCGCTAACCTTTTAAAACATCCGTTTAAAACATAAGAGAACTGGTAGACGACTGTAGGAGCTGCTTGCCCTGGTCGCCAGCGCTTGACATCAGTAAGTCACGCCTCCTTGTGCGATATCATACCTTGTGTTTATTGTATCATGTCGCTGATGGTATTTAGACTCGGGGGGGTCGGGAAATTACCGAAATTTGTTCACGTCATGTCCGCGTCGAGAGGGGTGACCCCTTTACAATATATTTACATATTATTTTGTCACACCTTCGCATAACACATCTATCTCTTTTTTACGATAAATGATCGAATTTACAAAACATTAAAAAAATATATTTTACCCATATTTTACATTTAGACACTTATCTGCCTGTCGATCACTGCATCTATTTTTTGATAGAATATTCAGTTCTGATAAAAAAAATTATAAGATTAAATTTATTCAGTTCAATTATCTATTGTGTGGGCCATAGTTGAGTCATTATATTCAATCTTTGTTCATTTCCTTTATACCGATTTAATTCTTTCTTAGTGCAGCTGAACTTAAATAAGCTACAAAGAGTCGTACATTGGTTCCTTCCTGACGTCTAATAAAGGCCTAAACGTTAACGCATGACCGGAAACATCTTAATGGTAACAAAAGCGCTACTTTTTGTTCGATAAGGGATTCCAGGGACATCTTTAATTATTGTTAGAGAACATTGTCCAAAAAAAATTGTGATAAAAATATGTCTTTATTGTTGGTTCTTCGAGTCGTTAGGAATTTATTTTTTCATACATATACAGGGTGTTATGGAAATGACGTATTATATTTAAACCGGCAATTCCTGAGATGAATACAAATTGAAGAAAAATATCCTTAAATGGCGCTTTCAATTCATTTAGCGGTAAAAATGACCTAACGTCAAACCGGGAATACCTCTGTACCGCACTGCGGCACATCCGAATTCTCACCGGTGTTGTCAAAATTACACTCTTTAAGTTTGAAATACCCAACTACGTAACTAGGTCAAATGTCAATGACCTTTTGACTTTTGATTGGCTGATTTTTTGATGTAATTTTATTTAGGCCACACACATACACTTCTTGTCGGTCTTATTTAAAAATTAATGTCAACTTCTATAAAAACTTATACAGCGTTTTAGTAAAGAAACCGGCACATCACATAACCTGGTTATGCAAAACTAAACTACACATGAACATTGGCTGCCATAAAACTGCACAAAATTCACTTGGAGACATCGTTCTTATTAACATTGGCTTGTCTCGCTTAGGTTAGCATGAACTTTTGCTTTTAATTAAAAAACACATTGTAAAATGTAAATAACATTAAAAATCACATCTGACCTGAAATATTCAAAACACGAACTGTCAAAAACTAGAAATGTATTATAATGCAATGCATGTTTTCCGGTAGATTCCTGCGCATTCACCAAAAAAAAGGTTGAAATAAATAATTATAATAATCTACAGCATTTATTTATTGTTTTCCTTCACTGCTGTAGATACCAATAAAGATTAAAAAACTTGTTAATCGCTGCTCTGGTGCTTTATTTCATTCGAAAAGCTTAAAAAAATTAAATCGATCGTTTCACAGCGGGATTTTAAAACCCAAGATTAGCACATCTCTAGTATAAATCGACAGGTTAAAAGTTGACATTTGCTTGACAACAAGCGGCTTCTCGCGAAAGAGTTTTTTCGGGATATTTAATCAAGTGTACAGTGCGAATAAGTGGGAAAATGTTTAGTAGTACATACAGAAAAATCAAGTCGAAGGCATATTAGAAAATGTTCCTTTAGTAAGAGACTGGAAATCGCAAGGTCACCGGATCTTACATCATGCAATTTTTTCTATGGGGTACGATGAATAAAGAAATAGTTGATAAAGTCGAAGATATGGATCAGTTGCGATATAAGATATTGGATGCAGCAGATAAAATAATTGCTGAACGTTTTAGTTTATAAAGTGCCAATTGTGTCCTATGTCCTATTTGTGTGTTTGTTAAAGAATGCATTAGTATGTAGCGATTTTGTGTGACAAGGGCCTATCTTAAAAAAACTAATTTGAAACGTGTGTTTCTTTAAGTGATTTATGGTAATTTGTTCAGTGTTTCACTATTTGTTCTGTGTCTCTGACGATATACAGGGTCATGTTCTGAGATTGGAAGAAAACCGCCGAAGGGGTTTTAGTGGTGGGTTATAAGCTATAACCAAAAAAACTGAAGATTTATGTGCCCTGGATTACTTGCTAGTATACTGGCACCTGGATTCACTTCTATTTGGATACTAGGTAGCTAAATATTTATTTTTATAAGAATCTAAAGTTTTACACGAACAATTTGGCAACATTGCGCTAGAACATCTGTTTATTACACAGCTGCTCAGTGTAATGTGACTGTGCCGAGGAGTTGTGTATGGGTTTATGGGTGAATTACCCCACTTTTTAAACGTTCGATTTGAAAAAAAATATATGTAGCGCTTCTCTAGGACACCCCAGGAGTCACCCATTTAAATATAATACGTCATTTCCATAACACCCTGTATATACATTTAAATTGATAAAACCGGTTTAGTTGCATGGGTTTATTGAGTCATCATATACCGTTTTGAGAATACAATAAAACAATTTGGCAACAGCCCACACAGCACATCTCATTTCAGAAATATCTGTGAAATATTTCAAATGTCTCAAAAACATAACATTTCATATCAATATTCCTGAAATATTTCTGAAATCTAACTTGTAATGTTTCATCCAGAATATTTATGAAATGTTTCAGATTAATTTTATTGATTTATTCAAATAACGTCTGTTCAGATTGTGTGGGACTGCTAAGAAATGGCACTACGCGTTATTTTTCTTTCTTCTTTCTCGACTACCGTTGATAATACAGCGTGAAGTATAGATACAACAAAAGAGTTCAAAACCGGTCTGCAGGTGGTGACATCCTATCAATAGAAAAGGCTTCTCTTGATAGTAAGTACCATTCAATCTGAATTAGTATTTTAAAGTGCTACTGATGGGTAGACAAAAATTCGACCTTATTGTATAATTTGTATTATATGTATAATTTGTGCGTATTTTTTCCACTTATGTATTTTTTTAATAAAAATATTTTATGATTGGTATATTATTCCATTTTATATTTAGAAATCTCACAAGAAAATGTTTCAGAAATCTTACAAGAAAATATTTCAGAAATGTAATTATGAAATATTACTTTTGGGTGCATTTTTAGGTTTCTGAAACATTTCATCAATATTTCGAAATATTTCTGAAATATTTAAAATCTTTCAGAGAAACGTATATGACATGTTTCTGAAACATAATTGTGCTGTGTGGGAGTGGATTTTCATAAAAATAAATTAAGGGTATTATACTTAAAAAAGAGGCTTGTCATTCAGTTTTTGGTCGAATTGAGATAGCAGCGTTATCTAGTGGCAAGATACTTTTTTTAGTGTTGGGAAAAACCGATTATTTGAATAATCGAGTATTTGATACTCGAGTGATTTTATTAATCGAGTGAATCGCTTGAGCGATTAATCACTTGAAATTTTTATGACTAAGAAAAATGTGTTGATAAAATACCAGGATTTTTATAAAAATTATATCCTTTATTTTTTAAGAATTTACAATCGCCCCTGGCTAGCCAGTCCCAGTCAAAACAAAACCCATGTCGCGATGAATCCACGAAGGGATTTGGCCTACTTTTTTGTATGCACCTTCTCGTTTATGTGCCTTTAAGAAAGACGTATGCCGTGTCAGCCTTCTGAGCGTAAAACTCGAACGTCGCCAATCGGCACATTTCGGGTGGCTCGAAAATACGGACAGTTTTTTCCTTAATAATCGAGTACTCAAGCGGTTTTTCGCTCGAGTGATCACAACACTACATTAGTATATATATTCAGGGAAAACCACGCTTAGTACCGTAACCGAACAAACCCGTTTTTTTTTAAATACGCATACACCGAAATAACAAGCTAAGACCTCGCGATTTTGGGGAAAAACATGTCGATCGTGATGATCCAGCTATTTTACTGTTTTGCTTCCATTCCATTATAAGTTTATTTCTCAGTCTTTTCATGTTCGGACAGTGCCCTAATGTGTCTTGCTTTTATTGGTTAAATAAAAATTTGTCCAAAAACTAATAAAAAAAATAAGTCAATCATTTTTTGGAAACTGATTTAATCAACAGGCTTCAAACTTCAACAGGAAGGGGCAGATATACAGGCAGGTAAAGCAAGAGATAACAGTACCTACTTTCAAAGGCAAATGTTCTTTGTTTTTAGTATTTCTCAAAAATGCATGAGTAATTCCAAAGATGAGGAAACAATTCGATTTTAATTTTTAACCAAGTTAAAAATATTGCCTTTTTAAAATAATTGCGACTTATGGTCATAAATAGATAGATAAATATTTAATTTGTTTCCTTGAGATGCCAACCTGGCAAATAAAACGTAAAAAAAATACAATAATAATCAAGTATACTTAGTATAGTATTACAACTTCATATTAAAAACACATTAAAATATTACATTCCCTTGAAGGGATTTCAAAAAGAACGAACGCAGATCAGGAGATAAGTAAAGCCATGAAATCAAACAGACAATTAAAACGATTTTATAGGCATTTAGTTAAGAGGACCTAAACATTCTCCGAAGAAAACTTAATTTCAAGGACAAGCGCTTAGGTAAAGCTACAGTCAGTGAAAAATTTCCCTAGAGAATATGAAGAATACCCCGTACGTCAGATGTTCTATTATAGCATCCAGAATTTTAGGCTTATGCATGGTTCTCATTTCTAGCGGAAATTTATTCCAAATTTTTATCATAGTATGGTGACAATTTTTTTGTACAAACCTAAGCTTGGTTTGATCTAAAAATAAATCTTGCTTCACCGTCGTAGATAAGAGGGACAGTACCAAGGGCGGATCCAGAACTTCGGTTTGGGTGGGAGGGGGGTTGCCATACCATGCAATGATATATTACCGTTACCATCATCAAACAATTTTCCCTACAACTTTCCCGAACGAACAAACCCGAAACCTCTGCCCAAACATAGTTCATAAACACCTCTTTTGTAAAGTATGCACACTCCCAACATCAACCGAATTTTCGCAAAGAATAATGCCGTAGTACCTAATCCGGCATGGAGACCCCACACCACGAATGGGAAAGGGTATAAGAGCCGTTTTGAGACTTACATTTTCCATAACGGAGTTCTTAGAGCGGAACCGTATTTAGATACGTTGCTACGTAGATCATCGATATGCGCTCTCCAATCAGGACTCGTCGATTTTACTCTAAAAAAAGATATAGCTTTGCTGACTTCCATCGCGACTCCGCCCACACTTGCCCCAGTCAGGTCTCCTCCTCTAACTCCAAAACAAAGTATCTGAGTATTATTAACATTCAAAAGCATGTTATTGGAGGCAATGGCGGATCCAGAACTTTGGTTTGGGGGGGGGGGGTCAAATTTCGTTTTGGGGGGGGATCATGCATGGAAAAATTACGAAAAGTATTACCCTGCCGCGTTAGTCAAACCGGTATATATGGTATTTTTCGTGTTAAATTGATGGTTTGGGGGTCATGACCCCCATGACCCTCCCTGGATTAGTCAAAAAGGGGGGTAAAGCATATTTTTATGATCGTATTAGCAAAAAAAAGGATAAAGCCTAATTTGATGAGCAAAAAAAAAGAAGGTCCTCAACCTAAATCAATAAAAACTAGTTTGATGAGCAAAAAAAGTTAAAATGATGACGAATATTTTAGTCATCAAAAAATATGAAAAATCACCAGAATTCGGCTTTTTCACCATCACCAACTCTCATAAAATTACCGCTGGTGAAATATCACCAGACCTGCCAGTGTGTAGAGAACGATGATATCAAGAGAAATGATTATTCCTTTCTCTCTCTTTCTATGCGTTCCGTAGAGAGAGGAAGAATCCCTTATTCTCTCAATATGATCGTTCTCCTAAGTCAAGAATAGACACACAGAGAAAATCAGTGTTGGCAATCTGAATTTGTGAAATTACACAATAAGCTGGACAAATTGCACGCTTTTAGTCACAGATAAGGATTTTTAGAATTCATCACTAAAAAACAGGCAAAGAGGCAAATATAATTGGAAAATAGAGATGGGATTTCGTAAATATCGCATATTACACGGTTGTTCATTGCACTAAAGTTACACGCAAAGCAACGAGAATGCATCCGCGAGCTAAGCGAAAAACGGAATCCAGCTAAATATGATCATGTTTTTTCTCTGTGTCATTATCTTCTTCTCTTCTTATTGTGTCTTATCTGCTGTGGCTGTAGAGAAATATTAGAAGTACTAGAATTTTACGAGGAAGAAAATGTTAGGTTAATTTATAAAATATGACAAATCAAAAATACACAACTCATTCTCATACCGACCGCAATTTACAATATAAAAAGTTATAGTGCACAAAGATAAATAATCATATAGAAGTAAAATGTCGAAAATTAATGAGGTAGCCGCACTTTACAAGCAGTTAAAGACAGAATGGAATTCTTCCAATAAAAATTTACTCAAATGTGAGAAACTTCTTTCAGATTTAAAGGTAAGACTCTTTTATTATTTCAGTCACTATATTAATAAACGAAAAAAAGACAATAATCATGCTTATTTATAAGGGAAGAAAGTAGGTACCAATAGCCAAGCTGTTTGCGGCATTAAATACTACTTTCGGTACATTCTTATACTTAGGATTACATAGGTACCATATCTTGTACTTAGTACTTAATAATGATATATAGATGACATACTCACTTGAGCAGGTATAAATTTGAAATATTAATCTTGTATATTCCTATACTTCGACAATATCTAGAATCTAGATGGTCCTAAGATTTGTTTCTTATTATTTATAAGTTTTTAAATCTATTATAAACATGGGTTACTTATTTTTTCTAGCTGGAATTGACAAATCTTATCTTCCTTCCAACCTCCAATATTAGTGCCTCAAAACAAGAACTACTTCTAGCAAGAGATGTTTTAGAAATTGGTGTTCAGTGGGCTATTGAGGCTAACAATATACCGGCATTCGAAAGGTAATAAATACAAGAATAATTTAGAATTAGGTCTAGTTATATAGTTTGAAAAATTAGCATATATGTTTCTGAACTGGTCCAGTTTAAAATATTTAAGTCAGAGTAGGTATGCATCAATGTCTCGCAGAGTATACTTATTATCACTTTTCATGCACTGATTCAGTCTCATATCTCTTATGCACTGCTTTCTTGAGGATGTGTTGCTGTGGCTAGCAGGGTCTATCTTTGCAATGTAGAGTGGTAAGGTGATTAAGAAATTTCCCTACTTTGCTGACTGCAGGGATACCTTTAAGCAGCTGAAAATTATGACTAAGCCTTCTTTGTATATACAGAGTGCCCTTTATAAGGAGAGCGTCTATGGGATCTTGTTAATGGTAACATATACAACTTCAATTAAATGGGAAAAAAGTATCGCAATCAAAGGACTAACAATATGCCACACAAAAACTTTTAATAAGATTTTTAAGTCTTGAGTTATTTTAAAATGCAATTTTGGATTTTCTATTTTATTTTTTCCAGCGTTAATATTAACATTAGAGCAAAACTGACACATTCGTACACCAACTTTTAATGAACCCAATGATTACACAATACTTTTTAATATGGCCCCGATTTTATCAAATGGTAAGAGCCTTTTTTATTCTAAATTCTATGATGTACTACACATGATCTTTAATTGCGTTTTTAGCCTTTTAAATCATCTTTATTTAAAGACGAGAACTGTGTCGTCAGCACAAGAAATAGTTTATACAAACCAAATTTAACTTTAACAATGAATTTATATAGTGTGTATATATGTAAAAAGTATAGGACCCAATACTGTGCCCTGTGGTACACCAATTCTTACCCTGAGTTCACTACTCAATGTAATATTAACCCTGGCCATTTGAGTTATATCACTTAAAAAGTTTTATACCTTTTTAGCCGAAATCAAGAGTTTTCTTTTAAATCATGCATTTTATCCTCTTGTTGAATACTATAATTTTAATTTCAATTGTGAATCATTTGATTAGTTTGTTGATATAAATTGATTGAAATTTTTTGACTTTGTAAACTGGTTCATAGCTAGGACTAGGGAATCTCTTACAGTTTTAATTGTGTTTGTAGTACTATTTAATGTAATGCAATCAGGGTAACTTAAATCATTTAATTAAGTACAGCATTTGACTGAAAGAATTCCGTCATTACAGGGAATGCCTGATACTCTTAGGTAAATGTAGAGTTACACTATTTGCCGGCAATACGTGAAATGACTAGGCATTTCTAGGAATGACGGATTTCACTAATTGACGCCGACATATACATAGGTCAGTTAAAGTGCGATGATAACATTCCTTGTTATTGTTAAAGGTATATGGCTCAGTTAAAATGCTACTACTTTGACTACCAAAATCAGCTGGAAGAATCTGCATACAAATACCAAGTATTGGGACTTAACTTACTATTTTTACTCTCGCAAAATCGTGTTGCTGAATTTCATACTGAATTAGAATTATTACCAGCGGAACATATACAAAATGATGTTTACATCAGGCATCCCTTGAGTATTGAACAGTATCTGATGGAAGGAAGTTACAATAAGGTGAGTCAGTTTAATCCAGTCAATGTTATGGAAAGATCAGGGAAGGTTTTTATTTATTTTTCAGTAGATCTATAGTAGTGATCGGCCGATACGGTTTTTTTTAGTGTTGTGATCGCTCGAGCGAAAAACCGCTTGAATACTCGATTATTGAAATAACCGACATCGCTCGATTATTAAAAAAACCGCTCAAGTTATCTATTCAGGCGAGAACCGTCGTTCGTCACTTATTATCTTTCACTCGATACCCGCGCTTCGCTTGATGCCGACGAAAATGTACCGCTGTAGTGTGATTGAGTTAAAAAACTGCTCGTATATTCGAACAGTTTTCCGCTCAATAGGAAATACTCTAGTTATAAATTCATTTGAAAAACCGAAAAATATCGCCTGTCACTTGATACCCGACCTTCGTTCTAATCGCAGCGCCATCCGATTGGCGACGTTCGAGTTTGACGCTGAGCAGGTAACACGACATACGTCTTTCTTAAAGGCACATAAACGAGAAGATGCATATAAAAAGTATGCCAAGTCCCTTAGCGGAGTCATCGCGACATGGATTTTGTAAAGTTTTGTTTTAACTGGCTAGCCAGCGGCGTAGTTTAGGTCTCCGATTGTAAATATTAAAAAATTAAAGTATATAATTTTTAAATTTTTATTTACTATAAACTCGAGAAAACTTCTCAAAAATAACATAATAATAGAAATTGTTAATGAAAAATAACAAAACGAACAAAATGGTTAACAAAATATATAGGAAAATTCGTTGGTAATCTTATAGTAAACATTTTTAAATCTAAACAGAAACTTTTTATTATTAAACTCAAGAAGACTTCTTGAAAATAACATACTTTATAGAAAATGTTAATGGAAAATAAGAAAACGAGCAAAATAGTTAACAAAACATAGGTATCGACAAATTTTTTGATAACGAAAAGTAAACATTCTTAAATTTAAACAGAAACTTTTAGGTAACTATAAACATGAATTAAAAAAAATAATCACCTATTTTCTTATTTTGCCAGTCGCGTAACTAAGCCTAAATTTTTGAAGGGCACACAGTGGGCAGCTGATAATTTAAAGTGGAAGAATTTGACAAGCCATTTTAAATATCTACTTATTTTATGATTGTAGATTGAGAAAAATGTGAAGAAAAATAACTCTTGGTAATACTTTTTGTACAATTTAAAAAAGCACAAGAATAAACCCGAACAATAAATACATATTTGGGTGATTTTTGGCAGTTTTTTGTTTGCTATCGAGACACGTGGTAAAAATTCATTATTCACAAATAAATAAATTTCTGGAATTTTTTTGGTGGCTACTACAATTTTTTAGCTAAACCTGTGCCCATCCCGTAGTTACGTGCCTGCTAAATACCCTACCTGATCACATGTAAACGGCTAGGATGCCGGTCGAGCAGTCGATGACGTCATCGCTTGGTGAATTGAAATTTCAAGCGATTCACTCGATTATTAAAATCATCGGTTTTTCGCAACACTAGTTTTTTTGCCGCTACCGATATTTTAGTTGCCGATACCGATATAATATCGGTTCTGATATAATATCGGTATCGGCACCACATTCTTAAAGGATCTGTAACTATTCATGCGTTGCTATAAGTGATAAAATTGTTTATAGGGACAACGTTGTAAAGCATCTTTATGGCAAATTTCGGTAAACCGAGTCGAAATACTAGCAGTAATCCTATAAAACAGATCGCCCATTTTACTCGCCGCCCGCGCAGTATCACTACCATAAACCACAGTATTTTTAGCTCTAATGGTGTATAATTGAATACAATATAGCGAATTTTAAATAATCGAATAAGCGATACAAATAACATCTATTTTAGATTTTTTTGGCTAAAGGAAATGTGCCAGCAAAAAGCTACAACCTTTTCATGGACATTTTGCTAGACACAATTCGTGGAGAAATAGCAGCGTGTCTTGAAGCGGCATTTGAAAAAATATCTGCCAAAGACGCAGCAAGAATGTTATATTTACAAAATGAAGATGCCCTAAGAGCACTGGCTGCCAAAGTAAGTGTGAATAGTGAGAAAAAGTACAATAATACAATTCATTGGTGGGTTTTTAAATTGTAAGTCTAACAAGAGAAGCGCAAGAGGCAATTTTCACGTAGAATAGATCAGGCTAATCAGAAAAAATGTCCACATTAGGGATGCTAGTCCCGTAGATTTGTTCCAATTCCGGTACTTTCGGGATAACCCCGTACAATTAGACGTATACGAACGTAAACTACTCTGCCGTAAACTCTAGAATCTATTTTCTATCAGTTATATCAAAATTGGTTCATAATATCGAAATAACAGCTTATTAATTTGGACGTGAATTTTTGAATATTCGATAATTACACTCCCCGACAGGAAAACCCGGAGAAAGATAATATTAGTCAGGTTTATAGTCCTGTAACTTTTGTAATTGTTGCCCGATCTTGGTAAAATTTTTAGCATAGTCTAGACTTGTATCTTAGGATGATATCCTGAATTTTAGTTTTCAAAACATACTGTCTTGTCATTATACAGGCAGAAACAAAAGTTACTTTTTTACCCTTAATTTCTTGACGCCCTGTGGAAAAATTGAGCGCTAGAATTTAGCTGAATTATGTTTTGTTCTGAAGTGTGATCTTTTCTTAACCCAATGTTTCTCGGTTCACGTCATTAACTGCTTTGTAAAAGAAAATACAAATTTTTAAAGAAAGTATTGCAGTTTTTCAATTTTATTCACAATTCCGAGAATTATTTTATGGAGTAGCATAAACAAATATTCAAAAATGATTAGCGCGTATTGCCACCTCATGTCACCTTATCACTTCTGTCATGTGACGAGGCATGCTTCAATACAATACGGGCTATTAATTTTTGGATATTTGTTTACGCTACTCCATAAAATACAGGGTGTTATGGAAATGACGTATTAAATGGGTGACTCCTTGGGTGTCCTAGAGAAGCGCTACATATATTTTTGTTTTAATCGAGCCCCATAAACCCACACCTCATCCGGCGTTCGGGTTTGTTCGTCATGTCACCCTGTAGTGGCATATAAGAAAACAGGTGTTACGTGCAATGTTGCCAAACTGTGTAAAAAATGTAAAACTTTAGTTTCTTATAAAAATAGCTTACTTAGAAAGTAAATCCACGCTGACAGGAGTAAGAAATCCAGACATTTGCAGTTCTTTTTCTATGGGAAAAGCTTTATGCTCATCAAGTGCCCTGATGATAGTGTGGAACTGCATAATAAGCTTATACCCACTAAACCCCATTCAGCCTATTCTTTCCAATCGCTCGGAACATAACCGACATATCGTCGAGAGAAAGAAACACATAGTGAAACACAATAAATTGCACTAAATCACTTAAAGAAACACACAGACGCCCACGAGTTTCAAATTAGTTTTTTTGAAGATATGCACCTATTATCAGATTACACGAAAACACTAACGCATAATTACACTTTTCAACAGCACTTAATTATTTCGCAATAGAAATAATAAAAACGCTAATTTCTATGGGCTTTACTAAACATAAAATGAAACAATTATGTGGACATAGGAACTACCCTTTGAAATAAATGGTCGAGTCCAAGGTGCTTTCTTTCTCCGAAACTGCTACCGCGGTTGCCATTTCCGAGACTATAATTATACAGGAAAGAACAAGTGAGAACATACCTGACCATTATAAACTGCGCGGCGGTTTGTTCGAGTCAGTTCAAGTTTATAAATCAGAGATTGTTTCCCAGTGAACTGAACTGAACGTAAAAGTATAATAATGTACCCTGAAAAATAAACAACTTGGAATCTGTCAAACGGTTAGACTTTCTAAAGAGTTTACCCTAACGATATGACGACACTGTTTAAGATTCACTGACGTTTTTTGCCATATATGGCTTTGTTTACCTTCCTGGCAGGGGCACCACGTGGTCATTTTTGGTTTGACATAAGGTCATGTACAGGGCAAATTAAATTAAAGCGCCTTTTTTGATATTTTTCTTCAATTTGTTTTCATCTCAGGAATTGCCGGTTTAAATATAATACGTCATTTCCATAACACCCTGTATTGTAATGTTCTGAATTGGGAATAAAATTGAAAAACTGCCGTAGTACCATTTAATCATTGTAACTTTTTCCTCAACTGAATAGCTCCTGGCGATTTTTAAAATCAATACGAAAGCGAATATTTGACCGCCTCGAAATTTACATTGGATATCTCATGTGTCCTGTATGATCGCACCACTCGGTATATAAACTAACAATCTTGCAAAGCTGTTACTTTTGCACCATTTGATTAATTGATATTTTTCACTTAATAATGTGATTTGTAGAAACTTTTATGAACAATTGTCATCATCTTTTGATAAAACCTAATAAAAAGTAATCAACAGAAATTCCTACAATTTATTTTTATAGGTTTCCAAAATGACTAAAGGGCGCAACAGTTGCTAATGTGGCCCGGTTTTTTAAAACACTAATGAGATCCTATTTTTTATATCATTTTTAAATTACCGATATACAGTGTGTCTACGTAAGTTGGCGGCATATGGGAAACTTTCTTATTATAAATTTTACGAAAAAAAATGATTCTTCATAAAAAGTTGTGCATGGTCCAAAACCTAAAATGCAACCATCAGATGTTAAATTTTTTCAGTCGTATAGGAGGTTTGTCAAAAACTGATTTTTGCTCTAGAGTAAAGTACCTTTATTTTTGACAATATCGAAAATTGTTATAAAGAACAGATGTTTAGAATTAAAAATAGCTTTCAACTATTCAACATTGTTTATTTACATTAAAAAAATATTTTTTCCTACATTTTCTCTGCGATTACGTTGGAAATTTAAGTTTGCACGTTAATGCATTACATTTAATAATCATAAATTTGATAAAACAATTCTAAATAAACTTTTAAAAACAATTATCTCTTAATTTTTATTGAACACTGTTAACCTTTAAGTTGCTTAATCACTAGTTTGTAACGTTCTAACGATGCATTTCAATGAATAACAAGTTGTATGTATAATTTACTTTGTTACAATAAATACTAATGAACAATCTCTATCTTCAAATTACTAATGCCTCCCTCCACATATCCTCCATTTCTGTTCGGACATGTAACAGTTATATTACAAAATTCTCTTAAGACATTGCTAACCATATGGGGAGTTATATTACGAACCACTTCTGCAATTATTCTCTCTAAATGGTCAACATCATGAAATGGCCTTTGAAGGTAAACTGTTATTTGTGCTTTTTAAACAATAAAATAAATGATTTCAGCAGATATGATACTGAAAGCAAAAGGTTTACCTTCAAAGGCTATTTCAAGATGTTGACCGTTTAGAGAGAATAATTGCAGAATCGGTTCGTAATATAACTCCCCATATGGTTAGTAATGTCTTACGACAATTTTGTAATAGAACTGTTACATGTATGAACAGAAATGGAGGATATGTGGAGGCATTAGCAAATTGAAGATAGAGATTGTTCATTAGTATTTATTGTAACAAAGTAAATTATACATACCATATGGATAGTTATATTACGAACCGCTTTTGCAATTATTCTCTCTACATGGTCTACATCTGGAAATGGCCTTTGAAGGTAAACCTTTTGCTTTAAGTAACCCCACAACTTGAGACCGCGGAGGCCAAGGAATTTCCGAAAAACGATGAAAAACTTCCATTGAAAATATTTTCAATGTATTGACGTACATCTAATCTGCTGTGACATGGGGCACCATCCTGCTGGAACCATATCTGCTGACGTTCAAGTAAGGGAAGGTTGTCAAGAAAATCATTTATTTTATTGTTTAAAAAGCACAAATAACGGTTTACCCTCGAAGGCCATTTCATGATGTTGACCATTTAGAGAGAATAATTGCAGAAGCGGTTCGTAATATAACTCCCCATAATGTCTTAAGAGAAATTTGTAATAGAACTGTTACATGTATGAACAGAAATGGAGGATATTGTTCATTAGTATTTATTGTAACAAAGTAAATTATACATACAACTTGTTATTCATTTAAATGCATCGTTAGAACGTTACAAACTAGTGATTAAGCAACTTAAAGGTTATCAGTGTTCAATAAAAATTAAGAGATAATTGTTTTTAAAAGTTTATTTAGAATTGTTTCATCAAATTTATAATTATTAAATGTAATACATTAATGTGCAAACTTAAATTTCCAACGTAATCGCAGAGAAAATGTAGGAAAAAATTAATTTTTTAATGTAAATAAACAATGTTGAATATTTGAAAGCTATATTTAATTCTAAACATCTTTTCTTTATAACAATTTTCGATATTGTCAAAAATAAAGGTACTTTACTCTAGAGCAAAAATCACATTTTTTTGACAAACCTCGTATACGACTGAAAAAATTTAACATCTGATGGTTGCATTTTAGGTTTTGGACCATGCAAAACTTTTTATGAAGAACCATTTTTTTTCGTAAAATAATAATAAAAAAGTTTCCCATATGCCGTCAACAACACACTGTATATTTTTTGCCTTTTTAGAAAAAATGGAAACTTGGCAACAACGGATTTTTCCACTTTACTCCTGAAGATAAGAAGACTCACGAACCAATACCATCAGTGGAACTTGCAGAACAAGCTGTTGAATATGCTAAAGAGTTAGAAATGATTGTGTAATTTTTTTAAATTAGATATTTATGTGTTTGATCTTTTTATATAAAAAATAAAGTATTTCAAAATTTATGTTCCAGATTTTTGATCTTTGTTTGTTTTCTGAAAAAGAGGTAACTGACTTTCTTGTGGCAACACTATATTAGTTAGTAAGTGAAGTTTTCAACCATTGGTTGACCATTTGACAATCAGAACTTCATAAATTCACACTTGCATACAAAAAAATGTAAGTAGTTCTTCCCCAGGGAAAATTAAATTCACATGTTTGAATTAGAAAAATCACGAATATTGATATTTATGTTGTTAACTGCAATAAATCATTCAATTTTATTCGACCTTCCAGTGGTACGTTCATAATGATTACCCATCTAAATCGCCGTTATTTAATAATTTAAAGGTATCGAAAAGGTAAACAAATCACTGACCTCCTTCTGTTGCGCCGTTGTCAACTTAGACAAAACTTTTTCTTGTACAATATTGCAAGGTAGCTGGAGAGGTCTAAAAAATTGATGCAAGAGTTTAATTTTTTATACAAGTCATAATTAATTTAATAATTTCACAGTTATTGAATACCCTAAAATAATATTTATATGTTATTATGTCTAAAAGAACAGCAAACCTGATATCAAATTTCTTTAAAAAGATGCAATTTTTGTTGTATGACAACATCGCTTTGCCGTTGGCCGCCAAATTTCTGGTTCGTTTAATTAACATCTGGTCCATGGATCGTACATCAACCAATGAGAATGTAACTCCGACATCAAACATTTAAATCAAGCCACAGAAAGTTCTGATCCCGACTGCGGTTATCTTTTTCTTACTTACAGGAGTAAGTGAAAGAAATAGCTCACCCAACCATTCGAAGTTGTTACGGTGGTAGTGTTCGAATGCGCCGTCGGTTTCGAAGCAAGAGGAGTAGGAGATTACCACTGACTACTAAACGAATTATTCCGTCAAAGCCAGCTGTTTGTTGCTTATCAAATAGTGGGGGGTAAATAATGGTGTCACTTGTCGCGCAGGAAGACGAAACCGCCAGAATTTTCCCTCTAATTTTAGCTTAGCGGGAAAAACTCCACTCCATTTTGGTGCCTTGACAAAAAAAGTTGGGTTTTTAGGCCTTTATGTGTATTTTATAACAGTGGTTTGTGTTAGAATAAGCCAGGAAACGTCCCAAGAAGCTAGGTGCACACTGAAACCGATTAACCCCTTTTGTAACGGTATTTTAAGGGTTGCAACGGTTCCTTTAGAACGCCGATCGAATTTTTAAAAACCGGGAAGCATTTACAATGGAGGACGATTTAGAGAATGAACAGAATATTCCTAGAAGATCTTTAAGGTTGGCTTTAAGTGAAATAAATCAAACTGCTGAAGAACTTTCAACCCCCAACAAAAGTTCCAATGTAGAAGAACTACTTGTGATGCAGAGAGGACCTAGAAGGAAGCCCATAACATGGTCGCCTGTTGATTATGATAGGTAAGGAATTACTTTATTTATGTTTTACATATTATTCTGGTGGTTCTTATGCCCTTATAGATATTTACTATCTTTAATTTCTTAAGTTAATTTATGAATGGTGTGGGCGATGAAATAGGGAATGACTCAAAAACGTATTTTAATATTTCACAAACACAATAATGTAGCTCATATTGTATCTGAAAATACATTTTCAAGATAATTCTCATTATTTTGCATCCACTAAAACTGACAAAGTTGATAGAAAAATATACCATTACAGTGGAATTGTAATTCAGTAATAGCTGATTTGCAGAAAACCCTAATATAGCCTCATCATGAACTGATTAGGAAATGCCAAAGACGGATTAACTTTAGCTGCATCTCTTTAGTATTGTCCGCAAACATATAGGTAGGAGTGCATAATAATTAAATGGTTTTAATAGGTACCTTTAAAATAACCTCAAAAGATGATAATTTGGCAAAAAACTGGATCTATTAAGGAAACCTCCCAGTTTATGTATAGGAATATGATATATTGTTTGAAGGCAAATTTAACATTCTTTTAACTTTAAAAAGAATATACCTTCCATTAAATAAAAACACACATTAACCGCTTTTTAGGAGTAACAAGTAAAAATAATTCTAACCTCCCTTATATGATATTGGGTCAATTTCCATGGGGACATTGGGTTTCCTTAAACTATCACCAAAATTTCAACTTTCCATCAATTCAGACCACAAATCTACAAGTGGTCATGTTTTTCACAATATTAGCCAAATAATTTTTTTATCTCGGAAATAGTAAGATATATGGAAAGTTATAAGAAATTAGAACTAAAAGATGATTCTAAAAACCTAATAAAATACGGGGTGTTCCATTTAAAACAGACGGTTGGAATAAGTCATGATTTTTATAGAAGAGTAAAAAAGTCTTGGCTTTTTGAATTAATTCAGACTTTTTGGTTTAATTCTTTTTTTTATAATTTAATACCTATTTCAAAGGTCAAAACAAATATAAAGGCCTAAACTGCATATTACATCATTCCATCTAATGATATAATCTATGATATAAAGTAAAAAAGTCTACTAGGACACTAAAATAGTAAAAAACTTAACTGAAAGAACAACATAATAATTAAATATATGTAGATAGTACACAACTTATGACTTATTTAATAATTTTGTTATAAGCTTTCCAGCTTTTTCCACACCTAGTCGGTTTCGTAAGTCAGAATGCAATAGACGGAAAAATTCTTTCCACGCCTGCAGAAGAAGCTACTGCTATCATTAGTTGTTTTTTGTAATCTTGCGCTAGAGGGTCACAGTATGTCAGCGGATGCAGTTAACAAGAGGACAAATGGACCAAAAATTGAAAGATATGAAAAAAAAGTAATTCTTCATTAACAAGTCTGCTTGTCGAAAAAATAGGAATTACGATGAGAAAATTGATTCTTATTGTCTCAAAAATACAAAAACATAAAATATGTATAACAAGAGTAAACAGTGATTTTTGACCTTTTAACGTGAAATGATAAATAAAAAACTTGTTCCAAATTTAGTCCTATCCCTGATTTCGAACTTAAATAAAAAAAACTTGCTCCAAATTTAGTCCTATCCCTGATTTCGAACTTACTGAAGGAAGTTGGAATTTATGAAATAAGAAAAAAAATTAAATATGTATTTTGCAAGTCCGCATTAAAGGATAGTAATGTCGAAATTTTAAAACTAAGAATTAGGCGAGCAGTGGAATCATTATCAGTTGAAGAGATTCAAGCCAGTTTTGATCACATTAGGAAGCAGTTGGAAAAATGTGTTGAATATGGTGGAGGGGGACTCAATTTTCTCATCGTAATTCCTATTTTTTCGACAAGCAGACTTTTTAATGAAGAATGACTTTTTCGTATCTTTCAATTTTTGGTCCATTTGTCGTCTTGTTAACTGCATCCGCGGACATACTGTATACCTATGAGTGAAAATGCTGACATCATAGAATGGACACTTCCATGTTAACAAACCTGTTAATATTGGTAAGCCATCTATCGGCGACGGCAGTTATATTACACCATTTCCATATTAGAAACCTGTAGTTCAAATTCAATTTAAGAAACTCCCGACGAGATGGCGCTGTTTTGAGGCTATTTTACTAGCGCCTTCACCGGATTCTTGGAATAATATGCACCCTTGATTTTATTCAAAAATCAAGCAAATAGCTTATTTATGAACCAATTTTAAAAGCAAGAAAAAAAGGAGAAATCAGGAAACAAAATCGAAATCTTGGATTTCCTAATTCACCTGTTAATTACAAATATATTATATATCTTGCTTTCAAAATATGGATAGAAATATGCTTTGCTTGATTTAAAAAAAAAAACATCTAATGGTTCATAAATTTGCCAATATTAATATATTTGTATGGCCGAGTCACAAACTGACTCCTCAGATTAAGTTAAAATATCTTTAAAGTTAAGTGGTATAAATAAATCAAAACCCTCCACAGTTCCTTCTTTTATATTGGATTGAACTTGTGGTTGAATATTAATTTCGTCAAACATTAAAATACAATGTTTATCGAGAACATTTGAAAAATTTTTGACTTCCGCTTTCAAAATGGTGAACACTTCGGTATGTAGTCCTGGGCGTATCGGGATTCTGTTCAGCAGTTTCATTACCGTTAACCAATAACCTTGTCCTCAAGGGTATATCGTCGTCCTTTCGGCTTCTTCTCGATATTGTCTAAATGAACCTAGCTTTAATTCTCTCCATGCTTGAGAGAACTTTCTGAAGCACTGCAGGACTGGTTAGTTTTTCAGTCATTCCAAGTTTTCTTCTTGTCAATACACCACCTTTCTTTAATCTTTCTGCCTGCCTCTTAAACTGGATATAGAGTTTTCGTGCCTTAAGACTTAAGTCTTTAATTTGGCCCACATTCACTTCTGCTAAGAGTGAAGAACGTTCTAAAAAAATATATATTCTAAAATGCAAATAACAAAAATGATTTCAGTCTATTCTGTCTTCAACAATATTCTCATATTTTATTGTTATACGCTCTTTAATTTATATTAGCGACTTACATATACTTACTCTATAATCTATAATAATTTTTTTAGCATAAAAAGTTGCGTTTAGTATTAAACACAGAGCGGGATACCCACCGTATAAATTAAAATTATTTTATGCAACTTAACTTACTTTTGGGGGTTGTCATAATATGTACTTTCGAGGAAGTATCGATATGTTCACGTTCTTCAGTATCTAATGGGACAATATCCATCTCTATTGAGATCCCCTGCTTAGTAGTACAGGGATCCACCTCCTGTTTTGTATATTCAATTAACGTTTGATCCGGTAGAACAGGTAATACCTCTTCAGCACTAGCAGAAGAAGGTAGGAAGGTCACGTTAGCTATTGGATAATCAGTAATATTTTCGAAAATTGGATGTATAGAAGCTGAAACAGTCAGTTTACACCCTAAAATATTAAAAAAATAACTATAGAACACGTAAAATACACTAACAGTAACAAGAAAAAAGTGCGGAATGTTACTTTTTAGCATGATACTAGCTGATGATAGAGCGTCACGTAGCGCCAAGCACAACATAATGCTAGAACTATTCACACGCAAATTAGTGTGAAAATGTGAACTTTTTCGCAACCAAAACACTCCCAAGGGAGAAATTAATAGTATTCTTCCAATTTATTAAAAATGTTATAATATAATTTCCAACTTACCTTTTAAATTAAAATAAAAGTACTCGCGAAAGTTTTTGGTCAAAATGAAGTGAGTCAAGGCTCAGTGTACAACGATTTCAAATCGGATACAAATCTAAATTACACTAATATACACAAACACAAGTTAAAATGACTATGTGCGACTGTAAACCGTGGAATATTTTAGCAAAAAATACGAATTTAATGCGCGTCTCAAACTGACATAAGTAGCGACAGCGGTAAAATTCGAATGTCCGCCCGTATGGTGGATCAACAATGAAAAAAGTGATGCTCCATCTATTGACCAATAGTGAAGCGCAGTCAGGCGAAGATGACATGATGATAATAGATTCCTGCTATAAAAAGACAAAAGAGCGATCGGAGCACCAATGACGAAAACGGCAGAACTAATGTTGAGCAAATATACCGGTCAACAACCCCATTTGAAGTTCGCAGACCATGATCCACTGCTCAATATCTGTCATGTTTGACATAATCCGGTAACACCGCATCACCATATACGAACGGCCATCAATATAACTTTTGTAGTTACTAAAATTATGTACAGTATGTCCACGGATGGGGTTTACAAGAGGACAAATGGACTAAAAATTGAAAGATACGAAAAAAAGTCACTTGCTTGTCTAGAAAATACGATTCATTATAAGAAACTTAAATTTTTTTATACAGGGTGGGTAAAAACTGCAGAAAGGTTATTTTGCTTAAAGGTGATAGGTACTTGTTGTCAATGTCTTTATTTAATGAAGTTATTATTTAAGTAGAAATGCTATTTACTGAAAAAAGAGTTTTTATAGTACAATGTTATGTGGATGGTCAAGTTTCATACCGCTACGTTATGGAACAATTTACCGAGAAATTTGTAGGAATCCCAATAACTAGGATGGCAATCTGCAAGTTAATATAAAAGTTCAAGAGAACTGGTTCGGTTTTGGACCTCAAAAAAAGAAGAAGAAACACGATCATGTTCTGTTGAAGAAAATCCTATGACGTCCCTTAGAAATCGTGTTACTCAGTTGGAAGTTGTGAAAAGGCTGTCCAATCGATATCTCAGGAAGAAATTCTTTCACTTATTTGAGAAAGCAATTAGAAAAATGTGTCGAGTATGGGGGAGTTTTTGAATTACGAAATCGTATTTTTTTCATGTTAATAAAAATGTTCGTATTATTATTATTATTATTATTATTATTATTATAATTACTTAATTTTTTTCTTATGATGAATCGTATTTTCTAGACAAGCAAAAACGTTTATTAAGAGTGAATTTTTTTCGTATGTTTCAATTTTTAGTCCATTTGTCCTCTTGTAAACCCCATCCGTGGACATACTGTACATAATTTTAGTAACTACAAAAGTTATATTTGATGGCCGTTCGTATATGTATATGATTTTAAAAAAAAATGATTAATTTAAAAAAATAGTTTTAAAATTTTAACACTTAGAATGTATTTGTTTATACAAAAAATAAAACCCAGACGCATTTTTATGTGGTGATATTTATTATTTTATTATAATAATCGAAAAGAACAGCTGGTTATACAAAAATAAAACTTTAAAAAAATTAAAACTAAAAAACCTTATTAATACAAAAAATACTTAATTTAAACAAAAAAAAATTGCAATACTGCGCGGACGAAATTGTCTCGTTAATGCAAGTTATGACAAAGGCGCAAACTTATAAAAACTACCACATATATGTGAAAACTACGCGAACAAAATTTGCATGTTAAGACTTCTCCAGTTTTGCTTCATATCTATACTGTTCTTGCCTAAAAATATTTGTAAAAGCTGGTACATTTTTTTTTTAAATAAAAAAAATCATGATTTTTATCAACCCTGGATAGAATGATGAGTGAATGAATGACGAGTGAACTTATACAAAAATGTGATATATATCTCTTCTGTACAATAGTAGGTCAAATTAAGTATGTTATTTTGAATGATTTTGAGAATAATAAATAAAAAGATGTTGGTTTTAAAATTACCTTAAAATAAACTATTAGCTCTTAATGCCCTATTGACTTATACTGGTTTTATAATAATGGTGACATTGGCTATTTTAAAACTAATTTGCTTTTTTAAAGGATAAATTAGCAAGTTGGTTTTAAAACAATCAATTTTGGAACAAATAGTTTTAATGTAGTTTTATGGAGTACTAGTGTAACCTAAATTTTCCGACATATTTTGGATCCTGCTCCTGAACAGATTCCGGAAAAGCGAAAAATATGCTCTTTTTGTCCTAACAGAAAAAGAAGAATGACGAATTATCTTTGTCATTCATGCAATAAGCCAATTTGTCTTCGGTGTGCCTAAGACCTGTGAAAAACTCGATCTTTTCGCTATTGTAATAGCTTCTTTATTTAGAATTTTATATATTTTTTTGCAGTTCATTTGTGGGAGCCTTTGTAGCCATTTAAAGGATGATTAATATAGATTTTCGTTAACTTTGATAATATGATTTTTTTTGTTTTTTTAGCTATATACCTAATAAAAATGTAATTTCCGAAAAAGGGTTTTTTAAATTTTATTTCGTTCAGAGGATTTTTTCAATCTCAACATCTATAACGAATAAAAATATAAAATTTTTTTTATGTATTTTGCTAAAAAACATTCCCAATTTATGGCATCGTTGCACAGACGACATGTCAGTGACTACGTCCTAGAACTTGTACGTCAGTTAAGGGTTAAAAGAAATGTCTGGTTTGTTCGGGTTTGTTAAAATTAGAGATTATATACCTTTAATACATTTAAAAAACATTTATTATTCATTAGTTTATTCAAAATTTCAATATTTAATATCAGTTTGGGGATCTGCATGTACCACAATATTAAACCATTTAAAAACACTACAAAACAAAATTATAGAATGTATTCATAAACTAAATTTTTTGGAACCGACAACAAATTTATAGAAACCAAGAGCTTATCTAGATCTGAATAGTTTATATAAATTAAAAATCAGCCTACTAATTCATGCAATTAATAATTAAAATAAAAATCTTGTATAAAACTTGTAAATTTAACTGATATACACAATCATAATACCAGAAAGTTTGGAGGTTTTGGCAATTAAAACGCCTCGCTTGCCCTGCGTGTTGGCGAGTTTGTTTTGGCAGCCGCCCACTCTGGGTCAGACGCTGTTTGCAGCCGCTCATTTTGAGTCAGACGCTGCAGTTTGCTAGTTTTGGTCCGCCCCGGGTATTTCATTTCCCCGGTACCACCCATATCTGGGAGGCATTCCCCTATCCGCCACCTGGGGAGGCGCCCGATGGAGGACTAGCAACCCCGACGTCTACAGTCGGAAGAGACTGGTACCACAAAGCCCAAAATCGCCAAATTTGGAAGATGTACGGAGAGGCCTATGTTCAGGAGTGGATGAGGGAGGGCTGATTAAGAAGAAGAAGAAGAAGAAGAAGAATACCAGAAATATTGACCATTAATAAAAAAAATCAAATTAAAAGTAGCATAGGGATGAAATCTATTTTATTTGATGGAGTAAATATTTATAATACGTTACCTAAAGTATTAAAAAAAAATTTTAATTCAAATGAAATTTTTTTTCTGGAAAATATACAAATAATTACTTAAAAAAAACATTTATAATAATTTTTATTTTTATATTGATTAATTACTTATTTATGTTCTATGTTATAATATTCCGTGTAATGGACTAAAATAGCTCGTTGGAAATTAAATAAACATTAGTATTATTATTATATTAAAGCAACTTCGGTTTTAAAATGAAGAGTAAATAGACGTCTTTGAGAGTAGTTGTACTTAAAGTGGTAAATAAGACGCATTTTAAGTCTTGTAAGATTTAAAATGTTCTATAAACTTGCAATCAGTTTTATCTAGCGCACACGCACCGCTCCCAAAGTGCCCTAAAGGATTTTTCCTATAGTGCTTGTGTTTGATCATAAAAAAATCTAGATCGCGCTATGTTTTATATAAAATACAGTTATCTAGATCGCGCCATGTTTTATATAAAATACAGAGACCAGCCATGATGGACATTTTCAATAGCCTAAACAAAAATATTATTATTGAAATATATGTGCTTACATCCTTTTAAATAACTGTAGAACGGTGTGTCCAAACATGCAATTTAATAAAATTTATACAGTATGTCCCCGTAAAATCGCACCATATGGAAAACTTTTTTATTATTAATTTTACGAAAAAAAGTTACTCTTTATAAAAAGCTCTGCATGGTCTAAAACCTAAAATGCCACTATCAGATATTAAATTTTCCCAGGCATATACGGGGTTTGTCAAAAAATATGAATTTTGCCCAAGAGTAAACTACCTTTATTTTTGACAATATCGAAAATTGTTATTTAAAAAAGTTGATCAAAACTAAAAACCACGTTTAAATATACCATTACACCCATTTACGATGAAAAAAATAGGTTTTGTTATTTTTTTATTATGTAATTTTTATATTGCAAATAAGAAAACACATACAAATAATAAATTATAACACAATAATAATAGATATAAATTAAATTTTCACTCATTCTACTAATGCCTCAACGTATCCACCCTCTCGTTCAATACATTTCATCGTTCTAATGGCAAATTTCCTTAATACTTTCCTTATCATTTCTGAAGAAATTTCCCGGCAAGATTGGGTAATTATCCTCTCCAAATGATTAACATCATGGAAATGCCATTGCTGGTAAACTTTTCGTTTTAAGTAACCCCCATAAGAAGTAATCTAGTGGAGTTAGGTTGGGGGATCTGGCAGGCCAAAAAATATCGGAAAATCCGTGCATAACTTTGCCATTGAACAACTGTTCAAGATATGCCCTAACATTCAATGTACTGTGGCATGTTGCACCGTCCTGTTGGAACCAAATACATTGACGTTCTTGTAAAGGTAGTTCGTCCATGAAGTCACTGATATGAGTTTGCAAAAATTGCAAATAACGTTCGGCATTCATAGATTGGTGAAAAAAATACGGTCCTATTAATCTGTCCTTGTAAATACCACACCACACGTTCGTTTTAAATGAATATTGGTCACGAGACTTTATTGTAAAATTGGGATTTTCATCAGACCACCAGCGACAATGTTGTGACGAGACAGTTTCATTTGAAGAAAATGTTGCCTCATCGAAAAAATGATACGTCTCGGAAAAAAACAGTTTTTGACGTTTTCCATTAAAGTTATTGTTTAAACTTCCAGTAGTCTTAAATTTATTCATTATTCTTGTAACAGTTGAATGATTAATATTTTTATTGGGATGTCTATCATTAAAAATAATTGCTGCTTCTCTATGCGTTTTATAGTTTTCTCCCACAATCAAAACAATTTCAATTTTTTCTTCACAACTTAATAACACCATTTTTATGTACTTAATAAATTTTAACGCGTTTTGACGGTCGTTGTCAAACATTTATTGCTATCAACAATTCATTTGTATGTCAGAGTATCCTAGATTACATGTAACTACAGTTAAATTTGCATTGTTATTGTAGACATACGTTTCAAAAAAGAAAAAATGATTTTTTCATCGTAAATGGGTGTAATGGTATATTTAAACGTGGTTTTTAGTTTTGATCAACTTTTTTAAATAACAATTTTCGATATTGTCAAAAATAAAGGTAGTTTACTCTTGGGCAAAATTCATATTTTTTGACAAACCCCGTATATGCCTGGGAAAATTTAATATCTGATAGTGGCATTTTAGGTTTTAGACCATGCAGAGCTTTTTATAAACAGTAACTTTTGTCGTAAAATTAATAATAAAAAAGATTTCCATATGGTGCGAACTTACGGGGACATATTGTATATTAAGATGGAAAATAAAATTTGACAATATTTTTTAAATAATTTAAAAAACATTAAATTGATAGCCCTCGAGTTATGTAGAAGTTTTTTATTATATCTTATCAGAAAAGTGCCATCCATTGGTAAATTCTTTACGAGAATAGTTTGCATTTGAACATTATTTATGATTGCTTCATATTATTACCACTTACATTTGCTGTTACCTATTTCACACAAAATTTGTCGACTATAGTAAACAAAGTGAAACTCTTTCAGGTTTAATTATAATGAATCTCAAGGTAATTTATTCTACTGCAAGTATATTTTAAATGCAATGAGTTTTAATACATAAATTTAAAGTTGCCTTGAAAAACTATTTAAGAATATAAAAATAAAAATAAATGGTTTTAATGTAGTTTTAAAATTTAGTCTTGAAGATCCTTTTAGGATGGACCCTTTTGGCTAGAATCTGCTTTATGGTAGTCCTCAGGCTGTCTTGAAGTTCATTTGGTTTTATTCCAAATTTTATTGTATAGTTTTAAAGCGACCTTCGAGATCGCAATAACAGCATTAGTTTTACTTGGGATAACCTACCATAGCCCGTGGATCAATCTTCATAGTAGTACTCGATTCTATTATTGCTTAAAGGAATAAGAAGAACTACCTCTACATTTATTTTTAGATCCAAATTATTGAGACCCCCAAGAGAAATAACACCAGAACCGATAGCACAACGTAAATCAGACATGAACCCGAGACTGAGAAGAAGATTAGTTATGACTCCCGAAAAGAATCCTTCACAAGAGCTGGGGTATTACATTGCTAAGAAACTCAAAACTTTGAAAAGTCTAGAGAAGGCAATGAAAGTTAGTTAGAATAGGTATATATACTTACATATTTTATGAAGTTTTACATATTTGATCACTTAGAAAGTGTCAGGATTAAATTAAATTTTTAATATCATTTTTAATGCAATAATGATTTTTGCGAAGTTCACTAAATATTGCTTACAGTTAGTTTCTTTGCGTGTTTTTCTATACCTACATTTTGTAAAGAGAAAATCCCAGGGCCATACAATTTATGGAACACACAAATTATTTGTTTATACTATTCATTCAAATAGTGAAAAGCTAGAGCTTTGGTTATTTTTTTTATAATTTTAAGCAGAAGCTAAGAGTTTTTGAATTATAACTGCATTTTATACAGTGACAAAACAGAAAGTACCCACCATCCCAGGAATAATCATTGATTTATCAAATACCTATTTATATTGATCAAATAAGCTTGGAGCCAACAAATTTGAATGAAATTATAAAAGGAATCCAATAATTGGACATGGGTCTCTAAAAAATATTTTATTTATTTGTTTTGTTCTGCAAAGTAAATTTTAGTTTTTTTGCAATGCGATAAGCGCACGTTTTAGGTGTATTCAGTTCCTATATTTTCGCCTGAAACTTGTGGTTAATAGGCTCGGTTTTTCAATGCACTGCTTATTTGCCAACCAGGGGTTGTGGTAAGAGCCATTCAAAGCAAATTATATGTGTTAAATAGCCTGTGACTAAACAGACACCAATCGAGTCATATTTTATATGATCATCAACATAATAATAACCAGGCATTGAGAAGCCGGACCTCGTTGGTATACATACATGCGCCGTTAAGTTGAACATAGAAAATCACTCACAGTCATTTTTGAGGTGACTGAATATTGGCTCTCCTGTACATTTTATAGAAAAACTGCATTATAGCTTCTTGAAGAGGCCGACATGATATAAAGATAAACATGTGCCGAGTTTGAATACATTTTGGTGAGCCAATCCTAAGCTATTTAATTAAACATAAAGGCAAAACCACGAAACTGTCATAGTTCAGGTAACACAGCAAACACCAGCAAATTAAATTTTGACAATGACGAAACGAAAATTAGTGTTAGTGATATTAGATGCTCTTATGAACAACCATCTGTATTACCTCAGGTCAAGTTCGTTTCTGACCTGATCCGAGTTGTTTGTTCGTACAGCATCTTTTTTGAAATTACCTTTACATACCATGAATGATATTTTAAAAAATCGAAAGTGAAAAGTAAGCAAAGCAATTTATGAAACATAACCTGTTTGAAAATGATGAAATGTCAAATTTTGATCAACTTAAAAGATATCTCGGTCTTAGCAGGAGCAAGGAGGGAAGTCAGTCAGAAGTTACTTTTCTTGATGTTAGGTCAGAATATGTGATGAATTATTGGTTTTGGCAGCTTGCAACAATTTTTGGCAAGAGAAATCATTTGCTGGCGCTTGCTGTATTACCGAAATTAGTGTTGTGATCGCTGGCGCGAAAAACCGCTTGATCACTCGATTATTGAAATAACCGACATCGCTCGATTATCAAAAAAACCGCTCGAGTTATCTATTCAGGCGAAAACCGAAAACTTATTATCTTTCACTCAATACCCGAGCTTCGCTTCACGCCGGCGGAAATGTACCGCTGTAGTGCGATCGAGTTAAAAAACTGCTCGTATATTCGAACAGTTTTTCGCTCGATAGGGAAATACTCTACGTTATAAATTCAGGCGAAAACCCGAAAATATCGCCTGTCACTTGATAGACGACCTTCGGTCTACGCGCCACGCCATCCGATTGGCGACGTTCGAGTTTGACGCTGAGCAGGTACACGACCTACGTCTTTCTTAAAGGCACGTAAACGAGAAGGTGCATATAAAAAAGTATGCCAAATCCCTTAGCGGAGTCATCGCGACATAATTTTTAAATTTTAATTTACTATAAACTCGAGAAAACTTCTAAAAAATAACATAATAATAGAAATTGTAAATAAAAATAATAAAACGAACAAAATGGTTAACAAAATATATAGGAAAATTCCTTGGTAATCTTATAGTAAACATTTTTAAATTTAAACAGGAACTTTTTATTATTAAACTCGAGAAGACTTCTTAAAAATAACATACATTATAGAAAATGTTAATGGTAAATAAAAAACGAGCAAAATAGTTAACAAAACATAGGTATCGACAAATTTTTTGGTAACCAAAAGTAAACGTTCTTAAATTTAAACAGGAACTTTTAGGTAACTATAAACATGAATTTAAAAAAATAATCACCTACTTTCTTATTTTGCCAGTCGCGTAACCAAGCCTAAATTTTTGAAGGGCACACAGTGGGCCCCTGATAATTTAAAGTGGAAGAATTTGACAAGCCATTTTAAATATATATATATATATTTTATGCTCATAGATTGAGAAAGATGTGAAGAAAAATAACTCTTGGTAATACTTTATGTACGGGTTAAAAAAGCACAAGAATAAACCCGACCAATAAATACATATTTGGGTGATTTTTTGCAGTTTTTTGTTTGGTATCTCGACACGTGGTAAAAATTCATTATTCACAAATAAATAAATTTCTGGAATTTTTTTGGTGGCTACTACAATTTTTTAGCTAAACCTGTGCCCACCCGTAGTTACGTGCCTGCTAAATACCCTACCTGATCATATGTAAACGACTAGGCTGCCGGCGACCAGTCGGTGACGTCATCGCTTGGTGAATTGGAATTTCAAGCGATCCACTCGATTATTAAAATCGCTCGAGTATCAAGTACTCGATTATTAAAATCATCGGTTTTTTCCCAACACTAACTGAAATTATGAGAATACCATGGTTTTGCCATCACGTTTAATTGAATAGCTTAGGATTGGCACACCAAAATGTATTCAAACTCGGCGCATGGGTATACCATGTCGGCCTCTTCATGAAGTTGTAATGCAGTTTTTCTATAAAATGTACAGGGGAGCTAAAATTCAGCCACCCCAAGAATTGCATGGGATTTCCTATGTTCAACTCAACGATGCATCACCCAGTATATCTATATTATTTTAAGCTTTAAGTTATATGAACTGCCAATATGTCTTATTTATTTTAAGTCTGCATGTTGCATGAACAATAATATAGTTTTAAAATACGTTTCATTACTCAACTGGTTGACGTAATTTTACTTAATAGTGCACAAGAAGTACAAGAGGTTAATGCTTTGTAGATTACATAAATATATTCATGGATAAAATTAACGCAAGACAGAGAGTGGAGTAACGGATAGTATCACCATATAAAAATATGGCGTATCAATGGAAAATTCTGCCCAATTTCAATAAATGATCAAAAAATTTCTAGACGATAATCGATGTTCATGTTCAATCGAGCGCTATTTTTTCCGTCCTAAAAAGCAATTTGACAGCGATTTGTTTAGGACACGATTATTTCTTGAGTTTCTGTTCTTAAAATGTTTGTGCCCCGTATTGTTAATTTGTTAAACATTTATTTTCGGTTCTGTTTCACAGAACCAGATAATAATCTTGACGTATTCATTAAATTGAGCTGTTCCAAAGAGGGATTCTAACCAAACAAAAAAAACTGCCAACAAATTGAAATTCAAATGTCAAAAATATGCATTCAGCAAAACTGGAAATCGATGCGCATCGTTACGTCACCGATTAAAAATCGTTTAAGCCCTAGTTTTTATTACATTTCGTTACGAAATATTTCGGTGGATTGGAACGGATAAGTTCGTCGTTGGTCATTTGGTCACATGTGTGGTTTTTACTGTAGTACAAGTTCGTGGTTAAAAATAGACGATATTAATACATTCATTTGTAGAGGGTGATCACGTATTATGTCCCCCCATCTTAACCTTTTTATTTTACATGCTTGAGAAAAATTAAAACGATTGGTATACAAAGTTTTTAAAGTAGTATTTGCAATGGGAACAAATATCATTTAGGTCTGTTGATTTACAAGTAGGGTTGAACATACATGTTTTATTTGATCCAAATTCTACCGCTATTTTTTCCAAATATTCTCCTTCATTTGTATGTCTTTAAAAGTTTTTAATTTTTTGCATATATGGGTGGATTTTCTTTTACCCTCTATCTATCTACTTTTACTTTCTATCAACAATTCATCTTCTAAGGCACTAAACTCTAGTTTATGGTATTTTACACTCATAGTTAATAAGATAAAACTTACGACGAAATTTCGTCAACGAAAAGTTATTCCGCTTGACGTGTGTCATTATTAAGTGACACGGGTTATCGGTTCTTTGTTTTCGGATATATCACTATGCATACTAGGCTCTAGCCTACGGCCTCGTATTTAAAGGGGCCTCGAAAAAATAAAATAGTTTAAAATAATAAATACGATTTTAAATTAAATTAGGGCAAGAAAATCTACGATAGAATAAAGAATCGGCGTAACTAAACGCGCTCATTATTTTTACCGACTTTATTATTATTAATAAATCAAAATATACAATGTGCCTATTTTTGGTTATAGGGGGCCCTAGGCCCGTTACGCAATTCGGGGTCCCTTATCACTTCAAAAAATGTTTTTTCCTTAATAAGTTATGCAAAAATAAGTTATTATAATTTACTAATATCATACGATCACAAGTTAGTGTCGTCTTATATATCCTGTACATAACTCTGTAGGTTATTTCGTAAATAACTTGGTTGCATATTATAAAATAGGTGTCTAACAAAGGGCCTCAACATCATGTTAAGTAAAACCAACCCTACTTGTAAATCAACAGATCTAAATGATATTTGTTCCCATTGCAAAAACTACTTTAAAAACCTTGTATACCAATCGTTTTAATTTTTCTTAAGTACGCAAAATAAAAAGGTTAAAATGGGGGACATAATACGTGATCACCCTGTACAAATGAATCTACTAATATAGTCCATTTTTAACCACGCACTTGTACTGCAGTAAAAACCACACATGTGACCAAATGACCAACGACGAACTTTTCCGTTCCAATCCACCGAAATATTTCGTAACGAAATGTAATAAAAACCAGGGCTTTACAAATCGATGGGCTCTTCCGAAATCTTCATCCGTAAGAAGATATTTTTGGTCTACTTGAGGCGTATTAACTCGGCAAGTCAAATTTGAATCATTCACAAGAACGCTAGATAATTTGTTTAATTACACTATAACTTAAAAACAAATGAAAATTGGATAAGGACATATGAACTTTTTCACGTATACAATACGTTCTTCGAGTTTAGTCCATTGCTCCCGACTATATTTATTCTACCTTGCTGTAATTTTACCCAGGAATTAATAATTAGGTTCCTGTTATAGATTTTAATTAGCTTAGCAGCCCGGCAAGTTTTTACTTCCACGGATAATACCAATAGATGTTTCCTTTCAGCTTCTCTATCTGAAAAGGACAATAACACATCCTTGGATTTGTATATTTTTCTGGTGAAAGTAAAATCTTGCCCCCAAGTTAACACGAACTGAAGTGAGGGGTGTTCGCTGCTTAATATTCGTACAATTAGCTCGTCAAGCTAATCTCTCATAAAGTATTTTTTAGTCCATCGATTATACAGCGTTTCTATCTAATATTTTCTTAATAACATGCTAATATTTAAGGAGGTTATTCTTGGGTCCATTTTCAGAAAAAAGCTTCATATTGACATATATCCTAAACGTCTTAACTTTTGAGATACGTGGTGTTCAAAGATTTTCAAAAAATCTCCGTTTTTTTATTAATATCTGTGATACTGCTCTAGATACTTTTGTGAACTTTGGTACACACTTTCTATTCATCAAGAGGCATTTTATGATGTATAAAATGTGTTTTATTCCAACCGGTGGCGTTCGTACGGGCATTGTTCTCGGTATTTTTGATGAAAAGAGTGCTATAGTTGTTGCAGAATTATACCGTTGACTCTTACTGCCATAAATAAACTACCTGATTAAACCCTATCGTATACGCCTCAACCTCTTCAAAGGTCAATAAATGGGATCAGGGCCGGCTTGAAAATGTATACCACGCCACATGATTTATTTTTATAATTTAAAATAAATAGATAGGTATTTTTAGTTTTAGGTACCTATAATAAATGTAAAATAATTATAACAATTAATGATAATTGAAAATAATATAATTTAAAAGTATAACTATTAGGATAACAAGTACAATAAAAATTAATTAAATTCTAAGAAACTATTAATAATTTATTCAAACTTTAACTCTGTATCACTATCACTATCTTCATCTAAGCCTAAACTTATACTTAAGGTTTGAACATTTGTAATCATACAATTGTAAGAATTTTCCACCTTAAGTACATGCTGTACACAGTTTTTCCAGCTGTCTGCAGAATTGTTTCTTACTTCGTTTTTAATTAATTCTACTACAGATGCATTTAATGTAGGAGAAATATTATTTCTCCTAATATTGGATTTTAATTGGTGCCATGTTAGCTCAATAGGATTGAATATACAATAGTACGGAGGAAGACGCAACACTGTATGTCCATTTTCTGCTGGAAGTTTGTCACACTCGTGTTCCTTATTTATTTTAAAAGCTTTTAATACTTCTACCAGTTCTCGTTTTTTGTAAGTAAATATAAATCATTTACAATCATAAAATTTTGAATTTCTGCTTTTGTATTATTAGAATTGGGAATGATTTTTGCTTGCCGACTATGATAACTAGCATTGTCCATTACAATGACGCTATTTTCAGGTATATTTTTAAGGAGTTTATGTTTAAACCAATCTTCAAAAAGTTGTGCGTCGGTATCTTGATGGTAATCTAAAGAAGAATCTGCTATGATTTTAGCTGAAAGCAACAGACAATTTGGAACAAACTCGTTCTCTGAACCAGCATGTAATATTGTGATTCTTTTGCCTTTATTTGATGGTGCCTTGGTTTGACATTTTTTGGAAGAATCATTCCAACCTTTTCTTGGAGTGTCATGGGTATCGAACCATGTTTCGTCAAGGTAAATAATTGGACGATTTTCTTCTCTAAATTGTTTAACAGCTGTTAAATATTTAAGTCTCCATTCCCGTAAACGTTGAGATTCCATTAATGTTTGTCTTTTATCGATGCTTCGGTATTTAAAACCCATTTTACGCAATATTTTCCTAAGGCTTGAAAGGCTACAAGATTTGTTTCGTCTTTAATCAGCCGCTCTTTGAGGGAAATCAAAGTGGGTACAGTTTGTGCCTCATACATTTGGTAAATCTTTCTTCTTAATAAATCCATGTCATTTTCGTCAATGCTTCTAAATGTGCCAGAATCACTACGATTTTTTTTAGGATTAACAGATTTAAGTACTATGTCTCTTACCGAAGATAAAGGAGTTTTTGTCAAAGTAGACGTCTCTGCTAAAGCATCGGTAGATAAATGCTTTCTTTTAAAAATGAAACTTGAAGATGCCCCCCTATCAGCACAATTCCAAGGACGCCACATTCTACCACTAATAAGCCTAACTAAAAATTACTCGCCGGAAAACCACTAAAGATTAAAATTATTAAAAATCACTTTGTATACCTGGTCCGGATCTGCTCGAAAAGGTTTTAAAATTTGGGATTTCCTTATTTATTTTATGGTGGAAGGGATAATGAGTTTTATTGCAGTCAAAAGATCAACGGTATAATTCTGCAAATACTATACGCCACTTCTTTTTTTTAAATAAAAATTATTTTTGATATTCTCATTCTTTGCTGAGCAAATGTCGTCTCTTGATTTTTTGTCGTTTGATGTACCGTTTTCGCATAATAAAAATGAAATTCATTCATTTGCACTCTGTAACAAAATTACATAAACAGTTTTAACAGTTGTCTATCTAGTCTAGTTGTCATGTATTTAAGTCATTAACCTTCACAAATTATTAAAAAATATGAAAATCTTAAACACCCTGTATCTCAAAAGTTTAGGACATATGAAGTTTTCTTTCTGAAAATGGACTGTAAGGAAATAAATTTCCTCACAGTACAAAAATAAATATTCCTTAATACTTAGTTTCCATTGCCTGGCAACGATTAAGCGTAAGGGAATATTGAAAAGTTATAGAAAAACGTCAATAGTTCTTATCGATTTTTCGAAAAATATATTTTTATGTATTTTTATTATTGAAAAAAATAAGGTTTCCTTTACAAAACTAATAATTGGGTTTGGTCCGTTACTAACCTAAATATTTTCTTATAAGGTCTTTGAAAATACTTTATTGGGACGCATTGTACATCGACTGCACAGCGAGACACCCCTCAAATTTAATATATTATGTATCGGGGTGTAATTATTATTAACTATTTGTTGTAGCTTTAGGTTAAGAAATAAAGTGCCTTATTTAACTTATTCATGTGACGTCTATATTTGTTGAGATAACAGAGCAGGTATAACATAGTGCTGTATCCAGGTCCGAATAACCGCACGTAACATATGGGAATCAGCCCTCGGTTAAAAACTTTGATAATCGGGGATATTATCCAAAAATCGATGCTGATCAAAAGTCTCCATGGGTCAGAGGTCCGAAAATATGCAGGGTGGCCCAAAAAGTGTGACAACATAAGTAATGCTGTATTTTTTTAAATGGGACACCCAGTATTTTATTGCATATTTAGGTTCGCATTAGTGTTCTTCATAATTGCCTAAAGTTTTATTTCATTTGGTTATGTAGTTAAAGAGTAATAAAATAAAAATAAAAAATAAAAGTTTTGCAGTTTAAGGAGAAAATTCAAAAAAAGCTACCTAAAATAACTTTTTTAACCAAGGCATTGGGTGGAATTTAAGACAAGAGGTCTAGAGATACTGTGAATATAATAGCGTTTAACTATTTTATACAGGGTGTTCATCATTAGGTTTCAAACAAGACACTTTTCAAAATAATTTTTCTCCAGATTTTCAAATGGAACACCCTGTATATCATTTGGCTATTGTATGTAGAATTCATAAGCATTCTTTTTTCTGTAATGGAATCATATAAGTTATTTCTAGCCGTTCTTGAAATAATTGCTTTCATAAATTATGTTGTTTAAATAAGTACAGTTTTTATTTTGAAACTTAAGCATAGGCGACTAGATTAATAATTATAAACTAGAGTAAATGTTCAAAATGCCTACCATGTTGATCTGAGCACAAGTTAATACGCTCTTCAAACGATCTATTTACATTCCTCAACATTTCAGATGAAATACTATCAAGACGGCTCATTAGTGATGGTATGCATGCCTAAACACCATGGTAGGCTTTGAAATAAAATAAGAATTCGTTTGTTTATTATAGTTTGACAGTTCTTTAATTTAGTATTGTTGTTATTTTGGACTAACAGCCTAACACATACATACGAGAGAAAAGTGCAGTTTTTCTTGCTAGTTAATTATCAATAAATAATAAAAGCGTGAAATCAGGTGTTATATGCTTCCATTACAAAAAAAAAATGCTTATGAATTCTACATCCAATAGCCAAATGATATACAGGGTGTTCCATTTGAAAATTATTTTGAAGTGTCTTGTTTGAAACCTAATGATGAACACCCTGTATAAAATAGTTAAACGCTATTATATTCACAGTATCTCTAGACCTCTTGTCTTAAATTCCACCCAATGCATCGGTTAAAAAGTTATTTTAGGTAGTTTTTTGAATTTTTTCCTTAAACTGCAAAACTTTTATTTTTTATTTATTACTCTTCAACTACATAACCAAATGAAATAAAACTTTAGGCAATTATAAAGGACACTAATACGAACCTAAATATGCAATAAAATACTGGGTGTCCCATTTAAAAAAATACAGCATTACTTATGTTGTCACACTTTTTGGGCCACCCTGTATATTTTCGGACCTCTGGCCCATGGAGACTTTTGATCAGCATCGATTTTTGGATAATATCCCCGAGTATCAAAGTTTTTAACCGAGGGCTGATTCCCATATGTTCCGTGCGGGGTCCTTTGGTTCTCGGAGCAGTAGTTTTTTGCGACAGAATCTTAATCCAAGTTAATGGGTTTTAGCTGTGAAATTATAAACTAATTTGGTTCCCTTAAGTCTAATTTATGCAACTGATTTAGGAGTTTAGTTACGCAATTTTATTGTTGTTCGGGTTTGTTAACCATCGTCTTGAATTTCACGACTGAAAATTTTTGTCAATGTATTTTTATGTCGGTCAGCTACTTAAACTCGTGTAAAATTTTTACAATACAAATTCCATTGGGTATTACTAAAAAACGCACAGAGGAAAAATTATCGGGTATACATTTCATGTATGTCTTGCCTGCCTCCCTCTCACAATATCTTGATAAATAGTATATTTACAAGCTGCTCTGTCCATAGAAAATAGTTGTATTTTACAACAAAGATAGACCGAAAGAATAAAGTCTATTAATTTGATGTGTTATTATTAACACCAGTGCCTTATATTACTATTTAAGAAACTGTTATTATAAGATTTATATATGTTTAAGGGTTATTAACCGATTTTAGAGTTGTATAAATTCTTGAAAATAAAACAAAGTATATGTCATATTACAAAGGATTTTTATTTCATTATATGAAATATTGCACATAAATATAAAACACCAACTTATTTGTTTGGTATGATACAGATATTTTTAAAAGATAAACCCAAAAGGCTCGTCTGTTGTACACATCAAGATGTTTTTAATGAACAAGTCCGTTTTAGTCGAGGGCGGGGAGAGTTTTACAAGGGGGATGTCAATTAATAACATGGATTTCAGGTTTCAACTAACAATCAAAGTTTAATATTGGCACAGTTTTCCAACATTACGTCGCGCACTGGCGAGTAATACGAACTTTTGAGAACCGCTGGTGTGTTATAACAAACGAGCCCAAATTGTAATCGTATTTACACTGACACCATTAAAGTTAGGACCATATGGGGAAAAATTATTTTTGGATTAGGTAAAATTTGATTTCACATAAGTTGCTTCAATAAAGACCAAAAATGAATAGATGCGGCTTTTGTTAACTGTCAAATTTGACATTTTCTACACAAAGGTCGAAAAATGGCATTTATGATTGAATGTTAAAAAATTTAGATATTGGCCAAAAATAGATGGGAAACAAAAATTATCATAAGTGATTCAAATTCAGTACCTATGTGGGCATAAAATTACAATACGAACAACGTTTCAAAATAAAATTTATTAAAATTCGATCAATAAATGCCATTTTTCCACTTTTTTGGACAAAATGTCGAATTTAACAGTTAACAAAAGCTGCAATTTGTGGTGTTTATTGAAGCAAAAACTTATGGTAAATTTAAATTTTACTTCAATCGAAAAATCCATTTTTCCCTATATGGTTCCGACTTTAATGATGACACTGTATGTAGGTTTACATTGTGCGAGTGGACTTTTCGAGGCAGCCATATAATATAGGAATATAAACTTTAAAATTGTACATACAGACGAAATGTACAGGTGTGTGCGCAAAAGTTAAGACGTTTAGGACAGTTTTTCACACAGTCAAAATAAACATCGCGTTTCATTGAATAGCTTACCAAAATGTATTCCAATTCGGCACATGGGTTGACCATGTCGGCCTCTTCAAGAAGTTATAATGTAGCTTTTCTATAAAATATACAGGGGAGCCAATATTGAGCCACCTCAAAAATGACATGGGATTTCCTATGTTCAACTTAACGATGCATCGCCCGGTATAGCACCGTCTGTGCCCAAATTATGTACACGTTCATGTGCGACGTACATGGTTCTACATACATGTATTAACGTATGAATGCTTGTGTATGGCCACCTAAAAGCTCAGGATTTTTAGGAGCTTAAAGCACTTTTAACGTGCTTGGAGACTAATTATTTTTAGTTAATTAATTTTAACCCTTTAATTCATTAAAGGGTTTTAAATTACCAATCTTTTTTCAACAAGAGATTAGCGCTTGCAGAATTAATTAAAGGACATTTGGTCAAAGCTTGAAGACCAGCTGTGATTTGGTACATAATTATTAGTGATGCGGGAATCGAAGAATTCGACTCTTTAATGTACTCTGATAGAATCGAGTACGGTATGCGAGTACGAAGTTAAATTACTACTGCTCTCGGTCGATTCGATTTGGAACTAGTTTACCTGCAAGCCAAAAACTGTTTTTGCGTCTGAATAAGAAGCTGAGTGAAAACAGGGATGAAATAGGATGGATCGGACGTTCCCGTTTAATTTCTAATATTTAAAATTTAGTTTTTATTAATTTTTAAGAAAAAATTTGAACATAAGCAACAAATTTAATGACAATAAGAATTTAAAAATATTATATCCAGTTTTTTTGGTATTAGACGATTCCTTTTTCGGCGGTCACTTATGTGCTTGTAATCGGTACTCGAATAAGTACTCGATTCTCCAAATAACAATTATTTCCCAACATCATGCCAAACAAAAACAATAAAATTAAAATCGTAAAAGTTACATCCACCTAAAGTCGCCCCACCCGTTACACGCATTTTATAATGCGGGATGCCGACGGTGATTGGCTATCGAATAGGAATAATATCGCTCACTTTTGTACCGATTAATTTTTGAGAGTTCTCGATTCCGAAAATAACGATTCTTTCCTAACACTAATAATTACAAAGCTAATTAGGGAAGGAAAGGAATAATTTTTAACATTTTCATTTTTCTCGAATATTTCAAAATCACAATTCTTTAGAAAAATTGCAAAATCCACAATTTTCCCATATTTTCACCATCCTCGCATTTCGTACCGTTTTTTATTGGGCCATATTTAAACCTGTAGCACTATGTACATTTTTGAAGTTTGTTAAAAACTTATTTGGCAGCTTTATTACATCGAATATCAGTGGCGGATTTACAGGTAAAGCAAGTGAGGCGACGCCTCACCTGAAGTCTTTATTACTTATTGCCCATACCCGATTTAAAAAATTACCACATATTTTCAACTTAAAACCAGGAGCGTAGCTACCGCTGTAGCAGGTGTATCAATGATATAGCTTGTCGTTTGGATCTGTGGCTACGCGATAGCCGCACGGGGAAAGGATGCCAACAGGTCACATAAGCAATCCATGGACGTTGTTGTAACTTGTAACTTTGAAACACTGTATATCAATAAAGAAGCCAAATAGGAAAAATATTTATATGAAGTACCGACATTATTTCGACTCCGACCCTATATAGGGTGTCCCAGATAAGAATGCACTCTACAAGGATCTAGTTAACCAGAGGACTTACGGGAACGATCAAATGAGACGAAAGTTGCGCATTAGTCAGTTTTGCAACGTTATGTAGTAAAATTTAAAAATTTCCGAATATTCCCGAAGATATTTGGGAGGAACTGAATTTTTACGATATCGTTATTTTTGTTTCCTAATTCTATTTGAACATTCTCATTGCAACTTGTTCTTCTTATAAAATTATTTATTTAAATTTTCAATCCGACGCTGCGTTTTTCGCAAACATCATCAACTTTGTTGTTTAAATAGTAGTAATATATTTTATTTTATGCTTTATTAAATCCAATTTATATTTTGATGCAACGATATACCGCATTTATTAGACGTTTCGGACTAAAAGCACTTATCTTCAATGCAAACAAGCACCTTATTGAAAAGGTTTTCGTTTTTATTGTCGTATATGTCGTGCTCTAGTTGGAATTACATACAGGGTGGCCAATTAGTGCGACAAAGCTCAATATCTCTTTTACCGCTAGAGATAGCGGAAAACTTTTTCCACAAAAGTTATTAAGCGTTAAGAGGTGCAGCTTTTAAAATTATTTTCGACCATACAGGGTGCTCCAAAAGGGCGGTGTAATACAAATTTCATATTTTTTTAAATGGGACACTATGTATATTTTTACACATTTGAATTCACCGTAAAATTCTGTACATAGCACCGTAATTATTTGTACACATTTTTGCAACGTTGCCAAATAGATTGGAAAATTCCTAAAATTTGTGCAAAAACATGGTTCAATGAAATGTGTAATATTTCGTAACTTGTATTAATTTTAAATAAAATATTTTTATGTCGGAAAGAGGAATGTTGACAGAAGTCCCCTATGATAACACATATCAATATTTTTATACATGGATATGCCAACATTAGGAACTTTAAACCTGAGTTTCGTAAGTTTTTTAAATGAAACACCCTGTATATGATTACTTTATTTTGTAGATATTTTAATCCTCTCTAATTTTTATTAAGGTCTTTCTATACCTATCTCTACCAATCTTGGTGGTATTTCAATTTTCATTTAAACTCGAGCAAAAAAAAAAAGTGGATGTATTTTACCATTGTCTTTTTTCTAGTCACCTATGACAAAATAAAAACAAAATGTTGTAATTAAAAAAAAAATTATTTATTCATACGGGAGGATACGACACAAAAATATTTTACCGATTCAAGCTCGTGGACAATTTCTAAAGTAAATTATTACCTAATTATTTGTTCATATAGTGACCCCCATTAACTTGAACGCATAATTCAATACATTTTTCAAAAAATGAGTCATGTTTCTACACATTTGGAACGGTTTTCAAATTATTACTCGGCAAATGTCTAGAAACTCAATCTTTTGAAAAACATATCGAATTATGTGTTAAAGTTAATGGGGGGTCACTATGAACAAATAAAGGTAATACTTTGAAAACAGTTCCAAATATGTAGAATCATGACTCATTCTTTTGAAAAACGTAACCGTAAATTACAACATTTTGTTCTTATTTTGTCATAGGTGACTAGAAAAAGGACAATGGTAAAATACATCCACTTTTTTTTGCTTGAGTTTAAATAAAAATTAAAATACCACCAAGATTGGTAGAGATAGGTATAGAAAGACCTTAATAAAAATTAGAGAGGATTAAAATATCTACAAGATAAAGTAATCATATACACGGTGTTTCATTTAAAAAACTTACGAAACTCAGGTTTTAAGTTCCTAATGTTGGCATATCCATAGAAAATACCCTGTATAAAAATATTGATATGTGTTATCATAGGGGACTTATGTCAACATTCCTCTTTTCGACATAAAAATATTTTATGTCCAATTTTTACAAGTTAAGAAATATTACACATTTCATTGAACCATGTTTTTGCACAAATTTTAGGAATTTTCCAATCTATTTGGCAACATTGCAAAAATGTGTACAAATAATTACGGTGCTATGTATAGAATTTTACGGTGAATTCAAATATGTAAAAATATTCATAGTGTCCCATTTAAAAAATATGACATTTTTATCACACTGCCCTTTTGGAGCACCCTGTATGATCGAAAATAATTTTAAAAGCTGCACCTCTTAACACTTAATAACTTTTGTGAAAAATGTTTTCCGCTATCCCTAGCGGTAAAAGAGATATTGAGCTTTGTCGCATTAATTGGCCACCCTGTATAAACAATTTTTCTATTTGACATTATTTACAGTAATGTAACAAATTATTTTTGATTTTCAAAAATGCATCATTTTAGAACACAAAATAATAATAATAAATAATAGGTGTGATATATCGTTGGATTCAGAATATAAAGTGGAGTTCATAAAGCATAAAATAAAATGTCGCTACTATTTAGAAAACCAAAGTTGAGGACGGTTGCGAAAAAACGAAACGTCGGATTGAAAATTTAATTAATAGTTATTTATGTACCAAGGGAGTTAAGTAGACTATAATGCCCGGAAGGTGAAAACAACTAACCCGAGGGACAGTTTTCGCCTGATGGGCGTTATAGTCTAGTGATGCCTGTGGTGTATACAATACCTTATTTTTCATCTATTTAAAATATAAATAGTTAAATTCCTGCATTTTTTTAAAAACTATTTTTACCAATTTTTAGTATTTAGTGAGCTTTGCTCGGTTGTCATAGAATAAGTTTGACGGTTGCTAAGGGTGGTTTATTTTAAGCGTCTTTTACGTTTTATTAACGAAAATATGGAAATTCCACAAAATATTTTAGAAAATGCTGAAAAAACTAAAGAAACCTTATTACCGGCAAAGTTTAAGTCCTGTACGACAAGGAGTATGCAAATTTTCTACAATGGAAGGTAAAAAACCAAATTATGGTGATTACTGAAACAGGAATAATGCCTTACTTTCAGGAATCGGTATGTAACTCTTTTGCTCATTGGTAATAACAATTTTTAATTATCTTTACTTTATTTTAATCGGAAAAATAGCTTCTGGACAAAATATTCTCAGGTGAAGTCTGAACTTATAGTAAAGGAAAACATTAATATTACACTGTCAATTAATAGCATTTTTAAAAGTTAAATCAATGGGATATCTTCCTAAAAAGTGAAAAGTTTTGGAAGGTGAACAATTTATAATTTTAATCAAAAATGCGCCGAATGATACCTTCCTGCTGCATAAAGTAGCAATGTGAGTTTTTGGCGGTCTATAACGGGATGAGAAGGTAAAAATGACCATTGATGATATTGAGGAAAAGGGGCCTGTTATGCTTGTCAAGGTACGAGAAACTAAAACTTTTACGCAAAAAAGTTTTACTAGAATCGAAGCAGACCAAATAGATGCCTTAAAATTGGTTGCACCAGTCCTTGCATTAAGGCCAAAAGGAATTAAGGAACGCAGATTTTTCCTTACATACCGAAATCGTAAATGCATAGCTTGCCTGTAGGTAAAAATACACTAGGGCGTGTTCCTTCCAGTGGCGGCTCGTGACCTATGATAGAGGACCAAACGCGCCTTTTTTTCTTATGCGTTCTAAACGTAGAAAGAAAAAAAAGTAATAAGAAAAAGCGTCAGACAAAACTTATATTTATTTATTTTTAATAGGAACAATTTTACATAAGAAAAGCTTTTAGAAAATCAATAAAAAATTTTTAGTGTGTACAGTGCTTAAATGTAAAGTTCATTATTCTGTTCTTATTTGCAAAAAATGTATCATAACAGCCTTTTTTACTTCAATGTTTTGCTCCAAAATCAAAAGTTATTTTTTAAATATTCCATCAAACTATTTAGTTTAACCAAATAACAACAAAATGTTGGTACAAACAAACGCACGTCGAATTACTGCATATACACAGCGTTGCCAGCGTCATTGCGTTCGTAATAGATATGTTACGGAGGACGACGCTCACGAATCTATTACGATTTTGTAATTATCGATAGATTTATAAACTGGGTATCATTTAACTGGTTAGCAAAATATTCTTATTTTTGCGAATAGAAAAATGTAATCGGTCAGCCAAAATGGCTAGTTGGTCAGCAACTTATGGACAGCAAACATTTCTGAATCGTGACAGTGCTCTGGGAAAACAAGTGAAAACCCGCCCCCGCTACACCTTTTGTAGCCGATTTCCTTCTGTATTCGGCAAAAGAAAACACAAGAAAGTTACATAAATTGACAGTGCCCTGGGACCTCTGAAGTAGACATGTTTTCTTCTACTGACCAATTGTAAAATCTTGCTGACCAAGTAATCATTTCGCAGTTCGACTGTTAATAACGGCAAACATTATAAATTTAGCAGTCGACTTCTAAAAAATAAAAAAAAAAGGTCAATCACGCAATCTATTTGAGTCAGACAAGACCTGAGGACAAGTTTACAAAAAAAACAGGTCAATTACTTTATGCCGAGTACAATATTTATAAGTATGGCTGATCTTAAACAATTTATTACGAAAAAAAGCTCCTGCTGGCAACCCTGTATATACACGGGCAATGGGACTTTCCCATTTAAAATCAAGCTATCCCCCGCCGCCTAATAGTAAAGAGAAACTGTATTACGTCCGGCCTACATGAGCGCATATGCGACCATTCCTCGTCATCGCTGTAGCGATCGGCGCGCGGATCACGCCACGGTGAGAGCTACTACTTATAAGTATGAAAATAAATTAATATTTTAATATTTTTGGGGGTGTACGTGCTCATGTGCTCCTATACATGAACTGCCATTTCTTAATTTAGAAAAAGCCAAGGAATATACATGACATTGCCTACGTCAGACCTCGTCCACCCTTCTTATCGATGGTGGTGCTTCCCTTGCAACCCTTAAGCTACACGGAAAATGGAAGAGTACTAGCGTAGCGGAGGGTAATATAGAGGAAAGCATCACGTCGAAAAACCGAATAGCAAAAATGATAGCTAGCTCTGTTGTCGGAAAAGAAAATATGTGTTAAATAATGTTGAAATGGAGCAGGAATCGGCATGCACATCGAGAAACTCAGCAAGGGAGTCGCAGAATTTCATAGTTTCTTTCTCAGGAAAATTAAAAAATTGTACATTTAACATAGAATATTATGTAAAAATAACTATAAAAATAAATACAAATTTTGTCAATATTTTCTTTAATAATAATTACCGGGCATTATGAACTTTATCGTCCGCTAATATTTCCTATGATACTATGATGATGTTTATAGCAACCGTTACTAACGTATTATAAGTAAATAATTGAAAAATAAATTATCTTATAGAAGAGAAAAAATGGCAATGAGAATGTAAAATACGTAACGATTTTACCCAAATATCTTTGGAAATGTTACGGATTTTTCAAATGTGAAAAGATGACGTTGCAGAACTCACTAAACCGCAATTTTTGTCTAATTTGATTGTTTCTATACGTACTATGGCTAACAAGTTGGGACACCCTGTATATCCTACCACTAGTTTCTGGACACCCTGTATACCGTACTTGGTTCAATTAAGTGTTTCCATGGGTTAATTTTGTCGCCTCACCCACCCAAGCAGCTCAGATCCGCCACTGATGTCTCATACTTGATTTTCATAGGAATAACTAAAAAACCTATAACTGGCATAAAAAAGAGAAAAAAAAATCACGTTTTTAATTTGGTATTAGGCTTAGAGTCTATACCAACTTATAACAGTTTTAAACAATAAAGTTAAAATTTAAACGAAATAATAATAAATTAGTAATACTTATGGCTAGACGCCTTAATGCGTGTAATATATTCTATAGTAAAGCGTTTTGGATCGCCATAATGAATAAGAATTATCAAACTTAAGTAAATAGACTCCTTTCCCGGGATAGGAGTGTGAGCCTGCATAAACCTCTGTTTGGCAGTCTCGCCTGTACACAGGAACTATTTCCATTACGGTCGGTTTGGTCACCGACGTTAAGTCTACACCTAAAAAAAAAAAAATAGCGTAGAAAAAAATATTAAAGAATTAACACTAGCGATATCGTAATTTTTCAATGACGTTGTGAAGCGTGATTGTAATTTTTTGATATCAGGTAAAATTGAAGCGTGACGTGATCATAGTTTAAAAATTTTTATCACTGTTCTATATACGTAAGAGAATATTGCGCGCAACGTAAAATAATTAGTGGGTCGCTGGATTTAAATTACTTATTATGTATACGTAAAGCTAATCATCTTGATCCGTATCTACTGAAAATTTAATTTTGAAATATACAGATTACTTAGCTTTCAAATTTCAATTACCCCTATATTTGTAGTTACAAACGTATTAATAGGTAAACGAATAGGTAAAACAAAGCAAACCGAATACTTTCAGACCACTCTGCCTGCTTCCCACATTGAGGAGATGATTCGTCGGAGATTGGAACGGGAAATAACGGAAAAAGGAGGAATGGCAAAACATCAATATGGATTTGTAAAGGGGAGATCAACAGTACAAGCGATGCAAGTCATAAAAGATAGAACAGATAAGAATAGGAAAATTTGGAATGTAACATTGGACGTCCGAAATGCGTTCAACACTGCAAACTTTAGTCTAATAATATAAAAGCTTAAAAAGAGGAACATATCGAGATATCTCCTAAATATCATCACTGACTACCTCAAGGTTCTGTATTAAGACCTACGCTATGGCATGTCTTATATAACGACGTATTTGAAATCAAATTGCAGGGGCGAGCGAAGACAATAGGTTTTGCAGACGACCTAGGCTGGTGGTGTCGGCGGATCAAAAAACCGACTTAATACGCTTCACGAATGAAAACTTGCGGAGAATAAACAAGTGGATGAAGGAAAATGAACTTGTTGTAGCACCAGAAAAAACGGAAGCGCTGATTCTGACACAGAAAAGAAAAGGGGATGGAATAAATTATCTTGGTGTGTTTTTTGACAAACGCGGTAAATTCGGAGAGCACATAAAGAGACGCAGAGGGCTGAGGATAGAGTGGTAAAACTGGCACGGCTGATGCCAAATATTGGAAGTCCGAGCAGTGGTAAAAGAGCATTGTTGTGTGGGGTAGTGCATTCAGTACTGCTGTACGGGGCACCCATATGGACGGAATCGTTAAAGACAAGGAGAAACTATATATTGATGGAGAGATGTCAACGCAAGGCTTTAATCAGGGTGGCGGCTGCGTACAAAACTGTCTCAGCAGCAGCGCTGCAGGTAATCGCAAGCATACCCTCCATAGACTTGATGGCAGAAGAAAGGAAGGAAATGTATAAACGGAGACCAGAAGTAATGACATGGAAGTAAAGGACAGAGCGTTGAAGAAATGGCAGGAGAGATGGAACAACAATGCATCTAAGGGCCAATGGACCAAAAGACTAATCCCTGACATTACAAATGGATTAAATGTGAGCATAGAAACGTTGACTACTATGTTACCCAGGCTATCTCGGGACACGGGATATATAGGACATATATAAAGCGCTTTGGAAAAGACACGGAAGAAAACTGTACAATCTGCACTGTGGCTGACACACCGCAGCACACAATCTTCACTTGCAAACGATGGAGGGGGTTAAGGGAAGAGACGGAAACCAGAGTAAACACTGAAATAACACCGGACAGCATAGTAGACATTATGGTTATATCAAGGGAAAACTGGAACGAAATCCAAAAATTGCTGAAAACGATACTAGAAACTAAGGAACGCGAAGAAAGGAATAAGCAGAACAGAGAGGGCGAAATGCAAAACCAGACCTAAAAAATAGGTAATATGACGGAATGAAACAGGAGATAGACAGGAGGAAGAAAAGGTCACATGTTGCCTTCACGAAGGAGATGTAAGTTATGATCGTTCCGTGAAGCGCAACCAGGTGAACATCGAGGGTGGTTTTTAGTGGGTATAAGGACTCCCACACTACTGAGTAAAGGTAGAACAAGTACTCGGTGCCCATAAAGGCTTTTCTACCACCAAAAAAAAATAGGTATTGGTAGCATATACTTAACAGACATTTAGATGAGCTTATCCATGGCACGTTGCTTGAACGGTATAAGTAACTTTTAACGTCAAGTGCAGATACGCCCCTCTGAATTAACACGGCAGTATACCGGTAACTTACCTCCAGATTCTAAATCACACCTCAACGTTTCGTCAGCATATAGTTCTTCCTCGTCAATTTCTACGTCTTCATCATCACTTTCAGATACATGTACCGACACTTCTTCAGTCAGGGGTGTGCCAAATTCAAAATAGATTCCAAAACCTAGAAATAAACATTAAAAAACTGATATATTATATATTTTATATGCCGGCTGGTGCGTCCCACTACTGCGAACAGGACACATGTAAATTTCGAGGTTTTATTAAGAATTTTTAAAGGTATTCATAAGAATGCAGTTACACTACCTCAGTAAGAATTAGAAAAAACTCAAAGCCGTGGTTTAATTCAAATTTGGGAAAAAATTATGAAAATAAGAGATAACTATTACGAAAAAAAGAAAAAGTAAATGACAAAAAAATAATGAACTGTACAACAGTAATAATAAAAGATTTAAAAAAGAATTGAGAAATGCAAAACAAAATTTGAAAGAAAAATTGGATGATACTAATCAGAAAACAATATGGGAAAATATAAATTTATTATTAACCAATAAATCAAGAACCAATTAGTCGACTATTAACTATATCTTATGGGACAATAACAAAATTGAGGAAAAGAAGGAGATATGTGAAATAATTAATAAACATTTTATCGATGTAGGAGAAAATTTATCAAGGAAGATTCCATTTGTAAAAAGATTTGAAGAAAATTTCAGTCAAAATTCAATGTTTCTAGATCCAGAGGAAGTTTTTAAAGAAGATATTGATGAAATTATTACAAATCTCAATCCAAGAAAGACCAACGGTTTTGATGATATATCGATAAAAATTATTAAAGTGGTCACAAAAGAAATCGTTCCCATCTTGCAATCTCTCATTAAATGATCATTGATTAAGAGTATTTTCCCAGAAAAAATGAAATCGGCAAAGATATCTCCAATTTTGAAAAATGGTCAAAAAAGTGATCCTAATAATTCTAGACCAATTTCTGAAAAAATAATGAATAAGAAATTGACAATTTTTTTAGAAAATCAATATATGCTATCTAGGGTCAATATCGACTTCGTAAGTCTAAAGATACAGAAATATCTGCTATTGATATTATTACTAACATTCAATTAACTTTAGACAATAATAAAAAATGTTGCTTATTATCTTTAGACTTGCGTAAAGCATTTGATACTGTGAATCACGAAATTTTATTACAAAGTCTTTTCAATATTGGTATTAGAGGAAATATTTACAATTGGTTTAAAAATTATTTATATAACAGTACGTTTATATTGACGATTGCTCAAGTTCTCAACAAAATATTACTTGTGGTGTTCCTCAAGGATCAATTTTAGGACCTACTTTATTCCTTATATAATATAAATTCAATTTCTAAGTTAAATCTGAAAGGTAATGTCAAATTATTTGCGGATGATACTACAATTTTATATTTTGGCGAGTCTTTTTCCAATATTCAAACTGATATTACTAATGATTTGAAAATTATACTTTCATGGCTGCAATCCTATAAACTTTCAAAAGTCATCTTTCAGGTTTATTTTCAAATGTGCAATTGGGAGCAATATTTCGCCAATAATTTTTAATGGAAACGAAATTAAGTATGTAAAATGCGTAAAGTTTTTAGGCTTATATATAGACGAAAATTTAAATTGGAGAAAACATGTTGAAAACCTTCGAAAAAGCGTATCACCACGCATTGGAATATTAATTAAAATTCGAGATTATATACCTTTAATACATTTAAAAAACATTTATTATTCATTAGTTTATTCAAAATTTCAATATTTAATATCAGTTTGGGGATCTGCATGTGCCACAATATTAAACCCTTTAAAAAACTACATAACAAAATTATAAAATGTATTCTATAAACTAAGGTTTTTGGAACCGACAACAAATTTATATAAACCAAGAGGATATCTAGATCTGAATAGTTTATACAAATTTAAGATGAGTATACTAATTCATGCAATTAATAATCAAAATAAAAAATCTTGTACACAATTTGTAAAATCAACCGATATACACAATCATAATACCAGAAATATTGACCATTTAAAAAAAATCAAATTAAAAGTAGCATAGGGATGAAATCAATTTTATTTGATGGAATAAATATTTATAATGCGTTACCTAAAGTATTAAAAAAATTTTTAATTTAAAATTATTTTAAAAAAATGCAAAGAAATTTTTTCTGGAAAATATACAAATTACTTAACCATTTATAATAATTTTTATTTTTTATTTTTATATTGATTAATTACTTATTTATGTTATAATATTCCCTGTAATGAATTAAAATAGCTCGTTTTGAATTAAATAAACATTATTATTATTAATAAAAACTCGGCCAAATTTGCACTTTTTTACTCATACTGTCTTTATTAAGAAAATTTTGTCTTCAAACTAGCTTAAATCTGAAGTACTGTTTAATATTAATTTAGGTTAAAATGAAAATATCAGTAATCACCTTTATAATTAGGTTTACATTTGTCAATATTTGACAGAGTTTTTAGATTATTGAAATAGTTTTCGCTTTGAATAATTCTAATCGCATGAGCTATTCAGTTGGAGATGATTAAATATAACATAAAATAATATTAATTAACATGGACATAAAATGACTGGGACACATTTCATTTATTTGCTGTAAGGTGATCAAATATTAGGTCCCCTATTAATTTAAGTCCAAAAATATACTTAAAATTTTTAAAGACCTTGTGCAGTGGCAGTGCAGTTGGCAATGCAAAGTAAGGTTTCTAAAGAAGCATATTGATCTATTTGAGCAGAATTTCCATCATTATGCCAACTCAAGGACAAGTGCAACACGATGAAGGGGTCATATACCACCCCATAATTCAACATTTTTTGAAAATGGTCCATATTATATGCCAATTAAGGCCTATAATATGCTCTAGAGGCAGATATTAGGGGTAGAGACACATTGACGTCATTTTCTTCATAGTAAATGTTTTTATGATTTTGATTTCAGGTTTTAAAGTTATTGTTATCATTGTATCTCTCGTCATTGGCGTGTGTAGGATTGTGTGTATGCTATTTTTATATAAAACAGGGTGTCCGGGAACATGTGGGAAATCTCCCGGATATGAAGAAAACACGTGAAAAGAATACTAGGTTCATATAAATTTCTTTCGTATCGGCCTCCTCTTCGGAGATATGGGCTCCCAAAGAGCACCAATGGAATCAAGTTTTTTACACATAATTATTGAACCACCTGGTATATTTCAATTATTTTTTAATATGATGTATACCAGGTAAGACCCGTCAAATTACTACCCAAGAAACTGTTGTGAATTACTCACAGCTGCAGGGACGGACTAGCTGTAACACTCATGGGCCCATTTTTTTTACGCTCTGTGTGATGAGGAATTTGTACAATGATTTTTACATACCTTTAACTATTGGCTAAAAATTAAGTACTCTTTATTCATGTCGCTAATCCTAACCGTTTTCGAGAAAACGTCATTTTAATTACATCATGTATTTGGCGTATCTCGGTAAGAGATCCATCTTTGTTCCTATGAAATGATGAACGTCAAAGTTCCGCTTTTTCATATTTAACCCGTGAGAAGATAGGGGGATCAGTGCAAATAAAATGACGTTTTCTCGAAAACGGTTAGGATTAGCGACATGAATGAAGAGTACTTAATTTTTAGCCAATAGTTAAAGGTATGCAAAAAACATTGTCCAAAGTTCTCATCATACAGGGCGTAAAAAAAATGGGCCCATGAGTGTTACAGCTTATCCGTCCCTGCAGCTGTGAGTAATTCACAACAGTTTCTTTGGTAGTAATTTGACGGGTCTTACCTGGTATACATCATATTAAAAAATAATTTAAATATACCAGGTGGTTCAATAATTATGTGTAAAAAACTTGATTCCATTGGTGCTCTTTGGGAGCCCATATCTCCGAAGAGGAGGCCGATACGAAAGAAGTTTATATGAACCTATAGTATTCTTTTCACGTGTTTTCTTCATATCCGGGAGATTTCCCACATGTTCCCGAACACCCTGTATATGTATATTAAGATGTTTATAGGCGATTAAATCGTCCTCTTGATGACCTTGCTATGTCAAACTGGTTTTGATTTTGCTGGCAAATAAAGATATTATTATTATTATTATTCAATCAAAGTGTATTTTTCTAGTAATTTAAGAGTAATTGGGCACATTCAGCAGAGCCCATCGATTTGTAAGCGATTAGTAATCATCTGCTGAATGCACTAAAAAAAAAATCGATTTCACAAATCGATGGGCAATCGGACTCCATTTTTTTCATCGAATTTAAGAAACGATGTGTGATTTGACAGCGATTTATGTCAGTTTTGTTTGTCAGGTTGAGTAGTAAAATTAATAAAAAATTAAGTAACAAGTGAATTATAATTAGAAAAACATTATACACGATCTCCGCTAATGAAAAGGAGAATTAAAAATAAAATTATCCATTTCGTACAAAAAAACGTAATATTTGATGAAAATATATTCAGCAGAACTGCCACCCATTAAAAATCGCTTATAAATCGATGGACTCTGCTAAAAGCAGTCACTAAAAACGCTGTCAAATATTGACAAGTGTAAACCTGATCATAAAGGTTCATTGGTATTTTCATTTTAACCTGAATAAAAATTAAACAGCGTCGTAATCCAGATTTAAGGTACAGACAGAATTTACTTAATATCTTAAAAACGGCATGCGTAAAAAAGTTCAAATTTGGTTGGACTTTCATTCTCATTATTCTCTTTAAAAAAATCTTAATAAAAGTTTTCTTTAAAATCAATACAGAAGCGAATATTTGACGACCTCGAAATTTATATGAGAAATCCTATGTGTCATGTGCGGATGCATCGCCCGATGAACTATATATCAGTATAATAGGAAAACAATCTTTTTTGGTAAACAAAATACAAAGGATATAAAAATGTGCACGAATATATTTTACCTATGTCATAATGGTCTGTAGCAAACTCCCAAAAAAGCCTAGAACCATGTGGATGTGTAGGAACCCGCACCGTAACAGTTTCACCATGACCTACTCTAACTACACCATCACCCTCTGTTTGGGAGACTCTGTAAATAATAAAAACATAATAACAAAGATACCTAAAGAACGGGTCAACATCAATTTTTAACGATATAAAATTTTTGAATTTACCGTTTTTGACCTATACCACAAGTGATTTTTCATTTCCTCGACAAAAAGTAATTCTTCTTGTAAAAAATGTGTACAATATTTTTAAAATAATGTAACAAATTTTTAAAATAATGGAAAAACGCGAAGTTCAATTATTTTTTCGACGGGAAGACGATAAGTTGCTAAAAACCGAAAGAAAACATAAAAGTTGGTAAAATGTTGCCGATCCACTACCAATATTTAATCGATAGTTTTTAATTCATAAAATCTTCAAAAAGTCATTACTCGCCAACAAAACGATTCCGATTTGCTGCTGAATTGTTAAAACACATTATTGGTGTTTTGTTTTTGTTTTGTTTATGTTTTGTTTATGTTTTGTTGATGATAAATTTTTGTTATGTTGGTGAAACACGAAACAAAACCAAAACTACGTGGTTACTACATAGACATTTTTTCTCGCCAGTGTGAACGGAAGTTTTCAATTTGTTTTGTTTCCAGAAAGTTACTAGTTTGATTTGTTTCTGTTTTTGTTTCGTTGGAATAGTGTGGACGCAGCATAAGGCTGGGTCGATTGCATTTACTGATGTCCTTCATATGGGCAATTGGTAATATTATGACTGAAATTTTCGAACAAACACTACTCAATGTTGGCTCACACCACTTTAGCCAAAATAGCGATTCAATCAATGGTCCTGTCGCCAACAATGGTGAATCAATTGGAGATCTTGCTCAACATGGACGGAACAGTGATTTTTTTTCTAATGAGGTAAAAGAGATTGTGGAGATGTGCAAAAATAATTCAAAGCTAAGATTCATCTCTTGACAGAACTTGCCCCCACGTCCAAGCTCTGGATGGTAAAATTTGAAATGGTGACTTTGATTAAGCATTTCATTGAAGCAGAAAGAAGCAGCAATTGGGATCTGCACCTCAAACTACACTCGACGAGCAAGATCCGAACGATTGTGGTGAAAAAAAAGTAGAAGTGGTCTCGTGTCAGTGTCAACCATTATGAACCTTGCACCGGACTTCATACGACGGCACATTTCTTGTAAATGTAAAAAAAAACCGCCAACGTAATTGTGGCTGGAGGAAAACAGGTCTCCATTGATACCCAATCTGCACATCGTGCGAAGGGCTGTGTAATAACGTCGAGGTCCCGACATCATTGACATAGATTATAATAATAATAAAGTGAAGAATGACGCATACACAATGCGGAAGGTATGTATAATTTGATTATCTATTTTCTTAATCATTGTGTCATGAAATCTTGTTAGCAAACCTCAAATTCGGATTCAGCACCCCAAAAAAATGTAGAATGGAACAAATCAAAACTATCCCAAAACTTTCCTGGTTAAAACACAATTTAATTGGACTATGATCAAAACTATAAATTTAGTAACTATACGTTTACATTACCTCTGTTTAAAAGCCTCAATCTCGGGCAAGGTCCACATACTCGCAGACAATATTTGACCGTCTTGATCCTCATCTTGAGATGTTTCAGCATTCTCATTTTCTGTGGTAATTAATTCTTGACTCTTTGAACCCTGTTTAAAGAGTAATAATATATAACGTAATATATATTGTATGAAGCATATTAGGCAAATTAAAAAACCACACAGAAAGTGTATAATTACTTTAAACAACAACTTGTTCGCAGTGCGTAATGTTCAACAAAGACGAAACGTCGCATTAAAGGTATGATGATGCCATCAAAAAACGAAACGCAACATTTTAGATTTTTCCAAATATTTTGAAAGCCCCTGTATTTATTTTAGATGTTTTTGCGGCCCATAACTTCGCAACTTTGCCCCAATTTAACCGACTTCGTATCTCTTACCGTTCCCGAAATCCCAATGGTGAAGGACAAATTTGTTACACCCTGTATAGAGAGTATCAGTTGTTTTTTTTGTAATTTTCATATATAGTTTTTCGACTCCGAATTATTAGATACTAAGACACACTGTGAAATCAAAAAATATAACTTACAACTCCATTAACTTTAGCGTCATTATCACTATCTAAGGATTTATTCTCATTCAAAGATTCTGCTCTTTGTGACAATTCCAATTGCTGCATATACTGTATGTAGTGCTGTTCTTGGAGCTGTCTTATTAGCGTCCCCTGCTTCTCAGGATCACCCGGATACTGTTGCATGGCGTATTTCCTAAACTGGTCATAGGTTTGTTCATTCAGAGCGTGTTGAATCTGTCTCTTTATGGCCTCCTGCTGCTGCATTTGCTCTACAACTAACCTTTCGGCTATGTCTTTTTGGCGCTGTTCTTCTTCTTTAATAAGATTTTGAGATATTTCTTCTTTTCTAGGAAAAAAATTATCATACAGGGTGTTCCAAAAAACATGTGCCATCGCTTGTGTGTTCCTTACCCAAAAATAAGACAAAAGTTCCAATCAACATAGATCCGTAGAAGTTGTGTTTGAAATACACAGGGTGTTAAAATTTTTAATTTTTTCTCCGAAATGGCCTTAGAAATTTTAGTGAAATTTGTGTTATGAAAAATACCTAAAATAGCACATATTTTAGCAATAAAAATGCGTGAACAGGTTTAACAGGGGTGTGCATGCGACATTGCGCTCTTAATAATAAAAAATAGGTACGCCACTGACTACAATTTTATCAACCTTATTAACTAACGAGCTTAAAATAAGAAAAAAATGTAGATGGCCGATTATAAAATAGCACATATTTGACGATATAAATTTGTGAACAGGTTTACCAGGGGCGTGCCAGCGAACAGGCCCTTTATAATTTTTGACAAAAAATAGGTACGCCACTGCCTTTTTCATATTTTAAAACCAATTTGTTAGAGAAATTTAAATGACTGTTTGACATTGACATTTGCTTGGGTTTATTCGGTATGGGCTATTTTAGAATCGGCCATATTCCTAACTAATTCTTTTACTATTTATTTTAAGCTTCAAATCAAATCAAATTAAAATTTCTAAAGCAGTTTCAGATATATCTTGAATATACCGAAAAAATTTAACACCCTGTATCTTTTTCGAACAAAGCATCTGCGGACCCATGTTAATACGAACTTTTTGTCGTATTAGGGAATCAACGCACGAGCGATGGCACATGTTTTTTGAACCTCCCTGTATATTATATCATAGACAGAAAAATTATAAGACGGAACAAACCCACCCAGGGGAGGAGGTACCGTTAACTTATTTTGGAGCAAAAAATAATAAGGACATGTCGATCATCATTGCAATATTAATCCTTACTTACTCTCTACGTTTTTGTTCATCTCTCTCCCTCCTATGAGCCTCTACAAACGTGGAAAATAGGGGACACCGTCGGCTCAGTAATTCAACAAATCCAGCTCTAGCCTGGTCTTTTGAAAGCTGACCTAATTTTTGCCAAGCTTCTCTACAATTAAAAAATATTTTATTTATTGATTAACGGGACAATGTAAAAAAGAAAAACAAAGAAACATACACTTCAAATCAGTGATCTCGAAATATTCATTTATAGAATAGAAGGCTTTCCCAATCAACAGTTCGATACATGGATCGAATAACATTGTAAGTGACATTTTGAACAATTTCAGAGTTCAAAATAAATTTAAATGTTTCAAACCTAAAATTTAATTTTTTAGCTTAAATTTTTTTTAAATGCCTCTTTCATCCCTTTTGTATCTGTTTTTTTTTGGTATTTTGCCTGTAGTATCATGGTAAAGTAATATATCCGAACCTTTTATGTCTTCTCCTGTAAGAAAACGATTTGTCACTTACAATGTTATTCGATGCATGTATCGAGTTGTTTTTGTTAGCTCTTTCCGAAATCTTCCTAGGCAACTAATTTTCCGTAAACTAAGGGGCAGATGATTAAATAAGTGTTCTGCTGTTCTATAAGAGGGAAAGTAGAAGAAGGAATTGATAGAGCTATGACATATGTGCTTCTTGTGGAAACCCCTGATGAAGTCTGAATTTCAGATTTAAACTTCCTGTGCATAAGACAACTCTCCACATATAACCCTTAAAGCAATAAAGCCCCAGAGATCTCCTCAGATGAATTATTTACCATATAAGATTCCGATCCAACACAATGAATTTGACATTTAGAAGAAAGTAAATTTGTTTTAGAAACATTGATCGATACAGAATTAGAGTCACAACATTCTTTAATTTTTATGATGTCACAATTAATGCTTTTTTCCCACCTAGTCCCGCCAAAGAATTGTTGTATACACAACACAAATACTGTAAATATGCCAGATATATCCAGATTTAACCATAATACCCTGCATCTCCAACCTTTTGAATGAATCTTTTATGGTACACTACTCTCCTTACAAAATACCACAGATGTTACAAACTTTTTATTTGCCGTTTTCTGTTAATTAGACAAAAACATTACATCGCGCTCAGAACGTACCCTTATTGGAACGGCCGTCTTACATACCTGCTTTCACGTTTGACACTACCGGATTAACAACTGTCATATTTACCATTATTGTTAAATAAAATTCTTTGTTATTTTTCAGTGTTTGTGTGTTTAAATTTAAGTTTGTGGAAAAAATAGTAATTATTAACTTAATATCGTAAGACAGTGCCAAGTCCCATAAATTGGATAAAAATATATACTTTTGAGTTCTGTCCGTCAATTGATTGTTCTTCCTAACCAAGACTGAAACAGACAGAAGACTCTTTTTTGTCGTGTTTATTTTAATAATAATAGGCGTTACATTGACGTGTACCAAGCAGATAGAAATACCAGGTCCATGTTTGTTTCAAGTCAAAAATGAAGCACAAACTACCAAACTGTAAGTAATGATTCTTTTTTAAACAAACATTAGAATACCCAGTAACAGCAAATATTCCTAAAGGCACGAACGATTCATACACGGTACCAAAATGCAATCATTACCCTCAACATCAAAAAACTCACAGGACCAAAATCAAAATTTAAAACAGAAACACAAAGTCTCAAGTCACTGTATTATTCACCAAAACGTTCAGTCTATAGGGAACTCTATTGAAAAAATAAACCATATGCTAGAAGATCAGCCACAATGTAAATTCTTGTGCATAAAAGTTGTCTCGCCATTTTTTTTTTTTTTATGATCAAACACAAGCATTATAGGAAAAATCCTTTAGGGCACTCTGGGAGTGGTGCGTGTGCGCAAAAAGCGATTCCCGTTGCATAACGATAGGATAGAAGGATAGGGTTATTATCGATTGTAAACGCGAATTAGATTTGTTATTGACACTATCCAGACAACAACAAAACTATAATGATCAATACAAAGATAAGAAAAAAGAGTATGATAAACTTTTAAAAGACTCGCGTGCAAAATCTTATGCCAATAGAGTAAACAATTCAGATAACAAGATGAAATGCATGTGGACGATCTGTAAAGAAATCACAGGGAAAACAAACCATAACTCAGACATAGAAATCGAGGGAGATCCTGAAACAGTGGCGGATAGTTTTAACGATTATTTAATATCTGTTATACCTAATTTGATAAAGAATTTAAGTCATGTTCCCGATAACTGTAACATTGCTAGGAATAATCAATCGATGTTTTTAAAGCCAGTAACAACAAACGAGATAGTTGAAATGGCTAATAAACTAAAAAATAAATATAGTTCTGGGTTTGATGAAATTCCTACTACCATTGTTAAGATTTCTAGTAGTGCATGTAAGAATATTTTATGTTATATAATAAATAACTCTTTTAAATACGGCATATTTCCTGAAAATTTAAAAGTTGCAGTAATAAAACCGCTTTTTAAGAAAGGTGATCCAGAATTAATGGATAATTATAGACCAATAAGTTTATTGACAGGTTTTTCAAAATTGTTTGAGATGGCAATGTGTTCAAGACTAGCAAATTTTCTAACAAACTGTAATATATTTAGTAAAAGTCAGCATGGATATTTAAACGGTCGATCTACACAAACAGCAATTTTTCAGTTCATTCAGACAGTTCTGCATCACCTTGAAGCTAGTAATTTGGCAGTAGGTATGTTTTTGGATTTGTCAAAAGCATATGATTGCTTAGATAGAGAGATACTAGTAAGAAAGCTTGAAATGTACGGGATAAGAGGAAATGCTCATAAATGGATAACGGGGTATCTTAATAACAGAAAACAAAAAGTCTGTGTTACGAAAGATGGAAAATCTTATCACTCAAAGATATTATCTAGTAGTATAGGTATAGCTCAGGGAAGTGTATTAGGGCCCATACTATTTATCATTTTTATAAATGATTTAAATAATCTAATTCAAGCCAATCAAGATATAGTTAATTACGCGGATGATACTAATTTACTTTTAGGGGGCAAAAGTATCAATCAACTTGTCACAGAGTGCAAAAATTTTCTTAATAGGGTTACACTATGGTTTACAGAAAATAAACTTATTTTGAATGAAAATAAAACTAATGTTATACTTTTTAGAACAAAATTATCTAAGGTGGAAAGGCCAGTTGATTTTGCTCATGATCAAGATACAATTAATTTTTCAGAAACAACAAAATTCTTAGGGGTACAGATTAATGAATTCTTAGATTGGTCCGCTCATATCAAATGTATGTCACAAAAACTTAATGCTGTTTGTTATGGTATTCGTGTTACTGGTAAATACATGAATGAGAAAACTTTAAAAACATTGTATTTTGCTAACTTCGAATCCTGTTTAAAATATGGCATTATATTTTGGGGCAGGGATAGTCAAATTCAAAGTATATTTGTAATTCAAAAACGATTGGTCCGAATAATTAAGAAATTAGATTATAAGAAAACTTGTCGTACCATCTTTAAAAACACAGGACTGTTAACAGTATATGCATTGTATATCTATGAATGTTTAGTGTTTTTCTTTAAAAATAGAAATTGTTTTCAAGCCCCAATTTGTCATCAACATAACACGAGAACTGTAAATGTAAATTACCCCATACATAGGCTAACTCTTACTGAAAAGTCACCCAATTATATGTGCTTGAAATTATATAACAAACTACCCGAGAGTATAAAGACAATTAGCAGCGAAAAACGGTTTAAGATGGAAATCAGGAAGACTTTATTGGAATTAGAGCCATATAATCTGGATGATTTTCTAAGGATGTAACAGAATGATATTGCAACTTTTTGGTATTCTAAGATGACGTTGTTTCACTTTGTGTTTGTAATTTTTATTTGGAAATTATGTAACATGATTTTGAAATAAATAAATTAAGTAAGTAAGTAAGTAACAGAGCACTGGGAAGTTCGGGAGCAACTGGAAATGTTTGTTTTAACAGATTTTAAGCTGGCAACATCTTTTTGCAGAGAAAAAGGTTATGGAGGAGCAGCTGTTTATGTTGAAAAAAACATTAAAGTTAAAGTTCCACAAAAAATTAATAAACTATCAATAAGTGGTCAGGTATTGGGGTGGACAAGTTTATTGTAATTTCAATATACAGACCCCATAGGGGGGATATAGGGGTTTTTTAAACACACTCGAGAGCTTGTTGGTACAAATTGTACATGAGGAATACCATGTATTTCTAGCAGGAGACTTTAATATTGAACTATTAGAAAACAATAATAACAAAACAGACTTTCTATCATTAATGAACTCTTTTAATATAAGACCTTTAATACAGAGCATACCAGAATCACAAGCACATCTAAAAGCTGTATAGATAAAATTTTTTCAAATATGTTTAGTTTGGAGTTGCTGGGCTCTGTTTTGCATACCTCAATATCTGACCATTTTGCACAAAAAGTAGTTTTCGAATGCAAAAATGAGGAAAAAGTCAAGCCTAAGTATAAAAGATTTTTTCATTAGCTAATAAAAATGATTTTGTAAATATGTTAAGACAGGAAGATTGGTTAGATGTGTATCGAATTGATAAGGCAAATGTTAATGAACAATGGTCAGTTTTTAAGAATATGTTTTTACCAATTTTTAATAAATGTTTTAATAAGCTAGTTAATAGAAAAAAATATAAGGGGTCTATTTATAAAAACGATAGGCAGGTAAAGGAGGTCAAAGGTAGGTTAGATTTAGGTAAGTTGAATTTAAAAACATATAGTAATGATTTTAATGAAAGGTATAAACAGGTAAAAAAAGAGTATGATAAGGTTCTAGTAAATATCAGATCTAAACATTACGAAAATAGGATTAGGTAATCAGACAATGAGATCTCTGGACAACACAAAAAGGATAACACCATGCTTTCTGGAGACCCGGAGAAATTAGCGAATAATTATAATGAATTTCTACTTCAGATTGTCCCAGAGTTGATAAAAAGTACTAAAAGAGTGGTTTGGGAATGTAAAATACAAAATAATTTTATATCAATGCATTTAAGACCAGTTACGTGTTTAAAAATTTCAGAATTGCAAAGAAAATTAAAAACAAACATAGCAGTGGAGATGATGAGATACCTGCAAGCATTGTAAAACTTAGCATCCCTTCAATTTGTAAGGTATTGTGCTACATTATTAACAATTCAATTGGAGTGGGTGTATTTCCAGATCAGCTTAAATTAGCATCTATTAAACCACTTTATAAAAATAAGGGAGATTCAGAAAGCATGGACAGTTATAGACCGATAAGCTTTCTTCTGAGCTTTTCAAAGTTGTTCGAGTTGGTTATGTGTGATAGAATAATAAAGTTGATGAATGAATGTAATCTTTTTTCGGAGAACCAGCATGGTTACCTCAATGGAAGATCAACGCCAACCGCCATTTTTCAATTTACGCGTTTGATTTTGGAGTACCTTGAAGAGGAAGAAATGGCTATGGATATATTTATGGATTTGTCAAAAGCGTATGATTGTTTGTATAGAAATATTTTTCTAAATAAACTTGAATTGTATGGCATTAGGGGTAGTGCTCTGAAATGAATCTCATCATATTTAAAAACCAGAACTCAAAGGGTTGTGCTGGAAAAGGAGAACCGTTTATATATAAATCAAAGATTGCTCAAAGTACAATAGGTGTGCCACAAGGGAGCATATTGGGGCCAATATTGTTTATTATATTTATTAATGATTTAAATCTTGAAACTATGATTTATATCGAGTTTCTAGTCCCACAGAGTATGCTGATGATACTAACATTTTAGTGGGGGTAAGGATCTTTTCGAAATAATGAATAATGCAACACAAATTCTCTAATACACCAAGGCTTGGTTTCAAGGGAACAAGTTGATTGTAAATGAGGATAAAACAAGGATTGTTATTTTTAAAACCAAGCTAAGTAGAAAAGAGCGACCAGAATATGTAGAACTTGATCAAAATCAGCGGCCAACGGAAAATAATACCAAATTTTTGGGCATTCATATTGATGAAGTTCTGGATTGGTCACGACATATTGACTATCTTTGTAACAAATTAAATAAGATATGCTACAGCTTGCGCATAATATCAAAATATCTTAATGACATGGCAAAAAGAATCTATTTCTGCCTATCTATTTTGCCAATTGTGAAGCCACAGCCAGATTTGGAGTTATTTTTTGGGGAGGCAATTCGAAACTGGAAAATTTTTTTGTTATTCAGAAACGAGTTTTGCGAATAATGTATAATATGTATTATTTACAGTCATGTAGAGGTATTTCTAGGTCAAAAAAAGTTTTAACAGTTTTTGCATTATACATCTACGAAACTATTTTATTTTTGTATAAAAACAAGGACAAGTTTGATACCATTAGGTATCATAATTATAATTCCAGAACAACAGACATTAATTATCCAGTACATAGATTGACTTTGAAAAAAATCCATACTATATGTGTATTAGGATGTATAATAAATTGAATGTTGGAATTAAGGATGCACCAAACGAACGCGTATTTAAAAAGGAGCTGAAAAATTTTCTTGTAATTTAGAAACTTATAAGCTAAGCGACTACTTAGACAGTTAAGAATTGTGAATGGTAATGATCAGTGTGGCTTTTCATTTATTTTTTTTGTTTTCTTTTTGAGGACATTTCTTGTTACTTGTACCTATGTATCAATGTAATTATGAAATAAAGATTAATAAATAAATAAATAAAAGATATAACTAAATGGCGGACCTGCCAAAGCGAAAAAACAATTACAAAGTGATCTAGGATGATGTACTTCTGTATATAAAATTCTAATCTGGAAAACTATGTATGTGTACAAAAAAAAATTGATCTGCTCTTTTGAGTTAGGGAATTCTGATTACGTTATATCAATGATTATTTCTCTTACGGTGGTAAGGGCGAACGCCCACTGGAGAGTATCTTAAAATTTATGAAACTTATCAATGAAATTATTGTATTTAGCACATTACTCAAAGTATATAATTTTTTTAAATTTATTTCAGTTTGTTGGGTGGTACACTCGGTATTAGACTGCATACCTTCTGTCTTTGCCAACCATATCTAAAGTACCAAGAGGAGGTAGCTTGCTTAAAACATCTGCCAAAGGTCCATGTACTACTTGTTGTGAAAATGCCACAAGCTGTAAGTTATCCTCATAGCTGAAGTGAACTGCTTTTCCACCTTTTTCTAAAATAAAATTATATTATTATAATGTGTTTCATAACATCAATTGGTCATTGACCGAAGTCATTCAGCCTTTCGTATAATTGTTTTTGTATATGTTAATTAGTTAGTGTGAGTATTGCATTCATAGAACAGAAAAAGATTCTGGAATGTATTGAAAATGCACCTTCAGATACATCTTGCAAAAATATTTTTTAAATGATATATAAGGGCTGATATTTGAATGTTACCTTAAGTTAGACCTTAGGTAAGGCAGTCTTAACGTTACAAACATTTAAAAAACTATTGTTTTAACTCAATTTAAGGGTCTGTTAATTGACGCGTTAATTCTGATGTTAGAGTTCAAAAAACTTTAATATACTGTCAAACTTGTGTTAAGGATGATTTATATCATGATGATCATCATACCTGGAAGAAATTTTGGCTTGGGGTGACAGTAACCAAGTCGAATTTAACACTAAAAAAACCCAGGCAGCAGTTTTCTCTAAAAAGGTTAACATTACAGAACCGGATATAGTAATGGACGGACACGCAATCCCACTGGCTTCATCTATTAATTTGCTGAGCGTCAATCTGAGAGGAAATATGTCTTGGCATAACCACGTTGTGGCAATCGCCAAGATAGCTTCTCAGGAGCTTGGTGTACTTTTCCGAACCAGAAAGTTGTACACACCTCAACAACTTTTGACACTGTACAAAGCCCAGATTCGACTCACTAGAGTACTGCTCTCATGTCTGGAGCTCTGCACCCAAACATACTCTTTGGCTACTGGATTCCATCGAAAGGAGGACCATTAGTCTGATTGGAGACCACGAGCTGATGAAGAACCTCGACAGCCTAGAACATCAAAGACAGGTTGGGGATTGACTCTCTTTTACAGATATTTTCATGGAAAGTGCTCCGCTGACCTTGCCCTCTTAATTCCGCCCAGAGCGGCGAATAGCAGAAATCCTAGGTTAAGCTTAGTACTCCTCGAACTTCATTATTAAGAATTCTTTCATCGGGAGGACTTCATCCTTATGGAACGACCTTCCCGAGGTCGTTTTTAAAAACGAATATAACCTCCAGCGATTCAAGGCCAACGTGAATCGCTTTTTGCGCACACGCACCGCTCCCAGAGTGCCCTAAAGGATTTTTCCTATAGTGCTTGTGTTGGATCATAAAAAAAAAAGAAAAAAAAAGTCAAGTCTCGGAGTCTCAAGGTTACTTTGAAATATCAGTCCTGTTTCTCATTTTACCTTGCCACTAATTAGCTATAGACACATAAATATATTTTTTTTTTGTTGTAAAACTGGCTTTTTCCAATTTAAGAAAATTATGGGAATTTTTACGTTAGATTATTTTTTAATAATTTAACATGTAAATAGGCTTTTTTCTATATTTTACCTAAAAAGGATTATTTTTATATTTCATAAAATAATAAAGTACGATTTTTTATAGCAAGGTTAATATAATCTTTCAACATGCAAAATCAGACCCGCTTCTTATGATTTGCAATGTCAGCCGAAATCATGAGAACGGCTTTTCGGGTCAGAGGCAGGGAGACGGCAGTCGATGTTTTGTGTTCTTCAGGCACGCGGTCGCCGACTTGAGGTTCCCAGAGTCGTACTCAAACGCGTTTTTTTTTTTTTTTTTTTTTTTTTTTATTCTTTTTTACGTAATATGGGGGGTCCGTATTTCAGCTACAGGTTTTAGAGTGCTCATCACCGAACATTCCGAGAATAGTCAACCGCGGATCTTTCCCTCAGTAAATTTTATTTTCAAACACTCGTATGTTTCAGTGCGAGTTTAAATAACGCTGGAATCTCTTCAAACACTCGTGTTTTGGTGCGATTCTAAATAATAACTAAAATTGTTCTACGAATACTCGTTTCTGGCGCGAGTATAAATAAGACCATAAACAAGAACCGGTCACTACGAAATTTTCTAAGTCGATACACCTTAAGGTAACAACAGGTGATGGTAACTAAAATTATTCCCAATTGTGAAAAAAAAATATCAGTGCAAAAAAATAATCTTAGTAAGTTGAAATAACTTAAATTAATTTTAACCGCCCCCGCGTGTCTATAATTTTTGAAATTATCCTACACTAACATTATGCGTTTCGAACCAACCTATCACTCACTCCGTCACAAACTCTCAATTTAAATTTTAGAATTTACATTTCATACAACATAAAATTAACCTAAGCTAATATTTTGTTTTGCTCAAATAAAGAAGGAGTTTGACTCTCTTTATTTGAGCAAAAACAAAATATTAGCTTAGTTTAATTTTACGTTGTATGAAATGTAAATTCTAAAATTTAAATTGAGACTTTGTGACAGAGTGAGTGATAGGTTGGTTTGAAACGCAGAATGTTAGTGTAGGATAATTTTTATTGTAAATATAAAATGTAAATAATTATCTCGTTACTCAACAGAAGAAAGGACTAAACCTTAAATCACCCTCAAAGACAAAGACATTAAAGTTAAACAAATTAAAATAGCCCTCCTTGTTCAATATAACAAAATAGCATTGTTGTTATATTACATTGGACGTGCCGAGCCAATAAACTCAAAAGTATAGTTCGAACAATAGTTAGGGTTTATCTTACGTTCAAGTAACTATACTTGTAACAATAAAATCATCCATTTACTCTCAGACAAAATTCTTGCCATCATTTCCTTCAATTGCGCTGGTGGACTGCTGACAGCTTCCAGTTAGTGGGGAAAGGATGGTGGGCCCACCTAAGACCGACAGACTATTGTGGTCGGCTGGCATCCCTGACAAACAACCAAAAAACCCGAAATAAAAATCGTAAACGGAAAAAGCGTCCGAAACTTAATTTTAAGTAGGTACAGCTTCACCTTGCGATGAATTTTTCATTACATATTATGATTGGCGATATTACAGATAATGTCGACCAGTTCTTAAACACATATTCAAAATTTCAATGATTCGAAAGTTAGATTGGTCTTAATAAATAATTCCTGGGTGGGGGAATACACCTTCTGGAAGAAGCCAAATTGGGACAAAAAATTAAAATTCAACATTGGCCATCTAACTAATAATCAGTTCGAATTAAATTCTAACATAAAGTCAAGGGGGAAATTGGTTATTATTGGGATTTATCCAAAAGTCTTATGTTAAATGCGCAGATACGGAGAATGTTTAGAGTTACCTATCATTTATTAAGAGCAAAACGGACGGACGTTTCGGGCTACGTACTCCACTCATATCATGGTATAATTTATGTATGTTCCGCTTGAAAACATTCCTTTGTGTCTTTTTCATATTAGGCGACAATTTCATACTTCTAACAACTGACACAGAACTGGCACTGAGGCCTTAAAATTTAACATTCTTTTTTATAAATTTTTAAAAATATGTGCGATGTACCTATTGTTCTATTTCAATAAAATATATTCTGTTTTCCCTTCAATAATTCTTGATGTTATGACACATTCTTTCAGTAGCACTGTAGCATAGTTTATGATATCCTATTATACACTTGTATGCCTCTCAATATTGGAGACTCTCAACATTATTTAGTCATAATAAGCATTCTGTAGTGCATGATTATTCTTGTATATAATCGTAAGAATTGTCCACTTTGTTGTAGTGGGAATATTATTCCATTTCAGTCTGAATAGTCTTAATTTCAATACCCTATCCCTATAACCTTTAATTAACTAGGAGGCGAAGAAATTTAGTACTTCGAGAGTGCTTCTACTATCTTGCAACCATAGGTATCAACAATTTTCAAATTTGCACAGGATAATTTCCAACATTCTATAAGTAATTCCCAAATAATTTTATAACCTAATGGGAAACCAGAACAAATAGAATAACATATTTTTGACAAAAAATAAATTTGTATAAAGATTAGACACAATAAACCAAATTATGTAGACTACTATAACAACTAAAACCGCTTATTTCGTATTCTAAAACTTTGGGTAACCTCAGCAATACCATCATTGGGTCAAAAAACATTATTGAAGAACTTGAAGACCTTGCAGTAAACAAAGCGCATATATTTAATCAGGAATCACAAGGCCGAAAAGGCAAGGCCGATTTCAAATTACGATAGACCGACATTGATTTACCTTTGTAAAAGTTAAGTGCCAATCTATATACTTCGGTAAGTGGTAAACCAAGCTCTACATTGTTCGTTTCTTCATTTTCGCTTTGATTTGAGTCGTTTAAGCCGAGATTTTCCAATTTCTTTTCTACTTCAGTGTTTCCTTCGGCCATTTCGGTGACGTTTTGTTTACAACACGTCAAACAAAAACGTCAGTTTGACACAAGAGTCGCAAATATCTAAGCGCAAATACGACGGAATATGCACAGAGGAATAATAGTGATTCCGGCCATACTGGTGGAAGAATATGACAGTATTTGACATTTTGTAAAATTTATATAGATAGATTACCTTTTTACAAGAACTTTAAAAAAAAATTATCGGATTAAGACAGGGGTTCCCAAACAGCGTGGTGAGCTGAAGGGCGCAAATGACGAGCTAACCACTGTTAACGAACACTTCCCCTACCCTACACACTTCACCTGACCCGCACTTTCATGGGCGATCTAGAAAATCTGGGGCTGATGTTCTAGGTCGGGGCTTCATGCTGCTGGACAGAACTGCTATCCTGGGATGAATTGCCAGCGAACCATACAACGCAAATTATGAACGGCGAATAGACGCATCTCTGCAGCCACTTTTAAAGTTCAGCAATTTCGTTATTTTAGAAATTTTTGTTCGTGGAAACTGTTGCAACTTCTCTGTGACACGAGCGAGACAGTTTCTTAGTTAAAAAACTCATTTTCTGTAGGGAAGAGACCCATATGTTTTTGACATTTCTGAACGTAAATAAAGAATTATTAAAGGGGTTAAGATTAATAAGGCAGAGCGAGAATCTTTGGGACTAGGAATTTTTATATAAAATTGTTTCTTGTTGAGGAATTTAATAATAAAACTGAATAATGTCTTATATGTTAGCACATTTGCACAATGGGTGGCAGGTCGATCAAGCAATTTTGTCGGAAGAAGACAGAGTGGTGGTAAGTAAACCCATTTCCCCATATCCAAGTGATGAGGCTAAAACGGGAATTGGTATAATACACGAACTTAAGTATGTAGATTTGCTTGTATTGCACCTAACGGCCTTCTTTTTATTTAATCGCGAAGAATCGGTTTAATTCATGGTTTAAATTGGCTTAGTTTCCAGTTATCAAATCGACAAACATGGCGGTTTTTGAACTGTACTTTTTTTAAACTCTAAAAGACACTTTGTCTCTTTCTGCTAAAGTACAGACTTAGCTATTGTAAATTTATCTTTAAACTTATTAACCCTATACTGTAAATACACAATCTTACTGTGAACATTAGAACCAAACATTGTGTTTAATGAGATTATCTAATAATGTAAATTTTCTGATTTACCAGTTTCCTTTAACAAAATTATGTTTTTTTTCACCTTTCCACTAAGGAAACTGAAATAAGTGCCTGCATATATATAATTTATTTATTACAAATGTCAGTATGTATAAACTGTAGTAAATATATTTACATTCTGTTAATAGGTAATCCGCTTTGGCCATGATTGGGATCCTTCTTGTATGAAAATGGATGAAGTACTCTACAGCATTGCAGAGAAAGTAAAAAATTTTGCTGTAATCTACCTAGTGGATATTACAGAAGTACCTGATTTTAATAAAATGTAAGAACTTTTAAGAGCTATTTATTAATAATGAAATAGATAAAGTACGTTATGTGCGCCACAAGCCTAAGGATTAATAGCTATTGTGATTTTAAACTCTCCGTCTTTATTTATTACAAAACCTGAATAAAAATATAATAGAGCGTTTTCCAGAGTTCCGCAATATGTTTTGAATTCAATAACATGTTGGACAAAGACAAAAGTTACAATTGTAGTTGAATATTGATTTGTAGCCATTAAATATTCATCAGCTGTTGCTATTTTGATCAAATTGACGTGTCAATGTTAATTGATTTTTTATAAGTTTTTGCGCCATCACCTTGAATTTAATCCTAAAAGCAGTTCTTTTCGCAGCTATTTCATTGTACTTTTCTATTTTCGGTAAGTATTTATGGACATGTTACTAATATAACCTTGTTTTGTAAAGAGTTATGTCAAAAAAAGGGCTGGCTAAAGTCTGTTAAATGTATTCATGATTTCAAAATGGATTATGGAAACACCGAATTTCGAAAGCGAAATAACTGGCGACTTAGGTTTGATTTTAATACTACGGTTTTTCGCCGTCATTTCAATTTTTATTTGAAATTATAAATTATTTTTTCAGAACATGTATATCGGAATGCTAGGGACATCTATTATAATGTTTATGAAATCAGTCTTTGTTTTGATATTTTTCTTGTGCTAAATTTTGATTCTTTGATGCTAATAATGTGTAAAGCACGGGTAAAGATATAATGTACTTACATTTTTTTACTCAAATTCATCTTTCTTGACATTATGCGATAGGCAGATTCTGAAGAAACTTACTCATTTTCTTTCAGGTACGAATTGTATGATCCCTGCACAGTAATGTTCTTCTTTAGAAACAAGCACATAATGATAGATTTGGGAACTGGTAACAACAATAAGATCAACTGGCCACTTGAAGATAAGCAAGAAATGATCGACATAGTTGAAACTGTGTACAGAGGGGCGAGGAAAGGCAGGGGTCTTGTGGTGTCTCCTAAAGATTACTCTACTAAATATCGATATTAAGTTGTGCTTTTTAGGTTTGAAATTGTGACAGTTCATTTTATGGCACTGGTAAAATTCTGACAGAAATTGGTTTATTTTGCATTTAATATTTCTTTAATTTTTTTTTATCCAGAAACGTTTAAGCTGAACTGAACTGAATTATTTATTATTAATTAAACTAATTAGCTATTATTTGTTTTCTCCTTTAATATATAGCTTATTACTTAGAAGATGGCTTCAGAAGCATATTACTATGGATGAAACAAAAAAAAAAGAAATATTAATAAGAACATAACATGGCGAATGACTTCTAGCTGGTCAGTATGAATAGATGATAACACACTGAGCTATTCAAAAATTGATGTACTTCATCTTATCATTTTGCAAACAACTTTAAGTGATTTTATTGTAAATATTATAACTAGGGCCCTGTTTTAATCATCCACAGAATTATTAGGCAGATTTGTAAAAAAACAACTGTAGATACTTTATTTGTACCAAGGAGGGACAACCAGAAAATTAAGATAAATTGACAATTTTAACTGATGTTTTATTTATCACTAAGTTAAACCCAACGACATTATAATTAAAGTATGGATTGCCACTTTCTGATTTTGAAATTAAACAAAAACTTAATTTTTTTTGAAAATTCTATTGCCACAACGCATTAAACAAAAAACTGCCAAACTCGTTTTGAGATATTTATCTAAGCGTTAAAATGCTGTTTTACTTTTACGTGAAATTTTTTTTAACAAGCTGCCAATGAGTCAAACTTCGTTTTTTACATCACTTTCTTTTTCACCCTGTATAATATTGAAAAGCGTCCCACGCCGCTGAATTCGCACAAAACCATGTTTAAAAACGAAAAGTTTAATCAAAGCTTTTGAGATTCTTTCAAGCTATAGAGTTATAATACCGAGGGTAAAAAAACGATCTTTTTGTTGACCAGTTTAGTTCAATCCATATGGTATCCAAAAAGACTGATTCTAAAGCCGCAAACACACTATTATCACGTGACGTGAGATCACATGCTAGCTCACGGCAAGTCATACTTGACAGCATAATTTTATTTCTGCAAATTTACATATTCGGCACGCGTTCTCCAGGGCCCATGGCCCAGAAAGATAAAGGCATAGATAGGTCATTCCCTACCAATAAAACTTTAAATGTGTTTCATCTAAACATACGTTCAATAAGGAACAAAATTGAGGAGCTGGAAGTGTTTTTCAAGGCACATCCTTTAAAATATGGTGTTTTGTGCATCAATGAACATCATTTGAAGATGGATGAAGTCGGTTATTTGAAATTGGAGGACTTTACATTGATGTCCAGTTTTACAAGACAGCAGGATGGCTGTGGTGGTGCTCTGGTGATGTGTGATTCGGGACTGAAGTGTTACAATATTGATGCCTTGGTAGACCTGTCGGTGGAGACGCACTGTGAAATTGCGGCTGTAGAGGTGGTGGACTATTCCATGGCGGTGGTGACTGTATATCGCCCACCCCAGGGAGATTTTGATGTGTTTATGACTACCATGGAGAGGGCGTTACGCACTGTTGACCAGGGAAAGTATAAGCGAATAATGGTCACCGGAGATTTTAATGTGATCTTTAATTCTGGCTATCAGAGGAAAAGTGACTTCGTAGACTTGATGGGAAGTTTTAATTTTTCCCAGCAGGTCTTTGAGGTTACAAATAATATTAACTGTATTGATAATATATTTATTAACTGGGAGAGCAATCTGAATGGGAACCCTCATGTTTTTGATCCCCTGCTCTCTGATCATCTTGCTATTGAGATTGGGGTGGATTCCTGCCGGGGTCCCAGGGTGGGTAAGCATTATGAATTTCGGAAGACATTTACTAACAGAGGTATGAATGAAATGTATGAATACTTGGAACTCCAGGACTGGAGTTTTATTGATGTGCAAGATTTGGGTGTTGATGATGGTTTTGATCATTTCCTGAAAATCATGACTGATGGAATTGAGCGTTTCTTCCCAGTAATGCGAAAGCAAATAAACAGTATAAACAACAAAGTAAATTGGTTTGATAACGATTTAAAACAAATGCGTGAAACACTTAAACTCTTAACTGAAATGCATCTCAATAGACCATCAGCGGCCTTAAAAGAGCATATTGCAAGTTATAAAAAGCTATACCGATCGGCTATTCGTAATAAAAGGAGGAACGCTTATTCCAACCATATAGCTAGCTCTCCAAATATGGCTAGGGCCTCGTGGAATATAGTCAACGATATCAGGGGTAACAGTAGGGAACCTGAAGATGACCTTACTCTAACAGCGCATGATTTCAATGCATTTTTCTCTAATATAGCTGAGGAGAGCCTTGGGACCATTCAACCAACGGCAAAGGACTTCAGAGAGTACTTGGGTAGAATGGATCATAACAGGAGCTTCCACTTCACGGAGGTAACTTTTAACCAGGTTAGGGAAGTTATTGATTCATTAAAAAATAAAAAAAGTAGAGATATTTATGACATCAATGTATCAATGATAAAAACACTTAAGAATATACTTGTCTCTCCATTGACTAGACTTATTAACCTGTGTATCAGGAGGGGCTCTTTTCCGTCTTGTCTCAAGAAATCCAGGGTCATCCCTGTTTTTAAGAAGGGTGATAGAAACGATGTTAATAACTATCGACCAATTTCACTGGTACCGATTGTGTCTAAGGTTTTCGAATGCTTGCTCAAAAAACAATTATGCGATTATTTTGAAATGAATGGTCTGTTTTCGGCGAGTCAGTTTGGCTTCCGGTCGGGTAGGTCGACCACACAGGCAGTTTTGAAACTGCTTCAGTTCATAGCGGAGGCGTTTGAGAGGGGCCAGTATGCGAGTGCGATCTTTTGTGACCTATCAAAGGCTTTCGATTGCGTCTCTCACGATATGTTAATGGTAAAGCTGAAATCGTATGGACTGGGTGACGGTGCTTTGCGATTGGTGGCTGGCTACTTGGGGAAGCGCTCGCAGCTGACAGCTTTCAGAGGGATGCAATCGGGAGAGGCAGAGCTTAAGTATGGGGTGCCACAGGGGTCAGTCCTGGGACCGCTTTTATTCCTTATATATATAAACGACATAACCGCCTCTGTTCCCAATTTATTGGTTGTATTGTTTGCGGATGATACATCTGTGGCTGAGTCAGATGAATGTGAGAGCATACTGTGTGAACGGCTAAATGCTTGTATGAGCGGTCTGAGGGTCTGGTTCCGGGCGAATCTGCTGGCTCTGAATGAGGCGAAGACTGAGCACATCAGGTTTGGATTAAGAGAGATTGAGGAGGTGGGCGCTGAGGAGGTCAGGTTTCTGGGGGTGTACCTTGATCCTCATTTGAGATTTGATAAACAGGTTGATCATATGGCTAAGCGCCTATCAAAAACTATATTCCTTTTGAAAACTCTTAGGGGTGTGTTGCCATTTTCCTGTCTACTCCAGACGTACCATGGGGTGTTTCAGTCTGTGGCCTGCTATGCAGTGATGATCTGGGGGCACTCGGCGCAGGCGGAGCGTGTTTTCCGGTTGCAACGAAGGGCGGTGAGAGTGATTGCGAGTGCCGGATACAGAGAGGACGCAAGGGAGATTTTTAGGCGGCTGGGGATCATGACGATTCCTAGTCGATACATATATGAATGCCTTATTTACTGTCACAGGAATATAAACTCGTACAATCTGAATCAAAATTTTCATGTCTATTCGACCAGGCAGGGTGATAATATCAGGATAGATTACCATAGATTGGAACGGTCCAGAGTCTCAACGAATTATTATGGTCCCAAATTATATAACAGTCTCCCTCAGTACGTGCGGGGGCTACCTGAAAAGTCTTTCAGAGTCTGGGTGAGGGACCATCTGGTTCGGAGAGCTTTCTACAGTATGCAGCAATTCCTCGACTGCGATGGTCATTGACCCTCTGGTGTTTGCGCCGGCTTCCATGCTCAACAGTGCGTCACTATTGTGACTAATTTTTATAATGATTGTATTTTAATGTGTTGTTATGTTTAAATTCGTCATAAGTGTCTTTCTAGGCTTAGTATTTTAAAGTGTAAAATATTCTTTGAATGTTTTAATTGTGTTAGTTTTGATTTTTTATGATTGACGTCGGTCAAATTGTTTGTTACATTTATGCCGTAATATATTTGAATTTGAATTTGAATTTGAATTTGTGATAACACTGTGTCAGAGTTTAACGCTAGAAGGCTACAAGATTCACTTGCGATCTTGACAAACACAAAATATGTAATAAAATGATCTGCAGTATACGTAATCTATATATCTAAGCCGTGACAGCTTGTGCTATTTTGCCGATAAGACAACACGTGATAATAGTGTGTTTGCGGCTTTATTTTCGTGCAAGGCACGTGCTCGGCAACGGCAAGGCACCTGCTCGGCAAAATAGGTTAATCATTGCGTCTTATGAATTTTGACGGGCCGTCTCTTGCCGAGACGATGCGTAATGACTATCAGTTTTATAAATGTTAATGCAATGAATTGGAATGCCAACAATTGATGACGATGTGAATTAATTTCGCCTCTGGTGTAATTAATCCGATTCGGTTTCGCATCCCATTTAGATACTCGGCTGCATCAGAGTATCTCAATACTCGGATTCAACGATTATTGAAAAATCAATATATTGCGTGGAATAATTTTTCAAAAAAAAGTTTTATTTTAGTCTTCGAAATCGTGCCTCGGGTGTCTATAGACACTAGGTTGGATTAATATATCTTTATTTGAGATTATTTTACTAGCTTTGGTTGGATTTTTATTGTAAAATCAAAAATAAAAGATACTCGACATTCAAAATACTCGACGGACGCAAGGACTTAACCCATAAATTAACCCTTAAATAGACAAGGACATTAAACTTAAATTTAAAAATAGCCGTCGGTGATTAAATATAATATTTTGCATTGCGATATATTTTATTGGACGTGCCCGTGCCAAAAAACAAGTATAGTTCTGAACAAAAGTTAGGCTTCGCCCTACATTCATAATAACTAGACCAAATTAAATGCCTTTCATTAATTCTCTCGGTACAAAACTTTGACCTCATTTTCTTGCATCTGGTGGACTACTAGCACTTTCCAGATAGCGGGGTAAAGGTGGTGGGACCACACAAGACCGACCGACACGTGCGTGTCAAGTCGGTAATGATTTCAAGCCTGGCATCCCTAACAATAAGTTTAGGAACATCTCTTAGTTATGACCTTTTTGAAAAAAACTCTTAACGGTAGACATGACCGATAGTATCAATAGGCATGTGAATAAATAGTACGATGACCCTGTTGACAGCGCTGAATCTCATATTCGATATTGATTAATACAAATCTGGGCGGGGTATCAACTCCTTCAGGAATGAAATTCGATTGGGACAAACGAAGTACAGCTCACACCAATCCGGCAACTCAGCAAGGGAAAAATCGGGAATCCCTTAAAGTTAGTGGAATTTATCTGGCAATTTATAGCTCGGCAATATTTACGCAACACCATAGCGCCCATATCATTGTAAATGGGCTGTTCTGTCGGGCAATAATAATTGTTCGTGTAGCAGCGACTTTTATTGTCCTATATAAAAATTCTAAAAAAACATATGGATGCGGCTAGGGAATCCAATCCCGCAAATGCTGGATCCCGCGGTGATTTCGCGGGTTTGACATTGCGGGATTCGCGGGAATCGATGTGGGTGCTTTATGTTATTAAAAAGTTTTTTTATGCAATGCAAAAAGTGTAGAGTAGCAGGAAAATATTTATTGCATATAGGTACAATACAATAGTACGACTAGTTTAACGGTTCATTGATCCACTCTCTTCTTCTGCATGTTCTTCTGCCTCTTGTTGTTTTTTTTTGTAAAGTACGTTAGCAAATGCTACAGCAAATGAGCATAGCACAGTTGATGATGTGCTGATAATACTCTGCCCACTTTCTTCATGACTGCAGCACCATCTGTCGTTGCTGCGATAATACCTCGTTCGGCGAATCTCGAACTCTTTCAGTTTTTTTTTCAAGAGCGATTACACATGATTCTGCAGGGCATAACTTACATTTAGCTGTAAGACCATCTTCAGACTTTAAAAAATAATTCCAAACTAAACTTGAGCCTTTTATTGTCTTTGTAAACTACACTGACACTCATTTTGCGATTGCTGTTTAAATTCCATGTATTATATTCAACCACTCGATAAATGTCACTAGTTGAATAACATTCTTACTTTCGGACGTACGCAAGAAAACTGTTCTGCTTAACGTATTTTCAATAGCCCAGCTGAGCGGGGAATCCCCGACGCGTCGATCAAAAATACTGCAGTTCATTGTTTCCTATCCCACGGGATCGATGGGCTCAATTTGGGTGCGGGATTGGATTCCCTAGATGCGGCTTTACTTCAATAAGCTAGATGCCAGCATCATATTATTAACAATAGTAAACATGTTTGGCTATATTACCGGGCCATCCGAAATATATTTTTACTTATGGCCGTCGACGATTCCGGCAACTTCCAGCTACACTATTGTAGCCACACATTGCCGTAAAAATGTTGCCGTTTAGAAGTACCTTTACTGAAGAACGGTAATTCTACGCCGTCTTAACTCTCTCTACAGGGTGTAACAAATTCGTCCTTCATCATTGGGATTTCGGAAACGATAAGAGATATGAAGTCGGTTAAATTGGGGCAAAGTTACGTAATTATGGGCCCAATAATATGCCGTAAAATAATCTAAAATAAATACAGGGGCTTTCAAAATATCTAAAATTTTGCGTTTCGGTTTTTATTTCTTCCTGATTTTGTTCGAAGAGATGTCCAAAAATGAATTTCACAATGCTACTTTTTATTCTCCACAAGATGACATCATCAACTTAATTTTTTTAAATATGGGCCTTGATTTTTTGTTTAAATCATAAAAGAGGAACTAAATTTACGTTCAGGGGTATACAACACTTGCTGGTTTTCCGACGTTTTGTTCCTTAAATTGATCATCTTCATTAAAATACCCCTAGTACGTTTCTGTAATTTACTTTAGATTTTTAAATTATTATTGCTGTCCTTAAGTATTATTTTTTATTTCGGTTTTATCAAATTTCTACTTAGTGTAAGTACCTACAAGTAATTTATTTTATTAATACAAATAAAACTTGACTCTTAAAGCCAGCACTTTTTAAGACTTTTAAAAAAGGCAGGCATCGAGTTCTACAGTTTCGAGAAAATCGAATTTGTTTAAACAAAAATAAATTACAGGGACATACTAGGGGTATTTTAATGAAGATGGTGAATTTAAGGTACAAAACGTCAGAAAACCAGTAAGTGTCGTATACTGAACGGTCCTTTCATAATTTAAACAAAAAAATCCACGCCCGTATTTAAAAAAATTAAGTTGATGGTGAGCCAAAGACAACTGTCGCATTAAAGATCTGATGTGCTATCCTATGAAGAATAAAAATTAGTTATAAGAAAGTTACTTTTGGACACGTCTTCGAACAAAGCCAGGAAATAATGAAAACCGAAACGGAAAATTTTAGATTTTTCCAAGTATTTTGGAAACCCCTGTATTTATTTCTGATTTTTTGCGGCATATTATTGGGCCCATAATTACGCAACTTCGCTCCAATTTAACCGACTTCGTATCTCTCACCGTTCCCGCAATCCGAAATGGCGAAGGACGAATTTGTTACACCGTGTATATTCTCAGCTGTTCCCACATATATATAAACGATATATTGCCAATACGAACGTTCCAAAATACAAAAAGTGTCCCCGCTATGGGAGATGGCGTGGTATTATTGAGTTTGCGCAGTAGGGTGGAAATTTTATCGATCGCGTCGGAGCCGGTCCAACATTATTTGTTTGTTGTTATTCGTCGCCATCTTTGGTCCTGGATGCTTTTTCAAATTACAGAGTAGAAAGTGGTTCATCCACATTGTTGTCGGTATATTAATGCTTATAAACTTTCATTACCTAACAACAATTTTTGTGAAGGAGTTTTTAATTTGCGGCGATTCGATTCGCTGTTTGGTAGGTTAGCGGCTTGTTTTGTTTAAGATGAAAGGACACAAGTGCATTTTTTGCAAAAGTCGTTGAGCAACACCAGGTATAAAGTATTTCAGGTATGTACATATATACGAAAATATTTTGCTTATCACATTATCCGATCTTTCGAACCGAATTTCACTAAAAAGCTTGTAAGAATAGAAGAGAGTGTCACTCGTATACAATATAATATATACATATGTGGCCACTACCTAACCGTAAAATTAATGTATTTTTAATTTGGTGCATTAGTAGCTGATAATAATTCCCAAAATAGTCATATAGTCATTCATTCTAAATTTTTGGTTTAGAAAAAAGTGAGGTTAAGAAACATACGACGTCGGATGAAAGTAAGCTCATCGTGTCATTGTTACAAATATTCGGACGGAATTTGGCACCAAAAGTTTACACCAATCAGGGCACCGTCGGATAGTCAGAAATCGTATGCATGGAACGCCGTCTTAATTCGAACTAATCGAAATTTTGATTGCAATATTTTTCTTAACTAACCAGTGAAATTTACATTAAAAAAGTTGAAATCCGGTCCTGTCGAATGTTTACTTTCACAAGGAAATTTCCGAACTGCGCAAACTCACTATTACCCCTTCGATGCCCATAGCGGGGGCATAATTGCAGATGGTATTAGCAATATAATGTGGCTGTTCCCCGTTATATTTCAGTATTATTTCACTGCATTAATGTGCAGGAGAAGAAATAAAAAAAAATTAAAATAAATAATTATTTTATTTGAATCCATTTAATTTACATAATATTATGTATTATTGCTCATGTTTTCGTCTGTAGTATTGCTCGCTTCTTCTGGGACTAACTGAATCATTTCCCTTGAACTAAATGTGTGCTTCACTAAAAAAAAAATATGAGATATATCGGTGAATTTTCGCGTTGGCATCTACGCCATTTTTTATATTACTTTTTTAAATGGGCCTTGTACTTTTCAGTAGATTGGATGAGCAGCAACAAATCTAAACCCTTGGAACAAATTTCAAAGATAATCTTTTGACTCCTATTATTTTAAAGGAATGTTCTTTCTAAAATTGAATGTAATTGTTTTCAAACGACCTTATTGAGTTGAATCAACAGCTCTGCAAATATGAAAATGCAATAGGAAATTTGGCCGGACCATCGGAACAGTAAAATCCGGTCTATGGCTCGTATAGACATGCAACAAAGCTTGTCAGTAGTGCAGTTCGCGTTTATGACGCTAGGTGTTTTATTTCATTAAAAACCAGAATGGGGAAGTCCCTAACTAATATTCTGTGATGTGATACTCATTTCAGTGTGGTCTGGTGTGTCCGTATAATTAGTTTAGGACCAATTCTCACTATCGTGTAAGGCAGGTGCTTGGCACAGGCAAGGCACCGGTTCGGGAAAATATGTTATCATTGAATCTTAGAATTTTGCGGGCTGTCGCTTGCCAAGATGTTGTGCACATAGTGTGAATTTCAACCGAATTTGCCCCGCAAAATCCTAAGATTCAATGATAATTATTTTGCCGAGCCAATGCTTTGCCTGTGCCGAGCATCGGTCTCAAGATTGGGTTTTCCTACATCACACAAATAAGTAAAGTGTGGAGTTTTTTTGAAATAGGAAAAAAATAAAGCAATTTTTATAAAAAGATCGTTTCAAAACGAGGCAGTAGTAAATCACCTTTGAAAATGCATTTAAAACATCATCCTTCTGAACATATGAGGAAGTATCAACAATTACAGATAATTTAGAAGTTATGGCGTTTTTGAAAGCGCATTTTAGATAATCGCTTTGTTACTTTTGTAAATAAAGGTCGATTAGAAGAAAATAAATTTTCGATAAAAGATGGGAAGCTCCTCAATTTTTGTTATTTAATTAAGTACTACTTTTTATTTACACACTTTTGTAGGCTGTTTACCTTATTTTTTTATCAACAAAATGATGTTTTTAATGATTTTTTTTAAATAGATTCGGCCACACGTTTGATCGGGCCGGAACAGTAGATCCGGTGTTAAGGCAGCATCGGCCGGACTCGGTACTACTGCCGGATTTCCGTAACATCCTTAGTTGTCATTACGATTTTATTTAATCAATTTCATCATCATCATTTTCGATTGTTCTCTTGTTTTTTTTTGTTTTTGTTTTTTTTTCTTTTTTTCGCCACATAGGTTAGTAAGTAATGCAACATGTAATAAGTACTATTTTCAGAATAGTTTTAGAAGATAACATAAATATAGTAATTTATGTGACACATACAGGTATAAAAGTGTACCTAGGTGTCAAAATACAATTAGTTATAGATATGACAACAATTATTGTACATTGTAAAATATAATTGTATTAATATCCAAAAATGAATAAATAGTGGAATAAAATAGTAAAAAAAAAAAAAAAAAAATTCTTCAATAATTAACCAACCAGACAAATCTGACTGTGCCAAAAATGACATTAGCAGCAATGATTTTCTCACAAGCATAAGTTTGCTAGTTGTTGATTTACTAACTAGACCAACTGCCGAGCGAGTACAGCATTTCTGCCAATGTCACAATCAATGTCTGGTTAGTGAATTCACAGAAAGAAAGTTACAATATCCTGTTATGCCGGTATGTCCCGAAATGTTTTAGAACGGCTTAAAAATTAAGATACCTTAAAGTCATGTTTTCGTATTCCTGGTAACAATAAAGAGAATTAAGCTGAATTCACTTTAAGCCAACAATATTTTAAGCTTAATTACGTGGCTTAGCACCTGCGCACTACGGTGATGTTTGAAAATAACTGTCATAAAAGCATCCGTTTTATAAAACTTATAATTTTCATTTCTTTTTAAATAATCGTTTTTTCTCTTCATATAATTTATAGCTTCATAATTAATTAAACGACCTATTACCTATTGGTATCTCTCACCTGGATCGATATTCTGCAAATCAAACACTGTAAAATTGTTCGACTTTTTGTCTCCTCCCACGGCGATCACAAAAGGTGAATCGGGGCAAAGCGATAAGCAATGAAGATGTCCCATTTTAAACTCCTTTTCGCTAACTAATCTATAAAAAAACATATAATAACATGTTAACCATTGTTTTTAAAATGGCAAAGCTATTTCAACGACTTCAATTATGAACAAGAAAAATTTCAAATGTTTATACATTCAGGGTTTGTTCGGGTTATGGTGATGGAAATGGTTTATTATTTTTAAATGGGTGACTGCTTTGAGTGTCCCATAGAAAGCCTACATACTTTTCTTTAAATCGCCGTCTAAATCAGGGGCCCCCAACCTTTTTCAGTTCGCGGCGCACTTATTGGTTTTTGTCACGGTGCCCTAGTAAAAAAAATACGCCTAAACTTACCACATACGCGGCGACCCCATAAACGTCTGTGTTCACTTAATAACTCGTGTAGTTTAATCAAACAAGGTTTTCCAGTGTTGTCAAATGATTACGCGTGGCTCGACTTTCCGTCATTCGCAGCGCCAATTGACAATTGAACGCGCCAGTCTAATATTAAACGTGAAAGTGAACGCACATCATCGACGCGAAGTTCCGTTGAATTCGCACGTGTTATTACGAGTTTGACGCGTTTAAGGTGTTCCTTACTAAATAAGGCATAAAAAGTGGTTAGCACTATGGTTTTTCTGTTCTGTTGTGAAATATGTAATTTGCTTCCATATGATTTGATATGAGAGTTATTTTGTTTGCAAGAAGGAAATTTTTTGTTGTCATCTTCCTTGAAATCGTGTAAGGACTTGTAGATGTAAGAACTTAAGATATTTGTAGCCTCAATTTTTCTTTCTAGAGTTTGAACTCACGTGAAAAATAACGTCGCTGACGTCTCTGAACTAATACTACAACGTGTCCAAGATAAGGAGGGCCAGTACAGGGATCTCGGAAACCGTAAGAGATACGAAGTCGGTTAAATCGAGTTAAAGTTGCACATCTACGTGCCTAATAATATGCCATTTAGAAAGTTTTAAAATTCCGAGTAGTTCCGGAGATATTCGGAAAAAAACGAAATTCATCGTTTTATTGTCTTCCAGGGTTTTTTTGAGATTGAATTCTAAAGTAAATTGCAGTTTTACATTGCCACTTTTTCCGCTCTATCTAACAGCGTTAATTGTTTTGTAATCCGACGAGTTGTCTTCGAAGGGCCATTATCAACTTTCTTTTTTTAAATACAGCTTGTTTTTCTGATATTGGTATTTGAGAGCTATTTTTCTTCCGAATGCAATGATGTATGACACATGGTAGTTTAATGACGTTTCGAGGGTTTTTTTGAACAACATCAGGAAATTTTGGGATACGGTCCTGCATTTCTCCTAATTTTATAAATAATGTCTCATAAGTAAACTCTAAATTTTTACTTATGTTGGACTAGTTCAGTAAATCACAAATAAATAAATATATATAATAATAAATTACAAATAAGTGAACAAAATATTTCAAACTTCTGTTGATTCGGGATTTAAAAGAAAAGTAGGCGTTTGAAACAAAAAAATTAAGATGGTGACGCGTGATTTGTTTCACTTGATATTCCCATTGTGATCGTTTGAAAGTGTTTTAAGAGGTTTTCTATTTTCCAGAAAATAAAGATGGTGACGCGTGATTTGGTTCACTTGACATTCCCATTGTGATCGTTTGAAAGTGTTTTAAGAGGTTTTCTATTTTCCAGAAAATATGGAACATAATTTTACAAATGCTGAAAACTTTGATATTCTATCGTGTTTTATTTTATCTCAAAAAAACTGTTATGTGGCAGTTAGAAGATGTTATTTGTGCTTAGAGAATAACGGAAATCATTTTCAACACCTGATTATGTAGTTCCTTACTTTTTTCGTTGTTCGTTTTATTACTGTTTCGGTATGATTTTTGTTCTTATTTGTGGTTTAATATTAAATTATTTGTTATTTATTGAACTAGTTCAACATAAGTAAAAATTTAGAGCTTACTTATGAGATATTATTTATAAAATTAGGAGAAATACAGGACCGTATCCCAAAATTTCCTGATGTTGTGCATTCGGAAGAAAAAAGCTCTCCGGAACTACTCGTAAATTTAAAACTTTCTAAACGGCATATTATTAGGCACATAACTGCGGAACTTCACCTACATTTAACCGACTTCGTATCTCTTACGGTTTCCGAGATCCCTGTACTGGCCCTCGTTATCTTGGACACGTTGTATAATGTTTGTTTACAAATTTTAGTAGTGCGCGCGGGTTTAATGACAATGAGATACGTTGTACCGTCCATGAATAAGTGGGCAAGTCAAGCTTTGTGAAAAATGAGCCACCACCATAAAAATGGCTCTACTGACGTTGGAATTATAGACTTATATACTTATTCGCAGATGGTACAGATATAATAATAATAAGACAATTACACAGGGTATTTCATAGTTGAGAGTGTTTCATAACTGAATGCTGGTCCTAAAGGGCGATAATATTGGGATGATTTTACGAAACATTCTTTATATGAACCAATGATTTAAAATCAAGGAGGATACGGCTCTGGTTCACAGTCTCTGAAGAATAAACAATTCACATTCTTAGGTAAGTTGTAAACAACTTTCCAGAAAAAAAATCGGGGAGCTCTGAAAATTAGCATAATTTTTCTTTGTCGTTTTCTGTTAAGTAGACCAAGACATTACGTCGCCTTCTACCGTTCGGAACGTACTTTTTATAAAGCCCTTATTGGAACGGCCGTCTTTCATGCATGCTCGAGACTACTGAATTAACAACTGTGATGTTTGTCGTTATTGTTAAAAAAATGCTTTGTTGTTTCTCAGTGTTTGTGTGTTAAATTTAAATATTGTTTGTGGAAAAAATAGTAATTCTTAACTCAATATGGTGAGTCTGCCCAAAAACTCTATAAAAATATAGACTTTTGAGTCACGTCCGTTGATTATTTGTTTTTCCTAACAAAGACATATCAAATCGGTCACCGGTTAGAAGGGAAACAGAAACAGACAGAAGATAAAAAAAGATCGGGATTCTGTAGATAGAATTCCCGTGTCTTTTGGTGCGTTTATTTTCGTAATAACAGGCGTCACTTGACGTGTACAAAGCAGATAGAAATACTGTGTTCATGTTTGTTCCATGTAGGTGATATGAATATAGGTCCGCAACTGCATTATTTCTGAGATACTTGAAACTTAACAAAAAAATCAGTTTTCCCCCTCATGAGAAAATATTTTCCTGAAATACACCCTACGATACAGTATAAATCAGCATATGAACGAAATTCCTAACTTAATTCGTATAGGAGCTATGCACGCCTGACGCACTATTGCAGCACCCCGTATAAATCGGTCTTCATAACTTTTTTTGTGGTAAATAAATTACATATTTTATATACCTTGGCATATTTTCTTCGGTAAAATCCCAAGTTTTAACTGTTTCATCAGGGGAAGCAGTTACCAATAATCCCGGACATTGTCCACTAATAGCTAAACCAGTAACTTCTTTTTCGTGAGCATCCACTGACCAAAGTTTCCCTAATATAACAAAAAAAAATATTGTGATTTTTTTTAATTACATTTTTTTGTAAAGTGTTATCATCAATGTAACTGTGGGGGAGGGGAATGCTTGAAACGTATGAGCTAGAGGAAGCTCAGGGATGATGCGAGGAAGAGGGTATTTGGAAGGGAGGATTTTGTCCACTGGGCATAAATATCTTAACAAATAAACTCAAAAGAAATAAATAAATAGGTAAATGTTTCATAAAGCATGTATGCGCAATAACTCCCCAATGGTTGTTTTTGGCAAGCATGCTTAGTGCTCCCCTTGTTGCGCGACCGTAGACTCTTATAATTTTAAATCAACTAAAATCTTACATACAGCCCAGTCACCATTATAAAGTTGGAACCATATTGGGGAAAAATTTATTGTTCGATTTAGGTAAAATTTGACTTCACCATAAGTGTTTGCTTCAATAAAGATCAAAACTTATGTAGTTAAATGTGACCATGCAGCTTTTGTTAACTGTAAAATTTGACATTTTTTGCACAAAACATCGAAAAAGGCATTTATTGATCGAATTTAAAACAAAATTAGTTGGAAAAGTTATTTGTATTGAAATTTTATGCCCATGTACCAAATTTGAATCACTTATGATAATTTTTGTTCCCTATCTATTTTTGGCCAATATCTATTTTCATTGAAAACGGGTCGACCCTACCACCGTAAATCTATTTATTTATACAATATTCATCATCTAAATTTATTCTTTATATCAAAAATTTTACCAAAATGTTCAGTTTAGCGATCCTATGGTATGCCCAGTCGATTCTGTGCATGGTTGTCTAGCTTTCTTAAGGACCGCTCTCTGCAAGTAGCGATTGACGGATTTCTCTCAGACACCTTCACCATCAATGCCGGTATTCCTCAAGGGTCCATATTGTCTCCCACCCTCTTCTTACTCTACATTAACGGCATTCTAGTGAAAACTAAAAATCCGATATTTAGCTTTGCTGACGATAGCACACTTATCTCATCTTTATCTTTGAATGCACAAACATCGGCTGCCGACGCAAATCTTCGCACACATCACGCCTCAACAAAGACCTGGAAGAAATTTTGGCTTGGGGTGACAGTAACCAAGTCGAATTTAACGCTAAAAAAACCCAGGCAGCAGTTTGCTCTAAAAAGGTTAACATTACAGAACAGGATATAGTCTTGATGTACTCTTCGGAACCATAAAGTTGTACGCACCTTAACAACTTTTGATACTATACAAAGCCCAGATTCAAACGTCACTAGAGTACTGCCATAACCTTCTGTATTAACAAGCCGTGAAGAGACCAGCGATGCGCTGTTGCCAAATGTTCTTTTAATGTATTTGGAAATGGAATGGAATATAAAATGTAAAAGAATAGTCGCATATATTGTCTGCTAAGTAAACTCTTTGCCTGTCGAGATTGTTGGGATAGACTATTTTATGATTAAGTTTGTAAGCTTTCTTTATTACCAGATTTATTTCTTTATTAAAAATACTTTTAATGTCCTGGAATTTAGCATGTTTAATCTCATTAAAATTTTCAAAATCAGGATATACGAATGTGTTGTCTAAATTTTTTAGATTGCGCCAATTATTTATTATATTTTTAAATATATGTACAAAATCATAACTGACAAATATTTTACTACCAGGACTATTAGGATTTGGGAAAAAAGTTAAATTATTTGTTAAATTTGAAAACATTGACCGATTAATTCTATGGTTATCTGTTATTATATCTAAAACAGTAAAGCCACAATTTTGTACCAAAGAAATAACATTTTTTGTGACTGGTACCATTTCAATACCTTTAATATTGTGTACTGGCAATAACTTAACAATTTCAGAAAAATTTCCAAAAGCCGAACATATCATAAAAGCTAAAATGGTTGTAGCTAGTGAATTGTCATCGGAAGCTACACCAATAAAATTTTTCCCTCTATAGTCTAATCTTTTATTAACATCGATTAAAAGTACAACGATTTTTTGATGAGGTTCTAAGGAATCAGAGACATAGTTTAGGTAATTATTGGTGTTTGGGTCATTATCAGTGGTATTTGGGTACGTATTGGGGACAACATTGAGACTAGAAGAAATATATTGTATATATCTTTTAGTGGGCAAGTTTAAATAATCCCGTATTAAATCATATGCACACGGGGAAAGTGTATACAACATAAAAGCCATAATTATAGTTTCCGATGAATAGCGTTTTTTTTTCAAAATGAGTAATTGTACTTGATTAATTTTTAATTGGTAATATATAATTTAAATTATTATTGTCTTTTGAATCATTCTCCTCCTGCAATATATCTGATTCTGAAATTAGCTTGTTATAAGCTTCGTTCAAAAAATGTAAACTCCTTTCTATTAAAAACGTGAATGATTGGTCGATAGATATTTTATCTTTGTATCTTACTAATAAAATTTCTAGTTGGGACCATCTAGTTAGTTTCAGATTAAAAGGTAAAATCCAATTTAAATGTTTGAAAGTTAATTCTGTATTATCTATAAATACCTTAACAATCATATTTGTATCGATTGAAATTTGACTTACAATGCTAATAAGGTCCTCTGTTAACTTTAGAATATAAAAATAAATTTTTCTATCTTCTTCTACTTTTACTGTCCAAGACTCACAAATACTAATTTTTTTAAGATAGTTTAAAAGTAAGTCTTGAAAATTATTAATTATATCTGAGTTTTCAAATGATTCATTTAATTCATTATGACGAGCTAGATTTTCATTATGTCTTTCATCGGGAGATTTTCTGGGCAGAGGTACTTTTTTAGATCAATATACAGGTAAATTTGGAAAAATAGAAGGAAATGAACCACATTTAAGCCTAGCCTTTGTTGGAATTCTTTTTACAGTTCCGTCTGGTAAACTAAAAATATCTTCCCTAATGATATCGGTTTCTGCAAAATGATTACTACAAACGAAAGAATATTTGGTAGGTGACCAACTATCTCGGGGAATAGCTTTTATCCAAATATTTTTTAAAATTTCATCTTTTGGGAAACCAAAAGTCGATAGCATAGATCCTCCAGCTTTTATAGTACTAGGATAATTCGATTTGCACCCAGGGACACAACACGTTTTTGTCATTATGTAAAATGTTCAAAACCTTACCTCGTTACTAGTTTACATAAGTAATACAATAATAAATCCAATTTTAAACTATAAAATGTCACAAACTGGAAGAGCACACAATATTTTAAAAAATACCTGCTTTCCGGTATTCAATCAAATTGTAACGCAAATAATACTTTAACGAACTCTGAATAATATTCACACGCCAGGACATTCTTATGAGAAAGCCGGTCGGCGGGTTAACACACGATTACTGATGAAATATGTGAGGTATAGTATCGCAAACACTCAACAATCTTCTACACAAACCCAGGAAACACTCTATTAACGTTTTAATAAATATCTGTACTTAATATCATTAAAATTAACTGCAAAATATATTTCGCGACCGGCGACATCGACTTGACAGATCAACTAAAATGGCGGCTGACGTACATTAATGGCAGTGTTGCCAGATTTCAATGTCACGGCTTGTTAATACAGAAGGTTATGGTACTGCTCTCATGTCTGGAGCTCTGCACCCAAGTATACTCTTCGGCTATTGGATTCCATCGAAAGGAGGGCCATTCGTCTGATCGGAGACGACGAGCTGACGAAGAGCCTCGACAGCCTAGAACATCGAAGACAGGTTGGGGATTTGACTCTCTTTTACAGATATTTTCATGGAAAGTGCTTGGCTGACCTTGCCCTCTTAATTCCGTCCAGAGCGGCGAATAGCAGAAATACACGACGAACCACTGCCGCCCCTCCAAGCTTAGTACTCCTCGAACTTCATTATTTAAGAATTCTTTCATTTGGAGGACTTCCTCCTTATGGAACGACCTTCCGGAGGTCGTTTTTCCTAACGAATATAATCTCCAACGATTGAAAACTAACGTGAATCGCTTTATTCGCACACGCAACACTCCCGGAGTGCCCTAAAGAATTTTTCCTATAGTGCTTGTGTTTGCTCATAAAAAAAAATTCATCAAATTAAATTAAATTGCAGTTTTAAAATGTTGCCATGCAAACTCCTCATAATTTTAAAGATTTAACCAACGAAAAGGAGAGTCTTGTTTTTTAAATAATAAATACGTTGAAACAAAAAATAGACATTAGAATAATAGCTTACGGTGATGGAGTCGACTTTCGTTTTCAATGGAAATAGATATTGGCAAAAATGGATAAGAACAAAAATTATCATCAGTGATTAAATTCGGTAAGTAAGTAAGTAATACAAACAACTTTCCAAATAATTTTTTTTTGTAATTCGATCAATAAATGTCATTTTTCGACATTTTGTGGAGAAGATGTTAACAAAAGCCGCCTGGTCCCGTTTAATTTCGTAATTTTTGGTCTTTATTGAAGCAAAAACTTATGGTGAAGTCAAAGTTTACCTAAATCGAACAATACATTTTTTCCCCATTTGGTTCCCAACTTTCATTGTGACACGTCGTCAATAGAAATAACGGATAATACAGGACCTCAAAAAAATACACGTTTTGTAATCACCTCGATTTATTGACAGTTAAAGAAGTGCGATTTTCGTGACTTTCCCCTGACGTGCAGAAATATGTAAGATGATGAAAAATTTCAGAAAAACATATTTATTTAAACCCCTCTCGGCCTGTAGGGCAGAGCCATCACAAATCTACACTCTAAAAGTTATCTTAGCTAGCTTACCTTTCCTACAATCGAAACACTCTACAGATCCATTACTTGTTCCAGCCAAAAACATAAAAGGTTGTAATGGGTTCCACAGCAATACTTCAGCTTCGCCACTTAAAGGCCACGTTTGATGATTCTCGGGGGTCCTGCAGTCAAAAACTCTTGCCGTATTATCACAGCCACCTTAAAAGATGAATTTATTTTTCGACTAATAATTTCAAAAATATATAATAACAATATTAATACATTTATTTATTCATGACCCAACAACAGTAAAATATGCTTCACTGGTATCGGGGCCTACTTTTTACAAAAATAATAAGTACCTAGTTCTCGCAATCATATATCAACGGCTCGAAAATCCCTTGACGAAATCGAGTAATTCTTTTTCCCCAATCCATACAGTAGGATCCCCTCGACACTCTGACATGATTTGTAGGTGACGCCGCATGCGGTTTTGATGTTACAAAAAAAAATGTGAAGGACAAAATTGAAGAGCTTGACAGAGCGCGTAAGCTCGAACAAACCTGATCCCGATATCTCAATGAGTTCGCGAATTATCGCGATTTTCAACTGCAAAAACAATAAAATTTAATTAATTATATCTCGAGAAGGGGCGGAGTTAGGGCATCAATTTTTCGCGAATCAACGGGTGACACCGAGTACTTTGATGGGCCGGAGGCTGGGGTGGTGGGGCAATTAGGAGGGGAGTAATTGGGGGAAAAAATATTATCAGGCCGGATTCAATTTGTTCATTTTTTTTATCACCTACGAGGGGGGATTGGCGAAATTTTTTTTGTTTCTCAAATGCGCGCTTGGCGCGGCATACAAAAGAAATGGTCACTTTTAAATATCTCCGAAAATACTTTAGAAATTATGTTCAATTTTGGTATGTGTTAATAGGATATAGAACCAGAAATTTTAGTTACAAAAGTTATTGAAACTCATCATTATTAACATTGATAAAATAATTAATTATAAATTTTGTTTCATAAAATTGTTGGAAATGGCCACCTTCACTTAAAAGGCATGCTCTTTACATCGAATTGTCCACTCCAACAATTTTTATGAAACAATATTTATAATTAATTATTTCATCAATGTTAATAATGAGTTTCAATATGAATTTCCACATGGAAAAATATCAGTGGCGTACCATCGTTTCTGTAAAAAATATCAAAGTACATGTTTGCAGGGACGCCACTGGTGGAAAAATTGAATAACTTTTGTAACTAAAATTTGTGGGTCTATATCCTATTAACACATACCAAAATTGAACATAATATCTAAAGTATTTTCGGAGATATTAAAAAGTGGCCATTTCTTGATGCCGCGCCAAGCGCGCATTTGGGAAAATAAAATTTTTTCGCCAATTCTCCCTCGTAGCTGATAAAAAAATGAACAAATTGAATCCGGCCTGATCCCCGTAGCTCGATTAATAAACTGCTTATTAGCATTTATGTAATATATTTTTCCCCCAATTACTCGCCTCCTAATTGCCCCACCAACCCCAGCCTCCGGCCAATCAAAGTACTCGGTGTCACCTGTTGATTCGCGAAAAATGAATGTCCCAACTCCGCCCCTTCTCGAGATATAATTAATTAAATTTTATTGTTTTTTGCAGTTGAAAATCATGATAATTCGCGAATTCATTGAGATATCGGGATCAGGTTTGTTCGAGCTTACGCGCTCTGTCAAGCTCTTCAATTTTCCCCTTCACATTTTTTTTGTAGCATCAAAACCGAGTTATTTTCCATTTCCCGTTGTAGGTTAGATTTACGGGGCGTGCCTCCCGCATGCGGGCCCCCTACAAATCATGTAAGAATGTCGAGGGGATCCTACTGTATTGATTGGGGAAAAAAATTACTCGATTTCGTCAAGGGATTTTCGTAAACCGGAACGAACGAATTATTATTCTTCTAAAGGCCACATTACAGTCGGCAAATCTTTCTGCAATTGCAATAAACTTGAAGGAATGCATGCGCATTAAAGAGGCATCTGATTTATTTCTGCAATATTCTTGCATCTTGAAATACTTGCCAAAAAACGGGTCTGCTCGATTTTTGTTGCAGTTTCTGTTGCAAGACTGGTGCATAACCTTCTGTATTAACAAGCCGTGACATTGAAATCTGGCAACACTGCCATTAATGTACGTCAGCCGCCATTTTAGTTGATCTGTCAAGTCGATGTCGCCGGTCGCGAAATATATTTTGCAGTTAATTTTAATGATATTAAGTACAGATATTTATTAAAACGTTAATAGAGTGTTTCCTGGGTTTGTGTAGAAGATTGTTGAGTGTTTGCGATACTATACCTCACATATTTCATCAGTAATCGTGTGTTAACCCGCCGACCGGCTTTCTCATAAGAATGTCCTGGCGTGTGAATATTATTCAGAGTTCGTTAAAGTATTATTTGCGTTACAATTTGATTGAATACCGGAAAGCAGGTATTTTTTAAAATATTGTGTGCTCTTCCAGTTTGTGACATTTTATAGTTTAAAATTGGATTTATTATTGTATTACTTATGTAAACTAGTAACGAGGTAAGGTTTTGAACATTTTACATAATGACAAAAACGTGTTGTGTCCCTGGGTGCAAATCGAATTATCCTAGTACTATAAAAGCTGGAGGATCTATGCTATCGACTTTTGGTTTCCCAAAAGATGAAATTTTAAAAAATATTTGGATAAAAGCTATTCCCCGAGATAGTTGGTCACCTACCAAATATTCTTTCGTTTGTAGTAATCATTTTGCAGAAACCGATATCATTAGGGAAGATATTTTTAGTTTACCAGACGGAACTGTAAAAAGAATTCCAACAAAGGCTAGGCTTAAATGTGGTTCATTTCCTTCTATTTTTCCAAATTTACCTGTATATTGATCTAAAAAAGTACCTCTGCCCAGAAAATCTCCCGATGAAAGACATAATGAAAATCTAGCTCGTCATAATGAATTAAATGAATCATTTGAAAACTCAGATATAATTAATAATTTTCAAGACTTACTTTTAAACTATCTTAAAAAAATTAGTATTTGTGAGTCTTGGACAGTAAAAGTAGAAGAAGATAGAAAAATTTATTTTTATATTCTAAAGTTAACAGAGGACCTTATTAGCATTGTAAGTCAAATTTCAATCGATACAAATATGATTGTTAAGGTATTTATAGATAATACAGAATTAACTTTCAAACATTTAAATTGGATTTTACCTTTTAATCTGAAACTAACTAGATGGTCCCAACTAGAAATTTTATTAGTAAGATACAAAGATAAAATATCTATCGACCAATCATTCACGTTTTTAATAGAAAGGAGTTTACATTTTTTGAACGAAGCTTATAACAAGCTAATTTCAGAATCAGATATATTGCAGGAGGAGAATGATTCAAAAGACAATAATAATTTAAATTATATATTACCAATTAAAAATTAATCAAGTACAATTACTCATTTTGAAAAAAAAACGCTATTCATCGGAAACTATAATTATGGCTTTTATGTTGTATACACTTTCCCCGTGTGCATATGATTTAATACGGGATTATTTAAACTTGCCCACTAAAAGATATATACAATATATTTCTTCTAGTCTCAATGTTGTCCCCAATACGTACCCAAATACCACTGATAATGACCCAAACACCAATAATTACCTAAACTATGTCTCTGATTCCTTAGAACCTCATCAAAAAATCGTTGTACTTTTAATCGATGTTAATAAAAGATTAGACTATAGAGGGAAAAATTTTATTGGTGTAGCTTCCGATGACAATTCACTAGCTACAACCATTTTAGCTTTTATGATATGTTCGGCTTTTGGAAATTTTTCTGAAATTGTTAAGTTATTGCCAGTACACAATATTAAAGGTATTGAAATGGTACCAGTCACAAAAAATGTTATTTCTTTGGTACAAAATTGTGGCTTTACTGTTTTAGATATAATAACAGATAACCATAGAATTAATCGGTCAATGTTTTCAAATTTAACAAATAATTTAACTTTTTTCCCAAATCCTAATAGTCCTGGTAGTAAAATATTTGTCAGTTATGATTTTGTACATATATTTAAAAATATAATAAATAATTGGCGCAATCTAAAAAATTTAGACAACACATTCGTATATCCTGATTTTGAAAATTTTAATGAGATTAAACATGCTAAATTCCAGGACATTAAAAGTATTTTTAATAAAGAAATAAATCTGGTAATAAAGAAAGCTTACAAACTTAATCATAAAATAGTCTATCCCAACAATCTCGACAGGCAAAGAGTTTACTTAGCAGACAATATATGCGACTATTCTTTTACATTTTATATTCCATTCCATTTCCAAATACATTAAAAGAACATTTGGCAACAGCGCATCGCTGGTCTCTTCACGGCTTGTTAATACAGAAGGTTATGACTGGTGGCAGGCAAACATAGTTATTTTTATATTACCAACCAAAAATAAAAGTTAGTAAATATTAACCTTAAAATACGTCTCTTGTGTTTATTGTTGATCGTGTATTCGTGTTTATTTATATTCTTATTCAGTTTTTAGTTGTGTTTTGCGGTACTTTTTTTTGGTGGGTTGGCAGCCCTCGCCGTTGAAACCGCAACTGCAATAGAATCGCCGACTGTAGATCCGTTTGCATGACATGTTGCTTACAACTCTCATGCCAAAAATTAACTTGCAGCAACAAAATTGCAAAAGTGTTGCCGACTGTAAAGCGGCCATAAAGAATTACAGATTTAAATTGATTGCAAATAAGCTTTTAGGTTATGGCAAAGTCTCTTCATTGCCTTTACATCAAGAATGTTTTTTGGAATTATACGTTTGTATACTCCTGAATAAGGGCGAATCATGAGCTTTTAGTATCCGAGAGTATTCGTTTTTGAAATTTGTGGCATTTTGTACACTTTTTTATATGATCAAACACAAACACTATAGGAAAATCCGTTAAGGCACTCTGGGAGTGGTGCGTGTGCGTGTGCTATGGCCGTGATAGGCTTTTACTTGCCTTATTGTTAGATTAGATTTAATTTCTTTGTTTGCTAGTTTTTTGTTTTTCGAACAATCTTAGTTTTTTAATGTCCCATAATTTTGTGCACTGATACACCTGTTCCGTAGCGGTGTAATAGTCCATTTGGAAATAGTCTTATTTTGTGTTCCCCCAGCATGGAATTACGTACCTAATATGTGGTAAGATGAAAGAGTTATAAAATAATATCTTAGATTTTTTATTTAACAGTTCTGCACACCTTCTTATAGCACCCACTAATGGAACTATTTTTTTGTCGACGTGTGAATTCCAGTTTAAATTGTTTTCCAGCACATTGTTTAGGTGCACTTAAATATTACAAAAACTTACAACTAAGTACAACTAACTACTTCTCACTTTTAGTTTTATTTATTTCTGTACAATGCGTTCTTTGTTTTGAATATGAAGTCATTAGTTTGTGTCCTGTACCCCAAATCCCTATTTTTTCTAATTTTTCAAGAAGTACGTCTCGGTCGACAGAATCGAATACTTTTTGCAGATTTATAAAAATTATTAGTACCTATTTCTTTTTGTCTATTTCTGTTGATATATGATGTTTTAAAATACAAGAACGTGTCAAAGAATGTATATTTTTACTGAGTGCGACACATTGGGTTCCGCGTAGTTTTGGACAAGCTTAAAAATATAGATTTTAAATTGTTTTGATTCTTAGTATCAATACTTTTCTTCATTTAAATATTTAAAAATAACTTTTTATTTTAAAACAGGCCTTTACAGGCTTTGTTTGTGATTTGGTTTTATTGGTAGTATGTCCATTTCGTTAGGTATTTAAGTAGTGACACTATACCCACGGCATATACAGGGTGTCGGTAAGAGGTCTTTACAAAAACCTACCACATATTCTTCAGACCACAATTAGCCGATCTAAGTAAACTTACCTTAGTACAACAAAGTTGCTTAGTTTGGGCACTAGATGGCGCTGAAGTGACAATTTTAAAATCGTTTTTCTGGATTAGTTCAAAAACTGCTCATACTATCTTGCCGAAATTTGGTACGTTGGCATAGCTTTATGGGGCAAAAAAACCCATGTCACAATTCTGAATAATATCAATCCATGGGCGTAGAACCTGGTTTTTTTACTAATTGCTCGTTTCAGATTTCTACGCCAATGGAACAAGAGAGGTTTGGGCACAAAATTCAGATCAACCAACTCATTTGCTACAAAAAGGTCCTCTTGATAAGACTCGATTTCTCCGACATTTCCCCGAAATTTGAATTTTAAAAATTTGCAGTAGTTTTTACCAAAAAAATTAAGGACAGCAAAGCAGCAAAAAAGTTTATTACATGATTCCTCAGACCAAAATTAGCCCAATTGAGCAAACTTATCTTAGAACAAAGTTGCTTAGTTTGGGCACTAGATGGCGCTGAAGTGACAATATTTAAATGATTTGTTGCATTAAATTTAAAACTTTTAGCGCTATGCTGTGTCACTTGATTTTTTGGTAATAACTACTGCAAATTTTTAAAACTGAAAACCCTCAGAGGAATCGAGTTTTATCAAGAGGACTTTTTTTGTAACAAATGAGTTGGTTGATCTGAATTTTGTGCTCAAACCCCTCTTGTTCCATTGGCGTTGAAATCTGAAACAAGCAATTAGTAAAAACCCAGGTTCTACGCCCATGGATTGATATTATTCAGCAGTTTTTGAATTAATCCAGAAAAACGATATTGAAATTCTTACTTCAGCGCCATCTAGTGTCCAAACAAAGCAACTTTGCACTTGTGGTCTGAATAATTTGTGGTAGGTTCTTGTAAAGACCTTTTACAGGCACCCTGTATGTAAGTGATGGCCTCTTAGTCAACACATGCACGCAGTTGTATGTAAACAAGATTTCATACCAGGGAATGATGAAGGACTTACCTAGGGGTTGAAATTATCGTATTTAAAATTTCTCAAATCCTACCAAATATTTTGTTGTTATGTTAAGTTTTTACCTGCTAATAACGTCTGTCCTTCAAACCTATGCCATTCTAAACACTGGACTTTTTCTTGGAATGCAGTGATGGTAGTGCTGGGTATCTGAGCTTCCATGTCCCACAATAGAATTGTCTGATCCACGGATCCACTCGCTATAACGTGTTCAAATGTTCTATTCCATGCTATAAAATGGAAAACATGTATAAAATAAACATATTAGTATATTAAATATACAGTGTGTCAAAAAAGTTTTTGTAAATATTTCAAAAATACTGCATATTTTTTTTGAACATTGGCACGCCTGTATGGTTAATAACAGTACACCTTGGAAGGATAAAATCGTTTCTGTCATTGTACAATGTTAGCCAGAAATAATACTAATTAAAGTGCAACCTCGATAATCCGGACTAACTAAAACCGCGGTCATCCGGATTAGTAAATAATCCGGATTATTGAAGCGAGACAGTTTTTTTATTGAAAAACGAAACATTTAATACAAAACAACTAGAAAATAGTACATAAACAAAAATTATTAAAAAGAACCATACTTATTAAATTTTATATTATTCTGTGAAGTAATTTGTAATTTTTGTTTGCTTGAATTACCGAGTACTATCAAATCCTGATCATAAAGTACACAATGCAGTCGAAATATTTGGCCGGATTATTGAAGAATCCAGTGTAACGAGGGTTCGGATTATCGAGGTTACACTGTATTTAATTTTAAATGGAACGTCTTGTATATTTTTTTTGATTAATATTTAATGATGTAGGGTTAATCTGTCAAAATACTAGAATTATGTTTAAACATCTTTATGTAGGTATATATTTTTTAAACATAATAATGAATTCAGATCATGCCAATGAGTGAAACCGGAAAGAAAAACGAGAGAAACTTAGTAAACAACAATTAGAAAATATAATCGGTATCCAATAAAATATAACACAAGAAATTCCATTGGTAGCCTTTCTAAAATAAGAATTTGGCAACTTTCTTAATTATCCACAGCAAATGAAATGACACACTTGGAACTTGCTTATATGGAACTAATAACAATAAAAAAAGCGATGTTATTATTAAGATGTCAAGAAGATTCCTACTAAAAACGGACAATGACAAGAACGAAATAAAACAGATTTTAGATAATATGTTAAATGCAATTACTGGCCTCTTTTAAAGAAACAATCCGAACAAACCAGATCAACCCAGACAGTCACCAACTGAACTCATCTAAAGTGTGAAAAAATATAAGAATAACTAAAATAAAATTTGTATATATATACCTAATATCAAATTTCCCATGGGTGGACACTTCTATTGGACGGACACATTTAGACGGTCCCGTAGGTGTCCGCCCAAGAGAGGTTTCATTGTACATACAAATAGTTGACATGTATTTCAGGATTTTGCTACAAAAAAATATTTTCCAAAATATCCACACATGAATTTTTGATAATTTCCTGGATTTTCTCCAATCTTCTCATACTTGAAATTGAATATCTCCAGTTGTACTGATCGCATCAATATCAGTCTTTTTTCATTTAACACTTTGTTATGTTAGTTTTCGAAATGTATTAAAAAAAATTGTCATTGTGAACAAATGCAAGTTAATAACAAATTAATAGTTTAAATAATTTTAACATGCTCGCCCCCGAGCTTAAACTAATTTTTAAAATTGCCATTCTCATATCTGCAAAAACCATTTTACGAAAAAGTGGCACCTCTATCAGATGGGTAGTTATTACATATTTTCGATCGCAAGTCACGCAGAGCGCGGGGAATTCACCGAACAAACTCGGTGCAGTGTAGATCATCAATATTTCCATCCTTTGCGTCGCTCGAAAGCGTAGTTCTGCCACACTTCGACCCGTCGCGCGGTGTGTGATTTGCGATCGAAAATATTTAATAACTACCGATCTAATAGAGGTGACACTTTTTCGTAAAATGGGTTTTGCAGATAAGAGGATAAAGAACAGTGTTTTTAAAATTAATTTAAAGGGTTGGGGGTTGGCTAGCATGTTAAAACTATTTAAATAATTAAATTGTTATTATTCTGCATTTCTTATAATGACAATGAATTAAGAAATTAAATAAAAAAGATCCACATTGATACGATCAGTACAATTACTGTAGATATTAAATTTCTAGTATGAGTAGATTGGAGAAAATCTAGTAAATTATCAATAATTTATGTCGTTGGAAAATACATTTTTTCAGCAGAAAAATTTATAACCAGAAAAATTCTGAAACGCGTGTCAACTAATTGTATGTATGCAAGTTGTAAAAAATTTCGAATGTAAAAAAACGACTCATATGTTAATATCAATAATTATGCTTCTAAAAAACACCTAATTCATTATTTTGCTGAACCTAATAGTATAGATTTAATCAACTGCGCAAAAACCAAGTTAAGGGAGGATATTACAGAAATTAATAACTGGGATATGCTACAACAAAAAGAAAATAGTGTAAATACTAACATAAGAGGTGGTTCACTAGTCCAAGCAAATCGATAGATCAACCCAGGCATTTGTCGGTTTTTTCAAAACATGAAAGCAATTTGCGCGGCACGAATTTGCAGTATATGGCTTCCTTGGAACATTCATACGACATACAACGGAAATTGGTACGGACGAAAACATATGAGTTTTAGGCGAAAAATATTGCGCGTGGAAATGCTCTGAGGTGGATAGCGTCATATCTGACGGATCGACATCAAAAAGTTCTAGTGCATAAGGAATGCATTACCTTTAAGTCTAATTAAATAGAAAATGTAGTGGGTATACCCCAAGGTAGTATCATAGGTCCAATCTTGTTCATAATATGGACCTACATTTAATAATAGAACATGTAGATCAGGCTTTAACTAGCTTCGTGGATGATACAATCTTGTTAGTGGGTAAAGTGGCTATCAACAATATTTATTTAAAGGCAAAGCAGTGGCTTGACACAAACCAGCTGGCTGTTAATAATGATAAAATTAACATTAGCACCTTTACTACCACTACAACAACCAGGGAAAAACCATCAAAGATTTATATCAATAATCAAGGTGTTAAAACTACAACACAGACAAAATTTCTAGGTGTTATTATCGATGAGTTCTTGAAATGGTCTCCAAATGTTGATCATTTATCAAGAAAATTAAATCAAATATATTTTGCACTCAGAATTTCGAGCAATTACTTAAAATAATGTACTACGCTAATTTCGAGTCTCTAATCAGGGATTATTTTTCGGGGAGTCAGTTCAGCTGCAGTAACAGTATTCAAATTTCAAAAAAGAGTTTTTAGGCAAAGCTGCAGAGGTCTGTTCAAGGCGAAGGGGCTTCTGACGTCGTATGGTCTATACATACACGAGTGTTTAATGTACTTATTTAAGAATAAAGATACTTTTTAACTAATAACACAAATATGGCATTCAACACTAGATCATTAGATATAAATTACCCCATTCATAGACTTACAATGACTGAAAAAATCCATCATATATGTGCATCAAAATATTTAATAAGTTACCAAATAATGTAAAGACTATTCAAAATATTATACAATTTAAGAGAAAAACCAAACAACTTCTAGTAAATTTAGAACCATATAGCTTAAATGATTATTTTGGCATGTAGTATATTCATTAGTTATAAGTATACGCATTAGTTATAGAGGTGACGCTATTTAATTTCATGTTTTTGTGATACGTGTACTGTCGAAACTACATTTGAAATATAGATTTTTTGATTTGATTGGATTTTAATACATACAAGTTAAATTTTCACCAGTGAGAACGCGACTTAAGCAATAGACAATAGAAGAAAGGAGTAGTAATCATTATCACTAATTGCATAATTATAACTTAGTTATTAAGGCAATTAAGTTTAACAATAAAAAAAATCGCTTATTTACTATTTTTTGTTTTGTTGTAAAATTAATTTCCTAAAAACTATTATAGGTCACGTAAAAACTTAACCAAGATATACTTTTTCATGCTTTCATGATTGTGGCTTAATAGTAAAATTATTATTAATAAAATAAGTAATTTTAGAAACATTACCTAATGTTAAAACAGCGTCACTGTGGCCCACAGCACTCCGGCGTTTTTTAGCATTTGCCGTCTTTCCCAATTTAAAGGCAGGCTCTATACAGTTCATTACATCGATATCCCAAATCTTAAAAAATAAATAAAGAAAAAATGTATTAATTGTGAATTTGACTCGTTTGAGTGTACCCTTTAGTTTATAAAAAAATAAGGTAGAAGATATGATTTTGTTATTATTTTTGCTGCGATTAATTTGGTATAAAGCATGGGCAACTATGAAGATTATGACATATTTAATACTACATATATGTACTACTGTTGTGCCATCTGATTATTCTTAATTGTAAATTGTAATTAACTAAAAAATTTTAAAAAATAAGCAGTATCCATAAATACAAAATATGCTTGTATATGTGCAATAGATCTATGAGTGTTTTATTCAAGAAATTACTAGAGATGTAAAATTACCGGTAATTTAAAAATCGGTAATATTACCGGTAATATTACGTAATATTACGGTAACATTGGTAATTTATAAAAAAAACAGCTTTTTAAGTAATACTAGTTTTTTTTATTTCAAAACTGTAAAAACATTACGAAAAACAATAAGAACGTTTTTTAAACTAGTCAGAATGGACTACGTAATAGAGTGGATAATGGTAAATCATCCTCATCATCATCCCCAACCTCGTCATCTGATTCTTCTTTCTCTTTCGTTAATTGAGTCAAGTCTATAACTTCGAAACCGATATCTTCTTTTTCTATTTCTTCCTCAGTATCTTCTACTATTCTCGAATGATCTTCTTCATTTAGTAAATTATAATTATGGGCAATATAAGTTAGTTTTCCGGCCCTCTCCACGGTTAGTCTGTTTCTTTTTTGCCGATGAATAAATCCATAAGTACTAAAGGTTCTTTCGGTTGCGGCTGTTGACGATGGTAAATTTAAAATGTCTACAGCTAACCTACTTATTTTAGAACTGGAGCAAATTCCTGCCCACCAAACAGATCCAGACATAGATTTTTCGCTGGAAATGACGAATTCATTAGCAAAAATATTACCTCTAATTTTGTACTGTGCGAGTGCTTCCATAATAAGATCTACTTGTGAAGAATACTTTTGATGACGCCTTGCAGTTTCATAGATGAACTCCGTTGCAATTAAAATTTCAGCTTCAGTTAACTTCTCGCCGCGTTGACTTGGTTCTAATAGGTAAGCAGCAAGATGAACGGGTTTTAAACATATATTTTCTCGTTTTTCAAGAATTGAACACATTTTCTGGTTTTCAAACATAGTAATAGATAAATTTGATACTTTGTCACGTAATATAGACCTTATTTCAAAAAAGCAGATAAACTCTTTTGAGATTGTTGGCCCGTTAGCTTCAAAAATCGTTATCCACTTAGACATTGGCTGGAACAAGTCATAAGTTGCTTCTATTTGCAACCAAAATTCGTTTTGAAGAAGAAGTCTTACTGTATTTGATGAAAGAACATCAGAAATATCTGGGCTATCATCAACTGCTAAACTTTTTAATGAATGTTTAGTCTCCAAAAAGCTTTTTATACAAGAAACAAAGGAACCCCATCTTGTTTTCACCGGCAATTTTAAAGAGATGTATCGCCCCGTTTTGTTCAACTGGATTTGGCTTATGGAAAAAAAAAAAAAAAAAAAAAACAATATTTCCAATGTTACCGATCTTGCGGTAATATTACGTAATATTACGTAATATTACGGTAACATTACCTCGGTAATATTACCTTTACATCTCTAAGAATATGTATTGCTACCCAATAAATGTAACAACCGTTTACGACTGTCTTTTCTGAAAGTATTTACCTATGTACCAGGTGGTCCACTAAGAGAAGTATCTCGGAAATCCTTTATCGCACAGCTTTGGGAAAAAATATTTTTTAAGAAAAGAAATAGTTTTAGTAGGTTCGCCGGCGTAACACTAAATGCAAATTAGGAAAGAAAGTTTTTCCTTAACTTGTTTTAAATTTTATATTAATCAATTTATTGAAATCTTTAGAAAATTCTACATATATTAATGTAATTTTAGTTTTGAATGGCTTAGCGGTTTTCTCGGTTTTCACTGAATTATTTTGTTCTCGACACTCTATTTAACCATGTCAAAAAATAAATATACCCCCCAAAATTATTTCCACTTTTCTTTTAAAAAAATGTTTTTCAACTCTGTACAATTAACAGTTTCTGAGACATAGACCTCATCCTCCCTTAGTGGGCCACCTGGTATACATAAAGGAAAGAAAGGGGGAAAGGAAAGATACTCATCCTGATCTCTCTGGTTTAGAATTTAGTGTGTCTTGTAAGGGCGTGAAAGTGTCAAAAATTGTAAATTTATTTATTTATTTGTTTTTGTTTTCCTTCCTCTTTATAATTTATCTTTTTAATTTTACTGGGTTCATTTTCTATGTAGGAATTGATCAGAAGAATATGGATTGTACTAATTTACCATTCTTCTGTTGTTTTATATTTTCTTATTTTTTTTTGTTTTGTATTCCTTTTTTTTAATTATTATGCTCTGACTGCTTGCTATATTTTGCATTATTTTGTGTATAGTGGGCAGGTACAGTGTATCGACTTATGGCATTTGTATTAATCTATGTTATAGTCTATTTTATATCTAGGTTAAGCTAGAAGGCCTCAACTTCGCCATTTGTCATCTTTTACAATAAAGCAATTTATTATTATTATAAATTCAAAATTATAAGGGTCTGGGTGGAATATTCCTCAGCAAAAACCTACTGGACAATAGGTGAATTATATTATTTAATCGCACACTTGTTGTCCTCTATGTATTTAGCTGCATATATTAAATTGATAATTCTTAACTTACTTCTATTATAGGTGTCATTGAACCTACGGCACAATAGTTTCCTTTTGGTTGCTTAGGCTCATAATTTAGCCATTCTAAACACAATGGAAAAGCAGGAAGTAAAATATCGTGGTGTACATAGAGGGACTCCTCCTCTTCATTGTAAACTAAAAAAGTGATTAACTTATTATTTTGTACCATCTCACAAGATAAATGTGGGTTGTAGAATGTTTCTCTATTTCCACAGTTGAACCAACATTATATAAAAATTTACCATAAACCTCTAAGACACTAGCATCTCCTTCCACATGACCAACCAAAATAAGGTTATCTGATGATTTAATTTTATCATCTTCTTTTTCAGAGTCGTCAGATTCGGAAAAATGATCTTCTGCTTCAGCAGGTAGTTCAGCTAGTGACTGGATTCCAAGGGCTTGTGCTTGGTTTTCATCTATAATAAATAATAATTTTGAAATAATGAAATGTGAAATCTGAAAATTCAAGTGGCCGCCACTGGCGACGTACACAATCAATCTTTTATTGGAGTAGGTCAAGCCTCAAAAGTCGGCGCATGTTAGGCGGAGATGTCATATTGCAACACAAAAAATTGTAAATGCCAACAAACACGTAGTCAGTTTTTTACTCACAAGTCGTCTTCGACCCGCATTGTCAGCTTTTCAAACTCTTTAGAAAAAAATTTTAAGATACATGCTCTCTTACATTGTAAGAGTAATATTTAAACATTACCATGAAAGAAATACAGCACAAATTGTATGTTTTGCAACACAACCAATAGTACATAAATTTGAAATCACATTACATTAATTATTATTATGAAATATTTCACAAAAAAATGTTCAAAATTCGTATAATACATATGGGAATTTTCACGCGACGCGACATACTATTGCCACCGACGGAAATGTACTGCATAATTGAATTAACAGCGCCGCGTGGCAAATGATCAACGTTCTCGTTCGGCCGAGTCCCGCGTTTTGATCTGGCATCACTGTGCTCGCGGGTTTTCTAGATACACATGGTATAAATAGGGCCAGGTAAGATTCCACGCAGATGCAGGCGTGGCTTATATCGCCCCATGACGTCACAGACGCCAAGCAGCTCAACAAGTTCCCGTATGTTTTCAATGGATGTTTTAAAAACTTGCTGGAATTTTGGCTTATTTTAGCTTTAATTTGTATTATATTTTTATGAACCATGCTATTATTCTTTCATTTCACATAATATTAAATGCGTAAAAACTTTTAATACCTTCAAAAGACAATTAAAAACGCTAACAGCGATATAAATATCCATAAGCGATTTAAAAATGACTTTCTCCGTGATGTACCTGTGTGCGCCAGACGCGCGAAAACGGAATGGCAAGATATCTTACCTTGTGTCATTATACCATGCTAGATACACTTGTCGACTGTAAAGAGATGTGTATGGCTTTGCACTTGGAGCACATTGGGTAATGGAAGGGTTTATAACCCAAATATTTAGACACTCAATTAAAAAAGAAAAAAAAAACAGTATGTAGTGCTTCTTAAGGACACCCAAAGAGTGGCCCACGTAAATATAATAAATTCCATAACACCCTGTAGATAAATAAAACATTACCATTTCTGTTCTGGCCTAAGCTAAAAGCACAGAATTATATTAGTTAAAACTTTTCATTTACAGTTGATTTGTAAAATGAAAAATTAATGAATATAAAATAAGTTGTAAAAGAGTTTTTAAGTTTTAGCATATAATAGGTACCTTAGCTACTGTACAGATAAGTACTGAAAAAGTAAACTTTATATTAGAATTTATTAAAAATTTATTAATTTCTAATTTAAGTTTCTATTAGATGCGGTAAGATGGAGAGGTTATCTCATTTTGACCCATGTATGGATATACTTCCATGTCCCCTTATATAACTATCTAGAGCTTTACCATCTTTGTCATAGCTTTCAAAATTAAATTCGTCTCGATTAGAACTCTCTCCTCCAATTTGTGCTTCACTGTTCCCATTTTCTTGATTGTTGGCGATACTAAAAGATTTAAATTAACCTGTTCACTGTTGCATTAATATCAGCAATATAGTACATCCAATTAATAAAATACAATTTATAACTAAATATGTATTTATAAATCAGATAACATTACTAGGTGTTATTTTTGACATCTAAATTACCTTAGTTTTTCTTGTGTATCTTTAATAATCTGAACCAACTCGCTTTTTGATAACTGCACCTACAGCAATTAATAATAGTTTAGAACGGGCTTATCAGTGGAGTGTTAAGGTCATTTAGCTTAGAGCTAAATTGTAACTCTGAGGTAAACTGTTTAACCATGTCCATGTTATAACAAGGTAAGTGCTAAAGTTTGGGTTAGCCGGTTCCTAACAGTACTAATCTGAAATGTTTCGATAGTTTTCGAATAAATTGCGACAATAGCTTGACAAAAAATCAAATTCATGAAAACACCTGGATAAACACTGTCACTGGTAAGACCAACTTTGACCTAGAGCTGAAGATAGCTCAGAGCTACTTAACACGCAGAGATAACACTCCACTGATCAACCTGTTCTTAGAGGAGTTCATATAATAACCAGTTATATCAAATAACTTACATTTGCCGGAGTTGTACTCGCTACACCACGTTTTACCCACCTAACGCAGGGTATGAAATTAACTTTACTTTCAGATTCATTTTCCATGATCACTTATGTGGAAACTATTCATGTAAAAATATTTTATTTAAAAAACAAGTTTAAAAAGCCCCAAAACAAACTCGCGTGTTATAAAACGTCACTGAAAATTAACCTATAAATTTCTAGAGGTGGGTCGCTATCGCGTAAGCTGCTTCTTTATAACAGTTATTTTGTGGTAGCAGCTGTTCGCTGCTACTTGCTTTTAATTATAGCCGCGTCGGCGGCGCGCTGTAAAAAAGCAGACCGCTCACTGTGCTCACAGCAGATAGCAGACGCAAGAAAGCTATTTATCAGCCGAAGCGGACTGCGAAGCAGATTCCGCTGTCCGCTTCTTCCAACTGCTTATTTATAGCGGCGCGCTGAAAAAAGCAGAACGCCTCACAGCAGATGCAAGAAGGCTATTTATTCGCCGAAGCGCACTGCGAATCGGATCCGCTTCCGCTGCCCGCTTCTTCCAACTGCTTATTAGTTGTTATTTTTCGCCGCAGTGTTCGATTAAAAATGCAGAGACTATTTTATTTTTTGTTACTGTTACTATAAAATAAAAAAATTTGGTAATACAAATTTACAAAAATAGACATTTTATTTTTTCTTTTATAAATATAGTAGATATAATACATATACTGTAACGAGAAAAACATTCACATTAACCAACAAAAAACATAAAACAACAAATCGTTGTGCCTAAATATAAATTAGTAATACAAATAAAATATAAAAAGAAGAGAAAACTCTCGCATGGAACGGTTGTTGACACTATCCCAAATTTATGAATAACAATTTTATTTTCATTTTATTAATCAATGTTTTCGATAAAATATAGCGACAAACCTAAAATATTTGAGATTTCTTTATAATAACACCTACACATCAATTGGACAAACACAAGATAAATCAACACTGCAAAAGAAATAATTAACCTAGCGCGGCTGCAAACAAAGTAAAAAAAACATCCGTAGCATGGCTTTCTATTTTCAAGAAGCCATGCCGCTTCGCTTAACAATCGCAGATGTTCCCGCTTCGGCTTTATAAAGCAGCGTCGCGTCTTTTATAACCCACAGTCCAGACAGCCGATTTGTAAACCTGCTTCTTTTAAGCTGCTTCAAAATAGCTGCTTTTTAAAAGAAGCAGTAGCTGCTTCAACTGTTATTTAAAAGCAGCGGTTTTGCCCACCTCTATAAAATTTCTTCTTTTATTTGATTCGAGTGTCTGTTCGGGTTCGTTCAGCATTCAGGCAGCCCGTGCTACTGCTGAGCAACCAATCTTCTGAGCTTTTCGCACTTGTGGCGGTAGGACATTCCCTGCTTTTTATCAAAGGACCTTGAAATGGTCAACCGATCAATATTACAGAATTTAAATTTGCTACCAAATAATTTAAATTTTTATGTCATGTACAAGTAATTAAAGTAGTGAAATCACTAGAATGTGATTAGTTGTAGTAATACAAATTTTAATTTTTAAAGGGGCGCTAATCCATCCATCTAGTTCGTTTGGGTTGGATAAGTAAAATCTCACCTGACCAATGGGAAAGACTATTCATGTGAAATTTCTGCCACATTGGAAAAATATCTAGTTCTCGTGTCCAACTACCTCTACCTATCGTTCCCTTTTCCTACAGCTGTTGTTATTGACGCCTCAATTTCTTAAAGGAAGGTGAAATAATTGGCGCACAGAGGAATAATTGTCTAACCGTAGCTATAGCTATGCCATTCGCCTACTTTACAGCTGATTTTTTAGGTTATATTTAAAAACAATTTTGAATAGGTACAGAAAAAAAGCCTAAAATTGAAAATAAAGTGCTTATAATGAATGATTTACCTAGTATTGTAGTGGTCAGTTCTAGCAGTACCAAACCAAAATCTATTATAAAACTTATTACTAAAGAAAATCCAATAGAGAAGCCTTCAGGGCTTATTGTACAGCCCTGGAAGATAGGTAATTTATTACTTCTTTTCTATTATTACAACTTACAACAAAACTAAACACTGACTTTGTAGATACAAAATATTACTCCGCAACAGTAAATATCATTGGGATACACGAGTCATACCACCGGAATGAAGAATTTAATAATGAAGTTGAAGCTCTAATAGTACATATGGACTCTAACAAGGTGTCAGGGCTTGACGACTTAAAGCCATGGGAAGCTTTGGAATGTGATTGTAATCCAGAGGTAAAATTTATTGCTTGTTTATTCTCCAGACCAACGTTATCATAGATTACTGATTACAGAAGTATTCCAGGTGAATGTATAGTGTTGATTTGAAATAAAGATTGTTTTAAAAAAAAAATGTCCTTTGAAAATTTTAACTTTTTTTCTAAGAGTTTATTTTTTACTCACTTTCCTCAAAAGGTTTATTTTCATTGTCAGTTAAATATTTAAATATGTTTTTTTAGATAAAACTGCTTGTAGCAAATTACTGCAATGATGAAACTAAAATAACCAAAAACAATGCAACAGCTTGGTGCTTAAAGCGAGGCTATGAGTTTATAGAACTTTACCCATCTGATATGCAAAATATTCAAAACACCCCAGATGATATAATACCAGAAAAGTTTGGTGTGCACAGAATTATTGAAGCTTTACAAGTAAGTACCTACCTATCAAAGTAGTGATTGGTGGATATCGAATAAATATCAGTATTTCATCGGCATATCAGCAAATTATGCCAACAATCGGTATCTACAGAATTTTCCCAATATACAGAGTGTTATTAGTGTTAGAGTTATGGAAATGACTTATTATATTTAAACCGGCAAATCCTGAGATGAAAATAAATTGAAGAAAAATAACCATATATAGCAGTATGAATTATACACTTTATATGAAATCTGAAAATTTACGTTGCCGCTACTGACGACGTTCGCAATAAATAATTGATTGAGGTAGTCTCAAGTCTCAAAAGAGGTCAGCGCATTGGAGGGTTGTGTTGTCAGAATTGTAAACGCATGTGTTCAGTTTTTGACAACAAGATGTCTTTGACCCACTTTATCACTTCTTTTTCAAACTTTTTAGAAAAAAAACTGCAATTTTAAAAGGTACATGAATTATGAATTATTTCACAACAAAAAAATCGGGTAATGCTACAACTAACAAAACGTTTAAAATTCGTATACATCAAGCACGCGGAACCCTCGGCAACGTCGTTCCAACACCAAGTATCGAAACATACTGAAGCAACGATACTGAAGGTTAAAAAAAACATATCAACACGCGCGCGGCGGTTATCCAAGCAAGGGCCAGACACGCGGTGTGATCTGGCATCACTCTAGTTTATTCTAGTGACCTACATTATTGCTAACTGAAACCAGATGGAGCGGCGCAACAGCATGTAGGCAAAAAATGGTTTTTACCTTAGTATTTAGATTATCAATTAAAAAAAAGTATGTAGACTTTCTCTAGAACACCCAAGAAGTCACTCATTTAAATATAATAAGTCATTTCCATAACACCCCGTATATTGGGATTTGTAAGATTTATGAAGCTGTCACTTACCATTTGAAAGTTATTAGTAATCATACTAGGGCGCTTAAATTATACATACGAAGATTGTTTAAATGTAAAACCTAAGATTTGAAGTATATATTGATTGGCGTGCCTCAGGGTTCGGTTCTGGGACCGCTTCTCTTTATCATTTATATGAATGATTTGGTGGCCTGCGATCCTAGCACAGAACTTATTGCGTTTGCAGATGATACAACGACCACCAAAGTGGGAAAAAATGTTGCGGGGCTTCAGGAGAGTGTATGAGACACGCAGTCTAGGGTATCCGATTGGTTTTGTGCAAACAATCTCAGTATTAATGTGTCGAAGACTGAGAATTGTGTTTACTCTTAGCATATCGTTTGGTGCGGAAAATCACCCCAAGTCTATTAGGTTCCTGGGAGTGTATTTAGATCCGAAATGAACCTGACATTCTCACATTGTTCAGGTGTCTTGGTGGTTGGCATCTAATATATTTATATACTGAGAAATTTTGGTTGACAATGTCTCACAGAGTATATTTATTATCACTTTTCATGCACTGATTCTGTCTCATATCTCTTATGCACTGCTTTCTTGGGGACATGCTGCTGGCGCTAGTAGGGTCTTCTCTTTGCAGCGTTGAGCGGTAAGGGTGACTAAAAGGTTGTCCTACCGAGCTGACTGCCGGGATGCCTTTAAGCAGTTGAAAATTATGACTAAGCCTTCTTTGTATATATTTGAATGTTTAAAACATATCAAAATCAACATTAACGATTATGTGAGATTGAATCATATCAATTCCCATCAGACTAGATATAGAGAAAACAATTTGATTGATTACAAATCAAGATTTTCTATTATCATGCTCCCAAAACGTTTACCCGCCTTCCGTTATGTGTATGAGAGCAATAACAAAATATAATAAATTACCAGAAAATACACTGGGTTACCTATATAAGATATTTGCAAATTATTTCTACAAAATATCATAAAAGAATTTACTTAAATTCTTTAAATATAGGTATTTTATTTAAACAGGAAACATACTTAGCTCTAAAATTGAAATTTACATTGGGATATTGTTTTTAGGCACATACATGGTCCAATTTAGTCATGAAGAAAAAAAAACATGTCGGTCAAAAAATTTCTGAATGTTCTGAATCTTTACAGGAGAAAGCTAGCCCATGTCTTCCTCAAGGTAGTCAAATAGAGGATTTACCAGGTTTGTAATATTTTGGATAAGTAGTTAAGCCTTCTTTCTATCTATACAAGTTGATAAAGCATGATAAACTTATGAACAGAAAAAGATAAATGGTTCGGTCTGGTATATTTTTATCGATTTTTATTCTTACTGTTGTAAGGTTAATACAGACGATAATTCATATATATTTTATAAATTAACTTAATATTTGCCAGCACATCTAGCGCAGGGTTGGCAAAATTTTGTTTTAATGGATATCATGGAAACAAAATGTTGCAGCAGATGCCTAACATTAATTTTTTTAATAAAATTTTTATTTGTAAATAACTCAAGAAGGACTGAAGGTATTGAATTATGGTTTGAACCAAAATGTAGCTATTTTTGTGCTCTTTAAGCACAATAATAAAATGGTGTATCATGACTATTTTATTAAGTAAAACAGATCATGGGTAAACATCACCCTCTAGAAAACGCAGGGTGAACCTAGGGATCACGACCAACCTGAGATATTTAATAAGTGTAAAATTATCTTTAAAATGAGCCTAAGTTGATTAAATTTGGATAAAGGGTATTGAAGGTACAGTAATTGTAAAATGTTTTTGTACACTCTTCCCCAGCCTTATTATCGGCGATACGAAAAATGTAATATGAACAAACTTTCGCCCTGGGGCACCTTGTATATCGGCATATACAGAACGTTATGGAAATTACTTATTATATTTAAATGGGTGACACCTTGGGTGTCCTAGAGAAAGTCTACATATTTTTTTTTTAAATCGAATATCTAAATACTAAAGTAAAAATCCTATTTACCCACATACTGTCGCGCCATTCCATCTGGATTCACTTAGCAACAATGTGGGTCACTAGGGTATACTAACAGTGATATCAGATCATACCGCGTGTCTCGCCCTTGCTTAGATACTGGCCGCGCGCCACTATCGTTGCTTCAGTATGTTTCGAGACTCGGGGGTGGAATGACGCTATCGAGGGTTCCGCGTGCTTGACGTATACGAATTTTAAACGTTATGCTAGTTGTAGCATTACCCGATTTTTTTTCTGTTGTGAAATAATTCATAATAATAAATGTTGTGATGTGATTTCAAATTTGTACTGTTGGTTCTGTTGCAAAACATACTTTTTGTGTTTTTTTATGGCATTTAATTATAAAACGGATTATTTTAAAATAAGATCGAAGGTAAGAGAGTATGTAACTTAAGATTGTAGTTTTTTTTTTAAGTTTGAAAAAGAAGTTATGATGAAAAACTGAACACGTGCGTTTACAATTCTGTGTTGCAATATGACAACACCGCCTATAATGAGCTAACCTCTTTTGAACATCGAGACTGCCTCAATAAACTATTGATTACGAAGGTCCTCAGGAGCGGCGACATAAATTTTCAGATTTCATATAAAGTGGATATTTCGCTTAATAATTCAAAGCGCCATTTGTGGTTATTTTTCTTCAATTTATTTTCATCTCAGGATTTGCCGGTTTAAATATAATAAGTCATTTCCATAACACCCTGTATATTGGTCAGAAATAGATAAAAAACAAAAATTATCATAAGTGATTCAAATTCGGTATGTGAGCATAAAATTACAGTGCAAACCACTTTTCCAAATATTTTTTTTTTAAATTCGATCATAAATACCATTTTTCGAAATTTTCTGGAGAAAATTATGTAATTTTTGGTGGTGGTAAATTCAAATAATACCTAAATCGAAAAATCAATTTTTTCTCCATATCCAACTTTAATGGTAACACTGTATATTTCAATAGTTAATAATAATAATACCTAAATACTTGGTCACTTGATAATGAACAATGGCTGAGGAAACTACACAGAAGGATTTTCCTGAGAGAGTATTGATTTTTTTTACCTATGTAAGGGGGCGAATTAATATTATTCTGCGTTATTGGTAAAATATGTTTTTATGGAAAAGCAAAAATTTTGTCCTATTGACCTTTAAATTATTATGTTTTGTCTCGTTTTCTTTTCAAGATTTTTTTTTGTTTCTTGAGACTTATAATAAATAGTGTTTTATTTGCCTATAAATAGAAACTTAACTCTTCATATTTGCTAAAACCATAATGAAAAATATTTTAGAGGAACTACTCGGCGACGACGATTTTACGGAATTATTTTCTCACCTTCACATGATGAAGGACAGCTTACAGTCGCTGCCTATGCGTCAGAGGAAACAATGTGCTGAACAAATGGTCACTGCTTTCTGGAAAGCCATTGGGGGAGACGAAGAAGAATTGTCAGATATATAAATTAATTTATTTAATTACGACTTAGTACTGGAAGCTCCTAAATACATTTTATCGATAATGTATTATTAAATAGGTAATTTATATGTGGTTATACCTAAAATCCAAAAACCACTGATTTGATCAACGAATTTAGAACTAGAATTAGTTCTCTGATCTGATCGTTCAATGTAGAGTTCAAATTTGGCAGTTATACTGGACCAAGCACATACGAGGGTCAATCAGTAAGTACCCGTGTTAGGAATGAAGAGGCAAGTTTTTCACAATTTTTTTTTTCTATTTTTCAACGTAATCTCACTTTAGTACAATAGACTTTTCCCAATGTTTCTGTAATTTTTTTAACTCCTCCAAAAAATACGATTTGTCAAACTCTTCAAAATACGCTTCTGTCTCGACGATAACCTCCTCTTGTTGTGAAACAGAAAGAAGTCGCAGGGAGCCAAGTCGGGCGAGTATGGTGGGTGCGACAGCAATTCGTAGTGCAGTTCATGCAATTTCGCCACGACAATTTTGGAAGCATGTGATGGTGCGTTATCGTGATGAAACAGCACTTTGGAATCCCAAAATATCGTGGCTACGACCTTTCCGGCCGATGGGACCGTCTTTGCCTGCTTCGGAGCAGATTCACCCTGAATAATCCATTATTTTGACTGTCGCTTGGTCTCTGGCGTATAATAATGGATCCAGGTTTCCTAAACGGTGAATTTCGCTTAAAGAAGTCTAAACACTGCGTCGACATTGACAGCCCTATCCGCTTGTTGTCCGCCGTAATTCATCGCGGCCCCCATCGGACCGACACCTTTCTCATGCTTAACTTGTCATGTATAACAATAATTGCCATTCTGTACGACACGCTTACCTCGCGCACTTTCGTTCGACGATCAGCGAGAATGTCGTGGATCTTGTGTTACCTTGGTAACCACGTCTGCCGGGCGACCTGGGCGCTCTTCATCAAAAATAGATGTACGACCACGTGTCAATTCGTTGAACCTTCCGGTTGTCACAGATGGTGAAGGGTGCCCATAGACAGCATCCAACTTCGTTTTTATTTCTTTGCATGTTTTTCCATCCAAAAATAAGAAGCGAATTAAGCCGCAAACACACTATTATCACGTCATGTGAATTCACGTGTTGTCATATCGGGAAAATAGCACATGCTGTCACGGCTTAGAAACAAACTACGTACACTGCAGATCATTTTTAGTTAGTCAGTTTGTCACGATCGCAAGTGAATCTTGTGGCCTTCTAGCGTTAAACTCTGACACAGTGTTATCACGCGTGCCAAATATGTAAATTTGCAGAGATAAAATTGTGCTGTCAAGTATGACTTGCCGTGAGCTGCATGAGGTGAGTATACCCAAGTAACACGGATTGTCCAAAAATTTTTTTAAAGCTAATCATTGGCAGGTATAACGTTGCGACAACCCCCACATTGCTGTAATCCGGCTTTTAAAATCTGCAGCTCTTTGATATTCATTTGCATCTGTAATAACCTTAACGCGGCAAAATTTTACAACTAAATTTTCCAAAGTTACTAGTTTGCTTTCAAACTTTGCTAAATATTACATTTAAATGCTATTTTTATTGCCAAACTAACGCTGGAAACAATAGTCAAAGCAATTTTTTGTTAGATAGTACCATTATTTTGCCAAAAAAACTGTTTTATGGACAATGCCATTAGGTCATAATATTTAGCTGTAAAGTTGACTTTACTGCTAACAAATGGAAATCCAACAACACCATACAATAATGTAGTAAATTATACGCCAAAAAGTGGTAAATATTCCTTCAAAATAACTGGATAATTAACCACCATGTCTTATGTTGGACGGCCATTTATTTCGTACAACATTGGGGCAGGAGAATAAAAGAACACATCGGCCATTTTAAGAAAATTGATAATTTTTATTTTTGCTTTTAAAAACAACAATATTAACGATAAAAATTAGCACATCTAACATTTAATTACACAAACTATGTTCAGGAATATTTTTAATGCATTTTTATTTCAAATATATAATTTTAAATTATTACAAAATTTACGGAATTTTCTAAAATATAGGAAATAAATGAAGCCAGTGAAGAGAGAACAAACCCGAACAAACCCACATTAATTTTGTTGTCCGAATCGAATAACACCAATAAATAATACCGCCTATAAATAACTAATAAATACTATACCGCCATTATGCTTCGTCAACCATCCAAATCTATATAGTATTGATTCCTGACCGTTTGTTCAAATATATTTGTTCTTTTGGTTTTCGGTCAATTCTTAATAAAGCGAGTTATCAAATTTGTGACGTTTCGGTTTATTTCATTTTAAACCATCATCAGACTACAATAAAAGGAAAACATTTCTTTAGTTTTTAAGGACATGATTTGTGAAATATGATGGGAAAACATTTAGTTTATAGCAATCTAATTATAATAAAAACATACCTTATGTAATTGCACTATCACAATCACTTTAACATATTTACTTATTATGAAGATGTTGTATCACCCTAGGTATAATTGTAACTAATTTCTATTTTAAACTACTTTACTGTGGTGGTGTTTCTTAATCTATGGGTTTTCCAGGCGGTTAATGGCTTTCTTTATTAAGAATTGACCGAAAACCCAAAGAACAAACAAATCTATATAGTTATCTAAATTTTGGCGTGCCCTAACCTAAAAAAATTCTGCAGCCCTATGGCTGTAAAATCCATTTAAAAGCCGGAAAATGTTGTACCATTTCGGCTGTCACAGCGTTGCGTTGCCACAGCCTATTTGAAGCCTTTGGTGTTACTTGGGTAGTGTACTTCTAAACCTATTTATAAGCACGCATAAACCGCCTTGCAGATATTTCAGGTATGCCGTGACATTGCGTGATAGCATGTGATCTCACGTGACGTGATAATAGTGTGTTTGCAGCTTTACGGATCGATATTCTTCTTTTTCCATTTTATGGAGAAACACGAAACACGTGTGCTACAACTGGCTGTCAAATAAAAACTAACCTATGAATCAGTCTGAAATTTAGTATAGTGTCGATGATGACAGTACACTATGGCAATGCCAACTTCCATCAGAAACGCCACCTGTCTTCACACACGTGTACTTATTGATCGACCATTGTATAAGAAATTAGAAAATTGAATTTTATGTTTTATGAATAGCCTTTAGAAATTATGGAACAACGCTTATAAAATGAGAAACTTAAATATGTAGAATTTATTTGCTTAAGTAATAAAAACTTTTGAATATTTGTATGTATGATGATAGGTCTGTTGTAAAGGACTAGATACAAAAACTTGAAAAATCAAATAATAATATGTATAATGTATGAAGCTGAATGCGTGAATTTTGACTCGCTCTTGTCCGTCGCTATTGTGTCAGAGATCTAAGACTAACAAGTCAGTGGGAGTCCTTGTAAGCTGTTAAGGATATATAAGGACATTCTTTGTACTTTCAGTTGCCAGTTCAGTGGATTTATTGGGTTATTTTTTTTCTGGGTCAAAGTACAGGGTGTACAGGTTTTTGGGTGGTTTTACGGGGTATCTCCGTTATTAGTAAATATAGAGGGATGCGGTTTTCGCAGAACTATGCTACTTTTTTGTGACACACAAGATGCCCCAAATATAATTTTTTTTCTAGGCCTCTTCGTTTTTGATATACGAGATGTTTGTGAAAATTTTACATTTCGGGATACCCTCATATTTCGTTAACCCTGTAAATTATTCCAAAGAAATAAAATGTTCTCTTGGTAGTTTTTTACGTAGAATCCAGTGACGCACTCACATATTTTAATAATGTAATTCACTTTTTAACAAGCTTCTTAGAAATTTTTAGTTTTAATATCATGGCCGAAATTTACGTTTTTTAAAAAATATACAATTTTTTTGAGTAGACCATGATGGATATTTAAAAAACAAAATTACTGGTGCGATTAAGTATTAGAAACAAAAATAGAACATTTATGGAACTTTCTCATAAATATTTCTCAAATTGTTCTCCATTATGCCATAGACATGTTTCACACCTAGTTGTGATGTGTAATGCCAAATCTTGCAAGGTTTAGGAGGTTGTTCACAATTAATTGGTAGTTCGCTTCGAGTTGAAATAAGTTTGTAATCGGAAGATCCTCACGGAGGCTGTACGGTGACTGTATATAAATCTGGGTTTGACGTCAAGAAAATATCCAAAAGACTAGCAAAATCTCCATCTCGGTCTGGAATCCGCGTTGGTTCTTCTACGAGTTGAGTTAGACCACAACTGATCGCAAAGGATTCGGCCTCACGGCTTTGGTCATTGTTCGTATTTGAGTATTTAAGCCAGTTGACATTGTGGACGTTAAAGTAGTCAAAGATAGCAATCTCGGCATTCGGATGGTTGGTTTGCAAGGAGTCGATTGTGTTGGCTAGTGATGAGAAAAAGGCTCTGTAATGGATATCACTTGGAGGACGATAAGGCAGCAGATGAAATTGGTGATTTTCTGCGTTGATATTTTAAACCACATTACGTCAAAGTCTTTCGGTTCAAGTGTAAGTTCTCGTTGGCAGCAGAGATCATCTCGAACAAAACGACATACCCCAAAGTTGCGTCGAAATCGGAAATGAAAATCGTATCCAGGGTATAAATAGCTGACGGTGTTTGTTGACGATCTGACCTTTGTTTCGGTCAGTGCGAGCACTTGAAGCTTGGAAGATTGCTGGTGGACTGAATTGATGTTCGTGTTAAGTCCTCTAATATTGCAGAAATCAATTTTGAAGTTGCGAATTCTGGGTTCGTTAGCTACTGCCGGTGCCACACCATTTCTTCGTAGAGTGTTGTTGGAGGAACCCAGTAAGTAGTCGGAAATGGTGGTTGTTTGATGAACTTCGAGCCGCCCGGAGATCCGATAGGGGGGTGAGTTTACCTCCGGAGTATTCTGAGCTTCCATCATGCTATTTTTGGGGTCCCACCCTGGTAACCGGAAACATCGGCACAGCGACGAAACGTTAACTCAAAGAGCAAACTTCATGCCACCTAAACCGTTGCAATGGTATCTCATCGGGCGATGCCGGGTGGGCCAACATTGTAATACCCACCATTTCTAGGGCCTAATAAACTTACGTATTACGATCCTCTCTGTCGGTTGGCACTGCTACTGAAGTGGCTGGTAACGAAATCTCTTTGCTCCGGAGAGAATCTGAGTTCGCAGCTAATCACTTTTTTGGGGAAGTGAAATAAAATAACTCTTATGTAAGAGCTCTATTATTGAGCTTGATTAAGTAGTAAAATTTTAACTGTATGGTTGTGGTAGTATCAGAATTTTATTATTTAAGTAAACACTTATTGTTTCCAAAACAATGTTTATTATAATTTCTTTTTTTTTCTTGGTAGACAAAAATACAAATATAATAGGGAGCCCGAAGAAATCCAACAATAAATGTTAAAAAAAAAAACTATTCAAAAAATATATATTTTTTTTTCAGTTAATAAAATATAATTTTTCTTTTCGCACATCACTTACTTTTGCGAGGTCGTTGACCGTACCGATTCCGGATAGTCGATAACCCTTTCGTATAAAAAATATTGACTGGTCTTTCCGCATAAACAAGTAAATAATAACTTGCCCTTTCCGCATAAACAATTAAATAATAACTTGCGCCCGAAAAATATTTCTTGCAACTAATGACTGACTGCTGGACGGAACTACTATTAAAACTGGGAAAAACTTTGGAACTACCAACTAACTGCTGCGAGAATTCGGCTATTTATAAGAATAAGTCATATCCCCTATCCCCAGGTTCCTAATTAAGAACTCTGCAACGTTTTTAGCTCGTCGCACTGGAAAAATGTAGGTGTGGGTATTTTTCCGTTGCTTACGATCCCAAGATTTAGTCATGTGGATGCGAGAACCAAATTTACAGGTGTGGCCTGACAGTGGTTTCGGAGTTGTTAAAAGCAAACAACAGTTTTTATTTAATTTAATTTTTCATTTGTTTTGGATTCTAAAAGTAAGTTTTGAATTTCATTTAAAAAAAAATTATTATAATTTTAATAATTCATCATTCTTTTTCCCAATATTTTTCTTTCTCTAAAATATTAATAAAAAAAAAACATTTAAATTGATTTTCAAATGATTTTTCAATTGGAAACTTTGTATATTTGTACCTTAGATAAAATATTCTTTCACATAATGCAAAATAATTTTTAATTATTTTAATTTTCAAAAATTTGCAAAAACTTTATAATAATAATATTTATTCTCCTGAAAATAACTTTGAAAAGACTTTAAAAAGTTTTCCTTTAAAATAAATTTTATTTTTCTTAAAATAATTTTGGACGACTTAGAAATATATTCTTTTTAAAATACATTTTTTCTTTTTCTTAAGATAATTTTCAAAAATTTTCTATTTATAATAAATTTTGATTATTTTTAATTTAAAAATAATTTTTATTTTTCTTGTAAATAATTTTGAAAAGAGAAAAATTTTCTTTAATTATTTTAATTAAAAGATATTTTTCTTTCACGTATCTGAAATAATTTTCCAAAATTTTATTTTTCTTTAACAAACTTGAAACGACTTAAAAAAAATTATATATTATAAAATGTCTGCACGCTATGCCCAGGTCACTACAACATCTTCCATTTTTAAAGCTAATATTGATGGGGATAACTCTGCTAAAATATTTTCAAACTTCCGTTATAACTGAAGTCGGCGTCAACTTGGTTATTTTAAACGGATCACCCTATATTTTATTACATTTGTGGATTCTGATTCTACACAAGATTCTAGGCAGATTTTATATATCATGTCTTATACCGCTAAGTCTAAGCATGTTTGACATATTTAAGGTTTTATGTCAAAAATGACGTTGGCAGAACTTAAATGAATTATTAATTCTTCCTATTATTAAGTCTTTATTATTTAATTTTAATTGGATTTGCTTTTGAAAAGGGCCTGCTTTAATAGGGTTTTTTATGTTTTTAAACTATTAATACAGGGTTTCACAATAAGATTAAAAATGAAACTGAGAAAACTGCAGAAAATCTACATTTTCAAACTGAAACCCCCAAATTTTATAATTATTTTCTATTTAGCATTAAAAATAAGGGTAAGTTTGTATAAGGTTGTCTATTCCGAAAATTTTTAATTTCAGTTACTCCTAGCTAGCTATGACGGCGTTTAAAAATAGTCAAATGACAAAGAAATAAATTTGTCACGTGTTCTTGTTATTGCTTTGTCACATTCTCCATAAATAATAAATAAGTTTAAATAATCCAGTATGATTATAAATAATTTTCATATGGTAAGTGACAGTTTCTTACATCTTAAAAATGCCGATATAAGTACTTATATCGGCAAAATTTTGCCAAAACCGATTATCGGCAAAATTTGTCGCGTTTGTCGATATAATACCGATATTTATATCGGTATCGGCCAATCACTACTAGTATGCTCCACTAGTGGACGAGTTTCTTTACCCCTTCCTAATATACAGGGTATTATAGTAATAACTAGCCAAGTGCTAAATAAAGATTATTATTATGGAAATGACGCATTATATTTAAATGGGCGACTCCTTGGGTGTCCTAGAGAAGCGCTACATATTTTTTTTTTAAATCGACCGTTTTAAAAGTGGAGTAACAAACACTCAATCCGCGCTACTGTACAACATTTCACCCAGACCCAATGGCTATGTAGCCAAACTTAATGTAATAATGAAATTCCATATAAAATTATAAAAATAAATTATTTTCTACCTATTGGTATTTATCTTTATACCTAAAGAGCGAGGAAGTCCAGGCACAAACACAATCAGTTTTTTTTTCTTTTTCATGGGAACACTCCTGGAAACACTTTATGTACACACAGTAATAGTGAAACAGAACCGATAGTTAGGTTTTGAAAATACAATACTATAGATTATACTACAGATTATTCGATTTTATTACACGCGACGAAATTTGACGTCCAGAAGAAACGCGTCGATAAAAACAATATTCAAAGATTATTTATGGATGGGCAAGATACACGCGTAAACCGAAAAAACAGAGAGGATTGCCGAGTGTGTTGGTGATCGACGAGACACAACGTATCCGGCCGCTGGTTGGTTTTCAAGTAACAGACCGCAAGCGTGCGGCGCTATATGAAACTACTTCGCTCAGCCGTTGTAAGGTGTCAAGAGATTGGCATTTGACCTAATGACGTATGTGCCTATTTCAAACTTATTTAATACTATTCCATATGTTTTTTCGGGTTGTTTAAAACATAGTCTCCGTCGTAAATGTTATTAATTTAATTCATTATTTTATTTTGTCTAAAGAGTTTAAGGTGTACATATGACAACACCGGCCAGAATTCCTTGATTGCTTACATGTATCGCAGTGCCCCACAGGTGTTTTTCTGGTTTGACGTCAGGTCACTTTTACCGCTGAATGAATTGAAAGCGCCATTTATGGGTATTTTTCTTCAATTTGTCTTTATCTCAGGAATTGCCGGTTTAAATATAATACGTCATTTCCATAACACCCTGTATTTAAGTTATAGTTATCGACAGTCTTTGTTTCAACTTGATCAAACTTTGCAGGTATTTACCCCAAATATCAATAATATGATAATAATATTATAAGTCAAAAATAGGAATATGCAAGATTTCAGATATTAAAAAATAGTCATAGGGATTTAATTTTATTTCAAATGCCCATTGACAAAGCTGTAAGGAGTAAACAATATAATTATAATACAATATAAATATAATACAACAGCACATTATTTTTAGCCGAAAATTAAAACTAACAAATTGTTTTAGTTTAAAATATTCAGTAAAGACGGTGGAACAGATAGTCCAATTTGTACAGAAATACACCAACCAAAACCCCCTGCATGCTAATTGCATTTTCGTGATTAAGCTTCCATGTCACAATATGATCTTGCAACAAAAATATTTTGAAATTTTGCATTTGTTTTAATACATGGAATGCAATTGCAGGAGCCTAAAATTTCAAATAAGGAATATTTTTTTCTTAGTTCATGTCTTTACTGTACAGTCAAACTCTTTCCATTGATTGGAAAATTCCAAAACCCTTTTGCTTTGATCACTGAATGACTGTCTACCAGGTTTTCTCCACTTACTATGATGCAAATCAAGCATTCCCCCAATTATCTCCTGTGCAAAATTTTTTGGAAAAAGTTTCTCATCTTCTATTACATGGGCAAAACCCTCTTCCAGTCCAAAACTTACAGAGAAATATGGAAGACCTTTTGGTATTGCTCTACGTACGTCGCGACCTTTCAGAGAAACCAGCTTTTTATTTTGAGCCCATTCATATTCTGATTCGTCTATAGCCTTCTTAAAATATATTGGTGCCATGTCCCCTTCTTCTTTGGGCAGGGGTACACACTCTAAAATCATATGAGGATACTTGTAGAAGCCGGTGGCAATTTCAAAGAAGATTATATCTTCACCTTTGGATTGGGCCAGTCTGACCAATGCTCTTCTAAAATCAAGTATTTCACTCCACTCATTTTCATCTAGTTGGGTAACACAAGAGACATGTCTTATTGGTACAATTAGACAATGACCTTCAGTTAAAGGCTCGTGAGAAGGCACACTTAAATATACATACTCTCCCATAGTTACAATCAAGTGTTTTTGCATAGAATTCGATTGGATGCACTTAGAGCAATTATCTAAGCTTTCGTTCAAATTCTTATGTTCATTGATAGCCTTACTGCGATTGGATTCATCAATTTTAGTATCTGATTTTTTTCGTCTAGCACTGTCTGCAAAGAAATCATCCAAATCATCATTCTTACGAACGGTGGAAGCTATCCTCATAAATTCGCTATCCTGGTTGTGAGTAGTATTAAACTTTTCATCTTCAAACATTTGTTTTAGCGAGTATTTATCATCATCAGGAAAGTATCTTACTCTTTGCTTGTCTTGGTGGGTATCCACTGCTTTCTTCCTCTGTTTTTTACTATTGGAGCTCTCACCATACTCACTCTGTAAAGTTAAAGGCTTCGCATGGCCTTGCTGATTGGTCTGTGTTAATAAAATTTCTTTATCTTGAGATTTAGATTCTTCTAAGGCTTCTCTGGCTTTCTCGAGCTTTTCTTTTAATTCTTTGACCAGTTTTTCATTTCCCATTATTTCAGCTTTAACTAGTTTCCCTGCAAGAAGATTTAGGTCCTTTTCTGTTGCAATAGGTTTGTCAGTTAAAGACATATCATTGTTAGTTCTTTTTTTTTCATCATTTTTAACATTTAAATCACTTGGGTTATGGGTCTTGATATCACTAGACTGACTAGCATTACTTTTATTCTTTCTCCAATTGGATTCAGTTCTGACATAAGAATTTTTACTTTTATACCTATAATTGTCATCAGAATCATCAAATTTTGGTTTTTGGAACTTTGGTAGTCCATCACCACCATCTTTCCAATATGGATTCAACTCTCTAGAACAGTTTCCAGGGTTGTATTTTTCAGACTGTTTTTCAAGTTTTTTCTCTTGTTCTTTCTGTTTCCTTCGATCTATGTTGGAGTAAGATGAAAACGAAGTTGATAGATCCATCCATTCCTCCCTCTTAGCACTGGATGAGTCTCTGGCACTAAATTCATCAGGTTGCTGTATCTCTTTTCTTTTCGGGGCACCGGAGTTGTAATTAAATGTATCTTCACAACTGTTTCTCGTACTATGCCTTTTTTTGATTTCTTCATCTGATGACATGCTGGACGAGCTTTTATATATTCTTTTATTCTTTTTAAATTTTACTTTCCTTTCTGTTTCATTACTACTAGTGCTCAAACTTCTGTCTCGCCTGCTTTTTCTTTTCTTAATAAGTTCTTCTGCTGAAGATTCACTTGAAGAGCTGTTATGCCTTTTATTAGATCTTCCACTTAACTTTTTTTGGTTCCTCTGTACTAATTCAGCTTCTACCCATTCATCTTCTGAAGAACTAGATTCCTTCTTGAGAAATTTTTTCTCTCTGCTGCTATGCTTATTTTTCTTGTGTTTACCCTACAGAACAAACGAGTATATGTTATAAGGAAATCAAAAATTTGTATTTTTTTGATGGACTTACCATTTTATAACATCAAAATAAAGAATTTAACCATTATTTATAACAACGAATACTTATACCAGGATTTGTTTACGTTTGTTGTTCGACTTCGAGGATTGCAATATTTGGAGTGGCCTGTAGCCAGCCTGTAGCTTTGACTTTGCACCCTCCAGCCAATTTTTTCTTACGGAATGAATATTCTATTCAGACCCCGTTTGCAATGTAGTTTTGCCTTTCAGCCTTCAGGCAAACTTCACAAATTCAGCGCTTAGTTAGAGCTATTTAGTCTTCGCCTAAAGAGCATACGTATAACCTACATCTTCTCTGTGAATATGACACAGAAGATAAGTAATACGGGAACCACTTTTTCTCTTCCGTATATTGGACTCAGCTACTAGGGCTGTAGAGCAGTAGGAATGTCTGAGAGTAAAATGGCTTAACATTCTGGCACACGAATACCTACTTATTCAACCCCGTACATTTCCTTAGATATAACTGTAAATCAAGCCCCAGGTTCTACAGCTTTAACCAGCAGGGGAGGCGATTCTTTTGTAAAAGAATACGGTAAATCACAAAGGTAATGAAATTTTGGTTTACAACTTGGCCATATTCTGCAACTCTGATAGTAGAGAAGAGCAATAAGCCACCCCCTCTTACTTTGAGCTAGCAATGCTATGTTGTCGGATGTGCTGCAAGCTTATATTTTGGCTCGTACTCTCGCGGTCCTCATGAATCTTTATTTCTCTGTGCTGATGATTAACAGCCTTCAAAGAAACGTTCGTTTGAAAATTGAAGTGTTATTTAATATTTTTAAAAACTTGAATGTTTGGTAAAAGTGAGCTTTAAGTTGCGTTTCAAACATTATTTACTTAGAATGTTTTTCTTAATTTGAAATAGACTTATGTTTTGTGATTTCTGTGTGTGTTCTAAGCACAAGATGATCCATACGGTGGTGGGGAAAAGATAATAAATGATTCTTATCAAGTTTAATAAAACAGACAGATAACATTTGTAAAGGTAAGGTGATACATACATAGTACATATTTTTTAAGTCCTTGATATTCATTTTAAATTGATTTTATCTTTTTAGTAAATATAATCAGAAATTGTAGGGGGCAGCCTTATCAGAGGCTAATAAAGGGCCCAATCGCCCAATGCCATTTTTTAAACATACATTTCTCAAAATCTATGGGCAAGCAAATTCAGGATGTTATTTCTAAGTTAATTAAGATAATTAATAATCTTTTATCATATGTTCAAAGTATGTTTTTTTAATTCCGCGAGGGAAAATGCTGGCAAACGCATGATGAATTGATTCCCTTTATTTCAGTAGGTACACTGGCACTCAATTATAGGACACTTGAAATTAAGCATAAATCTTAATTATAAATATTTTCTTCTTTTGCTATGAATGCAATTACTGTTAAAAACGGATTACAAGTAGCGATTGACAATTTACATTATTTTTTTGCCGATACCAATATTTTAGGAACCAATTCTGATGAAATATTAAATTAACATTTTCATGAAATTGAATTTGTATTTGTATTTTGTATTTATTTACTAAATTATCACAATATAAGTAATCATTACATACTATGTATAGTAATAGACCAATTAACTACTACTTCTGAATCATTATTAAATCTGTTTAAATTAAGGGATTAGTCTTTAATGCCATTGCAATATAGTTAATACAATCTTACACCTGGTGTCAATGGTAAAAATGAATAATGATAGTTCCTGAATGGTCTGCGATTCTCTGGGTCAGTATTTCTCAGACTTGATGGACGATTTTTCCACATAAAAGTGATAATAAATATTGCATATTAAACTGATGGTGATTGTGGTGATACTAGCTAAACAACAATACCCAACTTTTTCAAATCACAAGAAATTAATATTCCTTAACAATAAAAACCTAAAGAATAGAGTGGTAAAACTAGAGATGTAAAATTACCGGTAATTTAAAAATCGGTAATATTACCGGAGCAAATTCCTGCCCACCAAACAGATCCAGACATAGATTTTTCGCTGGAAATGACGAATTCCTTAGCAAAAATATTACCTCTAATTTTGTACTGTGCGAGTGCTTCCATAATATGATCTACTTGTGAAGAATACTTTGGATGACGCCTTGCAGTTTCATAGATGAACTCCGTTGTAATTAAATTTTCAGCTTCAGTTAACTTCTCGCCGCGTTTACTTGGTTCTAATAGGTAAGCAGCAAGATGAACGGGTTAAACATTTATTTTCTCGTTTTTCAAGAATTGAACACATTTTCTGGTTTTCAAACATAGTAATAGATAAATTTGATACTTTGTCACGTAATATAGACCTTATTTCAAAAAAGCAGATAAACTCTTTTGAGATTGTTGGCCCGTTAGCTTCAAAAATCGTTATCCACTTAGACATTAGCTGGAACAAGTCATAAGTTGCTTCTATTTGCAACCAAAATTCGTTTTGAAGAAGAAGTCTTACTGTATTTGATGAAAGAACATCAGAAATATCTGGGCTATCATCAACTGCTAAACTTTTTAATGAATGTTTAGTCTCCAAAAAGCTTTTTATACAAGAAACAAAGGAACCCCATCTTGTTTTCACCGGCAATTTTAAAGAGATGTATCTGTGGGATTTTGCCAGAATTACCGTACTTTTGAGGTACGGTCCGGGCTTCAGACCGTAAACCGTACTTTGAGTGAAAATACCGTAAAAGTACGGTCAGGACCGTACTGTTGGCAACCCTGAGTATTCCCCGATAAATGAGAGTATGGAGCGGAAAAAAAAAACAATATTTCCAATGTTACCGATCTTGCGGTAATATTACGTAATATTACCAAAATTACGGTAACATTACCCTTTACATCTCTAGGTAAAACTATACTTTTTAGAAGCCAAGTGGTAAAAAAAGTTTTGTGTGGCAGTTTTTTAGAAAAAATTTACTGTCAATTCTGAAAAAGAGAAATAACAATTGAAACAGACTAAAGTCATCATAATTTAAAGAGGCGATGGACTTTAAATACTAATGAACTGAATTTTCTGACAATTTTCCTTCATTCATTATTTGGTCAGTACTTTGTATTGCCCTAAATTTGTTTCATTTAATTATAATAACTAAAATAAATAATATACTATTTATGTACGTATACCGATAATTCATTTATTTACCAAATTGGCAATGAACAAACCCAATCTGTAAATTAAAAATTTAAATACATATTTACTTTTTAAAGGAGACTAGTTACATGATTTACATTACAAACATGCCATATCTCAATTTTTCAAATTTAGGATTTATCATTTTATTAACTTTGTCAATATAACTTTGTAGTCTGATAACATAAATACATACTATAATACTACTATAGGAGATATTGTTGAATGCAATTTTTTCGATGAATTGATAAGATTATAGTCTAAGATTATAGTATACATATTTATTGTAACTAGAAATATGATTAATTTTGTTATAAATATTTCTGGGAATTTTTAAAAATAAATTTATCAGCTTTATTCACTCTAAAATCTCAAACTGGTCTATTTTGGCAGCTAAGGATTTCAAATGACAAGAGTCAGAAATAAGGCAACTATGACAGCAAGACTATGTGTTTATTGGCCAGCGTGGAACTAGTATATTATTAACCAAGGTTTAGACTAGGCTATATTAAATCATGAGGCGCGACTCCCTTATTCCCCTGCATTATCGACTCTATTAATAATTTCAGTCAAGTTACCTATGATTTGACGTTTTACAGAATTTTTGCTGTCATTTTATTATAATTTGCAGTAATCGAGTTTGTTTTGTCAGATACCTCTATTATTGACCGGGGTCAATAATGGAGGTAAATAATAATGATTTCTGGCAGGAGGTGAAGAAAAGTGATTTTGCAAGCCGAAAATTGGTTAATAATTCAATGTCCATTTATAAACATTTACGCTCAGTTCAGTTGCGCTGCGCTCGCAGTTGCCGTTCGCTGGAAAACAATTTCTGATTTATAAACTTGAGCTGCCCCTGGCGGAGTTTATAAATGGTCTGGTATGTTTACATTTGTTCAAGTCGAACAACAGGCGGCGGAACTGAACTTAACTGAACTGAACTGTAGCGGCATAGTTTATAACTGCCACTTTAATGTTTAGTAGTGGAAGAAAGTATTTTATTCCAATGGTCTATATCGTAAGTTTAAAGTTTCTGATTATTGTCAATAAGATTTTATTTTTCACGCACATTATGCTTCACACATAGAAATGTTTCACACATAGTTATTATTTATTATTATAATAAGATTTGTTTCAATTGAAACAAAAGCACATTTATTTCATCAGTCTCGCGATTTTCCTTATGGTAGATTTTAGGCCGAGGTTTTGAAAATGAACCTTGTTCAATTAAATTTGATTTTATCCTTGGAAAAATTATTTTGTTCGGCTGTCGTCTTTCGAGATATCTACAAAGTAATTTAAGAAATTTTATAACTTTCATAGAATTACACGTATCCAGATCAGAACCCTCAGGCTACCTTTTCTGTAAGACCTCATAGAACTAACTATGACCAAAATAGCTGTATATCACGATCATGCTAGTAGGGTATAGCTAATGAATATCCCACTGTTGATTTATTTTTAAGTAGGTCAGATTTTATAAAGCAACTACTGTACTACTGACTATAAATTGACTTCTCTATATACATTATACATGAGCTGAAAATAAATTGAAGAAAAATAACCTTTAATGGCGCTTTGAATTATTGTACGAAATATACACTTTATATGAAATCTGAAAATTTAGGTGGCCGCTATTGAGGACGTTCGCAATCAATAATTTATTGAGGCGGTATTGTCAACCAGAATTGTAAACGCACGTGTTCAGTTTTTGACAACAAGACGTCTTTGACCCGCGTTATCATTTGTTTTTTAAACTTTTTAGAAAAAAATACTACAATTTTAAGGTACATACTCTCTTACCTTTGATCCTATAATCCGTTTTATAATTAAATTCCATAAAAAAATAAAACACAAAAAGTATGTTTTGCAACAGAGCAAACAATAGGTAATATCCCACAAATTTGAAATTTAACACATATATTTCTTATTGTGAATTATTTCACAACAGAAAAATAATCGGGTAATACTACAACTAACAAAACGTTTAAAATTCGTATACATCAAGAACGTGGAAACCTCGACAGCGTCATTCCACCCCCCGAGTCTCGAAACATACTGAAGCAACGATAGTCGCGCACAGTAGGTATCCAAGCAAGGGCGAAACATGCGGTGTGATCTGACCACACTGTTAGTATACTCTAGTGACCCACATTGTTGCTAACTGAATCCAGATGGAACGGCGCGACAGTACGTTGGTAAAAAGGGTTTTTACCTTAGTATTTAGATATTCGATCCGAATAAATAACTAGGTGTGGGGTCCTTCAATATTTCTTTAAGTGGACTGTATATATATCTTCTACCATGAATTAAACTACTTTGTTTCTTCTAAAATCTTATAATTCTACTTCTCCAAAAATATGACAACTTATCAGAATTTTTACAAAGCATGGTCGTCAATCAACAACAACAACAATTAAGAACACCAGCATATCAGAATAAACGTCGAATCCTAAATAATTGGTGGCGCAAGTGGGATGCCGGTGAGACCACAAGTCGCACTGACATACCAGTGACATATTAATAAAATGTACAAGATGCATCATCCTCCCCCCCTTGAAGCGTTGCCTTCAAGTAATTACCTTCAAATGGTAAAGGACATAACTTTGTTATTGAACGTGTAAATATTCCATCATTCGTTTTGATGCTTGCCATACGCACCTTTCCATCAGATCCGGGTATTACATTTATGATGCGAGCTATTACCCATTTAAGAGGCGGAACATTGTCTTCTTTAACAAGTACAATCATGTCTTTATCTAAATTCTTAGTGGGGTAAAACCACTTCGGTCTATTTTGAAGCCTAGTCAAATATTCCACTGACCACCGTTTCCAAAAGTTCTTTTTTATTTTTGTACATAACTGCCAGAAGTTTAATCTGTTGTCAGGAATATGCAATAAATCTTTTTCTGGATAGGATGTCAACGGTTCACCTATCAAAAAATGCGCAGGGGTAAGACAGCTTAAGTCTGACGGATGAGATGAAATAGGACACAACGGTCTAGAGTTTAAAATTGCCTCAATTTGTGCCAATATAGTGCTCATTTCCTCAAACGTTAACGTTAAGTTGCCCACTATTCGTCTTAAATGAAATTTTGTCGATTTTATACCTGCCTCCCACAATCCCCCCCAATGAGGACTTATTGGCGGTATAAAAGGCCATTCTACTTCTTTTTCAGACAAGAAAGTGTGAATAGTGCCTAAATTTTCCTTAGATTTGAAAAATAAATAAATTTCCCTTAGTACATTATTAGCCCCTTGAAAATTTGTCCCATTGTCGCTATATATAGTGGCAGGATAGCCCCTTCTAGCGATAAACCTTTTTAGAGTATGCAGAAAAGCATCAGTACTTAGACTGCTGACTAATTCAATATGACATGCTTTCGATACCATGCATACAAATAGTGCAATGTATGCCTTACTAGTGGTTGAACTACGAAGCCTGGATTGTTTTATTATAAGGGGTCCACCGAAATCTATCCCAATCTTTAAAAATGGACGAGCAACCGATACTCTGTCTATTGGTAATGAACCCATTATTTGCTTTGCTGTTTTTGCACTAAACTTATGACAAACAACACATTTTTTTATAACTGACTTTACTTGAACCATGCCATGAACTGGCCAATATCTTAAACGCAAATTAGCTAAAACAGCTTGCGGACCAGCGTGAAGAAGTTTCTTATGTTCTAATGTAATAAGTAAAGTAACAACATGATGCTTTACTGGTAGTAAAATAGGAAACTTTTGATTATAATCAAGGTCTGTTTTAGCCAATCTACCATTAACCCTTAATAATCCATCTTTCCCCAAAAACGGGTTTAAACATCTTATACTACTATGCTTGAACACAACTTCAAATGTATCAAGATTATTCTCAATGTTATTCAAATTTGAATGTAATTTTAAATACTCATATTCCTTTTGAAAACACTCGAACTGAACTAACTGAATCAACTTTAGTAATGCCTCATTCAATTCATTTACAGTTAGCTGCCCAGAATTCTGTATTCTTCTTACAAACCTTAAGCAATATGCCATAGACCTCTGTAAACGATTAAAATTTGAAAATCTCGACCAATCAATTAAAGGCGTCGTCACTGTCTGAGTAAGAACAACCTTTCTTTCTTCTGGTAATGTTTCAACCTTTTGACATCCTGAATCAGGAAAAATTGTTTCTGCATCTAAAAGAAATGTTGGCCCGTGCCACCAAAGCTCATTTGATAAAATGTCCGAAGGGGACATACCTCGAGAAAGATAATCTGCAGGATTCTCCTTTGACCTTATGTGCTTCCATTTGCTATTGGTAGTAAGTTCTTGCACTTCAGAAACCCGATTTGCTACAAATGTAGCCCAACGATTTGGAAGAGAATCTAGCCAACACAATACAATACTTGAATCCGTCCACAAATAAACCTTGTTTATTTCTAACTCAACTACCGATAAAACCTTATGAACCAATCGTGACAACAATAGTGCTCCACATAATTCGAGCCGTGGTAAAGTTATTGTTTTCAACGGTGCTATTCGAGATTTTGAGCAAAGAAGATTGCATGTAGCAGTATTGTTGGAATAAATAGCACGAACATACACACACGCACCATACGCTGCCAAAGAAGCATCTGAAAATCCATGAATTTGTATTTCAATTATTTTTTGAGAATTAAACAACCAGCGTGGCATTTTCAACTCCTTTAATTCATAAAGTTTTTCCGAAAAACCTTTCCATTTTTTCACAATTGAAGATGGTAATTCATCATCCCAATCTTTTTTAGTAGCCCAAATCTCTTGCATAAGAATTTTAGCGACAACAACTATTGGACCTACATATCCCATTGGGTCAAACATCTGTGCTATTTTAGATAGTACTTGGCGTTTTGTGACCTTTTGAATATCCATGTGTTCCAAAGAGGGCACAGAAATTTTAAACGTATCCTGAAGCGGATGCCAAACTATACCTAGCACTTTGTTTGAGAAGTTTTCATCAGAAATATCAATTTCACTTTCTTTCTTACTTACATTAACAGATTCTAAAAGTGACATATCATTCGAACACCATTTATGTAATGTAAACCCACCAGATTTTAATAACTTTATTAGCTGTTCCCTCAGTTCTATTGCATCATTTTTATAGTTTGTACCACACAAAATATCATCAACATAACACTGCTGCAAAACAGCTTTAGAAGCAAGAGGGTATGTCAACATTTCCTCATTAGCTAATTGATTTAAAACCCTGGTTGCCAAGAAAGGTGCCGAATTTGTTCCGTAAGTTACTGTTTGTAACTCTATAACCTTTAATTCTTCGTCAGGTTTATCCCTCCACAATATGTTTTGTAAAAACCTTTGACTGGGATTTATTTCAATCATACGATACATTTTTTTTATATCTGTAACTAAAACAAATTCAAAAGTACGAAATCTACAAATAATATCGAACAATTCTGGCTGAACAGGAAACCCTTTTAACATAATATCATTCAAAGAAAGTCCCGTCGAAGTTTTACTTGAAGCGTCAAAAACTACACGAAGTTTTGTTGACGTAGCATCATTCCTAATAACACAATGATGTGGCAAAAACACCCTGTGTTGATTCTCATCAACCCCTGTATCAACATATTTGCCATGACCTAGCTGAACATATTCATCAATAAAATCTTTATACTGTGAAAATAACTCTTGATTTTTATTAAACCTATTTTCCAAGGAATTAAATCTTTTCTTTGCGGATTCTATAGAATTACCTAATTTAACATAATCATTCTTATCACGCATTGGTAAATCAACCTGGAAAGTACTGCCTTTTACACGCTTAAACGATTCAAGAAACATTTGCTCACATAACTTGTCATCAGCAGACAAAAATCGTTTGTTACTAACTTCTTCCAGCTGCCAAAATTTTGGAATTACCTCCTCAACGTTCACTATGTTAGAGTGACAGAATAAATTTACATTCGTGTTATTGCTACTAGCATGAAAAGCATGACCTTTACGTAAAGGAGACACGGGTGCACTCCCGCAAACCAACCAACCTAGCTGAGTGTCCTGTAGAACCGGCAAGCCTGGTCCCAACCTTATTATTTCAGACCGCAATACCTGAAAATATAAATCAGCTGAAAGTAACATATCAATCTCTGAAGGTCTATAATAAGATGGATCCGCCAACTTAATGTGATTTGGCAATTTTATTTTACTTGTATCTACTAGTACCTGAGGTAACTGACAGGTGATCTTATCCAATACTGCACAACAAGCCTTAACCTTGAAGTTATTTACCTGTGATTCAACTGTTAGATTTACTATTTTATTAACCTGTGTTATGTTATTTGCTATTCCCCCAATTTTAAAAACAGTTTTTTGGCAATCAACATTTTTCAATTTTTGAAACAGCTTTGTAGTTATGAAATTAGTTTGAGAACCCGAATCTAATAATGCTCTTGCTTTTATTTTGTTCCCGTCCCCCATAATTAAATTCACTTGGGCAGTAGCCAGTAAAATCTGCGAACTTGAACCTGAAAAAGAAACAGCAGTTTGCTGTGTGTTGTCTTCTTGTGCTTTACCCATATTAATCCCATGGGACACCCCTAAATATTGGTCATTCGATATGCCCAAAAGTGTTCCCTGATTTCCTGAACCCGACCCTGAACCTGTATTACTTTGATACGAACTGCTTCGACTTTGATTAAATTCTTGTTCATTATTTTGAACCCCATCATTAGCATTCTGACTTTTACTACTAATATTTCCAAGGTTATTCCCATCCTGATGTAACATTGTATGATGCTTCCTACCACAAGTTTTACATCCTTTTTCTCGACATTTTAATACCCCATGCGTATTTCCCATACAATTATAACATAATCGACTAGTTTGTACAAAGACACGTTTCTCAGCTAACTTTAAGCCCAAAAATTTAAAACATTTAACTATATTGTGTCCTTCACGACTACAATAGCTACATTTTTGTTTGCCTTTACCTTCAAATCCTTCCTGCATCAACAATGACCTTGAAGTCCTTTCCCTTGAACTCAAATTCACAGGTTTAGACCCATCCACTTCAATGGCTTCAAGCGCGCCACACCTTTTTTCTAGGAACTGGAGAAAATCGTCAACATTTGGCAACGCCTGACTGCTATCCTTTTCCAACTCATATGCCTTACGAGTTTGAAAATCTAAATTTTGTGCAAAAAGAAAAACTAAAAGCACATCCCACTCTTCTACCGGTAATTTAAGAGCCTTCAACGAATTTAAATGTTGTCTTATGTGTGTTAAAAATGACCTAAGTTGTTTGCCCGTTCCCTTACTAACAGAAGGTGAATCAAGCATAGCCTTTAAATGTGCGTTTATTACAACTAATTTATTATCGTACCTCTTTTTTAGTAAGTCCAGAGCATTAGCGTAATTATCATTTGTCAACGGTAAGTCAGTGATTAAATTTAAAGCCTCCCCTGACAACGCGCCCTTTAGATAAATAAATTTTTGTACATCGTCCAATGTATTGTTATTATCGATAATAGCCGTAAACAGATCTATGAAACTTTGCCAATCCTCGACTTTTCCCGAGAAGAATGGAATATTTAAACTTGGCAACCTTGCATTGCCTTGATTTCCTGAACCTCGCGCAGGAGACTGTTGCATGTTTGAACGAACCCGGGTTAAATCTGAAAATTTTTTTATTTGAGTTTTAATTTTTGACCAAACCGATAAATATTTAGTTTCCACAACCTCCATATCTGCAGTCTCACCTTCATCCAACTCCTCAATTTTTAATTGCAATTTACAATAATCATCAAAAATTTTTAGTAAATAACTTTCCCTAGTAACATATGTATCAATATCTGCCCTTAAATTATTTTCATTATCTTTTACAAATGTTTCTATCCTAGTTATGCACCCTTTTAAGGTTGCCCTTTGTTTTTTAAGACCCTCTAAATCCGCCATAATGTCTAACTAATCAAATTCTTCACACTAGGTAACTTTTACCTAATACTAAGTACCTCAGTAATCAACAAATTTTTCAACAATCAACGAATCCCTATTGTTTCCACTAACTTTGACAGTCTCTACGGTTTTCCAATTGTATACCTGAAAGTCTCTACAGTTTTCCAGTTATACTCAAATTCTCTACGGTTTATCCCAGTTATACTCCAGAAAATCTCAACTCAACATGCTGGAAAGAATCCCATATTCCCAAACTTTTGGAACTCTATCTTAGCCTTACTTGTGCCATTCTACCATCCGGCTCGAAGGACCATTTGTGGGGTCCTTCAATATTTCTTTAAGTGGACTGTATATATATCTTCTACCATGAATTAAACTACTTTGTTTCTTCTAAAATCTTATAATTCTACTTCTCCAAAAATATGACAACTTATCAGAATTTTTACAAAGCATGGTCGTCAATCAACAACAACAACAATTAAGAACACCAGCATATCAGAATAAACGTCGAATCCTAAATAATTGGTGGCGCAAGTGGGATGCCGGTGAGACCACAAGTCGCACTGACATACCAGTGACATATTAATAAAATGTACAAGATGCATCATCCTCCCCCCCTTGAAGCGTTGCCTTCAAGTAATTACCTTCAAATGGTAAAGGACATAACTTTGTTATTGAACGTGTAAATATTCCATCATTCGTTTTGATGCTTGCCATACGCACCTTTCCATCAGATCCGGGTATTACATTTATGATGCGAGCTATTACCCATTTAAGAGGCGGAACACTAGGTACTGCAAATTTATTTTCTTATAATATCTTTAATTTTTTTTTTGTTCACATAAAAGAATATTCTTTATTTCAGTGGTTCCTATTTGTAATCAAAGTAGAAATAGTTGAATATGGATAAAGATGAGAATAATTTACGTGAAACAATCAAGAAATTAAAAAAAATTCTTTGGCAGCTTTTGGATACCAAATTCAAGATAAAAAATGATCATTACCTTAATTTGTTGTTAACACATTGGAATAGTAAAACGGGTAAGTAGTTAATTGATATATCGTAGCCTTAAAACCAAGCTGTTCTGTGTACAAGTGTTGCCAAAGTTAGATCCTGTAACTAACAGTCTAAACGTATATTCAGGGGGGCAGGGGGGGGGGGGGGGGGGGGGGGTTGGTTCATTATGGTAGTGTTGTGTAGACAGGGAGTCAGATGGCATTTTTTTTTACCGCCGGTTTTAAATTTCGGCCTCAAACACAAACTCGCGCTGGTTGAATGTAGAGTACTATAAACAGTAAAGAACGACGATTTTAGAACAAAGCCACATACAGGGTCTAACAAATTCGTTCTTCACCATTGGGATTTCGGGGACGGTAAGAGATACGAAGTCGGTTAAATTGAGGCAAAGTTGCGTAATTATGGGCCCAATAATATGCCGCAAAAAATCAAAAATAAATCTAGGGGCTTTCAGAATATTTGGAAAAATCTAAAATTTTGAGTTTCGGATTTTATTTTTTCCTGACTTTGTTCGAAGAGATGTCCAAAAATAAATTTCACTTTCTCATTCCTACTTTTTATTCTCCATAAGATGAAATCATCAGATCTTTAATGCGACGTTTCGTCTTTGGGTCACCATCAACTTTTTTAAATACGGGCCTGGATTTTTTTGTTTAAATTATGAAAGAGGAACTTGTTCCTTAAAATGGCCATCTTCATTAGAATACCCCTAGTACGTTCCTTACGCCCTACCGCCGATATTTCAAAGTCGCCTTAAGGTACAGAGGGTATCCCATTTTCGACACATTTTTATAGGATAACTCCGTAATTGTTAGTGCTATCAACAAAGTAATGTAGGTGTCATGTGCTCTTTTTGGGTCAAACTTAAAATGGTAAAATCAAAATTTGAAAATTTTCGCTCGCTTAAGAGATACAAAGAATAGACAATTTCCAAATTGCTCTATATTTTCTTAGATAAAAGAGATACAGAAAAATGTTTTTATAATGATTGTTGAATAATCAGCTGGTTTCAGAATAAGTATACGGGGTCAGGTAAAAAAGTTATCCGGAACACCCTGTATATTTTAATCTGAAAAGATTATTATCTTCTTAAATATATAACACACCATGGATAATATTGGTTTCCTAGGCGATTTATTTAAACTTTATTACTTTAAACCACAGTAGGCCATGATACAAAAGCTAATATCCTAGAAAAAAACTATGTTAAAACTCTAGTTTTATTATTAACATTTAACGTTAATTTCATTTTTACATATTCATTAGTGAAAATGACTTATCAACATTTTGAAAAATTCGATATTGTATCAGTTTATAATTGAAAGTGGAAAAAACGAAGAAATAACTCAAAATTTATATTTTGTTCGCTATCCGGAAAGACAGCAACCATTTAAGGACATATTTCGACGACTGGAACATAATTTAAAAATATACGGCTCTTTTATACTATGCCGAGATCAAAAACTTATAATAAAGAAAACAAGGAAAATGAAAAAAAGTTGAAATAAATCGCCTAGGAAACCAATATCATCCGTAGTGTGTTATATATTTGAAATGAATTTAAAATTCTATCTTTTTAGATTAAAATATACAGGGTGTTCCATTTAAAAAAATGAGGTTAGGTCCGATAACTTTTTTACCTGACCCCGTATACTTATTCTGAAAATAGCAAATTATTCAACAATCATTATAAAGAAACTTCTGTATAAAACATTTTTCTGTATCTCTTTTAACTAAGAAAATATAGGGTAATTTAGAAATTGTCAATTTTTTGATTTTCCCCGCATCTCTTAAGCGGTCGAAAATTTTCAAAATTTGATTTTACCATTTTAAGTTTGACCCAAAAAGAGCTCATGGCACGTTCATTACTTTTTTGATAGCACTAACAATTACGGAGATACACTATAAAAGTATCGAAAATGGGACACCCTGTACAGAATGATATAAGTCGTCCTTAACACAAGTTTAACAGTATATTAAAGTTCTTTTTAACTCTAAAGAAATAGACCTTTAAGGACGTGGTAATCTTAGACTTAAAACGTCAATTGAAACAACTCGTCTCAATTTTTTTACAGAAAATGGTGTCGTTAAAACAGCCTTTAAGCAAGAGTTAAATGAAATTTTTTTTCAATGGATAATCGCTGCCACCAGTTTATGGGTTGAGAAGCAAAATGCACCATCAACACCAGTCCTAGCATTTGCGATAAATGTAGGCTGTCAGTTGAGTAAAGACGAACATTTTTTTACCAGATTGAAAAATGAAAACTTATATGAAATATTGGCAGGTAAATATACAGTGTGTTTCTTAATAACATGCTAATATTTAAGGAGGTTATTCTTGGGTCTATTTTAAAAACTTCATATGAACATACAGGGTGTTATGGAAATGACGTATTATATTTAAATCGGCAATTCCTGAGATGAAAACAAATTGAAGAAAAATATCCAAAAATAGCGCTTTAATTTAATATGCCCTGTACATGACCTTATGTCAACCCAAAAATGACCACGTGCTGCCCCTGTCAGGAAGGTAAACAAAGCATCATATGTCAACAGTGTTGTCATATCTTCAGGGTAAACTCTCTAGAAAGTCAATAACCGTTTGACAGATTGCAAGTTGTTTATTTTTTCGGGTACATTATTATAAACTTTTACGTTCAGTTCAGTTCGCTAGGAAACAATCTCTGATTTATAAACTTGAACTGACTCGAACGAACCGCCGCGGAGTTTATAAATGGTCAGGTATGTTCTCATTTGTTCAATTCGAACGACACCCGTCAGATCTGGACAACTTAAAAGTTTATAAATGCCACTTACCCTTTAGAAAAAAAAAATGCAATTTTATTTAGCTTTTCGAACTTATTTAACACCAATTTAATTTATAAAAAACACCAAATACCTAGGTACCTTGAAAAAAAAACAAACCGGCACAATAAAATCACATAACACATCTAAGTACCATTCAATCTGAATTAGTATTTTAAAGTGCTACTGTGTAGACAAAAATACGCCCTTATTGTCTAAGCGGGCTGGGAAATAATGTATTTAACATCTCAAAATTTTAAAAATAAATAACACGTTGTTTCTCTCATCGATATCGGCCTGCTTCTTTAAACAGCTGATTGTGGACATCGGGCTAATATTTAAAAAATACAGCGTTGCCGCTTTCGATCTTTTATAAGCGACTATCATAAATTGCCGAATTTCCTTATAATATTACTTTCCTGTATAATTATAGTCTCGGAAATGGCAACCGCGCTGGCTCTAGTGAGAAAGTTTGAGACGACTGGTCGGAAGACGGACTAGAGTGACTAGACCATTATTTCAGAGGGTAATTCCTGTCAATTGTTAACATAATTGTTTCATGTTATCTTTAGTAAAGGGTTAATGGCCCATAGAAATTAGCGTTTTTATTATTTCTATTGCGAGATGATTAAGTGTTCTTGTTCTATGTGTGTTATTGTAAAATGTAATTATGTGTTGGGGTTTAGTGATAAGCTTATTATGCACTCCCACACTATCATCAGGACACGTGATGAGCATAAAGTTTTTCCTATAGAAAAAAGAACTGAAAGTGTCTGTGCCCTGGATTCCTTAATCGCGTCCTGGATTTACTTTCTAAGTAAGCTAAATATTTATTTTTATAAGAAACTAAAGTTTTACACTTTTAAACATTTTGGCAACATTCTGCTTGAACATCTGTTGATTAATCAGCTGGGCAATGTAATATCTTCAAATATGAATGTGCCGAGGAGTTGTGTGTGGGTTTAGGGGTGAATTACCCCACTTTTTAAACGTTCGATTAAAAAAAAAATATGTAGCGCTTCTCTAGGACACCCCAGGAAGGAGTCACCCATTTAAATATAATACGTCATTTCCATAACACCCTGTATGTCCTAAACGTCTCAACTTTTGAGATAGTTAAAAGATTTCCATGTTTTTTTAATAATTTGTTAAGGTTAATGACTTAAATACGTCACAACTAGACTAGGTAGACAACTGTTAAAATTGTTTATATTTACAAAACAAGATCTGCTTCTTACCTACTAGATCCTTTTTATTTTCAATCTTTGTTATTACCGAATTTCATAACAAAGTGCAAATGAATTAATCAAAATTTTTTATACGAAAAATACGTACGCCATTAAGAGACGACATTTGCTCAGCAAGAAATAAGAATTTCAAAATAAATTTTTATTTAAAAAAAACATTCTTTTCTTCAAAAATACCGAGGGTAATTCCTGCACGAACGCCACTGGTCGGAATAAAAAACATGTTATACATCATAATATACCCATTGATGAATAGTTGATGAATAGAAAGTGTGTACCAAATTTTACAAAAATATCCAGAGCGGTATAACAGATATTAATAAAAAAGGAGATTTTTTGAAAATCTTTAACACTATCTATATGTATCTGAAAAGTTAAGACGTTTAGGACACATATTCATATGAAGTTTTTTTCTGAAAATGGACCCAAGAATAACCTCCTTAAATATTAACATGCTATTAAGGAACACCCTGTAAAATTCATTAGATAATAACGACAAGAAACCTTCTAAATCAAACATGATTGCTTATATTTTATTTTGTCAATTATATTTATTTCCCAAAGTTCATTAAGATAAATCTTCTAGTTTTCTATGTTTAAAGGAAGCGGGGATGTTAGGTTTAATTTTTAAATTAATTTTTTTTTCATAGCTCAACCTGTTTTTGAGGTATGCAGGGTGTAATAATTCGTCCTTCACCATTATGATTTTAGGAACAGTAAGAGATACAAAGCCGGTTAAATTGGGTCAAAGTTGCGTAGTTATATGCCCAATAATATGACGCAAAAAATCAAAAATAAATACAAGGGCTTCAAAAATATTGGGAAAAGATCTAAAATTTTGTGTCCCGGTTTTTATTTTTCCCTGACTTCGTTCGAAGAGATCTAAAAATAAATTTCACTTTCTCATTGCTTATTTGAAAAATCATATTACTCGCCCTCAGAAACTCCCAAGTAAAAATTTTCAGATCTACAGTGTCACCACACCATTAAAGTTGGACCCACACGGGAAAAATATTTATTTTTCGATTTAACTTAATTAATTGTCAAATTTTACATTTTCTCCACCAAATATCGAGAAATGGAATGTGCTTATCGAATTAAAAAAAAAATTATTTGGAAAAGTTGTTTGTATTGTAATTTTATGCCCTCGTACCAAATTTGAATCACTTATGATAATTTTTGTTATCTATCTAACCCAATATCTATTTTCATTGAAAATGGAAATCGACCCTACCAGTGGCGTATTTACCGGAGGGATATATCCCCCCCCCCCCCCTCCATGGACTAGTTTTTTATAAATATTGTTGGTTTTGTAATTCTTTATATCAATAAGTAACTTTTGCTAAACAAAATTTTTTCGTACCCCCCAACATAAATAGATTTACGGTGGTAGGGTCGACTTCCGTTTTCAATGAAAATAAATATTGGCCAAAAATAGACAGATGACAAAAAGTGATTCAAATTTTGTATGTGGGCATAAGATTGCAAGAGAAACAACTTTTCCAAATATATATTTTTTTAATGATTCGATCAATAAATGCGACTTTTTGTGGAAAAAATGTCAAATTTGACAATTTTGGTCTTTATTGAAGCACAAACTTATGGTGGTCCGACAGCCCGTTACCAAAATGTCCTGTTATCACGCATTCATCTAGTCAATGACTAATCGCTAGATAAATAAGAAAGTTTTACTCGAACGAAAAAGTTCGGGAACGATGCGCTTACCGGTCAGAGTGATTTCAGTCTGTAAGAAAGCAGATCGTCTTTTTGTTATTACGCCTTGTCCGTTCTTGATGAAATCATATTGAAAATATAAACAAAAACGTGAATTCATCGACAACGGACGTTTTGAGTGTTGCAAAAATTCCATAGTTTAAATAAAAGAAGTAAAGAAAAGGGGTATAAAGAAGTTACAGCGCCCGGATAATTTTTTTTTAAATTGTTGATAACACTCTAAAAAAGAGTAAATCGAGTCATCCGTGTTGCGCAGCTGCAGGGAGGGCAGAGGAGTCGGATCTCCGATCTGTATAATTCATGATCGCGGTACACGGCACGCCCATGGGACGGCTTCTTGTGTGGCTTGGTTGTCTATAACAACTCGGCATCAGCTATGTCCCCATATTGCATTATTATTGATTCACATTTTTTCTTGACTGAATACGGTTTTGCTAAAAAATGTCAGTTCATATTTTTCCCCCATTTTCCGAGCCACAATACACGATTTCCGCTTGAAAACGGACGAGGCGCGATAACTCGAACAACGTTAAAAAAATCACATATCTAAGATCCAACACTGCGCTTGCGCGTCGATGAAAATGTCCGTTCTAATTTTTTTCCGGTCACGAATAACGAAAACTAACATCCGACAAGTAAAACGGACGAGGCGTGATAAGTTGAATTCTCCGCTGTAAACAATTTTCGATTTTTCTCAGACCAAAACTATTTACCTCACGGAAAATGTCATTTACTAATTTCATCTTCTCAAAAACATCACTCTGAGTCAAAAAATAAAAAGAACGGACGAGGCGCGATAACTATTACGACCACTTTTTTTTACATATGTAAAGATTATTCTCGGTGATTTCGCAAGTCCTTATTAAATCACCAAAACACTCAAAAAAATTTATGTCGTGATCAGTCTGAAATCCTGGTAACGGGCTGCCGTACCCCGTTCCCCATATGGTTTCAACTTTAATGGTGACACTGTATATCTCAAAACGGCTTGAGATAAAAAAAAATAATTTAGAAATTAAACTTTAACACCCTGTATCTCATTAACGATCAACATTTTACTAAAGCATGTTTAGCTCAAATCTATTATTTTGATGTATATAATCTGTGGTTACTCTATGGCGCATCCATTACAGACCACCCTGTATACATCTACCAAAACAAATCTGAAGTTGTGAATTATTTTCAAATCAGTTGTGCTCAGTTTCTCGCTTGCATGTGCTACATGATGAACATATCCGAACCACCACGCAAACAGAAACTACTAAACTGAAAATATTTTAATACTGTTCAAAATATCAGTTTTACAACTTTTAACTAAGTTGTCCGTTTATATTTCTTTTTCTATTATAAGTATTCATATATTATTAATAATATACGTAACGATCCATGAGTATTTTGATACCTAAATTAATTTAAATATTGTTGCTTTGCTTGTAGAAGTTGCTAAAGAAAATAAAGAATTTGACATTTGTAATAATGTTGCTTTCATAACGTTGCTCTCTGGAATCCTGGATCACTCGACTGGTGTGCAGTGGCTCTTGACCACAAGCTACTGGAATAATGTAGTAGATACAGCTGTAAAAGGTCATACCAAGTATATTAAACAGAAAGCGTAAGTAATAAGAAGAGTGCCGATATACAGGGTGTTTTGGTAGTAAAAGAAAATATTTCAATCCGGTGTTCTAGAGGCCAATATAAGAAGAAAAGGTCATATTAATGTGTTATATTACATGATATTACACTTCATGAGTATGCATGCAATCCAGAACCGATTATTTTACAAATATCTTGAAATGGAAAAAATCCATTAGTAACTTAGTGAAACAGGATTTTAATTATTATTAATGATTAAGAAACAAATGCCTATTTTGAAAAATACCTGTATCATATTATTTCTGAAACTGAATAGCAGTACAAAAAAGTTGCAATGAATTTACAGTACATATGCTTAATAAAGAATGTGAGTTGCTAATTCAGATACCAGTTATTTTAAATAGCCAGTAGCTGTTCATAGCTGCTTCGACCATTTATATTTAAATGGGTGACTCCTTGGATGTCCTAGAGAAAGTCTACATGCTTTTTTTTTTTAATCGAATCTCTAAATACTAAGGCAAAAATCATTTTTGCCTACGTACTGTCGCGCGTCTCCATCTGGTTTCAATTAGCAACCGTATGTAGATCACTAGAGTAAACTACAGTGATGCCAGATCACACCGCGTGTCTCGCCCTTGCTTGGATAACCGCCGCGCGCGTATTGATATGTTTAACCTTCGGTATATCGTTGCTTCAGTATGTTTCGATGCGCAGCTTTAAGTAACCAATATTTTTAGGTGCCAATTTATTATAAAACTTTTGGAAACGACGATCTCACTCGACAAAGACTTTTGTGAAGAACTAGTAGAAGTATTGGTAGAACCTCTTAGTGAAGCGGCCGTTCAGTCCGAATTCCGAGAGTCGGAAGCAAAAAGCAACGATGGATATGAATCATTAAAGCCGATTTTGGATCTTGTATTTGAGGTGTGTTGTTAATTTCAAATGGGAAAAACATTTTTATTGTGGAAGCTTGAAAGGAGAAGTATTTTATTAAACCCCATGGAATTCCCAACGAGAAATGACTTCGAGTGAAATATAGCCCATATACAGAGTGTCGCCCACAACTTATGGGTCATAGAGCAAAGAGATATTAGACATTAAACTAGACCGATTAAGTCATATAAGTTTTTTCGAAATGTTTCTCGTTCTACAAATACAGGGTGTTGAAAGTGAAAGTTTATTTTCGAAAATAAGCCATAATTTCAAAACGTTTCAATGTATCGGATTGAATGTTGGCGGTATGATTTTTTTATGAGTAAGAAATGAGAATTTGTACAAATTTTTAAGTTTTACACTAGAGGGCGCTAGTTACATACACTGGGTTTACTTACTTCCTCAAATCACAGGTAAGAAAAAATCATAGATTTATTAAACCTAGTGAATGTAACTCTCTCCAATGTGAAACTTAAAAATTTTTTACAAATTCTTATTTCTTACACATTAAAACATCATACCGTCAACTTTAAATCCGATGCATTGAACCATTTTCAAATTATGGCTTATTTTTAATAATCAATTCAGCTTTTTGGAAGGATTTAGTACTGCAGATGCTTTGTATGCATTCACATCGGAGGTAACAAAAAATCTAAACCAGGGTACAAATTGCTTAGGGATAGTTATTGATCTGGCTGAAGCCTTTGACACGGTGTGCCACACAACCAGCTTTTAACTGTGTTGTCACACTATGGAGTAAGAGGAGTTGTACTCAATTTAGTAAAAAATTATCTGCAAGAAAGACCACAAATGGTTAAAATCACATTGAGTAAGAGACGGGTGATCAAAATTGATGTTCCTCAGGGAACGGTTTTGGGCCCGATCCTCTTCATCATTTATCTTAATGCTCGTTTAACAGAAAATAGAGGAGGTACAGTTATATCTTATGCTGACGACACGGCTATAATGTTTACTGGTAAAGATTGGGAAGAAGTTAAAAATAAAATAAGACAATAGAAGGTTTTAAATTGGTTAAGAGTTGGTTGGAAACTTATAAACTATCAATTAATCTAAATAAAACAATTTACATAGCTTTTTCATTAACACGGGTTGGTCATCCCAATTTTACGGATATTAGTATCGGTAATGATAGAATTGCTGAAGTAACCCACACAAAATATCTTGGGGTATGTTTGTTGACCAATTTATGAAGTGGAGTCCACATATTGACTGTAAATAAAAGATTTCCAACAAATTTATTGTTTTCAGAGGATACTGTAAATATCAGAACTTTATATATTAGCAGTATATGTAATTTTGTTTATCGGTATAAGACCAAGCTAAACTATGTAGATCACTCTACCGAATAAATCTAATAACAAATTTAAATTTCCAAAAAATTTAACAACCGCCAATAAAACATTTATTTACCAAAATCATTAAAATTACTCCCAGATAATATAAAATCAATTAAAAATATAAAAACTTTTAGTAAAAAATGTAATCAATATGTTTACCGGAATACAGAAAAGTTTTCAATGCTTCACACTTGAAAAAATAGTATTTTCGGCATAAATTTGATTTTCTGAGGAAACGCTTTGACATAAGAATAGAACAGTAATTACTATTTATAAAGAATAACTAATTTCTCATCAAATTAAATAAAAATATACAGGGTGTTCTATTTAAAATAATAAAGTTTTTAATGGTTGAATTCTTTCACAATGAATCTCGAATTGTGACCACTCTGTATATTTTCTGCCAAGTTTGAAATATTTTCGAGATTTGATGATCTTCTAGCTATTCGGTAAGATTTTTTTAGTCAGCTAAAGTAAAAAAATTATGTGAATTATTTCATCACCATGCACTCGCCAAATAATTACAAAAATTCCAGACATCTCAAAAACTTGCAAAGTCAGATAAAAAGGTGTTGTATAAAATCTGCTTAGAATTTAAAATTACCATGTTGTATTGTCGGTATAACCGAAAATGACAGGAACATGTGAATTTTTAGTTAAAGACAGCGTATCGATAAACCTAAATCCCCGAAGTTTCAGAAACATGTTCACTAGTTCTCCATAAAGTTCTAATGCCAGCACGTCGTGAATCTCCCTGTATTCGATTTCCTGCGATGGCATTAACTATTTCAATAAAAAAAATCCTGTTTGGACGCCGAACGCATTTTTTGATTTTTTCTTCATTAATATTATGCGTGAGAGCTCTAAAAACTAAGCAAGATGTACATTTATTTTCGTTTGTGTCATTTGAAAACTGCAGGAAAATATTACAAATTAAAGTTTTATTTTATTTAATTTTAGGTAACAGATACGCTTTTAAAAAGATTTAATAAGAATGTTCTGAACCTCTTCCTGGAGGCCGAAGTAGCCGAGGCAATTGAAATTATTATTAAGTTTTCCCAAACGGAAGAGTTCTGTTTCGACCTGTTAAAAGTAAGGTTCATATTTTTGTTCTACCACTTGTGTGGTAAGTTGGAAGGACACAGAAAGGTCGCCCATGACGCAAATACTTTATTTGACATCGGCATTATGTTTGATCTGATCAAAGCTGAAATAGAGAAAGGTCAGTATTTTATTCCCTTTTAAGGTGTGGTTTCGGTAGAACTGCTGACAGTAACGTCTGGCCGCGACGTCTGGTGGTGCTTGTATATTTTGCAAAGAAAAACTATAGCTCACAAAGTATGTCTGTAAAAACACAAAGATCTTCTCTCGTGATATATCCTCTATAAGTAATTTCAACTTTTTAGATCACGTCAGATGTGTGATAAAAATATGTTACTATGCCCATGTCTTGTATTGCAATTTAGATACCCATATACCATTATGTATTAGAAAAGGCGAGGCAATTGAGTTTCAAAATCAAATGATGTTGGTTCAGCTTGTTCCAGTTATGGTAAGAAGTAGTTGTTAAGGCGTAAATGTACAGTTACCGTCACAAAAATCCGGGCAGCAGTTTTTTCTAATGTAAGCCGACCTTCATACATCTCGAATACCTAATAATTACCTGTTTTAATGACATGACTGAAATTTATTTACTGCTAGTGAAATAAATTTACAAATATGCCCCGTCATTTAAATGCTGCGGAAAAGCTCAAAATTGTGCCACTGCTAGAAGAAGGATGGTCAGAGAGACGGTTGGCTCAAAGATATCAAACCCCAAAAAGTACAGTTCATGATATCAAAATAAAATGGACGGAAACACATTCGCTGGAAAGAATAGAAGGAACAGGCCTTAAAAGGGCATCGACAGAAGAACATGACAATACTCTAATTTAATACCTAAGGGAAAATCCTTTTGAAACGGCTGTTTTTACTCACAATGTAACTGATTTTCCGAGTTCCGTTAGAACCGCATAACGAAGAATAAGAGATGGCTCAAATCTTCGCAATCACCCTGCAGCTAAAAAGCCTTTCCTAACGGTAACCAACAAAGAGCAAAGAGTGGGTTATGCATTACAATATTACGGAGGTGGTATAAATGCTTGGGAAAATGTAATTTTCACAGACGAAAAGATTTTCCAATCATGTTACAGCGGAAGAGTAAGGGTTTATAGACCACCAAATACCCAGTTTGATGAACGCTACACTCAGAATATTTTAACAAGCGGCCGTTTTTCTGTCAACGTTTGGGGGTGGATGAGTGCACAGGGTATAAGAGTTTGTACGCGCATAGAAGGTAGATTTAATGCACAAAATTACATACAAATATTGGAGAACGTGATGTTGCCATCGGTTAATGATAGGTTTCCCAATACTAATTACATTTACCAACATGATAACTGCCCGGTTCATACTGCCCACGCAGTATCTGATTGGATGCAACAAAGGGATATTCAAGTATTACCCTGGCCTTCTAGGAGTCCAGATTTAAATCCGATGGAAAATGTTTGGGATTACATGATCAAGAGAATTAACAAATATAATGATTTTCGGCCAGAAAATAGAGAACAATTGTAGCTGAAAATACAAGAGACTTGGAATCAACTAACGCAAGAATACTGTAATGGTCTGGTGGCTTCAATGTCTAAAAGATTAACTTCAGTTATTCAAAGTAATGGAAGGGCAATAAAATATTAAATACTATTGGTTTTATTTCCTCCTCAGTTTATTTATATTGCCATAGTAATCTATGGTAGTAAAGGTAATAAAATCCTGAATTACCAAAATTCAGGAAAAAAAATGTTAACTGTCAGATTAGTGTCCGGATTTTTGTGACGGTAACTGTACCTGTATCTGTCGTTGGGGCATTTTTTTAAAATTTCAATCTGCACTAACTGTCTTCTAGAAATCTACACTAAATTTCTATTGTACCATGACAATTGTTTTGACCTATCGAAGTAATTAAGATAAAAACAGTTCTTTTTAAATGTAAAACCTACTCTAAAGCTCTCTAGATTTTATTCTATGGTGTTTAACAATATGAATATATATCGGTTCTTGGAATTTTTTCGATTATAGTGAGATTGTGAGGAAAATAAATAACTTTTTCTGCACAAAAGTATAAAAAAGGGTTTTTATGGCCTGCTCAAGTGATGGGGAGGAATTTGGCAAACAGGAAAACACAAAAATAAGACACTTTTCACTGGGATCCATGTCTCGTGAAGAAATAAATTCCGTTATCGGAATTAACGTAAAGAAAAAAAAAGAACAGATAAGGACATACATTGATAAGCAACATTCCAAACAGCAGAATACAATCAAACAAGGAAAATCCGTAAACAAGATAAATGACGACATGCTACCAGAAAGTATACAGGATCAGTCCAAAGTTTATAATGAATACAAATACGATGATGCGGTAAATCTGAATACAGGAGAAATTCAAAGGGATGAAGTATTTGGGGATGAAAATAACGTTTTTAAACCAAGGAAAAATGTGATCAGAACACCACCCATGGCGAATAATGAAATAGATAGGGAAAATAATGGAAATAGTAAGAGACAAAGGTCAGAAAATAGCCCACTTTCTGAACAACATACAAAAAGAATCAAAGCTACAGAAATTGACTTTAAAGAATTATCAAAGAAACAAAATGAGTACGAAATAGACATAGAAAAAATAATTGGTAAGTTATATGACTCATTAGAGGTCATACAAAACAGTGCATGTGGCAAAAATAATATAGAAAAACAACAGCACAAAATACGTACATCCAGTAATGGCATAGCCAAACAGTTAACATTACTGGTGTATAAAATTGGAAACCTTGAAAAAGAAAATTTGTTTTTAAAAACCAAACTAAACCAAGACATTACACCCCACCCCCAGGAGACAAGAAATATAAAAACATATGTCAAAACACTAACAGACAAATCGCAACAGAAATCAAATACTGAGACCTCAGACACGGAAAAAGAATGGAGTACACCAAAAACAATAAAAAAACATGAGACCTTAATTAGGATGGAAAATGTCTCCGACTCAAGAGAGATATTAAAACAACTAAAAATAGACATTGACATTAACCAGACAAATGGTGCTTTTAAAAACATAAGGTACTTAAAAAGCGGGGGTATCATTGTAGAAAGCAGTGATAAAAATCAACAAGTAAAACTGGAGGAAACACTAAAAAATAAGAAACATATAGAAACAAAAACAATTCAACCAAATGAGCCAATGATCATGATAACAGGCATTGGAAAAAGGATACACAGATGAGGAATTCTTGGAAGAACTAATTAGACTTAACAGCGAAATTGAAGTACAACTTGGATATAGTGTCAAAGAAAAAATTAAAATAATAACTAAAAGACAATGCAGAAACGTGCATAAAGAAAATTGGATCCTACAGGCATCCCTTGTCATCACAAAATGGTTTTTGAAAAGGAAAATGATCAATTTTGATTTTTTACAAGTATACGTAGAGGAACATATTAATTTGGCAATGTGCTTCCACTGTTGCGGTTTCGGACATGTTGCCAAATATTGTAAACAAAAAGTATGTTGCCTGAAATGTGGAGAAGAACATGATTCAAAAGAGTGCCTCAGCCTTCAATTAAATTGCCCAAATTGCATAAAAATGAATTTCAGTAAAATAGACAGCCAGCACTCAGCACGGGATGTGAACTGCCCGGTTTACAAAAGACAAATTGAGAGATTCAGGAGCCATCAAGTTAACTATACAGAGTCTTTTTTATAAAAACAAGTAATGCTTATAAAAACAAACAAGTAAAATTTACTAAGGGTAAAAACATAACCTTGATCCACCAGAATGTACAATCTTTGGGAAATTCACTAGATAAGCTAAACAAAATGCTACAAAACCATCCTGAATGTAAAATTCTCTGCACATCAGAACACTGGAAATCTGAGGACCAACTAAAACTATATTCAATCAACAATTTCAAACTAAGAGCCAAGTTTTGCAGGGAAATGGGCCACCATGGTGGAGCTGCTATCTATGTACAAGAAAATGTGAAGTGTATCTTGAGACCCGAGTTAAATAAATTATCTATATGTGGGATCTTTGAATGTGCAGTAACTGAATGTAACTTGGGTAATTTACGGGCAATAGTAGCATGTGTGTATAGACCCCCATCTGGAGACATAAATATATTTTTGGCTAAAATGGAAGAGTTTCTGACAAACATTTTTGAGGAAAATAAAGCTATTCTTGTGGCAGGAGATTTTAATATAGAGTTCATAAAAGAAAATAGGGATAAATCTAATTTCTTATCACTTATGAAATCATTTAACTTAGAACCAACTATTCATCAAAACACAAGAATGACTTTTAATTCCAACAGTTGTATAGACAACATTTTTGTGAATTGTAATATCCGGGATACAGGAGTATTTGAGAATTTTGTATCTGACCATATGGCGCAAAGAGTCACTTTTGAGTCGGGGGATCTCTCCAAACCTTCACCACATTATAAACGTTTCTACTCAGAACAAAACAAGAGGGACTTTTTGCGCAACTTGGCAAATCAAGATTGGGAAAGGGTCTACGCTAAAAAGAAAGATGGGGTAAATGATCAATGGTCTGAATTTATGAGAACGTTCAAAAATATTTTTGAGCAACATTTTCCACTTAAGTTGATCAATAAAAAGTATAATAAAAGTAAACAAAAGATGTATAGGGACCCTCGCATCACAGAATGTAAGAACCGATTGGACATCTTGTTGAATATGTCCAGGCTTAACCAGGAATTTCAAAATCAGTACAAACAAACCAGAAAAGAATATGATGATTTATTAGCTCAATCACGCAAACATTTTTATGAGAACAAAATGTATAATTCGGATAACAAAATGAAATCTATGTGGTCAATTTGTAATGAAATTACTGGCAAAAATGGGAAGCTGTCAAGTTGTGACATTGCTATTGAGGGAACCCCGGAGCAGATAGCGAGGGGATATAATGATCATCTAATTTCAGCCATACTAAAACTCTTTAAAGATATACAACAGGTCAATTTTAGTACTGACATTATATATAACAATAATTCCATGTACTTAAAACCAACAACGCCAAGGGAAATATGTGAAATAGCCAAAAAAATAAAAAATAAGAACAGTTTTGGAATCGATGAAATTCCCACTAGTATAGTTAAAATCTCGATAGGCGAATGTAAAAACGTTTTATCATATATAATAAATAACTCATTAAAATATGGAGTCTTCCCGGACCAGCTAAAAATAGCGTCAATAAAGCCGCTCTATAAAAAAGGAAATCCTAAATTATTTGAAAATTATAGACCGATTAGTCTGCTACCGGGCTTCTCAAAGCTTTTCGAAATGGTAATGCATGTGCGAATTCTGTACTTCATGAAAAACTCAAGTTTACTATCTGAAAATCAACATGGATTTCTGAGTGGAAAGTCTACTCAAACAGCTATTTTCGAACTAATCAGAACCGTGTTGCAATATTTAGAGGATGGATGCCTGGCTATTGGTATGTTTCTAGACCTATCAAAGGCGTATGACTGTTTAGATAGGGAAATACTTGTAAAAAAATTAAACCTCTATGGTATTAGGGGAAATGCTCTAAAATGGTTACAATCATATTTAAATGATAGAATACAGTATGTAAGTGTTGAAAAGGAGGGGTTTACGTGTAGGTCAGAGCCGCTGGGATCAAAATACGGAATTGCACAGGGAGGTATATTGGGGCCCCTCATTTTTGTTATTTTTGTAAATGATTTAATTAATTTGATGGATCCCTCGAAAAGGATCTTAAAGTATGCCGATGATACTTCTTTATTGACAGGAAAAACTAATCTTCCCAAATTATTGGATGCTAGTGAAATGTTCTTCAATGAAGTAAAGTTATGGTTTAGACAAAATGGCTTATTCCTGAATGAAAAAAAAACTGATAGTGTACTATTTAGAACTAAGCTATCAAGAGTCGAAAAACCAGAAAATTTTGAAGTTGGTGAAGTGTCACTACCCTTTTCCAAACAAACTAAGTTTCTGGGGGTTTACATTGATGAGCATTTGGACTGGTCATACCATATTAATACTGTTTCCGGGAAACTCAATTCCGTATGTTATGGCATAAGATTAACCAGCAAGTACATGAATGAAAACACACTTAGAATACTGTATTTCGCCAATTTTCAGTCCCTTATGAGTTACGGAATAATTTTTTGGGGGACACACTCCCACGCTCAGAATTTATTTGTAATACAAAAAAGAGTAATTAGGATTATCAAAAAAATGAAGTACCTAGAGACTTGTAGAACGACTTTTAAGAACAATGGAATCCTAACGGTGTATGGCCTATACATTTACGAATGCCTATTATTTTTCTTTAAAAACAGACAGCTATTTGGTATCTCATCTGAACATAAGTATAATACAAGAACCCAAAATGTAAATTACCCTAGGCATCGTCTAACATTAAGTGAGAGAAGCCCACATTATATGTGTTTGAGATTATTTAATAAGCTTCCCGATAATCTAAAGATAATACAGACCGAGAAGAAGTTCAAGCAAAAAATAAAAAATTTATTGATTAGTCTGGAACCATATAGTGTGGACGAGTTTCTGGACATGTAGGGTTTTGGTTTTGAATAGTTCTGAAATTAAATGTTGCGAGGTATAACTTATTAATGTAGGAATTGTAACTTTGTGATTAATGACGTAACCTCAGTGGCGTGTGTATTGTATACATATGTCATGCGAGATTTAATTTGATAAATAAAATAAATAATGCATAAATCATCATAGTTATATTATAAGGGCAATTGAAGTTTTATCAGGGATGAAAAAAAACCGACCATACCATACATAGTATCAAGAGCAACCTATACATACTTTAAAATGTCGAAATATTCTTGTGTTCTATATTTAAGCGCGATATTCGAGACCTTTTGGTAGAAGGCACGTCTCGAACACAGCACTGAGCCTCGCCACTGGATTGGGAGATGTTCGATCGAGCCAGGTGTTGATTGGGATCAACCGAAGGTCACAGCACGCCCAGTCGTTTGGCAAGATCGCAATATGAATGTTTACTGCGTCGTCACAAGTGGAATGATGTGTTTATCTAAATATGTATGATTTCTGTAGGCCACTCAAGGAGTCACCCATTTAAATATATTGAACCATTTTCATAACACACTGTATACGAAGTCCTATGCAACCTATAACAGCGTCGTTGGAGCAGAGATAGATCTTTTTTACCCCAGAAATCTTGTGTTTGTATACCCACACTTGCTTTTCATTTTAGGTCAGTAGTTTTATCAATCTAAAGCACGAAGAAGAAATGGCGCTAATATTTTCAAAAAAGAGGAATCAATTGGGACTGGCTAAAAGAGCTATCGCTACTCCGAAGACGTAATTAAATGTTAAGAAAGTGCATAAACTAAGAACTACTTTTATTATGTAATTTTTTAGACTTTGGGACAACAATTTCTGGGAACCCATAAAAGTAAGCAATTGGCGTTAAATGACGACTTGAGACAAAACTTTCACGTAAAGTTAGCAAAGATCAGTGCCATTAAAACTCTTGAAATAAGTAAGTGAAAAATACCTTTTTACAGAGCGCTACAATAGTTATTTATAATATTATGGGAAGAAGTGAAATAGAGTTGAACTTGTCAATTTTCACTATATTACAAAAAGGAACATAACATGTTTCGCTATACTATAGCTTCGTCAGATGAAAGTGATGTAATAAAGATCTAATTTAGATCTGAGTCCGTGTCTTTACAAACCTGGGGAATTTCGGAAATTATTTATCAGATGTTCGGTCTGTCATGTCTGTCAACTGTCGAAAATCTAGCCTTATCATTACTCAGACTCTAATAGTACATTTTTACAGCTGTAAGATGGGAAGAACGCTTATCCACTAAAAGTGACCTGATAGAGGATGTAACTCTCAGTTTGGAACATATTGTAAAATCAAAAAAAATTATGAAAAAGGAACAAGCAGCCATAGTGTTTCAGCGTCTTATTTACTCTCTCCAGGATGCAGTATATTATTTGGGAACGTATCATGACAAGAATATGCCATTGAGGTAGGCAAGATAGCTGTCAAAATAAAGGGTTCGATCCCACTCATAGTCTAAACTCTAATTAAGTGACTTCTTTATGCCAATGCCGCTTAGACTATTAATTAAATAGAACTTGTTTTCTACTTGTACAATTTGTATATACAGTGATAGCCCGAAAGTGAACATCATATGGGACCTTCTCTTACAAACCGCGCACTTTTTAACCTTGACATTTTAGAATCGTCCGAAAATTAGTTGACACGTATTTCAGGATTTTGCCGAAAAAAATTTTTTTTCGAAAATATCCACATAAATTTTTGATAATTTGCTGGATGTTCTCCAATATTCTAATATTTGAAATTTAATATCTCCAGTTGTACTGATCTGATCAATATCGTTTTTTTTTTTTATTTTACACTTTATTACGTTAGCTTTCGAAGTTTATAAAAAAAATTGTAATTGTGAACAAATGAAAAATAACAACAATTTAATTGTTTAATTAGTTCTAACATGCTCTTAACTCATCTCAAATTAATTTTAAAAACTACCATTTTGGACTTGTTACCAGTCATAAGACATTATGTACTGTTTTTAGTTCAGAAATAAATTGTTTAAAAAAAAAGTATTATAGCTAGGGTTGCCAAGTGGTCGGGATACTCGCGGGTCCCGGATTGCTATGTAAAATCTCGGAATTTATTACCTTTTTATTTAACTTTTTTTTTGAATTATAATAATCTGCCGGAAATCCCGGAGATCATCCTCAATTCCCGATGAAAACAAAATTTGTCCCGAAAACTCTGAAGATAATCTGGCAACCATTATTTATGGGGGGCCTTCGGCGACGATTTTCGCTCGAGTATCGAGTGAAAAGTTATAAGTGACGATTATCGCTAGAATTTATAACTAGTGTTGTGATCGCTCGCGCGAAAAACCGCTTGAGTACTCGTTTATTGAAATAACCGACATCGCTCGATTATTAAAAAACCTGCTCGAGTTATAAATTGAAACGAAAATCATCGCTTGTTACTTATTACCTTTCACTCGATACCCGAGCTTCGCTTGACGTCGACCGAAATGTGCCGCTTAGCAGTGTGATCGCTCGAGGTAAAAAACTGATCGCATAATCGAGCAGAGCAGTAAGTATACCAGATTCCTTAGTGGATTCATCGCGACATGGGGTTTCTTTTGACTGGGACTGGCTAGCCAGCGGCGATTGTAAATTCTTGAAAAATTAAAGGATGTAATTTTTTTTTTAATCAGAATGAATTGTTCTTCCTTAATAAAACTAACTATTAAGACTAAACTTCTAAAACTTACAAAAACAACCACTAGTGTTTTATCAACACATTCTTCTTAGTCATAAAAATGTCAAGTGATTAATCGCTCGAGCGATTCACTCGATTATTAAAATCGCTCGAGTATCAAGTACTCGATTATTAAAATCATCGATTTTTCCCAACACTATTTATAACTCGAGCAGTTTTTCAATAATCGAGCGATGTCGGTTATTTCAATAATCGAGTACTCAAGCGGTTTTTCACTCGAGCGATCCCAACACTGATAATGAGAACCTATTTCACTATCATAAAAATTGTTCTTGTATTTTGGAATATTATTATTTTATTTTAGTAAGTTGAAAATATGTGGTAATGGAAGGAAGCTACGGAGTTTAGGTTCAGTTAATCCTAGTTGCCTATGACGATGTTGAAAAAGGGTATTATTATTTAAAATATTATTTATGGGTCATTATTTTACAAACATCACACTATTTAACCTTGACATTTTAGAATCGTCCGAAATTTTTTTACAACTTATATACATAAAATTAATTGACACGTATTTCAGGATTTTGCTGAAAAAATTTTTTTCCCGAAAATATCCACACATAAATTTTTAATAATTGCTGAATTTACTCCAATCCTCCATATTTGAAATTTAATATCTCCAGTTGTACTGGCCGGATCAATAAGCTCTATCAAACTAGCGGGCACTCGGTAGCGGCACCACAAAAGACCCGGTGCTCCTTTGTAGCATTTTTGTTACGCCGGTTGCGCATTTGTAGCTTAAGCCGGGTCCGAGAAAACCGCGGAACCGCTAGATTGAACCTCCATGGTAGCGGCACAGGTTCAGACCAAACTGGTTTTTCGTAACTTATTTGTAGCTTTTTTGTTACGTCCCATTTTTGTAGCCCTTACCAGTTCCGAGAAAAGCGCAGATCCGCTAGTTCAAGCTAGCGGATCCGGGGTTTTCTCGGAACCGGCTCAAGCTACAAATGTGCGACCGGCGTAACAAAAAAGCCACAAAGGAGCTACAAAATATCGGTCTTATCTTATTTTACACTTTGTTACGTTAGCTTTCGAAGTGTATTTAAAAAAATTGTCATTGTGAACAAATAAAAAATAATAACAATTTATTTGTTTAAATAGTTTTAACATGCTCTTAACTCATCTTCAAATTAATTTTAAAAACTACCATTTTGTTCTTCATCCTCTTATCTACAAAATCCATTTTACGAAAAAGTGGTACCTCTTTTAGTTTCGAAGTTATTAAATATTTTCGATCGCAAGTCAACAAGCGCGCGCGACGGGTCGAAGAGTGGCAGAATTACGCTTTCGAACGACGCAAAGGATGGAAATATTAATGATTTACACTTATAAAGGCCTCGACCCGTCGCGCTGGTGCATTCCCCGCCTCCTTCGCGTTACTTGCGATTGAAAATATTTAATAACTTCCGAACTAAAAGAAGTATCACTTTTTCGTAAAATGGGTTTTGTAGATCAGAGGAGAAAGAACAAAATGTTTTTTTTAATTTAATTTCTATTTAAACAATTGAATCGTTATTATTTTTCATTGGTTCACAAGGACGATGTTTTTTTTTTAATATACTTCGAAAGCTAACGTAACAAAGTGTAAAATAAGATAAGACCGATATTTTGTAGCTCCTTTGTGGCTTTTTTGTTACGCCGGTCGCACATTTGTAGCTTGAGCCGGTTCCGAGAAAACCCCGGATCCGCTAGCTTGAACCTCCATGGTAGCGCGACAGGTTCAGACTCAACTGGGTTTTCGTAACTTATTTGTAGCTTTTTTGTTACGTCCCATTTTTGTAGCCCTTACCAGTTCCGAGAAAAGCGCAGATCCGCTAGCTCAAAGTTCAATTGTAGCGGCACAACCTCGGACCAGGCTAGTTTTTTGTAGCTTTTTTGTTACGTAGGTTTCATCCTTGTAGCTTGGCCGACAACGCCCCCTGGGTGCGTATCTAAAGATCTGTCTCATTCGCGGAATATCGCGAGCACTCTTACGCCTTTGTCAGGTGTGATAAATTAAAGCGGAACAAAGAACCTTTCCCGTGGTACCCAAAAATGCAGGTACGGTCCTGCATTTTAAGGTAATAATTTAAATAAGACAGTCGCTTAAAGTACGCACCCCGGGGACGTTGTCGACCAAGCTACAAGTATGAAACCTACGCAACAAAAAAGTTACAAAAAACCAGCCTGGTCCGTGGCTGTGCCGCTACAATTGAAGTTTAAGCTAGCGGATCCGCGTTGTTCTTGAAACTGGTAAGGGCTACAAAAATGGGACCAACGTAACAAAAAAGCTACAAAAAAGTTACGAAAAACCAGTTTGGTCTGAATCTGTGCCGCTACCATGGAGGTTCAATCTAGCGGTTCCGCGGTTTTCTCGGACCCGGCTTAAGCTACAAATGCGCAACCGGCGTAACAAAAATGCTACAAAGGAGCACCGGGTCTTTTGTGGTGCCGCTACAGAGTGCCCGTTAGTTTGGTAGAGCTTATTGATCCGGCCAGTACAACTGGAGATATTAAATTTCAAATATGGAGGATTGGAGTAAATCCAGCAATTATTAAAAATTTATGTGTGGATATTTTCGAAAAAAAAATTTTTTCAGCAAAATCCTGAAATACGTGTCAATTAATTTTATGTATATAAGTTGTAAAAAAATTTCGGACGATTCTAAAATGTCAAGGTTAAAAAGTGTGATGTTTGCAAAATAATGACCCATAAATAATATTTTAAATAATAATACCCTTTTTCAACATCGTCATAGGCAACTAGGATTAACTGAACCTAAACTCCGTAGCTTCCTTCCATTACCACATATTTTCAACTTACTAAAATAAAATAATAATATTCCAAAATACAAGAACAATTTTTATGATAGTGAAATAGGTTCTCATTATCAGTGTTGGGATCGCTCGAGTGAAAAACCGCTTGAGTACTCGATTATTGAAATAACCGACATCGCTCGATTATTGAAAAACTGCTCGAGTTATAAATAGTGTTGGGAAAAATCGATGATTTTAATAATCGAGTACTTGATACTCGAGCGATTTTAATAATCGAGTGAATCGCTCGAGCGATTAATCACTTGACATTTTTATGACTAAGAAGAATGTGTTGATAAAACACCAGTGGTTGTTTTTGTAAGTTTTAGAAGTTTAGTCTTAATAGTTAGTTTTATTAAGGAAGAACAATTCATTCTGATTTAAAAAAAAAATGACATCCCTTAATTTTTCAAGAATTTACAATCGCCGCTGGCTAGCCAGTCCCAGTCAAAAGAAAACCCATGTCGCGATGAATCCACTAAGGAATCTGGTATACTTACTGCTCTGCTCGATTATGCGATCAGTTTTTTACCTCGAGCGATCACCCTACCAAGCAGCACATTTCCGTCAGCGTCAAGTATAAGCTCGGGTATCGAGTGAAAGTTTCAATTTATAACTCGAGCAGGTTTTTTAATAATCGAGCGATGTCGGTTATTTCAATAAACGAGTACTCAAGCGGTTTTTCGCTCGAGCGATCACAACACTAGTTATAAATTCAAGCGATAATCGTCACTTATAACTTTTCACTCGATACTCGAGCGAAAATCGTCGCCGAAGGCGCCCGATAATTATGGTTGCCAGATTGTCTTGAGAGTTTTCGGGACAAATTTTGTTTTCATCGGGAATTGAGGATGATCTCCGGGATTTCTGGCAGATTATTATAATTCAAAAAAAAAGTTAAATAAAAAGGTAATAAATTCCGAGATTATACATAGCAATCCGGGACCCGCGAGTATCCCGACCACCTGGCAACCCTAGCTATAATACTTTTTTTTTAAACGATTTATTTCTGAACTAAAAACAGTACATAATGTCTTATGACTGGTAACAAGTCCTAATAATAAATATATTATATATAAATCTTAGTTGTAAACGTCATCGCTTGATGAGAGGCATATTATATATTTACTCATTTTTATAAAATAGTTTTGTTTCTTATTGTTATAGTATTACTTAACATTCGTTCTAATTTCAATGTATATCTAATATCACGATCGATGGGCAGAATTGCTAATGTTGCAACTATACACAGTGTGTAAAAAGTCCCGGAACAGTCAATTATTTCAAAAATGGTGCACAATATAAAAAAACTTTCTGTATAAAAGTTGTTGGTCTTAAAGAAATTTATTAAACTTAGATCCCTGTAATTATACAGGGTTGCCCAAAAAGTCGTGGTAACCGAAACTTCATTTTTTTTTAAATGGAATGACCCTTTTTTGATCACATTTTCTGATTCCTCTAAACATTCTAAACAACAATTATAGAACATGTCATATGGCTAAACCTATTAGTTTTAGAAATAATTTGAGTTGAAGGACATAAATGCGATAGGTACGATATTACCTTTTGCATTGTTTCGAGTCGGCTCAAATGTTTTACGTTAAAATTAAAACAAAAACATTAAACTCGTGTAAAATGAACCTCACTCAAGTTGTGTCAAAATTTTAATAACAACTAAATTATTAAATACAAGCAGTAAAATTAACAATAACTTGAAAAGAACAAAAATAAAATTAAGTGTAAGTCGTTATTTAATTAAATGCTGAAAATGTCCTCCTCCCACAGTTTGACAATGGGCTAGGTTATAATAAAATTTGTCGATGACGTTTTGTAACATTTCTTGGTTAATAGATGCACATTCTTCAATAATTCTTCCTCTTAATTCGTTCAGATCTGCAGGTATTGTCACAAATACTTTATTTTTTAGGTGTCCCCAAAGAAAATAATCAAGGGGCATTAAGTCTGGCGACCTAGCAGGCCATTCTATGGGGCCTCTTCGTCCTATCCAGCGGTTAGGAAAAGTGTTGTTTAAATAATTTCTAACAGCTAGCCCAAAATGAGGAGGAGCTCCATCCTGCTGAAACCACGTATTGCGTAATAGTGGTCCTACTTCATTGTTTATTGCTGGCACAATTTCATTTTGCAGCATGTGGAGATACATTTCGGCATTCAAATTCCCCTCTATAAAGAAAGGCCCCACTAATCTGTTGCCAATAATTCCAGCCCACACATTTACTTTCTGGGGGTGTTGAGTATGTGTTTCTCTCATCCAATGTGGATTCTGATCAGCCCAGTAACGACAATTATGGCGATTGAGAGACCCGTTCAACATGAATGTTGCCTCATCCGTAAAAACTATTTGATTAAAAAAATTGTTATTTTCTTCATGTTTTTGCATCATTACTTCGCAAAATTCCAATCTACGATCAAAATCGTCTTCTGATAATTCCTGGACAAGAGTTATTTTATAGAGATGAAAATTACTGGTTTTTAAAATATTGTCAATTGATTTAAAACAAACATCAACTTGGGTAGCAGCTTTTCTGAGTGACAAATGTGGATTCTGAACAAAATGAAGTAATGTCTCTAATTTTTTTTCATCACTACTTGCCGACTTTGGTCTTCCGGAACGAAGTTTATCTCTGCAACAACCGGTTACCGCGAACCTTTGAACTGTTCTCACAACTGTAGATTTTGATATAGGCTCTCGGTTTGGAAAAGTTGTATTAAATAATTCCTTTGTCTCGATAACTGATCTTTGTCGGTCTCCAAAACCTCTTATTATTAGTAAAGTTATACGTTCCCTTTCGCTGAGCGACATTTTGAGAATTTACTTTGACAGTGACGCAAAAAATTCTAGTACCAGCTTATAAAAATGCAAAGGGTAATATCGTACCTATCGCATTTATGTCCTTCAACTCAAATTATTTCTAAAACTAATAGGTTTAGCCATATGACATGTTCTATAATTGTTGTTTAGAATGTTTAGAGGAATCAGAAAATGTGATCAAAAAAGGGTCATTCCATTTAAAAAAAAATGAAGTTTCGGTTACCACGACTTTTTGGGCAACCCTGTATAATTACAGGGATCTAAGTTTAATAAATTTCTTTAAGACCAACAACTTTTATACAGAAAGTTTTTTTATATTGTGCACCATTTTTGAAATAATTGACTGTCCCGGGACTTTTTACACACTGTGTATAGTTGCAACATTAGCAATTCTGCCCATCGATCGTGATATTAGATATACATTGAAATTAGAACGAATGTTAAGTAATACTATAACAATAAGAAACAAAACCATTTTATAAAAATGTTCCGGGACTTTTTACACACTGTGTATAATAATATAACAATAACAATGACATGAACTATATGGGTTCAGGTTTGTAGGTTAAGTAATTAAAGTTATAATGGCATAATATAAGTATGATTGTACGAGGAGAGATAAGTACGAGGAGAGATAATTAATAATCAACCCTTTTTCGAGTACATTATTAATATTGAGACTGAGTTAAGATGTAGTTCCTTAAATATACGTTTAGCATGACTAATGTCCGTTGATGTTTTATTACGAACCTCAACATCTATTACAGAGTATCAAGTACTCGATTATTAAAATCATCGGGTTTTCCCAATACTACTCATTATCACACAAACCAAACTCCCGAAGAGACGCAAAACGACTAAATGAAATGTTGTAATCGTACTAGTAAAATCGAGGAAGTGCGGGAAGCGGCCTTAGAAACATTTTTTTAATAATTCTTATAAGCCAAACTAATAGTAATTTTTAATTATAATTCTAACTTGTCTTACTTTTAGAGAAATGAATTATTTCAAGATGCTCGTAGACACAATTATAGATTTGGTCGAGTCATTTGACTTAACGTGGAAGGATAGCATAGAAATCATGGCGGTATTGGATTTGGCATGTGAAATTGTTAAGTATGATTATGCGGATTATGAAGTAAGTTATTTTTATACTTAATACGGATTGGGTGTTTTTAAGAGACTACTTTACTTTTACTTTCAGCCATGTTTTAAGGCCGATATGTAAATGTTACCTGAAGTTAGACCTTAGTTGAGGTAGCCTTAACGTTAAGGCAAACCTTAAAAAAATCTGTGTTTTAAATTAATTTAAGGGTCAATTGACGCGTTAAGTCTAAGATGACCACATCCTTAAAGATCTATTCCTTTAGATAATAGTTAAGAGAACTTTAATATACTGTCACACTTGTATTAAGGATGACTTACGTCATTCTATACCTTAAGATAACTTTGAAACATCGGCCTTAAGGGCCATGCTAGATGAGAGTAACTTTAATATACTGTCAAACTTGTGTTAAGGATGACTTATGTCCTTCTGTACCTTAAGGGAACTTTGAAATATCGGCCTTAAGCAGCTCGACCGTAAGTGTTGATTTAAAAAAATGATTTTTCTGGTTTGCAGTGACTGAGACTACTTTACTTTTTGGCAAAAAATTGGTCACATATGGACAACTTTTTTATTATTGAGATATCAAAACAAATTTTTACGCCGATTGCCTCTGCATGACTGGTAACCTTATTTTGACATTTGAAAACAATATATTTTGTCATAGAAAACTGATACCTATTAGATGACGAGATATCGAAAAAAGTTATTTGAAAGAAGTGTTTGGACCTTGGATCTCTGTTTTGCAGATTAGAGTCAAAATTCCAAAAAGTTTCATATTCACAGGAATATAATGAATATGTGTTAAATGATCGAAAACCAAGGTATTTTTGTTGTTTTTAAAAAGAAATTTGTTAAAATTTAATATTTAGTTTTTACCACGTATACAATATTTACCGTTTATTCTGGAACATTCTGCAACAATGTGCTTACGAAAGACCTTTGTGAAAAAATTTAAAAACGAACTGGTTTCTTTTTTTGAAAAATTCTTGGAATTTAAACTTTGCAAAAAAGCATACCATTAAATTCAAATAACGTTTTTCGATTTATCGTCATCCAATAACAGTTTTCCAAGATAACATATATTTTTTTCAATATTCCAGCTAAATGATTACACGTGACTAATTTCAAAATAAGTTTTTAGGTCACCAGCCATGCAGAGGTAATAGACGTAAAAAGTTTTTTAATATTTCAATAATAAAAAAGTTTTCTATATGTTGCCTGTCTCACTGTATTATCGCGGCAGCGTTCTCGCATCGGAAAATAGTTCCCAGTTCGATTCCGGGTTGAGTATACAGGGTTATGATAAAGAAACGAAATCAGGCTTTTATATAGAATAAATGCATTTTTTTATTAGAAAAAACATTTACATTTATATTTTGCCATTTTTACATTCTACAATCAATTCTAGATAATTTTTATAAATCATGTCCTATACCTATATTCGACCGTTTACGAAATATTAATACTTTAATGCTGGTATGCAGCATTCATATTTTTCTCGACATAGCAACGTTCTAAATTCAAATCACAATCTTGATAGCATTGACAATGACAATTTGTTATTTAAGTTTGAGACGTCAAAAAATGTCAGTGAATGTTAATCAAATACAGCTGTATTCATTGAAAATGGAGACAAGTCTTATGACTAGTTTTGCCATATTTGCGTAAATCAGGCTTTTCCGATAAATATACAGTGATGGGCTAAAATATGGAACAAATTCATTTAAAAATCAGGTTTTATTTTTTTGTAAAAACGCTCGGACACGTCGATTATAATTTTTTCTTCCGGATTTTTTACCTCAAAAAGAAATTATACTGGGTGTGTCAAAAAGTAGATGTTGTAAACTTTTTTTGTATTTTAAATAGAACCACCCTATTTTTACTTATCACATAAAACTACGTCAAATTCTGAGCATAATTCATGTAGCATACTCTATCCTTATCTCTAACGGTTTTAGAGAAAAATTACATCTTAAAAAAGAAATTTCTTTAAAAAAGGTACATGTACCTACTTAAAGGTAACCAGGTAAATTTAAATTAATTGTTACTACGATAGCAAGTCATGTGTCAATCAAAAAGAATTTTAAGTATAATTTTGAAAAAACGGTGATCATGGTGCATTTAAATGAAACTCAAAGAATCGAAATTTTAATTTTAATTGGATGTGGAGACAAAACAAGAAGTCAAGAAGAAGTTTGTAACTTGTTTAGCGCTGAGTATCCAGAACGACGGATTACAAGATCTACAGTGAGTAAAATTGAGAAAAAATTCAGGGAAACAGGGAATGTAAAGGATCGTCTACGGCCAGGTCGTCCAAAAATTAGTGAAAACACAAAATTGAACATTTTGTTAGAAGTTGAAGATAATCCCCATAGTGCATCCACTGAAGTAGCCCTTAATAATGATGTTAGCCGACGATCTGTTTTGCGGGTATTGAAACAAGAAAAGTACCATCCGTATAAAATTAGGTTGCTGCACGAGCTAAACGAAGATGATCCCGACCGCCGACTACAGTTTTGTGAAACTATGATGGAAATTTGCAACTTAAATCTATTTCTCCATCGCAGGCGTACTTTTTAGCGATGAAGCCACGTTTTGTTTGAATGGTTCGGTAAACAGACAAAATTTTCGGTATTGGAGTACAAATAATCCCCGTTGGATGAGAGAACAACATACGCAATACTCACAAAAAGTAAATGTTTGGGCAGGGATATTAAATGATAGAGGACCTTTTTTCTTCGATGGAAATCTTACAGGAGACCGGTATTTACAATTTCTTCAAAATGAATTAATTCCCACACTAGATTTTCCAAATCCGAATCAGCCTAATCTACCAGAAGCGTCTATTTGGTTTCAGCAGGATGGTGCTCCGCCTCATTTTGCTCGACAAGTACGAGAGTATTTGAATACTATTTATAGGTAGAAGAGGACCCATAGAATGGCCTGCAAGATCTCCCGATCTTACACCAATGGATTTCTTTCTTTGGGGTTATTTGAAATCAAAAGTGTATAAGGATAAACCACAAAATTTGGAAGACTTAAAATTTAAAATTAGATATGAAATTAGGCAAATTAATGAAAATACTGTAAATAATGTTTTAGAAGGGTTTTTAAGTAGATTGGCATATTGTCAAGAAGTTAATGGTTTGCATTTTCAACACTTAATAAAATAATTTTTCAAAATTATACCTACATCTACTTTTTGACACACCCAGTATAATTTCTTTTTGAGGCAAAAAATCCGGAAGAAAAAATTATAATCGACGTGTCCGAGCGTTTTTACAAAAAATTAATACCTGATTTTTAAATGAATTTGTTCCATATTTTAGCCCATCACTGTAGAATAAATGCATTTTTTTATTAGAAAAAACATTTACATTTATATTATTTTTACATTCTACAATCAATTCTAGACAATTTTTATAAATCATGTCCTATACCTATCTTCAACCGTTTGCGAAATATTAATACTTTAATGCTGGTATGCACCATTCATATTTTTCTCGACATAGCAACGTTCTAAATTCAAATCACAATCTTGATAGCATTGACAATGACAATTTGTTATTTAAGTTTGAGACGTCAAAAAATGTCAGTGAATGTTAATCAAATACAGTTGTATTCATTGAAAATGGAGGCAAGTCTTATGACTAGTTTTGCCATATTTGCGTAAATCAGGCTTTTCCGATTGATTTATTGTTTTTAAGGTTATGAGCAAAAAGGATTGACGTTGCTAAACAAAATAAAATAATCTAATTAAAGTGATAAATGAGTTAAATGTATAAGAATATTACTGTAATAACACACATTTTTAACTCGAAGTAACATAACTAATATCGGTATACCCGAATTTATTACCTATATTTAGACTGAAAAGCCTTTTCCTCAGTGAACACTATAAGTCGCGGAATATATAATTTAAGGTGAAAATTATGTGAGACTGTCTACGATTTTTTAAAAAGTCAAAATCAATTAAGACCGATTTACATTATAACAAATTTACTATATCCATTTTTCATGAATAAAACCGTACATATTAATGTTTCGTAAACGGTTGACGATAGGTATAGGGCTCTTTGGATGTGAAGCTGCGGCTCTTTAGTTCCATACGCGAAATATTATTTATTTTATCGAAAAAAAAAAACATTAAAAATTCGTTCTGAATCGATTAACGAGGATTAAGCACCAATTCTATCTCTCAGCCACTTGTACTCGCTTTTCACCGCATCCGTTCCCCGTGACACGCGTCGTTACTGTCGTCAGTCCGTCGAAAGCTCTCGAATGACCCCGTCGTCGGATGTTTCTATGTAGGTTTTAATTCGTTTTCGACGCAAGACAATTTGGCGTCTTCACCAGTGCTTTGCTGTGACCAGGGATCGGCAACCTATGGCTCGCGAGCCGCATGCGACTCTTTCGATGCCAAGTTGTGTCTCTTTCGATATCAAATTGCGGCCGTTAGTGGCTCTTTAAAAACTGAGAAATTGTGCAAATTATAACTTTTGGCTCTTCCGTCTTAAAAGGTTGCCGACTCCTGGTATAGGGTATGCTTTACTGTCTAGAATTGATTGTAGAATGTGGGAATGTAAAAATATATATTATGCTCCATTAAAAAAAATTAAGTTGATACAAGTAACCTATTTATGATCCGCCCTGTATGATATCTTTTTTCTAAAAGAAATGCATTTCAAAAAATTAATTTGACGGGACGTGGATTCTTGATTAAGCGGATCTTAAGTATATATAAAAGGCTGAAATCATTACCCTGTATACTGTAACAAGACTGTAAAATTGCGATGAATTAGCTGATAAAAGACTTGTGATTCGGAAATCCCGTAACATAAAATTGTGTCGGTAATAACGCAAAGCCTCCCCTCTACTACTGCTATACCTTTAATAATTTTTAGGTTTCAGCAAATTTTTTGAAACTACTAAGTGTGGCAATATCTAGATGTATGTCACCAAATATGGCATTACTTACCCTAAATACGAATGATACAGTAATATCCGAAGTAAGCTGCTTACTTTGTTCTAAATGTTACAACGACAGTTATGAAGTTAGAAATAACGCATTAGAAGTTATACGTTCCATAGCGCTTAATGCAAGTACAAGTAAGAACTTTTTCTTATTATACAGGGTGTTAAGGAAATGGCTTATTATACAGGTTCATTCACGGTGAGTGGCCTATTAAAAGATCTCTGGAACTAAAAAAGATATTTGTGTGAAATATTGGTACTCGCTGTAAAAGATGCTGATCTTTTTATAGAATATATTTTGACGTACCTGTCACTACCGGTTATACAGGAAGTCGGTCTCAACTTGCTTGTTTTAAATGGAACACCCTATGTATTATTACATGTTTGGATTCTGATGGTTGACATATTTAAGGTTTTATGTCTAAAATTACGTATGCGGACCTTAAAATAATTATTAATTTTTCCTATAAGGAGTATTATTTAGTTTGGATCAGATTCTCTGTTGAAATGGACCTGCTTTAATAGATTCTTTATATTATTTTTAAAGTATTAATACAAAGTGTTCAAAAAATGAGATTAGAAGTTTGTGTATTCCAAAAAATTTGTAGTTTCTGAAATATTGCCAATTTAATACCTTTATATTACGATTTTGCTGTGAATTTTTCGTTCAGTTACTGCTAGTTGGCTATGAAGACGTTGAAAAATAATGAAAATGCTAAATAAATGTAGTAATCTGTCACCTACCATTTGAAAATCATTAATAATCATGCCTAGCATTTAAATCATATAAACGAAGATTATTTTAACTTGTTTATTATTTATGGATAATCTGCTAAAATAATAACTAGAACATGTGACAAATTTATTTCCTTGGCATTTTACTGGTTTATAGCCTACTAGGAGTAACTGAAAAATAAAAAGTCTATTTACTTTTCAGGTGGTATTAATATCAAATACCAATGTATGGAAAAATTATTATTTTCCAGATCACCTGATGATACCTTATACAATAAGGGCGTATTTTAGTCGACACAGTAGCACCACTATACTATGGTATAGTCATTGCAGCGAACCCTTGCGCCAGATATGTCAAGTGTCACGTGACGTCGTTTTGGGGGGGGGGGGGGATACCCTCCGCGTTAGTCAAACCGGTGTATATGGTATTTTTCTTGTTAAATTGATGTTTTTTGATTGATTGATGGATTAATAATCAATATAACATATTATTACACACTATATGATCAATCATTGCACTTGAATTCTGACCAAAACTATTAAAAATATCATGCAGATATTTCCTACTTTACCAGCTAATTAAACTGTCTACATTCAAGTCGCCACACAAAAGTATTACCTGATATTTAATTGAAATAAATCTCAACTCACTCAGAAAGAAATAAAACATCTAGAAATTTTTTTATTAATATTAAAAGTCACCTTAGTTTTTCTAACGGTGGCATCAGCTGAGGTAGTAGGCAGACAATAATTATTATGCTACATAATTATTATTAGTCTAAAAACAGATAAATAAAATATTAACCTATATATTACTTTACGTTACGTGACTCGTACTTACTGTGGTTTACCAGATACACAAACGACTCAGTATGTAGTTAATCAAAGTTTTCAAAACAAAATAAACTATACTAAAACGACGAAAATACACTTTTAAAACTTATTAGCACCAATCAAACTGAAAAAATATAAAAACACAACACGCTGAATGCGGTTCGTATAAAACTGGGGAATTTGATTAAGTCCCCAAACAGCTGATCGATGACATATTACTGATGTGAACTGTCGAAAAAGCTTGAGGGTTCGCTGCAAAGACTATATCATTCAATCTGAATTAGTATTTTAAAGTGTGACTGTGTATACAAAAATACGCCCTTCTTGTATAAGGTATCATCGGGTGGTCTGAGGAGTAACTGATATTAAAATTGGCACCAAAATCGTCATATAAAAATATTAAATTGGCAATATTTCCAAGACTACAAATTTTCGGAATAGACAATGTTACACAAACTTATCCTTATTTTTAATGCTGAATAGAAAATAATTATAAAATTAGAAAGTTTTCCTTTGAAAATTTTTTGCAGTTTTCTCAATTTTACTTTTAGGGATGTAACGATATTAAAATTATATCGATACGTGGACAATACATATCAAGGCGTTTCTTTATGCGACAAATTTTATTGTTTATTTCCCAGTAAAGAAGGTCTTCATATGCCAAAATATTGTCGTGTAATCATTTTCATGAAGGACTAAGTACGATCCTGTTCGCCGGTTAAGGTAAATAGTTTGTCAGTCGGCATTGCGCGTAACATCTTACGATCAGCTTTGTTTTCACGCGCGTCACTACTAACATTTCGCCAACAAATATTATACTTAGTTAAGTGACGGCACTCATCAGCGATGTTGTCAATTTTACCTATATAAATAGAATTACACGGATTTTAAATCTAATGCACAGTGTTCGACACGACGCGCTTAGATTTTATATCTGCTTTGAAATAGTAGCAACCGATAAATATTTATATTTACACCATATTTATTTAGCAAGGAGCTTACACGTTTAAGGGAATCGTAGTGGACGTACAGCCGTCTACAGGTCTCGAACAGCATTAAATGTCTCGCCGACCGCTGAAAATCAGTTCAGATTTGGCAACATAGCCACACGACCTTCCTAGATGGTCGATTACAAAAAAAAAACATTAAATACTTTTTCTGTAATTCCCAAGCCATTTAAATATAATAAACCATTTCCATAACGCGCTTTATTAACATTTTAAGCACCTTCAAATGCAATTTTTTCCTTTCTGGAAGACCTATCTTCCACACACCGGAATATTTGGCGGATGTCGTTAAAACCATTTCAGCAGCCAAACTGGAAAACAGACAGAAAGGAGTGACTGGTGACCCTTTCGCCATTTAGTTTTTTTAAATCAATATTTCTTAGCTTTTTAGTTTTATCCGAAAATCAGCCCAATACCGTTTCAGGGGATCAATTACATAAAGTTATTCTATTTGTTTCCATTAATTTATTAATTAAAAATTTCCAGGTCCAAGTAATTGGGCCCCAAAAGCGTATATTTCGCCACGATAAACCGAAGAAATAACGAAATATTGATTTGTAAAAGGAAATGCGAAGCCGCCACAAGCCCCGACTCTTAAATATTATAACATATATGTTGTATAGTTGTGTTTAAAATATACCGTTAATCTGTACTGCAATAAATGAACTACCTGATTAATCCCCATTGTGCATACCCCTAAACCTTTAAACCGCAATAAATGCAGGGTCGGCTTGAACATATAGCAATCTACATATTTATTTTTATTTTATTTTAACCCAAATGAAATTCAATGAAGATCAATTATAATAACAATATTTTGAGACAGTAAGTATAATAAAAATAAAATTAATGAAATACAGATTTATTCGTTTCAGTAAAAATTAAGTTTTTATATACAGTCGTCATTAAAATGTACAATGTTACGATTCTCATCAATACTAAATGTGCAAGAGTTACTTCGGTTTTTTCTGGGAATCACAGGTTTCAGTACTATATCCTTTACCGAAAATAAAGAAATATTATGAGATATTTAAACCTATACAGGGTGTTACAAATTCGGCCTTCTCCATTGAGATTTCGCAAACGGTAAGAGATGCGTAATCGGTTAAATTGGGACATAGTTGCGTAATTATGGGCCCATTAATATACCATAAAAACATATAGAGAGGCTTTCAAGATATTTGAAAAAATGTAAATTTTTGCGTTTCGGTTTTAAGTTTTTCCTGGCTTTGTTCATCAACTTATTTTTTTTTAAACTACGGGTCTGCATTTTTTTTTAAATTATGAAAGAGGACCGAAATCTACGTTCAGTGGTATACAACACTTACTGGTTTTCCGACGTTTTGTTCCTTAAATTGACCATCTTCATTAAAATACCCCTAGTACGTTGCTGTAATTTACTTTTGTTGAAAGTGATGATTTTTAAATTATTTTAGCTATTTCTGTCTTTAATTGGTTATTTCAAACTAATAGTTGTATCAAATTTCTACTTAGCGTAAGTAAAATAATTTTATCGATACAAATAAAATTTGACTCTTCATTTCCGAATTTATACCGAATGTATCGGTATTATAATGAAGATGGTCAATTTAAAGAACAAAACGTCGGAAAACTAGTAAGTGTGGTATACTACTGAACGTAGAGTTCGGTCCTCTTTCATAATTTAAGCAAAAAGATATATAAAAAAATTAAGTTGATGATGGTGACCCAAAGACGAAACTTCGCATGAGAGATCTGATAATGCCATCTTATGGAGAATGAAGAGTAGCAATGAGAAAGTGAAATTAATTCCTGGACATCTCTTCGAACAACAATAAAAACCTAAACGCAAAATTTTACATTTTTCCAATTACTTTGAAAGTCCCTGTATTAATTTTTGATTTTCTTGCGGTATTATTGGGCCCATAATCACGCAACTTTTTCTCAATTTAACCGAGTTCATATCTCTTACCGTTTCCGAAATCCCAATGGTGAATACCGAATTTATAACACATTATAGGGTGTTTTATAACACCCTGTATAGGGTGTTTCAAAAAACACGTGTCATCGCTCATGGTGATTCCTTACCCAAAAATAAGACAATTAGCTCCTTATCTGTGGATCCTTATTTTCTTGGCTCGGAATACATACATTTTTTTGTAGCCTTAATACGATCCTTTAAAGATTAATACTGAAAAAATATCCGTTATTTGTTGAATAATATTTTTACAAATTTATTATCTATTATAATCTATAAGGATTAAATCTAATATTTCAAGGCTACTTTCTCATAGGACCATGTGTCTTGGCTACCTTCTCTTGTTTGACTATACTCAACAATGTACAACGCTTCGTTGAAACGACCTTCTGAACGTTTGTAGAAAAGAGTCTGGCATAATTTTGAGGACTTACCCTTGTAGTCATTCCTGGCTGGGTCCAAAGTATAAACAACTTTTGTTCTCTTGTAGCATCTTCGACCAAAACTGAAGAAGTTCTGACAGTTGTCAGCAACGATGCAGGATCTAACAGCTTCAATATGACACACCATATCTCTATCGGTAGGCCAGAAGCATAAGAAGTGATAAAAGGAAGTAGTTGGTACATATTCGAGTTGTTCACAGACAGCTGATAATATTATGACGTACCATGCGTTTTATAGTTGTTTCGGTGCAACCAAACGTGACGTCATACTTCAACGGTTATGTTACGTTTGGTTGCACATAAACAACTATAAAACTCGGAGCTTCTGCATCGTACGTCATAATATTTTCAGCTGTCTGACTGTGAACAATTCGAATATGTACCAACTACTTCCTTTTATCACTTCTTATGCTTCTGTACTACCGAGCTTACCGATAGAGATGTGGTGTGTCATATTGAAGCTGTTAGATCCTGTATCGTTGCTGACAACTGTCAGGACTTCTTCCGTTTTTCACTCAATTGCTCAAGGAGACCCTACGTTAAGAAAAATGGTCGAAGATGCTACACAAGAAGAACAACAAAAGTTATTTATACTTTGGACCCAGCCAGGAATGACTACAAGGGTAAGTCGTCAAGATTATGCCAGACTCTTTTCCACAAATCGTCAGAAGGTTGTTTCAACGAAGCGTTGTACAGTGTTGAGTATACTCAAACAAGAGAAGGTAACCAAGACACATGGTCCTATGAGAAAATCGCCTAGAAATACTAGATTTAATCCTTATAGATTATAATAGATAATAAATTTGTAAAAATATTGTTCAATAAATAACATAACAAAATAACGGTTATTTTTTCAGTATTAATCTTTAAAAGATCGTATTAAGGCTACAAAAAAATGTATGTATTCCGAGCCAAGAAAATAAGGATCCACAGATAACTAGCTATTTGTCTTATTTTTCGGTAGGAATCACCATATGAGCGATGGCACATGTTTTTGAAAAACCCTATACAGGGTTTGGGATTTCGGAAACGGTAAGAGATATGAAGTCGGTTAAATTGAGGAAAAGTTGCGTAATTATGGACCCAATAATATGCTGCAAGAAAATCACAAATGCTTAAATACAGAGGCTTTAAAAATATTTGGAAAAATCTAAAATTTTGCGTTTTTATTTTTTCCCGACTTTGTTCGAAGAGATGTCCAAAAATAAATTTCACTTTCTCTTGGGTCTTAACCGACTTCGTGTCTCTTACCGTTTCCGAAATCTCAATGGTAAATTCCGAATTTGTAGCACCCTGTATACCTATAATAGTATCATTATAGGGATGCAGCTAAATAAAATGTGTACTCCGTCTCTGCCTCAAAGGATGCATATGTTATGGCATTTTATGGCCACAGGGATAATTAGGATTTTATGGCAATTAAAACATCAACGGTATATTTTGAACTATTTACTGTCTTTTGTGGGCTTCCCAGTGCCTTTTGACCCAATAAGAGTAGAAACGTCGGCAATATTTAATTGCAAAAAATTATTCTTTATTATTATTCGTACTCGTACTAAACTCTACCTGCCATCATTAAGTTAGAACGCTATAAAACTCTATTATTATTTTTTTTAACGCTCATAAAACTTTTATTATTATTTTTTTTCATAGAATTTCCAGAATATACAAATGCCCTTTTTGATGCAAATCTTCCAAAATTAGTAGTAAATATGGCGTTAGGCGATAAACAACCGGAAGTTAGAGAAACAGCACTAAAATGCATACAAGCATTGATACGGGTAGAAGACATTTACAAGGTGTATAAGTCTGAAGACTACTTCTGGGTAAGCATGCTAGAAATAAGGTTAATGTAGAGGATTCTAAATGGTTTGCGTTAAGACCCCCAATATATGGGCCATTTTACAAACTGCACACTTTTTAACCATGGCATTATATAATCGTCCGATTTTTTTTTAACTTAATACATAAAATTAGTTTACGATTTTACTGAAAAAATTTTTTTTTCGAAAATATCCACAGGTAATTTTTTTTTTAATTTTCTCCAATCTTCTCTTATTTGAATTTTAATTTCTCCAGTTGTACTGATCGGACCATTATCGGTCTTTTTTTATTTTACGCTTTGTTACGTTAACTTTCGAAGTGTATTTAAAAGAACCTGTAATTGTGAACAAATGAAAAATAATACCAATTTAATTGTTTAAATAGTTTTAACATGCTCTTAACCCATCTTACAACAATTTTAAAAAATACCATTTTGTTCTTCATCATATTTTATGAAAAAGTGGCACCTCTTTAGTTCGGAACTTATTAAATATTTTCATTTTCGAGCGCAAGTCATCCATTTCGCGAAGAGGAAAGCGCGCGACCAGTGGAAGAGTGGCAGAACTACGCTTTCAAACGACGGAAAGTATGCACATATTAATTATTCATACTGCACCGAGCTCGAGTGTACATGCCTAGACCAGTCGCGCTGATCATTCCCCGCTCTCTGCGTGACTTGAAAAAATTTAGTAGCTTCCGAACTAAAAGAGTTACCACTTTTTCGTAAAATTTTTTTTGTAGATAAGAGGATAAAGAACAAAATGGTATTTTTTAGAATTGATATAAGATGGGTTAATAGTGGAGTCGTTATGGTATTCGAAAATCCCTTGACTAAATCGAGTAATTTTTTTTCCATCGATACAGTAAGATCCCATCGACATTCTGAAATAAATGAACAAAACCGATCCCGATATCTCAATGAGTTCGCGAATTAACGCGATTTTCAACTGCAAAAACAATAAAATTTAATTAAATATATCTCGAGAATAGGCGGAGTTGGGGCATCATTTTTTCGCGAATTAACGGGTGATACCGAGTACTTTGATGGGTCGAAGGCTTGAGTTGGTGGGACAATTAGGAGGGGAGTAAGGGGGATTGGAAATTTCTTACAAAAATGCTAATAAGTAGTTTATTAATCGAGCTACGGGGATCGGGCCGGATTCAATTTGTTCGTTTTTTTTATCAGCTACGAGGTGGGATTGGCGAAAATTTTTTATTTTCCCAAATGCGCGCTTGGCCATCTCCGAAAATACTTTAGATATTATGTTTACTTTAGGTATGTGTTAATAGGATTAGAACTTCAAATTTTAGTTAGAAAAGTTATTCAATTATTCCACCAGTGGCGTCGCTGCAAACATGTCCTTTGATATTTTTTACAAAAAAGATGGTACGCCACTGATATTTTTCCATGTGGATATTTTTTCTGATTGGCCTGTTCAATTCTCCATGAAAACGGTCTCTTGAGTTTTTCTCGTCGGATTAATTAAAACCACTAAAGTCATATTGAAACTCATTATTTTTAACATTGATAAAATAATTAATGATAATTTTTTTTCATTTCATTTGCGAAAATAAAAATTAAAAGACATGTTTCCGCCCGTCTTCGCATCGAATTGCCCACTCCAACAATTTTTATAAAAAAAAATTATCATTAATTATTTTATCAATGTTAAAAATAATGAGTTTCAATATGAATTTAGTGGTTTTAATCAAGAACGGTGCATCTGACGAGAAAAACTCAAGAGACCGTTTTCATGGAGAATTGAACAGGCCAATCAGAAAAAATATCCACATGGAAAAATATCAGTGGCGTACTATCTTTTTGTAAAAAATATCGAAGGACATGTTTGCAGCGACGCCACTGGTGGAACAATTGAATAACTTTTCTAACTAAAATATGAAGTTCTATATCCTATTAACACATACCAAAATTAAACATAATATCTAAAGTATTTTCGGAGATGGCCATTTCTTGTATGCCGCGCCCAGCTCGCAATTGGGAAAATAAAAATTTTTCGCCAATCCCACCTCGTAGCTGATAAAAACACGAACAAATTGAATCCGGCCCGATCCCCGTACCTCGATTAATAAACTACTTATTAGCATTTATGTAAAAAATTTCCAATCCCCCTTACTCCCCTCCTAATTGCCCCACCAACCCCAGCCTCCGGCCCACCAAAGTACTCGGTATCACCCGTTAATTCGCGAAAAAATGATGCCCCAACTCCGCCCCTTCTCGAGATATGGATTAAATTTTATTGTTTTTGCAGTTGAAAATCGCGTTAATTCGCGAACTCATTGAGATATCGGGATCGGGTTTGTTCGCGCTTACGCGCTCTGTCAAGCTCTTCAATTTTGCCTTTCACATTTTTTTTGTAGCATCAAAACCGGCTGAGTTATTTTCAATTTCCCGTTGTAGGTTAGATTTACGGGGCGTGCCCCCCCCCCATGCGGCGCCTTGCACAAATCATTTCATAATGTCGAGGGGATCCTACTGTATCGATTGGGGGAAAAAAAATTACTCGATTTCGTCAAGGGATTTTCGAGCCGTTTATTTCGCCAGGACGACTCCACGATAAGAGCATGTTAAAACTATTTAAACAACTAAAATTGTTATTATTTTTCATTTGCTCACAATGACATTCTTTTTTTAATACTCTTCGAAAGCTAACGTAACCAAGTGTAAATAAAAAAAGACCGGTGTTGATCCGATCAGTACAACTGGAAATATTAAATTTCAAATATGAGAAGATGAGAGAAAATCCAGCAAATTATGAAAAATTTATGTGTGGATATTTTCGGAAAAATTTTTTTTTCAGTAAGATCCTGAAATACGTTTCAACTAATTTTCTGTAAAAAATAATGACCCATAAATAATATTTTAAATAATAATATCCTTTTTTCAACGCCGTCATAGCCAACTAGGATTAACTGAACTGAAAATCCGCAGCAAAATGGCCGTACAAAAATATTATATTGGAAATACTTCGAATACTACAAATTTTCGGAATAGACGACATTACACAAACTTACCCTTACTTTTAATGCTAAATAAAGAATAATTATAAAATTTGGGGATTTCCATTTGAAAATGAAGATTTTTTAAGTTTTCTCAATTTAATTTTCAATCTTATTTTTTGAACACGCTGTATTAATGGTTATCAAAATTTTAAAAAATATATTGAAGCAGGTCCTTTTCAAAAGGAAATCCAACCCAAATTAAATAATAAAGGCTCCTTATGGGGAAAATTAATAATTATTTTAAGGTCTGCAAACATAATTTCTGGCATAAAAACTTAAATATGTGAAACACGCTTATACTGAGGTATAGGGTGTTCCATTTAAAATAATCAAGTTGACACCGACTTCCGGTATATCCTGAAGTGCCGTCATATTAAAAATATTTTAGCCGCACGCCTAAATACACTTGATATCTCTTTAATCAGGCGTTAACCAATCAGACCTCAGAGAAGCATCGGTTTCGTCCATTTCGAGGGCGAACTGTTACAATTTAAGCTAATGTTTCAAATATATGTCTTGAATTTAATTCTACCAAATATCCATTTTCTATAAGAATAAAATATACATTCTGATCCAAATTCGGTAATTTACTAACAAATACGAATTAATATTTTTTAATAAGACAACCCGACTCGATCTCGATTTTAGGTTTTTATTTTTCGCCCGCATTCTTTTCACTATTTCAGACTAATGTGCCAAACAATATTAAATTTCCACAAAATGCATTTGGGCCTAAAAACCTTGTAAAATATGCCCAGTGTTGTATTACGTCAAATGAAAACGAAAATCATCTAGAAATTCCAGTTTTACTTATTTCTCTCCCTTTTACACCCTTTTTTGCTAAATTCTATTCTGTTCGTTCGTTGCTCGGGTCTTTTCCGAACGGCTTTTACAGCATTTGTGTAACTTTTTTTGCGAACTACCAACTGATGACCATATGACCTAGAATGTTTGTTTCTATAATAATATTTTTTTTTTAATTGTGGCCATTTATTTTAGGACGCTATCGTTAATATTTTGATAGATGAACCATTGGGCGCAGTTCGAAAAGCTGCAGCGACACTCTTAAATGACATATTAAAACTTTGCAGTATTCCTGAAAATGTCTTAACGAGGTAATTTTTTGTCACAACACTTTTTTAATCTTTCAGACGAGATTTTTCAGCAGTTTATTAATGTTTTTAGGCTGTACCATGTGATGACTCACGCAGCTATTGCTGACGTTCACTGGGAAGTTAGGCATACTGCTATATTATTTTTTTGTCAAACATTAGAGAATTATTTCCAGGCCCATGGTATGTACCAACAATAAATAACTAGAGTTGATGTATTTTGAACCTAACCCATTTGGCTTTTTGGGGCTGTTAAGGCCTTCTTAAGCCCTCTACAGACTTCGTTATTTTTCATCGGTTATTTGGGGTGATCGTGACGAGCCGTCGTGCCAAATCTATGGGCGAAAACTGTCACTTTGCACGGTCACGATGAACATCTGCTAATGCCAGATTATACATGGCGGCTTGTCACGATCATCAATGGAAACGTGCACTCCCCGCCTTGCTGTTATGTTTGCAGCATATCCAGACTGTCCTATTTATCGCTAAGGTATCTGCAAAATCCCAATTAAAAATTTGACAATTACAACTGGTTTAAGGTTAATCCGCAATTGCTTTTAAAATAAATTTATTTCCCAATAATTTTACTATAAATTGTGCATAGGCCTTGAGAGATTTAGAAAAAAAAATTATTATACATAAAAGTTTGAAATAAACCGACTGCACTCTGGCAACATCAAATTAAATTTACTACGCTCTACGGCACAAGGTCAAACTTTAGCAATGGATCGGATTATAGTAAAGAATACAGTGTTGCTGGTCACTGCTAACTACTTTTAAGGGAGTGTTTATATATTTTGGTTGTTTTTATTTTTTTTTGTGAGTATTGGTGAAAAATCGTCTTTATTATAAACAATGATGGTGCATTCATGTATAGTTTGTAAAAGAGTGGATCATTTAAGCAAGGATTTATGTTTTCTTCGGTAAGTATGGTTATGTTTTAATATGATTGTATTGATATGATTTCTGATATAACCATTGACGTTTAAAAGGTTATGGACCGGTCCGTGGAGCTAGTCCGGGCAAAAAGCAGCCGAGTTGGTTTCTTTCTTAATATAAATCTTGCATTTACAAGATGGTTGAGTCTTGTGCGGCCATAAAATGCTTCACTAGAAGATGCAATGGTGTTAAATTAAAATTTCACAGGTTAGTAAATATATTTAGAAATTTGATTTTGAGTTTGCATCACCGATGAAAAGATAAATCCTTATTTAAACGATAAACTCTTTTACAAACTACACATGAATGCACCATGATTGTTTATAATAAATACGATTTTTCACCAATAATCACAAAAAACACAAATGAAACAAAAAAAAATTAACCATGACGGCGAGAGACTGCGAACAAACTAACAACACTGTATGATTTACGAGAATATTCTCCCTCCTTGCTAATTGGCCACACCCAATGCATGTGAGCGGGTAATAAACTAAAGATAGATGACCAGAGTGCAGTTAGATTATTTCACGATTTATTTAATATTTTTAAGTATAATAATATTCTTTTAAAGAATTTCTCATCCTATTCACAGTTTATAGTAAAATTATTAGGAAATCAATTTATTTTAAGAGCAATTGCGCATTAACCTTAAACCAGTTGTAATTGTCAAATTTACAAATTTTTAATTGGGATTTTGCAAGATATCTTAGTGATAAATATGACAATTTGGCTAGAAATTACACTTTTATATCTGGAGAGTATCATCCAGTAATGAATACACCAAAAATATTGATGCTAAGCATAAATAGTTAAATCCATCCTTGGACACACTATATATAAAAACTGGATCAATATTTCTATCTTTTTTATAAATATCTAATATTCGAAACTACACTTTTTGAATAGGTAATATAGTTAAACGTAAAGAATCTCAAAGTAAATTATACGCCCTTGTCGGGCTTTTTGCCCAGACTAGCTCCGCTGCACGGAAACCTTTTAGACGTTATTGGATTTAACCAGACTTCAACATTGTTGCCATTATCGAGACAAACATGTTTTGTCTCTCTTCCACCCATTACTGATTTTCAATAACATTTCACACAATCACAACCTCACTTTCCAACAGATTTATGAATGGAGTGTTGGCCCTGTGGTCACGATCACCGATTACCCCGGCTACAGCGTTGCCATATATCTGAAGACAATGAATAGAGATTTATTTTATTCATTTAAATATCGGGGAAAATGATCATTTTTACACATCTTCCTAGGTTGATTTGATAACCCTATGCATAACATCATATTAAAATTTAGTACACTCTTCGACAATAAATTCCGGACAAAAATAATGTTAGTCAAGTTTATAGTCCTGTAACTTTTAAAATTGTTTTCCGATTTTGGTGCAATTTTTAGCAAAGTGTAAACTTATCTCTCGGAATGTTAGCCTGCATTTTAGTTTTCAAAAGATGCTGATGTCTTCAACATTATACAGCAACAAAAGTCACTTTTTTACCCTTAATTTCTTAACGCTTAACGCCCTGTGGAAATATTGATCGGTACAATTTAGCTTTATTATATTTTGTTGAGAAGAGTGGCCTTTTGTTAACACAATGTTTTTTGGCGCAAGTCATTATCTGCTTTTTAAAGGAAGATACAAATTTTTAAATAAAGTATTCCAATTTTTCAATTTTATTCACAATTAAGAATATTACATTATCTTATCGAGTAGCATAAACCAATTAATAGCGCGTATTGCAACCTCGTGTTCTTATCACTTCTACTATGTGATGTGGCATGCTTTCAATGCAATACTAATGGTCCGGCAGCCCGTTACCAAAATATCACGCCTTCATCTATTAATAGATTAATAAAAAATAAGAAAGTTTTACTCGAGCGAAAAAGTTCGGCAACGCCCGTCAGAGTGATTTCAGTCCGTAAAAAGGCAGATCGTCTTTTTGTTACTACACCTTGTCCGTTCTTGATGAAATCATATTAAAAATACAACTGCTTAATTTTAGTCACAACGGACGGACGTTTTGAGTGTTCCACAGTTTAAATAAAAGATGTAAAGAAAAGGGGAATAACAAAGTTACAGCGCCCGGGTCAATTTTTGTTTAAATTGTTGATAACACTCTTAAAAAATAGTAGATCGAGTCGAACGGACATTTTCCGTGTTGCGCAGCTGCAGGGAGGGCAGCGGAGTCGGATCTCTTATCTGTATAATTCATGATCGCGGTACACGGCGCGTGCATGGGACGGCTTGCTGTGTGGCTTGGTTGTCTATAACAACTCAGCGACAGCTATGTCCCCATATTGCATTATTATTGATATACGTGCTGTGCTGACTGAAATCGGTTTTGCTAAAAAATGCGTCTGTAAAAAGGTCAGTTCATATTTTTCCCCCATTTTCTGAGCCACAACACACCATTTCTGCTTGAAAACGGACGAGGCGCGATACCTAAGATCCAATACTGCGCCGATGAAATTGTCCGTTCTCATTTTTTTCCGGTCACGAATAACGAAAACTAACATCCGACAAGTAAAACGGACGAGGCGTGATAAGTTGATTTCTGCGCTGTAAACAATTTCCGATTTTTCTCAGACCAAAACTATTCACTGCACGGAAAATGTCAGTTACTATTTTCATCTCATCAAAAACATCACTCTCAATCAAAAAATAAAAAGGACGGACGAGGCACAACGAACAACAACGACAACATCCATAGAAATTTACCATTACCCCCCGAAATAGTTTGTTATTTTTATTTTTTTATTGTAATAGCAGGAAAAGTAGTGATTAGTAGAGCAGATTTTTATGTTTTGGTGTGCGTTTTTTTGGATGGTTCTTGTCGTTTTATTAATAATCAGTGTTTATTTGCGTTTTATTTGTGTAATACTTATCGCACTGACCTTCGCAAAAATTAAAAACATATTCGTTGCTGAAACTGCTATGTTTCCTTTAGAAATTTGTATCTTCTTTAAAAAAGCAGATATTGATGTGAACCAAAAAACATTGTGTTACGAAAAGGTCACACTTCATAATGAAGCTAAATTCTACCCCTCAATTTTTCCACAGGGCGTTAAGAAATTAAGGGTGGAAAAAGTAAATTTGGTTTATGCCCGTATAATGATCAAGACCTGAGTATTTTTTGAACCCTAAAATTTAGTCTAACATTCCGAGGCACAAGTCTACACTTTGCTAAAAATTTCACCAATATCGTAAAACTATTTTAATAGTTACAGCACCGTGAACCTGGTTAACATTATCGTTGTCCGGAATTTACTGTCGGTGAGTGTATATTACCGGCAAGTTTAGTTGTTCTAAGGAAATTACATGATTCTTTTCTGTTAACAACGGCAGCATAGCCTGATTTTTTACTCGCATTTCTTCCGAAGCGAACTTTCAGAAGCGGCTGGGCCTTCAATAAGGGGACCTCGAGTAAAAGTTTTACTTGAAAGCAAGCATTTGTCATTACGCTTTCGAGTCATCCGATACATTTTGAAATGAAATTTTTAGGTATGCTTGATAGAAAGTTTCCTGAATATACTTTCTCGCAAGAAAAGAGAAAAATAGTAAAGTTAAACAAGAAGGAAATTAGAAAACTAGGCATAGAAGTCCTTAATCAGTTGAACGATACTGGTGCAATATACGTGTTCTATATGTCCTTTCAAGAAGAAATTAACGAAGAAGTATTAGAGCTGCTAAGAGCTTTTTCTTTGGAAATGGTCAAGTTCTTTCGAGGATACGAGGTAAAAGAAACTAGACCGTTTTTGCGCTTTAATTGTTCGAATCTGCTCGATCTTGTTGCCTACCTTACAGCGCTCACTGACAATTAATTATACGGATCATGAAAAATAATACCGGTTATTGTTTAGTTCAAAATATATCGTTGATCTTTTGACTGCCATAAAATTTTAAAACAACACCCTAAAACACGACACAACGAACACTTACTTATTTATAAAATACAATACAATAACTATTGCCCTTTTTATCACTACGCAACTGGGAGGGTATGTCGATAAATCTTAGACATCGCAGAACAAGCCCAATGTCTGATCGGGTGTCTCACGGGACGCATGCGCTATCAACTGTCTGGATTATAACCAATCAAATAAGCTCTAGCTATCTGTAACCATTGACAATGCACGATGTTTAGATTAAAAGTACTTTAATCAAAAAAATATATTATTTTGCATTTAAATATCAAAATAAACAGTATGAAAAGAAAGTTTAATAATATTGAAACTATAATAGAATATAGGTTCCTTATATACCTTTTACAATTTATTTTAAATGCGTAAAGGTAATTTTGCGGTTTTCTCGGTAAGAGATTATTAAATTAAAATTTAATATATATGACAACATTGTTATGTTATACAGGGTATTTCATTTAAACAAAATTAATGTAACGTCACCCCTTGACAGTCGATGACGTTGACATATGGAACGTACAGTCAAATAGTTTAAAGATAATCCTGCCGATTGTCGAAAACCCGGATCTGATATCACTTTTCGTTCTCCTGTAATTAAGCTGTTCCGGAACATTTGCCCAACCCTGTATGTATACAGGGTTATTCAGGGCGAGTGAGCTCTTAATATATCTCGGGAGGTAAAAAATACATTTGTTTGAGAGATATCTTGAAGTATCTAAAGATTTAAAAAAATTGAGATAATTTAGAAAATTTTTCATAAAAATACTAAACATTTTTTATACAGGGTATTTTAAAAATTATTCCATCTAGTAATGGTAATTAAAATACAGGGTGTTCCATTTAATCAAAATAACTTATTCAGTCCCCATCAATGCCAGACGCAGCACACACTGACTCTTCTAATCTGCTCATGAGAATTTATTATATTATACCAGAAAGGTATAATATTTAAAATACCCTGTATAAAAATTGTCTAGTATTTTTATGGAAGAAAAACCCCATACCTTTCCTAAATTTTCTCAAATTTTTAAATCATTAGTTACAAAGTAAGCCCCATTGGCTTGAAACAAACATGGTCCCGTACGACGAAAATAACCACAAAAAAGGAGAGATGGGGATTCTGTGATGGGGATTCTACAGAATCCCCTTATCTTGTGTCTCTTTCCATTCTACGATAATATGTCTTGGTTATGAAAAACAAGAAATCGACAGTCTTACCATATTTAGTTAAGAATCACTAGTTTTCCACAAACACTGAAAAACTACAAAGAATTCTATTTAACAATAACGACAAATACTATGACAGTTGTTAATCCTATAGTGCAGGTATGAAAGACGGCCGTTTCACTAAGGGCTTTATAAAAAGTACGTTCCGAACGCTCGAAGGCGACGTAATGTCTTTGTCTAATTAACAGAAAACAACAAAGAAAAATTATACTAATTTTCAGAGCTCCCGATTGTTTTTCTGGAAAGTTTTTTACAACATACCTAAGAATGTGAATTGTTTATTCTTCAAAAACTATGAACCAAAGCCGGATCCTTCTTGATTGAAGATCCTTGGTAAGATCAAATTACCTTTTACATGTTGTTTAATAAAAAATTATTTTAATGAGTTTTATCTCAGAAACTGTTGGAGATGTTACAGTTGCAATGTTAAGTCTAACTTCCGGTATAACTGAAAATGATAGATACGTCAAAATATCAAGGATCGACACCTTTTACAGAGGGTACCAATATTTCAAACAAATACATTTTTTAGTTCCCCCAGATTTTGTAATAGTGAACGTGAATAACCCTGTAGATGTATAATATATTAAATTCTTGATAATAATGATAATAATAATACTCTTATTGTCGTAAAATTCATTCATGAGTAAATATTGCAGCGTCAATTTTTTTTATATACAAAAAATAATTTTAAAATACTAAGAAGACAAAATAATTTCAAATAGAAAAAAATAATTTAAAAGGGCAAACAGTTTTGATAAAAAAATTGCAAAATACAAATACTAATGTCAAAATACAAAAACAAAAATTATTGATATTAATTGATATTCCTAACTTTATACAATTTTTAGATCACTCCTGATGATGTAGAACTTGACCAACCGCCATCTTTAATTAAAATCGACATTCAAAGTAATCCTTTTAGTCCAATATCTCCGGATAGACGACCTAGTCCTGCCGAAACAAGTACAAAAAATAATACTACTCCATCGGCTTCAGACATTGATTCTAGTCCTGCTGAAAGCATTTCACAAAGTAACACTAGTCCAACGTCTTCAGACAATCATTCTAGTCCTGATGAGAGCAGTAGAGAAAGTAACTTCGTAAGTTCAATCAATATTCCCGGATAATCAAACTAGTACTAAAAAATTGGAGAGTTTGCAATCTGAGTTAAAAATAAACTGCTCGAGACATGTTAGTATCATTGGACGCATTTAGCAGGACCTATCGGTTTGCAAGCGATTAGTGATCATCTGCTAAATGCACTAAAAAAAAATCGATTTCACAAATCGATGGGGAATCGGACGCCGTTTTTTCCATGGAGTTTAAACAGCGATTTGTGATTTGACAGCGATTTATGTCAGTTTTGTTTGTCAGGTTGAGGAATCAAATTATAAAAAATGACGAAAGAAGTAAATTATAATTAAAAAACATATTATACAGGGTGATTCACGGTGGATGGAACGTTAGACGTTTCTGGAGAAAGGGAGATCAGTTTGTTTTGAAAATTTGGTTTTCCAGATAACCGACCATGGTCTATAGTTCTAAAATATTTTCAACAATGCGGCGTTGCCGCTTCTACCTAAAACCGGTGGCAACATCGTTATTTTAAACGGAACTCCCTATATATTTATACATTTTCAGGTTCTACATCTATTTCTGAGCAACTTTTATTAATACTTTCCTATACCTATCTGTTGCCGTTTTTTAGTTATTAATTAATTTTAATTTTTTTTTAACGAAAACATGACTTCTAATAAATATGGTTTTCTCCAAACTCTAAAATATTCCTAAGTTGAAATGTTGCGTACGGTTTAAAAATGCCTTTGGGTATTTGCTTTTTTGGTCATATCTGCGTTCAAGCATACAGAGTGCTCCAAAAATAATTGCTTGTAGGTTACTTGAAAAAATGCCCGAAACTTGATTTTTTCAAATGGGACATCCTGTATATCAATACTGATTCGGAAAGATGATGAAAGTAGATTTCTAAAAATATATACTTATACATATTTAACTCTTCAAATTTTTGATTTATAAGCATTTCTTTGCGAAATTTTGCAAAACATGTAAATTTCAACGACTTTAGTAGTAGGAGGTCATGAAAACAATTGTTAGTCTCCATAACAACTATATTTTTAGCGGAAGTGTCATTCCTTCATTTGTAATTTTAAGTTGGCGGTACAATGGGAGATATTAATAGTTACTCAAATGCAATTTTATTATAATGAATTTATTTATTATACATTGACAGTGTGATAAGATTATAGGCAGAACGTGTAGAAAATTTAATGAAATATATCCAGATTTATCAAAAATGAATATCAAGAAATTTAATCGAATCCAGAACAATTTCAGAGATTTTGGTTCAACATTAAAAGCACCAAGAAAAATACACTTAAAATAATTAAAGGTTTTAAGAATGTCATTATAAAGATTTCTTAAGCAAATGTTCAAAATGTTGGCCATTAACGTATAAACACTTTAATAAACGTATATTGACACCATCACATGTAGCGCGTCTGATAACATGGGGATCGATATCTTCAAAGGCTTGATGCACTCGACGCTCTAATTCTTCTCTGGTATTTACAGGAGTCTTGTAAACCTTTTCCTTTAGTGTACCCCATAAATAAAAATCTAAAGAGTCATATCTGGCGATCTTGGGGGCCAATTCCACGGTCCCAAACGTCTAAACCATCGGTATTCGAAAATTCGATCTGCAGTCACGTCTGCGGAGCAATGAGCTGGAGCAATGAGCTGGTGCCCCATCCAGTTGATACCAACAGCTACGGTACTCTTCAAGTGAAAGACTGTATGTAAAATCTTCGACCACTGTTGTTAAAATATCCAAGTACTTCCTGGAATTGAGGTTTTCCTCGTATATCAGATACCTAATTTGATTGTCCATTAGCAAACAAAAAACATTAAAACTACATTTTTCCTGAAATCCTCTCTCTTTTGTAGCATGCGGATTTTTACTGGCCCAATATTAAGAATTCTTTCATCTGGAGGACTGCATCTTTGTGGAACGACCTTCCCGAGGTCGTTTTTCCTAACGAATATAACCTCCAACGATTCAAAACCAACGTGAATCGCTTTTTGCGCACACGCACCACTCCCAGAGTGCCCTAAAGGATTTTTCCTATAGTGCTTGTGTTTGATCATAAAAAAAAAAAAAAATTACGTCGATTAAAAATACCTTCTCTCGCAAATTTTGACTCGTCGGTCCATACAGGGTCCGCAAACGAAGCGTGGACGGAAGATTAAATCGTTATCGAAGAACTTATCAACAATACTGAAACAGCTTGAGATATTGGATTAAAAGCCGCATGTTTTAAAAATATTTTACATTATACAGGGTGGCCCAAAAAAGTGTAACGGCATAAAGTTATATTTTTTTAAATGGGACACCCAGTATTTTATTGCATATTTAGGTTCGTATTACTATCGTTTATAAGTGCCTCAAATTTTATTTAATTTGGTTTTGTAGTTTCGGAGAAATAAATTAAAAACTAAAAAAAAAAGTTTAGTGTTGTTGATAAGTTCTTCGATAACGATTTAATCTTCCGTCCACGCTTCGTTTGCGGACCCTGTATAATTTTGCTTAAAAAATTTGGATCCTCCTGTGTATGTGTTAGTAACATTTCGCAAAACTCGACTCTTTGCATAAAATCTTGACATTTAAGAGCTTGAACGGTAGTAAACTTATAGTCGTGCATATTATATTTTTAAAAAATTCTTACCACAGATGAAAATGTAATGCCCAAATCTTCTTCGGCCCCACGTATGGAAGAGTGGGGATATGCATGAAAGTATGCCAAAACGGTAATTTCGTTGTCTTCATTAGAAGTCACTGGTATGGGCAAATTTCTTAGTGCTTTTAATGTTGAACCAAAATCTCTGAAATTGTTCTGGATTCGATTAAATTTCTTGATATTCATTTTTGATAAATCTGGATATATTTCATTAAATTTTCTACACGTTCTGCCTATAATCTTATCACACTGTCCATGTATAATAAATAAATTCATTATAATTTCATTTGAGTAACTATTAATCTCTCCCATTGTACCGCCAACTTAAAATTACAAATGAAGGAATGACACCAACGAAATGACACTTCCGCTAAAAATATAGTTGTCATGGAGACTAACAATTGTTTTCATGGCCTCCTACTACTAAAGTCGTTGAAATTTACATGTTTTGCAAAATTTCGCAAAGAAATGCTTATAAATCAATAATTGAAGAGTTAAATATGTATAGGTATATATTTTTAGAAAGCTACTTTTATCATCTTTCCAAATCAGTATTGATATACAGGATGTCCCATTTGAAAAAATCAAGTTTCGGGCATTTTTTCAAGTAACCTACAAACAATTATTTTTGGAGCACTCTGTATGCTTGAACTCAGATATGACCACAGGGCCAACACTCCATTCATAAATCTGTTGGAAAGTGAGTTTGTGATTGTTTGAAATGTTATTGAAAATCAGTAATGGGTGGAAGAGTGACAAAACATGTTGGTCTCGCTAATGGCAACAATGTTGAAGTCTGGTTAAATCAAAGATCTTACAAGGTTAAATCCAATAACGTTTAAAAGGTTATGGAGCGGTCTTCATGGTTTCGGAGCGGAGCTAGTCTGGGCAAAAAGCCCAACAAGGGCGTATAATTTACTTTGAGATTCTTTACGTTTAACTATATTTTCTATTCAAAAAGTGTAGTTTCGAATATTGGATATTTATAAAAAAGATAGAAATATTGATCCAGTTTTTATATACAGTGTATCCAAGGATGGATTTAACTATTTATGCTTAGCATCAATATTTTTGGTGTATTCATTACTGGATGATACTCTCCAGATATAAAAGTGTATATTTCTAGCCAGATTGTCATATTTATCACTAAGACATCTTGCAAAATCCCAATTAAAAATTTGTAAATTTGACAATTACAACTGGTTTAAGGTTAATCCGCAATTGCTCTTAAAATAAGTTTATTTCTAATAATTTTACTATAAACTGTGAAAAGGATGATTCTTTAAAATAATATTATTATACTTAAAGGTATCAAATAAATCGTGAAATAATCCAACTGCACTCTGGTCATCTATCTTTAGTTTATTACCTGCTCACATGCATTGGGTGTGGCCAATTAGCAAGGAGAGAGAAACGGAATGGGTGATGCTCAAAATCAAATTTCTAAATATATTTACTAACCTGTGAAATTTTAATTTAACACCATTGCATCTTCTAGTGAAGTATTTTATGGCCGCACAAGACTCAACCATCTTGTAAATGCAAGATTTATATTAAGAAATAAACCAACTCGACTGCTTTTTGCCCGGACTAGCACCACGGACCGGTCCATAACCTTTTAAACGTCAATGGTTAGTCAGAAATCATATCAATACAATCATATTAAAACATAACCATACTTACCGAAGAAAAGATAAATCCTTGCTTAAATGATCCACTCTTTTACAAACAATACATGAATGTACCATCATTGTTTATAATAAAGACGATTTTTCACCAATACTCACAAAAAAAAAATAAAAACAACCAAGTATATAAACACTCCCTTAAAAGCGGTTAGCAGCGAGTAGCAACAGTATATTCTTCTTCCATTGATAAAGTTTGATCGTTTGCCGTCGAGCGTAGTATCTTTTAACTTGATGTTGTCAGAGTGCAGTCGGTTTATTTCAAACTTTTATGTATAATAATAATTTCTTTTTTAAATCTCTCAAGGCCTATTCACAATTTATATTAAAATTATTGGGAAATAAATTTATTTTAAAAGCAATTGCGGATTAACCATAAACCAGTTGCAATTGTCAAATTAACAAATTTTTAATTGGGATTTTGCAGATACCTTAGCGATAAATAGGACAATCTGGCTATGCTGCAAGCATAACAGCAAGGTGGGGAGTGCACGTTTACAGTCCTTACGTCGACTTCAAATGTAAACAATTCTATCTGGAGTTTGTAAGATCTTTGGATATGACTAAAAAAGCAAATACCCAAAGGCATTTTTAAACCGTACGCAACATTTCAACTTAGGAATGTTTTAGAGTTTGTAGAAAACCATATTTATTAGAAGTCATGTTTTCGTTAAAAAAAATGAAAATTAATTAATAACTAAAAAACGGCAACAGATAGGTATAGGAAAGTATTAATAAAAGTTGCTCAGAAATAGATGTAGAACCTGAAAATGTATAAATATATAGGGAGTTCCATTTAAAATAACGATGTTGCCACCGGTTTTAGGAAGAAGCGGCATTGTTGAAAATATTTTAGAACTGCAGACCATGGTCGGTTATCTGGAAAACCAAATTTTCAAAACAAATTGATCTCCCGTTCTCCAGGAACGTCTAACGTTCCATCCACCGTGAATCACCCTGTACACGATCTCCGCTAGTGAAGAGGAGCATTCAAAATAAAATTATCCGTTTCGTAGAGATGAAAACGTAACCAAACAAAAAACTTGACAGCAAAATGCATTCAGGAGAACTACAAATCTATGCGCATCGTGACGTCGCCCATCAAAAATCGCTTATAGATCGATGGGCTCTGCTGGATGCAGCCATTACAATTTTCTTTATACAAGGTCCTGTATTAGTGCGTTAGGCTTTCATATCTCCTATAGGAATCAAGGAAATTTCAATCATATGCTAACTTATACTGTATCATGGAATGTATTTGAGGAAAATATTTTCCATATACACATGGTGGCCTAAAAAAAAAATCTGATAACATTTTTATTGCATACTTAGGTTCGTATTAATGTCCTCTATGTTTTCCTAAAATGTTATTTGATTTCCTTGGGCAGTTTAAGAGCAATATTAAAAACTAAAAAAAGTTTTGTAGACCTGGAAAAAAACATTCTAAAAGTTATATTTTTAACTACGGGGTTGAACGAGGTATGTCTAGGTCTAAAGATATTATGAATCCAATAGTTTTTATTTTATACAGGGTGTTCATAGTAAGGTTTCAAAACGACACACTTCAAAATCAGTTTTTTCAAGATTTTCAAATGGAATGCCCGTATATTATTTGGGCATTGGAATTCATAAGCATTTTTTTGTAATACAAACATAAGTTATTTCCAGCCGTTTTCGAAATAATGGGAAATTTCATAAATTATGTTGTTTAACTACCAGAGGCGCTTTGACTAATAATTGTAAACTACAGTAAATGTTCAAAATATCTTCAATTTTGATCTGTACACAAATAAACACGTTCTTGAAGACAACCTTTACATCCCTTATCATTTGAGGTGAAATACTAGCACATCGGTTGATTAGTACTGGTTAACACGTAGGCCTAATTTTATAAAGTGATCTTAAGTCTTGGATTTAAATTAATACTTAAACGGAACAATAATCATGGGATTAACTTACAGGTAAATTATGACAATTTTATAATAGAGGGTTATTACTAGGAGGATTATAACTAAATGTATTATACACGGTGTTGAAAATGTCTAGGGAAAAAGTTGTTTGGTTTTGAAGGAGGAATAGTTTGCAATTTAATCCACCCCCACCCCCTCAACCCCCGGGCGCGGGTGAGGGTAAGTTAAGATTTTCAAGTGGAACCCCATATTTTTTATTGGCGTATCGTGTTCTCCGACCAAAAATAAACATCTTTTGTCCGAAATTTTTTTTTATTTGGGCCCATCCTTCACCAATAATCACCATGAGGAAGACAAAATCAGAACTGTGCGAAAATAAAGTTTTATCCTGGAAACACCCTTTTTCTCTGTCTTGTACTAAAAAATGCCCGTGGAAAAAGTTGTTTGTATTCCAATAAAAAATATGGGGGTTTCATTTGAAAATCTTAACTTAACCCCACCCGCGCCCGGGGTTTGAGGGGTGGTTTAAATTGCAAACCTCAGACTTCCTTGGAAACCAAACAACTTTTTCCCTAGACATTTTCCGCTGCAATGCGATGCACCGGAGTTATTCCGGGGTACCGACCTTTTTTTAACACCCTATATATTGTATATACTCATCGGTTTGTTGGACGCTGTAATGTTTTATAAGGCCTTTGAAATCCTGAACCTGTAAAAATCGGTTAAGGTTTTCATGTAATTGGAGCGTATCCGAAAGATTCTTCCTGCCTACGCTGCTCAATAATATTTACAAAATCATCTTCGTCGTCCGTTAATAACTCATTGAAAATTTCAAAAATGTCCATTTACAGCCAGAAACAATAAAAAACACACTCAAAAATTGGGTTATAATACTGTGTCCTGTGTCTTAAATCGTATTATTGAGTTTAAGCGGTACACTTTCTACCGATTAACTTATTACCAGGATGGTTGCTCTTAAGTCGAGCCTCGCTGTCAATCCTAGTTTATAAAATCACCGTTTTCAATAATCTGAGGTTTAAACCGTACAGTACGATTTAAACTCACTTTATAAAATTGGCCCTTAAAGGCCATATCAGGCTTCGCGATACAATAGGGATTCATATGTTAACTATAGTTTGACTAGTTCTTTAACTTTAAAAAAATGTTATTTAGGGCGAATAAATTATAATAAGAAATTAAAAAGTATTTTATAGGTTGGTTTATATTATCTTCTTGCTTGGTGAAAACGAGAAAATTGCTAATGGTGACCCAAAGGCGAAACGTCGCATTAAAGATATGTTGATGCTATCTTGTGGAGAATAAAAAGGCGTGAGAAAGTGAAATTTATTTTTCGGACAAAGTCGGGAAAAAATAAAATCTGAAACGCAAAATTTTACATTTTTCCAAATATTTTGAAAGTCTCTGTTTCCGAAATCCCAATGGTAAAGGCCGAATTTGTAAAACCCGGATTAAAAATTAATTACAAATAATAAATAAAATAAAATAAAATAAAGAAATTAAATATTTATAAGATACATTACCAGTTTTTAAGTACCTTTTTTAAATTTAAAATTTAAAGATATCTTATACTGATTCATAATCCATTGATTAACTAATAATATTTAATAATTTATTTTTCAGTCTCCCAGTACCCCATCTTTTTCTGACATCTGTAATCTTACTCCATATACGGCATCGTATTCTAATACTCATTCACCATATGCCAACAGTAGTACTCGGACCATAGACAATCTGTCAGCTAATCTTAACGGAGAGGAGGAGATACTGGATTTTAATACATTTAGTAAGGCAATCGATGTCTTTATATCGGAATGCGATGTTAATATGGAAGTGGCTTTAGGAGAAAATATGGTAAAGTATAATATTTATCAAAAAAATACAGATTTTGTAGAACTGACGAATTCTTTACAATCGGAAACAGGGTGACCAAATAAATTAATGACTAATCAAGTAGTGAGAACTGTAAATTCATAGGGTAGTGACTGAGGTAAATAAATTATTCTTTGTTTCTTTTTTAGGTGTTTGAATAACAAATAAAATTTTAAAATTTACTTCCAGGCGTTTATGGATTCTTTTCATCGTACTATTCCTTGTAGTGTTCCTTCCTTTCTTGTTCTATGAGAGATTGAAATTGAACATCTATTAAAAAAATAACAAAAAAATATTATAATTTTGAATTATAAATTCAAAACAATTTAAAATAATCATTTTACATTTTATTTATAAATTCCATGAAGAAACGCTTTTGAAAATTGTTATTTCAAGTAACCAATCAATTTTCCTCTTTATAGACAACAGTATACACTAGTTACAGTACCTATGAACAATTGTTTTCAAAGCACACTTGAAAAAATAGTCTTTTCGAAATAAATTGGATTTTTTGAGGAAACGCTTAAAAATATATAGGGTGTTCCATTTAAAATAAGAAAGTTTTGAATTGTTCAATTCCTTCACAATGAACCTTGAATTGCGACTACCCAGTACATTTTCTGCCAAGTTTGAAATATTTTTGCGACTTGATGATCTTCTAGCTATTCGGCAAGAAACATTTTTTAGTCCTAAGGTAAAAAAATTATATCGATTATTTCATCATCATGTATTTGCCAAATAATTCCACAAAGTCAAGACATCTCAAAAACTGGCAGAGTCAGACAAGAAGATATTCTATAACTCTTGCTTAGAATTTAATGGTAAATCGAAGAATATAATAAAAATTACCATGTTGTATTTAAAAATCGGAAGTTGACTGCTACTTCCCGTATAACTGCAAATGACAGGAACATGGAACTATTTTAGTTGACCAGAGCATATCGATAAACCTAAATCCCCAAAGTTTCAGAAACATATGTTCAATAGTTCTCCATATAATTCTATAATATATTATTATATACCCTGTATATCAATAAGCCAGATAAGAAAAACAGAAAGAACGAAATCGTAAAAGTTCGGTTTTGCCCAAATTCCTCAGAAATATTCGGATTTTTTTTAAATTTAAAAACTTGACATGTCAGGTCTCAGTAATGCGCAACCTTTATCTAATTTAATCATTTCTGTATGTTTAACGAGACACCTGCACAGTGGATTCTTATCCGCGACACCCGCCGACCTATATCTATGGATAGCCAAACTGTAAAAGCAAAAGTGGCAAATTAATGGCCTCGTGCATGTAAACAAAGCTGATCGTCAGATGTCATGCGCCACTCCGACTGATAAACGATTTACCTTCACCGGCGAACAGGACCGTACTTTGCCCTTAATGACAATGATTACACGGCAATATTTTGGCACATCAAGACCTTCTTTTCTGGGAAATAAACAATCTATTTTCTCGCATAAAAGAAGGCCTTGTGGCCATCCCTGAAAGCCCCATATTAAAATTAATTTTGATATCTATTGTCCACGTATCGATAGATTTTTAATATCGTTAGTCTATGGCCACAACGGAGCACCGCACATCGCCCGCGACTATAACCTGGTACTATAGCACCGCACAGTAGTGTCCACAACGGCGCACCGAGAATAGCTCATTGTCTTGCCTGTCGATCAGTTTGTCTCTCGACATCGAGATATAAACGTGGACTGTGCGTTGTCATTTTCATCCGATTAAGAAGATATTATTTTAGACGCTAATATAATGAAGTGGTATATGTTTAAACAGAAATAAAGATTACCAGTGCATCCTATTAACGCAAAGCGAAGATTCTATGGAGAATTTTATCACCTTTATAAAGATCTAAGGAAAGACCCCCAACGCTTTTGTGAATATATGATAATGCATATAAATACCTTTTGTTATATTATAGGCAACTGTGGAAGGCGATTAAATATATAGTGAAATGATCTTTGTCGGGTGCCGGGCGGCGATGTATACGACAAAAAGTAAATGGACCGGTTCCGGCGGCATCTCTAATAATAAGCATTTTGCCCGCCAAAGTAAAATACCCTTGCGGCTTCACATAAGTTTAGTTAGTAACCGGAATAGTCAAAAATTAAATTTCCTTTATAAATTTCATCAAGTAACGTGTTATAACTAGTTTCGCTGCGTCATTGAATGCGTTATCTTAAATTTAAAAAAAAGTAATAACAGAAATTTGTCAATTAAAATCGTATTTTTTATTTTTAACTTTGTTATTTTTTGTTTTTTTCGAAGCCCCTTTAAATACGAGGCCCTAGGCTAGCTCATAGTGATACATCCGACCCTGTATAAAGTTTTTTTTTTCATGTGACGTCCTGTATATTAATTGATTTCCCAATTTTACGTAATTTATGTAATATACCCCAAAGTAAAGTACCATTTTGTTATATTAGAGTCTGAAACAATATCTTCTTCATCGGAACAAGATAACAACGCACAGTCCATGTTTATATCTCGATGTCGAGGGTCTACTGTGCGAAGCTGAAGCGGGGCTGTGCGGTGCTATGGTGCCATGCTATGGGCTAAGGGCGGTGCGCCGTTGTGGACACACACTAACCCTACGACTGATTTCGGTTCTGGACGGTCGTCGTTGGTTGGCAACCAAATCGGCGCCTATATGACGGCGACAAGATTGTGCGCAAGACAACCCACGAGCAACCTTTAAAAATATGACCGGTAAACCGTACACACCAACCCATTTTTTCATAAAATTTACCTTTTTACTGCTCACCCCATAAGTTGTACGTATCCATAGTTATAGGTCGGTGGCGATACCCTGTATTATCACATACGTAGTCATCGCAAGGGTCAATAATTTTTATTTTTTGACAATGTCAGTTAATATATATATTATAGGGAACTTGATTTTTAGGAAAATTCGATTAATGGCGATATAACAGAAACAGGTGATTTGTTTGACGAGCTATTGAATTTAAATGATGCCATACTTCCTGAAGGACAGCAAGTGTGTAGTTCCGAGTATCAAGTATGTATTTCCTTGTTTTCACGAGTCAAAATCAAAAATTGGGCACGGGTATTTGATAATTAATTAATAATAATCAATCATCAATTCTCTGCAAATGTTTCATTCTTTTAAGTAACAGTTCCAAAGAAGTTACAATCGCCATGTCTCACCCGCTGTATAAGGGTGAACCGCGACGAGGGGAAACTATAAATTTTTTTTTTTTTGAAATTGCACTATTATAGTGTTTCGATATGCCTTATTTAAATACAATGTGTCCTAAACTATCAGTTTTAAAAATGTATTTTAAATTTTACAGGTAAAAATCCCAAAAGTTCTTAAAACCAGACAATATGTTCCACCATCCGAATACGTGAAGTCTTGTTTCCGACTAGCCGAAGCCACGGAAAAGGCGCGGTCGAAATTGATACAAGATTTTGAGGAGTTTGATGCACTTTTAAATAAACTGACCAAAGAATATGACATGGATATCTAGCTACATACTAGTAAACGATGACATCGGTACCCTAGCTGTATATTGATTTTATTCTGGATTCGCCTATAAAGGCACTCCTAGCCCAACGAGGATTGCTGATTTTAAACGTTAACATTAATTAATATTAGGTTTGTACAAATACTAAGTCTTTTTTTAGTATTAACGGAACACCTTTGGAATCAACTTAGAGTCTACCCAACCATGTTATAAAGATTTAAGAGGTATGATTTCACGCCGATGGAGGCGGGGCTTGTGACGTCAACGGGCGAATGATTTTTAAATCTTCTATGGAGATTTATACTGCTGTCATACTCTTTTAAAGGTATTAAAAGGTTTTACGCATTTAATGGTGTGTGAAATGAAAGAAATTAATTCATGAACATACATTAACGATTAAAGCTAAAATACGACCTATTTATAAACAAATTAAACTATTTTTTAAACAGTCCATCTCTCAGTGGAGTGAAATTATGAAGAGGTAAAGAAAGTCATAGTCTGTTTCAGTAGTTAAATAAACAATAATTTAATTTCCATATATGTTTCGTGAGGCATATACCAACAACTTCTAGAAAACAAGGACAAAGCGCTGTCTTGTGACGTCATCATCCGTGGTCCTATGATTGCAATATGCAATATAATATTATATGCGTTCTGTGGGGGATTTATATTTTGCGTGCCTTCTAAAATTACTTATATACACTTCAGACGATCGTTATTTAAATTTTTAAACTTGTATTTAAGTAAATTATGCGTTAAAGGTTAATAACGTAAGTGAGAAAAAAAATTAGTGCATCTGGGCATATTTATTTTAAAAATAACTTAAGCATTTTGTCTAAAATGATTTAGCTACTGTAGGTAGGTAGTTGTTTTTGGATAAATAGCCAAGCATGGATGGACAGAATCGAACAAGTAAAATAAAGGTCTTTTAGCATCAGCCGGATGTGGGAACACTATATTAAGTTCCTTTTATGGTGAAAAATGTGACATGGCTTTTCCATTAATTGCATTGTTGTCACTCGGTACACAAAAAACTTTATATCCGATAGCCTCTAAACGAGTTATGATTGTTTTAACAAAGTTGAAAAGTAATTCATGGTTAATTTTAGATATAGGGGCAATGTGAACAACTTCTTTTAAATCTGAACCAATACTTGTAATCATAAAAGTGTATGCAGTCGTTGCTAACAATTCGTTATTATTTACTGATGCCCCCACTACATTTCCTCCTTTATAGAATTTCGTCCATTAGCAGACAAACATATTTGTCTTGATCATTCAAATATTTGAAAATATTCCTCGCATATGTCAAAAACATTTTTTTTTCATCAATATGAGGATCAGTTAAAAAATTATTACAAGCACCTTTGATGGGGTAAAATTATTGGCCAGTGATTTCTTAAATATCTGTATGCATGAGGACTGATTGTATATACTATTGAACAAAATACCATAGTTGTAGTGGAATATCTGTATCGTTCTTTTGGCAAAGTTCTTAATTTTACTTGTTCGGAGAGAAATTGCAGTGCTTGCGCTAAACTATCATTGTCTACTTTTAAGTTTTTAAGCAAATCAGAAACAAAGTTTAAAACTTCATTAATGTTTGACATATCGGTGTTATTTTTAACATTGTCACATTCGGGATTAGGGTCATGATTGGAGTTATTGTCTTGTTCAGTATCTAAAGGAAGAATATTCATCGAACAATCAATAATATCTAGTAAATTTCGCAATTCATCCAAACTATATGAAAAAAAAGGTGTCTTTTGTTGATCAATTTTTACGCTTACTGGTTGCCCATATAAATATTATGTACTTATTTCTAAATTATTATTTATTTTAACAGCCCATGTAATAGAAGGCCCCGGATTATGCTTAATCTTAAAGAGAGTCTTGCAAGTTTTTTCATCGATGATAAACCATCCTTCCTTTAAATTAAATGTTATAAACAAATTATTAAATTCTTCAAAAGTTTCATAGTTCGTAAGTTGTTTATGAGTTAAAATTTCACGTTTGCTTTCTTCAATATCTTTTTGAAATTGCATTTCATCTAGTTCTCTAAGCTTTTCTTCTCTACTTTTTCGATGCGTTAAAGTTTTTGTAAGATATTTTGGACAATTTAATTTATTATTTTATTATTTAATTTTAATGAAACGATCTCACCCGTTTTCATGTCTTGTTGAGAAATCTGCCAAATAAAATCCTCCTCTGTAAAATGACACTCACATACTCTGCTGTTTGTATTAGGAATAAAATTTTCACGATGAATAGCGGTTTGCCATTTTAAGCGTCCTGCCGCACTTTTGGGGAAACGAAATACCCGCACTGATGGCCCATTTACGTAATTACCTCTACAGCCAACTACAGAGCATTTGTACAGCATTTTCAAATTATTTAAAATACAATTTAAACCGGCAATAAACTCGAATTTTGCACTAAAAACACTCGCACTCGCAAAAAGACAACAAATTAAACTAACTACCAGTTGACAGTCAAATTAGTGCAACGTTGCCAGATCGACTTTAGCGATTCGCTTGTCTACTGGCCCATTTATTCAAAATTGTTATTCTATGTTTTTAATTAATTTCAAAGTACTTCCAATGAAATAATTCTGCTGTAACATTATAGTTGGCCTATGCTAATAACCAAGTTTGCGTAATTATTAACAAAAAAGACAACTTAATTCATGCCAATTATAATAATCGGGAATTATGGACAAATCTGACAATGTTGCGGTCAAGACAAAGCGGGAAATACGAATTGGCATTTCGAGACAAACAGCACGGTCCGATAGCATCGGCCTACATGCAGTGACGTCATCAGCAAATATTTCTTAAGCGCTGTGTCCTTGTTTTCTAGGAGTTGTTGCATATACCCTCATCAGCTTCAGTGGAAAATACTTAAGAAGTAAACCGTATCCAATTTTTTTGTTTTTATCCTTAGGAAAGCGGAAACATCTTATATTTCTATCAAATTTCTTTGCCAGGTTATCCATATCACAATCGAACACAGCGCACTTCATATTATGAAAATCAGATATTTATTTTAATAAACACACACCACTAAATAAGAAAAAATTCTGGTGAACTTTCAAAATTTCCGTGGAAAACTACGGCAAACGTAACTCATTGCGTGGCTACCAGTGTTGAGAGAAATCTTTGATCAAAAGTAATATGTTGACGGTTCGAAATCTAATAGAATAGTAAAAAACGGTGTCGGAGTAAGAAGAATATGAAAAAAAAGGTCGTTACTTTCCTATGATATTATGGGGGCCACCTCCAGATTGAACATAAATTTCATATGGGGAGCCCCACAACAAGAATGAACATCTAAAAAATTGTTAAAATAGTAATGGATATATGTATTACAATTTTAAAATACTGACACCGCTGGTGGCAACGAGCAGGGGTGGCCGAGCAGCTTCGGCTATCGTCGACCGGTTGGAATGGCGCGGCGGATGTTTAAAAGTTCGTCGGAATCTTTCCTTATTTTAGTAGTATTTTAGCTGTAATGTGTGTTATATTTCTATGAAATTAATATACGGAAATACTTGTCATATATTATTCTTTCATTTCATATACCATTACATGCATAAAACCTTTTAATACCTTTAAAATAGAGTTAAAAACGTTGACAGCAATATAAATCTCCATAAGAAATTTAAAAATCACCCTCCCTGTGACGTAACTGCGCGCGGTAGACGAAATTGGGACGGATATTGTATCATGCTACCTAAAGCACAGTTATACAGGGTGTCCAGAAACTAGTGGTCATACGTGATGATAGGATATAAAGAGGAAGTCGAAATAATGTCAATACTTCATATACAGGGTCATTCACGGTGAGTGGCCTATTAAAAGATCTCGGGAACTAAAAAACATATTTTTGTTTGAAATGCTGGTACTCGCGATAAAAGATGCTGATCTTTTTAAGTAGATACTTTGACATATCTATCACTTTCGGTTATACCGGAAGTAGGTGTCAATTAGGTTAATTTAAATGGAACACCCTATATATTCTTAGATTTTTGGATTCTACGCAAGATTCTAGACAGATTTCGTATGCATGTCATATACCTAAGTCTAAGCAGGTGTGACATATTTAAGGTTTTATGTTTAAAATGACGTATGAAGACCTTAAAATAATTATTAATTTTTCCTATAAATTTGTTTCCCTATAACTATTTTTTGAATACCCTATATAAATAGTTATCAAAATATAATAAAGGTTTCCGTATAGGAAAAAATTAATAATTATTTTAAAATCCGCAAACGTAATTTTAGACTTAAAACCTTAAATATGTCAAACACACTCAGCGTTAGGTATATGACATGATATACGAAATCTGTCTCGAATCTTGCGTCGAGTCCAAAAATGGAATAATATATCGGGTGTTCCATTTAAAATAAGCAAGATGACCCCACTTCCGGTATAACCGGAAGTGATAGATACGTTAACGTATCTGCACTAAGAAGATCAGCATTTTTTTCTAGCGAGTGTCAATAATTCAAACAAATATCTTTTTTAGTTCCCGAAATCCTTGAATAGGCCACTCACCGTGAATGACCCAGTATGTATGTATAGTGATGGGCTAAAATATGGAACAAATTCATTTAAAAATCAGGTTTTATTTTTTTGTAAAAACGCTCGGACACGTCGATTATAATTTTTTCTTCCGGATTTTTTGCCTCAAAAAGAAATTATTCTGGGGTGTGTCAAAAAGTAGATGTTGTAAAATTTTTTTGTATTTTAAATAGAACCACCCTATTTTTACTTATCACATAAATTCTACGTCAAATTCTGAGCATAATTCATGTAGCATACTTTATCCTTATCTCTAACGGTTTTAGAGAAAAATTACATCTTAAATAAGAAATTTGTTTAAAAAAAGGTACATGTACCTACTTAAAGGTAAACAGGTAAATTTAAATTAATTGTTACTACGACAGCAAGTCATGTGTCAATCAAAAAGAATTTTAAGTATAATTTTGAAAAAACGGTGATCATGGTGCATTTAAATGAAACTCAAAGAATCGAAATTTTAATTTTAATTGGATGTGGAGACAAAACAAGAAGTCAAGAAGAAGTTTGTAACTTGTTTAGCGCTAAGTATCCAGAACGACGGATTACAAGATCTACAGTGAGTAAAATTGAGAAAAAATTCAGGGAAACAGGGAATGTAAAGGATCGTCTACGGCCAGGTCGTCCAAAAATTAGTGAAAACACAAAATTGAACATTTTGTTAGAAGTTGAAGATAATCCCCATAGTGCATCCACTGAAGTAGCCCTTAATAATGATGTTAGCCGACGATCTGTTTTGCGGGTATTGAAACAAGAAAAGTACCATCCGTATAAAATTAGGTTGCTGCACGAGCTAAACGAAGATGATCCCGACCGCCGACTACAGTTTTGTGAAACTATGATGGAAATTTGCAACTTAAATCTATTTTTCCATCGCAGCGTACATTTTAGCGATGAAGCCACGTTTTGTTTGAATGGTTCGGTAAACAGACAAAATTTTCGGTATTGGAGTACAAATAATCCCCGTTGGATGAGAGAACAGCATACGCAATACTCACAAAAAGTAAATGTTTGGGCAGGGATATTAAATGATAGAATTATTGGACCTTTTTTCTTCGATGGAAATCTTACAGGAGACCGGTATTTACAATTTCTTCAAAATGAATTAATTCCCACACTAGCAGCGGATTTTCCAAATCCGAATCAGCCTAATCTACCAGAAGCGTCTATTTGGTTTCAGCAGGATGGTGCTCCGCCTCATTTTGCTCGACAAGTACGAGAGTATTTGAATACTATTTTTCCCGAACGATGTATAGGTAGAAGAGGACCCATAGAATGGCCTGCAAGATCTCCCGATCTAACACCCATGGATTGGTTCCATATTTTAGCCCATCACTGTATATCCTATCATTTTTGAGTACCAGTAGTTTCTGGACACCCTGTATAATACAAAAACAAATATAGACTCTAGAGTACAAAGAGTTAATTTGAAATTTTAAAAATAGTGGTCGGGTTCAGTCTTCAAATAATATTTATTTTTTACACTTTATACGTAAATTGACCTTTTTAAAAATAAAATTTTGTCAACGTATTCGTTGTCAAGTCGATTTTTCCACGTTCTATAATCATTAATAATAACTTTTCGTCCATTAAGTTGTTAATTTACATTCAATAAAAAATGGTTTTTTTTTGTTTCTTTTTTTCTATATATGTATGTCTGTGTATGTGAAATTTATCCTAAAACAGTTCCCAAATATTTTTCATTTATTTATTTTTCCGTTCTATTTAAAAAGAACTTTAATTTTTTTTAATTGCATTTTGCGTAATATTTGTTGTAAGAAGTACATTACACACGAACGGAATAGTAGTTCACGTAACGTTTTTAAAGTTAAAAGACACGGATTCAAGTCTCTCGCAAGCCCTAAATAAATAGCATATCAGATTTGACGGTGCCTGAAATCGTGAGTATTAAGTAGGCGTATTTGACGAGTCATTGACCTCGCGCAATTTGCTGACCACGAGCCTTTAACCTCGGCGCTCATGCGATTTACTTACCGTGTCTTTTGTTTCCACTGTGTAGCAATATTCAACTTACAAAGTATATATCCTATCCTATCCTATCCTTTCACAGGAAACATTTACGATTTTTTTTCTACTTAATAGAGATAAAGGCGCGTGTTGGCATATCAAAACTTATCGTAGGTGTATAAAGGGTGAGTGCATGCAAACATGTTTCCTTCAGTTTTTTTCCTTCGTCGATTATAATCGTGTCACCTTACTTGCCTATAATATGCAAAAAGCATATTTTTTAGTCATAGAGAAAGCACACATATATTTTTTTAAATTAAAAACCCTTAAAATTATCCCACGTCCGTGATAGCATAGACATCATACCAAGGTTGTGCAGTGTTGCCAAATTATTATGCGTGGCCTGACCCTCAGTTATTCGTTACCTCGACGCGTGACAATTGAAAATCGAACGGCCAGCCAGTCTCATTTGACCGTGTGTAACTACACGTGAACACGCGAGATGGCCTTGAATTCCGACGTGTTCGGGGTTACTCGACTTTTAATCGTGTTTCTTGCTTAATAAATTATAATATAAAACTTGCCAGTTGTACCACTATCGCTATAGAATATTGTTTTTGCACCGGCGCTCCCGGACCGTGCCCGTGGGCTTCGCACACATGGAACACCGGTATCTACGCCACTGCCTACAAGATAGTTAAAGGCTTGTAAAGAAAATTATATCGGTTACTTCAGAAAGTGGGCCTCGTATTTCTTTTCGGCCGCAATATCTTAATTTAATTAAACTATATTATAACGGTATAGCCTTTAATACGCATTACGGCTTTTTAATTAGTAGGCGAACATCGGTATACCGGTGTTTGATTTAAAGTAAGGAAGAGAAGAAACAACGACCTGCCCTATTCCACGATTTGGATCACCTTCGAAGAATTTAACAGGTGTAACTCCCTTGTTAGCGATTTCATTAGAACGTACTCTGTCAACCTTCCTGAGAAAATACTGGTGCGCTACTGATTTGGTATCCTTAAGAACTCTTCATCCTCCCATAATATGAACAGTACCTTTACCATCCAAGGTGTTGGTATTGTGGTCGGCATTGTCGAAGACAAATTGCGAAGAATCGGCACATATTAAGAGAGGTCTGATAGGAGATATAAGATAACTGTCCTAGAACTTGAGAACTTCATCGTAACTGGCACACGTGATGATGCAAGGTATTTAGCAAAGTTTTGGAACCGTGTTAGTGGTGAAGAGATACCGCCAATTTAGTATTGGGAGAATACATGCTTATGTCTAGGCGCTACCATAATCGTGTGAGATAATGACATCATCAGCCGGGGTTTAGTCTGAAAATGAAAATGCGTGGAACCAATAATGAACAGAATGATGTCCATGTACTGTGAAAACAAATTTAACAATTCAACTCACATTTTGGTGCGCGACATAAATACAATGGAAGAACGGGCACATTTTTTCATAATGAAACGAGGTATCAATGTCAATGTCTTCGCATCGAATTGCCCACTCCAACAATTTTTATAAAAAAAAATATCATTAATTATTTTATCAATGTTAAAAATAATGAGTTTCAATATGAATTTAGTGGTTTTAATCAAGAACGGTGCGTCTGACGAACGAGAAAAACTCAAGAGACCGTTTTCATGGAGAATTGAACAGGCCAATCAGAAAAAATATGGAAAGATATCAGTGGCGTACCATCTTTTTTGTAAAAAATATCAAAGGACATGTTTGCAGCGACGTCACTGGTGGAACAATTGAATAACTTTTCTAACTAAAATTTGAGGTTCTATATCCACATACCAAAATTAAACATAATATCTCAAGCATTTTCGGAGATGGCCATTTCTTGTATGCCGCGCCCAGCGCGCATTTGGGAAAATAAAAATTTTTCGCCAATCCCACCTCGTAGCTGATAAAAAAATTAACAAATTGAATCTGGCCTGATCCCCGTAGCTCGATTAATAAACTACTTATTAGCAATTATGTAAAAAATTTCCCCCTCCCCTAACTCCCGTCCTAATTGTCCCACCAACCACAGCCACCGGCCCATCAAAGTACTCGGTATCACCCGTTGATTGGCGAAAAACTGATGCCCCAACTCCGCCCCTTCTCGAGATATGATTAATTAAAGTTTATTGTTTTTTCAGTTGAAAATCGCGTTAATTCGCGAACTCATTGAGATGTCGGGATCGGGTTTATTCGAGCTTACGCGCTCTGTCAAGCTCTTCAATTTTGTCTTTCATATTTTTTTTGTAGCATCAAAACCGGCCGAGTTATTTTCAATTTCCCGTTGTAGGTTAGATTTACGGGGCGTGCCCCCCTCCACCCCCTTGCGGCGCCCTGCACAAATCATTTCAGAATGTCGAGGGGATCCTACTGTATCGATTGGGAATACCGGAACGACTCCACTAAATTGAAAAAAATATTTTTGTTAAGTTTTGATATCCTACAAAACGATGTACCGATACTCCCAGTACCGGTACTTTACTTAACAGACCGGTACTTCCAAGTTGATACATATCGATCCATATATACCGGTACTTTTGAAAATATCGCACATCCCTAGTTTATATACATATTTTACAGCGAAGCACTTTAGGTAAACCCGATTTTATTTTGTAACGCTTCCCGGGAAAGATAAGGTATCATATTAATCAGTATTTCTATGTATTACACTCGGTATTACATCAAACGTCTTTAACTAATCATTTTGGTAGAGAGAGAGAGAAACGTCGTTTTAATTAAATATTATTTTATCGGGTAAGAATATCTGATTTGATAACGAACAACATACCTATTTCATTAAACGTGACTCAAAGTTTTATTTTTAATAAGGTTCACGCATTTTGTTAAGGATTGTTGTGATTGATATTGCGTTTATTAAGTTGGTGGGTATCCTCGCATAAACTATAGCGAGTAGTGCATATTCTGTGGTAAGTAAAGCTCATCTATTTGGGTCGTTTTAAATAAGATACTCGATGCACATTTTTTAAAATTGTTTCACTGGGTAAACACCATTGTCTATATATTTTTCTAGAATGTTAACCCAGAATGACAACCAAGTCCAAAAGGACACAACAAAATACTGTTTACGAAATATACTGCGCAATTTATTTAGCGCACAATCAAAAATTTCCCTCAACTTAGATGTGTATGTGTATTTAATTGAGGATGCAGGCAAATGAAAGTCTCATGTTTCCTGTACATTTTCTTCATTGATTCATTTGTTTCTCTCTGTTACTTCATGAAATAGACAATTTTTATTAAATTAGATAAAAAATCAATTAAAACGACGAATAAATTTCGATAATACCTAACATCAAAGTTGAGTTGGTTATGCGTTAAAGTTGCAGTGTATACAGGGTATTATGGAAATTACTTATTATATTTAAATGGGTGACTCCTAGGGTGTCCTAGAGAAAGTCTACATACCTTTTTTTTAAATCGAATATCTAAATACTAAGGTAACCCTTTTTATCCACATACTGTCGCGCCGTTCTATCTGGATTCACTTAGAAACAATAGCTGTATTTTGGTTCAAACTTAGAACCGTTCTAGAACAGTCCGCACATGCGCAGTGACATATTTCTGTTTTGGTTTAGTTAGAACCGATTCCGAACTTAAAATTTAAACGTTTTGGTCATATTTCGAACCGGTTCGTAACCGTTCTTGAACTGTCAATGCAGTTCTAGCTTTTTGATGGAACCGATTCGGGATTTTTAGTTGCCGCATGCGCAGTGTAATAAAAACAAGGCATTTCCCCAGCTGATGCAGCTGATCACCATTTTAAATTGTTTTTGCGTTGTTTGTGTCCCTTTTGTGCTCGTATCTCGTATCTTGCGTTTTGAATCTTAGTTCAGCTATTTTTTTTGTTAAAAGTAAAATACTATAGAATGGAGGATATTAATCCCATAGTTATGGTAGGTAGAAGTTTCTGTAAAGAAGTTAAATGCAACATATAATTTCATTTTTCAAGAGTATTGGAAAATTATTTGAGTATTTTTTGTAGGATCAGCTTTTAAATAGTGCAGCTTAGAATTATTGGTATTATATAATATACACTTAAATATCTGTATTTTCTCTACATAAATAAGGAAAAATAACAACTTCGTCAATTTTTGAAATTTTGAAGTTATGGTTAATTCTCCTCTTCTTCTTTTTCAATAAGCTGTTTTGGTTTCTTCTACTGGGAACCGATTCTAAAACAGTTCGAGGATTTATTTTATTGCACATAGAGTTCGGCGCAGTTCTCGAACTGTCTAGAATCAATCCTTATTTTACAACCAAAACAAACCTAATCTGGGTCGCTACAGTATACTAACACTCTAACAGTGATGTCAGATCACACCGCGTGTCTCGCCCTTGCTTGGATATTGTTGCTTCAGTATGTTTCGAGACTCGCGGACGGAATGAATGACGCTGCCACGTGCTTGACGTATACGAATTTTAAACGTTTTAAGAGTTGTAGCATTACCCGATTTTTTTCTGTTGTGAAATAATTCATAATAATAGATGTTGTGACGTGATTTCAAATATGTGTGATATTATCTACTGTTGGTTCTGTTGCAAAATATACTTTTGTGTTTTATTTTTTTATGGAATGTAATTATAAAACGGATTATTTTAAAATAAGATCGAAGGTAAGAGAGAATGTAGCTTAAAATTGTAGCTTTTTTTTTCTAAAAAGTTTGAAAAGGAGTGATAACGCGCGTCAAAGACGTCTTGTTGTCAAAAACTCAACGCGTGCGTTTACAATTCTGTGTTGCACAACATTTCATATAAAGTGTATATTTCGCTCAATAATTCAAAGCGCCATTTATGGTTATTTTTCTTCAATTTATTTTCATCTCAGGATATGCCGGTTTAAATATAATAAGTATTTTCCATAACACCATGTATAAAAAGGGCTTCCTGAAGGGTGTTCGCTATATTGATGGATGATATGAATGTACTTTACCATGTACAAATGCCGAATTTCACTTATGGTTTCTGCGAAGCGACTGTGACAAACTGCTAGCCAGACTCCAAAGTGATTCCATAAAGGTTTTTTTTCCACGAAAATTTACCTTTTCTTAATCCTATTTCCTTTCTTGACCTTTTTAGATTATACATGGCAAGAAGAACACCCCCAATATTTTCATAACCAAGTATATTTTCGAAAAACGCTCGAACTTACAAATTTAGAGAATTTTGAATATTATACAGGATTGCTCAAAAAGTCGGGGCACACGTCAACTTTAGTTTTTTTTTTAAAATTGAATACCCCAAATTTGGTTGGATTTTTGAATTCTACTTGAAATTCTGAATATTTTCCATGTACCATACCCTATTTCGATCTTCATCTGTGTTCGTGATATCACAATCTAAACCAGATGGCAATTGTTCATAAAAATAAATAAATGTCACCTAACTATGATATGTTACCAGGTTACTACAATAAAAGTAATAATTTTCCATATTTTCTTTCCTATTAATTAATTCCATGAACACATTGTCATCTTGTTCAGATTGTGATATCTCGAAAACAGATTAAGATCGAAATAGGGTATGTAATATGAAAAATATTCAGAATTTGAAGAATCGAATCGAATAAAATTTGGTCATTCTAACAAAGTAACTGTAAAAGTAAAATACAAAATAAAAAAATATATATATGTTATATATGTATAAAAATATACATGGTTATGAAAATATTGGGGTGTTCCATTATTTTTGCCAACCGTGCATACACTTTATTTATATTATGTATATTTTTCCAGATTTTTAGCCAAATGTGCGGTTAATATGGAGAACGATAGCGACTTGGGTGAAACCAAGAAGAAATTGAGAACAATTCTTTGGACTCTTTTAGAGCCCGGCTTTAAATTAAAAAATACGCACCATCTTCATCTGTTATTAAAGAGCTGGAACAGCAAAAGTGGTAAGTAAGCATTGGACTGTATCAGCGCCCAATAGATCAATCGAATTAAATTATCTTATAACTTAAGTTAATTAACTAATTATTTCATAATATCTTGCTTAATAAAACGATGTTAAGATGGATTTTGCAAGACACAAAGTACACTCAGCTAATTCTGTAATTAAAAACAAGCTTTAGCTAAATTAACAATCAATATAAAAATTTGAATTAGACTTTAAAAAACCTGTAGTAAGAAAATTAGGAAGGTAATTTTAGCGCATAAAGTTTTCTATTTGCTTTTGTCTGCCATGACCAACTATAAAATACAATTTAAAAAACCATTTTTCCTAGCTATTTAAAACATATATTACGCCACAATGAGTAAAAATAACTATATGAACCTTTAAACAAAAGTTGTAGAGCACATGAAACGGAGTAAATTAATTTTAAAATAGGAAATATTGACACGTTAGTATAGGACACCCTGTACGTGCTCCGATTGTCTAAAATCTTAAATTAGCCGTTGTCTTTCATACCCTCGAGAATATTTGGAGTGTCTTAAGTTAATTCAATTATATTTCACATTTTAAGATGACGGTTTTTTCTTCCAAAAAATAATTATTTTAAATAACTTGTACAGTACGTTTCATGAAATTTGTATACGACTTAATGATTTCCTGGGTCGGTCCCATTGTGTCGATAAGAGCTTGGCAATAAACAAGTGAAGTATGAAGGGACGGACTAAGGAAAACAAGTAATGATATGATTATATTAATGTAATCAAATGAAATAACATTTTTTTAATATTACTAGTCATATTTATTTACATTTATAATGTCATTCTATAGATAGTTCTGTTTCGCTATCGCTATTCTCATCAAAATTAATTACAATTGGATTAACTATACGATCCAGACTAATATACGAATTTTCTACAGTTATTACGTGACGGACTGAATTTTTTCAACTACATACCTGGGGAATATCATTAAAGCATTTTCGTATTAATTCTACAACACTAGAACTTAAAGTAGGAAAAATATTTTCAGACCTAACCAGTGATTTTATCTGGTGCCACATATGCTCTATGGGGTTAAAAATGCAATAATAGGATGGGAGCCGTAGCACTGTATGTCCAATTTCTTCTGCCAATGTATCACAAACATATACTTTTTTATACAAAATGTCTTTAAAACTTCTAAAAGATCACTTTTTTATAACTTTCTTCAAAATATATATCATTCGCCGCCATGTAGTTCTGAATCTCCAATTTTGTATTATTTGAGCTTGGAGCTTTATGTAATTGGCGACTGTGATAGCTCACATTGTCCATTACTATCACGCTATTCTGAGGAATGTTTGGTAAAAGACAATTCTTGAACCATTCCTCAAAAACTAACAAATTTTACCACAAAAAGATATTTAAATATAAATTAAGCAACCTAACCTACCTGATGTGCCTATATTTAATTATAATTATTACAATCCGGTCCTTTCCACATAATAATAACAAACGGTCATAAATAATGGGATGGCCTCAGGTACTTTTACTGCAGTCATTAAGTTATATCCATTTTTCGTGAAAGAATCTTTACACATTTCAAAATAATTAAAAACCGTGTTGACCACGATACGCGGACTTTCAAGGGGAATTTAAAAATGCAAAAATCCACAGGGGTTCTCTTTAAAAAAAACAACATCTTTTTATTCCGCTTTTTTGAGCCACCCTATAGAGTCAAAAAATAATTTTTGTCGTTATAATTCATTTACTGCCGTTCAACTTTTATATTAACATTTTCAAATTTGAAATAGTAACACTAAACGGCCACACGGTATATTATTATGGTTGTAATTTGATTAGAGAGAATACAGAGAGTTATGAGAATGATTAATTACATTATGCGTCGACCCTATTGACATCTATTTCACTTATCCAGTGTAAGGTTACTCACACAATGGGTTTGCAGTGTTGTCAAAACACTACGCTTGCCTCGACGATCCGTCGTTCGCTACCTCGAAGCGGCGCAATTGAAAATCGAACGCGTCATCCAGCCTCAGCCAGTCTCATTTGAAAGTGACCATGTCGTTGTCGCGGAATTCGCACGTGTTACGTGTTTGACACGTTTAAGATGTTTCTTGCTTAATAACTAAGGTGTAAAATACAGAATGTGTGTAAATATTGGCATCATATGGAAATTTTGTTTATCTGTGATATTAACAAAAAACTATCTTTTTGCTTACATTAAAAACTCCTATCCTCGAAAAAGTCACAAAGACAACATACAGAGAATAAGAATAAGAATCATATTGACGTTTATTTTGACACCTGATTATTTCATAGGTGACTTGATGTCTGACACTTTTAAGAATACATTTCTTTACCTTTATAAATAATATTTTCCATATTTTCAGCAAGAAAAAATAGAAAATATTTTTTCTTCGTAGAGGATTGTTATTTTATATTTTTTATTTCTCGTTACAGAAAAATTAGATTTTTAAAATAATTTCATGTTAGTACTACCCCCTCTATCATAGGTCATGAGTCCGAAGGATCTTAAGTACTGTCATCTGCGTAAAGTGTGCAGTAGTACCTAACCATTTTATTTTTATTAAACAGGAAATGTTACAACAACAGAACCAGAACATAAACATAAATTCGATGAAACATTTTGTCATTGGATCACCGCCGCAACAAATTTATGGCATATTAAAGAAATTGTACCAGCGACACCAGTTTTATCATTTGCATTGAAAATAAGCTGTCAGCTAAGCAAGAACAAAATCTTTTTTACCAAAATGATGAGTGACAACTTGTATGATAAATTGGCAGGTATGTTTTCAAGAAATACGTAATTAATAATAAAATTGTTTAATATTAAAAGATTCATGTCATAGTCATGTCACGTGTATACCCTAAATCGTTAAACTGCAATAAATCGGTGCAGGATCGACTTGAAAATATCTACTGATCTATTGATTTATTTTTATTTTGAATTCAAGAGACATTTTAACATGAATGAAAATAAAGATCAATTATAATAATATTTTCAGCCGTAGTAAGTATAATACAAATAAAAATTGATGAAATACTAAAATACGGATTTATTTTATTCGTTTCAATAAAAATTTAGTTTTTATGTATGTCAGTAAAATTTATATTGTTACGATTCTCGTCAATATCTCTAAATATACAAGCGTCACGGCGCACACAGGCGAATTTCGACAGAATCGTGGCCAAAAAGATTATCTTGGTAATATGACACAAAAAATGTTTTTAATTGTAAGAAACCGTTATAAATATGGTAACATTGCATTTTGTTTTTAATATCTTACATTTTTGCCCCCTCCACACCCCCTTTTTACGGTTATTAAATTATAGAAATTGGAATAGACAAAGGTGGTTTATTTTTACGATATTATCATTGGAGAAACAGTATTTTATGTTTTTTCTTAATCTCCCCCCAGAACCCTCGAGCCCCTTACACCCCCCCCCCCCCGTATCTTTCACTAGAGATAAAAAATTTGAATTTAGAGAAATGTGCATAAATTTGATATAAATAAGTTTTTGAAACCCTAAACTCCCCCACCCTCGAATTATACAATGTCATTTCCCAAAATACATATCTGATTTTTTGAAACAAAATTATTTCTTGATACATAGAAATTTTGAGTTACTCGAGTTCTGGGTATACCAAATTTATATCGGGTGCGTAATACAAATGTATGTCTCAAGATATAATCAATTTCTTAAAATTATTGAGAGCACAATGAAGTAATTATGCATATGCAAAGATCATTTCTACCTCACTAAATGGAATAGTCCTAAACAATATATATTTTTTCCATTAAGAAAATAGCATTAAATAGGATAGTAATAAATTAAAACACCAAAAATTCCTAGAAAAGTTATGATATATTTGAATTTCATTAGTACCATTTTTCTTGCTCGAAAGCAAATGGCCAGCAGTTTAGTTGCACAACGTAAGCAGCGGATACATTTTTTTCAGGATGCCGTTCGTTAAATAAAGCTGTTACTCGGGCAGAGTCGTTATTTCTAAAAAATAATTTTATAATTTCCACCCTTTCTTCTACGGAATACACCATTTCAATTCTACTACAAAGGTACAATCGAATTGACACAGTTTTACCGTTCTTAAAAATTCACGATAGACTAAGGTAAATCAAAAACATGGTCCGTCTACTTTTTTGGAAAAAAAATTAACAAATAAATAAATAAATTCAACTGCGTCTGATAAGAGTAATATCCCCGAGGTAAATTCCACATTCTCTACTCATACACCAGCGTTCTTTACTGCATGGAATTGAATGGTTGCCATTTTCAGCATTTAATAAACAAATCACAAAAGTAAGTAGTCTTCCTCTATTTTAGCTGTCATTTCGTTAAAGATGAAAATTTTGAAGCGAAATTTTAGGGTCAGATAGTACTCGACAATATCTTCAAAATGAGGTATCGCAACACCCATCATCCATGGTTCATTAGTATCATTAACAATCATTTAAATACTATATATTCATGCCATAAAACCCTAATTGTCACCCTTATCATCATGTTCCACATTGGGCAGAGCCGGAGAGGTAAAAAAAATACAAATTTTATTTACCTGCATCCCTAATTATAATTAATAGTTGTCTGTAGGTGTCTCTTTAATTAAAATTTAAAAACAAATCAATATGTAGATAGGTATATTTTCCAGACTACCATTTATTGCGGTTTCAATATTTTGGGTTTTGACCTACACAATGGGCTTTAGACAGGTAATTAATTTATTGCAGTAAAGGTCAAGGGTAAATGTATACTATACTAAAACTAAAGTATAATTACAATTGTATATACATATATCATACAAATAGTACCTATTATTCATCATCCTCATCTAAACTATTATCTGAATCACTCTCGCTCATACTTTTTTTCCCGACTAAGGGTTCGTGAAAAAATGCCAAAATTTCTGAAGGATACTGTTTTTCCAAATATTCATGTTGTTCTTTAGCGCTTTTGGATGGACAGTCTCTTAACCATTCCACGAGCTGCATCCTTGTGAAAGATACTGATTTTGCTATAGATTCTGCAAGAACAACAAAAAATTGACAAACCGTATAATTTTTTGTAAAAATTTATATACTCAGAAAATAATAGCCACCATTTTGAAAAATATCGAAAAATTTTTTGCGCCTGTTTAAAAGTATGTTTAATTCTCCATGAAACTATGTACGTTTTATCAGAATCGCTTTAGTAATAATAAAGTTATTCAAAATTGGTTCGATGTCTTAATCACATATTTGTAAAAATGTACCTAAGAAATTTTTGTTTTAATTCAATTTTCGGCAAGGTCGCAAATTGTCGCAGCAACTTTTAGTTGGACCTTATTCAGGACCCTTCAAAGAATAGTTAACAAATAGTTTGGTCGCGTTCCAACGCGCCCTTTTTTACATTTTGCCTGATACCAAATTTTTAAAAAAATTATTCAATTTATTTTAACTTATGTTAACAAAATGTATGAAATCAAAAGTACTAGTGTAAATATTTTTAATTTGAAAAATTTATAGGATTGTACTTACCACCAGCTATAGACTCCATGATGGGTTTTCAAAATTTTTACAAAAACTTGTGGAATAACAGAACTAAATACACTGATTTTTTTCAACCACTCTAATTTAATTGACACACCACACTAGAAAAACAAACTTTGAACTGAAATAATTTGAAGGTTGGCCATAATATAAATATAACAGGGGTGATTTATGACACCCTGGTTGTTTCTTAATTAAGTGCTAATGATTTTACGACATAAATATAACTTTGGTTTTATCTATTTTGACCAGCTTTTACCTGAAATTCGCTTGTGTGCGAACAAACCCGCTTCTAGGAATTACAGGTTTCTGTACTATATCCTTTACCGAAGATAAAGAAATTTTATTAGGTATTTATACCTATACCGGCTGTTTCACGAGGATCCCCTATAAATTTTTTATTGTTTGAATTACAGATATAAAATTTGGTGGGTTTGTATGTGATATTATTTTGCATTTTATGACATGACGGACTCTATTTTGTCACTTCCGGTTTAACCGGAAATGACATCAACTTTGGTTTTTTAAATGGAACATCCAGTATATTTGTGGCTACATCGATTCAGAACACCATTCTAAATTCAACGACACCCCATACGTCACTTTTTGACATTGTAAATCATTTTTCTTCTTCTTTTTTTCATCTAGATTGCTGCTAAAATGGTTTACTAAGCGAAATTATGGTGGATTATAAATTTGTAATTATGCTCATTTTGTTTGTTAGCATTATGGCATCATGGGTACCTACATAAATGCAAAGCCATTTGCTCTCCTTGTATTTTTTGTCCTGAATTGGTATTTTTAATAAATTATCTTTCCTTTTTTAACTTGTGAGCCAATATGTTTCCATTTGAAAAAAAAAAGAGTTTTCTGGGAAAAGCCTTCTTAAAAAGATAAAACTGGTGTGTGGTGTAAAAAGTTTTAAACAATAAAATTTGAAAATTGCATTTTTATCAAGAATTTGGCTAAAAGTAAACCATTCAAATTATTTAAAGTGTCAAAAGTGACGTATTGGGTGTCGTTGAACTTGTAATGGTATTTTTGAATTTGAATCGATATAGCCCAAAATATACTGGCTGTTCTATTTAATAATCCAAAGTTGTGCTCATTTCCGGTTAAACCGGAAGTGACAAAATGGAGTCCGTCATATCACCAAATGCAAAATAATATCACATACAAACCCACCGAATTTTATTTCGGTAATTTAAACAATAAAAAAGTTATCGGGGTGAGCGTTCCTGGTGAAACATTCGGTATGCTTAAAATGAAATAATAAATTAGGGATGCAGTTAAATAAAATTTATCTCCGGCACTGCCCGAAAAGATGCAAATTTTATGGTATTTTATGGTCCCGGGGGTTTATGACAGTCAATAGGATCAACGGTATATTTTGAACTACTCATATTTTTATGTAAAAAACCTTGATTTTAAAACATTTTACCTTCTCACCGAGAATTACAAGATTTACTCATTAACAGCGTAAGACAATTTTTTTCTTTAAACTTTTCGAGGTAGTCTCTTATTTCATCAAAAATCTAAAATTTTATACAAATGTCGCCAATAAACGTTCAATGCTAAATATCTCGTAAATAATTGTTGTCAGGACAAATAAGCCGTTTTACAAAGAATTAAGTCTTCTTCAACTTTAATTTCCACTGTTGACCATACTTTAAAATACCAAACAGAAGTTGTATTTTACATTGGATGGTCGATTCTGTATACGCCCATGTTACATCAGCATCTTATTTACTATGTGATGTGATGTATTTGATAATACACTGATCACAATAAGCCCATGACCTCGATATGTGTAGATATTTCCAGTATATATTCCTCTCGACTTGAATTATATGAAATAAGTAATTTTCTTCTTGCAGCGGCTACTAAGTCAAATCAAGAACATAATATTGGCGTTAGTGTAGGATTTATAACGTTGCTCTCTTCCGTTCTGGATCATCCGAGCGGTATACAATGGCTTTTATCCACAAATTACTGGAACGATGTTGTCAACATAAGCCTGAGAGGTCAAAACAGCTATATTAAACAGAAAGCGTAAGTATCAAATTTTGTGTATTTTCATATAAAATGACTATTTCGACGATATCTGGAGAATAACACAATGGTGACACAAGGGTATAACATCTAAAATGATCACAGATGCGATGACGCCATAAATATGCGTGTTGCGAGGTTGTCAACCCGCTGCCCCGGCTCCGACTTTCAGTCGTTCGCTACCACAATGTGCCGCTTCATATGGTTCAATCGAACAGCGAGAGACGAGGCTTCAGTGCTGCTAAGGACGTGGAAGTGGCTGCAGGTCGACGCGGTAGGCTAGCTCCCTAAAAAACACAATTTCAACTTCCCCTGTATGATATCGGATCGATTTTTATATGGGTATTGAATACATTGGGTTTGTTCGGGAAATATGCGTGTTGCGATGTGCCGCTTCATATGGTTCCATCGAAGAGCGAGAGACGAAGCTTCTGTGCTGCTTAGGACGTGGAAGTGGCTGCACGTCGACGCGGTAGGCAAGCTCCCTAAAAAAACACAATTTCAACCTCTCCTGTATAAGTAACAAGGTCATATTTTGCGCAATATACAGAAATAATTTTTTATCTCGGAAACCGGAAGAGATAGGTACTTATAGGAAAGTTATAAGAAAATATTATTAGAACTAAAAGATGATTTTAAAAACTTAATAATATTCCATTTAAAATAACAAAGTTGCTACAATTTTTCGGTATTTCAAATAGATGCGCTTTTATGTAAGTATGTAAGTTTTTTAAACGATCTTATTAGTCGTTTCCATACAGGGTGATTGATGGTGGATTGCCTAATAGACGTTTATGAAGATCTAGTCAACGGGTCACTTTAAAATTTGAGTGCTGCCGCTTCTACAAGAATGTATTAGCAACTTTGATAATTTAAATGGGATACCCTGTGTATTATTTTTTTTAGAATTCCTATTAAATTTCTTAATAACTTTTCTTAACATTTTTCTATACCTATCTGTTATCGTTCTCGAAATTTTTTTTTTTCCTTCAAAAAGAGCTGATATTTTTGAACGCTGATAAATTTAGCGCACTGAAGTGTCGGAGGCCTTTCACTATTTCCAAATATTAGTCAGGGTGCATGGTATAATATCTAAGAAGGTATGATTCCACGTCGATGAAGGCGTGGCTTGTGATGTCACAGGGCGAGTGATTTTTAAATCTCTCATGGAGATTTATATTGCTCTCAGTGTTTTTTTAAACTCTTTTTTAAAGGTATTAAAAGGTTTTACGCATGTAATGGTATATGAAATAAAAGAATAATATACGTCAAGTATATTAATTTCATAGAAATATAACACTCATTACAGCTAAAATAAGAAATAATTCCGACAAACTTTTAAAACATCCGCCGCGCCGTGGATAATTGCGGCCACCGGCACCACATGACGACCAGTGTTGTCAGAAATCTTTGATCAAAAGTAATAGATTGAAGGTTTGAAACCTAATAGAATAGTAAAAAACGGTGTCAGAGTAAGAAGAATACGAAAAAAGGTCGTTACTTTCCTATGATATGGGGACCACCTCCAGATTGAACATACATTTCATATGGGGAGCCCCACAACAATCATGAACATCTAAAAAATTGTTAAAGTAGTAATGGATATATTACAATTATTGTAAAAGACTGACAACGATGTTGAAAACGGGAAAACCACAACTGTCCTAAAGTGCATCTGTCCTACTACTCGGACGTCACTTCGTATTGAACCGGGAATCTTCGTTTCTGCAATTACCCTACCCACCCTTACGACGTGGAGGGAGCGGAAGTCGACAAACAAGAATGGAATATGCATACTTTCTTTGTTGTTTGGTGTGTGTTTCGTTATGGAAAAATTATTTGGTATAGTAAGTTTCGGGTTCGAGCATGATTCGAAATGTGTGCTTTTGAATAGACATATTGGCCAATGAGATCGTGTTGGACAGATGAACATTAGGATTCAAATTAAAATATAAAATCGTCGCCAAAAGGTGTATATGTATAAATATTATTACACATTAGTTTTCTTCTTATGTAAGAATAAAATTTCGATAATAAAATAACTACTACTAATGGCGTAGTCAGGTAGGGTGCAGGAAATCCCAAAATATTACAGTTCTAATATGAAAATAAATATGACATAACCATTCAATCGTTCGATGCTAAGAGCAACATTTTAAGTCTCTAACCAAAAATAATTTACTGCAGGTCAGTAAAAATGCATGTTAACAGGGGGAAAATGCGTTCCCAACGGATTAGGTCATACGAGCTTAACCGAACATCACCCGAATATACTCGAGTTGTAGGACAGATGAACATTAGGATAATTGAACAGTAGGACAGATGAAGCCATCTCTTGAAAACCAGCAGGGGTCGCCGAGCAGCTTCGGCATGCTTCGGCTATCGTCGACCGCTCGAATGGCGCGAAAAGTTTGTCGGAATCTTTTCTTATTTTAGTAGTATTATGTATGTTATATTTCTATGAAATTAATATACGTATATACTTGTCATATACAATTCTTTCATTTCATATACCATTTCGTGAGTAAAACCTTTTAATACCTTTAAAAAAGAGTTAGAAACACTGACAACAATATAAATCCCCATAAGAAATTTAAAAATCACTCGCCCTGTGACGTCACTGCGCGCGGCAGGCGAAAGTGGGACGGTTGGATATCTTACCTTTAGTATTTGTATCATGGTCAGGGTGTATGTAATACAAATATTTTGATTGGAAAAACTTATAAAAATAAGGTTTTTTTAATCGAAACACCACATACTTTATCTGTGGTCCTGAAAGTTCTTGAAATTGCATATCTTTCTATGTTGCTATACCTATCTCGAACAGTTTTTGACTTATAAGCATTTATTTAGCAAAATTAATTATTACGGATAACAATTAAAAATACCCCGGCTATTACCCGACGCCAAACCAAATTTCAGGGCGCTAATTTGTCAGAGTTCAGAAATATCAGCCTTTTTTGAAAAAATGTTTTCAAAAAAAAAGTTCAATTAATTATTATTACGAGAACTATAGGTATAGGAACATGTTAAGAAAGTTGTTACGAAATTAATAGGGATTCTAAAAAAATAATCCACAGGGTATTGTATTTAAATTATCAAAGTTACTACTACTTTCTAGTAGAAGCGGCAGCACTGTACGGCCGAAAATATTTTTAAAAGAGAGAGCATATTCACTTATATAAGTTACCAAATTTCCAAAGTGATCAGTTGCCTAGTTCTGCATAAACGTCTAATAGGTCATCCACCCTCAATCACACATCTAACCTACCATAGACCGTAATAAGTAAGGTAATTCCATAACATCCTGTATATTGTACACATACCGGGATTTCTCTAGGTATCAATTCATTATAAAACTATTGGAAACAACGTTTTTGCTCGACCATGACATTTGTGAAGAATTAGTGGAATTACTGGTGGAACCCCTGAGCAAAGCAGCGGTGCACTGTCCGTTTAAAGAAAATTCAGAAGATGAGAACAGAAATATATATCAATATTTGAAACCAACTATAGATCTTGTATCAGAGGTAAGATAACGATATACAATCATGGTGACATTTTTCTATTGACGATTTAAGCTTAGTTCCTATGGATGCGAACTACGAAATGCGAATAATGCTCTGATTGGTCAATTTATGAAAAATATTTCAAATTGACCAACCACCAACATCACTCCGTAAGGTCTAATGATGCCCAGATGGGCGAAACATGTAACCACGTTTAAACTTTAATATACTATATAAAATTTGTGAGATCGTGACTTTGAGTTCACCCCTTGTTAGTTACCAAACAGGTCTCTTGGAGAAAATGGACTTTTCGTTTGACAAAGATATAAGTTATTTCCAGCCGTTTTCGAAATAATTCCAAATTTTATAAATTATGTTGTTTAAATACCATAAGCGCATTGACTAATAATTGTAAACTACAGTAAATGCTTAAAATATCTTCTTTTGATCTGTGCATAAGTAAATAAGCTTGTAGACGCAGATGTAGTTTGGGATAACGTGACGGAAAATGAATCGTTTCTAACAAACAATTTTTTTTTTGCTCCCACCAAGTAAGTACAAAGATTATATCAACAAACGAATAAAATCAATTTTAATTTCTTATTATAATTCATTCGCCCTAAATAACAATTTTTAAGTTAAAGAACTAATCAAATCATAATAAACAAATGAATCCCTATTTTATTTGAAAGCCTGACATTGTTGTTAGGCTTAACCACTAATCATCAACCGTTATGCTACGATTCCACCGCAAATGTTAAGGGATGGAAAACTAACTTTTCTAGAACCTCTTTACTTATGCGCAGATCGACATGCAAGACATTTTGAACATTTACTATAGTTTACAATTATTAGTCAAGGCGCATATGGTATTTAAACAACATAATTTAAAAAATAACTTATATGTTCGTGTTACAAAAAAAAATGCTTATGAATTATACATCCAATAAATAAATAATATACAGGGTGTTCCATTTGAAAATCTTGAGAAAAATGATTTTGAAATGTGTTTCCTGGACTACAAATTTGTTTTTAGTTTTTAATTTATTGCTCCTAAATATTTTCTAAAGATAAAAATATGAAATTGAGAAATTATGGTAAACTTTGTGCACTGAGACGATTTACTATCTTAAAAATGCCGGCACTGAAAAAGTATATTCAAAAGCCATTTATTCGTTACTGCTATTATATTGCTTTTATTTTTTAGGCTCGTTAGAATAAATTAACAGTTTATTTTGTTGTTAATGGGTACGTTGTATTAAAAATGTATTTCTTTTTTGTTTTTAAAGGCGCACTAATAATTGAAATTCATTTCTTTAAACAGACAACCAAAAATTGCGTTGCAAAAATGATTTGCATTTAAAAAAATTGAATTTTAAATAAAATACATTTGTTTTTAAATTATGTTGTTCTTTTCTTCCCATGCTAGGTAATTTTTAAATCGATTTATCTCAAAAATGGTACATTAAATCGTATCAGACTAAGAATAGATTTTTTTTTCGTAAAATCCATTGAATTTCTTGGTTTAAAAGTGCAATTCAGTGTTACAAATAAGTTTCAATTTCTACTTCATTTTTTCTCCACCACCCATACGTTTTAAATGCCGACATTTTAAAGATAGGAGATCGTTTCAGCGTACAAAGTTTACCATAATTTCGAAATTTCATATTTTCATCTTCGATAGTTGCAAAACTATTAAGGGAAAAATAATTTTTGTTACTTAATGCCGAATTATTGACCTTACTTTTCATGATACCCTGTAAATCGAGAGGCCAATAAAAAACCTCATAACTTAATAAAACTTCATCTTAGAAAAAAATTTATTATGCTTTTATGTTTAGACTTTGAAGTTTTAACAGAAAAATGTAATATACCGGGATTTTCATTTAAATAGGGTTTTCTTACAAACTCAAGAAGGCGATGCTCAATTGTTTTTTATATTATTATATCTTCAAGAACGTTAAAAATACTACTAATTGGCTAATTTAAACAATTGTATATATTTAATAATAGCAAAGTTACCAATATCGGCACATAATTGGGATAACCCTATATACAGGGTGTTATGGATGTTATTATATTTAAACCCGCCAATCCTTAGGTGAAAATAAATTGAAGAAAAATAACCTTAAATGGCGCTTTGAATTATTATACGAAATATACACTTTATATGAAATCTGAAAATTTACGTGGCCGCTACTGAAGACGTTCGCAATCAATAGTTTATTGAGGCGGTGTTGTCATATATTGCAAAACAAAATTGTAAACGCACGTGTTCAGTTTTTGATAACAAGACGGCTTTGACCCGCGTTATCACTTTTTCAAACTTTTTAGAAAAAAATACTACAATTTTAAGGTATATACTCTCTTACCTTTGATCTTATAATCCGTTTTATAATTAAATTCCATAAAAAAAAACACAAAAAATATATTTTACTGAAGCAACGATAGTCGCGCGCGGCATGCATCCAAGCAAGGGCGAAACATGCGGTGTGATCTGACAACACTGTTAGTATACTTAGTGACCCACATTATTGCTAACTGAATCCAGATGGAACGGCGCGACAGTATATGGGTAAAAAGGGTTTTTACCTTAGTATTTAGATATTCGATTAAAAAAAAAAAGTCTGTAGACGCTCTCTAGGACACCCTAGGAGTCACCCATTTAAATATAATAAGTCATTTCCATAACACCCTGTCTTATATATATATTTTTATATCTTTAACCATGACGGAATTATTTTATTTTGTTACAATATTCGAACTGTACAAATCTATATTTTGAATAAATTAATTTTAGGTAACCGATAATCTGCTTAAAAAATTTAACAGAAGTATATTAAGCATATTTCTTGAGGCAGAATTACACGAGGCGATCCAAAATATTCTGCATTTTTCCCAAATCGAAGAGTTCTCTCTGGATTTGTTAAAAATACAATTTGTGTTTTTGTTCCACCAATTGTGTAATAAGTTGGATTTGATACGACACCAACAAGCCACTCATGACGCTGATACGTTGTCTGATATCAAGGTAATGTTTGATCTGATTCGGACAGAAATTGAAAAAGGTAATTTTCTTCTTCCATATACAATGTGTCCCACCGGGAACCGCATCGATCTATATAATGTCATTCACGGTGAGTGGCCTAGTAAAAAATCTCGGGGACTGAGAAAGATATTTGTTCGAAATATTGTTATTCGCTATAAAAGATGGTGATCTTTTTAATGAAGATATTTTGACGCATCTGTCACTTCCGGTTATACCGGATATGTAATGTACATATTATTTCATTGCTTGCGGTCAACCGGACGGATACCCGCTTAGTGCTTAGGAGGACTTAGCGTGGCGGGAAAGCGTAGCTGAGCGAGGCCACAGTTTGTTGTGTGTTATGACGGCGTTGAAAATCAGTAAAATGCTAAAGAAATGTATGAAGCTGTCACTTACCATTTGAAAATTATTAATAAACATGCGAACTAAGAATAACTGAACTTGAAATCACCAGGCCTACTGGCCATATAAAAATATTAAATTGGCAATATTACGAAAACTACTATTTTCTGAATACACGAACTTATACCTTTATCAACCCTATTTTTAATGCTAAATAGAAAATTATAAAATTAGATTTTTTGTAGTTTTCTCAATTTCGATTTTTAATCTTATTATATTAATAGTTTCTATTAAATTTAAAATAAGCTGACACTGACTTCCGGTATAACCACTATATTGAAAATATTTTAACCGAGTGTCCCCCATCAATATTAGCATACTGTCCACTTTTTAAAATATTCCTATGTATAGTTTTTCATATATAGATCGAAGCGGTTCCCGGTATGACACCCTGTATTGTAAATTACACACCGATTTTTTTCTGGGTGTACCGATAGAACACCTTAGACCATGTACAGGGATGGCAAAAAAAGTTCCAACTAACTAGCCTATTTAACGACTTTTTATGGTTATGTTGCCATTTGGAACTTTTTTTGCCTCACCTGTACATACATACGGATAGTTAATTTATTTTTGATTGTTAAAGATCATGTTAGATGTGTGATAAGACTGTGCTACTACGCCCATATACTATACTGCAGTTTAAACACCCACATACCGTTATGTATTCGAAAAGGAGAAACAATCGAGTTTCAAAATCAGATGATGCTGTTTCAACTTGTTCCAGTTATGGTAAGTGAATATGTATTATTTTTTGTTATTGTTTTTTCGTGTAACATGTTTTAACGTCTTTATTTACATACGGTACAGGCGCGATTAAGAAAACGCTCCAACTAATTCATATCCTAAGGATATTGCCATAAGGAAACCACTTCATAGGAGTCTAGACTGTGCGTAGCCAAATCCGGAACAAAATCCTGCCGAACCGGATATTAAAAAGAGGGGCGGATACCGGATCTAGATCCGGTGTCATCACTAGTCATAATACAGGGTGCTATGGAAATGACTTATTATATTTAAACCGGCAAATCCTGAGATGAAAAATTCAAGAAAAATAACCATAAATGGCTCTTGAATTAATAAGCGAAATATACACTATATGAAATCTGAAAATTTGCGTGGCCGCTACTGGCGACGTACACAATCAATAATTTATTAGTAGTAGGTCAAGTCTCAAAAGAAGTCAGCGCATTTTAGGCGATCTTGTCATATTGCAACACAGAATTGTAAACGCACATGGTCAGTTTTTGCGTACAAGACGTCTTTGACACGCGTTATCACTTATTTGTCAATCTTTTTAGAAAAAAACAATTTTAACTTACATACTCTCTTACCTTATTTAAAAATAATCCGTTTTATAATTAAATTCCATAAAAAAAATAAAACACTAAAAGTATGTTTTGCAACAGAATCATCACACAAATTTGAAATCATTATTGTGATGAAAAAAAATCGGATAATACTACTAACTAACAAAAGGTTTAAAATTCGTATAGATCAAGCACGTGGAACTTCAAGAGACCCTCCGCGACGTCGTATCAGCAAATCGAAACATACTAAATGTTAAAGCGCATTTCAATACGCGCGGGGCGGTTATCCAAGCAAGCGCGATACAGGCGGTGTGATATAAATCACTGCAGTTTACTTTAGTGACCTACATACATGCTGAAATATAGTACTTAGATATTCGATTTAAAAAAAGTATGAAGGCTTTCTCTACGACACCCAAGGAGTTTAAATATAATAAGTCATTTCCATAACACCCTTTATAGTCAAAAATATTGTCATATCACGTTTGCAAAGTTTTAGGAAGGTTAACAGAACGGGTCTGAAGAAATATCAATATGCGTTTGAACGCATAAAACGGGCTCTGATGTCACATCGCGGAAAATCTAAGTAACGAAGCACGGGCCGGAGATTATAGTGGTTACATTTCAGTGAGGAAAATTTACGTTGACTGACGTTAGGTTTCTGCGTACCGGGGTAACGGACATCGGTGGCATCGATGTAGTGAGCTGTTTGCTAAATAAGCATTTTTTTAGGTCGTTGTAGTATTTACTATGTGTCTTTGTGGCCTTAGAAATATAATTTTTTTACATTTAAAAAATAGCGAATTCGTTACATTCTTGACAACCTATGGCATCCGATAACTTCCAATTACCAGTAATTGACACCAGCAGGGTGGTTGATTAGTGCGAGGAAGTCAAAGATCTCCGTTGTTCTTAAAAATATCGATATTTATTAAATACAAAGGTTCTAGGATAAATAAAAGCGCACATTTTAAAAATATTTTTGGATATACAGGATGCTCCAAAAAACGGGTCATCATATAAGTAATTTTTTTTAAATAGTGCCCCCATTTCTTTTTGTCTCATCGAATTCGGCATAAAATTTTACACATAAGATATGCTATTTTATTTTGGTGATTTATACGACGTTGCCAGATTATTCAATTTTTCCTAAAATTTTCTCGAAAAACATCATACCAAAAAAATTATTTTAAAATATTACTAAATTAAACTAAAAAAGAAATTTTTATATTTTTATAAACCTTAGAGGTGTCCGAATAATTTTACTAAAAAAAAGCATCAATATCGTATACAGTTTTAACATCGGTACAAATGTAGCAATCTTTAGATAAATATTACTCGATTTTTTCAAATGGACCCCCCCTGTATATTATTATGTCAGTTTACAGATAATTTCAACCTTTTTAAATATGCAATTATAATAAATGCTCTAAAACGTAACGTTCTTTTAATATTTTATGTTTTATTTAAAAAAGTAAAAATATCGGCACTTTCAATAAGTTGGCCATGAGTTGAACAAAAAAAAATAATAAACTAAATAAAAAAACTATAACAAGTGTTCAATATGACCTCCATTAACATCGAAACAGGTCTCTACGCGTTCTTGAAATGATCTACTAACTTCATTTAATACATTGTTGTTGATATTCCGAAAAACTTGTGTAATGCGGTTCTTCATATTCTCTTTTGTGGTTGGAGGCACTTTATACATTTCATCTTTGACGTATCCCCACAAAAAGAAGTCCATTTTTGTTAAATCTCGAGATCGAGGTGGCCATTGAAATGGTCCACCTTTACCTATCCCATCTATTAGGAAATTCATTGTTTAAATGTTCATGGATTGCTGCCGTATGGTGGACTGGAGCTCCATCATGCAAATACCACATTCTGTCTTTTACAAAATTTGACAGATTATTTAACAAGCGTGTGGTAACTCATTTTGCAAAAAATCCAAATAGACTTGTCCAGTTACTAGTGTTTCAAAAAAATAAGGACCAATGACATAATTTCCAACTATTCCACCCCACGCATTTAGTGGCCATCTAGTTTGAATGTGAGTTCTAATAAAATGTAGGTTGGCGATTGCATAATAATGGAAATTATGCCTATTGACATTTCCATTTTTATGAAATGTAGGTTCGTCAACGAACAATACATAATTAAAGAAATACTTGTCTTGGTGTATTTTTTATTGAGCCCCCATTCACAGAAACTAACTTCCATAGTCCTGATCGTTCAGCTCTTGCATCAGTTGAATGTGATATGGGTGCATTTTATTTTTAGTCAAAATATTTTGGACAGCCCAATGTTTTATATCTGTTTCATTGGAAATTGTTCTTTGGGACATATGGGGAGTTTCAGAGTTTCAGTTACTTTCAGCAGCACGGTTAATTTATTTTCTTCTGTATTAACAATTTCAGTTCTTTCAGTTTTTTTATATTCTACTTTTCCCGTCCGAGAGAAACGATCCACTAATTTATCAATGCTTCTTTTCTTGGTTGCCTTCTATCACGATAAGTTTCTGTCACTTGCTCCTAGTATGAAAACCATATCAACTAATTCGTCGGTAGAAAAATTCATAGCGTGTCAACAAAAAATACTTTTTGATCTACAATAATTACCGTAAAGTTGTTAATCAAAATATGTCAGAAATCTAAATTCATTATTATGATGACAGTACGAATTGTTGATTTTTGTTTAACTCATGGCCAACTTATTGAGTGTCGATATTTTTACATTTTTTAAATAAAACATAAAATATTAAAAGAACGTTGCGTTTTAGAGCATTTATTATAATTGCCTAATTGAAAAAATCGAGTAATATTTATCTAAAGATTGCTACATTTATACCGATGCAAAAAACACCCTGTATACGATATTGATGCTTTTTTTTAGTAAAATGATTCGGACACCTCTAAGGTTTATAAAGATATAAAAATTTCTTTTTTAGTTTAAATTAGTAATATTTTAAAATAATTTTTTTGAAAATTTTAGGAAAAATTGAATAATCTGGCAACGTCGTATAAATCACCAAAACAAAATAGCATATCTTATGTAAAACTTTATGCCGAATTCGATGAGACAAAAAGAAATGGGGGTACTATTTAAAAAAAATTACTTATATGATGCCCCGTTTTTTTGGAGCATCCTGTATATCCAAAAATATTCTTAAAATGTGCGCTTTTATTTTTCCTAGAACCTTTGTATTTAATAAATTTCGAGATTTTTAAGAACAACGGAGATATTTGACTGGTTTCTTAAAGTAATTAGATTTTGATATCCTTTATAATTAGACATTTTTACAGACTCTTGGACAGCAGTTTATAGGAAAACATAAAAGCAAACAATTGGCTTTAACAGATGACTTTAGACGAGATTTTTATTTAAAGTTGGCGAAAATCAGTGCCATTAAGACCCTTGAAATAAGTAAGTATTTTATATATTTTATTCTGAATGTCCATAATATTTAATCATTATTTAGACAGGAGTGACTCATGCGCAGTTGTAATAACCTTAATATCTAGCTTCCAGTATATACATATAGTTATAAAAATCGGAAAGACATGTCAATTTTATTGTGAAAGGGGCGCTTTTAAAGATATTTGCAGCCTCCGTGGTTTTAACCCCCTGGGAGGGGTAGATGTTATCCTTAAAATCTTAAATAGGAAGGAGGTCAAGTGGCACATCATTTTAAAGGTCGTTTAAATCTCTTTCCAATATTATTAATTTGTAATACATTTTGACACTTGATCTAAGTAACTCCTCGGATCATTGGTGATATTTTTTGTGCAAAATATGTGCAATACTACAATAAAAATTACTACGATCATCGATTTTAAGCCTACTAGGAATAGGCTGTTGTAGTATACCCTTTTAGCAATTCTAATAAAGTCTGTACGTTATATCTTTACACGTGCTCCCCGTATTTATTTATCGCACACTTAAAAGTGAATAAAAACATAATAGAATGTCTGCGGCATTCCGCAGTACGTTTTGAATAATTCATTAACGTGTTAGACAAACCCAAAAGTTATAGTCGTAGTTGAATTAAATAGTCCTCAGCTGTTAACTCAAAGTTGCTATTTGAATGTGTCAATCTTAATTGGTTTTTATAAGTTTTTGTGCCATCAAGTTGAATTTAATCTTAAAAACAGTTCTTCAGAGCTATTTCATCGTACTATTGTGTTTTCGATAAGTACTATGGATATTTGTTACGAACATAACTTTGTTTTGTAAAGTCATGTTATAACATATCGAAAATTTAAGGGGTTGTTAAAGTCCGTTAACGATATTTTCAAATAAACACATAAGTCTGAAGTATATTTCTGGCGGTCAACTGCATAATAATATACTTAAAAATTCTTTTTTCATCATTTCAATTATCTAGTATTATTTATCAGTATAAAATAGAACAACATCCAAATAGTATGCATTAGAAATAATATGTACCATCGTGTCGATAAAAAACTACGACATCAAAGTCTCAAAACTGGGAACGGAAATACATATCTCATAGTGCCTGTTCTCACCAAAGCAACTGGCAACCGCAACGCAACATCCACGCGACTCAGCACTAATGTTTAAATACGCGTGTTCCCACTGACTCAACTGCAACGCAACTAGTTGCTTATGAGTTGCCCGGCATACCGCGTCGCCGTTGTCAGTTGCTTCCAATCGCGGTGTCATGGCTGACAACCCAAAATTGTCGCTCAGTTTTTATTTTTTAAGCTGTTTAACGAGAAAGGATGTAGAGGTTATATCTTCCTCTGACGAAGACGACATTTTGCTCACCCCAAAAGAGATTTCAAACCAATTGATTCCAGTGGGAACGCAAGAGCAACTCAACTGAAGTTGCGGTCGCGTTGCAGTTGCGTTGCTTGCCAGTTGCTTTTGTGAGAACAAGCGACCAACTCAACTGAAGTTGCGGTCGCGTTGCGGTTGCGTTGCGGTTGCGTTGCGGTTGCCAGTTGCTTTGGTGAGAACACGCACATACTATAAAGGTGATCGACAGCTGTAAAGGTCAAAACACATAACTTTTAGGAAGTAACCTAGGTTACATAATTTAACGTTTTGTATTTTTCGATACGAGGTGGCATCAAAATATCTTATTTCTTTATAAACTTGAGCGGCAGTTTATATGGAGGAACTAAATTTATTGGGCATTTGTTATTAAGAAAAAGTCTAATACCTTATTAAAAGTAGGTATGTATATATAAAATCGCCTAAAAATGAAAATGAAACTAAATAATAAAATAAATTTAATAGAAGGTAAAAAAATACGAACGCAAAATTTGTGGAAGCAACAAAACATTTTTAATATTTAGTCATAGAACCATTCCTGTTTATTACTTCTTGAAGCCTTTGCGGCATACTTAAAACTAGGTTTCTGCATAATTCGCCTGTTACTTCATCCCAAGCTTCATTTATCCTGTAGCGTAATTCATCCCAGTTTCGTGACCGAAAATCATATTTATACATTGATTTCAACATTTTACCCCAAATGTTTTCGATCGGGTTCAAATCGGGGCTCTTCGAAGGCCAGGGAAGAACTGCTATATTTTTTTCTAGAAGAAAATTTTGCACAATGCCTGCTGTGTGTATTGGAGCATTATCATGCTGAAATGTAAAATTTTGACCATATACAGCGTTTATCGATGGCATCATCACTTCATTTAGGATATTACCGTATTCAGGTGCAGTAGTTAGTCTTCCTTCCACAATTTGGCAAATTCCTGGACCTCTAGCGCTAGTGTATATCTCATCATACCGCATTCCGGAAGGCCTATACACCATTCCATTATTACACGATTGAAAATTTTTCTCGTCAGATAATATAACTGTTTCCCAGAAAATATTCCGATTTAAATATTCATGTGCAAATTCTAACCTGCCTTGTTTATTTCTTTCCGTTAAAAATATTTTATTAGCAGCATAACGACTTCGTATATCGAAAATTCGAACCCTGTCGTCTCTAGCAGTATTTGCAGAATGTGGAAAGTTCGTCTCTTCTTTCGCCTTTATTGCAGTTGCCAATGGATGATCCCTTAGATAATTAACTAGCCTTCTATCTTCATCTTCAGTAGAAATTCTAGGGGGGCCTAAACCTGCTTTCCTAATAATAGTCCCATGCTATTTTTTGTTTTGCCAACAACACGGTATTTTTGTTTACTCCCAATTCGTCTGCAATATCCCTAATAAAAGCACCATCTCGCAACCGACTGTAGATAATAGCCTTTTGCTGGGGGGTTAATTGTGGTATATGTTTTAAAGAAAATTTTGCTTGACAAGTTAATGATAAAGTGACAATCTATGTTGATATGTAAAATTTGTATATGACATTTAACTGGTACCAGACTCGACAATAAATAATTCCTAATCGCCGAGGAGAAAATAAGAAATTTTGCTGTCCTAGTTTTTTTATCGGGACGATGGTACCTATAAATATTTTTTTTTATGATCAAACACAAGCACTATAGGAAAAATCCTTTAGGGCACTCTGGGAGTGGTGCGTGTGCGCAAAAAGCGATTCACGTTGGTTTTGAATCGTTGGAGGTTATATTCGTTGGGAAAAACGACCTCGGGAAGGTCGTTCCACACGGATGTAGTCCTCCAGATGAAAGAATTCTTAAATAATGAAGTTCGACGAGTACTAAGCTTAACCACATACGGATGGGCGGTAGTGGTCCGTCGTGTATTTCTGCTATTCGTCGCTCTGGGCGGAATTAAGAGGGAAAGGTCAGCCGAGCACCTTCCATGAAAATATCTGTAAAAGAGAGTAAAATCCCCAACCTGTCTTCGATGTTCTAGGCTGACAAGGTTCTCCGTCAGCTCGTGGTCTCCGATCAGACGAATAGCCCTCCTTTCGATGGAATCCAGTAGCCGAAGAGTATGTTTGGGTGCAGAGCTCCAGACATGAAAGCAGTATTCTAGTGATGGTCGAATCTGAGCTTTGTATAGTGTCAAAAGTTGTTGAGGTGTGTACTACTTTCTGGTTCGGAAGAGTACCCCAAGCTTCTGAGAAGCTATCTTGGCGATTGCCACAACGTGGTTATGCCAAGACATATTTCCTCCCAGATTGACGCCCAGCAAATTAATAGATGAAGCCAGTGGGATTGCGTGTCCGGCCATGACTATTTCTGTAATATTAACCTTTTTAGAGAAAACTCGGCGCATTCAAGGAGAAAGATGAGATAAGTGTGCTATCGTCAGCAAAACTAAATATCGGATTTTTAGTTTTCACTAGAAGGTCGTTAATGTAGAGTAAGAAGAGAGCGGGAGACAATATGGAGCCTTGAGGAACACCGGCATTGATGGTGAAGGTGTCTGAGAGAAATCCGTCAATCGCCACTTGCAGAGAGCGGTCCTTAAGAAAGCTAGACAACCATGCACAGAATCGACTGGGCATACCATAGGATCGCAGTTTACTTAGAAGCCCCTCATGCCAAACACGATCAAAAGCTTTAGAAATATCCAGTGCAATAACCCGAGACTCCCCATGATGTTCGATTGCGTTGTTCCAAATATGGGTGACATAGGCTAGAAGATTTCCAGTTGATCTGGACTTCCGAAAACCATATTGATGATCGCTGATAATGTTGAAGCCTTCCAGGTACTTTAGAAGGTGTTGGTTAATAGCTTTCTCCATTATTTTTGATATAACTGAAAGCAATGCGACTGGTCGATAGTTGTTAGGCAGGGTTCTCTTACCTTTCATTGGAATAGGCTGGACTCGCGCCGTCTTCCAGCAAGTTGGAAATATTCCTTTTTTGTAGGATAAGTTGAAAAGTCTACAAAATACTGGTGTTAATTCATCGGCGCATCTCTTGAGAACTATAATAGGAATTTCATCCGGACCATTTCGGATTCAACTGCAGGAATGTCGGGTGGTGTTCTTCCCTGGAAATGTACAGTGGAATGCGAAGAAAATAGTTCAGCAAGTAAGTTTGCTTTGTCTCCGGCTGTGGATGCTATTATACCATATATACCCCATATACCATACCATATAATTTGTTTGTTCAATAATCCTTTCATCTGGAGGACATGATCCAACGAATGTAATTTTCAACGATTCAAAACCAATGTTTATTCACACACGCACCACTCCCACCCGCCCACTAAGCCTGTTCAAACATTTTCAGTTGTAAGAGTCTCACTAGCAGTATAGTCGTTTATAGAAAATATTGTTTTTATTGACTTATTTTACAAAAATGAAATAAATGGCGACAGAGGGTGGAATATAATAGTCTTATGATAGAACGCTAGTTTTTCTTTGTCATCATTTAAATTTTTTTTCCAAAATTATAAGTTATTCTTCGAAATACGTATATTGGAACGCTAGGCACGTCTATTATAATGTTTATGAAATCAGTCTTTGTTTTGATTTTTGCCTTGCGCGTAATTTTGATTGGTTCGTATAATTTTAATGAGGTGTACGTGATGACTCTCGTGTAAAGGTATAACGTATACTTTAGTTCTTCTATATTTTCTGCCGCATCTATTAAAATTATTTAGAAAATTAGCATTATTTTTCGCAAATTATACTTATACAGGGTGTTCGGAGGAATGGACCAAACTCCAGGAGTGTATTATATACGCGAAAATAATGTGAAAAACTCATATATATTATTCTTGTCCGATCTTCATTTGTTTTGAACTTATAGCGCAATTATCAGGTCAGGTAACATTTGGACGAAAGGTTTCCAGGCTTTTGATTGATCGCGGCGGTCCGATTAATTGGCCTGATTTGATTTAATTTATATTTAATTATCTCAAAGATCGGTTTCTACCTGTTTGATAAGTTTTCAAGATCACCCTGTAGGTACATTAAAAATTAAGAGAGTCATAACAAATTAATTTGACATCGGAATCTTTCGTATCCTTAAAAAGCGGGAACTTGAAGAGAAATCCGCACCATTCTATCTTTGATAATGATACTAATACACCCCCAGAAAGTATCGAAAAAAGGACACCTTGTACATTACACTCCTGAAGTTTGGTCGGCTCCTCCCGACTCACTCTGGATAATAATTAATGGTATTTTTGTATTTTATTTTTATAAGCTTTTAGATGGGAGCAACGATTATCAAATAAATTCGACCTCATTGACGATGCCATAGTCAGTTTGCAATTTATAAGTAGATCCAAAACTATAATGATGAGGGAGCAGGCGGCCCTAGTGTTTCAGCCTCTGCTTTACTCTCTCAAGGATGCAATATGTCATTTGGAGAATCATCGAGCTGCCAACATGTCGGCAAGGTAAACAATAGTTTAAAAACAGTTTACAATAAGCAAGTTTGCGAATATCCTTCTCCTTATGTCAGACTCTAGCCTCACTGACGAAACGTGATAGGGCGAAACGCGTCTGGGAATGAGTCTGACAAAAGGAGAAGGGCAAAAAATATTCAGGGTATTATGGAAATGACTTATTATATTTAAATGGGTGACTTCCTGGGGTGTCCTAGAGAAGCGCTACATATTTTGTTTTTAAATCGAACGTTTAAAAAGTGGGGTATTTCACCCCTAAACCCACACACAACTCCTCGGCACATTCATATATGAACATATTACATTGCTCAGCTGGGTAATCAACAGATGTTCGGGCACAATGTTGCCAAAATGTTTAAAAGTGTAAAACTTTAGTTTCTTATAAAAATAAATATTTAGCTTACTTAGAAAGTAAATCCAAGACGCGATTAAGGAATCCAGGGCACAGACACTTTGTTCTTTTTTCTATGGGAAAAACTTTCTGCTCATCACGTGTCCTGATAATAGTGTGGGAGTGCATAATAAGCTTATCACTAAACCCCAACACTAACGCATAATTACACTTTACAATAACACACATAGAACAAGAGCACTTAATTATTTCGCAATGAAAAAATGGTCTAGTCCATCTTCGGACCAGTCGTCGAACTTTCTTTCCGAGAACTCTCCGCTACTAGAGCCAGCGCGGCTGCCATTTCCGAGACTATAATTATACAGGAAAGTATTATTATAGAAGGAAATTCGGCAATTTATGATAGTCGCTTATAAAACATCGAAAGTAGCAACGCTGTATTTTTAAATATTAGCCCGATTGTCCACAATCAGTTGTTTAAAGAAGCATGCCGATATCGATCGAGAGAACCAACGTGTTATTTATTTTTAAAATTTTTAGATGTTAAATACATTATTTCCCAGACAATAAGGGTGTATTTTTGTGTACACAGTAGCACTTTAAAATACTAATCCAGATTGAACGGTACTTAGATGTGTTGTGACGCGAAAACTAATGTGATTTTGTGATGTGAGTACATGGTGTTTTTTATAAATGAAGTTGGTTTTAAATAAGTTCGAAAAGGTAAATAAAACTGTATTTTTTGTTTCTAAAGGATAAATGGCATTTATAAACTTTTAAGTTGTCCAGATCTGACGGGTGTCGTTCGAATTGAACAAATGAGAACATACCTGACCATTTATAAACTCCGCGGCGGTTCGTTCGAGTCAGTTCAAGTTTATAAATCAGAGATTGTTTCCCAGCGAACTGAACGTAAAAGTTAAATAATAATGTACCCTGAAAAATAAACAACTTGTAATCTGGCAAACGGTTATTGACTTTCTAAAAAGTTTACCCTGAAGATATGACAATACTGTTCAAGATTCACTGCCATATGTTACTGTGTTTACCTTCCGAACAGGGGCACCACGTGGTAATTTTTGGATTGGCATAAGGTCATGTATAGGGCATATTTGGATATTTTCCTTCAATTTGTTTTCATCTCAGGAATTGCCGGTTTAAATATAATACGTCATTTCCATAACACCCTGTATATATATTTTTAATCGACCGTTTTAAGAGTGGGGTCCAGCCCCATAAACTCGCAGCTCATCCCGCGACACTCTATGTCACCCTGTGGTGGCGTGTCACAAAACACGTGTTACGTGTATTATTGCCAAACTTAATGTAAAAATGAAATTCCATATAAAAGCATAAAGATCATTTACTACCTACTGGTATTTATCTTTATACCTAAAGAGCGAGGAAATCCAGGTACAAACATAATCAGTTTTTTTTTCATGGGAACACAGAACACTCCCGGGAACACTATATGCTCGAAACACCTTAGATCTGGACAAACAACACAACCAATAATTAGTTATCAGATTTTATTACAAGCTATACGACAAAATTTCACTTGTTTGTCGGCGACATTCCGTGTTGTGTCCAGAAGAAGCTACCCGTCTTAACTGAGCAACTTACGTTCGTCAATAAAAACAATGTCAAGCAATACACACACACACAATACAGGTTTATTTATGAATTGGCAAGATAAACTGAAACGCGTGAACCGAAACTCATTATAACACAACTATTATACGAATACAGGACTGCGAGTGTAAATGGTCCTAAACAAAATCGACTACATCCTAACGCTGTTCAGATTCGACTGACAGCACGCTTGTGCAATCGAACGAATAAACATTTGTCGGTCAGTCGTCTGAGTTTGTGACAGTGATGGAGAGATGGTGTTGTGCTTAAGCCCTGTGAGTGAGAACATGAATTTGCACTAACATCTGTCCCTTCCGAGGTCATTTTGAATAGAGATGAGCTAGACTGAACAAGTAGGCGGTATCCGACACTACTATTTTATGCAATTGAACGTTTTCGTTTCAGCCGCTTAAATAAAATGTAATTTTTAAATTGAAGGAATTGTGTTTAAAATGTATGTTTTAAATCAGCTAAACAAATAAATCTACGCGAGAAAAAAAGGTGCAAGCCATAATTAACTAAAACAACGTTTCCGGATAATCCGTGTTTTATTTCCATGTGAATAGCTACTATGTGTGAGGTTATGTGCGGGTTTTTACTAAAACTTCATTCTGTGTGTTTTTATGGAAATCATGAAACTAATTATTGTTTTTAAATAAGTAAAGGAAGAGAGCGTGTGTCTTAAATAAAATTGCATATATTTTTTAATGAGTTTGAAAACTACATAATCATTTAAAAGGTTAATGACGTTTGACCTATTTACTTTCCTGTGCTTGTGGCGGATTTGAAACTTGTGATATTACTATTATTTGGGTTGCAAAACATGTTTCGCCGTCGGTTTTCTGGAATAATATTTGTTCATAAATGATAAATGAATGAAAAGTTTTTGCCGTGTAAATGTGACAACACCGGCCGAAATGCGCTGACGTCTTTTGACACTAGGTACCACAATGTTGATTGCTTAAATGTTTCGCCAGTGCTCCCCAACGTTGATTTCTGGTTTGACTTTAGGTTTCAGCATATTAATTGAAAGCGTCATTTATGGTTATTTTTCTTCAATTTAGTTTCATCTCAGGATTTGCCGGTTTAAATATAATAAATCATTTCCATAACGCCCTGTATTTGTGGTTTACACAGACATTTAATTCTTTTATTTAATACTTTAACCACTGTGATGATGGACTACCCTTGAATCTTAAATATTTATACGTTTAAAATATGTTCCGTTTATTTAAAAAAACAAACTAATATCTATTACGGATTTTATTAATTTATTTCCAAGTTGCAATTATTATTTCTAGGGGCCTAGAGTACTTTGATACCATCATAGAAACAATAATTGACCTTGTTACATCTTTTGACTTAACCTGGAAGGATAGCATAGAAATAATTACGGTGCTCGATTTGGCGTCTGAAATTGTTCAGTACGAATATGCGGATTATCAAGTAAGTCTTAAAAATAAACTGCCAAAACAATATACAGTGAGAAAATTAACCGGAAAATCCCAAAATATATTTTTTAAAATGACTTTGTCTAAAAATTGTATCTTAATTAAAAAAAAATAATTGCAACATTTTCATTTTAGAACCGTTTGATTTCCCATCCCAAAAGATTTAGTATTTGTTTACCGGTCCATTATTATTGATACAATTTACATTTTTTGAAAAAATATGTTTTAAATTAATTTGGGAGCCAATGGACGCGTTAAGTGGAAGATTACCACTTTCTTACAGATCTATTCCTTTAGATGAGAGAGAATTCAAAAGAACTTTAATATACTGGATGACTTATGTCATTCTGTACCTTAAGGTGATTTTGAAATATCGGCCTTTAGTAAACAGAAATAAACTATTCTTTAACCTTTCATGTTAATTTTTTGGGGGATTAGTTCCGGGATCCCGGGATAATATATTCCTTAGCCCGAAAATCCCTCGATTGGAACAAAGCTTTGGGACTAACACCCCTAACCATTGTATAGCTATATTAGGCAAAATAAGACCAGTTGTTGCTTATAATTCAGAGCTCGACTGGGCCCCATAGCCTATAGAATAGCTGTGTAGCATTATTTGTTTATTCCTTATTGTATAAATAGGTATCTTCAGGTGGTATTGAAATGATTCTTCCATCTATATTTATATGAATTTTTTTTTATAGGTAACAGTAAAATTTTTACAATTGTTAAACATGGCAATATCTAGATGTATGTCACCGAACATGGTACTACTTATGATAAATACGAATGAGTCGGTTATATCCAAAGTGGGAGATTTACTGTATTCCAAGTGTCATAATGACAGTTATCAGATCAGAGCTACCGCACTTGAAGTTGTACAAACGCTGGCGCTTGATGCCAAGACAAGTAAGAACATAATTTTTTTAGTTGTAAACTTTTGCCTTCGTATTAGTTTGGGTTCAGTGTTTGCAACCGGTGCACACTGGTTCCCGGACTCAAATTGTATATCGCATGTATAAGTTGTACCACCTGTACCTTCCTGTTGAAGTTTCACTGCGGCAACTGGAATTATTTCATTTAAGGGGGTAAAAATGTCATGAACAAACATTTATTTTACATTTTTAATCTTACTTGCCAACTGGCAGACAAAATTCCTCGAAATAAAACTAATTGTATTGAGATTTACCGCCGCTTAGTTTCTTAATGGCTTGAATTCAACCTCATACACGTCTCGGTTTACCCGGATAGCCAGTTAGCCATGTCGTACAATTGAGGGTGTACATCTCTGTTATTAGTAAAAATAGAAGGATGCGGTTTTCGCAGCACTGTGGTACTTTTTTGTAAAATTAACGATGCACCAATTAAATTTTATTTTAGGCCTTTCTCGTTTTTAATATACGAGATGTTTTTGAGAATTTTACATTTTGGGATCCCCCATATTTCGGCTACCCTGTCTCTTCTCAAAACGAAATAAAATTTTTCTCTTTGTAGTTTTTTACGTAGAATCCAGTGACGTGCTCAGATTTTTTCTACGTTTTTAAGGAAAAGGACAATTTTTTTTTTAATGGGCCACCCTATATATTTTTTAATAATGTAATTCAGTTTTTAACAAGCCTGTCAAAAATGTATAATCACTCTTAGTCTTAATATTATGTTCGAAATTTAGTTTTTTAAAAAATATACAAGTTTTTAGTAGGCCATGACACATATTTAAAAAAAAACAATTACTAGTTCGAAATATAAGGAACAAAAATTGAACGTTTATGGAACTTTCTCAAATTGTTCTCCAGTATGCCTTAGACATGTTTCACACAGAATAACTATAGGACTTGTTTGAATTGAAGCTAAAAGCACATTTATTTCAATACCCGTCATGGCCTACTAAAAGTATATATTTTTAAAGAACGTAAATTTGTTTAGACTAAAAATGTTAAGACTGAAAATAAATTATTATATATTTCTGAAAAGCTTGTTAAAAACTGAATAACATTATTAAAAAATATAGATGGTAACCCATTTAAATGAAAAACAAGAGTATGTCACTGGAATCTACGTAAAATACTACAAAGAAAACAGTTCGGTTTGAAGTTACAGGGGTACATGGAGGAAGGGGTGTCCCAAAATGTAAAATTCCCAAAAACAGCCCGTATATCAAAAACGAGGATGCTTAAAAAAATTCTAATTGGGGTATATTTTGTTTCACAAAAAGTAGCACAGTGCTTTACTAATAACGGAGATACCCCGTAAAACCCCCGAAATTAATAATTTTTATTTTAAAATTATTGTGCATGAAATTATGTGCCAAAAAGCACATACGCACGTATACGATAGGTACGGGGTAAAAACTTTGTGTATCGGACCGTATCGTACTATAAAATACCGGTTCAAAATATCGAGTATCGATAGAAAAAATACCGGTACATAAGAATATCATATCATACCGCACATACCTAATTCAGTCGAATGTGAGCGAGCATTAGAGTATCAGCGTACCGTAAACTCCAGCGTCAATACAACAAAAAAAATAAAATTGTGTTTCTTAACGCAATACGATAATAATTGTGCATATCAGCTCAACGAGGTGCACTAATTATTCAGCGAACTTCACAGCAGAACTAGTGCGTACCCCAGTCGGTTTCCATACGCGATTTCAGCACAGGTTTCTTAACTTTTGGTTTATACCGGCTGCGGATTTTAAGAACTCTGTATAGGCGAAATAATATTGCTGATTGGGCAGTCGATCTCTCCTGTACCAATGTGACGTGGTAATCTTCCACTTAACGCTTCAATTGACCCTCAAATTAATTTAAAAGATAGTTTTTAAGATTTAACTTAACGTTAATGGTACCTTAGCTAAGGTGTAACTTAAGGGAACATTCAAATATCGGCCCAAACCCGAACAAACCCGAACAAACCCGATATATATTACCTGGAATAATTTCACAAAAAATAAATTATTAACATAGAAATATCAAATATCTTCACGAAACCGTGCATCAGGTACTCTTATAGAAACTAGGTTGGATGACTATCTCTTTAGTTGAGATTTTTGCTAGTTAAGTTGGATTTTTATTGTAAAATAAACCATAATAAAATATACCGAATCGTGAGATTCTGTTGACAGAGTAACTGACCTATCACGTTGGCTGTTTACATCTCCGTCAGTGTCTAACATGCAGTTCATGGAGATGGCGTAAGGACAATTTTCTTGCTTATTACTTCAAAATGCCATTTATTTTTTTCAAATTTCATGTCAGGATTGCAGATTTAAATATAATTAGTTATTTCCATAACATTGTTTTACGAAATATGTCATATTTTTCTAACATACAATGGGAATTTAACGTTTCCTGTTGCTCATAATACACATAGATTCAAAAGTTTTGCATCACTCTGATTCCCGAATAAGTAATTACGTCATCGCGAAAATAGTAAAAGTAAAATTTATTTATATTATATAATTTGTGAAATTTAAAAAAATATAGCTTCTAATAAAGTGTATTTCCTCCTCTGGCCTCAATGCAAGCTTGAAGACGACGACGCATGCTGTGTGTAAGGTTAGCAATCCGTTCTTGTGGCATAGCCTGCCATTCCTCGGTAGCAGCGACGACAAGCTCCTGGAAAGTTCTAGGGGGATTTCTTCTAACGTGACTGCCCTAGAGAGCATATCCCAAGCATGTTCTATCGGGTTCATGTCATCCAAGCGATTGATTCCCCACTTTCTAGGTATTCATCAACAGCTCTAGTACGATGGGGCCGGGCATGTCGTCCATAAACACAACTCAGTACGCCCGTCAGACATAATACCTGCCCAAAACATGGCGCTTCCTCCCGCGAATGGAGGCAAGGGGCGAGCATTGGCAAGTTGGGCGGCTCTTGTTGGTTCTCTCCAAACACGAATCCGACGACAATCGTTTACCAGAAAAATCCTGGTCTCGTCGGAAAACAGGACAGAATTTCAAAATTCCTCGGGTAAGCGAACGTGCATTTCAGCCCACTGCAGTCGACGAACTCGGTGGTCATATTGTAGTTGGGGAACTCTTACTGGCCGCCGACATCTTAAATCGGATTCAAGAATGAGTCTTCTTAGTGTAGAGACGGATACGCGAACTCCAATTGCATGCGTAACATCTCTCTGAAGTTGTGGGCCTGGCATAGTACGATTTCTCCGAATTGTTAACGTAATATAGCGGTTCTGCTGTTCGTTAGTAACATGCCTTCTACCATTTCGTGGTCTGTCTCGCACAGAATTGGTCTCTAGATAGCGATTCCATATGCGAAATACATCACTTTGAAAAATCCCTATTCTTTCAGCAACAAATCTTTGGGAATGACCTTCCTCAACTAAAGCTACTATGATCATTTCAGATATTACTCGGCGATTCATTTTTACACAGTGAACCGAAAAATTTAACTGGCCAGCGCTAACAAAATACAACACTGAGAATGTTATCTTAAGCAAATGTCTTGATAATATTTTTGTTGCTACAAAAAATGGTATCGTTTTAACTGATAAACATAAATAAACATTTATTAAAATTCCTGAAATTATCTTAACATGCCAAAATCAGAGTGATGCAAAACTTTTTAATCTATGTGTATTAGCTACTGATGTTCTCCAAATATCGCCCGATTCAATTAATTTAATAATTTAATTGTTTTTTCACAGAATTTCCGGAATTTACTGATATCCTGTTAAATGCAGAACTTCCTCAATTAGTAGCGAAAATGGTACTCAAAGATGCAGAGCACATAGTTAGAGCGACAGCAGTAAAATGTCTACAGGCATTAATAAAGATAGGCGATGTTTGGGAGATATATCAAAACCAAGACAGTTTTTTTGTAAGTAATGCTATAATTGTACAGTGTGGAGTTTGTTTTTGAGATTTACTGGCTTAATTTTTGTATTTATTATATTTTAGGAGAACATCTTGAATATTTTTATAAGTGAACCGAAAGCTAACGTTCGAAAAGAGGCGGCCACAATTATATATAATATTTATAGGCAATACGATTTTCCTGAAAATATATTACCCCGGTGAGTATTTTTTGAAATTTATCATGGATTCTAAAGAAAATAATAATGGTCAAGCGCCAAAATTTACTAAACCCCCCAAAATTGGGAAAGCTCTTTAGAAAAAACATATAAATTTACTCTAAAAATAATAAAACTAACCATAATTTATGGATCTATACTGGGTGTTTCAGGAGGAACGATCACCCCTATTCCTTTTTTATTGTTTGAATTACGGAAGTGAAATTGACGTGAAAATGACGAGCTCCATTTTGTCAGATCCGTTTTCACCGGAAATGACCTAAACTGTAAAGTTTTAAATGGAACACCCAGTATATTTTTGGCAATATCGATTCAAAACACCATTCCAAATTCACTTTTTGACACATTAATTCAAATCAAAATCAAAAATACCTTTATTTTGTTGATAAAATTCATTATAAAAACAATAAATATCGGGTGGCGGTATCCAACATAGTTGCTCATATAAATCATTTTTTTTTTATTTTTGCATCTAGATTGCTATGAAGTACCTAAAATGATTTACTTCTAAGCCAAGCGGATTTTAAATTTGTAATTATATTCATTTGTTTTAGTTAGAGAGACGGTGACAATAGGGGGTCTGTGAAGTGGAATATCAGTAATTTGTTTTTTCGTTGAGTTTAGGTCCCTCTCTACAACTTTTATATCTGATGAAATACCGTAGAACGTTGCTGAGAGGCGCTGTACCGCTTTAGATAGAAAATTCTCAATAAATTCAAAATTATATCGAGCCATGTCTGAAAATGAATTTACAGCATCTGCGTGACCCCAAAGTCACGGGAAACACATTTTCTGACAAGTCAACCCTTGCATATACTTTTCCGAGCGTGTAAAAAAAAAGAAAAAAAAAAGCGAATTTGAAGTTGAAACTTTCTAGAATGGAATATTATATGTTAAAGATTATGTGAAAAATTTTTTGTCGTTCCAGGTCTCGCCATTTCATTATTCAAATTTTTTAAAAATCTCCTCGGAGGAAATTCGGAAAACGATCGTGACATGTCAGAAAATTGTCACACTACATTCCTTGACACCCAAATATTGTGGAAAAAAAAAATTTCAGAAGAATCGCACCTAGCTGGACGGAATTCTGACAATATTGCGCAGAGATACCGGAATGAATGACAGAGAGAAAGCGGGATTGGAGTAATAACTTTCGCAATATTCTTTTTATCAGAAAATTGTTTACATCTCCATGTGAATACAAATCGATTAAGTCCACTGTCACTTGAGACTTTATAATTTTTCCATTCATTTCTTTTTTGACACGCTCGGAAAAGTATATGCAAGGGTTGATTTGTCAGAAAATGTGTTTCCCGTGACTTTGGGGGTCACGCAGATGCTGTAAATTCATTTGTTTTACATGTGCCCCGAAAGTGCCTCTTTTCATGCATGTTCTCTTCACCGAAAGTCGCTTTTTCCAAGAGAGCGGGCGGGAAAGTATCGAAGCGGGCGGGAAAAATTTTTCCCGCCCGCTTCGAGTCACCATGTGCTCATAAATAATTAAAAGCAGAATTGTCGGTGCGGGATTTGAACCCGCGATCCTCAGATCGCCAGGCGGACACTCTACCCACCAAGCCATACTACAAGCGATAATAAATAGCGGATTATATATAAATTAAATTGGCCGTTAATTTTTCAAATATGTTTTAGAAAAATGTCTGAAGAATTTCTTTATTTATATGGCCTCAAAGACTCGGGCACTTGTAAAAAATAAATAAAACCAGAGATGCAGAGTGCGGGATTTGAATCCGCGAATCTCAGATCACAAGGCGTACGCTATACCACTAGGCCACCGAGCCCATTTATCAAAAATAATAAATAGATATTTACATTCTCCATGCGCGAGTGTTTTCATGTCATGTAGACAGGAAAACTGTCTGAAGACTTTCTTTATTTATTTGGCATCAAAGCTTCGGAGCACTTGTAAAAAAATACGGTACATATCTCGGGCCGTCGGAGGCTTTTCCGGACTCGTGCGGTCTCTTTTCGGCCCTTGATACGTAATGTACTATTTCAGACATGGCTCGATATAATTTTGAATTTATTTAGAATTTCCTATCTAAAGCGGTACAGCGCCTCTCAGCAACGTTCTACGGCATTTCATCAGATATAAAAGTTGTAGAGGGGGACCTAAACTCCACGAAAAACCAAATTACTGATATTCCACTTCACGGACCCACCCCCTATTGTCACCGTCTCTCTTACTATTTGTTAGCATTATGGCGTCTTGGGTACCTAGATAAATGCAAAGTCATTTGCGCTTCTTGTTGTATTTTTTGTTAGGAATTGGTATTTTTGATAAATTATCTCTGCTATTTTAACTTGACATACGGGTGTGTGATAAATTGTTAGGAAAAAGTGCTCTATCTTTTTGCGCGAGTGAGTCAATATGTTTCCATTTGAAAAATTGAGTTTCTGGGAAAAAGCCTTCTTAAAAAGTGTGTAAAATATTTAAAACACAATAAAAGTGGAAAAATGCATTTGTATCAAGAATTTGGTTTAGAAGTTCATAGCATTCGAGATGAAAAAATAAGAAGAAAAATAATTTAAAGTGTCAAAAAGTGACGTAAGGGATGTCATTGAATTTGGTTAAACCGGAAGTGACAAAATGAAGTCCATCATTTCATGAAGTTCAAAATAATATCACATACACACCCAACAAAGTTTATTTCTGTAATTGAAACAATAAAAAAGTTATCGGGGTGAACGTTCCTCCTAAAACACCCGGTATGTGACTGGAATAACTTTTTTTTAAGAAATGGCATTAAATTATAGCAAAATTTTATTCTAAATTGTTGGTACCTAATAATGACAAGAATATTTAGTAAACCATTTAACGAAAGTTTTTGTAAAATTAAAATATTTTGTAAAATTTACTGAATTCTTTTATAAAATTTACAAAAATCTTTTGTAAAATTTACTAAAATCTTTTGTAAAATTTACTAAAATCTTTTGTAAAATTTACTAAAATCTTTTGTAAAATTTACTAAAATCTTTTGTAAAAATTACACGTTGGATTCCCAAGCGGTCACCCATCCAAGTGGTAACCTTGCCTTGCCTCGCTTAACTTCTTCGAACGATGGTATATTCGCTATATAAGTTCTCTACCAATCATCTGTTACGAAGATTGAAATTTCAGGGATCCGTTGCATCTGATTTAGGCCTTTTATTCTTGTAAAAAGGCATTTTTACGTTAATTTTTACAATAGCAAATCCTTAGTATAATAATAGTAATCTGTAATGTACCATAGATTTTAAAATATTTAACTACGGGACTTATAAGTAAATTATCGAGGGTAATTACACGAGTGGTTAAAAATTTTCGATAATTTTCTATGAAAGCTTATTACCTCCTCCTTCGGACTCGGGCTATTTCGCCAAAATGAGAAAATGAAATATGTAGTTTTTATAACGCAATAAGCTTAAATGCTAAATTTTCTGAAAATTGTTATGCAGGAATATAATTTATGGAGAAAATTACTTGAATTAACAAAAGTTAAATGCAATAATGTATTATATATTTTATTTTAATAATTATTAATAACGCAGTTATTAATATTAGAATTTGACTCGGAATTTGAAGAATTTTAAGAATCTCTTGGTTTTGACATTTTCGAGCAACGAGGTTGGGGCATCTATTTCATTCGTTCTCATTTGTTGAATAACAAGCTTATGGTGTTCCTCATCCATTTGTAGATATGATGAAATTGATTTTGTATTCGAATGTCCCGTGATTTTTATAAGCTTCTGCTCGTCAACTCCTGCTTGGCTAGTTTTGAAACAGCTGTTGCGCGTAAAGAATGGTTGGTTGGTTATTTTTACGTGTTTTGTATTTACATCCATTTTCTTGGCCTGGCTAGTGGTTTATTGACCTATGGTATTTTTGCCAACTGGAGTGTTCTTATACCAGTTTCCTGACGTTTTCCAGCATGGGTTTTCTGTTAAAAATAAACGTTTATGATTGAAGATGATGAAAGATTCTTTTACGCACGAGTCCGGAAAAGCCTCCGACGGCCCGAGATATGTACCGTATTTTTTTTTACAAGTGCTCCGAAGCTTTGATGCCAAATAAATAAAGAAATTCTTCAGACAGTTTTCCTGTCTACATGACATGAAAACACTCGCGCAAGGAGAATGTAAATATCTATTTATTATTTTTCACAAATAGGCTCGGTGGCCTAGTCGTATAGCGTACGCCTTGTCATGTGAGAGTCGCGGGTTCAAATCCTGCACTCGGCATCTCTGGTTTTATTAATTTTTTTACAAGTGCCCGAGTCTTTGAGGCGATATTAATAAAGAAATTCTTCAGACATTTTCCTAAAACATCTTTGAAAAATTAACTGCCAATTTAATTTATATACAGGGTGTCCGGAAAAAGGAGGTCAATCCGTTAACCATATATTCCTTGAGCAAAAATAATATTACTTTTATAATGCCATTTTTCATTTTTGACCCTAATGTGCGATATACAGGGTGTTAAAGTTTGAAATTAAAAACTGATTTTTTTGAATAATTCGACTATTTAATGAGATATTAATTTAAAATTTGGTACATTACGTCAGCACAAAATGTTACATCTTTTGAGAGGAACAAAACAAGAAAGGTTTGTCAAATACTCAAAATAGGGGGGTCTATTTCCGGCTGACCACCCCTATTTTTAAGTGGGTGCGCCAGTGACTTCCAAACTATATTTTTTAGGTAATCATTTATTTTTGATTATTTTTTCTCCCTTATAAAATTTCGATCAAATCATGTGTTTTGGAGATAATTTGAAAAGCATGGATCCTTACCAGATGCCAGCGCGGCTGACGGTAATCCAATAATTTTCAAATGCTAAATCAAGTTAGCCGTTGTAGCATTACCATGGATACGGCATCGTTGTTTAATTTGCTGTCAAATTAAATATTACTTTTCACTGTGTTTTAAGATTTAAAAGTTTTTTAATTAATAAGTCTTCTTTCAAGTAAAAAATAAACAATATGGATGTTAGACGAGAACATTTATTACCGTTTTCTGAAATGACGGATATGATTTTAATGATGGGTAAGATTTATATTATCGTTAATGCTAAAAATTAATTTCCATTTCCCGAATAGGAAAATGTAACTCCAACGCTAGTTTGTCGCTAGGCGCTATGCAGAAAAATTTCCAGATCGAGTTCACCCAAAAAGGAGATATTTTTCTAACTTAGTGAACCGACTTAGACAGAATGGACATTTTCGCGAAGATCGGAGAGGTAATTGCGGCAGACCTCGTGTAATTCGGCCAGGCCAAGAGGAGGATATTTTAAGAATTGTCGAAGAAACACCAAACATAAGTACCAGGATTTTGTCTAGGCAGATTGAAAGCATGGGGAAAACTGAGGTACACCATGTTTTACGAGGTCAGCAGCTTTACCCGTATCATATTCAAAAAGTGCACGCTCTTTTGCCTCAAGACTTCGAAGCAAGGCTTTTATTTTGTAGATGGTTATGTGAAATGAATAACCGAAATGTACGTTTCATCAGACACATTTTGTTTACTGATGAAGCTTCATTTATGAGAAACGGGATAACAAATTTATAATACATACATATGGACAGAAGAAAATCCTCATGCCATAGTAGAGACGCATCATCAAGTAAATTTTAAAGTCAATGTGTGGGCAGGTGTCGTAAATAATTTTCTTCTTAGTCCTGTAATTTTACCAGGAAATTTGACTGGTCATTCATTTTTACTATTTCTTCAAAACACACTGCCCGATTTACTTGATGATTTGCCTCTAATAGTAAGACAAAATATTTGGTTTCAACTAGACGGTGCTCCCCCGCATTTTGCTATAAATGTTAGGAACTATTTACACCAAATCTTTCCTAATCGCTGGATTGGTCGGGGCCATGATGCTCATGTTAAATGGCCACCCCATTCCCCAGACCTTACTCCTTTGGACTATTCAGTCTGGGGGTGTATGAAAGATTTTATGTATATGGTTCCGATTTTGAGCAAGAATCATTTAATAGAAAGAATATTCAAGCTGGACAGCAGTTCAGGTTAAAACCACATATTTTTCAAAGGTTAAGATTTTCTTTAATAAAGAGAGCTCGCATGTGTATTCACAAAAATGGAGGTCATATCGAGCAATTCCTTTAGACTATTTTTTTTTGTTTGTTTTTTGTTACTAACGTTAATTTAAAAAAATAATATTTGAATATAGAAATTTGTTTACATTTTCCTTCGTCAGACTAATACCCAGACGCGTTTCGCCGTTTTTATGTACCACCGCGAGATGTCGCGACGATTATTATACTCCTTTCGAAAATAATATGTTTTGAGTATTTGTTGTCTTGTTATGATGTTTCAAATTTATTTAATAAGTAATAGTAAATTATTGTCTTAAGAACGAATGATAACAATGGTGTTTACTGTTATATGAAGATTAGCAATAGTAAGTTCTTAGTAGGCCAATAAACTAATTTCATTTAACTGAATTAGTACTACAGGTTTTTATCTGTACGCCACTGTCCTTATTTTTGGTTAGTCTTTTGTTTTCGGTATTGTCACTTATTCCAAAACACATGATTTGATCGAAATTTTATAAGGGAGAATAAATAATCAAAAATAAATGATTACCTAAAAAAATATAGTTTAGAAGTCACTGGCGCACACACTAAAAAATAGGGGTGGTCAGCGGGAACTGGACCACCCCCCCCCCCTATTTTGAGTATTTGACAAAAGTTTCTTGTTTTGTTCCTCTCAAAAGATGTAGCTTTTTAGGCTGACGCAATGTACCAAATTTGAAATTAATATCTCATTAAATACTCGAACTATTCAAAAAAATCAGTTTTTAATTTCAAACTTTAACACCCTGTATATCGCACATTAGGGTCAAAAATGAAAAATGGCATTATAAAAGTAATATTATTTTTGCTCAAGGAATATATGGTTAATGGATTGACCTCCTTTTCCCGGACACCCTATAATCCGCTATTTATTATCGCTTGTAGTATGGCTCGGTGGGTAGAGTGTCCGCCTGGCGATCTGAGGGTGGCGGGATCAAATCCCGCACCGACAATTCTGGTTTTATTTATTTATGAGCACATGGTGACTCGAAGTGGGCGGGAAAAATCTTTATCGCCCGCTTCGATACTTTCCCGCCCGCTCTCTTGGAAAACGCCACTTTCGGTGAAGAGAACATGCATGAAAACAGGCACTTTCGGGGCACATGTAAAAAAATGTATATTATTCCAATATTGGCGTTGTACGAAGATTACTATGGTTTTGTGTTCAATAGCTATAGGGGTTGTTTTCGATAGCTAGGGGTATTGTTTTCGATGTAATCAATCGAAAACAACGCCGCTAGCTTAATGTATGAGAGTCATTTTCTTCATTAACATTCGTTGTCAAATTTAAAATATATGTATTTACTTGGTTCCACTAAATTTGTTAGAAATACTAACAACATTTTTTTATAAATTAATTGTAATATTTTTGTATATACTCTTTTTTTAGATTATATGATGTCATGACACATGTAGTCACCGTTGACATTGACTGGGGGGTAAAATGCAGCGCTATGTATTTCTGGGGTTATTCAATTGAGAAAAATTTGGACGAAATAGGTAAAAACAAATCTATATTGCGCCATATTTGTTTTAAGGGACCCTATACGTTTTTTAAAAATACATATACATTTGTTTGAAACGCTGTTACCCGGTAACATGATATACAGGGTGTTTCTTAACCTCTCTAAAAAAACGAAGGAGGTGAATCCTCACCTTATTTTAAGACGAAAATGGGGTATAACAGTTTTTGGCATGTCGCTTCGTTTTCGAAATACAGGGTGTTAAAAAAATATTGTATTACTCATTTTATTAATTAATGCCAATGATTTGATAATGCATATGATTTAAAAACGTTGAATGATGAACTCATATGAACAAAAGTCATATAAATTGCTGCAAATGTCCTCCATGAGCCAGCAAACACCCATGTAAAGATTGTTTCACGAAAAATAGATACGACTTAATGATTTCCTGGGTCGGTCTCATTGTGTCGATAAGAGCTTGGCAATAAACAAGTGAAGTATGAAGGGACGGACTAAGGAAAACAAGTAATGATATGATTATATTAATGTAATCAAACGAAATAACATTTTTTTTAAATATTACTATATTTATTTACATTTATAATGTCATTCTATATATAGTTCTGTTTCGCTATCGCTGTCCTCGTCAAAATTAATTATAATTGGATTAATTATACGATCCAGACTAATATACGAATTTTCTACAGTTATTACGTGACGGACTGAATTTTTCCAACTATCTGGGGGAATATCATTAAAGCATTTTCGTATTAATTCTACAACACTAGAACTTAAAGTGGGAGAAATAAATAACACAGTGATTTTAACTGGTGCCACATATGCTCTATGGGGTTAAAAATGCAATAATAGGGTGGGAGCCGTAGCACTGTATATCCAATTTCTTCTGCCAATGTGTCACAAGCATATACTTTTTTTATACAAAATGTCTTTAAAACTTCTAAAAGATCCCTTTTTTTTTCTAGCTTTCTTCAAAATATATATCATTCGCCGCCATGTAGTTCTGAATCTCCAATTTTGTATTATTTGAGCTTGGAGCTTTATGTAATTGGCGACTGTGATAGCTCGCATTGTCCATTGTCAGAAACTAACAAATTTTACCACAAAAAGATATTTAAATATAAATTAAGCAACCTAACCTACCTGATGTGCTTATATTTAATTATAATTATTACAATCCGGTCCTTTCCACATAATAATAACAAACGGTCATAAATAATGGGACGGCCACAGCTACTTTTACTGCAGTCATTAAGTTATATCCATTTTTCGTGAAACAATCTTTACATGACGTGCTAAATTGTCTCATACGTGTTGGAAAATTTCGACACTGGCGCGAATCGTTATAAAACCATTAATGCATAGTCGAAGGTCTAAATGCAAAAACAATTCAAAAGGATATTATTTGAAAGATATTAAACAGGAGACAAATGTCACGGAGAAAGCAAATTGCCATAGAACGAAGCAAAGCTTACTCGTATAATTTGACGATAAAAATACGAAAGTAACTAAAAAATTAAGGTACTCTTTTACCCAGATCCCCGCAAATGAATTAATTGTAAAATTTAAAATTGACCCAAAGTAAAGTGCTCTAATCCTTTATGTTGAGCAAATATCATTGAATATCGTTTGGCATTAATTAATAAAATGAAAAATACAATATTTTTTTAACACCCTGTATTTCGAAAACAAGGCGACATGCGAAAAACTTTTATAGAACATTTTCGTATTAAAATAAGGTGAGACTCGCCTCCTTCATTTTTTCAGAGAGGTTAAGGAAACACCCTGTATGGATACACATATACAACGTTTCCCAGCAAAAAGGAGCCACCCTTAATAACTTTTGAAATGTTTGTTCTTCCAAAAAATCGCCAATATACGTCAACAATAATGAGGAGGCGGGACATCATTTAACATATAAGTGACACTTCTACTGTCACTGTCATTATTTCTATATGACCCAACTTTACAATCTTAAATGCGCGATAACACTTGTGGCACCTTATTGGATAGGTCATTTAGGCTGTAATCCAGTGCCGTACTCAGTTTTTGATTCAATGGAAAATTTTAAATGAAAATTTTTTTTCCAAATTCTTAAATTTAGTAGGCAGCAGCTTACCCTAAAAAGGTTAACATTACAGAACCGGATATAGTCAGGGACGAACACGCAATCCCACTGGCTTCATCTATTAATTTGCTGGGAGTCAATCTGGGAGGAAATATGTCTTGGCATAACCACGTTGTGGCAATCGCCAAGATGGCTTCTCAGAAACTTGTTATACTGTTCCGAACCAGAAAGTTGTACACACCTCAACAACTTCTGACACTAAACAAAGCCCAGATTCGACCATCACTAGAGTGGTGTCTGGAGCTCTGCACCCAAACATACTCTTCGGCTACTGGATTCCATCGAAAGGAGGGTCATTCGTCTGATTGGAGACCACGAGCTGACGAAGAACCGCGACAGCCTAGAACATCGAAGACAGGTTGGGGATTTGACTCTCTTTTACAGATATTTTCATGGAAAGTGCTCGGCTGACCTTTCCCTCTTAATTCTCCCAGAGCAGAAATACACGACGAACCACTGCGGCCCATCCATATGTGGTTAAGCTTAGTACTCCTCGAACTTCATTATTTAAGATTTCTTTCATCTGGAGGACTTTATCCTTATGGAACGACCTACCCGAGGTCGTTTTTTCCAACGAATATAACCTCCAACGATTCAAGACCAACGTGAATAGCTTTTTGCGCACACGCACCACTCCCAGAGTGCCCTTTTTTAGTGCTTGTGTTTGATCATAAAAAAAAATTGTTTAGTGAAACAAATCGGCATAGGACTAAAATTAATGAATTCATTGTAATATCGGGACGGTAAAGTAACCTTTTAAAATGATTTATTCATGAGAAAAAAGAGTAAAAATTGTAACTTTTTCTTAAAACTAATAAATATGCGCTAAATATGATACTCCTTGATAGGTTCGTCATAAATACGCCATAAAGTTGATTTCAAAATTTATAGGAACTGGATCTGTATCTAATAAAAATACAATTAAAACAAGTGTATACGACATGAAGCAATTGAAATTGGTGTTTTGGAACAGAATACATAATTGTTACAATTTGTAACCGGTTCAGGTTCTAGCGAAGCAGTGTGGACCGCATTTTGAATGAACATAAATTCCACCCCTTATAAAATCAAAGAAATTGAAAGCTAACTAGCCACCTTCAGTTCAGAGCCTTCTATTCCCGAATTATTAGAGGCATGTGGATTCGGTGAGGCAAATTGTAACTACAGGTTTTCTGGTCGATGGATTGGCAGATGTTTTATTGAATCGCCAGTAAGGTCTCCAGATGATACATCATTGTATTTTTTCTATCGGAAGACCGAAAGTCCAAGTGTTTTAAAACAAAGCCGGCGAGTAGAAACTAAAAGAAAGAATTGTTGCCGAGCGTCGGAAATTAACTCCTTCCAGCTTCGAAAATGTTCGAGCTCATTTCAAGCAGACCTTGTACTATTGCATGGAAGTTTGAATATTCGATTAAATAGTTACTACATCTCTATGATTCAATGTAAATAAAAAAAACGTAAATAACAATATTTACGTAGAAAAAAATGTATTTAAAAATTTTCCACTTAATGAAAAACGAAATACGGCACTGGATTATAGGCTAAATTACCTATCGAATAAGGTGCCACAAGTCGTATCATCGCATCTAAGATTTGGAAGCTGGGTCATATGGGAACAATGACAGTGACAGCAGAAGTGTCATTTATACGTCAGAAGATGTCCCCCCCTCATTATTATTGTTGACGTGTATTGGCGATTTTTTACGGAAAAAATATGTCAAGAGTTATTCAGGGTGGGTCCTTTTAGCTGGGAAACCCTGTGTACACAAGGTATGATATCTAGCCGTTTCTATTTCATTTGGCGCGCGCATTGACGTCATGTGAGTTATTTTTAAATCGCTTATGAGATTCACGTTGTTGTTAGCGTTTTTAATGTTATGCATTTGATAGTAGGTGAAATGAAATGATAATATGGTATTTAAGTATACAGGGTGTTATGGAAATGACTTATTATATTTAAACCGGCAAATCCTGAGATGAAAATAAATTGAAGAAAAATAACCATAAATGGCGCTTTGAAATATTAAGCGAAATGTACACTTTATATGAAAATCTCAAAATTTACGTGGCCGCTACTGAGGACGTTCGCAATCAATAGTTTATTGAGGCAGTCTCGAGTCTCACAAGAGGTCAGCTCATTATAGGCGGTGTTGTCATATTGCAACACAGAATTGTAACTGCCGTGTTCAGTTTTTGTTAACAGACGTCTTTAACGCGCGTTATCACTTCTTTTTCAAAGTTTTTAGAAAAAAAAACTAACAATTTTAAGGTACTTACTCTCTTACCTTCGATCTTATTTTAAAATAATCCGTTTTATAATTAAATTCCATAAAAAAATAAAACACCAAAGTATGTATTGCGACAGAACCAACAGTAGATAATGTTACACAATTTTGAAATCACAACATTTATTATTATGAATTATTTCACAACAGAAAAAAAAATCGGGTAATGCTACAACTAACAAAACGTTTAAAATTCGTATACGTCAAGCACGTGGGACTCTCGACAGCGTCATTCCATCCCGGAGTCTCGAAACATACTGAAGCAACAATACATCGCTGTTAGTATACTCTAGTGACCCACATTGTTGCTAAGCGAACCCAGATGGAACGGCGCGACAATATGTGGATAAAAAGGTGTTTACCTTAATATTTAGATATTTGATTAAAAAAAAAGTATTTAGACTTTCTTTAGGACACCCTAGGAGTCACCTATTTAAATATAATAAGTCATTTCCATAACACCCTGTATTTTAGTAATTACTTGATTTTACTAAATTTATAAAAAATTATGACCATACTTTTTTAGAAACACCTGTATCTACAAAATTATTTTGGTACGGATTAATAATGAAAATTGTAATTAATACAATATTGTATAGGAAATCATACAATCTTGACTATAGTGTTTGTTCCGTGCACATATATTCGTTGTAAAATTTACAATATATTTTAGTAGTTACTTGATTGTACTAAATGTATATTAGAAATCCTAGCTATAGTTGTTTGTGAATTATGTTTACAACATTATTTTGGTAAGGATTACTAATAAAAATGTAATTAATATAGGAAATTTTACAATAAAATCTGTACTGTAATAATTTTACTATAGTCTGTTTTTCCGTTCGTTAATGACGTCACTTCCTGCGCGATATCGTACCTTGTGGTTATTGTCACATGACCCGGTACAATAAATAAATCCGGCTTCGACAGTTCACATTGGACTATAATGTTTTCAGGTATGACGGATAAGACCTTCCCAGAATATACATTTTCCAAAAAGAAGAAAAGAATAATAAAGTTGACGCACGAAGAACTTAGGAAGCGGGTAATTACAGCTCTCAATGCAATGAGCAATATGGGTACCATGTATATTTTTAAAATGCTCCTTCAAGACGAGGAATTGGCGAAACATATTGGGAACCGGATTGCTACAGACATGTGTAGGCTGTTTACATTAATTCAGGTATGTTTGCAATTTTTTTACACGTATACAAAATGGGTCACCAATTGCTCTAAAGATACTAGGGTATAATATGAAATATCGCGAATAGGTTGAAACATACAGGTCCACAAGTTTATCTGAAGCTACGAAAGGAATGCTGGCAAAAAAAATTCTGGGGTTAACAATGTTGACATCTCTTACCGAGAAAAACCTACATTTACATTTACGCATTTAAAATAAATTGTAATAGGTATATAACAAACAATATTCTATTACATATTGAATATTATTAAAACCTTCTGTACAAACTATTTATTTTGATATTTAATGCAAAATAATATATTTTTTTGATTAAAGTACTTTTAATCTAAAAATATGGCAACACAGTCCGTTGTCAATGGTTACAGGTAGCTAGCGCTAATTTGATTGGTTATATCCCAGACAGTTGATAGCGAATGCGTCTCGTGAGACACCCGATGGGCGATCGGGCTTGCTCGGCGATGTCCGTTATTTGATGGATGTACCCACTCAATAGCTATTGTATTGTCTTAAATTATGTTTTATAAATACGTGTAACATATAATATTCTTTACAAAGGCATGGCTGCTACGCCACACTATTTCCAGGTATTTGTTACCGTCTGCGTCTCTTTGTATGGATGGTTGGAATATGCTATTTTAAATAACAGGTGCAACGTGTTGCGGTTTTAAAAAATACCTGTTTCAAGAAACCTGTTCCAGTTCCAAACTGTTTCAAAGGTTCGCTGCTCTTCTGATACATCGCCACGTTGCGTCGGCGTTGCATTCTGATAAAGCGGGGTTGCCGATTGTTCCATTAATAGAAGGGTTAGCTTTTAGCGACTTTCCCCTATTTTTTATTTTAATAAAAAGTTTACCATTAATAGAAGGGTTAGCTTTTAGCGACTTTCCCCTATTTTTTTATTTTAATAAAAAGTTTATCTCAATCTGAGGAAAACTCACTTGAAAATTATATATCCTTTTTAACTTCGCTTCTAGAAAACAAGGTAAATTCAATCCATATTTGTGCCCAGCACACATTCACTAGATTATCAATAATATATCTGTAGCCTGTCAAGAGATAGCAGAAAGTTCAGTTCTATGACTATATAACCTGTCTCTCAAACATAAGGGAACATTCAGTAAAAAGTAAATCCATACTTCGGATCATGTAAATTGTAATGATAACCCTTTGTCTAAGTATTGTTTATGCTCCTGCTGTACCCCTTAGAGTATAACTACATATTAACAACAATCTGTCTATTTGTAACTAAACATTAATCAGTAGAGCTTTATAATGATATTAAGAAACCTACAAACAACTAATCAGCTCTTTAATTTAGTAACCCCCTAGTATCGCAATCATTCTGTCACCTACAGACTGATTATTAATTATATCATTCACCCCTGCTTTTTATGTAGGGAGCTTCATAGTTCCCCTACACTGATAATAGGTTCCCCTATAATTTTTAAAAATAAATATAGAGGCATACTGATACTGTGGACAGAAACTTTATCTTTATACATTGTCAAAGAGTTTTTATTTCATATATTTTAGATTTATTTTTGTGTTATGAACAGAATTTTTGATAAATATTTAGTTTATATTTTTTTCCATACTTCCGAAAAATATTAAACATCGACAACATCGCGCAATTCATCCCCTATCGCCTTTCGCTGCTATCTGCTTCTGCTCCTTTGCAACAGACAGTGTACGAGCATCCGAAACTGTTTCATGGAAACGGGTTGTTCCGGCCGCTCCGGCGAAATAGGTTGTTCCTGCGAACATGTGAATCGTACTGACACAAACAAGCGGGACTCGATTTTTATATTTGGGGCTTATAAAAAATAAGTTTTACGAAAAACAGTACAGTAATGTTGACGAACTACAAGATTATCAATAACATCGATGGGCGATCCGATGTGAAGACTATAAGCAAAGTTTTGAAATGTGCTCAGAAATGGTTAGAGGTGGAAGGAGATGTGTTTGAAGATTTGGTTCGAGTTTATAATACGTATTTTAATTCTCGTTATTGGTCACGGCCGCCTGCGATAAGAAATTGATAATTTCATTAAATCAAAATGTTTCTGTTATAATTAATTTTAGCAACATGTAAAAGGATAAATTTTATTGAGAATTTTACTATTTACTATTTTACTATCGAACGGTTATAGCAGATATAGGGGATTCAATCTAAAAAAAATACAATTTTGTTAATATTACGTGATTCTGCGTTCAATAGTTTTTTTTTAACATCATCATAATAGTCATCGTAAGAAACTACTGTGCTAACTAATTTAATCGATTTCGTAGCTTTTATAGTAATTCTATAGAAAAAAAAAGAAAAACTGCTTGTAGAGAATACATTATATTTATTATAATAAAGTGACATTTTGAGTGAGTTTAGCTACATTCTTTATATTAGTTTAAAGAACATTTTTACACGGGTGGCTATCACTTTACTAATAACAACTTCTCTCGATTACTTTAACAAGACGGCTTCCTTCGGTTTTAGTGCTTGGCTATAGTTAAATGTGTCACTAAAAATTAAAAAAAAAATTAAATTAAGTCTGTGTTAAAAGATGATAATGAAAAACAATAGATTGAGAGTTACGAAATAATTTCTAATTACTGATGAGTATTAATTAATTGACGATTAATAGTTTAAAATGATATTCCGATAAGAATTTGCTCTTTTTTAATTAAATTGTATAGGATAACTTAAGAAAAATCTGGTCGTAGTAACAATCATTCTTGAAGGTTAGGTTAGATAGTTCTATAGCACAATCTTACTTATCAATCACTGAAAAAGTATTGACAGCGACATAACCTGAATTATTTCTTGCCAGATTATTGTTATAATAATTACTTTGGTAACAAATACATATAGTAGTAGTAGTATAGTAGAACGCACGATCCGAAGGCCATTAGAAATATTGAAAGCGAAAATTATTTAAAAAAATAAAGAGTGTCAACCTAGTTATAAAGGTGATAATTTTAACCTGAAATTAAAATTAATACAGCTTCGTAAACCAGATTTAAGCTAATTTAAAGACATCATTTTCTTAATATCCTAAAAACGGTACCTACAATGTGTAAAGGACCCCGCACGGAATATATGGGAATCAGCCCTCGGTTAAAAACTTTGATACTCGGGGGGGATATTATCCAAAAATCGATGCTGATCACAAGTCTCCATTGGCTGGTAATGCTGTATGTTTTTAAATGGGACACCCAGTATTTTATTGCATATTTAGGTTCGTATTAGTGTTCTTTATAATTGCCTAAAGTTTTATTTCATTTGGTTATGTAGTTGAAGAGTAATAAATAAAAAATAAAAAATAGTTTTGCAGTTTTAGAAAAAAATTCAAAAAAACTACCTAAAATAACTTTTTTAACCAAGGCATTTGGTTTGATTTTAGACAAGAGGTCTAGAGATACTGTGAATATAATAGCGTTTAACTATTTTATACAGGGTGTTCATCATTGGGTTTCAAACAAGACACTTTTCAAAATAATTTTTCTCCACATTTTCAAATGGAACACCCTGTAAAATCATTTGGCTATTGGATGTAGAATTCATAAGCATTCTTTTTTTTGTAATGGAAGCTTATAACACCTGATTTCACGCTTTTATTATTTATTGATTATTAACTAGCAAGAAAAACTGCACTTTTCTCTCGTATGTATGTGTTAGGCTGTTAGTCCTAAATAACAACAATACTAAATTAAAGTACTGTCAAACTATAATAAACAAACGAATTCTTATTTTATTTCAAAGCCTACCATGGTTTTTAGGCATGCATACCATCACTAATGAGCCGTCTTGATAGTATTTCATCTGAAATGTTGAGGAATGTAAATAGATCATTTGAAGAGGCGTATTAACTTGTGCTCAGATCAACACGGTAGGTCTTAATGCTTAAGTTTCAAAATAAAAACTGCACCTATTTAAACAACATAATTTATGAAAGCAATTATTTCGAGAACGGCTAGAAATAACTTATATGCTTCCATTACAAAAAAAATAATGCTTATCAATTCTACATCCAATAGCCAAATGATATACAGGGTGTTCCATTTGAAAATCTGGAGAAAAATTATTTTAAAAGTGTCTTGTTTGAAACCTAATGATGAACACCCTGTATAAAATAGTTTAACGCTATTATATTCACAGTATCTCTAGACCTCTTGTCTTAAATTTCACCTAATGCCTTGGTTAAAAAAGTTATTTTAGGTAGTTTTTTTGAATTTTTTTCTAAAACTGCAAAACTTTTATTTTTAATTTATTACTCTTCAACTACGTAACCAAATGAAATAAAACTTTACGCAATTATAAAGAACACTAATACGAACCTGAATATGCAATAAAATACTGGGTGTCCCATTTAAAAAAATACAGCAGTACTTATGTTGTCACACTTTTTTGGGCCACCCTGTATATTTTCGGACCTCGGGCCCATGGAGACTTTTGATCAGCATCGATTTTTGGATAATATCCCCGAGTATCAAAGTTTTTAACCGAGGGCTGATTCCCATATGTTCCGTGCGGGGTCCTTTTACAGACTTTTTTTCTCATTATTCTCTTTAAAAGCCTTAATAATAGTTTTCTTTAAAATCAATATGGGAGCTAATATTTGACCACTTCGAAATGTACAAGGGAAATTCCATGTGTCCTGTTCGGACGCACCACATAGAAACACACTCGCCCTACTAAATAATCGCTATTTACACTCCTTACAGCGACCGTTGAACAATATTGACAAAGTATGTTGTCAACCACGGCTTCTGAGTTCCCAACATTATAATAAAGTGCATATGTCTTCTCGTCACCATTACTTCTCAAAGCAGCAAAGACCGGCGATATAAAGGAAATACCGACTTCAGAAATATCTTGACCGTCTGCTGGAAATTCTCGTCTCACTTCCAACATTTGTCTGTATATGTTGTAATGTGTGTTGACATCAGAAATATTCTGGCAGGCTAGGTTGGTTTCGACGTATTTTTCGCTGACTGGAAGCCATGGTTTGGCACCATCGTTAAAACCTGCAAATCGTATGGTCCCTTTTCTTCCGATTTCAAAAATATAACACACATAAGCATTTTTCTTTAATTCCATCAACATTGAAAAAATGTGTAAGAATAGTATTGTTAAAAGGCATTAAGATTGTTGCTATGGAGTTTATCTGCATTTATTTCTCAGTCTGTCATTACGATACTCTGACAAACATAATTACTAAACAAAACTGTTGCATATTATCTTGATGCTTTTTAACTAGTGTTGGGAAAAACCGATTTTAATAATCGAGTGAATCGCTCGAGCTATTAATTACTTAAAATCTTAATGACTAAGAAGAATGTGTTGATAAAAGACCAGGGGAATGTATTAAGGAAGAACAGTTGACTCTGATTTAAAAAAAACATTACATCCTTTAATTTTTTAACAATTTCCAACCGCCGCTGGATAGCCAGTCAAAACAAACCCCATGTCGCGATGAATCCGCTAAGGGATTTGGCATACTTCTATATATGCACCTTCTCGTTTATGTGCCTTTAAGAAAGACGTATGTCGTGTCAGCCTTCTGAGCGTCAAACTAGAACGTCGCCAATCGGCACATTTCGGGTGGCGCGACGAGTCGTTTGAAGGTCGGGTATCAAGTGAAAGGTGATGTTTTTGGGATTTTCGCTTGAATTTAAAATTAGAGTATTTCCTACTGTTCGAATATACAAGTAGTTTTTTACCTCGAGCGATCACACTACCAAGCAGCACATTTCGGTCCGCTTCAAGCGAAGCTCGGGTATCGCGCTCGAGTATCGAGTGAAAGGTAATAAGTAACAAGCGATGATTTCCGCTTGAATTTATAACTCGAGCGGTTTTTTTAATATTCGAGCGACGTCGGTTATTTCAATAATCGAGTGGAATTAAGAGAATAATGCATATGTGTTATATTTTTGATATGGGAAGAAAGGGACCATCATATTCACTTACATAATGTTCCATTTGTCCCAAAAAATTTTGCTTTTAATTGTGACATATGACATCTACTGTCATTTTTGACATAAACCCACTAAAATTTGGCTAAAAATTTAACATCCTGCTTTTTGAATGAACGCGCTAACTCAAAGAACAAAAAAGTTACAGGCTCTTAAAAGTGGGACACACTAAAATGATAACCCGGTACAAAACAGATACGTCCTTATTTGAGTTTCATCTGTTTTCAATTTATACCGTAATTAAAAAATGTTATTCAACGTTCTTTCATTCATTTTTGAGAATCGCCTCACGGGACAGCACTACTTAAATTTTTTTAAAAACGAATTACAAAGACTACTAGAGGGTTTCTGTAATATCACTAGTTGATTCTGTCATTTGTCCATAAGAATTCGATTGAAGATGTATTTATTTTTAACACAAAAAGTACATTCTAAGGTTAAAAAATAAATTATTTAAAAAACTAGATCTAATAACAACTAACAGTCACAAGGCTATTATTGAACTGTAGTAGAAACATCAGTTAATAATGATTGAATTCGGGTTTGTAGAAGAGTGAAGAGTATTTATTCTGAATTTAGAACGCCCATACTGGATTGAATATATAGTTAGAGAGACGGTGACAATAGGGGTCCGTGAAGTGGAATATCAGTAATTTAGTTTTTCGTGGAGTTTTTTTTATCTGATGAAATGCCGTAGAGCGTTGCTGAGAGGCGCTGTACCGCTTTTGATAGGAAATTCTCAATAAATTCAAAATTATATCGAGCCATGTCTGAAAATGAATTTACAGCATCTGCGTGACCCCCCAAAGTCACTGGAAACACATTTTCTGACAAGTCAACCCTTGCATATTCTTTTCCGAGCGTGTCAAAAAAAAAAAAAATTTAAACAAAAATATAAAATGCGAGTTTGAAGTTGAAACTTTCTAAAATTGAACATTATATGGTAAAGATTATGTGAAAATTTTCTCATCGATCCAGGTCTCGTCATTGAGGAAATTCGGAGAACGATCGTGACATGTCAGAAACACTACATTCCTTGACATCCAAATATTGTGGAAAAAAAAATTTCAGACGAATTGCACCTAGCTAGGCGGAATTCTGACAATATTACGCAGAGATACCGGAAGGCAGGTATCGTTCAGTTGTATGACTGGATATTATATTCGCAATATTACCAAATTAGGCCTATTTTTCCATAAGGTGTGTATGATTTATTCAAATCTGATGAATTTACGTGAATATTAACGCCGGGAAAAAATAAAATGCAGAATTTCAGCTTTGATTGCGATACTGTTTCCCCTAACGCGATCCCTATAGAGGCCCTCCTTATCTTGAACACCCTACATTAAGATAAGTCACCTTAGTCAAACCCGAGCAAACACGTGGAAGACACTGCGAGATACATATAAATAAATCAATGTGGTAGGCCAATTAGCTCTCAACAGGCATGAGTGGCCAACTAACGACCAAGGTCCCGCGTTATGGTTTGGCATCACCACTATCCTACTGACCTACATAAACTTGTTAAGTGAAAACAGATGTGTACGTGGCATCACAGCACTCGGGGTAATGTTAGGGTTTTTTTACCTACGATTAAAAAAGTATGTAGGACGCTCAAGGAGTCACCTGTTTAAATATAATAAACTGTTTTCCTAACGCTCTGTATATAAATCTTTAAATCGCGAAATTTTTCGAATTTTCATTTCTTCGTATGGATTCGCTTTATACCGAATTTGTTATTAATCCACTAAACAAATATGCTGAATCAAGTGGTTTTATTATCTTCAAAACATTCTCCAAATTAAGTGGTTCTAGATAAAAATAAATATAATAGATCTTTTCCAATGAATTTAATCGGTACAATACTTCTGGAATTTCGAGTATCACCTAAACTTATGTAAAAAAAACATCATTACAAAATTTTGGTTCAGTTTTATGCTTGACAACTTTCTTATTTTTAGTCCGATAATAGTGAATTTTTAAAGAAGTTTAAGTAGAACTGTCAGTTTTAACGTATCTTTTACAAATTTTAAGTAACATATACAAGGAAAATCAAAATATCGTTTTTTATCTAATTTCAAAACACCTTGTGGAATTATTTCAAAATACCATTTTGTCAATACACGCATTATGTAGAGGAGACAATAAAAATTATTGAGGCAGATTTAAGTTAAACTGTTTATTTTTAAATAATATAGCATATTTAAGAATAAATTGATAGTTAAGGTTCAAGTTACCAAGGTCAACCAAGCTGAAAATATACGTATATATGACGGTTAAAATCATTGCATCGCTTAATTAACAGTTATTTAATTAAAAACAAGAATTAGTAACTTATATTGGAAGGGCACTTTAGGGAAGGATCAACGAACCTATATTGATGTTCCATTCCAAGACCACGTGACCAACTTATTACTTCTTTACTCGATAATAATAATAATTTATTGTCAATAGCAATTGCTAACAATCATTAATATATACAAATCACATAAAAATATAATTTCCCCCCTATACATTTTCCCTAGAATAATATTTGCATTTTCAAATTTATCGCTTTCTTAATGTCGTTGGGTAAGTTATTATATTGAACAAGTCCATTGTGGAAAACATCGTTTTGACTGTAACGATTTGGAACTGTAGCTAGATAGAAGTCCTCTCTGGATCTTGTTTGATAATCGTGTACATCTGATATAAATCTGGTGCCTTTTAATAACTGTTCAGGATAGAAACTATGTTTTATTATATATATAAAAATAATCGTGTTTAGAAATATGACCTGTCTAACACTTAACGTCCCTGTTATTTCTAGCATTACTTTAACACTAGTAAGTCTGTGACATCCCAAAATATATCGTATAGCTTGATTTTGTTCCGCTGTAGTGTATCCTTTTCATTATTATTAAATAAAAATGAAATTTTCCAGTTCATCCAGTCATTCTTCCGAGAAGGAATTTTTTTACACTTTTTTAGATATGCATTTGGCATGTTTAGAAAACGTCAAAATCTCGACCACCGTGACGCCAAAATATTTGTATTGACTTGTTGCATCCTTACATTATTTACATAAATTCCAGTCGTGAGTCATATATTTTGTCTTGTCTATATTCAAACTTAGTCCATTTTGTGTCAGCCAGCTAAATAATGCTGCTAGTTCTTCATTTATTTACATCTTTGCCTATAACATACAATAAGGTATCATCCGCGAAAAGTTGAATATTGCAGTTTTTATATTTTTTATAATGTCATTTATGTACACTATAAACAAATTGGGACCCACTATGGTCCCTTGGGGTACACGAAACGCATTTTCTTTTGGCACTGAGGTATTGTTCATATGTCTTGTTTCCTGCGTACGATTTTTCAGATAGTTTTCAAACCACGTAATCACATTGTTACGCAGACCATAGTTCTTTAACTTTTCTAAAAGTAACTTACGGTCTATAGTTTCGAAAGCTTTCCAGTCCAAATACGCTACACCAATTATCTGTTTCTGTCTTAGAGCAGTCAGTTTTCCATTTAACAATACAGTTTGTAAAGCGCATTCACAAGAATTTCCTCTTCGGGATCCCGCTTGATATTTTGCTTAGGAGATTGTTTTTTTCAAAATAATTTATGACTTGTTCATTTACCACCTTCTCAAGAAGTTTTTCATATACTGGAACCATGTTTATAGGTCTATATTCTTCACATTTATTTCCGTTGACTTTTTTTTAATTTAGGAATTATAGTAGATTTTTTCAATTGTTCCGGAAATGTACCATGTTCTAGACTGGTATTTATTTATCAATTGCAGAAATATGCAAATAATTACCTCAAACGAAGTTTGTAATATCCTTGTAGTTAGCTCTACCAGATCTGAAAATATTCCTACGTTTCTTCCTCATATGCCAAAAACATGATACGACTTATACCTAAATAAATTTCTAATTAAATCTCGATACAACAATATTTTTTTTCTACGTCCTGATAATCTTCTGTTTATCCATCAAAAATTGTATTCTCGTTTCAACAAAATAACGTAATTATGGAAAAATTGAAATTGTTAATAACCAAGGCCATTTTATGCAGGAACAATAACAAAAACACTGAAGTGTCAGACTTTGTGTCCTCTGCCATACTCATTGACCGTGGATAGTTCTCTCTCGCACGTTCTCTTACCCCACCGTAGCGGAGCGTCTGCTTGAAAATCCATTTGTTTCAACAACCAATCAGGTCGTAACTGTCGCGTCGTACTTCGCCCATGCCGTAAAGATCTCCCGCGCCAAACGGCAGTCGCTTGTAAATATTACAGGGATAAATTGCGTTCGACAACACTTCGTAGTAAAGAAATATCAAAACATTGATGATTGGTCACTATAAATTTGGGACCTCACCAAGTGACATCAACTAGTAGAAATCGCAACACGATATTCTCGTTCGTGCTTCATAATACCGCAAATTTCAATACAATGGCAAAATACGTGAACCAATGGTTATGCTCGAAGTCGAGTCTTTGTTTTGGTAACATGACGTCCATCTGAGGAAAACTCACCTGAAAATTATCCTTTTTTACTTCGCTTCTAGAAAACGAGATAAATTCAATCCATATTTTGTAAATGGAAGATGTTGGCCCACCCGGCATCGCCCGGTGAGATACCATTGCATCGGTTTTAGGCGGCGTGAAGTTTGCTCCTTGAGCTAACTTTTGCTCATTGAGTTGACGTTTCGTCGCTGTGCCGATGTTTCCGGTTACCAGGGTGGGACCCCCCAAAAATAGCATGATGGAAGCTCCAGGCCCAAAATACTCCGGAGGTAAACTCGCCCCCCATTCGGATCTCCGGGCGGGGGCTGGACCTGGGGCCCCATCAAGCGAAAATCATCAAAAAACAACCATTTCCGACAATTTACTGGGATTTAACAACACTCAACGAAGAAATGGTGTGGCACCTGCAGTTGCTAACCAACCCAGAACTAGCAACTTCAAAATTGATTTCTGCAATATTAGAGGGCTTAACACGAACATCAATTCAGTCCACCAGCACTTGCAATCTTCCAAGCCTCACGTGCTCGCACTCACCGAGACAAAGGTCAGATCGTCAACAAACACCGTCAGCTATTTATAACCTGGATACGATTTTCATTTCCGATTCCGACGCAACTTCGGCGTATGTCTTTTTATTCGAGATGATCTCTGCTGCCAACGAGAACCTACACTTGAACCGAAAGACTTTGATGTAATGTGGTTTAAAATATCAACGCCGAAAATCACCAAGTTTATCTGCTGCCTTTACCGTCCACCAAGTGATACCCATTACAGAGACCTTTTCTCATCACTAGCCAATACAATCGACTTTTTGCAAACCAACCATCCAAATGCCGAGATTGCTATCTTTGGCGACTTTAACGTCCACAATGTCAACTGGCTTAAATACTCAAATACAGACGATGAGCAAGGCCGCGAGGCCGAATCCTTGGCGATCAGTTCTGGTCTAACTCAACTCGTAGAAGAACCAACGCGGATTCCAGACCGAGCTGGAGATTTTGCTAGTCTTTTGGATCTTTTCTTAACGTCAAATCCTGATCTATATACAGTCACCGTACAGCCACCGTTAGGCTCTTCCGATCACAAACTTATTTCAACTCTAAGCGAACTACCAATTAATTCTGCACAACCTCCTAAACCTCGCAGGATATGGCATTACAGATCGGCCAAGTGGGAAGACCTGAAATCGAACTTTTCCTTGGATGAGCGTATGCTTCTCTTCTGATGATCCATCCGTCTGTGCTGGGGAGGTCTCCCACGTCATTCTAACGAGCATGGAAGCATTTATCCCCTCCTCCCAAAAACGCCCTTCCAACGGCAAGCCCTGGTTTAGCAAGGATTGTGAGTGTGCTGTCAGATCAAAAAATCTGGCTTACCGACAGTGGCGTCAAAACCCTACCACAGAGAATCGTACCATCTTTGTTACCGCCCGAAACAAATGTAAGCTAACAATAGATCAAAGCAAAGAAGCCCATAACGTGAGGATCAAAAACAAACTTCTTGACAGTCCAAACGGATCAAGGTCCTTTTGGTCAGTCGCTAAGGCCGTCAGCCAAAATTTCACAAAATCAACTATTCCACCTCTAACACGTCCCGATGGTACAATAGCATCCACAGCCGGAGACAAAGCAAACTTACTTGCTGAACTATTTTCTTCACATTCCACTGTAGATTTTCAGGGAAGAACACCACCCGACATTCCTGCAGTTCAATCCGAAATGACCGAAATCGTGTTCCGTCAGCGTCCCGTCAAACGAATCCTGAAAGGACTGGACGTCAAAAAAGCTACTGGTCCAGACGAAATTCCTATTATAGTTCTCAAGAGATGCGCCGATGAACTAACACCAGTATTTTGTAGACTTTTCAACTTAACCTACAAAAAAAGGAATATTTCCATCTTGCTGGAAGACGGCGCGAGTCCAGCCTATTCCAAAGAAAGGTAAGAGAACCCTGCCTAACAACTATCGACCAGTCGCATTGCTTTCAGTTATATCAAAAGTAATGGAGAAAGCTATTAACCAACATCTTCTAAAGTACCTGGAAGGCTTCAACATTATCAGCGATCATCAATATGGTTTTCGGGTCCAGATCAACTGGAGATCTTCTAGCCTATGTCATCCATATTTGGAACAACGCAATCGAACGTCATGGGGAGTCTCGGGCTGTTGCACTGGATATTTCTAAAGCTTTTGATCGTGTTTGGCATGAGGGGCTTCTAAGTAAACTGCGATCCTATGGTATGCCCAGTCGATTCTGTGCATGGTTGTCTAGCTTTCTTAAGGACCGCTCTCTGCAAGTGGCGATTGACGGATTTCTCTCAGACACCTTCACCATCAATGCCGGTGTTCCTCAAGGGTCCATATTGTCTCCCACTCTCTTCTTACTCTGCATTAACGACCTTCTAGTGAATACGAAAAACCCGATAGTTAGTTTTGCTGATGATAGCACACTTTTATCATCTTTCTCTTTGAATGCACAAACATCGGCTGCCGACGCACATCTTCGCAGACAGCATGAAGTATCACGCCTCAACAAAGACCTGGAAGAAATTTTGTCTTGGGGTGACAGGAACCAAGTCGAATTTAACGCTAAAAAAAACCCAGGCAGCAGTTTTCTCTAAAAAGGTTAACATTACAGAACCGGATATAGTCATGGACGGACACGCAATCCCGCTGGCTTCATCTATTAGTTTACCGGGCGTCAATCTGGGAGGAAATTAGTCTTGGCATAACCACGTTGTGACAATCGCCAAGATAGCCTCTCAGAAGCTTGGTGTACTCTTCCGAACCAGAAAGTTGTACACAACTCAACAACTTTTGACACAAAGCCCAGATTCGACCATCACTAGAGTACTGCTCTCATGTCTGGAGCTCTGCACCCAAACATAGTCTTCGGCTACTGGATTAAATCGAAAGGAGGGCCATTCGTCTGATTGGAGACCACGAGCTGACGAAGAACCTCGACAGCCTAGAACATCGAAGGCAAGTTGGTGATTTGACTCTCTTTTACAGATATTTTCATGGAAAGTGCTCGGCTGACCTTGCCCTCTTAATTCCGCCCAGAGCGGCGAATATCAGAAATACACGACGAACCACTGCCGCCCATCCATATGTGGTTAAGCTTAGTACTCCTCGAACTTCATTATTTAAGAACTCTTTCATCTGGAGGACTTCATCATTGTGGAACGATCTTCCCGAGGTCGTTTTTCCCAACGAATATAACCTCCAACGATTCAAAACCAACGTGAATCGCTTTTTGCGCACACGCACCATTTTTCCTATAGTGCTTGTGTTTGATCATAAAAAAAAAAAATATTTGTATCCAGCAAGACACATTCACTAGATGATCAATAATATATCTGTAGCCTGTCAAGAAATAGCAGAAAGTTCAGTTTTATGACTATATAACCTGTGTCTCAAACATAAGTGAACATTCAATAAAAAGTAAAGCCATAGTCCGGATCATGTAAATTGTATTGATAACCCTTTGTCTAAGTAGACAAGGGTCTATTGAATAATAGAAAAGTTTTGGACTTGCATTGTCTTTATTTGTTATATATCACAACGTTTCAACTGGTAAGTATCTCCAGTAGTCTTCAGGTGAATACTAAATAAGAAAAGTAACTACAGGTCTATTTATACTAGCTAGGTGCAGTGAAGCATAATTGAGATGGGTGCAGTCGTGCGTTCAGTTTTGCGCGATATTAGTAATTCTAAGCTTACATCTACTTAACAAGGGCTTCCAGATATTTCTTAAATTTAATGAAGGTTTACTAAAACAGCCAGGGTTCTGGTGTATGGTAGCAGCTTCCTTGAACTTCCTCTTCCTCCAGTGTGGTTCTTTGTCAGATATTTATTCTCCTATATTATCAGCAATCTCTTTCTGGGTTTGTTCTGGATATAACTGCTCCGATATTTCTTATTTGAGTAAGGGCAGTTTTAGTTTTGCTTACATTTGTAGCATCATTAATTAGTTCATACATTTTTTTTTATATCTTTATGATTTTCATTTATTTTTGTTCTGTAGTAGTTGTTTTTTTGTAGTTTTTATGAGTTTATTTAGCATGTTGCGGTATTCTTTATATTCTGTCAATTTTTGTTCCGTATAGTTTTTATTAAGCTCTTTTTTTAATTTATCTCTCTTTTTTATTGAAGTAATTAGGGCATTTGATATCCACGGTTTAATCTTTCTACTTATATTCCTGGGGTAACGTCATATTCAGATTTTTTTTATTAATATATTTATGTTGTCAATAAACATCGACAACACCGCGCAATTCATTCTCCATCGCCTTTTGCTGCTATCTGCTCCGTTGCAACCTCTGAGTTGCAACAGAGACGTCAGATAGTGTCCGAGCATCGAAACAGGTTGTTCCGGCCGCTCCGGCGAAATAAGTTGTTCCTGCGAACATGTGAATCGTACTGACTGAAACAGGCGGGCCAATTTTATGGTCTTCACACTTAGTACACATTACTACTCTCCATTTTAATTTTTGGGGCTTTTAAAAAATAAGTTTTACGAAAAACAGTACAGTAATGTTGACGAACTACAAGATTATCAATAACATCGATGGGCGATCCGTTGTGAAGACTATAAGCAAAGTTTTAAAATGTACTCAGAAATGGTTAGAGGTGGAAGGAGATGTGTTTGATGCATTTGATTTGAGTTTATAATACGTATTTTAGTTCTTGTTATTGGTCACGCGGATACATTTTGTTGAGGATTTTACTATTTACTATTTTTTTTACAATCAAACGGTTATAGCAGATATACAGGGTGTTATGGAAATGACGTATTATATTTAAACCGGCAATTCCTGAGATGAAAACAAATTGAAGAAAAATATCCAAAAATGGTGCTTTAATTTAATATGCCCTGTACATGACCTTATGTCAAACCAAAAATTACCACGTGGTGCCCTTGTTCGGAAGGTAAACACAGCAACATATGGCAGTGAATCTTGAACAGTGTTGTCATATCATCAGGGTAAACTCTTTAGAAAGTCAATAACCGTTTGACAGATTTCAAGTTGTTTATTTTTCAGGGTATATTATTATAAACTTTTACGTTCAGTTCGCTGGGAAACAATCTCTGATTTATAAACTTGAACTGACTCGAACGAACCGCCGCGGAGTTTATAAATGGTCAGGTATGTTCTCATTTGTTCAATTCGAACGACACCCGTGATATCTGGACAACTTAAAAGTTTATAAATTCCAATTACCCTTAAAAAAAATTCAATTTTACTTACCTTTTCGGACTTATTTAAAACCAACTTAATTTATAAAAAAGACGAAGTACTCACATCACAAAATCACATTAGTTTTCGCGTCACAACACATCTAAATACCGTTCAATCTGAATTAGTATTTTAAAGTGCTGCTGTGTAGACAAAACTACGCCCTTATTGTCTGGGAAATAATGTATTCAACATCTAAAAATAAATAACACATTGGTTCTCTCGATCGATATCGGCCGGTTAAACAGCTGGTTTTGGACAATCGGGCTAATATTTAAAAATACAGCGTTGCCACTCGATGTTTTATAAGCGACTATCATAAATTGCCGAATTTCCTTCTATAATATTACTTTCCTGTATAATTATAGTCTCGGAAATGGCAACCGCGCTGGCTCTACTAGCGGAGAGTTCTCGGAAAGAAAGTGCGACTGGTCTGAAGGTGGACGAGACCATTCATTTCAAAGGGTAGTTCCTGTCAATTGTTAACATAATTGTTTCATTTTATCTTTAGTAAAAGGTTAATGGCCCAGAGAAATTAGCGTTTTTATTATTTCTATTGCGAAATGATTAAGTGCTCTTGTTCTATGAGTGTTATTGTAAAGTGTAATGATGCGTTAGTGTTGGGGTTTAGTGATAAGCTTATTATGCACTCCCACACTATACTTAGGACACGTGATGAGCATAAAGTTTTTTCCATAGAAAAAATAACTGAAAGTGTCTCTGCCTTGGATTCCTTAATCGCGTCCTGGATTTACTTTCTAAGTAAGCTAAATATTTTGTTTTTAAGAAACTAAAGTTTTACACTTTTAAACATTTTGGCAATATTGTGCATGAACATCTGTTGACAAACCCAGCTGAGCAATGTAATATGTTCATATGTGAATGTGCCGAGGAGTTGTGTGTGGGTTTAGGGGTGAATTACGCCACTTTTTAAACGTTCGATTTAAAAAAAAAATGTAGCGCTTCTCTAGGACACCCCAGGAGTCACCCATTTAAATATAATACGTCATTTCGATAACACCCTGTATAGGGCATTCCATCTAAAAAAAAAAATACAATTTTGTTAACATTACGTGAGTCTGACGTTCAATTGTTTTTTTTTGACATCGTCATAATAATCTACTTAAGAAACTACATTACTTTGCTAATTTAATCGAATTCGTAGCTTTTATAATAAAAAAAGTTAGCATTAGTGCCGACTTCATTTTGAACAGGCTGTATATTTACAGCTTCTAAAATTTTTTAGAGAAAGAAAAACTGCTTCTAGAGAATATATATTATATTTATTATAATAAAGTGACATTTTGAATGAGTTCACTACATTCATTATATTAGTTTAAAAATCATTTTTACATGGGTTCCTATCACTTTACTAATATCAACTTCTCTCGATTACTTTAACAAGACGGCTTCCTTCGGTTTTAGTGGTTGGCTATAGTTAAATGTGTCACTAAAAATTAAAAATATTTTTATTAAGTGTGTGTTAAAAGATGATAATGAAAAACAATAGATTGAAAGTTATGAAATAATGTTTAGTTACCGATCAGTATTAATTAATTGACGATTAATAGTTTAAAATGATATTCCGATAAGAATTTGTTCTTTTTTAATTAAATTGTATAGGATAATTTAAGAAAAATCTGGTTGTAGTAACAATCATCATCTTGAATATTAGGTTAGATAGTTCTATAACACAATCCTACCTATCAATCACTGAAAAAGTATTGACCGCGACAGACAAGATTTAAACTAATTTGAAGATATAATTTTTTTAATATCTTAAAAACGGTATCTATGTGTAAATTGACATACTTTTTTCTCATTATTCTCTTTAAAAAGTCTTAATAATATTTGACCACTTCGAAATTTACAAGGAAAATTCCACGTGTCCTGTTCGGACGCACCACCCGGTATAGAACACACTCACCCTATTAAATAATCGCTATTTACACTCCTTACAGCGACCGTTGAACAAGTTTCACAAATTATAGATTGAACCGAGGCTTCTGAGTTCCCAACATTATAATAAAGTCCATATGACTTCTCGTCACCGTTACTTCTCTCAGCCGCAAAGACTGTCGAATGAGTGGAAGTACTGACGGCAGTAATATCTAGACCGTCTACTCGAAATTCCCGCATTATTTCCAACATTTGTTTGTATATGTTGTAATGTGTGTTGACATCAGGAACATTCTGACGGGCTAGGTTGGTTTCAACGTATTTTTCGCTGACTGGAAGCCATGGTTTGGCACCATCGTTAAAACCTGCAAATCGTATACATTTTATACAGTGGCTTGGTAACGGATTCGCGCACACATTAGCAAGAAATTTAACCATCATTTTCTTAAATACAGAATCGTATCTCCAATATTATACAGGGTGAGTTGGGAGGAACGAGCCAGACCCCAGGAGCGTATTGTATACGTGAAAATAATATACAGGGTAATCAATTTAGTATGTCCCACGTTTAAGAGGCTGTAACATTTTTGTTTTTTGAGTTAATGGCGTTCATTCTTAAAACTCTGCTGAATGCACTAAAAAAAAATCGATTTCACAAATCGATGGGCAATCGGACGCCATTTTTTCCATTGAATTTAATAAGCGATTTGCGATTTGACAGCGATTTATGTCAGTTTTGTTTGTCAGGTGGAGGAGTTAAATTTATAAAAAATAACAGAAGAAATGTAATATTTGATGAAAATATTTAGAAGGGATCATAACCAAACAAAAACTGACAACAAAATGCATTCAGCTTAACTAGAAATCGATGCGCATCGTGACGTCACCCATTAATAATCGATGGGCTCTGCTGAATGCAGCCAATGATACTTGACCTACCTGCGTTAGTCGAGTTGTCCCATTGGAACGGTGTACGTTCAAAATCTCTGCTCGTTGTCGCGAAGGTGGAACAGTTCTTTATTGCTTGTGGATCTGTTCCTTCTTCACACGTCACATTACCTAAGAATATATGGTAAGTTAGCAAACAAATATGCTTCAATGAGTAATAAAAATCGAAAACAAAAATGTGGCTATTCATGCGCATACGGATGTCCAGTCTATACAAAATAATAGTCGTTTACGCTATAAGGATTGTACAGGTGGTCCCATTTACGACACTCCAGGGGGTATTAAAAGTCATTATCAAAGACAGAACGTTTTCACTTTAATTTCCCACTTTTTAACAAAACAAAAGATTCAAGTCTCAAAGGACCCCGCACGGAACATATGGGAATCGGCCCTCGGTTAAAAACTTTGATACTCGGGGATATTATCCAAAAATCGATGCTGATCAAAAGTCTCCATGGGCCCGAGGTCCGAATATGCGATCCCGGGGAGCTACCTTCATCGCAATCAAAATAGTAAAAATGAGCAAATGCACTGGCAATAGCTTGTCAGGCTTCTATAGCTCCTATAATAATTAACTTAGGAATTTCATTCATATGCCGATTTATACTGTATTATATGGTGCATTTAAGGAAAATATTTGGCACAAAAAAAGTGTGGTAACATAATGCTGTCTTTTTTTAAATGTTACACCCAATATTTTATTGCATATTAGGTTTACTTTATATTTTCTATTTCGCCTACCATTTTCCTGTCCTATTTCTTCGCCTTGGTAAATTATTTGGGCACCACGTAACATGGATACCAATATATTTAAACCATCAATATTTTCCACTCCTAATCTGGTCGATACTCGGGGATTGTCATGATTGCCGAGCTGTAAAAAGAAACCAGAGATATAAACTCTTATTTCTCTTTAAGAAAGCCCTCTTTTAAAAATTTAATATAAAAATATTGACAATAAGAAACATTGTGAAAGACGAATCCCTTAAAAATAATATACGTGTGTCCCAGGATAAGCGAACAGGCGTAAATGACAAAAAAAAAATTCGAATTGAAATTTGAACATTCGGAATCTAGCTGATTGATTAGAAAATAAAATTTAACATTTTTTGATTTTCATGAAATCAAGCAAAATATAAACTGCTCGGAATTCAAAATCATGCAGGTGTACCAAATTTAATAACCATCAGCCTACATTGGTTTTTTCATTATACAGGCTGTTATTGAAATGACTTATTATATTTAAACCGGCAATTCCTGTGATAAAGACAAATTGAAGAAAAATACCCATAAATGGCGCTTCAATTCATTCAGCGGTAAAAGTGACCTGACGTCAAATCAGAAAAACACATGTGGGGAACTGCGACACATGTAAACAATCAATGAATTCTTACCGGTGTTGTCATATGTACACCTTAAATTCTTTAGACAAAATACAATACAATACAATACAATACAAAACACTTTTCCATTCTGTCATACCTTTTTGTAGAATTAATTTAAGAAAAATTACGACGGACCAATCCGAACAAACACAAGGAATAGTATTAAAACGCCAATGACCTTCTGAGTGATTATTTTACACTCTAGGACGAAACGGTTGTTCTAAAGATTTAAATTATTGTACCGGCTGGATCGACAAAATTGTACCGAATTTTATAGAAATGTACCAGCACGGCGCCTAAAAAAAGGACGCTACTTCACTGGACACCAACTTAAAAAAACTTTTTAGTTTTAGGAAAAAAAAGGTCATTACCTTCACCAAGAAAGTGAATTAAAAAAAAAGTCGTTACTTTCAGCAGCCCTACATAACAAAACAAATCCTTGGATGGAAAGTGTACCAAGAACTCGAAAGAGGTACCAACGTGCCATTGGGCGTATTCAGCAGAACTCCTCGAATTGTAACCGATTAGTAATCATCTGCTGAATGCACTAAAAAAAATTGATTTTACAAATCGATGGGAAATCGGACGCCATTTTTTAAAAATCGCTTATAAATCGATGGGTTCTGCTGAATATAGCCTTTGTAAAATGTACCGAATTCGGTACAAAAGTAGGTTCTGGAACAACCTTGCGTTCAAAATGATGAAATGACTCGGCTTACATCGAGTGAGCATATGTACAGATCGACAACCTTATCTGTAGCTACAAAAGGAACGCCGGCAAGAAAATTTCTTGGGACAATGTTGTCACATATTAAATTTTAATTTAATAACATGTTACCAAGTAAACCCTAAAATTAAATTTACCCATTTAAAGTAAATTGTCATAAGTATATAAGAAACTAATATTCTATTATAGTTTCATGTTTTTAAAACTTTCTTTTCATACAATTTATTTTAATATTTAAATGCAAAATAAAATATTTTTTTTATTAAAGTACTTATAATCTAAAAATAGGGCAACATAGTGCAATATTAACGGTAGCCATGGGTAACCGGTGGCTAGAGCTAATTTGACCGGTTATATCCCAGACAGAGGATGTGACACGCGTCTGGTGACACGCCTATTGTGCCGGCGTGGTTGTTTGGCGTAGTGATAGGATGAATGAATATATCCTGGTAAAGCCCTTCATAGTCAAACCCGTGAAGTGATTGCCAATATGTACAGGGTGTGTGAAGAGGAATCACAAATTAATACATGTAAATTGCCACTTAAGCGAAAGCTAGAAAGGGTCGCAATGTATACGGGAGTAAGCGTGGGTGCAGTAAAAAACATTCACAAAGAAGATACTGAAAGGAAACATTGTTGGCAAAAAAAGGGCCCATCTCTCTGCTGTCGGAAAAATCGAAGGCTTCAACTTTGGCATTGTTAGGGGAATAATACAAAAGTTTTATTTGGAACTAAAAGTGGTTCAAACCTTAAGAAAGTTGCTACAACAGCTGAGAAGTGACATAAACTCTCTGTTTTCCCGTGAGACTTTGAAGTGCATGTTGAAATCAAATGGATTTTATTCACGAAAATGCCAAAATAAGCGAAACATATTTAATGGAAAGGCCTAATATATTGCACTGGTGATACAAATATATTCATGCCATGAAAAATATATATTATTACATTATTAAGATAATAATAGCACGCCTATGACTCGGCCATGTTTTAAAAGATATTGCTTCCCCCTTACCGATACCGCGTGGCTATAGACTCGCTTGTCGAGCTGTAGTTTGGTTCGGTTGCCGTAGCGACTGTCAGTTTAACATGGACAGCGTCGAGATACGGTTGGTTTTATTTGATAACCAATACACGCTTAGTTTAAGAACGGTAGTTTCTTTTTGCAACAGCTGCCGTTTGACAGAATAGATGGAGGCTAAATTCAGAAGGATATTTTGCCTTCCTGCAAGACGACCTCCCGGAACTATCAGAAAATGTCTTTTGCACGATGGCGCTTCTTTCCACAGTTCACGCATTGACACTGAATATTTAGACAACAATTTCCCTCAAAGGTGAATTGGGCGAAACCGTCGTCAAAACGGAGAAGATATTGGACATATTGCTTGACAAACTCAAGGTCATCTAATCTTTCACAATGTGACTTTTTCTATACCATGAAAGAAATAGTTTATAAAGGGCCAACTTGTGTCCTATCTCCTATTTGTGTGTTTGTTATAAAGTGTAATGCATTACTGTGTAGCGATTTTGTGTGACAAGTGCCTATCTTCAAAAAACTAATTTGAAACAAGTGTGTGTTTCTTTAAGTGATTTATGGTAATTTGTTCAGTGTATTTCACTATGTGTTCTGTGTCTTTGACGATATACTGGGTTATGTTCTGAGATTTTAAGAAAAACGCCGAAGGGGTATAAGCTTTGCCCACTAAAACCAAAAAAACTGAAGATGTCTGTGCCCTAGATTCCTTGCTAGTGTCAGTGTCTTCTATTTGGATACTAAGGTAAGCTAAATGTTTATTTTTATAAGAAACTAAATTTTTACATTTTTACACAGTTACAACATTGCGCGGAACATGTGTTTGTCACACAGGACCACAGAGTAATATGATGGGTGTGTTACCCCACTTTTAAAACGGTCGATATAAGAAAAAATGTAGCGCTTCTCTACAACACCCAAGGAGTCACCCATTTAAATATAATGTCATTTCCATAACACCTTGTATACAATATTTTCCCTAGTTAGAAATTTCTAATTTCTTCAATTTCTTGATCGTTTTTCATAGTGGCCTAGGAAATGAAATTTGGTCATCAAATGTTATATTGCTAATAAATGTATTTAATACCATGAAGAATTTTTTTTTCTCTTTAGAGGTGTAAAAATCACGCAAGAAAAAATATGGTTATGGTTATTAAATTTGGTATGCTGACATGATTTCGAATTCTGAGCAACTTTTCTTAATGAAATTTTTCGATATCATCAAGCAGGCCTAGATCCCAAATGATCTAATTTCAAATCGAATTTTTTTTTTGTTATTTATACCTATAGGTTCGCTTATCCTGGGACACACTGTATGAAATGAATATAAATGATTTTATCAGGGATGGTGGATGAGGATTGATTTTAGGAGATTGTATAGCATTCAATATCTATAATATATCCAACGAACAAGGGGTGTCAAAACAATATCCCATAACCTATAAAAGTTAAAATGTTTGTGCAGAGTTGCATTAGGGGTCGCCCGGAACATTATTAAATTTTTGAAAACGTATAAACTCCCCAATTGTAGATTACATAAGTGTTATGCATTTTAATAAAAATAGGAACATAATCTCATAACTTTTTGACCTGACCCGGTAGATGCGATTTTTAGGTGGCATCCTATTCTACTTAACGCACCTTTTATATGAAACATTTTCTTGTATCATTAGTAATAAAAGATATAGAGGACTAGTCTAAAATCTGTAATTTTTCAATGTACCTTCGTATCTTTATACCAGCGCATATTTCTAATTTCAGCTTTTATCATTTTTTAGTTTCTCCCAAATATATCTCATGACATGTACAGTTATGTTCATAAAAAAACCGTATAACCTTAACGAGAGAGGAGCGATTTGTCATATATTTTTCCATGTGTCATGTCACCTCTTCTTTACTACTTGTACGGTTTTTTTACGAACAGAACTGTACATCCGTTTTTTTGATAACAATAATTACCGAGATATCCAGCAAAAGTGACAAAAATGGACAACCGTGTACAGGCTATCCGGAAAAATGTGTTTCCCGGATATGAAAAAAACAAGTGAAAGTACTACAAGTTTATATAAACTTTTTTCGTATAGGCCTTCTCTTCGGAGATATCGGCTCCCAAAGAGCTCCAATGGAATCAAGTTTTGTTTTACGCATAATTATTGAACCACCAGATACTATATATTAAATTTTTTTTTTAATATGATATACCAGGTAAGATAGACATTTTAAATTACTATCCAAGATTTTTGAGATTGGCCCAGCTTTGTTGTTTTTTAGTTGTTTAATAGCTGATTCTACTTCCCTTGTCTGATGTTAAGTCCTTCCTCGTTAGCCACTGCGGGCACATTATTGATGTTTTCGTCTTCGAAAAGTTCTTCCATGTACTGCTTCCATCTTGCGAGTTTTTTGGTCAGTCTCGGTAATGATGTTATCATTCGAGTCCAAGATTGTTCCTGGATCCCGTCTTTGATATCTCCCTGTTGCTTCTCTGAAGCTCTCGTGTTTTCTCTGTAGGATCTCGATTTCAACACATTTTTCCTGTAGCCTCCGTTCTTTAGCCTCTTTAATTGCTCTTAGGACTCTTCCGTGCAGTTCTTTTGTATTTTGCATTATATTTGTTTCTGTGTTGTCTTCTTTCTTCCATAAGTTCCAAGATAGAATTTGTTATCCATTGTTGTCTTTTTAACATCCTATCCGGTCTTAGTTCTTCTTTTGTGACGGAGGTTATTGAGATTTTTATTTTATTCCACAGGTCTTCTATTTCTGTTTCGTGGTTGCTGTCTTCAACGTTTTTTACAATTGACTTAAGATTAAGTACTCTAAATATTAATAAAAAATTGAAATATACCTGGTGGTTCAATAATTGTGTATAAAAAACTTGTTTTCATTGGAGCTTGAAGTTTATATGAACGTGTAGTACTCCCTGCACTTGTTTTTTTCATATCAGGGAGATTTCCCACATTTTCCCGGATACCTTGTGTATGGGTGTTTCATAAAATATGTACTATCGTGTGGTGGTGTAGTAATTCCTTACTCAAAAATAAGACAAAAAGGTCCTATCAACATGGGTCCGCAGATGCTATAACTTCTTAAATATTACGATATCAAAAGGAAATATGAAGCAGGCTTACCAGCCAATTGTTCGCATAGCTCGAACCTGAAGTAATATGCCACCATGTTACTATGCCATCGTATAAATCTTTTGAAGTAAAATCCTTATCTAGCCCAAGGAAACTTATAAAATTAAAAGTGAAATGGGCTCCTAGTACGGTTCCATTCGGGCTTCCGTATAAGGCAAGTATTGAGTCGGGGTCAGCGTTGCCTTCTGTTATCATAATCCTACAAAATAATATATAAATAAGGAACGTTCGTAGTATCTTCCGTCCTGTTTCAAATTTTAAAAATTCTTCAAAGCTTGGAAAATTACATAATATTCAATTATTTTTAACTTCCTTTCTATTACTACAAATTCTTATCGTATTATATTTTATTATCTATTAATTATAATAACTTTATATTGGTCGATTCACCTATTAAATATATATCTCGGGAACTAAGAAATATATTTTTTCGAAATATTGATACTCGCTATAAAAGATGCCGATCTTTTTAATATTCTAGCATATACCGATTATACCGGAAGTTAGGCTTAATATTGTTACTTTAAATATAATGCCCTGTATATTTTTACATTTCTCGATTCTATATAAAAAATATACAGGCCATTCTACTTAAAATAACAATGTTAAGCCTAACTTCTGGCATAACCGGAAGTGATAGAGCCACTCACCGTGAACGACCCTATACAGGGTGTTCCTTAATGACGTGCTAATATTTCAGCGTGTGATTCCTTAGGTCATTTTATGAAGAAAAGTTCATATATGTCCGCATGGTGTTGAATTTTTATTTTTAAATGGTTGTTTCTTAATATCTCCGAAATTACTTTAGATATTATTTTCAATTTTGGCATGTGTTAATAGAATATAGAACCACAAATTTTAGTTAGAAAATTTATTCAATTGTTCCACCAGTGGCGTCCCTGCAAACATGTCCGCTGATAATTTTTACAAAAAAGATGGTACGCCACTGACATTTTTTCATGTGGATATATTTTCTGATTAGCCTCGTCAATTCTACATGGAAACGGTCTCTTGCATTTTTCTCGTCTTGATTAAAACAATTAAATTCAAATTGCTTCATTTAGCAGTATTGATGAATAATTATTGAACACGTCCATCTAGTTATCCCGGAATAAATGACGTTTTTACAAACATAATTTTCCAAACAATACTTGTTGACATAAAGTAAGTTGTTGGTGTTCAAAACCATCTCATAAGTATTATTTAGTGTTTCATCGAATTTATTTTATTTTTTAGCTGTTTGTATGCGAATAAGGTGAATTATACGAATGCGGAAATGGCGGTAATGCATTACGTATATGGTGTCGCAGACGGTAATGCAACAAAAGCGAGACGTATTTATCAGGAACGATCCTGCCTTGCCAGATAGCCGAATCTTTTCGACTATTCATCGCCGTACGAGAAGGGTACGAGGAAAATCGCTAGAGGTCTGAATATTTATCATCAAATTGTTTGGCGAATTTTGTTTGATTATTTGCTGTATCCGTACCATATTCTAAGAGTATAGGAATTGCTTCCCAGGGATTTTCCACAGCGTGTGAACTTCTGTCAGTGGTACCTTCAGAATGTTACACTAAATCCGCAGTTTGAGTCACAAATTATGTTCATAGATGGAGTAAATTTTTCTAGGAATGTTATTCAAAATTTCCATAATAATCATGTGTGGGCGGACGAAAACCCCCATGCCATAACCGAAACCCATTTCCAACAGCAATTTTCGGTTAATGTATGGGCAGCAATTATTGGTAATCAGCTTATCGCCCCATTTTTTCTGCCTGGACGCCTTTATGGACAGTCCTAACTACATTTCCTCCAAGAGGAACTACCAGTGTTGCTTGAAGATGTACCAATTGCGTTAAAGAATCAAATGTGGTACATGCACGATGGAGCTCCTGCTCATTTCAGTGTAATTGTTCGCGACTATTTACATGCGGTTTATCCTAATCGTTGGATAGGTCGCGGAGGACCGCAGCAACGGCCAGCAAGATCCCCCGATCTCAATAGTTTAGATTTCTTTTTGTGGGGTCATCTTAAAACTCCCGTTAACACTTTAGAAGATTTAAGAGAGCGAATAGTTACCTCAAACAATAAGGAATACGCAATATTTGAACGCGTGGACAATTCGATGCGAAGACGGGCAGAAGCATGCCTTTTAAGTGAAAGTGGCCATTTCCAACAAAACAAGATTTATCATTAATTATTTTATGTTAATAATAATTTCAATATGAATTTAGTGGTTTTAATCAAGAACGGTACGAGACGAGAAAAACTCAACCGTTTTCATGTAGAATTGACCAGGCTAATCAGAAAAAATATCCACATGAAAAAATGTCAGTGGCGTACCATATTTTTTGTAAAAAATATCAGAGGGGATGTTTGCACTGGTGGAACAATTGAATAACTTTTCTAACTAAAATTTGTGATTCTATATCCTATTAACACATGCCAAAATTGAAAATAACATCTAAAGTGCTTTTGGAGATATTAAAAAATAACCATTTAAAAAATAACAATTCAACACCATGCGGACATATGTTCATATGAAGTTTTCTTTATAAAATGACCTAAGAAATCACACCCTGAAATATTAGCAGGTCATTAAGGAACACCCTGTATATATCAGTACCTATGATGTGATATAAATCATTGAATTACAGATACACCAGAGATAGACGTAAAGTTTGTTTCACGAAAAATGGATATAACTTAATGATTTCCTGGGTCGGTCCCATTGTGTCGACAAAAGCTAGGCAATAAATAAGTGAAGTATGAAGGGACGGACTAAGGAAAACAAGTAATGATATGATTATATTAATGTAATCAAATGAAATAACATTTTTTTAAAATATTACTAGTCATATTTATTTACATTTATAATGTCATTCTATAGATAGTTCTGTTTCGCTATCGCTATGGTAGTCCACACAAGAGTCTTTAATGTTTTTTTGCAGAAAGCCAAGCATGTAAAATGCTTATTCTTTTTCCTTTATTTGACGGAGCTTTTGTTTTACACTTATCGGAAGAATCAGACCAGCCTTTGGATGGTGTTTAATGCATGTCAAACCAAGTCTCGTCGAGGTAAATTATAGGACGGTTTTCAGAACGGGATTTCCTTACAGAAGTTATATACGCATGACGCCATTTTTGTAAACGGTGGGATTCTATGAGTACTTGCCTTTTATCAATTTTGCGGTATCTGAATCCCATTTCCGACAAAACTCTCCAAAGGCTAGTGCCGCTACAACTTATCAAGTCCTTGTCGCTTTCGTCGAAACATTTGGTGAAACCGGCATCTTTACGCTTCTTTCTAGATTTAATGGGATTTGACGCGATTCTTTTCACTGTAGTCAGAGGTATCTTAGTCAAATCAGACGTTTCAGTCGCAGCAGCACTAGCATAAAGTCCTCTGTTGAGTAAAGAAGTATATACTCTTTTTACAATTTCCCTAGCATCGAGAGATAAATGCATTTTCTTCACTGCAACACTAGAAGAAGCGCCATCAATGTTTTTCCATGGACGCCACATACTGTTTTTTTATACGTTTGGTAAAATAATATCGGTAATACAACTAAACTCTTCCAGCAAGAAATAAAAACTAACAAATTTTACCACAAAAAGATATTTAAATATAAATTAAGCAACCTAACCTTCCTGATGTGCCTACATTTAATTATAATTATTACAATCCGGTCCTTTCCACATAATAATAACAAACGGTCATAAATAATGGGATCGCCCCAGGTACTTTTACTGCAGTCATTAAGTTATGTCCATTTTTCGTGAAACAAACTTTACCAAAATTTTAAAGAAGGAAACGTGTTACTGGGTATAATCCCTCTTAACTTTTTTATTTCTCATACGTGACAAATAGTAAAATGATTCCTAACAAGGGTTTTCCAAGTAGTATTTGCAAATGTATCAAATATCATTTCAGGTCTGTTGAATTACAGGGGGATCAACATTTTTTTTTAATAGGACATAAAATTTTGAACGTAATTTATATAATATACCCTATACCCAAATTCAACCGTTTTCGAGATATTGACAATTGAAAATTGGCAAGATCCAATATAAAATATATCTAAAAATGCAGCATTGAAAGAAAATCGAGATTGTTATGGAGAACAAAAGTGAGACGGGTTATCGGTTCTTTGTTTTCCATAGCAATCTTGATTATCTTTCATTCCTGTATTGTTAGATATTTTTAACATTTTATCTCGCCAATTTTCAATGGTCAATAATATCGAAAACTGTTGAATTTAAATTACGTTTTTTGATGTAGAATTGGAATATCAGTGGACATGTTGTTCCGTTTAACTTTTTGATCCCTCCTGTAAATCAACAGAACTAAAATGATATTTGATCTCCTTGCAAATACTACTTTAAAACCCCTGCATAGCAATCTTTTAAATTTTTCCGAAGTATGAAAATTAAAAAGTTAGAGGAGGGGACATTATATGGGCCACCCTATACGTGTACATAGTGAAAATTCCATGTAATTTTTAAAAATATTATTTTAAAAATATTATGAAAAAGAATACTACATTTTTAGTTCTAACTATGACTAAAATGTAATTTTCTTGTTTCATAACAAAAATTTTATATGGCGCTAAAAACCTGATAGTTTTGGCATAAGAGTGAACCCAAATATTGTAAGTAAATTAATTGAAAAATCATAGTTGACGTAAACATAGTACTTTACCTGGTATAGGATTCATTCTTGTTAAATTCATCCAGTACTGCCCTCCATTGGTAGATCATATCAAAACTCTCTGGCTGGTTTAGAGTGTAGTTGTGCACCAAAAAGTCATGATCATTAGGGCCAAGTCCAGGAATCCCTATAATTTTTAAAAACAAAACTTAATGCCAACATTTACTGTATCCAAAGACGTCAGAATCACGCGATATTAACAAAGATGTCATTTTTTTAAATGGAATGCTCTATATCTGCTATAACCGTTTGATAGTAAAATTCTAAACAAAATTTATCATTTATTACATATCGCTTAATAATGGAAATATTTTGATTTAATGAAATTATCCATTTCCTATCGCAGGCGGCTGTGAACCTTACTGACAGAAACAAGCGGGCCAATTTTATGTCCTTCGCGGTCAGAAAACATTACTCTGCTCGATTTTTAATTTTGGGGCTTTAAAAAAATAAGGTTTATGAAAAACAGTACAATAATGTTGATAAACTACAAGATGAATATTATCAGGCTACAGCAAAGTTTTTAAATGTGCTCAGAAATGTATAGAAGTAGAACGAGATGTGTTTGAACACTTGAATTGAGTTTAAAATACGTATTTAAATTCTTGTTATCGGTTCACAGCCGCCTGCGATATGAAATGGATAATTTCATTAAATCAAAGTATTTCCGTTATTATTCGTTTTAACGATATGTTATAAAGTATAAATTTTGTTTAGAATTTCACTCTCTATCAAACGGTTACAGCAAATATAGGGCATCCCATGTGTTTATATATATACATATCTATATATTTTTATAATAATATGGTAAAGCATTAGTGAATATTTTCGAAAACATTTAAGGAAACATCATTCTGCTAAATGAATAAAAAATAAAAAAAGTGCATTTAATTAATTAATAATTACAACAAAATGCATAATTTCTCAAGACTACTTTTAAGCAGTTAGGACAATTATTAGTCTTAGCTGGCCAATATACTAATAGAGGTGTTGATTTTCGTTACTAATCGTTACTTCGATATAATGTAATCGTTTATAACTTTCCTTACTTTGATTACTGTGTGCACTGAATACTAGAACTTCATTTAATTTATAAGCTTTACTTATAATGCAAGTAACCGGTGCCTGATAAATAGTGGTTAATAAGCATTATTATTTAAATGCAGTGTAAATTCTACTGAATCTTAATTTCATGAACTGATTGCGTATAGACAGAAATACAGACTTGAATTATCTAATATACAGTCCCTCCCCACTCGTGGGTACAGGGGACGGTAAGCAGTTTATTTTTCGCTTCTTTAAAACAAATTCAAAGAGTGTAATTTAAATATTACCTAATTAAAGTAACATTTTATGTAAAAATTTCTTATTCAACGTGAAAGCCCACAACTTCTACACACTTTCCTAGTCTTCTTCTAAACTTGCTATAAACAGAATAAGTTAAACTTATATACTGTTACTAAATATTCTTTAAATCTTGAATTATGACCAGCACTTTTTAATGGCATTTTCATAAAAATGAAAAATGAAGGTATAGCCCTAGGTAAAATCACATGGTACGCTTAAAAACAGTTTTTCTGGGGTATTTCTGGAAGTGTTAGGGCACTCAGGAAGCACAGAAGCACAATATTTATTAGACCCTTCCTTCTCACTCATTTTAAACCAAAACCTACGACCTCCGTCGGATCAGCATGTAGGAAGTGACGTCACGCGAAGCTCCGCCCCGTTTTCGCGCGGTCCTGGTAATTTATTTAAGGGTTTAAAAGTCCGAATAAATACTAAAAAAAAAAAAAAAAAAAAAAAAAATATTTGTAAATTGCCTTAAAAAGTGTTCTACTTTCGATTTCTAAAATTAAAAAAATGCTGAAGAATAACCTCCTTAAATATTACCATGTTATTAAGAAACACCCTCTATAATAAAAATCATACCTGATTCCGGCTCATCCCTCAACAAAATATCTTCGAAAAGTGTTGTGACTGCGTCCATTCTGAATCCGTCAGCTCCAAAATTTAACCAATATTTTAAGACGTCCTTCATTTCTTCTACAACAGCCGGATTTCGATAATTAAGATCTGGTTGACCGGTTGCAAATTGATGGAAATAATACTGTTGTCTGTCGTCGTTCCATTCCCATGCAGAGTCGCTGAAATAACTTATCTAAAAGAAAGATAGACTTTAAATTTGTGTAACTCACTCTCATCTTCTACGTTTTAAGATTTAATCGCGATTGATTGATTAAATCGGTTTACTGGTTATGCACTCACTGTATAGCGTTTTGGGAATCCAAGAAACCAATTTGGCAACAGTGGATTTTCATAAAATAAATATGAAAAGAGGATCAAACAGGAGATAACCCTACTTTCAAAAGCAAATGCTGTTTTTTTAGTATTTCTTAAAATGAGTAATTCCAAAGATTAGAAACTCCTAATTTTATACCAAGTGAAAAGGACTGTCTTTTTAACATTATCGCCGTCTATGCTCATATCTATATATGCATACAGTGTCATCATTAAAGTTGGAACCATATGGGGAAAAAATTTATTGTTCGCTTTAGGTCAAATTTGACTTCACCATAAGTTTTTGCTTCAATAACGACCAAAAATGATGTAATTAAATGGGAACATAAGGTCTTAACGGTCAAAATTTAACATTTACGGTGGTAGGTCGACTTACGTTTTCATTGAAAATAGATATAGTATTGGCCAAAAATAGATAGAAAACAAAAATTATCATAAGTGATTTGAATTGGGTATGTGTGGGCATAAAATTACAATGCAAATAACTTTTTCAAACAATTTTTTTTTAATTCGATCAGTAAATGCCATTTTTCGACATTTTGTCGAGAAAATGTTAAATTTGACAGTTAACAAAAGCCGAATGGTAGCGGAGCTACAAAACCCAAAAACTAATCTATGAAGGCCATCATCTTCAAGGGACTCTAGCTCCGTGAGGAAGTGTTTCCGGACCAATGTTCATATGGACTTTTTTTATTTTCATATATTCTATCTACCCTTGAAGTTTGTATCATGGTCACATTAACACCCTGTATATTATACAACTCTGGAAATACAGCACATTTCTACATTTTCGTTTTAATATATAAATACAATTTATTAGTTCTATTTAGATTGCAGCAAATTACATCCCAACACGTGATTAAAGTCGTCCTCCTACTGAAACCTAAACTTACCCAATTATTTGGAGGCGTCCTCTCTCCATCCACGTACGTAGCATTTTGCCAAATGTAATAATCATCGTATTTCGGATCACGTTTCAAGGAAGCTTGGAACCATTCGTGTTGGTCGCTGGTGTGGTTCGGAACGTAATCAAGAAGTACTTTTATGTTCAATTTATGAGCTTCATCTAACAGTTGTCTAAGATCGTCCAATGTTCCATAAATAGGATCTAAAATGTATAAGTATTCTTTGCGTTGTTTCTTCTTTTTAAATTCAGTGTCAGTAGCAATATATAGGAAAAAAGTAGTTTGTAACACCCTGTAGAGTAAATTTGCAATCTTAACTCAATGCCGCGTCCACACCAAACCAACAAAACATAAACAAACAGCACCACAATGTTTTTCAACCAACTTTTATGTTTTGTTTCGGCTTTAAGCAACTTATTCTCTTACCGGCGCGGAGCGGTAAACATCAAAGGGGTTCTGTTTTGTTTTTATTTCCGGCAACACTGCAAGTGTGGTGTGTATAGTTGATATTCAAATCCCTGACCGGGTTTGCTCCCACGGAATTTAAAATTCTCTTGCCCTTAGTTTCTTGCCAAGCATAGCTTTTTAAGAATCATCATACAATCAAGCATGATACAAATAACTAACAGATAAGATTCCACGCCGATGGAGGAGGAGGATTATGAAAATCGGATATTTATTTTATAAGCACACGACTGAATAAGAAAAATTTCTGGGGAACTTTAAAATTTCCATGGAAAACTACGGCAGACGGCGCTACGTGGCGACCAGTGTTGCCCAAAATCTTTGATCAAAAGTTGTTGGTTGAAGGTTCGAAACCTAATACAATAATAAAAAAAGGTATCAGAGTATGAAAAAGTCGTTACTTAACTATGATATGGGGACCACCTCCAGATTGAACATAAATTTCATATGGGGAATTCCACAACAAGAATGAACATCTAAAAAATTGTTAAAATAGTAATGGCTATATTATAATTGTAAAAGACTGACAACGCTGGTGGCAACGAGCAGGGGTCGTCGAGCAGCTTCGGCTATCGTCGACCGGTTCGAACGAAGCGCGGAAAAGTTTGTCGGAATCTTTTCTTATTTTAGTGGTATTTAAACTAATGTGTGTTATATTTCTATGAAATTAATATACGTAAATACTTCTCATATATTACTCTTTCTTTCATTTCACATACCATTAAATGCGTAAAACCTTTTAATACCTTTAAAATATCTCGTCTCGTGCCGTCACTGCGCACGGCAATTTACGAATATAATCTTATAGAACATCGAAAGTGGCAACGCTGTATTTTTAGATATTTCCAAATAACGCAATATCGATCGAGCGAATAAACCCGAAACAGACTGAAACGTGTAGTCGCTAGAAATTTTTAGATGTTAAATACGAATGTATGAAAAAATTATATTATTTCCCAGACCACCGGATGAAACTTTATACAATAAGGGCGTATTTTTGTCTACACAGTAGCACTTTAAAATACTAATTCAGATTGAATGGCACTTAGGTGTGTTCATGAGATGCATACAAATTTACGCGAAAACTAATGTGAATTTGTGCTTTTGTTTTTGTGTTTTGTGAGGTTATTGTGCCGGTTTTTGTTTAAATTACCTACTTGGTGTTTTTTTTATAAATTAAGTTGATTTTAAATAAGGCCGAAAAGGTAAATAAAATTGCAGTTTTTTTTCTAAAGGGTAAAGTGGCATTTAAGTTGTTCAGTTTCGACGGGTGTCATTCGAATTGAACAAATGAGAACATACCTGACCATTTATAAACGCCGCGGCGGTTGGTTCGAGTCAGTTCAAGTTTATAAATCAGAGATTGTTTCCCAGCGAACGTTAGATATATTACCTTTCGTTATTTGTATCATGTTGGATCCCACCCAACCGAAACCTTTTATTTACCTATATCTCGATAATCGGCAACATCGTATCCAGTGTCCACTTGCGGCGACTTAAATATAGGATTTAACCAAACGGCGTCCACGCCCAAGTCTTTAAGGTGGTCTAATTTTTGTATTACTCCTAAAAACGGTTAAAATAGTCATAATGGCTAAATTACTTTAAAAAATTACATTGTTTACTCTAAGTGGGGAAAAAGTATCGCAATCAAAGCACGAACAATACGTCAGACAAAAAGTTTTGGTAAGATTTTTAAGTTTCGAGATATTTAAAAAAAACTGAAATTTTGAATTTTTTATTTCAATTTTTCTTTCGACATTAATATTAAAGCTAGAGCAAAACTGACGACACATTCTCACAGCAACTTTTTAGAACTCAAAGATTACATAACAAATCATTTTATACGACGTTTCGCTTTAAAACAATCATCATCAACTGCATTTTTTCGAATGTAAAATGTTATAATGTCAAAATTTCAGACCCTTTTTATTCTAAATTTAGTGATATACCATTATCGTTTAATTATGTTTCGAGTCTTTTTAATCATCTACATGAAAGTTTCAGGATAAGGACCTGTATTTTCTATAATTTTTCAATGAAATATATATTAAAATGAATATTTTTAAAATTATTTTATGTTAATGCACTAGGTAATAGTTATAAAACAAAATAATTTATTAACAATAACAAAACAGTAAGTATGAAAAAATAAACAACGAATAGGTGCATCCGCAAAAGAAATATTAATTAAAGCAAAACTAACAGTAGATTATTATAAATTAATTTTCCAAAAGGTGTTCGAAATGATTTCCATCAATCTCCAAACAAATAGCATCTTAAAATTGCAGAAATTAAAACATACATTGACATTTGTGGCCTTACGCTTTGAAAGGCTTCAATAACTTTACTAGACGTCTAAGGTCTCTGGTGAATAGTGGTGGAATACTATCGATAGTTAGCCCTATCGATAGTTTCCGATAGTCTAAAGAGTTACTATCCATAGTATCGATAGTACTATCGAAACTATACCAACCTTGATACGTGGTAGAGTTGTTGAGTAATACATTTTACTTATGGACCTTATGGTTGACATACACTTTTTATAAAATACTCCCAAACGTATGACTTCCCGCGATTACTCATGTTTTAAATTTTAATTAAATTAATCAAAATTATGGAAGACAGCGAAACGTAGAACACTACAACAAAAAAGCACACATAATACTGAATTAATAGATCCGGGCCGGGGATTCCCTGTAGGATTTTTCTTTAATTTGTTCATAAAGCAATAGATGGCAGCACCAACAGCAAGTAGAGTGCGTATGTGATTAAAAAAGAGACAACCTTTAAAACAGATTTATGATCTAGTGCTGAATTTGGTTTATTTTTAATTTAAGTTTTTTAAATCGAATTCCGTGAACTTAAATTTAAGAAATACTAATAACATGCGAGTTTAAACTATCGATGATTACTTAAAACAATCGATAGTTTTCGATAGTAACAAACTATCGATAGTATCGATAGTGCCATCGATAGTATTCCACCACTACTGGTGAATGACGGAAATCATTCCGTACACCTTTTGGGAAATTAATTTTTAATAACCTATTTTAGTTCTATTTTAATTAATGTGTTTTTGCCGTTTATTTTTTTCATGCTCACTGTTTTCTATTGTTAATAAATTAGTATCTTGTTTTATAATTATTATGTAGTATATTATTGTAAAAGAATTTTAAGAATATTAATTTTAGTACCTACTGCATTAAACTTTTTTACATAATTAAGGAAAATACTTCTCCTTATCCAGAAAGTTTTATGAAGATTATTAATAAGACTCGAAACGTAATTAAACGATAATGTGTGGTACATAATTGAATTTACAATAAAAAAAGTCTTAAAACTTGACATTATAAAATCAAGCCCGTATTAGAAAAAATGCAGGTGATGATGATTGTTTGAAAGCGAAACGTCGTATAAAACAATTTGTTATGTAATCTTTGAGTTCACGAAAAGTTGATGTGAGAATATTTTGTCAGTTTTGCTCTAGCTTTAAGATTAACGGCGATAAAAATTTTTATTTAAAATTCAAAATTTCAGTTTTTTTTAATAACTCAAAACTTAAAAATCTTACCAAAACTTTTTGTACGGCATATTGTTAATGCTTTCATTGCGATACTTTTTCCCTTTTTAATCGACGTTGTATCTGTTAGCATTAACGAGATCCCCATAGAGGCCCTCCTTATGTTGGGCACCCTGTATACATTATTAGCAAAAACAAAAAAATATCACAAAATTGTTATAGTTTTAAACAGCCCAAGATTTGAAAATTAAACTAACCAAGGCACGTCTAAATAAAAGCATGGGGTTCGTGGTGTTTACAGCGCGAAATAAATTAGTTGTTTATTTAATAATACAGGGTCCGCAAACGAAGCGTGGACGGAAGATTAAATCGTTATCGGAGAACTTATCAACAATACTAAAACAGCTTGAGATATTGGATTAAAAGCGGCATGTTTTAAAAATATTTTACATTATACAGGGTGGCCCAAACAAGTGTGACAACATAAAGTTATATTTTTTAAATGGGACACCCAGTATTTTATTGCATATTTAGGTTCGTATTACTATCTTTTATAAGTGCCTCAAATTGTATTTAATTTGGTTTTGCAGTTTCGGAGAAATAAATTAAAAACTAAAAAAAAAAGTCTTGCAGTCCTGAATAAAAAAATCAAAAAAAACAATCCAGAATTATTTTGTTAACCTCGGCATTGTGTGAAATTTATGACAAGAGGTCTAGAGATACTATGAATGTAATTGCGTTTATTTATTTTATGCAGGGTGTTCATAATAAGCTTTCAAAAACCCCACAATTTAAAATAATTTTTTTAAATAGTTTTTCAAATGGAACACCCTGTATATTATTTGGCTGTTTGACGTAGAATTCATAGACTTTTTTTGTTATACAAGCATATAAGTTATATCCAGCCGTTTTCGAAATAATTATAAATATCATAAATTATGTTGTTTAAATAGAGTTTTTAATGGGAAATTTTGTTATAGGCGACTAGACTAATAATTGTAAACTAAAATAAATGTTCAAAATAGCTTCCTTTTACTCTTAGAGTTTACCGTATTTTAGTTATTTCGATATAAATTTTAGAAGCCTACATTTTTGCTTACATTTATTTATTTTATTTTATTTTTTATTCTTAATCGAGTTACCAAGGTTTTTTTTTTGTTTAGATTGTCACTATGATAGCCAAATAAAATTATTTACATTTGTTCAGTCGTCGAAATTAAGTACTAACTTACACAAAATGTCGAATTTTATAACTTTAGAAATGGTAAATATGATTTTTATACCAGGTGAATGTGCAAGAAATCCAGATATTGAGAGAAAGCCGAGACCAGAAACCTTCGAGAAGTTGTTGCAAAGATTTGTAGCAACAGGAGGCACTGCTTACACAAAAAGGATGATAATCAATAAACCCGTTATTAATGAAGAAAACGAATTAAGAGTTCTGTTGGCAGTAGAGGAAAATCATTAAACTAAGTAAAAGGAAGCTATTTTGAACATTTACTTTAGTTTACAATTATTAGTCTAGTCGCCTATAACAAAATTTCACATTTTGTGTAAGTTAGTACTTAATTTCGACGACTGAACAAATGTAAATAATTTTATTTGGCTATCATAGTGACAATCTAAACAAGAAAAAAACCTTGGCAACTCGATTAAGAATAAAAAATAAAATTAAATAAATAAAAGTAAGCAAAAATGTAGGCTTCTAAAATTTATATCGAAATAACTAAACTACGGTAAACTCTAAGAGTAAAAGGAAGCTATTTTGAACATTTATTTTAGTTTACAATTATTAGTCTAGTCGGCTATAACAAAATTTCCCATTAAAAACTCTATTTAAACAACATAATTTATGATATTTATAATTATTTCGAAAACGACTGGATATAACTTATATGCTTGTATAACAAAAAAATGTCTATGAATTCTACGTCAAATAGCCAAATAATATACAGGGTGTTCCATTTGAAAAACTATTTAAAAAAATTATTTTAAATTGTGGGGTTTTTGAAAGCTTATTATGCACACCCTGTATAAAATAAATAAACGCAATTACATTCATAGTATCTCTAGACCTCTTGTCATAAATTTCACATAATGCCGAGGTTAACAAAATAATTCTGGATTGTTTTTTTGGATTTTTTTATTCAGGACTGCAAAACTTTTTTAAATTTATTTCTCCGAAACTACAAAACCAAATTAAATACAATTTGAGGCACTTATAAACGATAGTAATACGAACCTAAATATGCAATAAAATACTGGGTGTCCCATTTAAAAAAATATAACTTTATGCTGTCACGCTTTTTTGGGCCATCCTGTATAATGTAAAATATTTTTAAAACATGCCGCTTTTAATCCAATATCTCAAGCTGTCTTGTATTGTTGATAAGTTCTCCGATAACGATTTAATCTTCCGTCTGTATATTATTATTTAATAAGTCAATCTGAACTTGTTTTCTATGGTCACATATCATTATGATTCCTATGGCCTCAGGGAAAAACAGGTGTTCTGCCGTGCTGCTATGCTTTGCTTCAAAGTCCGTATACAGGGTGAATTAGGAGGAACTGGCCAAACTCTAGAGCGTATTAGATACGTGAAAATAATTTTTAAAAAAATCGTATATCTGATTGTCTGATTTTCATTTGTTGACCGACACCGAATTGCATAATTTATCTATTTTATTATCATTCAAGTGCTTCAGTTTTACTTCGATAAAATGTTGTTTATGCAAGGTTTGTGAATCAATTTTAACGTATGAATATATTTGAAATGATAATATCAATGTAAAAATACATTTATATTGGGATAAGTCAATAAAAAAATGCATTATACTGAATGGAATGAAAATATTCGCCAGCGTTTGTAGTTCTTTGAAGCGATGCTAAATGTTTTGTCCATATATGCAGAGGAGACGTGTAATTTTCGACTAAATAATCACCGAATTTGTTAACCTTCTCGTTGTCTACTAATATTTTGGCTCAGTCGAGAGCCGGGGTTGTTCCAATTTTTACATAGACGATAATAGAAAATAAAAATTATTTCACTAAATGTTCAAAGTGTTCAAATAGCTGAATAGCATGTAAAATTTTATTTCCAAGATACTCCAGAGAATTTTCGACGATATACGACAGTCTTCAAATGACCACAAAGGTAGAAATCTAAGGGTGTTAGATCTGGAGATCCAGGAGGCCATTAAAAATAAATAAATGGAACCTCACCCCTGTCCCTTGACAGTTGATGTCGCTACTGACATATGGAATTAATAGTCAAATAGTAAAAGTTTAGTGCTATCGATTGTCGAAAACCCGAGTTTGATATCACTTTGCGTTCTCCTGTAATTAACCCGTTCCGGAACATTTGCCCAACTATATACGTTTCATACACCGCCAAAAATATATGCCAACTTTGATTAATGTTCAAAGTATTAGGAGGAATAAATACTTATAAATAATCTAGAGAGAGAAAAATTCCAATAAATTCTGTAATTTTAGTATAGTAGGTACCAATCATTTTTGAAAATACATATACGCTTGGCAACATTGTTGTTCATTATGGCAAATGTACGCCTAAATAAAATTCATTACGGAGATGCAATCCTGAAGTTAGGTCGACCGAATTCGGACCCGAGCTAACCGGAATGGCGGGCGGCTTCGGATTGGTTGCGGTGGTCCTATTACTTGGCCTCCAAGATCTCCAGACCTCACACCTTCTACACTTCTTACACTTCTGTTTATGGGACTAGTTCAAAAATTAAACGTACAAAGTAAAGGTCCGTCAGTCGGGATGTACTAGTTCTACTTAATAGAAATAAATAATGCAGCCGATATTAAAGAAATACATGAAGCAATCAGGAGACCAACAGGCGCCCTTCATCAACAAGGCAAACATTTTTTTACAGGTCCATGGAGGTATTATTCAACATCGCTATGACTAAAAAAATGTTAATGTATGAAACTTTGTTTATTTGTAATTACGCTATTACTTGGTTGCAGCCTTGTGGCTTATTGTGTACCCCGATCTTGTTAGAAAATATTTATTTCTTCTATGTGCTCCAAAAACTTTCTACCAAGTCTGTCATGTAGGAGGTTGTCTCCACGTTCGATGTCCCCGAAGATCTTAAGTCTTCTGCGAGACTGCGCTTCACAGCAGTATATTATATGGGAAGCTGTTTCATCCTCCTTCATTGTGGATTCCTATTCGTTGAAGGTGTTTTCGTAAGTGACAGTGGCCTGTTAGCAGACCAGTCACCTGTTTCAACTGGGGTCGCGTCAGGGTTAGCATCCCATTCGATAGTATCTTCGATCATCAATCAGCTGTAAGGACGTCCACTGCTGGACATAAGCCTCCCGTAAATGTTTCCATCTATTCCTATCCCGCGTTGCATTCATCTAGTTCGTGTGAATGCGCTTCAGATCGTCTGACCATCGTGTGGGCGATCTGCCCCTGTTGCGAAGTGCTTGATCTCTAGGTCTCCATTCGGTTATTTTTCTTGTCCATCTGCCATCGTTCAATCTAGCCAAGTGACCCGCCCAGTTCCATTTGAGATTCGATATTCTTTCGATGGCATCCGTGACTCCGCTTCTTCTTCTCACCTCTATATTTGGAATTCTATCTCTCAGAGACAGATCTAACATTGCTCTTTCCATGCCTCTATGTGCTATTCTTATTTTGTTTGCCGTTTATTTTGTTAGAGTTAGTGTTTCGGCTTCGATGGTTTTCCAATTATGGCCCGTGCGTGTATTTGACCAGGTAAACCTTGCCGTCGAGAGAGATGTTGTTTTTCGACCATCTATCTAATCTTGCTTTCGTTACCTGCTTTGATATTACAAAGGCCTGGCCGGTTCGGGCCCCTGTGACTTTGAGCTGATCCGGCTCTCGCTAGTTCATCCGCTTTCTCATTACGTGACCAGGGACCCACAAGAGTTCCACCTTGTTCCCCCCCTGGCCGCCAGTTCTTTTAGATTATTAGGGCACTCCAGTGTGAGTTTTGAAGTAAACCGATTGGAGTTCAGAGTCTTAAGAGCAGCTTGGCTGTCCGAGAGGATGTATATTTTTGGGTCGTGGTAGCCCTTCTCAAGATTTTGTAGTACGCATGCTTGTATTGCATGAACTTCCACTTCGTATACTGAAGCTATACGCTTCAATTTGAAAATAAGTGAAAATCGTATAGGACATTTGAATTTTTTACATTATGTTTACAAGTACAATACACTCTTCGAGTTTGGTACGTTCCTTCCGACCTCGTATACATATTAATTACTTCGTTGTCATTTATAAATTCTCTAAAATCATAAATTATAAAGATTCTAAAAATATATTTGTTAGCGACTGGCCGAATGGCAGACATGCCAAAGTCGAAACAAATATATAAAAATATATTCATATTTACCTTGTAGATCTCCATTTCCATCATCATTGCTGTCCTTAAAGCTTCTTGGATAAAGTTGGTATATCACAGCGGTTCTCCACCAATTTACATCTTGGTCGGCTGACAACACGTTATTATACTTAGTGAAACTCAGTTTTTCTGACAATACGCTAACACAAATTATGCCTAATGTCACTAATAAAACAGCAACTCGAGCCATTTTCACAAAAAGTTTCAAGCTCACTCTAAAGTTTGTTTGTAAAATATATTGATTTTATACTAAATTTGTTATCAAATATAAGTGGATTAAGTACTTGTATGTGATTCTTAGGTAAAAAGAAACAATAGATAATTTATTTTTCCAAATAATTTAATCAGCCTTGAACAAGATCTTCAATATTCTTATAACCAGTTTTAGCACTTAAGATTAAAGGGGCAGGAATGAGCTGATGAAAGAATATGAAAATCGCAGTGCCCAAACTTTGATTTAATAAAAAAACAATTTTAAGAGTTTTTGATTTTTTTTTTAGTTGGTGTAGTGATATCAGACAAATACAAACAAACTCAAATAGATAGAAAACAATAGATGTAACGAAATTAAAAATCTACCGATTCGTGGACAATGGGTATGAAAATTAATTGAATTGCTGAGAATTAAAAGGAATTAACTCCAATAATAGTTCATTTTGACTTATACACGTGGAGCGATACTTTTCAGCACTGCCGATTGATTGGTAAAGAAAGGAATTTACTACCATAAAACGCTGCTTTTAAAATTGATATCGACAAATACGATTGAGGCAAGAAAGGAACTAAATTCCCGAGTTAGTTCCTTACACTACCCAAGCGGATTACGTCTTTATTGATGCACGGAATTACTTCACGAGATAAAAGAGGTTATAATGTTAAATCCCATGCAATACCTGCAGAAATCTGCAAACAAATTTACGATCATATCAGATCTTTTCCAACCAAAAGCTCTCATTATGGTCAAGACGAGATCACATATTTGGATGCAAGACTTAATATTAAAATAATGTACAATCTTTTTAAGTTAAGGTATCCACAGACCACGGTCAAATACGAATATTACCTGATATATTTCAATGAAAACTTTAAACTGAGATTTGGTCGGCCCCAAATAGATGTTTGCTCTTCCTGTGAAGAAATGGAGACAAAGCTGAAAAATTCATCTTTATCTCAATCAGCAAAGTTAGCGAACTTCAAGTTCATAAAAGAAGAGCTAAAAAATTTTATAATGAACTAAAAAATACCAGGGAACTTTGTAAATCTGACGACTCAGTGTTTGATTTTATGCAAAACTTGCCATTGCCGCATATCCCTGTGCAAGAAATTTTTACATGAGACAAATATGGGTAACGCTTTTTGTGTGACAAATTTAAAAGATAACTCCTCGCGAATTTATCTATATTCCGAAGGGACAGCTAAAAAGAGCAGAAATGACGTGTGTAGCTTCCTCATGGATTATGTTAGGGATTGTGTACCAGAAACGGCCAAAACTTTGTATTTGTTCTCTAACTCATGTCCAAGTCAGAATAAAAACCATACCTTTATTCGCTTCTGCTTGGGTTTGGTTGAATCAGGAAGGTTTGATGATATTGTCCAAAGATTCCCTATAAGAGGACATTCATTTCTAGATTGCAATAGAACTTTCGGCCTGTTCAAATGGAATATTAAGAAAGCGGACTGAATTGATCATCCGAAGGAGTATGTTGAGATAATACTCAATACAACAACCAATATATCGGTAAAAGTAATCCATACAGAAGATATAAAGGATTTTAATAAGTGGTGGCCACCGCTATACAAAAAAAATATATTATCTGTAGAGTCATACGGTAGAAATGTTCCTCCTCGTCAAGCAAAGCAAACCTTTGCCACAGCCTCATTTATGGAATTTAGGTATTTTCAAAATGGAAACTTACAAACATCGGACTTTATAGGGGGTTTAAAAAAGCACATGTTTACTTTAAGGCAACCAGGACCTAGACCTGGGCCGTTAAATGTATTTGATACTCTGTCATCCGCTTATCCCGAGGGAAAAGTTTCTATAAATAAGGATAAAGTCGATGCTGTCAGAAAATTAATGAAATACATCGCACAAGAAAATAAAGACAATATAATTTTCTATGAAGCTTATCTTACATGGCCCACTACTATGGAAGAATATTAGTTTTTAATAATATTGTATGTATTGATGTATTGATGTATTCTGGTGCCAATAAACCCCGTTCTAGTGTTCGAAAATAATAATTTGTTTATTATTTTATTTTCTATTGCATGCCGCTTGGGTTTGGAGGGAACTAACTCCAACACTGTTTCTTTAATATAATTTGTTAAAAAACAAAAAAAAGGACAATAAGGTATTTATCTAAACTAAACTGCTGGCCATTTGCTTTCGAGCAAGAAAAATTTCGCCTAAATTTAAAAGTTAATATTTTCTTAACCAGATATGACATCGATCTCCGGTTTTTAATGGTTGATAGATTTGTCCCTTAGGGAACAATTGACGAAGTTGGATTGTCTTAAACTGTCAGAAAATTTTATATACAGGATGTTAAAGAGGACGATGATTTTTGCTCTAATTTCAATAGCATGTAACGTTCACAATAATATTTTTAAATTTTATCACTGTACGTCAATTGAATCACTGGTTTATATCAAAGAAAGTAATCTGTCAAATTTTTGATATCTGCTATATTTTAAGAGATACCGATTTTTTTGAAAAACTTTGCTGTTAGCTAGATCCCACTCTGCGTTGTATCGTGCAAACTTTGCAAGTGATTATTATACCTTATGAAAAGCTTGTTTCTGTTCAGTAACAACAATTGTACCTAAATGTTGTGATGTGCAGTGGCGTACTTATAATCACTTATATGTCTATGCTTTATGAGTATCTCACAATTTTTTTCTATTGGAAAGTACTCGCCCCTAGATTAGGCAAGTTTTTCCTTATTTTTTAGTTTTTCATATCGCCCTGCAGGTATATTATACAGTGTCTACAAAATTTTAAAAAATATATTTTTTTTATTTAATTGTTTGAAAAAAATTATTTATTAATTTCTAACTTTCTAACACGACACTATTCCTAAAATTAAACTTACATTGAAAGGCACTTTAATATTAAATAACGCTAGTTTGATTATGATGGGATTAATACCTTGTAGGCCCTCCTCGTACATTAACGACCTCTTGACATCGCCGTGGCATACTGAGGACTAACAGGTTGATAAATGCCCTAGGTATATTTTGCAACTCTTCTTCAATGGCCACTGCCAGTTCCTCCAAAGTTTAAGGAGGATTTTCTCTGGATCGCACTAATAGTTTCAGCGGAGACCACCTGTAGCGCGATATGAAAAACTAAAAAATAAGGAAAAACTTGCCTAATCTAGGGGCGAGTACTTTCCAATACAAAAAAATTGTGAGATACTCATAAAGCATAGACATATAAGTGATTATAAGTACGCCACTGCACATCACAACATTTAGGTACAATTGTTGTTACTGAACATAAACAAGCTTTTCATAAGGTATAATAATCACTTGCAAAGTTTGCACGTTACAACGCACAGTGGGATCTAGCTAACAAAAAGTTGAAAAAAAGCAAAGTTTTTCAAAAAAAATCGGTATCTCTTAAAATATAGCAGATATTAAAAATTTGACAGATCACTTTCTTTGCTATGAATCAGTGATTCAATTGACGTACAGTGATATAATTTAAAAATATTATGCTATTGAAATTGGAGCAAAAATCATCGTCCTCTTTAACACCCTGTATATAAAACTTTCTGACAGTTTAAGACAATACAACAAGCAATTGTTTCCTAAGGGACTAATCTATCAACCATTAAAAACCGGAGATCGATGTCATATCTGGTTCAGAAAATATTAACTTTTAAATTTAGGCGAAATTTTTCTTGCTCGAAAGCAAATGGCCAGCAGTTTAGTCCACACATATTTACTTTGAATCTACCATAATATTTTTTTGTTGTATTTACTAACGTAGTTTTCCTAAGCTTTCTTTTAATTTTTCTTACTTTTAGTTTTTTGGAGTTAGTGCTTTTCAGTGATGGCCACAAGGCCTTCTTTTATGCGAGAAAATGGATTGTTTATTTCTCAGTAAAGAAGGTTGATGTGCCAACATATTCACGTGTAATCATTTTCACTAAGGTCGAAGTACGGTCCTGTGGGCGATACATATAAACAAATCAATGTATTAGGCTAGTTAGCTCTCAACAGGTATCAGTGGCCGACTAACAACCAAAGTCCCACGTTATAGTTTGGCATCACCACTATCCTACTGACCTATATAAACTTGTTAAGTGAAAACAGATGTGTACGTGGCGTCACAGCACTCTGGGCAATGTTAGGGTTTTTTTACCCACGATTAAAAAAGTATGTAGACTTTCTCTAGGACGCGCAAGGAGTCACCCATTTAAAAATAATGAACTGTTTTCCTAACGCCCTGTATATAAATCTTTAAATCGCCAAATTTTTCGAATTTTCATTTCTTCGTATGGATCGCTTCATACCGAATCTGTTATTAATCCACTTAAAAAATATGCTTGAATCAAGTGGTTTTATTATTTTCAAAACATTCTCGAAATTCAGTGCTTATATAATAAATATTTTCCAATGAATTTAATCGGTACAATACTTCGAGATTAATCCTTTTTGGAATAGACAACTTTCTTATTTTTTAGTCCGATAATAGCGAATTTTTAGAAAGCTTTAAGTAGAACTGTCAGTTTTAACGTATCTTTTACAAATTTTAAGTAACATTGGTTATGCGACATATACAAGGAAAATCAAAATGTTGTTTTTTTATCTAATTTCAAAACATCTTGTGGAATTATTTCAAAATACCATTTTGTCAATACACGTATTATTTAGAGGAGACAATAAAAATTATTGAGGCATATTTAAGTTAAGCTATTTCTTTTTAAATAATATAGCATATTTATGAATAAATTGATAGTTAAGGTTCAAGTTACCAAGGTCAACCAAGCTGAAAATATACGTACATATATGACGGTTAAAATCATTGCATCGCTTAGTTAACAATTATTTAATTAAGAACAAGAATTACTAACTTATATCGGCAGGACACTTTCGGGGAAGGATCAACGACCCTATATTGGTGTTCTTTTGTAAAATTAACACAATGAAAACAGTTTATTACTATTTAAAATACAAAAAAAAATGTCAACAATCTTACCGTGAACGCATACGTCTATTATCAGAAATGAAGTAAACGTAACAGGGGTCACTAGTAGTATTGGTAGTTTGGAAATAAACTTTTGCCACGGAATAACAACACAAGGAAGACCACGTGACTAACTTATTACTTCTTGTCGCCTAATTGAGAAAAATACACGAAGGAATTTTTTCAAGCGGAATTATACCGTGATATGAGTGGAGTAAGTAGCCCGAAACGTCCGTCCGTTTTGCGCTTAATAAATGATAGGTAACTCTAAACGTTCTCCTTATCTGCGCGTTTCACGTAAGACGTTTTTTGATAACCCCCGTATAACCAATTTACCCCTTGACTTATGTTAGAATTTAATTCGAACTGATTATTAGTTAGATGGCAAATTTTCAATTTTACTTTTGTCCCAATTTGGCTTCTTCCAGAAGGTGTATTCCCCCACCCAGGAATTATTTATTAAGACCAATCTAACTTTTGAATCTTTGAAATTTTGAATATGTGTATAAGAACTGGGCGACATTATCTGTAATATCGCCAATCTTAATATGTAATGAAAAATTCATCACAAGGTGAGGCTGTACCTACTTAAAATTAAGTTTCGGACGCTTTTTCCGTTAACGATTTTTTCGCTCGATTTATTATTTGTCATGTCAGGGATGCCAGCCGACGACAGAGTCTGTCGGTCTTAGGTGGGTCCACCATCCTTTCCCCGCTAACTGGAAGCTGTCAGCAGTCCATCAGCGCAATGAAGATATGATGGCAAAATTTTTTGTCTTAGAATAAGATGACTGATTTTATTATTCAAAGTGTAGTTAGCTGAACGTAGGACGAAACCTAACTGCTGTTCAAAATATACTTTTTTATGGTATTGGCACGGGCGCGTCTAATTAAATATACCAAAAATGCTATTTTGTTATATTGAACACGGAGGGCTTCTATTTATTTTATTGTCAATGTCTTTGTCTTTGAGGGTTGTTTAAGGTTTAGTCCTTTCGTCAGTTGAGTACGAGCGACCCGAAGTACTCGTAGTTAATTATTTACATTTTTATGTACAATGAAAATTAACCTACACTAGTAAGGGGTTTATTATTGTATGAACCACGAGCCTGCGATATAGGATTATTTAGTCCTCTATTGCTATTTATAGTACATTGATAGATATTATCACATTGCCTAGTATTATAACTATGTATACTATTTGCAAGTATAATTATTGTAGTATAACATTTTTGTTTTCTTTTAATAACTTTATAAATATGTTATTTTGTACAATTTCTGCCTTTCTGAAGTTGACTGTACGCATGTTCCCCATACAGGGAGCAAATATCTTAGGTGCGATGCAAAATATGCATTATAAATGCTAGTCTTAGTACTATTTGTTAAGTAATTTCTACATTTATAAAGTGCTCCAATCATAGAAGTAATTTTATTAATCACCTGTTCAATATGTTCACTCCAATTTAAATTTACATCAATTATTAAACCCAGGTCCTTAATACTATCTACCGATCGCAAATCTAAATCTTTAATTTGTATCTTTAGCATTTGTAACACTTTGTTTTTCTGTTTGAAAATCATAAATTTAGTCTTATCTATATTAATTTTTAGTCTATTACACAACAGCCACCTAAAATACACATTCAGATCATCTTTTATCATGGCTTACAACTCATTGCGAGTGCGTGAAATAACGGGCTGTTAGATTAGCATGCCTCAAACTTAATACATACAACGAATACAACAGAGGCCTCAGGACAGACCCCTGAGGGGTAATTTTGAGCTTTTGTTACCATTTAATGTGACATACTGTTGCCTATCAACTAAATAAGGTTGTATTATATCATATATTCTTCCTCTAAATCCCATATAACTAAGTTTTTTTCAATAATATCTCAAAGCTAACAACATCGAATGCCTTGCTTAAGTTCACGCCGCCACGATTTTTAGAAGAATAGAAGTCTTCGCTGGATCTTCTTTGATAGTGTACATCTGGTATAAATTTTGTGGTTTTTAATAAATCTTCAGGATATAAACTATGTTTTATTGTATGTATAAAAACCATTGTGTTTAGAAATATGACCTGTCTAACACTTCACATCCCTGTTATTTCTCGCATTACTTTAACACTAGTAAGTCTGTGACATCCCAAAATGTATCACATAGCTTGATTTTGCGTTCGCTGTAGTGTATCCTTTTCATTATTATTAAATAAAAATAAAGTTGAAATGCGGCTCTATTATTGCTTTATAAATTAGTTGTTTTGTCCAGTTGGTTAAATAAGAACTCATTTTTCCGAGAAGGAATATTTTTTTGACACTTTTTTAGTTATATATTCGGCATGTTGAGAAAACGTCAAATTCTCGTCCACCATGACGCCCAAATATTTGTATCTTTACATTATTTACATACATTCCACCATGAGTCTTTGTTGAAATATCATTAGACCTACTTTTTATGAGCATAAATTTTGTCTTGTCTATGCTCAAACTTAGTCCATTTATTATATTTACATCTTTGCCTATAAAATACAATAAGGTATCATCCGCAAAAAGTTGAATTTTGCGTAAAGTACAGGGTGAGGATATTATTGTGCAATGCAAAAACGAAAAACGACTGGAAATATTTTATTCATATTTTACAACGCCAATAGGGAGGTTGGAAGCAAGCTTTAAAATATTTACATTTGACACCAGATTTTATCTGGCTGATGACAAATTTAATATAACAAACTCAAAGGTATTTATGTGTTTTTTTTTTAATTCGATTTTCCGTCACCAACTACTTAAGTGCGCTTATCAGTGACCTCCATTAAGGTAACAGCTGTGAAACTACATTCAATAACACTGATTTACGCTCTTCCGCGACGAAATCCCAAATCGAACCTCGCGGTCCACTGATAAATACTCTCTAAGTCGATAAGCCTGTAATTCTTACATTTACTCTACTGGGTACTTAGTTACGATTTTTTGAATATATATAATTAGAACCCATAAGACCACTTATCAGTGACCTCCATTAAGGTAAAAAGATGTGATAAACTACAAGAAAACTGTTGGATAGAATTTGCTAAAATTTTGAATTTAGCTTCGACTGCGACTATATTATCTTGAAATTTTGAAAAAGAATTTTATTTTTTTCAAAACGGTGAACCACGTTTAATTTAAAAAAATATGGTTATATAATCATTTTTGAAAATATTGTATGCAGTATCAATAATCTCAATTAATGTCAGAGCATAATTTTAATGCAAAAAAAACTCACACCGAAGTTTTCAGGAAAAATATCGAAAATCGCAACTATCTAAAGTGATTTGGCAACGCTTCGAGTGATTAAATAAGGGAAACATCTCCTACTCCCTCGATACAGTCGGCCAGCGCGCTGCGCTGGCTCGTTGTGGTTTGGGATGGCGATGTTGTCTCATTGTTCAATAACAATGACTTCTTTGATTTTGAACAATGACTTATGCTGTTCCGAGGTGAAATCCCAAATCGGACCACGCGGTCCACTGATAAATATTCTTAAAACTATCGAAATACCTTAAATTTAACGACGATCCTGCTTTACGAGATGTTCGAAATTACCCCATCTACATACTTCTTCTTTTTTGACATAAGTTTCCGTATGAAGAGCGAGGGGAGAAAAATGTTTAAAAACCATACTAGAAAGCGTCTTGTCATAGGCGTGCTTAAATAATAATTTATTAAGTGGAAAATAAATAAATACGCTGTGTTGATTCCGCAGTTGGATTCTTTCTGAAAATTAAAAACTATATTTTCTCAAAATGTCCCTCTGACGGTATTATTATTTAATTACTAGTCCCCCTTCTTTACATACGTTGTAAATATTTGCCACGATTTATTTTGCTTCACTCTTCAAACGTTTATTTCTAATTATTGTTTGATCCATCACGTAATTGATAGAAGAAAAAACATTAGTAAAACGCAAACGCCGGTAGATATAAAAAACACAAAATTTCCTCCCCACCTTTCACGCCATTATAGAGACTAATTTCTGTGCTTTTTAACGGCGCTACGAAGAGCGGAACTACACAAGAAATAAAATTAAAGAAATGAAGTTTTTTGTTTTAGTGTAGGATGTCACATTTAGTGATATATTTTATGAAACGTATAATGAGTCAGTATACCAACTTATCTCGAATTTATTTACATTTGAGTCCATTTTGATTTAATTATTTCTTGTTATCTTAATCAAAAACTATGGAAAAATCCTCGCGTCTTAGCAAAAAATAGACCACGGCGACAGCGTTTCCATATATCTGAAGACAATGAATAGAGATTTATTTTATCAATTTAAATATCGTGGAAAATGATCATTTTTACACATCTTCACGTTTGTCTAGGTTGATTTGAAAACAATATGCATAACATTATATTAAAATTTATTATATTACTGGTAAGTTTAGTTGTTCTAGTTGGAACTTACGTTATTCTTTTCTGTTTGCGTTTTTTACAACACAACTAACGGCAGCTTTGCCTAATTTTTCGCTCGCATTGCTTTTGATGTTCATAAACGGCTGGGCATGCATACAATACATTCTCGTGTGGTGGTCGAATACGATCTTTCATGTTTTCTAGTGTGGTCAGTGACATACTACATGAAATGTTTGGAATCTGATGGATTGGTCGTGGTGATCCTGTAAATTGGCCTGCAAGGTCACCGGATTTAACACCGTCAGATTTTTTCTTGTGGGAATTTATAAAAGATGAAGTTATGGCTATACCATAATTATAATTTAATTTTCTTCTCCTTCTGGAAACGCTGCGAAACAGTCAGTTGAGATTCGTAGGTTCAGTGATGTCGTTTTACCCAGATCGCTGCGCGTTGAGCGGTTACGTCGTGACACTGTCAGTTGTTAGCGTGTAAGAAAAAAAATGTGGCTCTTATCGATATTACTTTCATATTAGCTCAGCTAATTGTAATGGGTCTACATTTTTTTACAGACAACTTTCAGTAATTCGGAATTTAAAAATAAATAATCTCAGAACATCTGTTAATTTTTTAATAGGTTTCTTATAGTATTATTATATAATTATATATGTCCGCGCAAAAGATCATCGTCACAAAGATCTTGGTCTATTTTTGTATAGCATCGATTTTTTAATAATTTAACGCCAGTCACATGGTTAATTTTACTCTTCTGAATCATATAACGCCAATATTGGGAACTGAGTTATTTTAATCACTATAACCATTTTCCTATTATTTATAACAGCCCTGTCTTATATTGGCTTAAAGTTTTGGAATATTCCTTATAGAATGTTAAAATACTAAGAAAAGGTGTAAACGAAACTTGCACATCAAAATATATTTTTCCTTAATGGTCTATAAATGGTTAATATAAAATATTGTATATAGCTTCGGATAACAAACCGTCACATCAATGTATCTCCGGTAACATTTTCATGCGTGACCGGCGATACAAAAACGCTATTTCTTAAACTTTGTTAGACTGAAATGAGTATCTGTACTCAAGAGAATGACTTCGTGTAGTATTTTTCCCTTAATTAAGACTACTAGGTCTGGATTAACCCTATGACCGGCGATACAACATAGAAACATACGCCTGGTAAACAGTAGGCAATGTTCTAGTTTATACCTAAATAAACATAATAAGGAGCTTACCTAAACAGGGGCACGCTTTACACAAATTCAAACAGATACCGTCATATTTGTAAAACTATTAGGCCGACCTCTAGTGATTTATAGGCAATTTCTGCCGTGACTGGCGATACATGCTGCTGCGGAGACTAAACTTCTGGTTAATAATTTGGTTAGAGACACGAAACTGTTGATATTTCAATATTATTTTTTCAATGCAAATTGTAGAGTGTAAATTATTTATAAAAGTAACTTTAGTAAAATGACGTGAAATATAAAAGGGTAAAGTAAGAAATTATTGACTGGGGCACGTGACCGGCGATACATTGTAAAATTCAAATTTGAATACTGCAGCTATAATCTAAAAAAAAAAAATTTAAATTGCTTTCTAATGCAGGTAGTAACATATACAGTGTGTACATAAAGTAAGGAACAAATTCATTATCTAGGAATCTAAAAATATTTCGGAAAAATCCTCGGACACGTGTATAATAATTTTTAATGGCGCATTTTTCCCATACAAACTTAATATACAAGGTGGCTCATGTGGTAGATATGACATTATCGACGATTTTTTTAAATGGGAACCCCTATATTTTAGTTCAGATCTGTAATCTCCAAGAACAGCTGGTTTCAAAAACATAACACACTTAGGTCCTAAAATTCATAGTTTCGTTACTACAGGGTAAACAAATAATTTTATTTAAGATATTTTTTTTTGGCTTGGGAGGCATCAATTAATTACGTGAGGCGTTTTTAGCGATTTTTCAACCCCTCTTCCCCCAATAAAAGATTTCGTGACATTTGGCTCAATCCCTTCCGCCATCACCCAATTTTACCTTTTTTAAAGCCTTACGTAATTAATGGACGCACCATCATTTGCTGTTACTTATGTTTTTTCTCAAGTAGACTTATTTGCTGTTATGTAACTATGGTATTTAGATAATGTCATTGTCATTACATTGTATTTTTCTAGTAAGTTTATTAGAAGTAATACATTTTATTTTAAAACATATTGAGTTACTATGCGTTTATCTTTAACACAAAGAATAGAAATTCTTATGATGATTGGATATGGTGATAGGATCCGTACTCAACAAGAAGTTTGCATTTTGTTTAACACTAAGTATCCAGCAAGACCAATTACTAGATCAACTGTGAGTAAACTTGAAATAAAATTTCGGGAAACGGGTTCAGTGGAAGATATTCCCAGAAAAGGCCGTCCAACTATTCCGGATGATAATAAATTAGATAGATAGGAAGAAGATCCCCACAACAGCGTCCGCCAGATTAGCATTGATCATGGGGCGGCTGCTATGACCGTTCATAACCTATTGACAGTAGAAAAATGGCACCCGTTTAAAATCCGATTGGTTCATGAGTTGAATGAAGATGATCCAGATCGTAGGATGGAGTTTTGTCAAATATTAATGGAAAGATGTAACTTAGATCCTTTGTTTGTTGAAAATATCCTATTTTCGGATGAATCTACCTTTAAATTAAATGGAGAAGTGAACCGGCAAAACTGTAGATACTGGGCAAAAGAAAATCCCAGGCGGATGCGTGAGCACCATACTCAATATCCTCAAAAATTAATGTTTGGGCTGGTATTGTGAAAAACAAAATTATTCGGCCATATTTTTTTGACAACAATGTAAACGGGCTAAATTATCTTCATTTTCTTCAGAACTTTCTTATCCCTACGCTAGTTAACTTATACCCCCTGTAGAAATAATCCAGGAATTCTAGATGAAAATTTGTGCTACCAACATGACGGCGCACCTCCACATTATGCAGCAGTAGTGCGCCATTACATAAACCAAGTTTTTCCGAACAAGTGGATTGGAAGACGTGGGCCTGTTGAATGGCCGCCTAGGTCTCCTTACACCACTGGACTTTTTCTTGTGGGGTCACCTGAAAAATGTTTATAAAGTCAAACCTACCAATATTGAAGATTTAAAAAATCGAATAACAACAGAATGCAGGAACATTTCAGAAGAAACCATAAGAAAAGTCCAACAAGAATTTATTGATCGCTTGGGGTACTGTCAGGCAGCAGAAGGAGGACAATTTCAACACTTAATTAAATAGCTTATCTATTTTTTTTACATTTTTTTAAATTAAAAATATCTTAAATAAAATTATTTGTTTTACCCTGTAGTAACGAAACTATGAATTTTAGGCCCTAAGTGTGTTATGTTTTTGAAATCAGCTGTTCTTGGAGATTACAGATCTGAACTAAAATATAGGGGTTCCCATTTAAAAAAATCGTCGATAATGTCATATCTACTACATGAGCCACCTTGTATATTAAGTTTGTATGGGAAAAAATGCGCCATTAAAAATTATTATACACGTGTCCGAGGATTTTTCCGAAATATTTTTAGATTCCTAGATAATGAATTTGTTCCTTACTTTATGTACACACTGTATTTCGCAAATTATAATCGTTTCTATAGGCAAATAGTTCATTTTAGTAAGTTATATGCTAAGGACTAAGAGTTGCCTGTAAAAGAAACACAGAAAAGAGAGAATCAGGTTTTCATACTATTGAAATCGGTTATGATATTATTGATGTTGATTTGCAGAAAATTTTGAATAATAATTAACCAGCGAGACAACTTGGACTATGCACTGACAAAAGTGATTTTTCACAATCGACTAATCGATTTACCAATCAGACAACGTTGATTGTTAGTAAGTCATTTCTGGCACTGTTATTTATGTCACAGTCATAAATTTGTCTGGTTAGTTAATTATTATTCAAAATATATCTGCAATCCTACATTATTCTTATGTCTGTATATCTTTTCGTTCAGAATTATATAATGTTTAGCTTGATTTTTTCTCTAGGACCGGACCAATTTATAGAATATTGCATTGATTGCTTAAATGATTAATAAATGTCTTTTTATCTCTTCTTCTTATTTGTTTAGGCTACTCCTGATGATAAAGATCTTGACCAGCCGCCGCCTTCTAGTGACTATACCACTCAAAATAGCCCTGTTAGTCAAACCTCGTCAGACAGTCAAATTAGTCTTGACGAGGATTTAAATTTACAAAGTTTAGAATCGCAGGTAAGTTAAAGTTGAAACTATAAGACTATAAAACTGATTTACCTCGAAAATGGTAGAAGATATTGAATATAACAAAGCATGACTTTCTAGTAAATTTACAGGGGAATAGAACTGACACACTGTAAAATTTGGCCGCACCGTCAAAATTGTAAAAGTTTAAAATTTAAGTTCGACCGTACCTGTATAATAAAGCATTTCAAACTCCAACTTTAGTAACGAAAGTTGTTTTGCTATAAGTTACCACCCAGTATGCAGGGTGACCAAAAAATAAAAATATTCAAAAATTAAAATTTCAATTTAATTATGAAAATTTAACTTGTAACTTTTATAACGTTTCATTTAGTGTTGGGAAAAACCAAAGTTTTTAATAATCGAGTACTTAATACAAACCCGAACAAACCCGATTTTAATAATTTACAATGGCTGAGCCAGTCCTAGTCAAAACAATACCCATGTCGGGTTTGTTCCACTAAGGGATTTGGCATAGTTTTTTGTATGCACCTTCTCGTTTATGTGCCTATAAGAAAGACGTATGTCGTGTCAGTCTTTTGCGCGTCAAACTCGAACGTCGCCAATCGGCACATTTCGGGTGGCGTGGAGAAGATCGGGTATCAAGTGAAACGCCTGAATTTATAACTAGAGTATTTCCTATATAAATATACGTGGGCGTCAAGCGAAGCTCGGGTATCGAGTGAAAGGTAATAAGTAGCCAGCGACGAATTTCGTTTGAATTTATAACTCAAGCGGTTTTTTTAATAATCGATCGATGTCGGTTATACGGCTTTTCGCTCGAGCGATCACAACACTAGAAAATACACTACGCCAATTAATTATCGAATTTTCAAAAATTTAATAAGCTGTTATTTCGTTAATAATGAATCAATTTTAATAATTTTTTTTTTTGTTCCTGATAGAAAGTAGATTCTAGAGTTTAGGACAGCGCAGTTTACGTCCTGATACATCTAATTGTGGGAGGTAGCGCATAAAATCTAGATGCATGTAAATTTCCTAAAATTTAAATTTTACATAATCTTACATAAAAATTTAATTTAATTAATTTTTTTTAAACTAAACTATCGAAAGACGAAAGATTCCGATGTATGCTCGGGTTTGTCATGGTTCTCTTAGTTTTTAATCTACAGGGTGATTTTGAAAATCTCCGGCTTAGGACACACCTCGTATTTCCGTTACCTGTTATTAACTTATCAAAAAGGTAAAAACTGATCTCGTCGGACAGTTTTACGTAAAGTTCAGTGGCGCAGCCAGTTTTTCTCTAAAAAGTTTAGTTTTTGAGATATTAACAGAAGTAAACTTTTTAAAATGGGACACCATGTATATTATTTTTTAATTGATTGAGTATACTTTGAGCTTTACAAAAATATATATGTATATATATTTATCTTCAAAAATAAATTAAAAATGCAATATTGTTAATAATTTTTGTTACATATAACAGTAAGCTATGGTTAAAATTACAAAGGCAAAAGTCCAGTACGTGCCACATTTCTCTAATATTTTTATTATTTATGAAATACCTATTATGTAAGAATTGTTATAATATGCTTTTTATTTGTTTATTCTTAACAATGGCCATTTTGATAAGTATTATATTTTGGTATATTTTATACAATGAAATGTTCCCAAGAAAATAATCAAATTTGAATCTGTTTCAAATAAAATGACCATGGCCTACTGTTGATAAGTACCGTAAATTATTAAGATTATCGCATTTTTAACTTCTTTTTGAAGATAAATATAAAAAACTATACATTGTTAAGCTTAAAGTATACCCGATCAATTAAAAAGATAATATATAAGGAGTTCATTTAAATATTTTATTAATATATCATAAAATAAACTTTTTAGAAAAAAAACTGCCTACGCCACTGAACTTTAGGTACAAATCCCTAATTAGGTTAGTTTGTACCTTTTTGATAAGTTAACGCATAACGAAAATACGAGGGATGTCCAAAAAGCGAAGATTTTAAAATCACCCTGTAGATTAAGAACTAATTTACACCTGAATCTTTCGTTCCGTTAAAAAAATGGAAACCGAAACATTATATCTCTGATAATAGCTGTAATACCACCAGAAAGTGTCGAGAATGCAACACTCTTTACTACTTTACTTATAAAATTAGATATAAATAAATCTACTGTTGTCATTTTAGCGTCCTGAGTCTGCATTTTTTTCCGATCTCCTGGACGATCTAGATTCATATACGGCCACACTGGATGACATAAGCCCGTCGATATCTGACTATACTGCTTCTCCGGCAGTCACCCAATATTCAGACATATTTTCCCCAAATAATATAAATAATGGTAACAATGAGTACGAGGACCACGAGATTAATTTCACCATTGAGGAGTTGGAAAAAATTGATTTTTTTGATGTCGCCTGTAAAGGGAATGAAATAAATTTGAAATGCCGTGCTGATATGGAACACTCAAATAATAAGGTAGCTTATTATTTTTAACTTGCACCGCCCTGGCTCTGGCTTACACCCCTTGGATCTGGCATTAATAAACACTAGTTATCAACACGTATATACAGGGTGTCCGGGAACATGTGGGAAATCTCCCGGATATGAAGAAAACACGTGAAAAGAATACTATAGGTTCAAATAAACTTCTTTCGTATCGGCCTCTTCTTCGGAGATATGGGCTCCCAAAGAGCACCAATGGAATCAAGTGTTTTACACATAATTATTGAACCACCTGGTATATTTCAATTATTTTTTAATATGATGTATACCAGGTAAGACCCGTCAAATTACTACCCAAGAAACTGTTGTGAATTACTCACAGCTGCAGGGACGGACTAGCTGTAACACTCGTGGGCCCATTCTTTTTACGCCCTGTATGATGAGAACTTTGGACAATGTTTTTTACATACCTTTAACTATTGGCTAAAAATTAAGTACTCTTCATTCATGTCGCTAATCCTAACCGTTTTCGAAAAAACGGCATTTCATATACATCATGTGCTTCGGGTATTTCAATAAAAGATACATCTTTGTTCCGATCCAATGTTCAACCTTCAAGATTCCGCATTTTCATATTTAGCCCATGAGCAGTTATGAGACTCAGTGTAAATAAAATGACGTTTTCTCGAAAACGGTTAGGATTAGCGACATGAATGAAGAGTACTTAATTTTTAGCCATTAGTTAAAGGTATGTAAAAAACATTGTCCAAAGTTCTCATCATACAGGGCGTAAAAAAAATGGGCCCATGAGTGTTACAGCTAGTCCGTCCCTGCAGCTGTGAGTAATTCACAACAGTTTCTTGGATAGTAATTTGATGGGTCTTACCTGGTATACATCATATTAAAAAATAATTGAAATATACCAGGTGGTTCAATAATTATGTGTAAAACACTTGATTCCATTGGTGCTCTTTGGGAGCCCATATCTCCGAAGAGGAGGCCGATACGAAAGAAGTTTATATTAACCTATAGTATTCTTTTCACGTGTTTTGTTCATATCCGGGAGATTTCCCACATGTTCCCGGACACCCTGTATATCCGTATCGATCTGCGACTGCGCAGAATGGATACGGTAGTTATAAGTGCTACGTTGATATTTTCAACGCAACACGCATCTCATTGTCAAAATATGGATTGAAAGACATCATAACCTCAAACCAAAATTATTTATGCAATGATTTCTGTGAGAAATGACGTTGCGTTTACGGTTGCCAAAGAAGCTGCGCTTTTAGGGTCGATATTTCAAAATCATCTTAAGGTACAGAATGACATAAGTAATCCTTAGCACAAGTTTGACAGCATATTAAACTTACTTTTAACTCTCATCTAGGAATATATCTGTAAGAACGTGGTAATCCTCCACTTAACGCGTCAATTGACCCCCAAATTAGGGCCGATATTTGAATTTTACCTTAAGTTAGACCTTAGCAAAGATAGCTTTAACCTTTTGGCAAACCTTAAAAAAACTATGTTTTAAATTAATTTGAGGGTCAATTGACGCTTTAAGTAGAAGATTACCGCGTCCTTAAGGATCTATTCCTTTAGATGAGAGTTAAAATATACTGTCAAACTTGTGTTAAGGATAACTTACATCATTCTGTACCTTGAGGTGACTTTGAAATATCGGCCCTAAGCCTTTTTAACGGAACAAGTTTTCTAAGACGTAACCATGATTTGTTAAGGTATACGTGGTTGATATGCCTTTACGTTGTGTTTTGGCTTTAAGTATCTATTAGTATTTTTTATTTAGCGTTCAAAGTAAATTTTTTTGTGATTATCAAAGACATCGCTTTAAAAAATGCTGGTAAACCCCTTTTTCAGAGAGCATTTAGGGTAATTTATATTCTAATACATGGGTAGAAATGTTATACCACCTCTAGGTACTCCCAAAGTTTCATCGCAATCAGATGAATGGTATAGAAACGTATACGACGACTAAACATTAAGTTTCCTATATCAATATACAGAGTCCTGCAATAGTTCGTCATGTTTCCATAGCTCCTATACGAATTAAGTTAGGAATTTTATTCATAATATGCTGATTTATACAGTACCATAGGGTGTACTTCAGGGAAAGACTTTTTCATATATAGGGTGGCCCAAAAATGTGATAACCTAAAGTTATATTTTTTTAATATCCAGTATTTTATTGCATATTTAGGTTCGATTAGTGTCCTCTATAATTACTTAAAATATTATTTGATTTGCTTGGGTAGTTTAAGAGCAATAAATTAAAAACTAAAGAAAAAGTTTTGGAACCCTGGAAAGAAACAAAAAAACATTCTAAAATTATTTTTTTAACCACGGGATTCGGTGAGCTTTATAACAAGGGTTCTAGAGATACTATGAATCTAATAGTCTTTATCTATTCTATACAGAATAAGTTTCCATAAATGACACATTTCAAAATCATTTTCAAATGAAAACCCTGTATATTATTTGGCGATTGGATGTAAAATTCATAAGTATTTTTTTTGTATTACAACCATATAAGTTATTTTCAGCGAAATAATTCCAAGTTTCATAAATTATGTTGTTTAAATACCATGGCGCCTTGACTAATAATTGTAAACTACAGTAAATATTCAAAATGTCTTCAATATTGATCTGTGCACAAGTAAATACGTTCGTGAAAAGATCTGTTTCCATACCTTAACATTTCAGGTGAAAAACTAGCAAACACGTATCTTATTCTTTGCTGCATATTAATAGCAGTTATAGGCGGATATTCATAAACAATTTGGTTATGTATCCCCATTAACCCTTAAGTACTGACGTACAAGTTCTAGAACGTAGTCACTGACATGTCGTCTATGAGACGACGCCATAAATTGGGAATGTTTTTTAGCAAAATAGGTACATAAAAAAAATTTAAAAAAATGTTATATTTTTATTCATTACTTATAGATGTTGAGATTGAAAAAATCCTCTGAACGAAATAAATAAAATATTGTTTCGGAAATTACATTTTATTAGGTACCTATATAGCTAAAAAACAAAAACAAAAATTCATATTATCAAACTTAGCGAAACTGAAATACAACTAATACCATTATCTATATTAATCATCCTTTAATGGGCTACAACAAATGAACTGCAAAGAAACATTTAAATTCTAAATAAAGAAGCTATTACAATAGCGAAAAGTTCGAGTTTTTCACAGGTCTTCGGCACACCGAAGACATATTTTCTACACACACTGGAGACAAATTGGCTGACTGCATGAATGACAAAAATATTTCGTCATTCTTCTTTTTCTGCTAGGACAAATGGAGCATATTTTCCACTTATCCAGAATCTGTTCAGGAGCAGGATCAAAAATAGGTTCCTCTTCAATGCCAAGATATAGTTACATTCGTACTGACGCGTAGTCTACTGGACGACGCTGCATTTTGCAAGTCGGAAAATTTCGGTTACACTCGACCTAGGTTGCTCTTGCCTAGGCAGCATACTTGACTACCCTCTACTTAAGAGTACACTGACAGGAAATTATTAAAGGTAATAAATAACGGAAATATCCTCATTTTAAAATTACGAGTAGTCTGCTGGACGACACATCAGTACTTAAGGGTTAAAACAAATCAAGTTCTGAATAACGTGACGCAAAACGACTCCTTGCTAACAAACAATTGTTTTCACTCCCACCAAGTACAAAGATCATATCAACCAACCAATAGAATCTATTTTAATTTCTTATTATAATTTACTCATCATAAGTAACAATTTTTTAAGCTACAGAACTAGTCAAACTATAATTAGCAAATGAATCCCCATTTTATTGCAAAGCCTGACACGGGGTTTAGCGTTAACCGCTACTAATGAACCGCTGTGCTAGTATTTGACCCAAATGTTCAGGGATCTAAATAGATCTTTTCACGAACGTGCTAACTTATGTACATATCAAAATAGAATACATTTTGAACATTTACTGTAGCTTACAATTATTAGTCAAGACGTCTATGCTATTTAAACAAAATAATTTATAAAATTTGGAATTATACCGATAATGGCAGGAAATAACTTATGTTTGTATTTCAAAAAAATTGTTTATGAATTTTAGACATCAACGACAAATTATATACAGTGTGTTGCATTTGAAAATCTTGAGAAAAATGATTTTGAAATGTGTCATTTGTCATTTTTGGAACCGTATTATGCACACCCTGTATAAAATAGAGAAACACTATTAGATTCATATATCTAGACCTCTTGTTATAAAGCTCATCCAATTCCGTGGCTAAAAAAATAATTTTGGATTGTTTTCTTCATTTTTTCATTCCAGGATTCCTAAACTTTTTTTTTGGTTTAAATTTATTGCTCTTAAACTAGCCAAGACCAGTAATTAAATAACACATAAGATAATTATAGAGTAGAGGTACTAATACGAACCTAAATACGCAATAAAATACTGGGTGTCCCATTTAAAGAAAGTGCAACTTTAAGTCATCACACTTTTTTTGGCCCGCACTGTATATGGAAAAATATTTTCCTGAAATACACCCGATCTTACAGTATAAATCAGCATATGAATGAAATTCCTAACTTATTTCGTATAGGAGCTATATGTAAGCCTGACGCACTATTGCAGGATCCTGTATATTGACATCAATATTAAACAATTATTTTTAGTTTTGTGCGACCCTGTATATTTTACCGGCTTGATTTATCCATATCTCATTCTACTAACATTTCGTATTTTATAAAAACAACTAAATTACAGATATTCTCAGGGGAGAAATTATATAATATGGTGATATAGGTTTTATTTGGAAACAGTATACCACATTTTACAGCACTGCCATGTGGGCCTTGAAAAATTTTACTGGCGCACTGTACTAAAGGCCTCAAATTTAGTAGTTCTTGAAGATAAATGTTTAAAATATAGATTTTCATCAGAGCGGTGTTAAAAACCTAAAATAATAAACGAACGTAAAATATTTGTTTTAGTTCACCACAAAATATATCCTTTCTTGTTTTTCTTAAATTTTGTACAAACAAATCAAAATAAAAGAAAAACTACTTTAATTGCCTCACTATGTTCTACCAAACTACTTAATATTCTTGCATAAATTTGCACTAAACACCACCTTTCCACGAAAATAAATAAAGTTCTAGACCGCATGCTCTTTTAATATGACTGTACATGGTATAAAGATCTAAGAGGTATGATTCCACGCCGATGGAGGCGTGTCTTGTGACGTCAACTGTTGAGTGATTTTTAAATCTCTTATGGAGATTTATACTGCTGTCAGCGTTTTTAACTCTCTTTTAAAGGCAATTAAAAGGTTTTACGCATTTAATGATGTGTGAAATGAAAGAATAATATCATGATATTTAGGTATATTTATTTCATGAACATACAACAAAGATTAAAGCTAAAATATGACCTAGTTATAAACAAACTATTTTTAAATAGTCCATCTCTCAGTGGAGTGAAATTATGAAGAGGCAAAGAAACTCATAGTCTGCTTCAGTAGTTAAATATACAATATTTTAATTTCCGTACATGTTTCGAAGGCATATACCCTCATCAGCTTCAGTGGAAAATACTTAAGAAGTAAATGTTAATAAAATAAATAAAACCGTATCCATTCTAATTTTTTGTTTTTATCCTTAGGAAAGCGGAAATATCTTATTGTCAAATTTCTTTGCTTGGTTATCCATATCACAACCGAACACAGCGCACGTCATATTATGAAAATTCATTTTAATAAACACACATGATTAAATAAAAAACATTTCTGGTGAACAAAATTTGAATGGAAAACTACGGCAAACGGCACTCACAACGTGGCGACTAGTGTTGCCAGCAATCTTTGATCAAAAGTAACCTAAAGGCCGTATTAGAGTCGGAAATTTTTTCTCTTGCGCCGGCAATTATAATGGCACGTATTCATGCGCAGTAAACCGTTTTCGATCAGCTGGAGCATTGTCAACGGTCAGAACAGCAGTGGGTATTGTCGAAATCGCTAAAATATCCCCAGAATTAGAGATGGGCAAACCTGTTCGTTTTGATTACCAGTTAAAGCAGCTACTGCTATTTCTAAATAGGAGGTCAAAAAAGTTGCTACGAATTAGCAGTCCATAAGCTTAATAAAAAATGTGAAAAATAAAATTCGAAACATGTATGGTTATATTAATTGGTTTTATTAATTGTTATTAAACTAGTGGAGCAGACTGTGAGTTTCTTTACCTCCTTATAACTTCACTCCACTTTGAGATGGACTACTTCAAGAAAATTAATAGGGATGTATTCAAGAAGATAGCATTCCTTGAATGCACTTATTCGCTCTGTAGGAATCAATGTTAGTCTAGCATACTGCTACTCCTAGCTGGTGTGGCAGTAATACCAGAAAGCGTTAAAGGGTTAAGTAACCTACAGAATAGCTGACAATAACGAGCATATATCATCCCTCCGTTTCTTTGATTCGCATCACTATTTTAGCAAACAACTTTTTAAACAGCAAAAAAAATGTGGATTCTTCTTCAGTTCTCGAATATAATTATTGTTATTTTAGGAACATTCCATATATACTGATTTGACAGAAACAAACAAATTGTTTAGTAACATGTTAAAGCTGAATGATGTAAACCTGCTAGACGAAATATCTTGTAATTCTGGATATCAGGTACGTACGTGATGTGTAAAAGTCTTTTATTTTAAATTCATTTCGAGAAACGTTTAATATACAGGTAAAAAGACTCACTTCACTTGTAATTTTATTCTTTAGAACCAAACTAAATGTTAACAACGGGTTTATCCGTGGAGTGGTATCTTTAGCCCTGAGCTATCGTTAGCTCTGGATCAAAGTAGGTGTTACCAATGAAAGTGTTTATCAGATGTTTTTTTTTATAAGCCAGCAAATTTAGTTTGGACAAATGTGGGATTTGTAAATCTGCGTTTTGGTGGAGAATCACAGAATCTATTCATAAGACTATATTAATATTGCTGAGGATAAAAAAGAAACCACACTTTTTAAAATAACTTCAGAACACGCACTCTCAAGTTCGTATTAATTAACCTGAAACTTTAACACTTAACATGGTATAATACGGACATGGATAAAACAGTTTAGCTCTCAGAGTTATAGGTTAGCTCTAAGGTAAATGACCTAAACACTCCACTGATAAAGCCGTCCTAAATGGAACAATAATCATTATAATATGGCAAATATAAATACTAGACAAAATCTTTAGTTTCTAAATTAATATGTCATTTCCATAGCGCCAGTAAAAAGGGGATTTTCTGTATTGACCCTTAATATTATTATAGTCACAGATTAGTAGTTATATTATATAAATCCGAATAATCATTCCTCATGTCATATTTCCCATATTTTTTCCCTCGTGATTATTTTGTTTAGTGTTAAAGTGCTATTCCACGTAACACATGTGGTCTAGCTTTGAATTAGTTGAATATACTTTAATTTGCTGTTATCAGGTGGCAGATCCGAAAATTACAACCAGGCAATACGTTCCACCTTCAGAATACGCAAAATTATGTTTTGAAGTCGAAAACAAGAAAAAAATATCGATGGAAAATTTGGATGAATTTGGTTCAGCACTTGATGAAATTTTGAAAGAATACGACTTGGATGTGTCGTCTTAATGTTCCAAAAATGAAGGCTGGTATCTCAAGAAGTACTTAAATATGTATGGTAGAAGAAGTTATTGATTTTTAAGACGTTTCTTAATACGCCTGCCGTTCCGAAATTATTTTATAGGAATTTTATATGAATATTTGTGGCGAAAACGTTTTTCAAATAAAATTAATACTTAATTACAACTAAAATGGCATACTTTAAGCATTTTCGATCACAGCATGTATCAGAAATATTGTGTAGCGGTGTTTTAGTAGTTATATATTAGATCAACACACTTAACTGGCCTAATAAAATCGGTTTAAGAAAGATATTTCAGAAAAAACAATATTTTAGTGATAGTTCATTTTAGTGGGTAAAATGACATCTATTATAAGAAAAAATACACAAAAACATAGGAAAAACATTTATTAACTAAAAGAAAACTTAGGAATGTGCATATTAAAGACAATAAGAAAACGAACATACATATTCAGCGGTAAACTTCACAAATATAAATTGTGACATCAGAACAGGAACAGTGGCCCCAGAAAAAAATTAGTTATGACATGCTAAAGTTGTCAAAAACGGCATTTCGGAAATAATCGGTTCGATTCGGAGGTAAAGATTGTTCCACGAAAAATGGATATAACTTAATGACTGCAGTAAAAGTACTTGTGGCGATCCCATTATTTTGTTATTATTATGTGGAAAGGACCGGATTGTAATAATTATAATTAAATATAGGCACATCAGGTAGGTTAGGTTGCTTAATTTATATTTAAATATCTTTTTGTTGTAAAATTTGTTAGTTTTTATTTCTTGCTGGAAGAGTTTAGTTGTATTACCGATATTATTTTACCAAACGCATAAAAAAACAGTATGTGGCGTCCATGGAAAAACATTGATGGTGCTTCTTCTAGTGTTGCAGTGAAGAAAATGCATTTATCTCTCGATGCTAGGGAAATTGTAAAAATAGTATATACTTCTTTACTCAACAGAGGACTTTATGCTAGTGCTGCTGCGACTGAAACGTCTGATTTGACTAAGATACCTCTGACTACAGTGAAATGAATCGCGTCAAATCCCATTAAATCTAGAAAGAAGCGTAAAGATGCCGGTTTCACCAAATGTTTCGACGAATGCGACAAGGACTTGATAAGGCGAAAAATCTACACCATGTACGAAGAGCAACGCGTACCTACATTAGATTCTCTGAAGCAACGGCTCACCAATGATGAAACCCAAATAAGTTGTCAGTCCGTCACGTAATAACTGTAGAAAATTCGTATATTAGTCTGGATCGTATAATTAATCCAATTATAATTAATTTTGATGAGGATAGCGATAGCGAAACAGAACTATCTATAGAATGACATTATAAATGTAAATAAATATGACTAGTAATATTTAAAAAAAATGTTATTTCATTTGATTACATTAATATAATCATATCATTACTTGTTTTCCTTAGTCCGTCCCTTCATACTTCACTTGTTTATTGCCAAGCTCTTGTCGACACAATGGGACCGACCCAGGAAATCATTAAGTCGTATCCAAATTTCGTGAAGCGTACTCTACTTCGGGTAACGTTGATTTTTCACGCCTCGCGAAACAACGCAATATAACGTATGTCCGTTAAACTGTATGAAACACGCAAGTCAAAATATGGGTAATGCCACGGTACTGCGCATGCGTATCTGTCAATCTACAGGGTCCGATTGGAGTCGATCGTTCGAACATTTCAAATAAAACAAAGTTAAATTACCCTGTCGTAGGTTTACCCACCATAAATCTGTTTGTTCTATTCAGTTCGTTTATTGTCGATTGCCCTGACTAAAAATGACTCTACATCTAGATTATAATACCGAACGCGACTACATATACATTAACGTTCGTGACTGCACGTCACTTCAACTGCCTAAAAAGAAATATTTTGAGGTTTGATATACTGTGTGTCAACTATCCTACTCTGTAATTGGTTCTGCCGTAGAGTTTGTAAATAAATAAATAAATAACCTGAACGCACCTTATCTGACGTAGAAGCTACCTTCTTCTACTACGTTATCACTCTTTTGTTAGGGGAAAATGACATACTATGTCGTTTTGCACAAGCAACTGATTGAACAGTATACTGAGATATGTGACTGGCTTTGTAATTACGTTTTCAACTAAAAACTCTATAGCGTTTTCCCAATTACTTACAAAATATTGAACGCCCTCCTAATGCTACAATATTATTATTCGTTGTAAAGAATTTGTTTCCAAATATTCCTTCCTTCTGATTGTTTGGACTGGGTTGAGGGATTGCTGAGGGGCAGGGAACTCCCTAATTTGATAATTTTAGATCTTTTAAAAACTACTATTAAAAACAGTTCTAGAACAAAATTTTTTTCGATGTAATAACAAATTTTTTAAGCAGGATACGGGTTTGGCAATGGGGTCTTGCCTTTTCCCATTCCTTAGTGAGGTTTTTATGAATAGCTTGGAGAGAGAAGTTTCTTATTGGCTTACAAGAGATATGTGGACGATGTTTGTATTATTTGGAGTGGAACTGGATTTTCTACTTTTTTTCATCCTAAAATAAGTTTTACCCTTGAGATAGAGACGGACGGAAAATTATCCTTTCTTGATCTTCTATTAACTAGAAGTAACAATAAAATTAACTTTGAAGTTTATAGAAAGCCCACTTCTACTGATAATTAATCCAGTTCACTTCAAACTCACCTTATTCACGTAAATTTGCTGCTTTCAACTCATTATTTGATAGATTATTTAAACTGCCTTTGTCAAGGGATGATTTTGTAGGGAATTGAAAACGATAAAGCAAATAGCCATAAACAATGGATTTCGTATGAAATTAATAATCAAACTTTATTTTAAATTTATGAACAAGTATAGGCTTTCTTATAATAGCTTACACTCTGACACAAAGGTGAAAGTAATAAATATAGATCTTTGTGTTTTTTTTGGTGTAATTTCTCAACAATTAAGTAAATTTTTTAAACCGTACAATGTTTCAAACCACCAACACTTTCAAGCAGAATATTGTCAGGACAAAAGATGTAGATATCCACCGACCTATATCTATGGATAGCCAAACTCTAAAATCAAAAGTAGCAAATTTATGGCCTCGCGCATGTAAACGAAGCTGCTCATCAGATGTCATGCCCAATACCGACTGATAAACTATTTACCTTAACCGGCGAACAGGACCGTACTTCACCCTTAATGAAAATGATTACACGGCAATATTTTGGCACATCAACATTCTTTACTGGGAAATAAACAATCTATTTTCTCCCATTGAAGAATGCCTTGTGGCCATCACTGAAAAGCCACTTTTAGCATTATTTTTGATATCTATTCTCCACGTATTGATAGATTTTTGATATCGTTACATCCCTACGACTGATTTCGGTTCTGGACGGTCTTCGTTGGTTCACGTCGTTAGTTGGCAACCAAACTGGCACCAATACGGCGGGGTTGCCTATATGACGGCGACAACATTTTGCGCAAGACAACCAACGAGCAACCTTCAAAAATGTGACCGGTAAACTGTACGAATAACATTTAACTTTTTACTGCGCACCCCATAGTTATAGGTCGGTGGGCTAGTCACTTGTTTTTTAAAATGCAATGTGCATTGCTTGTTTTTGATTAATTTTTTGTTTTAATTGTGATTCTTTTTGTACGTTAAGGTGAAGAAAAAAGAGTGCGGTGGTTCTTCTTTGAAATTGTATAATATAACTTTTAGGTCTGATGATGCCCATCTATGGGTGAAACATATGTTACCAAATTGAAGACACAATTTTGATAATGAGACGCGGATTTTTTTATTTTTTATTACTAAAATTAGGTCTCTTCGAGAAATGGACTATTCTTTGAACTGGTATTTCGTTTTACTGCCATTAATTCACATACATGCACAATAATTGCGTAAATCTATTAATAAAATCAATGACACTGAAACCATACCAATGTCACTAACAACTATTGCGTTTCAAAAATTGCATAGTTATTATTTTTTTATTATTCTTTATTTTTTTGGTCACTTCTCGCCGCACCGCCAATAGATTTAAAACTGGTGGTTGATTGCCAAGTTGAAAAATCTAAACTAAAACGGCAAGAAAAAAATAGTAAATATAATTTTTTTTAAAATCCGCCACACAAATACTTTTTTACGTAAACGAGAAACAAAACGACGTACTGGACAATATTTGAAACTTTATATTAAGAGGCAAAAATGCTTCATTTGTGTAAATTCTTTTAAAAGTAGGGGAGAGACGTCGAAGATGGCGCACTTAAACAAAATGCTATATTACATATAAAATATATTTAGCAGGAAAAATTGTATTGCGCCAAGTTGTAACTTTATAAGCATACTAACGATATAATCAAATAAATCTAATAAAACTTTACAAAAAAAAAATATTGCAATTAAACTCCTGGACAAAATTAACGCAACATCATAAATTTGCCATATTTTTGATGTTATTTTTTTTCTGAATTTATGATCCGATTTGAATGATTTTTTTTTGCATTGTAGCTTGGTTCCTTGACAATGTCATAGTTTTCGCTGTTTATGAGAAAAATTTAATTTTCGATTTACACTGAGTGTACTAAAAATGCTATGTTTTTTCCGAAAATTCGCATCACTCTGTGGAGTATATTAGCAACCGAAACAGATTGCAGTTGATATTAAACGGTAGGTCCATCTTTCCCCAACATTTTCTTTTTTGGTTTACTTCATTATCTCTGTTATTAAAGGACATACACCGTTTTATAGCGTAACATGTTTTTATAGGCTGTAAAATTCAACAGATTCATTGTTATTAAATGTTTTCAAGTAGACTATGGACCTTTTCTGACATTGCAAGCGATGTGTCAGCAGATGTTGTGTTTTAAAGTTACAAAGGTCAAATAAAATTCGCCATACTGATAAAAACATTTCGGTAACTGCTTATTAAACGTTCGTTTCGTATGTCCAGTTGCCCGACGAGTATTTTAATCTTGAAACCTACTTGAAAACATTTAACAATGAATGTGCTGAATATTAAAACGTTACGCTATAAAACGGTGTATCTCCTTTAATAACAGAGATAATGAAGTAAACCAAAAAAGAAAATATTGAGGAAGGATGAACCTACCGTTTAATGTCAACTGCAGTATGCTTCGGTGGCTAATATACACCACAGGGTGATACGAATTTTCGGAAAAACATAGCATTTTTAGTAAACCCAGTATAAATCGAAAATTAAATTTTTATCATAAACAGCGAAAACTATGACATTGTCAAGGAACCAATCTACAATGCAAAAAAAAATCATTCAAATCGGATCATAAATTCAGAAAAAAAAATTGCATCAAAAATATGGTAAATTTATGATGTTGCGTCAATTTTGTTCAGGAGTTTATTTCATGTATGTGTCTTTACGCCATCTTTGCCCAACCCGCGGAAAAGATGGCGCATAGAGTAGTCAAAGATGACGCATGGTAAATTTGAAGCAATAGTAGTATGTTTTAATGGTTATAAATTTTAATTTAACCCTCTAAAAACGTAAAATACTTAGGATGAAAATAAACTTCAAAATTTGAACTAAAAAGTTTTAGGTAAGAAACAAACAAAAGATTAAACAAATTATTGAAAAATACATTTAGTTTCTACAAAAATCACAAATATATTCTTTTGGAGTCGTTTCACCACTGCAGTCTTTATGAGACGAGACCAATCACCACGTGATACACGTCGATACCATATTTCTCCAGATTTGCCGAGCTCTCCACAAATATTGCAATAATCTTTAACATCATCATCAAGATCGTCTAGTTCATCATCATCGCTTAGGTTCTTTTCATTCAAGCTTCCTTCACTTTCACCGTCGGTTTCGATAAATACTTGTTTTTTTACTTTTCTTTTATTAGCTTTTAAGATAACTTTTTGAATTTTCATCGGTTTTTTCAATTCTTTTCCTTCCAGCATTATTTTCAAAAGAGTAGCCGTCAATATTTTAGAATGTTGTTTGGCACAACTACTCTTTTGGTGAACACTTTAGTATAGGAGCCTCGCTGGGTCGTCCTTTTATATTTTCCCATTTAAAAGAGATAAAAAACAAACAAAAAATAACTTTATATATTTAGGTGGCGCGGTGCGCCATTTTAGTCGCACATGACTTTAATTTAATAACCTCAGTTTATTTTCCTTATTAACATTTTGTATATAAAAATGTACCTGTGACAAGATAAGTAATAGATATATAATTATGCATGCAGTGAGACAATTTTTTTATTTAGAAAAATAAAATACTTTCTGCTTAATTGCTAACAAGTAAAAATAGGATCACGAAGACGGAAAACACGTTTGTCATTATTGGGCGAACTAAACATGACGCTCGCAGCATACAGTGCTGCCAGCTATCTGTGTATATCGTAGTATTAGTGTAAAACTCGAAATAAACTTCTCAAACATTTAAGCACATGACTTATTGAGGCGCATCATCTTTCCCCCTGCGCCATCTTCGACGCCTCTCCCCTACCCATTAAACTCTAGAAATAATTAGGATACCCAATCCTATTCTTAAACATTATATCACTAAAGTTTGGAGGCAAATGATATTTTCATTCTTATCGTTTAATCAGAAACTTGTATTGACTCTTTAGGTGCTAACGTACCCCATCAACGTCCTCCTCTTGAAAACTTCCATATTATCATACATAACTAAAGTTTGTAAAATTTTGTAGACAAAAAAAACTGCTTTCATGTCATATATTTATTATCATTTATTGTATTAGTTTAAAGAAGACTTTTACATTGGTTCCCGTCACTTTACTAATAACAACTTATCTCTATCACTTTAACAAAACGGCTTCCTTCGGCTTCAGTGGTCGGCTGAAATTAAATGTGTCTCTAAAAATTAAAATTAAAAAATATTATTACTCTGTTCAATTTATTATTCAGGGTGTAACAAATTCGTCCTTCACCATTGGGATTTCGGAAACGGTAAGAGATACGAAGTCGGTTAAACTGGGGTAAAGTTCCGTAATTATGGGCCCAATAATATGCCGCAAAGAAATCAAAAATAATTACAGGGGCATTCAAAATATTTGAAAAAATCTAAAACTTTTCCTGACTTTGTTCGAAGAGATGTCCGAAAATAAATTTCACTTTCTCATTGCTACTTTTTATTCTCCAAAAGGTGTCAACATCAGATCTTTAATGCGACGTTTCGTATTTGGGTCACCATCTACAATATTATAGCTGGTTACGTGGACGAATACGTATGCCGATCATATGGTATACTGTATGTATTATACATGATACAATAAACATAAAGGAACAAACCCGAACAAAGTTGATGCTCCATTTTTGGTTATTTTTCTTCTAAGGATTTGTGGGTTTATGTACTAAGTAATTTCCATAACACCCTGTATACATATGTGTACAAGTTCCTTCGGGAAGCATAAAAACAAACGTATTGAGCAATTTCGTTCAGTTCATAATAGAGGTCACTGCATACGCCCCATAAAATATAAGTTTATGCTGGTTTTTAGACATGGGCCGCGGAGACAGGGCTGTGACACGGGCAATCTAGATGGCGATTGACGTAAGATGTTATTTAAGAATATAACGTGTTCAATATCAATACAGGGTCATTCACGGTGAATGGCCTGTTAACCTATAACGGGAACCAAAAATATGTTTGTATGAAAAATTGGTACTCGCTATAAAAGATTGTTTTTAGTGAAGATATTTTGACATATCTATCACTTCCGGTTATACCGGAGGTCGTTGTCAACTTGCTTATTTTAAACCCGAATCCGCTATATAGTTATTCTAAGCAAAATTCTAGGCAGATTTTAGACGACTGGAGATACTTACCAGTTGAAACGTTGTGATATATAACAAATAAAGACAATGCAAGTCCAAAACTCTTCTATCATTCAAGACTAAATGTGTTTAACACATTTAAGGTTATGTTATGTCTAAAATGACGTTTACAGACCTTAAAATAGTTATTCATTTTTCCCATAAGGAGGCCTTTATTATTTAATTTGGGTCGGATTCCTTGTTGAAAAGGACCTGCTCTAATGAATTTGTTTTAAATATTTTTAAACTATTAATATAGGGTGTTCAAAAAATAAGATCAAATCAATCAATCAAAAAAATCTACATTTTCAAACGGTAACCCCCAAATTTTATAATTATTTTCTATTTAAAATTAAAAATAAGGGTAAGTTTGTGTAAGGTTATCTATTTCGAAAATTTATAGTTTTCGAAATAATATTTGTATTTGGTGATTTTTTTTAAGTTCAGTTATTCCTAGTTGGCTATGACGGCGTTAAACAAACAGTCAAATGCCAAAGAAATAAATTAGTCACATGTTCTTGTTTGTATCGTTTGTATAATTTAAGTGCCCGGCATGATTATTAATAATGTTCAAATGGTAAGTGACAGCGTCATACATTTCTTTAGCATTTGACTGTTTTCCAACGTCGTCATAGCCAACTATGACTAGGAGTAACTGAACTTAAAAACCGCAACAAAATCGCATAATAAAAATATTAAATTGGAAATATTTTGTTTCCTCAATTTCATTTTTAATCTTATATATTGAACACCCTGTATTAATACTTTAAAAATATTATAAAAATTCCATTAAAGCTGGTCCTTTTCAAGACCAGAAATCCGATTCAAATTAAAGAATAAATAGGAAAAATTAAAAATTATTTTTAGCAAATATCAATGTATGGAAAAATTATTATTTCCCAGACCACCCGATGATACCACCTTACACAATAAGGGCGTATTTTTGTCTACACAGTAGCACTTTAAAATACTAATTCAGATTGAATGGTACTATCAAGGAAAGGAACCTTTTCCATTGATAGGATGTCACCACCTACAGACCGGTGTCGAACCGTTTTGTCTTCGTCAGTACAGGGTAGGTGTCCATAGAGGAGACTCTATACTTTCTACCCTATATTGATTAGAACAAAGGGGTTCGAAGCCGGCCTGCAGGTAGTGACATCCTATCAATGGAAAATGCTTCCTTTTCTTGGTAGTACCATTCAATCTGAATTAGTATTTTAAAGTGCTACTGTGTAGCCAAAAATACGTCCTTATTGTATAAGGTATCATCGGGCGATCTGGGAAATAATAATTTTTCTCTACATTGGTATTGGATATTAATACCACCTGAAAAGTGAATAGACTAATTATTTTTGAATTATTTTTAGGTCCGCAAATATCATTTTAGACATAAAACCTTAAATATGTCAAACATACTTAGACTTAGGTATATGATATTATATACGATATCTGTCTAGAATCTTGAGTAGAATCAAAAAATGTAATAATACATAGGATGTTCCATTAAAAATAAGCAAGTTGACATCGACTTTCGGTATAACCGGAAGTAACAGATACGTTAAAATATCTTCATTTTAGAGATCAGGATATTTTACAGCGAGTACCATAGTCGTCGCACAAATATCTTTTTTAGTTTCCGAGATCTTTTAATAGGCCATTCGCCGTGAATGAGCCTGTATATCAATATATGTATATATATAGAAACACACTCACCCAATTAAATAATCACTATTTACACTCCTTACAGCAACCGTCAAACAATCTGCACACAGTACAAAATAAGCCCCGTCTTCTGAGTTCCCCACATTATAAAAAAATGCATAGGTCACGTTATCAGCGCTTCTCATTGCAGAAAAAATTGTCGAGTCACTTTCATAACCGATACTGGTAATCTCTAGAGCATCTACGGGAAATTCCCGCCTTATTTCCAACATTTGTTTGAATATGTTGTAATGTGTGTTGACATCAGAAATATTCTGTCTGGCTAGGTTGGTTTCGATGTATTTCTCGCTGACTGGAAGCCACGGTTTGGCACCATCGTTAAAACCTGCAAATAATAAATTTTATACAGTAGCTGGATAAACGATGCACACACACATTAGGTTTAAATTTAGCCATCATTCTCTTAGGCCGGTGTAATATCAGCTCTTTTATAAGATATTTATTTTACTTCTATAAGGCATATATCAGACTTTGACTGCGACTTGAATTAAAATACTATGGTGGAAAACAAGGTTGTCTTGTACATTTCAACAACAAAATTGTTAATTTCGGAGTATGAAAGTTACGAACCGTTGGCACAACTGTCGACGCCCGGATTATAAAAACAGAAATAAAAGTCTAGATATACAGGGTGTTATGGAAATTACGTATTATATTTAAATCGGCAATTCCTGAGATGAAAACAAATTGAAGAAAAATATCCAAAAAGGCTCTTTAATTTAATATGCCCTGTACATGACCTTATGTCAAACCAAAAATGACCACGTGGTGCCCCTGTCAGGAAGGTAAGCAAAGCAACATATGGCGAAAAACGTCACTGAATGTTGAACAGTGTTGTCATATCTTCAGGGTAAACTCTTTAGAAAGTCAATAACCGTTTGACAGATTGCAAGTTGTTTATTTTTCAGGGTACATTATTATATACTTTTACGTTCAGTTCAGTTCGCTGGGAAACAATCTCTGATTTATAAACTTGACCTGACCCGTACAAACCGCCGCGGAGTTTATAAATGGTCAGGTATGTTCTCATTTGTTCAATTCGAACGACACCCGTCAGATCTGGACAACTTAAAAGACCCTTTAAAAAAAAAATGCAATTTTATTTAGCTTTTCGGACTTATTTAAAACCAACTTAATTTATAAAAAAACACCAAGTGCCTAGGTAACCCGAACAAAAACAAACCGGCACAATAATCTCACAAAATCGCGTCTCATGAACACATCTAAGTACCATTCAATCTGAATTAGTATTTTAAAGTGCTACAGTGTAGACAAAAATTCGCCCTTATTGTCTGAGTGGTCTGGGAAGTAATGTATTTAACATCTAAAAATTTTAAAAATAAATAACACGTTGGTTCCGTCGATCGATATTGAACTGCTGGACTGGGGCACTGCCGTCGCAAGAAGAACAAATAACTATTCAAACTCGGGTTTAAATACTAACACACAATGTAACACACACAAATCTGCTTGAAACTTGGTAAAAACAGTAAGAAAGCGGCCGGCTTTTTTAAACAGCTGATTTTGGACAATCGAGCGGGTTGCCTATTCTTTTCGCGACGGCAGCGGCTGGGGTTAATATTTAAAAATACAGCGTTTGCACTTTCGATGTTTTATAAGGTTATATTCATAAATTGCAGAATTTCTTTCTGTAATACTTTTCTGTATAATGATAGTCTTGGAAATGGCAACCGCGTTAGTTGGACGAGACTATTTATTTTGAAGGGATTATCCTGTCTATCAACATAATTATTTCGTCATTCTTCTTCAGTAAAGGATTAATAAGTTTGATTAGCCCATTAGAAATTAGCGTTTTTATTATTAATATTATTTAGAAATAATTTGTATCCTATAGTGCTGTTGTTTTATGTGTACGGTAGGTTATTGTAAAGTGTAATTATGCGTTAGTATTTATTGCTTTTGTGTAATCTAATAATAAGTGCATATCTTCAAAAAAACTAATTTGAAACTCGTGGGTGTCTGTGTGTTTCTTTAAGTGATTTAGTGCAAATGTTCCGAGAGATTGGAAATAAGAGGCCGAATGGGGTTTAGTGGGTATAATAAGCTTATTATGCCGTTCCACATTATCATCAGGGTACGTGATGAGCATAAAGCTTTTCCCATAGAAAAAGAAACAAATACCTGAAGATGTCTGTGCCCTGGATTACTTGCTAGTGTACTGGCACCTGGATTCACTTCTATTTGGATACTAGGTAAACTAAATATTATTTTTATAAGAATCTAAAGTTTTACATTTTTTACACAGTTGGCAACATTGTGCCTGAACATCTGTTTGTTTGGCAATGTAATATGATCATATATGAATGTGCCGAGGAGTGGCCGGTGGGTTTAGGGGTGAATTATCCCACTTTTTAAACGTTCGATTTAAAAAAAATAAATATGTAGCGCTTCTCTAGGACACCCCAGGAGTCACCCATTTAAATATAATATGTCATTTCCTTAACACCCTGTGCTATACAAAAGTTTGCGAAGATATAACGGCATTCAGAAGTGGACGCAAGGTGGAAGATGGTATAACTCTCTCCTGTTGCCAGAAATCGAAGGGTAAGACGTTCCTCAACGCTGATAGAATTCCTCAAATGTGTATTCTATCGGGATATATATGGTGCTATCTTTAAAACAATAAACTTAAATGTTTCCTCGTCCATTCTTAAATAGCTTTTATAACTCCTAATATCTTCAGATTGTAACTTCGGAGAGAGATTGTGGTGGACACCTCTTAAATTACGTCTTGCCACCCAGGGCCTTACCCAAAGTCGCCCGGTTCTTTTTTCTTTTTTAATACTAAACACATTGTAATGATGGTAGCACTAATCGCTGCGCAAGCTAATAATACACGTCTTAGCCCTTCGGCACACGGAGCTTATCGTCATAGAGTCGTATTAGATGGGACATACGGAAGGTGTACGCTTTGGTGCTGCTCCTTTGAGTTTCAATTGCGAACTGCATACGAGGCGTAAGAAAGCGACGCGGGTTCGTCAGTCAAGCTGTAATACGCCGGCCGTACAGCGGTGCCAGTCGGTTTCAGTACGCTAACCTTTTACTACCATTTTTGTAGATATAGGGATACACCCAAAATTTCCTACGTTTCTTTTTGTTCTTAAGATAATTTAACAAAAGTAGGTCCACTTCCTCACTTTACATCTTCACAGTGTAAACACCGAGTCACTAATAAAATAGAAGAAATCAGCTAGAATGTTTAGATAAAGCATATTGAAAATACAAATAATGTATAATGTTATAATGTAATGTATCATGTCAACTTTGCTTATATTTTTTCCCTAACCCTTCAAATAGCGTGGTGGGGGTAACGCAAACATTGATTGGAAAAAAAATTTATATTTCAGGAATGCCTGATCGGAAAATATTGAAATTTCAGAATAAAATTAGATTAAAATTTATATAAAATAAAATATTATCAGATTAAGAAAAAGTTGGAAACTTTTATAAAAAATTAATGAAATAAAATATTTAAAATAAAATAAAAATAAATAAAAATTATTTAAATAAATTTCAAATTGTTTAAATATTTAAATAGATTAAAATTTTTATCAAAATTTAAATGAATAAAATCGGAATTATTTGAAAATATCAAGAAAAGTACAGAAATCGGGAAAAATCTCAATAAAAATTCCAGAAAAATTCGGAAAAAATCGGGAAAAATCAAATTAACGCGGAAATTATTTATTGAAATTTTTAGGAAAATTTTAAAATAAAAACTTACGTTTATTTTCCAAAAGGAAAATAATCCAGAAATTGCACAACATTTCAATTTCCACTTTATCATCGCATTTCGCCGGATGAACAGATTAAAGACGCGAACGCGGACACGACATAACTGAAGCGGAAAAATTGCGCGATGACCAACGAATCCTACCCCCTCTCCCTAAAAGAAAGGATTTTCACCCCATTTTTTAACACGTACACACGGAATTAACCGGTTGAATTTGGAAACGATCGACCTAAAAACGCAGGTGTTCGATAGGGGGTCTGATGATGCAACCCTATGACTCATTGTCACCCAGGGAGGACGCGTGGGTCGGTTCCTAGAAATAAAGGGAGAAATGAACACCTGTGACCTAAAAAGGGTAAAAATCAAGCGACTTTCGCTCTTAAAGACCAATAAATAACCGGAAAATAACACTTATTCCCGGAAATAAGATGAATCATAGGCAATAAAACTGTCACAGAGGGATCTCGGGATGGAAAAGTGGGCGAAAAACTGGGTACTTAAGCGCGGAAAATTTAACGCTAGAGTTAGTCAATTGGCGGAAGTGGAATCTATGTTGGAACGCGGAACGGAGTAATTCAAGTGATAAGTGAAAAGTGTTATAATTGGCATAAGAAAATAAAGCCAGAAAGCTTATTGTGAACTAAGTGACGGAAAATCGTGATTTTTGATAGAAAAGGATTTTTAATTGGAAGTAAGTGTTTGTGGCCAATAAGTTAGTAGAATCCGTTGTAAGAGAAGTTTTTAAGAATAAGTTGACTCCGTAATAGTATAAATATTGTGATGTCAATGTATTAATGTTTTACCGAGATAATTTGTCGAGAGTATCGTCTCGTATCCGGTAATCGTAATTGAGATTGAGATTATTGTAAAAATTGGTAACGAAATAAAACAAGTGTATGTTAAAACTGAATAGTGTGTTTTTGATTGATAAGGAGATCAGGATTAAATAATCTCGAGTTGATAACAATTAAATAGGCAAGTTCAAGTTATAATTCCAATTTTCTAAGAATAAAATAAAGAAACGTAGTCAGGTTTGCTAGCACAGGAATCTTCCGAATCCCGCCAAAGTTTTCTATTATAGCCATTAGACCGCTCGGATTTCAACAACAACCTGCGTTACCGGACGTTGCAACTGGCAACAGGTGCACCGCTGATATCGTTTCCCTTTTTGAAAATACAGAGTGCGCCCAATAGCAAGGGCTGGGCACGCTCACGGGGGTTGGGTGCTATAAAATTAACCTTCGTTCATCTGTCAATAAAGCTGGACAAATTACACATTTTTACATGTTAATTGGGAACACTGGAGAAATAGTATTATATTATTATTTATATGATAAAGTCAGCGGTTCTCAAACTTTTTGGGTGACGGAACCCTTTTGGGAAGCAAAATACTTGACGGAACCCTACAATAAAACAATAGTTTTTAAAAGTGTATTCTTTATTAATAAGCATAATAAAAGTACAATGTAACAGTTACTAATTATTACTTACTTTACCACATGGCAAGCACAATAATAGAAGATATTAAAAAAGAAAAAATCTAACTAATGGGAGGTATGAAACTGTTTTTTATTTTTCATCAATTGGTTGATATCAGGTTTGATAGAAGACAGTTGAAGTCTCATATCAGGTTCGGCGTCCAGTCTATTGCGATATTTTGTTTTCGTGGCTGCATAGGTTGAGAATCCTGTTTCGCACAAATATGTTGTTGGGAACGGGAGAAGAATATTCAGAGCCATTTTGCCAAGCATTGGATATTCATCACGGATTCTGCACCAAAAATCGTTGAGAGGCGTCGTTTTGAACAGTGACTCCATACTTGTGTCTGATGACATTTCTAAAAGAGATTCATATATCTCGTTTGACATACTTTCGGGCTTTTCCAAGTTGGGTAAAAAAGGATTATGAATCCATGAATTCAGTTTCATTTTTGTATTCTGTTCTTCGGGAAAATACTTTTCAAAAGATGCGCGCATCGAACTGAGATATTGGACCAATTCTTCAAACACATCATCTTGAAACATTTCTGAGTCGTTATCGCTAACAAACTCACTGAGTGACGTAAAGCTTTCTATTTCTTTCTTACCAACGCAAATAATCCAAAAATCTAATTTTCTTTTGAATGCAGTTATTTTGTTATAGGCCTGAAACACTGTTGTCTGTTTACCTTGCAATGATAAATTCAATTCGTTCAGTTTTTGAAAGATATCCGCCATAAAAGACAATCGGAACAACCAATTTTTATCATACAAACGGTCCTTCAAATTAAAAGAAGTATCTGCTGAAAGAAACATTTGTAACTCGGCTCTAAGTTCAAATAGCCTTGTTAAAGTTTTACCCCGAGACAGCCATCGCACTTCTGTATGGAGCAGCAGTGTTTTATGTTTGCTGCCATAATCTTCACACAATAATGAGAACAATCGGGATTGTAGTGGTCGTGATTTGATAAAATTAATTATTTTTACCGCTTCATCCATAACTAATTTTAGATTTGACGGCATTTGCTTCATCGCAAGTGCTTGTCTATGCAGAATACAATGGCTGGAACTACAATTAGGCGCTTTATTTTTTATTCGTGACACTGCTCCTGCTGTTTTACCTGTCATCGCCTTGGCCCCATCTGTACAAATGTCAATGCAATTGTTCCAACTGAGATTATTTTCTTCAAAAAATATATTTATTTTATTAAAAATTTCTTCCCCGGTAGTGTTTGTGAGCAGCGGTGAACACATAAGCATGTCTTCTTCAAAAGAACTTTCATATGGATATCTCACGATAACCAGCAAGATAGCCAAACCAGCGACATCAGTTGACTCGTCCATTTGCAAGGCGAATCGTGTTTTTTGTAGACGTGTAACTAGTTCTTGTTTGACGTAGCTTGCCAGATCATGGATTCGCCGTGAAACAGATCGTTTGATAGCGGCACAGTAGAAAGATGCTTTGCGGATTTTTCATCGAGCATACATTTTGTTATGTCTAATACACATGGCTTTATTAAATTCTCAGCGATAGTGTGCGCTTCACCTGCTTGTGCAATGCGATAGCTAACTAAATATGATGCCTCCGTGGCCTTTTCGTTGATAGTTTTTGTTACATGCATCATATTTTTTTGACTTTCCAATAACTGATCTTTTTTACGAACAAAAAATTCTTTATTCTTGTCTTTAGACTCGGGGTGTACAGTTTGTAAATGTCGGCGCAATTTGGCAGGTGCCATGGAACTATTAGGAAGTAGTTTACTACATAGCATGCAGAGAGGTGAGCCCTTGGAATCAACAAATCCGAAACTGATATATGATTCATCATACTTCCTTTCTTTCGTCTTTGAAACCGTCGAGCTTGAGGTCGTGGCATCATCGTCTGGATCGGTGATTGCTATATTCTCCGCGCGTACTGCTTTTGAACATTCAGCGTCATTAGAAGATGTTGTTGCAACACGTTTAACACCTTTAAGCCAACGTTCCATTCTTCTTTATTTATAATGTTACACGTCAGGCTGGTGGGGTCTAAATAATGCACAATCGTTACTGCGTATAAGAGACTAAGTTTAGTACAATGAAGAAATGTATAAAACTGAGACAACAGAATACAGCAGGCAGTAGAACAATGAACACTAGTTTCTCGCTAGCGAGCTTGTAAGTAGGTAGGTAGGAACTTATCGCTCCGAACGCTAATCGTCAACTGACTGACGAGGCGCGACGCGCGATCGCCGCTTTTATACTTAGTCCTAGAGTCGATCTCGAATATTCTCGAAAATACTCGAGTCGGCGCCTTTGATAAACAAAAAGCAAAAATAAAAAGAGAAATATAAAAATTGCGTTGTAAACAATTCAGAGGCGGCTTTTATCAAAGGGACTGCGCGCTCACAAGTATACATGTTGATACCAAACTTATGAGATATTGTACCAGCTATTGTAACACATGTTTATACAAATACAAATAAATAAATAAATATACCTACGCCGCGGCCGCGGAGTCAAAACGTTCGACCAGAGAGAGGTGTTTCGATTTTTTTTCTAAATTCTTGAGGAACCCCTACAGAGGTATCGCGGAACCCTAGGGTTCCGCGGAACACACTTAGAGTATAGCTGTAGATAAAGCATTCGGATAACCCTATAAAGTTTAGATCAATGACACTCGACTTACCTGCATTAGTCGAGTTGTCCCATTGGAACGGTGTACGTTCAAAATCTCTGCTCGTAGTGGCGAAGGTAGAACAGTTCTTTATCGCTTGTGGATCTGTTCCTTCTTCACATGTTACATTACCTAAGAAAATTAGTAAGAAACTAAGATGAAATAACGAATATTCTTCAATGAGTAATACAAATCACAAACAAAAATGTGTCTATTGATTCGAGTAGGTACGTAGTTTATGCAAGATTACGGTCTTTTATGAACAAATCCGAATAAACAAAAATGTGTCTATTGATTCGAGAACGGATGTACAGTCTATGCAAAATAACAGTCGTTTACGCAATATGGATAGCACACTGATAAAAATGAAAGACATAATCGAAAAACATTAGCAAGAAAAATTTGTCAAATGTACACTAAATTACTAATCTCTAATCCTCATCCCCGTAATTTGCAAAAATTATATCTGTAAAAATGCTATTTTGGTGTCAAATTTCCATGTACAGGTTTGTCCTATTTTCGACACTTCCTGGGGGTATTAGAGACTGTGTGTGTACGCACCCGTTTATGAAAAACCAACTATACTCCTAACAAGACAACGGCTATACCCTCAAACTAAACCGTGCGGTGTGAATAGTAACCTCACGGATGACCAAACGACCGCTCCGGTTTGCGGGTAGCCGTATCACAGTGTGAATAGAGTCCATGCGTTTACATATAATTTAATTGCTTGCGGTCAACCGGACGGCTACCAGCATGGCGATTAACCGCTTAGTGCGTATGGAGGACCACCTTATCAAGAAGGTAAAAACGGATCTTGTTAGTGATTTTTACGTAAATTTCAGTGGCGTAGACAGTTTTTCTCTAAAAACTTTAGTCTTTGAGACAACAAAAGTAAAATTTTAAATGATACACTAGGTATATATTATTTTTCTAATTAATTGAGCATACTTTGGGTTTGTTTGTTAACAAAAATATATAGTTGTTTATATTCAAAAATAACCTTACTTAATTGCGATATTTTTAATAATTTACATTACTACAGTAGGCCATGGTCAATTTATTAGAAAGAAATTCAAAATTTTGACAGCTTTTCTAAATACTAAAATGAATTATATAAAACATGCCAACATATCATACTTTTCATACTAATTATTATCGTAAACGGCCATTGTTAAGAATAATTAAATAAAAAGCATATTATGAAAATAGGTATTTCATAAATAATATAATTATTAGAGATCTGTCTTTGACCATTTGCATTTACTTCTAATAAATTAACTAAGGCCTACTATAACAAGTAACGAAAATTATTAAAAAACTGGCATTTTTAGGTTGTTCTTGATTATAAATAGAAACAACTGTATATATTTTTGTAAAGCCCAATGTTCCATTTAAATTTTTTAATTTTTGATAATGTCTCAAAAACGAAACTTTTTAGGGTAAAACTTGCTACGCCACTGAACTTTGCGGGAAAATCTCTAACAAGATTAGTTTTCACGTTTTTGATAAATAAACAGCTCGTAACAGAAATACGAGGGGTGTCTAAATAAAGAGCGATGATTTTCCAAATCACCCTGTAGATTGAAAACTGAGAGCGCCATGACAAATTTAAAACCTGAATCTTTCGTTTCGTTAAAAAGTGGGAAATTAAAGTGAAAACGGCAACATTCTATCTGTGATAATAACTCAAATACCTCCAGAAAGTGTCGAAAATGGGACACCCTGTACAGGGTAGCGAGTTTAAATTCTGTAAAACATACAAGCAAAGTGTACGTGTACTTTTTACTTTTTATATGATCGCTTAAAACATTAAAAAAAAAGAAATATACTATTCATAGTCATTAAAAGTTACTATAGAATATTAAAGTTTCATTCATTATCACTATTATAACGTCAATAATGCTTTCTTCTTTACTAGATATGTTTAGACATTATTTTTTTTTCATAAATTGTATAGCAAAGATAATCTTACTTACTAGGTTTGTTTGGGTTTGTTAGTGTTAATACTAATTTTGCTTGGGTTATTAAACAACCAATTTAGGTTAACTTCATATTTTTATTTTGCCTACCATTTTCTTGTCCTATCTCTTCCCCTTGGTAAATTATTTGAGCACCTTCTAAAATAGATATCAGGATATTTAAGCCATCAATATTTTCCACTCCTAATCTGGTTGATACCCGTGGATTGTCATGATTGCCGAGCTAAAAAGAAACCAGTAATATAAATTTTAATTCCCTTCATAGACAACCTTCTTTTAAAAATATGTAAAACATTGCGAAATGGGCCTGTCTGTTAAAAACGAGTGAATATAATTGAGAGACGGCGAATGTAGGATAGTATTAAATAGGTCTCTAGTATATTACTTCCAGTGGTTGCATATTTATATTCAATATACAAATATAAAACATTTAACTTGGATAATAAGAAAATTAAGAAATGAATAGCGTCTAGCGTGCAGGTGTGTGTATATATATGTACTACCTTTTCCGTTAAAATATTCAGGAAACGCTGTAGTGACCAGCGCTATATACCCTTCTTTTAGTTTAGAAACTTAAATTAAAATTTTAAAAAGAATCAAAGAACGCGTTTAGAATCTATAAATAAAAGACGAGACTATCGGGCACCACGCGGAATTACGTAACACATGCGCCGAGAATTGTTTAATGAAATCAGCGTTTATAACATTTAGAAATACGAGGGGACAATTAAATGAAATTCCAAAAAGAAATAATTTTCCAAAATTTAAATAAAGTTGATGAATTATTTTCAGAAAGAAAATAATTAAATGAATTTTCCAAAAATAATATAATTTAAAAGAATTAGTTTCAAAAAGTAAATATCGTTAAATAACTTATTTTCCAAAAATAGAAAATTCCGAAATAAAGTGTGTTCAAAAATAAATTAATTTTCAAAAAGAAATTATTTTCAAAATTAAATTACTTAACCAATGTTGAAAAACAAAAAGTCAATCAAATTATTTTATTCAAAGTTATTCAAGTCCTACCTTCAGTCAGGAGCAAAAGGTTCACTGTCGATCACATGAACTTAAACTTGAAAAATATTATTTCTCTTTCTTAAAGGCTAGAATAATAAAATCATCTTATAGAAAGGAAGGAGACTTGCGTGCGAACGGATGATGATGTCATTTCAAATTGCGAAATAGGAAAAGGCCTGACCTTGAAAAACAAAAAATGTACGAAAGAATTTCGCTGCGGTAAACAAATAAAATTTTACGTCACCGCCAAAAGGTGACCGGATGTGCCGTACAAAAGGAATCCACGGTTTAATTAGACAGATGAACCCAACTGATAATAAAATTGCGAAATGTTAAAAATCTTGAACGGATGCTACCCGCGACGATCCCACGGTGCTTTTGGTCAACAACAAAAATATCCCACCTTTTGAGATTCTCTTTGCGTCATACGAAGCCTATAAATACCCGAGCGCACCTATTAAAAAGTTAGTTATTCGAGAGTTGTTTGATAATAGTTGTTCGATAGTCGAAGTCAAAGAATAGTTCCTTACAAAAAGTATGCAGTCCTAAGTGATTAGTTGTTAGAGTAGTGGGCCCAAGTTGGGTCCCAACCCTACTCGAAGGGGTCGGGGTGAAATTATAAACGGGAAAGATTTTATATACGAAATAAGAATTTTATAGGAGAAAGATTTTATACGAGAGTAGTGAATCCAAACGCGACGTTAATTGTATAGTCGGTTTGGTCAAGATGAAGTTATTTAATCGGAAAAGGTCCGTCGCGACGCTGAAAGACGAAAAGCTAAATAGATAACAAGTGAACGCGACTAAAAGAAAGTGTTAAAACCTTGACTTTAAAAATATAAAGAGTGTAAGAAGATTAATTTTAATCGTTTATAAAATGAGAAAGTTATATAAGATATAACATTTTAAGAGAGTGAGAAGCGGCAACGCTGTATGTTGTTAGTAATATTGTGATCTAGAAAATCGGTAATATTAGTTGGAAAATCGATCAAAAACTGTCTAAAGTGTCTCGTGACAGATTGTGAGTGCTGGCTAATTCGTTTAGCTATAAAAAAAAATCGAAAAATTGCAAATTATAGTGTAAACAACTTAACAAGTGTTATCTGGGTACAAAACAGACTATAAACAACTGGCAAAACCCGGGCGGTGTTGCCAGACCTCAGTGTAAATTATCTTGACCTGAGCGGTAATATGCAGGAGAACGAAATATGCGATTTGTGCATGAAACTCGTGTCGAATGATGACGAAGGCCTACAGTGCGATAAATGTCTAATATGGAAACATCGAATTTGTTTATCTATTGGACAAAATGCATATTTGAAACTAGCAAAATCGAAGGAACCTTGGTACTGTAACACCTGCAAGAGCGCCAAGAATGAGAAAAAAAAACTGTGGCTAAGAAGATTCAACCAATGCCAGACGCATATACAATCGCCGACGTAATGGCTAAGCTTGAAGACATGGATGCGAAGTATAGCAACTTGTTTACGCGATACAAGGAGCAAGTTAAAGTTAATGATGAGTTGAGAAAGGAAATATCGCAGATAAAAAAAATACTAAATAAAAATGAACAAAACGAGCTTAACAGTAACATTACAATTCACGGTGTGGAATACAGGGGAAATGAAAATGTGAAGGAAATTGTTAGAAAAATAGGAGATAAATTGCAAGTGAACTTAACAACTGAAGATTTTACAGCCATACGACTTGGAAGGGACCAAACAGGAACAAATCCAATTAAAGTATTTTTCGAAAGTTTAGAAACAAAAACGAAGATATTGAAATCAAAACTTAAGTTTAATTTGAGCAACCAGTCTTTAGGGTACAATGCAAACAACAAAATTTACCTCAATCATGATCTGACCAAAAGGAATTTGCAGTTATTCAAGGAGGCGCAAAAATTTAAAAAAGAAAATGGATATAAGTTCCTCTGGATCAGCGGGGGAAATATATTGCTGAGAAAGGATGAAAATAGCAGAGTCATACGGGTGGAGGGTGAGGAAGATTTAAAAAACTTGACTCCAAAAAGTTAAATATTGTGTATATGAACATTCAAAGCTTAAGGAACAAAATAGACCAAGTGCAATGTTACGTGCATCAAAAAAAGTGTGATATGCTGTTGCTGGTGGAAACATGGCTCTCCGAAGAGGAAAAATGGCTATATGATATCCAGGGTTACAATTCAGCTCATGCATGCAGGGATAAAAGAGGAGCTGGTGTCTCAATATTTGTAAAAACTGGAATTACTCATCAAGAATTGGATAAGTCAACACCAGGGGACAATCTAACCTGGATAAGTATGGCCATTGGTAAGGAAGGCACTAAAGTAACTCTATTGTACAAACCACCGCAATATAATAATGTTCGCTTTTTGGATAGATTGGAAACTTTTATGCTAAAATATCCCAAAAACCATCTACTGGTCGGAGACTTCAATATTAATATTTTGGATCTGTCATCCAGTTTTGTACAGGATTATAAAAACCTTGTGGCAATGAATAATTACAAAATTATGAATAAAATCGACAGTGAAAATGCAACAAGAGTGACGACGAACACGTGTAGTTTACTTGATCATGTGCTGGTGGATCTAAGTGGCAAAAAGTGTTCGGTTACAGTTGAAGACAATCCACTATCTGATCACAGTAGACTATTAATAAATACAAGAGAAAATATAAAACCCCATAAAGTAAAAAACACGTATGAAATTAAACACATCAACTATAAGAAATTTAAAGAATTATTTAAAAATATAGCTACAAATAGACATATTGAAACATTCAAAGAGCTAACGGATCGAATTAGCGAATGTAAACAAAAGTCTGAGTATACTACCATAATTAAATGTCACAAAAATAATACATGGATTACCAATGAACTTCTAAACTTGATGGCTTGTTGGGACAAGTTATTCAAAAGAAAAAAAGCAAACCCTACTAATATGACCATAGCTGTGGAATTTAAAAATATAAAGAATAGAATAAACAACAGGATCAAGGTACTCAAGAACCAACACTTCAACAAAAAATGGATTGAAGCTGGAAGCAATCCAAGAAAGCAATGGAAATTGATAAATGGCATGCTAAAGGAGACAAGAACAGAAACAAAAGTAGATAAGCTGGTGGTAAACAATGTACAGGTCACGGAACAAAATGAAATTGTTAACAATTTGAATGTTCACTTTGCCAGAGTGGGAAAAGATATTGTTGACCAGATAAATAAAGATATACAGACTGATCAGCCAAACATTGCATTTAATGAGATATATTGTGATAAAAGTTGCTTCATAGAAGAAACAAATGAAAGTGAAGTTCGTGACATAATTATGAAGCTAAAAAGGACGTCTGCTCCTGGAGACGATGGTATTACAGTGAAAGATATCCTAAACATAAAAGATGAGATTGTGTCAATTATCGTTAGGCTGACAAATATAATGCTTATTACCGGAAAATTTCCAGATGAACTTAAGTTAAGTAAAATAACACCCATCTTCAAGACTGGTACCAGAGAATCTATGAACAACTATAGACCTATCTCGGTGATAAGTGTTTTTTCGAAAATTATAGAAACTGTGATAAAGGCTAGAATGTTAAGATTTGTCGATAAGTATATTGATAGAGATGTGTTTCAATATGGTTTTGTAAAGGGTAGTAATACTTTGAGCGCTACTATGGATCTTGTAGATAAAATTTCTGCAGCTCTGGATGGTGGAAAAGTTGTGGCGGCGGTGTTTGTAGACTTGAGTAAGGCATTTGATGTTGTTAGCTTTGAGATATTATTGAAAAAACTGAGTTTAATGGGATTTAGAGGAAGAATGTATGATATAATAAAATCGTATTTAGTTCATAGGCAACAGTATGTTATAGTGAATGGTAACAAAAGCTCAAAATTAGGTAATTCTTGCGGAGTGCCTCAGGGGTCTGTCCTTGGGCCTTTGCTGTATTCGTTGTATGTATTGAGTTTAAGGTGTGCTAATCTAATAGCCCGTTACTTTACGTTTGCGGATGACACTGTACTATTGTATTTTGCTGATAATTGGGACGAGTTACAAACGGTGATAAATAATGATCTGATTGTGTATTTTGGGTGGCTGTTATGTAATAGACTAAAAATTAATATAGATAAGACCAAATTTATGCTTTTCAAACAAAAAAACAAAGTGGTACAAATGCCAAAAATACAAATCAGAGATATGGAGTTGCGATCGGTGGATAGTATTAAGTACCTGGGTTTAAATATTGATATAAATTTAAATTGGAGTGAACATATTGAGCGGGTGATTGACAAGATTGCTTCTATGATTGGCGCGCTGTATAAATGTAGAAATTACCTAACAAATAGTACTAAGATTAACATTTATAATGCATATTTTGCATCGCACCTGAGGTATTTACTCCCTGTATGGGGAACATGCGGTACGGTCAACTTCAGAAGGGCACAAACTGTACAGAATAAAATTTTAAAAATCTTATTCAATTTTGATAGACTTATGCACACTAGTGAGTTGTATAAAATAGTTAACGTTCTCGACCTATCTAAGCTGTTACAGTTAGAGCAATGTAAACATATTTATAAAGTTATTAATAAGAAACAAAAAAGTAACACTACAATTATATTTGCAAATAACATACATGGTTATGGTACTAGGCAATGTGATAATATATATCAATGTACTGTAAAGAGCAATAAAGGGCTCAATAATCCTATGTCGAAAGCCTGTGATTCATACAATGATTTACCAGATGTACTAAAGAACTGTAGCAGTATACCAACATTTATAAAGCTACTAAAGCTACACGTGAGGAATAATTAGTTTAACATTGGCGTTGTATTTAAATGGAACAGTTCTCGTTACCAGTGTTTTTAAGCACTGCTTAGAGATTTAAGTATATTGTAAATTGTATATTGTACTTTCGTAATATATTTTGTTATATTTCAAAAAAAAAGAATCTAAAGATCGTTTATATTGAACCTCCCTTGTAACCTGAAGAATTAAATGTATTAAATGGATGAATCACAATAGTTGATAAAATAAAAGGATACATTTTGAGTAAATTAAACATAATGAAAAAATTAGAGATTGTTTTATGATCCCTTTCGAGAATTTGTAAATGATGTTGAGCAAAATAACAATAGTGCGGAAAACCGGCAAACAGGGTAACTTAAATCATTTAGTTAAGTACAGCATTTGACTGAAAGAATTCCGTCATTACAGATAATGCCTGATACTCTTAAACGGTAAACGGTGTACCAAACGTAGAGTTACACTATTTGCCGGCAATATATGAAATGACTGGGAATGACGGATTTCACTAATTGACGCCGACATATACACACACACACCTGATGCAAGGTTGAAATAAGTCATGACTTTTTAATTAATTCTTTCTTGTTCAAAATTTAATATATGAAAAGTCAAAACAAATACAAAGGCGAAAATTGCATATTATATCTTTTCATCTAATAGTACGTTCAACTAAAAAAGTCTAAGGACACTAAAAGACTTAAATCAAAGAATCACATTATAGCAAAATATAATTTTTTTGTGAACTCTTACACTATATTAATTAAATATCCGGACATATGGGATTTCTCATGGAAATCTCGAGGTGGTCAAATATTCACATCCGTGTTAATTTTAAAGAAACCCTTTATTAAAACTGTAAAGATAATGAGAAATCCGACAAATTTGAACTTTTTATCACATACCGTCAAATATTTAGAGCCAATATCTAAATTAATTATTGTTCAAGGTTAAATAAATCGTTTTTTAAGTAGTGACGTACTATTTTTTCTTCAAAAATACCGAGGGCAATTCCCGCACGAACGCCACTGGTCGGAATAAAAAACATTTATACATCATAAAATGCCCCTTGATGCATAGAAAGTGTGTACCAAATTTCACAAAAATATCTAGAGCAGTATCACAGATATTAATAAAAAAGGAGATTTTTTGAAAATCCTTAACACCCTGTGTCTCAAAAATTAAGTTTAGGGCATACGTTCATATAAACTTTTTTTTTTCTAAAAATGGACCCAAGAATAACCTTATTAAATATTAGCATTTTATAGACATAGACACCTTGTATAACGTATTTAAAAGAAATGGTAATCTCTTTGTTACCTAGAGTGTTAGGTAGATACTTTTTAGTCAGCATCTAACCCAGATATATATCTCTAATGGTTTAGTTTAAAAAATGAACTAAATTCAATTTTTATGTTAGATATGCCAAATTTAAATTTTAGGAAATTTACATGCATCTAGATTTTATTCACTACCCTGTACAATTAGACATATCAGGATGTAAAGTACTCTGCCCTAACCTCTAAAATCTGTATTCTATTCGTTGAAAGAAGAATGAATAAAATTGGTTTATTATTAACTAAATAACAGCTTACACCAAAACCTCCTTAAGTTAAGGAGGTTGTGCCTTATATTAAGACGTGAATTTTTGAAGATTCAATAATTAATTGGCGTAGTGTAGTTAGAGAACAAACCCGGACCCTAGTTGATGCAGATTGTAAATAGGGGAAAAATACTTCCAAGACAACTGACCTATATCGTCCTCTAAATATAACGTGTTAAATATTATGTTATCAATTCGACATATAAAGCAGACTTACCAGCCAATTGTTCGTATATGTGGAATATGATAAAATCTGCCACCATGTATCTATGCCGTTGAATAAATCTACTAGTGTAAAATCTTTATGTAGTCCAAGGAAACTTATGAAATTAAAAGTGAAATGGGCGCCCAGTACGGATCCATTCGGACTTCCGTAGAAGGACAGTATTGTGTCGGGATCAGCGTTGCCTTCTGTTATCATAATCCTACAAAATAATTTATAAAAAAGAATGTTAGTATTACCTTCGTTCCGATTACAAACTTTAAAAAAATTGAAAACTTCCGGAACAAAATTATGTTCAGTTATTTTTACTATCCTTTACCTTTATTAAAATGCATTGAATTACCAAACATACAGGGTGGCCAATTAGTGCGACAAAGCTCAATATCTCTTTTACCGCTAGGGATAGCGGAAAACTTTTTTCACGAAAGTTATTAAGCGTTAAGAGGTGCAGCTTTTAAAATTATTTTCGACCATACAGGGTGCTCGAAAAGGGCGGTGTGATAAAAATTTCATATTTTTTAAATGGGACACTATGTATATTTTTACATATTTGAATTCACCGTAAAATTCTGCACATAGCAAAGTAATTATTTGTACATATTTTTGCAACGTTGCCAAATAGATTGAAAAATTCCTAAAATTTGTGCAAAAACATGGTTCAATGAAATGTGTAATATTTCTTAACTTATAATAATTTGAAATAAAATATTTTTATTTTGGAAAGAGGAATGTTGACAGAAGTCCCTTATGATAACACATATCAATATTATTATACAGGGTATTTTCTATGGATATGCCAACATTACGAACTTGAAACCTGAATTTCGTAAGTTTTTCTAAATGAAACACCCTGTATATGATTACTTTATCTTGTAGATATTTTAATCCTCTCTAATTTTTATTAAGATCTTTCTATGCCTATCTCTACCAATCGTGGTGGTATTTCAATTTTTATTTAAACTCGAGGAAAAAAAGTGGATGTATTTTACCATTGTCCTTTTTCTAGTCACCTATGACAAAATATAAACAAAATGTTGTAATTTAAAAAAAAATTATTTATTCATACGGGAGGATACGACACAAAAATATTTTAGCGATTCAAGCTTGTGGACAATTTCTAAAGTAAATTATTACCTAATTATTTGTTCATATAGTAACCCCCAATACCTTGAACACATAAATCAATACGTTTTTTAAAAGAATGAGTCATGTCTCTACACATTTTCAACTGTTTTCAAAGTATTACTCGGTAAATGTCTAGAAACATTCTTTTAAAAAACGTATTGAATATGTGTTAAAGTTAATGGGGGTCACTATGAACAAATAATTAGGCAATACTTTGAAAACAGTTCCAAATATGTAGAAACATGACTCATTCTTTTGAAAAACGTATTGAATTATGTGTTCAAGTTAGTTTGGGTCACTATATGAACAAATAATTAGGTAATAATTTACTTTAGAAATTGTCCACAAGCTTGAATCGTTAAAATATTTTTGTGTCGTATACTCCCGTATGAATAAATATATTTTTTTTAAATTACATCATTTTGTTTTTATTTTGTCATAGGTGACTAGAAAAAGGACAATGGTAAACTGCATCCACTTTTTTTTGCTCGAGTTTAAATAAAAATTTAAATACCACCAAGATTAGTAGAGATAGGCATAGAAAGACCTGAATAAAAATTATAGAGGATTAAAATATCTACAAGATAAAGTAATCATATACAGGGTGTTCCATTTAAAAAACTTACGAAACTCAGGTTTCAAGTTCGTAATGTTGGCATATCCATAGAAAATACCCTGTATAAAAATATTGATATGTGTTATTATCATAGGGGACTTCTGTCAACATTCCTCTTTCCGATATAAAAATATTTTATGTCAAATTATTATAAGTTAAGAAATATTACACATTTCATTGAACCATGTTTTTGCATAAATTTTAGGAATTTTCCAATCTATTTGGCAACGTTTCAAAACTGTATACAAATAATTACGGTGTTATGTACAGAATTTTACGGTGAATTAAAATATGTAAAAATATACATAGTGTCCCATTTAAAAAATATGAAATTTGTATCACACCGCCCTTTTGGAGCACCCTGTATAGTCGAAAATAATTTTAAAATCTGCATCTCTTAACGCTTAATAACTTTCGTGAAAAAAGTTTTCCGCTATCCCTAGCGGTAAAAGATATATTGAGCTTTGTCGCACTAATAGGCCACCCTGTATATTGAAGTTCATGCTAAAGATAGGCATAATATGGACGTCTTTAAAACGGAGTGTGCTATCTGGGCGGACGGCCAGAGAGAGAAAACTGAATGGCACGGGCTTTGTTTTCAGGTAAGACGTCCTTCTTTCGAATCACGTTTCTATATTTTTGCCTGGCAGTTTTACTTGAAGACTAAAACGTCGGATAAAACCTCATGTATAGACAGGGCTATTATAACCGTTTTACCTGACAATCTTACTAGAAGACCAAAAACGTTGGAATTAGAGCCATATAATCTGGATGATTTTCTAAGTATGTAACAGAATGATATGAGTAAATGCACCCTTTTCCTGTTCTAAGATGACGTTGTTTTTGTGTTTGTAATTTTTATTTGAAATTATGTAACATGATTTTGAAATAAATAAATTAAGTAAGTAAGTAAATAAGTAAGTTAGGTACAATGGCATGTATAGACCGGACTATTATAACCGTTTTGCCTGATAGTCTTACTTAAAGCCCTGTTTGCACGGCGCTTTAGAATCAGCAAAAATATTGTTAGTAAATTCCTTGAAAAATGTAGTTGGCATTGGATGGTATTATTAGTAGCCCTATTTTTTATCCGATTGCACATATATCTCTATTAAAATAATAATTGACATAAACATTACCCTACTTTACCTGGTATATGTTTTATTCTGTTTGTTAAATTCGTCCAGAACTGCCCTCCATTGGTAGATCATATCAAAACTCTCTGGCTGGTCTAGAGTATAGTTATGCACCAAAAAGTCATGATCATTAGGGCCAAGTCCAGGGATATCTATAAAAAAACAAAAACTTACCATACCATACCAACATTTACTACATCGAAAGGTGTAAAAAATTAGTGTCATCATAGATATTCTAAGTAAGGTGTTTTAAGCAAAAATTAGACTGGTAAAACGATCCAGTTTATAATTGTACTTTTAAATTTACAATACCTAATTCAACCAATATTTCTTACGGTTTTCAAACGGTTGCTTAATTCCCTCCACAGACCTCGTGGTGGGGGGACCTCAACGGTTCATCGGTGTTCGAGGCAGAGCGAAAATTGTCGCGATGCAATCACGATGGATATCTGCCAATGCTAGATTCCGCTAGACGGCCTGTCACGAACACCGATGAACCGATGAAAAATCACGAAGTCTGTGGGTGACTTTATTTATTTATTTAAGAATTAACGGGTTGCAACCTATTTCAACATATTTAAGTACAATGACTTAAAAACTAAATAAAATTAAAATTACAAGAGTAATATATTGCATTTATAAGAGTAAAAAAAAATGATTTAAAAATATTTAACATACATGTATCACCTAATACTTAATATACTATATCTTAACCTATAATTATAGGAGTAGTAATATTCAGTCTGAGATGTCTCAAATTCAGAATGTCTGAAATTCAGAATAGGAAACGCCAGCAAACTCCAGGCCACACGCCGCAACCGAAAGATTTGCCAATCTCAACATTCGGGTTGCATGCAGATAGATCTTTGAAAGTAAGCAGTCAGTTCTGTAATTAGTTCGATAATTTCCATTTGATGATAACGATTCTTGATATGAGGATGGGTGGGAGTGATAGAGTTATTAAACCTCTATTGGTAGGTAACATAATTTTATAGCACTCAGAACGGTATAACTTTTAAAATAACCTGAATGAAAAAGTCTAGAATTATTATGAAATAAAAATAACCATACCTTTTCTACAATTTCTTTTAAAAAGTAAGATCAAATTCCCTTTGCCATGTTTGTTTAGAAAAATTTCCTTGAATTAATTTTATCTCAGAAACAGTTGGAGATGGGTATAGGAAATTGTTAACAAAAGTTACTTGAATTCTTACATAGAATCGACATACGTCAAAATATACAGGGCATTCCATTTAAAATAATAAGTACGTGAAAATATCTTCACTATAAAGATTGGCATCTTTTATAGCGAGTACTAAGTACTAATATTTTAAAGAATTATCTTTTTTACCCGAACAAACCCGAGATATTTTAACATAATAATATGCTACTCATCGTGAATCATTTCATCATCTATATCACTAATAAAAGAGAACGGAATTAAAAAGTTTTATATACGGGATGAGTCAGGGGGAAAGGACCAAATTCCAGGTGCGTATTCTACCATGTTAATTCTACTGAAAGTTTAATTGGGAAATATATAGATTTTTTAGCTTCCAAATTTCACGCCCATATTTGTAGTTACAAACGTATTAAAAAGTATATACTGCTTTCGAATTTAACGGAGATTTATATGAGCACATTCATGGCATGTTGCTTGAATGTAAAACGGGACACTTTATTTCGGTATGCCTTCGCCATTCTGGCCAGACCTACCCAGCCGTGTTTTTTCGTATGAACAGTTTTTGTGGTCTTCCTTATCTCAAAGGCACACGTCGATACGGTACCAACTGCCTGCTATTTGATTTCATTTTGCTGGCAGCTTCTCGACGTTCTGTGTGTAGAGTTTAATTAAGTGTTTAAAATTACTCCTGAGTCTGTAGTGCTAGGTAGGTGAATTTATCTAACGTTCTCGCCCTGTATAATAAAAATCATACCTGAGTTCGGCTCATCCCTCAACAGAATATCTTCGAAAAGTGTTGTGACTGCGTCCATCCTGAATCCGTCAGCTCCAAAATTCAACCAATATTTTAAGACGTCCTTCATTTCTTCTACAACAGCCGGATTTCGATAATTAAGATCAGGTTGACCGGTTGCAAATTGATGGAAATAATACTGTTGTCTGCCTTCGTTCCATTCCCATGCAGAACCACTGAAACAGCTTATCTAAAAGGAAAATAGAACTTATATTTAACTGTGTGTAACCGCGTTTATTAGCTTCTGCTTTTAATAGATCTTTGCTTCTGAAAAAATATTATCAAACACGAATATCCATCAAAGTGTTTTCAACTCGTTCTTCGTTATTTTAATTTTTAATTTCGTATTGGTCTCAATAGTTTATGTTTGCTGATATTTTCACACCTTTTTAATTAATAAAAATACCAACAAACCCAATTATTTGGAGGCGTCCTCTCTCCATCCACGTACGTAGCATTTTGCCAAATGTAATAATCATCGTATTTCGGATCACGTTGCAAAGAAGCTTGGAACCATTCGTGTTGGTCGCTGGTGTGGTTCGGAACGTAATCAAGAAGTACTTTTATGTTCAATTTATGAGCTTCATCTAACAGTTGTCTAAGATCGTCCAATGTTCCATAAATGGGATCTAAAATATACAGGGACCATCAAAATGTACGGACTATTTTTAACTTTAATATACAGGATGTCCCACTAAGGTTGGCGAGGTACGAAGCTATAAACCTTACGTCTTTGGGGAAAAAATTTCATTGATTAAATCGACCAAGAAAAATTGATGGAAAATATTTGCACGTCTCCAAAATGACTGCTAGAGGGCGCAATTACTATTATATAACTTTCATTTGATAACGAATATAAAATGATCATTAATATTTCCGAAAGTTTGTTCGTAAGACTTTGTTCGTATCGCCGATAATAAGGGTGGGGAAAGCGCCTACAAAAATATCGTATCGCCGATAATAAGGGTGGGGAAAGCGCGTACAAAAATATTTTTAAAATTGATGTATCTTTCATGCCCTTTATCCAAATTTAATCAACTTAAGCTCGTTCGAAATATAACTTTATTCTTATTAAATATCCGACTGTGGTCGTGATCGCTAGATTATACTGCTTCTTCTAGCGGGTGCTGTTTATGATTATTTATGTGTTTTTATATTTTCCTAATAAAATTAAATATCATGATATATTATGATATATTACTGTGCTTAAAGAGCAGAAAAATAGCTACATTTTGGGGCAAACCTTAATTCGATATCTTTATTTCTTCTCAAGTTATTTACAAACAACTTATTCAAAAAAATTAATGTTAGGTACTTTCTTATCATGATTACACATTAATTTTTTTAAATACAATTGTTATTTGTAAATAACTCGAGAACGAATAACGATATTGAATTACGGTTTGCAACAAAATATAGCTAATTTTATGCTCTTTATGATATATTATGCTATTTAAATTTGTTAAAAAATAAAAAAAAAAACAGAATCATTGGTAATCAGTTCCTCTAGAAGATGCAATGTGAACTAGCGTTCACGACCCCCGCCGGATTAAATATTACGACACTTTTTGTTTTGTATCTGTTTCTGGCTGAGATGGGATAAGATAAAAACTTAATTATAAACAATAACGGATCTATTATTCTAATATGTCCATTTTTTCCAACGTATTGATTATTTAAGAAGCAATGATTCGTTGGTTCAATCTGTAAAGTTAGGTTAGGACATTGCTCCAAAGATGTCAATATTTTTAAACTACAACTTAATTATTTGAGGACAATGAATATTTTGGTATAATCCTTGGTATAAAGAAAGAATTTAAATGACGAGTATCATATAAATAAATCGATTTACGGTGGTATGGTCGACTTCCGTTTTCATTGAAAATAAATATTGCCCAAAAAAAGATAGAAAACAAAAATTATCGGTGATTTAAATTTGGTATGTATGCAAAAAATTACAATACAAACAACTTTTCTAAATAATTTTTTTTTTAAATTATCAATAAAGGCCATTTTTCAACATTCTGTTGAGAAAGTATCAAATTTGACAGCTTACAAGACGCATAGCCCCAATTAATGACGTCATTTTGGTCAAATAGGTACTCATGGTAAAATAAAATTTTACCTGAATCGAACAATACATATATCCACATATGTTCCAACTTGAATGGTGCATATTGAAAACATTAAGTTTGTTTTTTTAATTATTTTCACATAAATCGAAAATTTTAAAAGGCTTCGGGTGGAAATATAATCAAATATTTCACTGATTTTCGAGAAATAGCCACAAGCTGATCAATTCCCACAACATCGAAACCAGAAATTCAACATAAATTATAAGTAATATCGATAAAATTTTTCATGTTCACGAAAAGTTTTGTTTTGAAAATTTTACGAATGTCGTTGGTACGGTTATCCTGATTAAACCCCGAGAGCGAAGCTCGAGGGATTTAATCTATGAATAAACATGCCCAAATGATCATTGATTAAAATTTCCTAAGGAACAAAACTTACAATGAAATATTTAATAGATAATTAAAACGACGCTAGAGTTATATTTGATAAGATTATATCCAGAACCTATTCTAATAAGAAATACTTTTAAATATGCAAATATGCTCTCTACTCTAGACTTCAAACCTTTTGACGTTTCGTAAGTTTAAGGTTATGTGACTAAGATTTCAGATGAAAACAAGTCCACAATGTCGATAAATAAGAAAATACATTGCAAATAAACAGTAAGTACATATTTTTTAGTTAAATCCTTCCTTAAAAGTAGTTTTTCGTTTGTCACGTATAAATCATAATGAAAATCTAAAAAAATATGCATAGTATATTTAAAGAAAAAGTCATTCAAACTTGACATTTATTAAGTCAGTACTCGGCCTACTTAGAAACGCTTTAAAAATGTTTTGTACCAATGACGCCATTTTATCACTTCTAAGGAAAATGAAAAATTTATCAAAATAATTTCATGTAATTGGTGTAAATGAAACAATTTGATTGGTCGAAACAGTAAATTTGACAGGTGATGGAAATAATTTAGGATAAATCCCCCCCTCTAGCGGGAATCTATCGAATGTAAAAATACATTCGAAAAGTGAAAATCGTTAAAAATACAGTAACGAGGCACCACACAACTCATTACAACTATCTGCAGTTTGCAGTGCCGAAATAGATCCCACCGAACCTTTTATTTACCTATATCTCGATAATCGGCAATATCGTATCCAGTGTCCACTTGCGGTGACTTAAATATAGGATTTAACCAAACGGCATCCACGCCCAAATCTTTAAGGTGGTCCAATTTTTGTATCACTCCTAAAAAGGTAAACATATTTTGGTTTTAAATTGCTTTACCGAGTTGAATGGGATAGAATGCGAAGAACGGGATAATATAAAATTAGGCTTGGGCCGATACCGATACTCAGTATCTGAGTATCTGCCGATACTCTGGATACTAAATTTAATATAAAAACTATCGGAAAAGTATCTGAAATTCAGATTCTTTCTTGTTGCTATGGATCAACCGCTCTTCTCTTTGAATGGTTCAGTGGTGGGGATTCGTAATCTCTTAATCGTTTAATAGTCATCTTCCGCTTCTGGTCTTGTGCGCATATGATTGCAGTGGCGCAAAACGTGTATTAACAATTCGTTTTTAAAGTAAATTACAATGTCTGATATATGGAAGCATTTTGCTGTCTTGTCTTCAAAATCAAAATGTTTCGAAACAACCCAACCAAAATCATACACCCTCTTCGCAGGAAACACCTCCCGAAAGTTATATTTTGAACTTAACTGAGGTATAATAAAAAAAAATTATAATTTCGTAATTTGAATCTTTGAAATGTTTACTATTTTTAATAACATATCGATTGTCCTTTCTAGATTACTAAACGTCTCTTGCAAAATACGAAGAACAAAATAGACAAGGACAAAACAATGTACCTGATTTCGATAAAGAAATTGAAATTTATCTAAATGAGCCCACGGAATCGTTGGAAGTGATTCCTCTAACATACTGAAAAAATAATAACAGATTTCTCACACTCAGCAAAATGGCCATTATATATTTGTCTATACCTGCAGGCTCCATGTTTTCTGAGCAAGTTAACAGAACATTGCTTACTTCGCAGCATGTTCAACAACTTATTTTCTTAAAAAAAAATTGTTTTGTTGCAATCTGATATGTAACCTATAATTAAAAATATTTTTTTTGAAATAAAATATGTCTTTTATCTGAATTTCAGATACTTTCAGATAAATTATCGGTATCTGATGTATCGGTATCGGTATCTGAGAAGTGGTATTGGCCCAAGCTTATATAATATTATTAAATTCAGTCATAATGAGTAAATTACTTTAAAAAATTACAAAGTTTACTTATAATTACGAGTTTAAAAGTAAATACTTCACTACTAACAGGAAGACATTAGCCTTCATATTTTTTATAATATATGTAATTATCGGGGCGATTAATAAGTAGTAATTATGTAAATTAATTTTTCATCGATATTTCCGGTTAGCAAAAAGTCAGTAATTTGCGGTTTTCACCGTTTGCTCTGGCCTTTATTCTTCTTTATAACCGCCTCCATAACAAACGAACAAACTCTAGACGCAGAAACAGAGTATAATGAAGTAGAGAACCTCTGGGAGATAACCGAAGAAATAATTACAAGAACCGCCGAAAACATATTTGGAAAGAGTAAAGGAAGGAGGACAAAAACATGGTTTGACGACGAATGTCGAAAACAACTAGAGAAAAGACAAATGGTAAGGAAGAGAATGATGCAACTATAAAACAGAGAAAGCAGAGAGCGATAAACGAACTGCCGGAAGGAAACGACAAAACTAATAAGAACAAAGAAAAGAGAGTACGAAAAACAAAGATATGAAGAGAGGCCATTGGCACAGATCCATCTCAACACTCAAGAACAAATTCAAGGACACATGATATTCAGGGAGGAAAAACTAATTGAAGAGTGGAGGAGATATTTTGGGGATCTTCTAAATATGACACAAGAAGAACCGCATAAGGAGGAAACCTATATCACAGCGGACCTACGAGTTGACGAACCCTCCTTGGAAGAAACACAGAAGGCATTGAACAAACTAAGGAACTTCAAGGCGTCTGGATCAGATACAATACCCGCAGAGTTTCTGAAATACGGAGGGGAAACACTACATCGACATATCCATAAATTGATAACTCGTATATGGCAAGAAGAGAGAATCCCAACAAGGTGGAAAGAAAGCCTCATCGTACCCATTCACAAAAAAGGGGATAAAACAAAATGCTCCAACTATAGAGGAATCTCCCTAATAAACACCGCATATAAAGAACTCTCAAACATACTACTACACAGAATAATCCCATATGCAGGAACCACACTGGGCGAATACCAAGCTGGTTTTAGGACAAAGAGGTCAACAATAGACCAACTCTTTACACTAAGACAGCTCCTCGAAAGAGGATGGAATACAATAGAGCAATACATAATCTCTTTATAGACTTCCGACAGGCATATGACAGCATAGAGAGAACCCAAGTCTGGAACGCGATGGCGGAGTTCTCGACGCCTTGTCATCACTACTTTTTAATCTAGTCTTAGAGAAAGCCCTCAGAGCAGCCGAAGGTAAAACGGAATTGCTAACAGTAAAAGGCCCCAAACTACTTCTAGCATATGCAGATGACATTGACCTCATTGGCGATACAATCTTAACTGTGAAAGACATATTTAGCAGGATCGAAAGAACAACAAGAGAAGTAGGACTAAAGATCAATGAAGAAAAGACGAAGTACATGTGCATAAACAGAACATGGCGGATAGATAGAAGAGGACAAAACATCACAGTGGACACCTATCAAAGGCAGAATTCAATCTGCAAATCGTTGCCTATTCGCACTCAGTAGCCTCATGAAGTCAAGAAACCTAACGAGGACGTCAAAAATCAAAATGTATAAAACCATTATCAGGCCTATAATAATATACGGAGGTGAAACGTGGACAATGATCAAAGCAAATGAGGAAAAACTTAGACGGTTTGAAAGAAAAATCCTCAGAAAAATTTTCGGGCCCATCATGACCCGACCACGGACCAATATCGCATCAGAACTAATGCCGAAATCCAAGAACTATACAAGGACAGCGATATCGTACAAGAGATTAAATCCCAACGACTAAGATGGGTAGGACACGTGCAAAGGCTTCATGAGGACAGACTGGTGAGACTAGCATGGGAAGAGGTCCCAACAGGGAAAAAATGTCCCAGAATGCGCTGGAGAGATAACATTAGGTCAGACCTACAGAAAATGAATATTCCCTTTGAGCCCCGAATGATGGAAGACCGTGCCGTATGGAAAAAAGTTGTACAGTCAGCCAAGACCCACCCCGGGTTGTAGCGCTAACCACGAGATGATAATGATGAACGGTGTAATAACATCTTTACCATCGCATTTAAGTTTTTCGGGGAAAAACATAAAATATGGGAAATCTGTAGAAAGCGCCACCGAGCGAGACTACAGTAAAAATGACAGATATCGCTTGTAGTGTAGCTGATAGAGCAAGAACTCTTTTAAATGACACAATAATATGCCGCAAAAAAAAAAACAAATACAGCGGCTTTCAAAAAAATTTGGAAAAATCTAAAATTGTTCGATCGGTTTTTATATTTTCCCGACTTTGTTCTAAGAGATGTCGAAAAATAAACTTCATTATCTCATTACTACTTTTGATTCTCCACAAGATGGCATCATCAGATCTTTAATGAGACGTTTCGTCTTTGGGCCACCATCATCAACTTAATTTTTTTAAATACGGGCCTTAATTTTTTGTTTAAATTATGAAAGAAGACGTAACTTTACGTTCAGCTGTATACAACAATTATTGGTTTTCCAACGGTTTATTCCTTAAATTAACCATCTTTATTAAAATACCTCTAACTACTCCAAACTTCATCTGTTTATTGGGCTTTGTTCAAGACATTTGAACTTTGTCGCTGCCATTGTCATTTATAAATTACTTAAAATTATAAATATGATAGATATTATAAATATATGTTCATATTTACCTTGTAGATCTCCATTTCCATCTTCATTGCTGTCCTTAAAGCTTCTTGGATAAAGTTGGTATATCACAGCGGTTCTCCACCAATTTACATCTTGGTCGGCTGACAACACGTTTTTATACGAAGTAAAACTTTGTTTTTCTGACAATACGCTAACACAAATTAGACCTAATGTCAGTAATAAAACAGCAACTCGATCCATTTTCACAAAAAGTTTCAAGCTCACTCTAAAGTTTATTTGTAAAATATATTAATTATATACTAAATTTGTTATCAGTTGTAAGTGGATTAAGTACTTGTATGCATGCGATTCTAGGTAAAAAGTAACTACAGACAATTTGTTTTTCCAAATAATTTAATCAGCCGCGAAGTGGATCTTCTTTTAACCAGTTTTATCACTTAAGATTAAAGGTTAAAAGATGAAAGAATTTGTGCAATAAATTGCTTTGGACAAAGGACATTTATTGATTTTATAAATTATTTTAAGGTCTTTTGAATTTTTCTTTTAGTTGGCCTAGACTACCGGGTGGCCAAATAAGAATGGACGCCGGCCATATCTCATGAACCGTTCGTCCGAAAGTCATGAAACAAATACTAAAGGTAAGATATCTAACCGGCCCAATTTCGTCTGCTGCGGGCAGTGACGTTATCGGGCGAGTAATTTTTAAATCTCTTATGGAGCTGCTGAACATTGCTCTCAGCGTTTTTAACTCTTTTTTGAAGGTATTAAAAGGTTTTATGCATCTAATGATTGAATGAAATGAAATAATTTGCGTCTATTAATTTCCTAAAAATATAACTCAAATACCCTTAAAAAAGAAAAGATTCCGACAAACTATTCGTGCTGCTCGGCGACAGCGTTGCCGGTCTTTGACAATTGATATATATCCAATACTATTTTAACAATTCAATTATTAACATTATTGTTGGAGCATATGAAATTTATGTTCAATCTGGAGGTGTCCCCCATCTAATAGGAAAGTAACGATCGATTTTTAGTACTCTTTTTACTCTGACGCCGTTTTAATTAAAAGGTTTTACACATCAACGGTGTTGTCAGTTTTACACTTCAAACTAACTCAAAGATACTATAATTTTAATACTTTTTTATTCCGTCATACGTTTCTAACAGTTCTTTTCATAAATACCAGTAAAATAACGGCGAAAAATCTATGTTTTGCAACACAACAAATAGTAATATCACACAAATTTTAAATCATTTCACAAATAATTATTTTACAACAGAGCAGAAAAACGGTAGTGCTACAACTGGTAAATTTAACATCTTATTTATTAAGCCAGAACTACCTTAACGTATAAAATTCGTATAAAAATCCGTGGGAATTCAAGGGAACCCCGCGCCGAAGCCCTATCCCTCTCGTGTGTCAAGACTGAAGCGTTCAACGGTTTCCAATGGCTCAGGTCGAGGGAGGCACGCCTTGTTGTTTGTCACCACCGCTATACTGACCTACATACACTTGTGTATGTGAAAATAGCTGTGCATCTAACTATTTAGACATTCGATTTAAAACAATATACAGTGTGACCATTAAAGTCGGAAATATATGGGGAAAATACTTATTTTTCGATTTTGGTAAAATTTAAATTCTTGCTTCAATAAGAACAAAAAATGACATAATTAAATTGGACCAAGCGGCTCTTGTTAACTGTCAAATTTGACATTTTCTCGATAAAATTTATTATTTTGAAAAGTTGTTTGTGTAAGACGAATAAAAGTGTATATATTTGGGATATTATATTAACAATTAGTTAATAACATTCATTATATTCAACGCAATGATGAACCGTGCAACTTATCGAGAGCCCTTCTCGATACCCTCCACCAGACTGGTCCCTTTTTATCTTTCAAACATGCATGTGTTTATATTAACAACATTAAATTAATAGCCTCTTGAAATAGGATATTTAAAAGGAACCTGACTGTTCAGATCTTAGTAACATAATATAGTTTGTTTTACAAATCATCTAATATAGTCTGTTCACTCTGTTCAATACAATAAATATTAATTAATTAAAATTATATTACATTCGGCCATCCTGTAAGATGTCCTGTCCTCAGGACATATATGCCTTTATCAATGCCTTGTTCAATTCTAATGCTGTTACGTTAACTACATATATTATAACATAAACCTTAGCGTCCATTATCAACAACTGCGAACTGCTCTTGCCAACTGCATTATCGCCAATTGTGAACTGCTATATGCTAACTGCATTATCGCCAACTGCGAACTGCTTTATGCCAACTGCATTATTGCTAACTGCGAACTGCTTTATGCCAACTGCATTATTGCTAACTGCGAACTGCTTTATGCCAACTGCGTTATCGCCAACTGCGAATTCCTTTATGTCGACTGCATTATCGCCAACTGCGAACTGCTTTATGCCAACTGCATTATTGCTAACTGCAAACTGCTTTATGCCAACTGCATTATTGCTAACTGCGAACTGCTTTATGCCAACTGCGTTATCGCCAACTGCGAATTCCTTTATGTCGACTGCATTATCGCCAACTGCGAACTGCTTTATGCCAACTGCATTATCGCTAACTGCGAACTGCTTTATGCCAACTGCGTTATCGCCATCTGCGAATTTCTTTATGTCGACTGCATTATCGCCAACTGCGAATTGCTTTATGTCGACTGCATTATCGCCAACTGCGAACTGCTTTATGCCAACTGCATTATCGCTAACTGCGAACTGCTTTATGCCAACTGCGTTATCCTCAACTGCGAACTGCTTTATGCTAACTGCATTATCGCAAACTGCGAACTGCTTTACATGGATGTCCTATAGGTCTTCCGGTTGACCGCCAGCTGCGGTCGCTAGACAATGTAGCACCGTTCTATTCACTCGCTCACACTGACTCTCTCGTGCATTGGTCACGTGTATGACCAAACTTCTTACACGGTGCACACTTTATTCCTGGTTTGCGACACTGATTGAGGAAATGATTCCCACCACAATTGTAACATGCTATATTTTGTGTTGGCTCTCTCTTCGATACACGTGGATGATGTTGTTCACTCCTATAAAAACATTTATCTTTCGCAACTGGTGATTGATCACGTCTCACATTTCTCAGACCACCAATATTGCTTAAATACCCCGCTAGTTTACCAATAGATTGGAAATTAGCTGCTCTAGCTGCTAACGCTACGTTCTTATCTATTATGCCCTCAATCACACTATCTATTAAATAACTGTCTGGAATTTGCAAATGAAGTTTATTCAGTTTTGCGACTTTTTCAAAGCAATAATCGCCTAAATTTTGTTGTGGCTGTGGTGCGTACACGGCAGCTTCGACCAGCAATTTACCAAACTTATTAGTTCCCGGAAAATTATGTTGTAATAGTTTTTTTACACTGTTCCAGTCTAATCCCGATATTTGCGCAGTGTCATACCATTTGCGCGCATTACCACGTAACCTACTAGTAGCTAATTTTAAAGTCAGTACCTTGTTCCAGCCATGATATAACATTAATTCGTCAACCCTTTGAACCCACTCGGTAATTGTTAAATTTTCCGTGTTTGGATTGAACACTGGTATAACACTTTCATCAATAAGGGAGTTTAATCACGTCGACTGAACATCACTACTTGCACTTACTTGTCTGGTGAGCCGACTTATCTTTTTAATTTTTCTACTTTGCCTGTCCTCATCCGTGGACGATGAACTGGACGACGTTGCTCGGGTTCTGCGTGAACGTCCTTTCCCCATTATTTACACGAATATAACCCAATTGGTTAATCACTGCACTGATAGTATTCCTTTATAACAGCAGAGAACACAGACAAAAGAAAGTGATTACGCAATTGCCTAAAAGCACTAAACACCTCGTTTTATGTCACTAGCACATAGGTCTATCCCACCGCTGCTATGTAAGAGGTTCCTTTTAAATATCCTATTTCAAGAGGCTATTAATTTAATGTTGTTAATATAAACACATGCATGTTTGAAAGATAAAAAGGGACCAGTCTGGTGGAGGGTATCGAGAAGGGCTCTCGATAAGTTGCACGGTTCATGATTGCGTTGAATATAATGAATGTTATTAACTAATTGTTAATATAATATCCCAAATATATACACTTTTATTCGTCTTACATTTGTGTTGTAATTTTATGCCCACATACCAAATTTAAATCACTTATTGATAAACGGAAGTCGACCCTACCACCGTAATTATAAACAACGGCGCTATTATTCTAATATGTCCATTTTTTCAACCTTTTTATTATTTAAAAAACAAGACTCTCCTTTTTCTTTTTTTAAAAGGATTTGTTGTAAAAATGTTTTTTTTTTCAATTAAAAATAAATAATAATATTTTTTCTCGATGTTAGTTTTGATATAATTTTGGGTGATTGGACCACAAATACCACCTAATATTGCCTAACGCACGATTTATTATAGCAAGATAACGTAATCTTTCAACAGGCAAAAATCAAACGGACTTTTTATATTTCTGCAACGTCAACAGCTGTGGTTGCCGCTGAAACGCTGCGACAGCAGAAGATTAAAGTACGGCAGTTGATTTCTGGGGGCTTTAAGAAATCGATCTCTGCGAAATCGTTCGCTGAAAAAAACCAGTACAGTTTTTAAGCTTTGATGAGTGATATTTTGTGTGAATTTTTTGTTGGGCGCCTGCTAGCCGTTGACGCAACGAGGGAGAAAAAAGGTTGTATCTTTCTTTTTAATACGTCTTTTATCTACGCAGGATTTGCAGACTGGTGCGTACCCCAGGAACGGTCCTCCGCGATTTCAGTACAGGCTGAATTAATTTAACCGTCAAGGTATCATCTACATACCGGCGGTTTATTTTTTTAAAGTGCTGTATAGTATACCGTGAGGACGTAAAGTAAGGAATAAATTCATTATCTCGCAAACTACAATTTTTTTAAAAAATCGCTCGGACCCTTCGATTTTGTTTTTCGAACGCGCATATTCTGACATAAAATGTAGGTATACAGGGTGTTGCAAATAAGAGTGACACAAAATTTTTTTTCTTAAATAGAACCCACTGTATATTATTGCATGTACGGATTCTTCGGAAAATCCTAAACATTTTTCATGTAGCATGTGCTATACCTTAGCCCAAGCGTTTTGGAGTTATTCTCATTCAAAATTTGAAAAGTGGAAAAAGTCATGGAGAAAACAAAGAATAAAATTATTTTAAAAATGTCTTATTTATCGAAAAAACAGTTAGGTGAACTTAAAAATAATTTTTTTAAAATAAATGTTCGAAGTGTCTTCCGTTGGTCAACTGACAATAGCCTAACCGATCTACAAATTCTCACTGAACATTTCGAACCATTTGGGGTGTAATTTGCCGAATTTCTTGCCGGATGCGATCTTTTAAATCATCTAAATTTGCAGGCTGGCTTTTGAATACTTTTCCCTTAAGGTATCCCCATAAAAAAAAGTCGAGTGGTGTTAAATCGGGTGACCTTGGCGGCCACTCAATAAAACCACCTCTTCCAATCCACCTGTTTGGAAAAGTATCGTCCAAATATGTACGAACTCCCACAGCGAAATGTGGGGGAGCACCATCTTGTTGCAATCAGATATTTTGATGTGGCAAATCGGGACGTTCTAACTCAGGAAAAAGGGTGGCCAGGGCTGGAACAAGTTCTTGTTCTAAAAAACTCAAGTATCTCTCGCCTGTTAAATTTCCGTCAAAAAAGAAAGGCCCTATAACAATGTCATCGACAACGCCAGCCCACACATTGATCTTTTGATTAAATTGTGTGTGTCCTTCCCTCATCTAGTGTGGATTTACATCGGACCAATATCGATAATTTTGGGTATTTACGTCACCATTCAAGCAAAATGTGGACTCATCGGAAAAAATTATATTTTTTACAAAATTTCTGTTTACGAAACACATATCCTGTAAACGCTCACAAAATTCAAGGCGCCTCTCAAAGTCCCTTTCTAAAAGTTCTTGGAGAACTTGCATTTTATAAGGATGGTATTTATTTGTATGCAGTATTTTAAGAACTGTTGTTTTTCCAATATCCACGTCACTTGCTACCTGCCTAGACACCACATGCTGGTTATCTTGAACTGCCAGTAAGACTTCTAATTGTTGATTTTCATCAACTTGAGGACGACCAAATCTAGGGACATCTCTTACATGACCGAATTGCCTAAACTTGTACTCAATTTTGCTTACTGTTGATTGTGATATTGGCGGACGATTGGGGTATTTTTGATTAAATAACTCACAAGTTTCTTGCTGTGTTCTAACCCTATCACCGTAGCCCATCATCATCAAAACCTCTATGCGCTGTTTCTCAGTGAGCCGCATTTTAATTTAATTTAGTTATGAAAAAACGAAATGAGTCTTTTGAAAACTAGTAAAACGTTAGGAAAATACACATAAAACTGACAATAACAGTAACTATTGACATTAATTCTTTTGGTTCTTGCATCATAACTCCAAAGCCTACTTGACTTTACTTGCGCTTCACGCATGCTGACTACAGGTTTTCCTCAGCGCGGATCAATCAATGCAAGTCTTGATTGATTGCGAAATATCTGATTTTCAAATTTTGAATGAGAATAACTCCAAAACGCTTGGGCTAAGGTATAGCACATGCTACATGAAAAATGTTTAGGATTTTCGAAGAATCCGTACATGCAATAATATACAGTGGGCTCTATTTAAGAATTTTTTTTTTGTGTGTCACTCTTATTTGCAACACCCTGTATATCTATATTTTATGTCAGAATATGTGCGTTCGAAAAACAAAATCGAAGGGTCCGAGCGATTTTTTAAAAAAATTGTAGTTTGCGAGATAATGAATTTATTCCTTACTTTACGTCCTCACTGTATAGTATCACTGAAGATTTGATTTTCGGTCGGTTGTAAGACTATAGTTTGCTCCTCAAGCGCTCGGGAAAATAGCGGCCTTTTGAAGGTGGAAGCTATAGGTAGAGAAGTAAACGGGATAGTCATTGTTTTCGGCCATTAAAGCAGCGCTTGCCCTGAACTGAGGGGAGTGCCCGGCTAGCGTGGCATTAATTTTCTCAGAAACCCTTAAAATTGCGCTACGCAAATTATTCTCGAGAACCGCAGGTGAGAGAAACATTTGCGTCAATAATAAGTTATTTCGTATAGACATTTTGGCGCCCGAAATAATTTATTAAAAAATATATTTCGTATCATTTTATTCCTTTATTTTTTGCGCCAGGAATAAAAGATAACAGTTCCTTAGAAATTTTCTAAGTCCCGCGGAAGGAAAAGTAACGGTTTGTAAAATATTTAAGTTCAAATATTTAAGGGCAAATAGGGAACCGCAATCTTGTCTTAGTAGACGGTTAGGTTAGTTGGAATCTCTTAGTAGAGAACAATTATTAGTGCAGGTTAATTCTTATTGTAATTAGAAATACTTAAGAAATTAATCGCAAATCGCCCCGGTCGTGAGACTCGACTTACGTAAGACTTACCCATAAAATAACCCTCAATCGACAGAAGACATAAAAGTAAATAAATAACAAAAATCCTCCGTGTTCACTATAGTAGCTTGCATTGCTATTATAGTCATTGGACGTGCCCTAGACAATACCAGGATACAAAGTATAGCTTGAACATCAGTTAGGCTTCGTCCTACGTTCTAACAGCTATACTTTAAATTAAATTCGTCCTTTTACTCTAAGACAATATTCTTGCCCTCATCTTCTTCTCCTTTGGTGGACTGTTGACGTCTTCCTGTTAGCGGGGAAAGGTGGTGGGCGCACTAAGACCTACAGACCCCTGTCGGCTGGCATCCCTGACAATGCAATCGAAAAGAAAATCAAAAAATGCGCAAATCGTAATTTTGAAAATACTGCCTCTAGTGTTGACTTTGATGACCATTTTAGAACTGTTGACTTTACTAGTAGCGTCGACCAGTACCTGAATGGCCAGTACAAGGACTCTGCTGCTAGGTCTGCCGCACGCTAGCGTATGCTGTGGGCGTTTAATAAATCACTTGGTGGGGAGTCACCGCCTTCGGACATAGAATTCGATTGGGACAAAAATAGTACAAACGGCAATGACTTAGATTTAAATCAACAAGGGAAAAAATGGAACTACGAGGGCCACATGATAACGCTTTTTGACCAACGCGCCGCAGGCGAAAATACCGCACCTCCGACGATTGCAAAAGTGGAAAAAAGGCGTTATTTCGGCGACAGAGTTTACTCCACAGATGTCGTCATTTTTAAATTGCAATTTAACTTATTCCTTAAATTGACCATCTGCACTAAAGTACCCCTAGTAAGTCCCTGTAATTTACTTTTGTTTCAAAGGAACTGAAGATTTTTAAATTATTATTGCTATTTCTGTCTTTAATTGTTATTACGTACTATTACTGTTTTATTTTAGTACAAGTAATTTATTTTATTAATACAAATAAAATTTGACTCTTAAAGTCAACACTTTTCTAAAACTTCATTCAGAAGATGCATTCACTTTTACATTTTCGAATTATACTGAATTTAAAAAAAAATAAATTACAGGAACGTACCTGGGGTATTTTAATGAAAATGGTCAATTTAAGGAACAAAACGTCGGAAAACCAGTAAGTGTCGTTAGTACTAAACGCAGATTTTGGTCCTCTTTTATAATTGGAACAAAAATATCCAGACTAGTAATTAAAATAATTAAGTTGATGATGGTGACCCAAAGACGAAATGGCGCATAAAAGGTCTGATTATGCCATCTTGTGAAGAGTAAAAAGTAGCGATGAGAAAGTGAAATTTATTTTTGGACATCTCTTCGGAAAAAATAAAAACCAGAACGCAAAATTTTAGATTTTTAAAATTTTTTGAAAGCCCCTATATTTATTTTTGATTTTTTTGCAGCATATTATTGGGCGTATAAGTACGCACCAATTTAACCGACTTTATATCTGTTACCGTTTCCGAAATCCCCCACTGATGAGGCCGAATTTGTAACACCCTGTATATGCTTTCTCCAGGACACCCAAGGAGTCACCCATTTAAAAATAATAAACCATAACATCCTGTACACAAATCTTTAAATCGAAAAATCATTTCTGCGTTTAGATAGAATTTTTATGTTCGTAGAACTTGTTCCCTTTATACCAAATTTGTTATTAATCCACTCAAGAAATACATCTATGTGCGTGAATCAAATGGATTTATTAACGAGACAAACATTCTCTAAATTAAATGGTTCTAGGTAAAAAAGGAACATAATACATTTTTTTCAACGAATTTAATCGGTGGAATACTTAAATACTAATTTTATCTTTGAAGTTAATTATTTTTAGAATTCCATATACCTACAGGGTGTGAATATTAGTCTGGAAACTGCTTAATAACTATTGACCCAATAATAATAATAAAGAAATTTGGGTGTAGGTAAAGTCAAAATGGCTGAATATCTTTAAGAAACATACCATAAGGATAAGATTAATTAAGATTAAATATCTTTAAGGAACCACCACACAGTTAAATTAAAGGGTATGTAATATCTTTTATGGTATGTTTCTTGTGTGCCTGGATGACTTTGACGAAGCCTTAGCCCTGATGATCGCCTTTTAGAGGCCGAAAGCGCTAGGCGATGGTAACATTAAAATTTACGCTGAATACAATTTAGACGTTTTTTTAATTTAAATTACTTCTGTATTCTCAACGAAAATAAAATGGCGGCGTTTTAAAAATTGGATAATTATTATTTCTTATTATCATTTATTTCATTTATCGTCTAAGAAAAGTAAATACAACTGGGCATAGTGTAGTGGGAAACAGGCATCTTAATAAAAAAAAATTGAATAGGCAGTGGGGTTTTGCGAAACATCATCTTAATCGTCCTATCGAGTACTTTACAATCCCAGAATATTGTGTTCCTATTCGTACTCAAAACGAAATGGCGGATTTAAAAAAAATAATATTTACTATATTTTTCTTTCGCTATTTTAGTTTAGATTTTACAATTTGGCATAAAGCTGTGAGTATCAGCCAGCTGACAAATTGACTTCCTACAAACTATTTAGAGCTATTATTAGCCATCTACAATGGTTCGTCCGTGCGTGGTGTGTAAGAAATTCGACTATTCTAACCCTGCCCGGATTAATATTTCGTCGGTAAGTGAGAATAATGATGGTCGATCAAATTATTTGTTTGTATATTACGTGTACCTGATTTCTTTATTTCAGCGTTGCCATTTTTTAAAGCCATTTCTTCTAACTTATTTGAAACTGTAGAACTGTGCATGATTGTCAATAAATGATGTTTATATTATATGTTTATGGTACACTCTATATGAATTTTTCGACTTAATATGAATCCAGGAATCATTAAGTACATATCATTAAGTAACACCCTGTAAAATCTCACTTTAACCTTACCTGTGATGGGCTTTAAGCGCTCGATACGAATTAAATAACACTAAATCAAGAAAATGTATTTTCTTCTTTTTTTTTCTTAAGCATAGCTTAAAGCACGATTAATGTTAAAATAACAGTTGGTCTTATTTTTACCGTAGATAAGTCCACCTTACTATCCAGCCAGCACCTGCCCATTTTCTTTTCTACAGGCATCTTCTCTTCCAAGTTTGTCGCAAAACATAATATTTCTTGAATAATTAATAAGAGAAAGAAATCCATGGGAATTCGATCACAGGATAGAATATTAACTATGAAGGCGAATTTTCCTGTTAAGAATTTAGATATTTTACTTTCTATTGGTGGACAAACTTAACAGAATAACGCCCATGGGTTTTAATCGCGCTCGAGGTTCTTTACATTCATTTGCCAGATCGTTGTGAGTTTTAAAATACAGTGTGTTAGGGAAGTGACGTATTATATTTAAACCGCCAATTCCTGAAATAAAGACAAATTGAAGAAAAATAGCCATAAATGGCGCTTTCAATTCATTCAGCGGTAAAAGTGACCTAACGTCAAACCAGAAAAACACCTGTGTGGCACTGCGATACATGTAAGCAATCAAGGAATTCTAGCCGGTGTTGTCATAACTTAAACTCTTTAGACAAAATAAAATAATTTAAACACGTTTCCATTCTGTAATACCTTTTTGTACAATTAATTGAAGAACATTTACGACGGACTATGTTTTAAACAAGCCGAAGAAACATATGGAATAGTAATAGCCACGTACGTCACTAGGTCAAATGCCAATGACCTCTTGACGCCTTACATCGGCTGAGCGAAGTAGTTTCATATAGCGCTGCACGCTTGCGTTTGTTAATTGAAGACCAACCAGCGGCCGGGTACGCTGTGTCTCGTTGATCACCAACACACTCTTAGTAATCCGCTCTGTTTTTTCGGTTTACGCGTGTATCTTTGAATATTGTTTTTATTGACGCGTTTCTTCTGGTCGTCAAATTTCGTCGCGTGTAATAAAATCTAATAATCTGTAGTATAATCTGTATTATTGTATTTTCAAAAGCTAACAATCGGTTCTGTTTCACTATTACTGTGTGCACATAAAGTGTTTCCAGGAGTGTTCCCATGAAAAAGAAACGAAACTGATTTGTTTGTGCCTGGATATCCTCGCTCTTTAGGTATAAGGATAAATACAAGTAGGTAGAAAATAATTTATTTTTATAATTTCATATGGAATTTCAGTTTTACATTAAGTTTGGCAACATTGCCATTGGCTCTGGGTCAGGCTCGTAGCCAGGATTAGATTTTAGAGTGGGCAGTCAAAGTTTTAGAGGGGGCAAACTTGAAAATAATTTTTGTGATCAGATCACGTAAGATCAAGAGAAAAAAAAAACATCGTTGATTTCAACATTGAATTAACTACCTACATAATTACAAAAAATAAAACTTAAACAAAACCAAAAAACGCAACGTAGGTAAATATCTTTAATATAATTGAAGTTTTCTGTTCTTCCTTTCGTTAAATTTTTGTAAAAACACCTCAAAGTTTATGTTATTTGTTTGTTTATTCTCAAACGCTAAATATATCAGATTGGCCATTCTCCGCTGAGACTGAATCCCAAGAAATTACATAAATATACAACTATCATGGTTTTGCTAGAGTGGGCAACTTTTTCTGTCAGAGTGGGCGTTGCCCACTCTGGCCCCCCCTCTGGCTACGGGCCTGCTCTGGGTGAAGTGTTGTACAGTAGCGTGGACTGACCTGTGAGTAGGAGTGTTTGTTACCCCACTTTTAAAACGGTCGATAAAGAAGAATATAAGTAAAAAAAATATATTATCGCTTCTCTATTACACCCAAGGAGTCACCCATTTAAATATAATACGTAATTTCCATAACACCCTGTATAGTTGATCACTTGAACCGTGTCCGTAATTATAATATATTATTAAAAAAAACACTTTACTGATACAAAAAAGTCCAATAATACAGAATCACTCACGTTGAGTGGCCTATTAAAAGATCTCGGGAACTAAAAAAATAATTGTTTGAAATATTGATACCTACTCGCTATAAAAGATGCCGATGTTCTTAACCGCGGTGGACGCGTCGTTGAAAATCACACGAGGAGAGGTCGCGTCGCGGTTCTCCATACCGCTAGCAAAATAAAGCTAGTGTTCCTTGGAAAATTAATTCTAATTAGAAAATACATACAAAACTAAATAATTATTAACTAATGATGTTATTTATAAAACAAAATGTATGATGTAATAAAAAATAAATGCTAAAAAACAAATTTTCATTAAATTCTGAAGTAATGCAGTAAATAAATAATTTATTCTAGAAGTTAACACTATACAAGATAGAGATATTCGGATATTGCATCAGGATACTTGGAGATGTAATTCTATATGTTAAAATAAGAGTAGTAGGCGAGAATTGGGGAATGGCAGTCACTTAAGCTAGATTATGTATAGTTGATAAAATATTAGTTTTTGATATAAGTAAATATAGTAGAAGATAGCCTGACTCATCCACTAGATCATGGTTTCCCATTCAAATTAAAATAATTAACCTTAAAGGCGATGTCAGGACCTGAGATATAAGGCGTCATTGACTAGTTGTTGTAAAAATGGCTTTTTCAAATCAAGAAAATTAGGAGGATTTTTACGTTAGATTATTTTTTAATAATTGAATATATTCATAGGATCATATTTTCCTATAAGTTACTCAAAAAGAATTATTTTTATATTTCATAAAATAATAAAGCACGATTCATTTTCAATATGCAAAATTAGACGGGCTTTTTATATTTCTGCAACGTCAACAGCTGTGGTTCCTGCTTTCCGTTATCGAACCGCTTCGTCAGCAAAGGCATCCTGCACTGAGGGCGGCGTCGGCCGGCGTGGCGTTAAAATTCGAAAAAACTTCTTAAATTTGCGACACGCATAAGTTTCTCAAAAAAACGCAGGTTGAGAGAAATATTGCGTTAATCAATAAGTATTTCGTTATAGACATTTGCGCCCGAAATAACTTAATTAAAAAATATTCGTTTTTACCGTTTTATTCCTTTATAGACGCTTTACGCCAGGAAGTCCGTCGCGAAAGGGTTCGTAAAAAATCTTAAGTTGATATATTTAAGGCAAAGCTAGGATTTGCGTGTAGGGTCTTAGAAGACAGTTAGGTTGGTTAATTCCCTCTTAGTAGACGACCATTGCTAGCTTAGGTCAATTTTTTTTATTGTAAATAAAATAAAATTAATTAATCGAAAATCGCCCCGGTCGTGAGACTCGACATACGTAAGACTAACCCATAAATAACCCTCAAGACAAAAGTCTTAAAAGCCCTCCGTGTTCAGTATAACAAACTTGCCTCGTTATATTCAATTGGACGTGCCCGTGCCAATAAACTCAAAAGTATAGTTCGAACAATAGTTATGCTTCGTCCGACGTTCAAACAACTATACTTATAACAGTAAAATCAATCCTTTTAAATTCTAAGACAAAATTCTTGCCCTCATCTTTATCTTAATTGGTGGACTGCTGACGACTTCCTGTTAGCGGGGAAAGGTGGTGGGCCCACTAAGACCGATAGACCCCCTGTCGGCTGGCATCCCTGACTATTAACGAAAATCGTAAACGAAATTCGAAAAAAAAAAATATGGCGAATAATAATAGTGATATAAGTTCGACATCTAGCGCTGACTTTAATGAACTTTATCGGACTGTCGACCTCACTGGTAGTGTCGACCAGTACCGTAATGTTCAGTACAACGACCCAAATGTTAGGTCCGCTGCTCGCCAACGTATGTTGTTGGCTTTAAAAACAACTCTGGCCTACGGGCCTAGAATTTCAATGGGACAAAAGTAGCGAAAAAAGCAGCGACCTGGCGATAAATAAGCAAGGGGAAAAATGGGTATACGAGGGACCCACGACAACGATTGATGAACAACCGCGCTTCCAACCATAAAAAAGCGGAAAGATATCGTTATTTCGGCGACACAGTATTCCCCCACCCTGCGGATAATTCCAGTCAGGTATGCTTTTTATATAGCAAAGGATTATTTTTTTGAAAGTAAGAAAGAAATAAAGCACATACATTTATCATAAAGTAATCATTAAGCCTTTTACTAAGTTCATCTAAATGATAATAAACTGAAAAAAAAATAGAAATAGAAGGGAACAGTAAGAGTCCTACTCTCTTAAACAAATATCTCAGTTGTAGTTTTTAGGAGTGACACACCCACTGCATAATTAATGAATCTAATGGCCACACATCGTACAGCGTTACCCAAGCTCATCCCATTTTCCATATTCTTCGCAAATAAAACATGACTGGTATTGTCACAATGTTTTGACGCGCATTACCCGAGAGCTCCTTGCAATAAAAAACCCAATCCTAAAATTAAACTTCGCGATTTAGGGAGCTACAAACGCAGAAATCATCAGACCAATTACTTCCGGGAAAGTACGATATAAAGGCATGCCAAAAAATTAATTATTTTTGTACTTATGTTTGCTTCGATTCACCTGAAAATTATACCAAAAGAGGGCAAATACGTTGAGATTCAATTGTGGCCATTACAATGGGGTGATCACAGCGAAACCACATGCATTTAACTTTGGACGTGGATTGTTAGATAGTAGCACGATGCTGAACAAACTGAGTAGATTTTGTTGTAAAACTGGCTTTTCCAATTCCAGAAAATTAATGAATTTTATTTTCCGTCAAATTATTCTAAATAATTTAATAAGGAAGGTGGATCGAAGGTTGACGTAATCTTTCAATATGCTTCATCCGCAAAAATTATGAGAACGGGTTTACGGGCGTCGACGGCAAGAGATTAAATCGGCCAAGATGACGCAATGTAACGTTAAAACAGACGGATAAAGAAATTCTGCAGGGGGCAGTAACTTTAGTCGGCTTTGGATTCTCAACTACGCGGTATACCGTCGATTGGGGGATTCCCAGAGTCGAACTCAAACGCGATTTAGTTTTTTTATTAATTTTTACGTAAGAAGGGGGTCCGTATTTTCGGCTACAGGTTTTAGAGTGTTTATCACCGAAAATTCCGAGAAAAGTCAAACCGCGGATCTTTCCCTCAGTAAATTTTATTTTCAAATATTCGTATGTTTCAGTGCGAGTAGAAATAACGCTGACTCGTCTTCAAACACTCGTGTATTTGGTGCGAGTATAAATAACACCTAAAATTGATCTTCGAACACTCGTTTTTGATACGGGTATAAATAAATCTTAAGTGCGAGGAAAATTATTCTAGGAGGACTTTGTGCCAAAAGCCTAGAATAATTTTCGAAATAAAAAATTACCCGATCGTGACATTAATAGTAAGTGCTAAAATATCTTAAGTTAGTATTAGCATTCACTACCGCGAGTTATAATTTTCTTTTGGAAATTATTAGGGTAGTTGAGATCCCTTTAGTTGGGAACAAAATGCTAGCTTAGGTTTATTTTATATTGTAAATAATGAAATTAAATCTAAATTTAAATAGAGTACGTGACAGATGAATAATAGGTTGGTTGAAACAATTGAATGATAGTTCAGGTTAATTCTGATTGTATATAAATTGTATATAATTAACTACGAGTACTTCGGGTCGCGTTACTCGACATACGCAAGGACAGTCCCTTAAATTCACCCTCCAAGACAAGGACATAAAATTAAATAAATAAAGCCCTCGGTGTTCTAATATAACAACTTGCATTATGTTATATTACATTGGACGCGCCCGAGCCAATACAGTCAAAAGTATAGTCTGAACATCAGTTAGGCCTCGTCCTACGTTCAACTAACTATCCTTTTAAGTTAAAATAATTCATTCTTTCTTATGACAAAATTTCCCTCGTCTCTTCAATTGTGCTGGTGGACTGCTGACAGCTTCCAGTTAGCGGGGAAAGGTGGTGGGTTCGTCCACTCAAGACCGACTGACACATGCGTGTCAAGTCGGCAATGGCATTAATGCCTAGCATCCCTGACCAATAAACAACGAAAAATCGTAAGCGACCAAGATAAGCGTCCGTAAAACTGATTAAGTAGGAACGTCTTCGGTTGCGATGACTTTTTCATTAATTATCAAGACTGGCGACATAACTGATAGTGTCGACCAGCAATCATACATTTTCAAAATTTAAAAAGATTAAGAAAGTAGATTGGCTCTAAATAACTAATTCCTGGGTGGGGAATTCACCTTTGGATGGGAACCAAAAAATCAAAATTAAAATTCATAAAATAGCCATCTACTTAACAATCTGATTAAATTAAATTCAAATCAAACTTAAGGGGAAACTTGGTTATACGGGGGTTATCAAAAAACGTCTTACGTGAAACGCGCAAATAAGGACAACGTTTAGAGTTACCTATCATTGATTAAGCGCAAAACGGACGGACGTTTCGGGCTACGTACTCCACTCATATCATGGTATAATGTACGTACGTCCCGCTAGAAAAAATTACTTGGTGTCTTTTTTCACAATTCGGCGACAATTTATACTGTAGCATTTCAAGTGACCGGAATTCCCCACCTAACTGGGATTCCCCCTACTCATATAACAAAAACTTATTTAGTGTTTCCATTATAATTTGCGCCTAAGCAGTGTAGTTTATCGAGTCGAATAAAGAGTACCTTTTTTTATCGAGTATTCTTTTGGCTTCAAAATGACGTATTCTTTTTTCATATAACTATCAGGTCAAAAAGGATTTGCCAAAAATTTTCGGGTTTGTTCGCTTCGTTCGGGCTTGTAACGCTCTGTCAGTAAGTGGTTTTTCTGAAGGTTCTTCGCTGTCCTTAAAATTTGAAGCTTATAATTTTTGCTGAAAAATAATGCGAGAAAGTACAGCCAGATTTTTTAAAAAGGATTTACAATAGAATATGTTTTAGCTTAAGAAAATATAGAAGGACAATATCAAAAATGTTACTTACACAGAGTACCGCAGATAGGCACTCATTAATTTTACCCATCAAAACATCCTAACAAAAATAAAACAATAAAACCCGCGCCAATAGCCATTGATGCATACCTAGACGGCCAAGGTCGTAAAATTAATTAACCTTAGATTACGGCACGAAGTACGGCTGCGCGACCGTCGAAGAGTTAGTGAAGAAACAGTTGTACCGGAAGTTACCCAGATACCACACTACGTTTTAAAGAAGTCCATATTATACCTATCTTTAGCCTGAACGTCTTTGGCATACTTTGGACGTAAAAAACACATTTTAAAGATGTCACTACATCAGCGTATTTAAGACCTATATGTTTAAGACGTCTTAGTTTAGGCGTCTTTACTACGTCAAAAAATGGACGACGATAGAACCTATGTTTTTTTCATAAAAAATATAACTTTAATTATGAATCATTCAATTTAATATAATTTGTGTTTTTTCGAGGCCATCGTTTTGTATTTTTTTCTACATTATTGGCTTGTCTTGCAATAAATATAAAAAGGGTTTCATAAAACAGTTATTATACAGGCCGCAACAAGAACCGATGTTGCCAGATGCACTAACTAGAGGTGGTTATATTATACATTTTTTGTTTATATCAATTCTCTAAAAAATAAAATACTTATTATTTATTTGAAAGTAAAAAATATACAAATAACAGCGGTACACCGGTCATTATTTCCATAAAGAACTAAGTAAACGTGACAATACTGGATTACGGTGCGGTACTTATCCATTAAAATGGCGTGAACGTCATTCGAATTGGCGTTCGACGAGATTTCTAAACTACGATTGTGATTGTGAATTGAGTTGATTATATTTTCTTTGGAGCTTATAATTCTGTTTGACAAAGATCCAGGTAAGTTAATTTTTATTAATTACTACACTTGCTATAGTAAACATGAGTGTAAGGGACATCCATAAATATTTTGTGCAGTATTGTTGGTAGTGAATTACTAGTGATGTGATCGATATGATAGGTATATATCAGGGAAATGAAAAACCAAAAGATGTTAATTTATTGGTTACTGATTTTGTTTCTGATGCTATTAGTATAATAAATAATGGTTTTTATGTTAATCATTTCTTTGATGTGAGAATTAAAGGTTTCATTTGTGATGTACCAGCTAAATCTTTTGTAAGCGTGTAGCGTCAAGCCAGAAGGAAACTGAGGTGTCCATTCAGGCATGGTTACGATGGAATAAAGATAGGATCGGTTTAAATAATATACTCATGTAAACAAAAAATGGAATGAATAAAAATAAAGATATAGTGAGATCGCCAAGAACTGCAATTTTTTTAAGTTTCAGAGAAATTCACAACTTGTATACCTACCATAATGCCGAAAACACGACGCAAGGGAACGTTTTTAAGATGTCGTAAAACGATGTTTTAAAGACGTACATTTTTGTAACAATGTACGTTTTTAAGATACCTTTAAGATGCATTTAGGATATTAGCCGATGTTTTAAAGACGTCCTAAACATCTTTCGCCAGTATCTTTAAGACGTCTTAGAGACGTGTTTGTGCTATTTGGGTAGGCTTAACATTGTTATTTTAAATAGAATTCCCTGTATACTTTGGTATTTTTCGATTCTATTTAAAAATCCAAGTAACTTTTGTTAACAATTTCCTATACCCATCTCCAACCGTTTTTTAGATAAGTTTACTAAAGAATTTTTTATAAAAAAAATTGTCAAAGGTAATTTGACCGTAGTCCGAGTGCCCTGAATTAAAATAAAAAGTTGAAAAAGATGAACACCCTAATATACAGGGTGGATTCAAGGTGAGTGGCCTATTAGATGTTCTGGGAACGTAAAAAATATAACTTGGTGTAGATATACTAATTTGACCTTACTTTCTAACTAATACAGTTAAGGAATTAAAAATTTGAGAACAATTAGGAAGGGTATGGGTCTCTTTATTTCATAATTTATTTCGTGTATGTACTGAGCAATTAGAAAAAGAATATAATTGAACACGTAATGGTAAATTAAAATACAGGTGTTCCATTTTAAAAAATTGATTGATTGTGTAATGAACACGAAAAAAACTTTACGCAATTTTATTAAAATAAATATGGAATAAATTTCGGAATAAAATTAGAATAAAAATTTATTAAATATAAAATAAAATATTATCAGATTCCGGAAAAATTAGAATTTTATAAAAAAATTTATGAAGTAAAATATTTAAAATAAAACTATAAATAAATAAAAATTATTTAAATAAATTTCAAAATTATTTAAATATTTAATTAGATTAAAAAGAATTTTTATCAAAAATTTAAATGAATAAAATCGAAAATATTAAGGAATTTTTCTAAGTCCAGAAATTGGGAAAAATCTCAATAAAAATTCGGAAAAAAATCGGGAAAAATCAGGAAAAATCAAATTAACGCGGATATAAATTATAGAAAATTTAGGGAAATTTTTAAAGTAAAAACTCACGTTTATTTCCAAAAAAGGAGAATAATCCAGAAATTGCACAACACTTCAAATTCCACTTTATCACCGCACTTGGTCAGGTGAACAGAATAGAGACGCGAACGCGGACACGACATAACTGACCGGGGAAAAATTCGCGATGACCGACGAAGCCTACCCCCTCTCCTTAAACGAAAGGGTTTTCACCCCATTCATAATACATAGACATAGGAATTAACCGAATGAATTTGGAAACGGTCGACCAAAAAACGAAGGTGCTCGATAGGGGGTCTGATGATGCAACCCTATGACTCGTTATCACCCAGGGAGGATGCGTGGGTCGATTCCTGAAAATAAAGGGGGAAATGAACACCTGTGACCTAAAAAGGGTAAAATTAAGCGACTTTCGCTCTTAAAGACCGATAAATAATCGAAAAATGACACTTATTCGCGGAAATAAGATGACTCATAGGCAATAAAACTGTCGCAGGGGAAATTTGGGATGGAAAGTGGGCTGAAAATCGGGTATTTAAGCGCAAACAATTCCATGCTAGAGTTAGTCAACGTAAGTCAACGTAAGTCAACGTAGGTCAACGTAAGTCAACGTTAGCCAACAACAAAGACGGAACCGGGATCTATGTACGCGGAACGGAATAACCAAGTGAATAAGTGAAAGTGTTATAATTGGCAAAAGAAAATAATGCCAGAAAGCTTATTGTGAATAAAGTGTCGAAAAATTGTGATTTTTGGTAGAAAAGTATATTTAAAAGTATTTTAAATTGGAAGTAAGTGTTTGTGGCCAAATAGTTAGAAAAATCCGCTGTAAGAAAAGTTGTTAAAATAAGTTGACTCCGGAATAGTATAAGAATTGTGATGTCTGAAGGTTTTTAAGGTTTTGCCGAGATAAGTTGTTGAGAGTGTTGTCTCATATCCGGAAAACCATAAATTAAGATTGAGAATTTTGTGGAAATTATTGATGAAATAAAACAAGTGTATGTCAAAACTGAATAGTGTGTTTTTGATTGACCAGGAGACCAGGATTAAATAGTCTCGAGTTAATAACAACAGATAGGCAAGTTCGAATTAAGTTATTTTCTGGGAATAAATTAATGAAACGTAGTTAGGTTCTGCTAGCACAGGAATCTTCCGAATCTCGCAAAAGTTTTATATTATAGCCACCACCCTGTATTAAGAAATTAGACCGCTCGGATTTCACATCAACCTGCGATACCGGACGTGTAACTGGCAACAGGTGCACCGACGATATCGTTTCCCTTTAAAAATACAGAGTGCGCCCAATAACAAAGGCTGGGCACGCTTTCGGTGGGCTGGATGCTATAATTGAAAATAGTATTTATTATAACCGAAAGGTATTATTTTTAAAATAATCTGTATAAAAAATGTCTAATGAATGAATGAATAATAATGAATAAAAAGACCTTTCCAAAATGTTCACAAATTTTTAACCGCATTAATTACAAAGTAAGGTTATATTACCTCATTTATGAAAAATTACTTTAATGAATTTTATATGAGAAACGGTTGGACATGGTATAGGAAATTGTTAACAAAAGTTACTTGCCTTTATAAATAGATCTCGAAAAATGTCAAAATATATGGGGCATTCGATTTAAAATAACAATGTTAACTTCCGTATAACCGGATACTACGTCAAAAAATATCATCAATACAAAGCAGTGTTGTTCTGGGCCTAAGTTTAATTGTACTAGAATTTACAGAAAATTGTAATAGTTTTCTAGGAAAATGTACTAGATGCCGTATGTGTAAATTTTGCAGTTAACTGTAAGAGAAATTTCAAGCTTGTCCACTCTATCCTCTCCTCTGTGGTCATAGTTGATTAGTTGGTCCATAGATGTCGTTATATACTTATTATTAATTGTCAAAAAATTTGGGTTTATTTTTTTTAATGTTCCATTTCATTATGTTTCTTCTTTTTTCCTTTGTTGTCTTTATTTCCTCGCATTAAATAAAAATGTAATAGATTATATAAATTAGTAAAAGGGTAATAGATTTTTTGAAAATGTAATAAATCTATTACAATTGTAATAGAAGAACAACACTGATACAAAGATCTTCATCTGTTGCAGATCGTGAGCAGCTCGTTAAAAATATTTTCATAACGAACAGCGATCCAGGGGAAAGAGGAACTAAGCACAAACAAACCCCTAACAAATCACCACAATTAATTTGTCAGGCATAGGTGAGTGTTCTAAATAATGTCTCCGCACAAAGTAACTTTTTTTTTTTAAATGAAATTCCCACAGATCAAAAAATTATGTTAGAGACAAAAAAGGATGACTTACCAAAAACACCACTAAGAGTTTTAAAATATGATATGGACATTCGGTATTTGAAGAGCCACCGCAAAAGTACCTTAATAGAAATTACAAAATTGTTCCGCTCAGGCACATATCGCATCGCTGCCGTTCCCGTCATGCAACCGCAGGATTATGATGTATTCTTAAGCATGTTATTACTAAAGTTTGGGGGAAAATGATATTGCCAATCTTGTTTAATCAGAAACTTGTATTGACTCTTTAGGTGCTAACGTATACATACGCAACCCACTCACGTTCCTCCTCTTTAAAAGTAAGTCACGTATTACATACATAGTTACAGCTTGTAAAATTATGTAGACAAAGAAAAACTGCTTTTAGTGAAGACATATATTTATTATAATAAAGTGATATTTTGAGTGAGTACCTACATTTATTATATTAGTTTAAAGGACTTTTTACACGGGATCCTGCTACCACTTTAACAAGACGGCTTCCTTCGGTTTTAGTGGTTGGCTTACATTAAATTGGTCACTAAAATTTAAAATTAAAAATATTGTTATTAAGTCAGTGTGTTAAAAGATGGTCATGACGCAATAAGATATCACTTAAAAATATAACGTTTTGCATAATTGTCATGGTATGCCCGCTCATATTTTGCTTGTTCGATTAAATTCGAATAAGAAAAATTCAAGATCTGGGACCAACCAAGAGTAACAGCTTAAAAGCTGAAACTAAAATATAATTCTCGATTATAGAACAAAAGTTAAAGGTAGGATACGCTTGACTTACATGGGGAGTTTAGTCGGTCAATATTATCTCCTTCAGGGAAATATCATCCCGACTACCTTACATTCGGAATGTAAGATTCTCCTCTATACAAAAAATGGTCAATATATATAGAAACATACTCACCCTATTAAATAATCACTATTTCCACTCCTTACAACAACTGTCAAACAATTTATACAAATTAAGGATTTAACCACGTCTTCTGAGTTCCCAACATTATAATAAAGGGCATACCATGTCGTGTTGCCATTACTTCTTAGAGCAGAAAAGACCGTCGTCAGAGGGGAATAACTGACTCCAGTAATATCTAGGTCGTCTACTGGAAATTCCCGCCTTATTTCCATCATTTGTTTGTATATGTTGTAATGTGTGTTCACATCAGAAATATTCTGTCGGGCTAGGTTGGTTTCGATGTATTTTTCGCTGACTGGGAGCCATGGTTGGGCTCCATCGTTAAAACCTGTAAATAGTATACATTTTAAACAGTGGCACAGTGGCTAGGTAGAGGATGAACCATTGAAAAATTTCATTTTATTTTGGTAGTTTTGAGATTGTCTCTTATCTTGCAAATAAATATTTTTATAGGGTGTTGAGAAAATCGATTTAGTGTACAATACACTTACGAAAGTTTTCCATTCTCTATAAGGTTTGCGAAAAGCCCTAATTGATTCTGTTATTTGGCCTTAAGAATTCGATTGACGCATTGACTTGGAACAAACATTGACGATATTTTTATCTACTTTGTACACGTCAATGTGACGCCTGTTATCATGAAAATAAGCACAACAAAACGATTCTTTTCAATTCCCATGAGAAGTAATTAAATGGTTTGCCGTTATTAACAGTCGAGCTGCGAAATGATTACTTGGTCAGCAAGAGTTTACAGTTGGTCCGTAGAAACAAACATGTCTAGAAGCAGTTTACTTGAGAGGTTCCAGGGCACTGTCAATTTATGACTTGCTTGTATTTTCTTTTGCCGAATACAGAAGGAAATCGGCTACAAAAGGTGTAGCGGGGGCGGGTTTTCACTTGTTTTCCCAGGGCATTCCCGATTCCGAAATGTTTGCTGTCTATAAGTTGCTGACCAACTAGCCATTTTGGCTGACCGATTACATTTTTCTGTTCGCAAAAATAAGAATATTTTGCTGACCAGTTAAATGATACCCTAATTCTCATTTATTTTTATCTTCTGTGTTTCTGTCTTCATTCTAAACTTTGATCGATTTGATATGTTTTTGTTAGAAAAAACAATCGACCGACGTGACTTTCTATATTTTTCTAAATTTTTATCCAGTTTACGGTAGATTTGGTACAGTCTTACCATATTGAGTTAAGAAATACTATTTTTTTTCAGAAACACTGAAAAACAGCAAAAAATTGTATTTAACAATAACGCTAAATATGACAGTTGTTAATCCGGTAATGACAAACGTAAAAAATGGTATGTAAAGCCCTGGTTTTTATTACATTTCGTTACGAAATATTTCGGTGGGTTGGAACGGAAAAGTTCGTCGTTGGTTATTTGGTCACATGTGTGGTTTTTACTGCAGTACAAGTGCATGGTTAAAAACGGACGATATTACTAGATTCATTTGTACAGGGTGATCACGTATTATGTCCCCCCATCTTAACCTTCTTGTTTTACATACTTGAGAAAAATTAAAACTACTGTTGCATAACTTATTAAGGAAAAACACTTTTTGAAGTGATAAGAGACCCCGAATTGCGTAACGGGCCTAGGGCCCCCTATAACCCAAAATAGGCACATTGTAAATTACGATTTATTAATAATAATAAAGTTGGTAAAAATAATGAGCGCGTTTAGTTACGCCGATTCTTTCTGCCGTAGATTTTCTTGCCCTGTTGTATGAGTTTGAGGCATATTTTAAACTCTTTTATTTTTTGGTTCTTTTCGAGGCCCCTATAAATACGAGGCCGTAGGCTAAAGCCTAGTATGCTTAGTGATAAATCCGAAAACAAAGAACGGATAACCCGTGTCGCTTAATAATGACACACGTCAAGCGGAATAACTTTTCGTTGACGAAATTTCGTCGGTATCCAACCTTTTGGATTTGAACGGAGTTTTTCGGCGGCAGATTATTAAGAAGGGGGGACATAATACATGATCACCCTGTACAAATGTTAATATCGTCCATTTTAACCACGCACTTGTATTGCACTAAAAACCACACATGTGACCAAATGACCAACGACGAACTTTTCCATTCCAATCCACCGAAATATTTCGTAACGAAATGTAACAAAAACCAGGGCTTAAGACGGCCATTCCAATAAGGGCTTTATAAAAAGTACGGTACGAATGCTCGAAAACCACGCAATGTCTTTTTCTAACTAATTGAAAAGAACAAAGAAAAATTATTCTAATTTTCAGAGCTCCCCGATTGCTTCCCTTGGAAGTTGTTTACAACCTATCTAAGAATGTGAATTGTTTATTCTTCAACGACTGTGAACCAAACCCGTAACCTCCTGGATTTAAGATCCTTGGATTAAATGTACATTTATTTTCAGCACAAAAAGTATGTTAAAAAAAACTTAACGAACAAACCCAATGACCACAGTCGCAAGGCTATTTGAAGTAGAAACATGAATTAATAATGATTGAAATGAAAAAGTGTTCTGAATTTAGAACACCCATATTTATATGATAAACCATTTGGAGAGATTTATTAATTTTTGATCAATGACTGAAACCCGAACAAACCCTACCTGCGTTAGTCGAGTTGTCCCATTGGAACGGTGTACGTTCAAAATCTCTGCTCGTTGTGGCGAAGGTGGAACAGTTCTTTATAGCTTGTGGATCTGCACCTTCTTCACATGTTACATTACCTAAGAATTATTAGTAATTTAATAAAATTAACGTATATTCTTCAATGAGTAATACAAATCACAAACAAGAATGTGTTTATTTAGCCGAGTATGACGAATGTCTAGTCTATGCAAAATAATAGTTGTTTAAGTGAACAATTCCGTGCAGGTTTAATTTGCTATGCACGGCTTAGTTTGGGTACTACTGGTTTCCATAGGTTTGGGGTCGCTGGTTGGTTTTATGATAGTAGAAGTCAAACACAGGTTTTTGGTTAGTAAAATAAACTAAATCTATTTTCTTCGGTAGAATGGGGGTTATTACAAACAGGGTTGACTACTTCTCTGCACAGCCTTGCCTGTAATCACTAACTATAACCATATTCTGGTCAAAACGGTAGTATTTCTGGTAGTATAACAATAAAACGGTGGGGACTAGACTCACTGTCTAGTCACACTAAAGGATAAAATGGTTATTTCAATACCATATCCAATATCACTACATATAGGTTACGAATAACCTCTACACACCCTGTCATGCACTGGTAATCTAATAATAATTCGGTTTACTCCGATGGGTAACTAAAGAACGACAAAGTTATTGCAATACTTCATCTAATAATTCGGTTCACTCCGACGGGTAGCTAAAGAAGCAAAGGTTATTTCAATACCTTTACTCCTGGGTGTAACTAAAGAAAGAAAAGGTTATTTCAATACCTTATCTTACTGAATACCGAAAACTCGCTCGCGGCACCGTATCAAACTCCGTTAATTCGAACCCGGGTCAAGTTTTGTATTATCTAAAGTACGGCTTTTCTGTCACCGCACTGACTGTCAACCCACTTTACGTAAGAAATCACCAATTTCCGATCGCTAAAGGACAACCTATTTCGTCTGAAAACTAGATCAACAGTGGCGAGATGTCTTGGAGGCCGGTGACGTACCTGATGTCACAACCAATCACACGACTTGCCTACGACGGAAGGGGTAGATGCTGGTGATGCTGATATCGATTTTTGCGGTTGTTAAATACGGAATATTATATTTAATTATTTTCACGGTATGGGTGTGAGAAAGAGGGTAGTTAGTGTCTCACTTGGATTAGGAATGTGGTACACTTGTCTGGCGTTTTGTAGGTAGCGTGTTAAGCGATTATGGTCTTTATTGATTTAATTTAGCTAGTTTGAGATTTTAGAATAATATGTTTATGCGAGTTTGGACAAAAACGGAAGGTAATTTTGTCATTTTACCCGTGAATCCTTGGGTGTTTATATATAAGTTATTTCCAGACAACAAAGAAAGTAACTAGAGGGTAGTTTTGATACTTAGAGAATTTGCCTGTTAGAAGTTGTACGAATGTACAGTTGTGTCAAAACATGCAAATATGGTTTTATGTTGATTTGGGCATTTATATATTAAATAGTCCTTGATTATGCAAATATTAGGCTCTGAAAGTATGTTTATGACGGGTATATAGCGCAAATTACATGAACGGAGTTATTGTTAATGGTTAAACTGATAGATTATTTGGCTATTATCGATCCGTGCCTATTCTGACGTGTTATAAATTGCATGGACATGTTTTGTACGTTCTTGAATATAATAAGCGAATTATTAAGCGTGTTGTTAGTGGGATACGGGTACTGTTTCACAACATTCTCCCCCCTGTTGAATCCTCCTGCGATTCAACTAAACTGACTCACAATATTTTGAACTTTAAATGAAAAATCGATCTGATGAGTTAAGCTCGAAGTAAATGAAGTTATGCTCGAAGTAAATGAAGTTATGCTCGAAGTAAATGAAGTTATGCTCGAAGGACCAGTATTATTAAGCTAATACGACTGAAGAGAATATAAATAATAATGCCACTCTGGCGTTAACGAAAATAACTATTAGATAAAGTGTAAATATGAATGAAAGCTCCAGATAGGTTGTAAATCCACCTAGGTTTCACCGAACAAGATAATAACTAAATAAAGGGTAGAAAGCTCAATCCGAGCGTAGTAATGGTAACATCTTACCATGGTAGACATCAGTACTCATGAACACCACCGCACAGGTTGTAAGGCTGAACTATGGGTTTCACAAGTAGTGAAGGTAGAAAGTAATGGATAGAAAATTGTGCCCTCTTGGCAACGGGTAGAAACTTGTGTTGCACACTTGGCAACGGGTAGAAACTTTTTTGCACACTTGGCAACGGGTAGAACCTTTTTTGCACACTTGGCAACGGGTAGAAACTTATTTGCACACTTGGCAACGGGTAGAAACTTATTTTTTAGGAATCCTCTCCTAAAAAGAACTTGCTGCCTAGAAGGATAGACAGGTAGAAGAAAAGAAGGGTGCCTTGTTCCTGAACACTGACATTTTTGCTTGTAAAGACACTGTAATGCCCCAGTGAGAAAATTCAAAACAAAAAGGCTCTGAGAGCATGCTAGAGAGTCTAGCCGGTGTTGCGGACAGGTAAACTGTAACATACAACGAAAGTGCAGAAGAAAAATCTGCCGTGAAAACACGCTATTAAGTTTAGCCACTAGGAGCGTATCTAGTGCAGAAAAAGAATATAGATTAAAGAGCTGTTAGGCGGTTAAGCTTAAGCAAACTCGGTACGATGTTTCACCTTGAAACAAAGGGCCAAATAAAAGCAAAGATCAATGACTAGTTTAGGTTTCCCAGGGAGACAGGCCGTAGCTCCCAGTAACGTTTATGGTACGATACCAAACCGAAATGTAGTAAGTAAAATGTAATATAAACACAATATCATTTATTGTATTTCAACGCAAGAAAAGTATACGCAATTTTCGTTGCTGCATAATTTTTAGTCAACATTTATATTTAAGTCATTATATAGAATCGGGGATACTTTAGTGATAGCTCTAGTGAACGTACTAGTGGGAGTTTTTAATTTAAGAACACGAACTTTACCGTCTTTACCGGGATATGTTTCTAACACTCGGGCTAAAGGCCACTGTAACGGAGGTACGTTGTCTTCTAGTAGTAACACGATGTCGTTTATTTTAATGTTCGCGGTGTTCTTCAACCATTTTGGGCAATTTTGAAGACGACTTAAGTAGTCTACAGACCATCGTTTCCAAAATATTTGTTGGATCTTAGTACATTGTTGCCAAAACTTTAATCTGTTATCTGAAATTTCACTTACATCTTTTTCCGGATAAGCCGTTAAATTTTCACCAATCAAAAAATGTCCTGGGGAAAGGTAACTGAAATCTGAAGGATCATTTGTCATTGGACACAAAGGTCGTGAATTTAAGATTGCTTCTATTTGCGTTAGGATCGTGTAAAATTCCTCAAAAGTGAAAGTTAAATTTCCGATTATTCTATGAATATGATGTTTAGTGCTTTTCACTGCAGCCTCCCATAGGCCGCCCCAATGTGGAGATCTCGGTGGAATCAATTTCCATTGAATTTCATTTTGTAAAAGATAATTTATAAAAGTTTCACAAGCTGTCGAATTTTTGAAAAAGGTATACACGTCGTGCAGCTGGTTGTTAGCACCCTGAAAATTGGTACCGTTGTCGCTATAAATAATTGTAGGGTTACCTCTCCGTGAAATGAAACGTTTCAGGGTCATAATAAAAGCTTCAGACGATAAACTTGTAACTAATTCTGTGTGAACTGCTTTTGTAGTCATACAAACAAAGATGGCAATGTAAGCTTTAATTTTTGGTGCTTTCTTTAACCGTGATGATTTTATTAGGAACGGGCCTCCGTAATCGATACCTACTTTCTGAAATGGGCGTGAAATTTGAACTCTATCTCCTGGCAAATCTGCCATAATTTGGTGTGCTGGAAGAGCTCGAAATCTACTGCATACTATGCAGTTCCGTATAACGTTTTTAACTTCTTTTAAACCGTTCAAAGGCCAGTACCGTAACCTAAAATTTGACAACACTGATTGTGCACCTGCGTGTCCTAACCTTAAATGTTCTTGCTTCAGCATGATTCTGACAGTGGCGTTGTGAGATGGTAGTAAATAAGGATGTTTCTGATCGAATGAAATGTCAGCGTTCTCTAGCCTACCTCCAACTCTGACTAACTTGTCTTCATCTAAGAATAATTTGAGCATTTTTAACTGATGGTGTGAAATTATTTCATTCTTTTTTAATTCTGAGATTTCTTTTGAAAAAGATTGAGTCTGTAAAATGTTCACTATGAATGTTTGAGCCTTTGTTATCTCATTAACTGTAATGATTGAATCTATAATTTTATTATTTTTATTTTTTGCATTATGAATAAACCTTAATACGTACGCCAATGAGCGTGTAAGTCGAGAAAATATTGAAAAATGTGAAAAATATTCCACCCAAAATTCGTACGCCTTTGGTTGTTGAACTGAAATAAGTGAGATTTTCTTTTGTTCGGGAATGTTTTCTATTTTTACTTCCTTATCAAAGGAATCCAAAACTACATCAAAATTATGTAAGAACTTAGGACCGTGAAACCAAAAATTTGAAATTGTTGTGTCTGTAGAAAAGTTTCCTCTTGATAACAGATCAGCTGGGTTGTCTGCAGATTTGACATATCTCAGTTTACTATTTTGAGTAAGAGTTTGAATTTGAGACACTCGGTGTGACACAAACGTAGACCATCTGTTAGGTAAGTCACTACACCAGGCTATAGTAATTTTCGAATCTGACCATAGGTTTATTGAGTCATGCGTGAACGTATCTTTAAATATGTCTAAAATTCTACTTGTTAGTTTCGCTAAAATTACCAAGGCACAGAGTTCAAGTCTCGGTAGGGTTATTGTCTTTATAGGGGCTACTCTCGATTTTGAAGAGATTAAATTCATCGCTACTGTTTTATTCTCATATAACACTCTGAGATATATGCAAGCTCCGTACGCTAATGTGCTTGCGTCCGCAAATCCGTGAAATTCAATTTTTGAAATATTTTTATTGTCGCAAATCATTCTGGGAATTTTTAAAGATTTCAAAAAAGAAACAGTATTTAGAAAAGCGTGCCACTCGGTTAGTAAGTCTGTGTTCGCTACTACTGTGTCCCATCCTATCTTAATAATCCATAATTTTTGCATTAAAATTTTACCTTTTACTATGACGGGGTTGATGAGACCTAAAGGGTCGAAACATTGAGCTATGGTGGACAACATAATTCTTTTTGTCGGCTGTTTATGTGACGTGTCTATTGGAATCGCGATTTTTAAAACATCCTCTTCAGGGAGCCATTTTAAACCTAATACTTTATTTGGAGCGCTATCAAAATTTAAATCGAATTCACTAAGCTGAGTTTGTGATATTGACTTTAAGAAATCTTGTGAATTTGAACACCACTTGTGTAATGAAAAACCTGACTTGTTGAGCAGTGTATTTAGCTGTGAGTGTAACTGCGGTAACTGTTCTATGTTGTTACAACCTGCTAAAATGTCATCGACATAGCACTGTGAGCTGAGGGCCTGAGACGCCTCTGGATAGGTTTCCAAATTGTTATTAGCTATTTCTTGTATCGTCCTTGTAGCTGCAAATGGTGCAAAGTTTGTCCCGTATGTTACCGTTTGGAGTTCTATGCATTTTAAAGTGTCCTGCGGACTTTCTCTCCAAAGTATATTCTGTAAAAACGTGTGATCTGGATTTATTTTGATCTGTCGGTACATTTTCTGGATATCGGATGTCAAAACAAACTGATAATAACGAAATCTGCACAAAATGTCAAAAAGTTCAGGCTGCACCTGGTAACCTTTCAAGGTTACATCATTCAGAGAATGACCCGATGAAGACTTCGCGGACGCGTCAAATACTACTCGTAATTTTGTCGTAACACTGTCCTCTCGTAAGACACATAAGTGAGGAATAAAATACTTATTGTCATTATTAATGTTAGTCAAGGTTAAAGGAACATACTTGGCGTGGCCTAATTCTACGTATTCATTTATAAAATTTTTATATTCCGCAAATAATTTTGAATCACCGTGTAATCTTTTTTCTAAAGAAATAAACCTTTTTTCTGCCATTTTATAGGAATCACCCAACTTTTTGTGTTCGTCAATATTTTTAAAGGGCATGTCTACTTGAAATGATCCGTCCTGTAAAATGTTTGTAGTGTTAGAAAATATTGTTTCTGTCAGTTGTTCGTCAGTCGTCAAAATGTTTTTTACTGGTGTTTCTTCTATGTTCCAAAACTTTGTTAACATGTCGTCTAGTTCGTTTGTTTGTGTAAAAAACGATGCTTTGTTTTCTGAGTGTTTAACTGTTTTATGGTTCGGAATGTTTCCTCCTATTATCCAACCTAACGAGGTACAACCTAATGTCGGTTTACCCTTCCCTAATGAATGAAGTCCGTTCTGTAAAATGTCGCTGTACACATCGGCACCTATAAGTAAATCTAATTCTGATGGTATATGGAAAGTCGCGTCTGCTAAATTACTTTTTAAATCTTCAGGGATATCTAATGCGCTCAATTCTACTGCCACCTGGGGTAGCTTATAAGTTATGTGATCTAAAATCACGCATGACACGGAATAACTTTCTTCCTGTATTTTTGAATGAACAGTGACATCTGTCATTTTATTTGAAGGGAACCCGTGTTGAGCGATACCTGAAATGTTTAAATTATGTCTATATACGTCACTTCCTATCTTATTTACCAATCTCTGGGTTATAAAAGAACTTTGACTTCCGTTGTCGAGGAGCGCTTTGGCAGATATTATTTTTCCGGTTTTTGCGTTAATTAAGTTTACTTGCGCAGTCGACAATAACACTGTACTTTGTTTATTAACTGTCGCTGACAAAGCTACTGTTTCCGGTTCGGTATTTTCACTAGAGCCATCGCGTTCACGCCTCGGATGCGTCGTTACGTCACGTGTTAAACCAGGTGGTAAGTGTGGTTCTTTTGTCTGTGTAGCTGGAAGAACGCGTTGTCTATTTAAATTTGGAGGAGTCGCGCGCGGTTGCGATCTTAACGGTTGATTGTTTCTGTTTGTTAATGAGTGATGCTCACCTGCGTAGGTCGGGTTTTGATTCTGTCGCGGAGTATTGAAATTAGACTGAAACTGTTGCTTATGCAATAAAGTGTTGTGAGGGTTGTTGCAATACAAGCATTTACTGTTTGACAAGCACTGAACTCCGGAATGTCTGCCGAAACACGTTAAGCATAAATTTTTACTTTTTATCAAATCGGTGCGCTGATTAACGGACAATTCCAGAAATCTTTGACATTTAAACAATCTGTGGTCCACAGTGCCACAAATATAACACTGAACTGCGTTTTGACGGTTACTAGTAAATAAAGAAACTTTTTCGCTTTTATACTTTGGACTACTATTGGTACTTGACAAGTTTTCAAAAATTATGCAACGTTTTTCTAAAAATTCAAACAAGTCTTGTAACATGGGTAGTTCGTTTAAGTCCCTGTCTTGTTCAAATGCTCGTTTTGTCGCAAAGTCTAACTTGTTTTCCAGTATGTAAACTAACATGTATTCGAATAGCTGTGTCTCCGTTAATTTTAGTTTTTTGAAAGATTCAATTGTCTTTTTATTTGTCGCTACAAAATCCCGTAAATTACTTGAATTTGACCTTGTCATAACAGGGGTGTCCAACAATTGAATTAAATAACTATTTAGCACACAGGTTAGGTTCTCGTATCTATTTGTTAAAATATCCCATGCCAAATCAAAATTGTCTGCTATGAGTTCAAGCGAGTCTACCAATTTAAAGGCTTCCCCCTTTAAGGCTGATTTTAAATAAATTAACTTTTGAACATTTCCAAGGGTCGAGTTCTGAATGATCAGAGCATTAAAAACTTCTGCAAAAGACCGCCATTCTGCGATACTACCGTCAAAAAAGGGTACCTTTAACTCGGGCAACTTGACATTCGACACTATTTGGGGTGACGATACTTTATGCGAAATTATGATTGGCGCTGCACTACTATTTTTATACTGTTCAAACTCAGTCATCAGTTCATAGTACTTATTCTCAACCTCGTCCCTATCTAAGTCGTCAGGATCTAACTCCTCGATTTCGTCTTGTACCTCTGTGTATTGTTTAAAAGCTTTGATCAACCCTTCCTCCCTTTGGGGGACTTGTGTAAGCTGTTGTATGTCAGTTTTTGTCTTGTCATACCAATTTTGTGTTCTTGTTATTGAGCCTTTCGCTCTACCGCGTAACTTTATTAACATATCTAGATCTTGCCCTTCCATTTTTGAATAAAAGTTTACTTTACCGTACTGAGATTGAAAATAGTACTGTCACTGTACGCTTAAAAAATGGTTTTATTGTTTGACTGCTGTAAAAAATATCAACAACAATATGCACTGAAACGTCACTCTTTTAATATTACCAAAAAATCAATAAATGGTTAATAACTTTCCTGAAAATAAATGTCACTGATTCTACTTTTTATATATCTATGAAAACACTAATATTTTTTTTTTTATCAACAATGCCTGAAATAAATCTGCTTATAGCTACTATTTTCCTGAAATAAATTTATCAACTTTTTGTACTTTTAGTTTCTTTTTTACTAAAACTTTCTTAATCAATGTTATTTATTGTTCAAACTATTTCTATTACTCTAGGTACCTTGTGCTACCACTTTATACCAATTACTGCTCCGGCTGGAATGCTGTCTAGGCTGCACTTCGATTGATCACTATCGCTCTAGTCGTTTTGCAGGGTTACCCTAGGGATCCTGGGTACTAGAAAGTCTCTTTCGGCACACTTAACTGTTTCACTTGGTTCTGCCCTTTGTCAATACTGAAAGTTTTTCCGCTGCGGAATGTTCTATCACCTTTCTTTATTTCTTCTTACTATTTTCCTCGAGTTCTCTTAGTTTTCCTTGGAAATATCTATTCTCCTTGACTTAGATATTTTTGCTTTCTTCTTCTTGAACTATTTTTGCAGTTCTACTAATTTCCTCCTCGTGATTTTTGTTTATTTTACTTTCCTGCTTCACGTCTGACAATCCACAATCCGGCTGTGATGGACCATGAACAATTCCGTGCAGGTTTAATTTGCTATGCACGGCTTAGTTTGGGTACTACTGGTTTCCATAGGTTTGGGGTCGCTGGTTGGTTTTATGATAGTAGAAGTCAAACACAGGTTTTTGGTTAGTAAAATAAACTAAATCTATTTTCTTCGGTAGAATGGGGGTTATTACAAACAGGGTTGACTACTTCTCTGCACAGCCTTGCCTGTAATCACTAACTATAACCATATTCTGGTCAAAACGGTAGTATTTCTGGTAGTATAACAATAAAACGGTGGGGACTAGACTCACTGTCTAGTCACACTAAAGGATAAAATGGTTATTTCAATACCATATCCAATATCACTACATATAGGTTACGAATAACCTCTACACACCCTGTCATGCACTGGTAATCTAATAATAATTCGGTTTACTCCGATGGGTAACTAAAGAACGACAAAGTTATTGCAATACTTCATCTAATAATTCGGTTCACTCCGACGGGTAGCTAAAGAAGCAAAGGTTATTTCAATACCTTTACTCCTGGGTGTAACTAAAGAAAGAAAAGGTTATTTCAATACCTTATCTTACTGAATACCGAAAACTCGCTCGCGGCACCGTATCAAACTCCGTTAATTCGAACCCGGGTCAAGTTTTGTATTATCTAAAGTACGGCTTTTCTGTCACCGCACTGACTGTCAACCCACTTTACGTAAGAAATCACCAATTTCCGATCGCTAAAGGACAACCTATTTCGTCTGAAAACTAGATCAACAGTGGCGAGATGTCTTGGAGGCCGGTGACGTACCTGATGTCACAACCAATCACACGACTTGCCTACGACGGAAGGGGTAGATGCTGGTGATGCTGATATCGATTTTTGCGGTTGTTAAATACGGAATATTATATTTAATTATTTTCACGGTATGGGTGTGAGAAAGAGGGTAGTTAGTGTCTCACTTGGATTAGGAATGTGGTACACTTGTCTGGCGTTTTGTAGGTAGCGTGTTAAGCGATTATGGTCTTTATTGATTTAATTTAGCTAGTTTGAGATTTTAGAATAATATGTTTATGCGAGTTTGGACAAAAACGGAAGGTAATTTTGTCATTTTACCCGTGAATCCTTGGGTGTTTATATATAAGTTATTTCCAGACAACAAAGAAAGTAACTAGAGGGTAGTTTTGATACTTAGAGAATTTGCCTGTTAGAAGTTGTACGAATGTACAGTTGTGTCAAAACATGCAAATATGGTTTTATGTTGATTTGGGCATTTATATATTAAATAGTCCTTGATTATGCAAATATTAGGCTCTGAAAGTATGTTTATGACGGGTATATAGCGCAAATTACATGAACGGAGTTATTGTTAATGGTTAAACTGATAGATTATTTGGCTATTATCGATCCGTGCCTATTCTGACGTGTTATAAATTGCATGGACATGTTTTGTACGTTCTTGAATATAATAAGCGAATTATTAAGCGTGTTGTTAGTGGGATACGGGTACTGTTTCACAACATTAAGCAATAAGGATGGTCCAATAAAAAATGCAAGACAATATCGAGAAACATTTGCAAGAAACATTTATTAAATTTACGCTAAATTTTAAGAAAACTCTGATTTGTTTGATATTACGAATCCCTGGTAATTTGTAAAAATAATATATTTAAAAATACTATTTTTGTGTGAAAATTCCATGTAGGTACTAATAGGGTGGGTTGTTCGCATAACGACTTACAAATCTGTGAAACATACAAACAAAAGTTACATACAAAGTGCAGTGCACTTTTCATTATTTGTATGACCACTTGAAGCTGTAGGACATTTACGAATTATAAAAAAAAGCATAATAATATTTTGAAATTATTCATAGAAGGTTTACTAAAAGTTGCTGGACTTGTTAGTGTTAATAGTGATTTTGCTTGGCTTATTAAACAACAAACTTAGGTTCACTTTGTAAATTTATTTTGCTTACCATTTTCCTGTCCTATTTCTTCCCCTTGGTAAATTATTTGAGCACCTCGTAACATGGATGCCAGTATATTTAAACCATCAATATTTTCCACTCCTAATCTGGTCGATACTCGGGGATTGTCATGATTGCCGAGCTAAAAAAACAACAGTAATATAAACTTTAATTTCCTGTTAAAAATTTGGTTAAAAACGAGATTTTATCAGGGCCGGTGAATGATGATTGATTTTAGTAGATTGTCAGTAGTGTAACAAGATAGGCTGGGGTATGGTGGCACAACAATCATTCTCGGCCTCCTCTGCCTAAAGGTCCAGGTCCCAAAGAAAGAAAATAGTTTGCATAAAATTCAATCAATTAAAATAATAATGATGATATCGATAACAGATTTATAACAGTTTAGCACCAGTTCCATTCAGTTTCAGTTTTTGGAATTACTTTTATTCCAATGAGAAAGATAACTCGATATGAAAATAATAATATTTAAAATAATATTTTTTTTCTGAACAACTATACATGATAAAATAACTTTTCCATAAATCATTGATACTAGTGGTATAATGAGTCACTGACCGATTTCAAAAAGATCGTATCTTTTCAATCCATCATTCAACCGGTCTTTTATATTACGCTTAACGATTAATATTGATATACATTCTTTACATAGCGACTGGGATTCACACAAAGTTATGCTTCTATCGGATCGATATTTCGTATAGCAGCTTAGTAGTATGCACAATGAATGTGTATTCGTTGTTTGAAGTTTAGTTTTTTGCGTATACATATTTATAAAAAAAATAATTATAAAGTAAGATAAAATAGCTAGGTGGGTTAATGTGTGTTTGGTGTTATGTTTTGTAATAGATTCAGGACGGCCTATGTTAACTATTTAGGTAGAAAAAAACAACGTATTTAACAGTTAATATACATAGTATATTATTTTAATTAAAATTCAATCTTCAGCTTCTTGCCAAATACTTAGGAAAACACAAGTATCTACCAGTCGCAATATATTATAATTACAATTATGGACGAATAAATTGAAGTAGGTAAAATTACATCTATTTTGCAAGCGTTCAAACTTTAAAACGCGATTTAGTCGAAAGTATAATTATTATTATTTTCTTTCCTTCGTCTGTGGAGTTATCTGTATCACTATTGTACAGGCTCACACATTTATTAGGTATCTAAATGTATAAAATCATTTAAAATGTAACCGCTTAAAGGTATGGTTCCCACCACGCGGCCCGCGGCCGCGGCTTCCACAATATGGCACAGACAAGTGACCTATCGTCCTCTGAATATAACGTGTTAAATATTATGGTATCAAATGGACATATGAAGCAGACTTACCAGCCAATTGGACGTATAGGACCCCGGTAAAAGCTTCAACAATGTTACTATGCCATTGAATAAATCTGCTTGAGTAAAATCCTTATCTAGCCCAAGGAAACTTATAGAATTTAATGTGAAATGGGCGCCTGGTGCGGATTCATTCGAACTGCGGTATAAGGAAAGTATTGTCTCGGGATCAGCGCTGCCTTCTGCTATCATAATCCTACAAAATATATATATAAAAAAAGAACGTTCCTTCGTTTTATCTTTCAAATTTTAAAAATTCTTCAAAAATTTGGAGAACAAATAACGTTAACGTTATTTTGACCTTATGTTATATCACTAAAAGAGTTCTTATCTTATTATTAATTATAGTAACTTTATACATTCAACATCACGGTGAGTGGGCTACTAAAATATCTCGGGTACCTGCTAAAAAAGATTTTTGTTTTAAATCTTGATACTCGCTATAAAAGATGCCGATCCTTTCTGGTTCCGGAAGTTAGGCTTAACTGATAGGGTTGCCAGGTTTAAATTTTGAAATTGCAGGACACAAGTTTGAAAATGGAAGGAAATTTTTAACTAAACTAAAACACAATTTATTTTATATAAAAATAATCAAAAAAGTCTTTTCTAACATAAGTGTAATAGGTATTTAAAATACCTTAAGAAAATGCTTTAAGAAAATGAATTGTTTTGTTGAAAAAGAATGTTTCTTATCACTCTTCCAAGAGCTTATTATTTTTAACTGGCATATTATAAAATTCTTTGCAAGTCAAACCAAAATTTGTTTTAATCTGAAGCTCTGCTTTAATATGATCAATCAAGAGCTTATTGCGGCTGTCGCTCCAGGCCGCATACTAAGAAGAAACTCTTTCAGAGTCAGCATTTGAACCATATATTAAAAAACAAATTGTATTATTTTCAAAAAATTATTCATTGCGGGATTAGCTATGAAAATGTTATTCCATTATGTGAATAGAACAATCTTTCTGAAAGGTGGGATTCATTATACAAAATTCTTCATATAAATTATCAAGGTTTATTTCAATGGACAAGTTAGTAACAATTTTCACGACTGAATCAAACTTAAACAACAATTATTTTGTAAAAAAAAAGGCGCTGTAAAAACAATTTATAATTTGAGTATTTATGAAATGCAGGATATTAGGCGTCCTGCCACAAGTCTCCGCAGGACGCTTATATTCGAGCCTCAAAACCAGGACGTCCTGCGAAATCCAGGACAGCTGGCAAACCTAGGCTTAACATTGTTATTTTAAATGGAATGCCCTGTACATTTTGTGATTTTTCGATTCTATGCAAAATCCTAGTAACTTTTGTTAACAATTTCCTATAGGGGAGAGTGGGTAGACAATGGACGCAATTCAGTAATCTGACTCTAAATCCGATCTAGATCGGCAAACTTTTCTTAGAAATATTGCATTTTTATTCATATAGTGAGGTTACGTTATGAGTTTTCCGATAATTTAACGACTTTCAATTTGTGGAGACAAATTTAAAAAAATATTGTAATTCGGGGAGAGAATAGACAATGTCGATTGTTAAGGGGACAACAAGAAAATATATGGCCATTGTTGAGTAAAGATTTCTAAATGGATACGAAGTTTGTTTCTTAAAAAGAAACATTCCGTCTAATAGGTTTCCGTTTACTACTGAGGAACCGGCATCAGTTCTCCACAAAGACGTTGTAACATATATTGCCAAGATTTCGGGGTAAGATAGATTTTAATGTAGATTTAAATATCTTTTTGATGTACAGTAGTAATAAACTTTTACAAAAATGATATGAATACTTAATATATATTTTTTTATTAACCATAAGAAAATAAGGCATAAGTGCATGGTCTCCCTGATACGTCCATAGTCTCTCCGATATATGTCCACTATCTCCCAGACAGTCCTATGATAAACCTTCCCCAAATTGCATCAATATATTATAATAATGCAATATGCTATCACTGACAATAGGAATCAATTTTTCATTTTAAAACATAAAAAGGGTATAAAAAGCCTGCTTGTTTTGGCAAAAGAGTGAACACAATAGTATAATTACATACCGAGGTGGATGTTTATGTTGAGAAATTAAATATTTCACCGAGGTTTGTATGGTATTTTAGTTACAACCATAACTTTTATGTGCAAATGATGTTTTTTGTGACAAATATAACTATGTGAAAAATTAACAAAGTAATATCCCGGTATAACCAAAAGCTTCGCCCAAATCTAAATATTAAAAAAAAAGTCAAGTTGTCGAGTCATTTTGGTTATTCAGTGAATGTTGATATTTATCTAGAAGGAAAGTGACATTACCCGACACTAGATAGATGTCAAAGTTAAAATTATGTTTCTTTCAAACTTTTTAAAAATCTGAAATGTCAACAATACATACATGGTTGATGGTTATAAATAAATATTGTTACCCTACTTTACCTGGTATATGATTTATTGTCTTGGTTAAATTCATCCAGAACTGCCCTCCATTGGTAGATCATATCAAAACTCTCTTGCTGGCTTAGAGTGTAGTTGTGCACCAGAAAGTCATGATCATTAGGGCCAAGTCCAGGGATCCCTATAATTTTAAAAAACAAAAACTTACCATACCAACATTTACTGTATTCAAATATGTAAAAAAATTGGTTCTATAAGCAAAAACAATTATCTTTTTTAGTTCACGAAATCTTTTAATAGACCACTCACCGTGAATGACCCTGTATATCATTAATAAACACAACGGATACGATTTTAATTTGTTTTCAAGTAACAGCGAATTTTAATTAGCGTTATTTCTTAGCGTTCATTGTTATTTTCACTCGTACCGAGTATTCAACGGCCCGTGCCATATCTCTAAAACTAGAGCATTCGCGTAAATTTTTATGTAAAAGTGCCCAGGAGAAAATGCTGGAAATTATTTTCGAGTTTGTAAAATATCCAGAAGGGGGCGTGGCGGTGTTTCCTATCAGTTAAAATAAAAATTATTAAAATTGGTTCATTATTAACGAAATAACAGTTTATTAATTTAGACGTGCATTTTTGAAAATTGGGGTAGGTATTTTGACAATAAAAAAATAATGTTTTTGAAAATTTGTAATTTGAAGATTGTCATAATTTTTTGTAAGTCCTTGTTTATTTACTATTGTGTTATGTATTAAAATTACTTGAACAATAAGATTTAAACGCCAATGAAACGGAAAAATTCGTTCATGTAATTGTAATTTATTTTGCTCAGTAACTCCGGTTCTAGAAAAGATTGAAACTTGCGTTTTTACTAAAATGTTAAGGATTTAAGTCTCTTTAATATCTTTAAAACGAACGTACCACTGCATTTAACATTTTTGAGAAAAAGTCAAATATTTGCTTATATTTCAGTTAACGCCATCTAGCGGCGACAGCAAAACTCAAGGACACAAGAACAAAAGCGCAATCGGTAGGGTCCCTTAAACGAAACGAACTTTGTTAAAATCGGTTAACCAAAACCGGAGTAACCGTAGTTTATTTTAAAAAATTGAGTTCCCCCTAACACTTTATTTTACTATAATAGAAAATTTGTGTAGGATAAAAAGATGAGGAAATATATAAGGATTAAAATACAGATATCTTCGATACCTCTCAATTAGTGAAAACACAACGATTTCATCTTGGTTATGACTGCTACGCCCCCTTGTGAATAAATAATTTCCAACATTTTCTCTTGGACACTTTTACTCTATGATTACTAGATATTACCGCTACAATACACTCCTGGAGTTCGGTCCATTATTCCCGATTTACCCTGTAGAATATAAATCATACCTGATTCCGGCTCATCCCGTAACAAAATATCTTCGAAAAGTGATGTGACCGCATCCATTCTGAATCCGTCAACTCCAAAATCTAACCAATATTTTAAGACGTCCTTCATTTCTTCTACAACAACCGGATTTCGATAGTTAAGATCTGGTTGACTAGTGGAAAATTGATGGAAATAATACTGTTGTCTGTCTTCGTTCCATTCCCATGCGGAACCACTGGAAAAACTTATCTAAAACAAAAATAGAATTTACGTTTAACTATGTGTAATTAAGTTTATTAGCTTTTTTATTTAATGAATCTGTGCTGCTGAAAAGATGTGTTCAAGCACCTCGAATATCAATAAAAGTGTTTTCAATTAATTCGTTATTATTTTAAATGTTAATTTGGTGCTTGCCTCAACGGTGATCAATATGTATGTTTCCTGATATTTTCTAACACCTGTTATAATTAATAACGTAATATATTAATATTAATATTTAATTTTTTGAACTCAAATGCAGCAATGGCAACTATTGGTGTTGTTAGAAATCGAATAGTAACCATAAGGCGTTCCATAACGCTGATAGAATTCCTCAAATATGTATTCTGTCGGGATATAAATGGTGCTGTCTTTAAAACAATACACTTCAATATTTCCTCGTCTATTCTTAAATAGTTTTTATAATTCCTAATATCTTCAGAGTGTAACTTCCGGTGGTGGTGGTGGTGTTGGATACCTCTTAAATTACGTCTTTCCACCCAGAGCCTTACCCAAAGTCCCCGTTTTTGTTTTCTTTTTTAGTATATTGTAACATTTTAATACGTTGTAATGACGGCGCAAGATAATTCACGTCTTACTTGTAAACAAGTGGCAAGTTTCTTAAAAAATTGACGAAGTTCTTTGACAGTGTAATACTACTTATAATGGTCATAAACTTTTATAAAATAAATGGCTACAAAATACTTTATAAAAGATATTTGTCAAATAAATTGTATAATCTAATACCGGCCAAATTAACAAAATTTTTAAATGGGATTTTGCAAGATACGTTTACGATAAATTATGTTAATCTGTCTATGCTGCAATAATGACCGAAAGAGGTGGGAAAGACTGTTTGCATTCGTTGCATGGAAATGTACATTTCTCTATCTGTGGTTTATAATATCTTTGGTGGTACCATTTAATCTTTGTAACTTTGTCTCAACTGAATAGCTCATGGCGATTATAAAATATGCGAAGCGATAATTATTTGAAAAAAATTAAAAACGCTGCCAAATATCAACAAGCGTGAACCTAATTATAAAGGTGATTACTGGTATTTTCATTTTAACCTGAATTAACATTAAACAGCATCGTGCTCCGGATTTAAACTACACCAATTTCTTAACATCTGAAAAATGGTATGCACAAAAAAGCTCAAATTTGGCTGAGCCTTAATGCAAGTTTGCTTTAAAATCAATGCGGAAGCGAATATACAGGACATTTCGAACTTGTTGTTTAAATAGAAAAATGCAATTTTGACGAATTTAAATGGCAGCCAATTACATCCCAACCCGTGATTTAAGCAGTTCAAGACTTACCCAATTATTTGGAGGCCTCCTCTCTCCATCCACGTACGTAGCATTTTGCCAAATGTAATAATCATCGTATTTCGGATCACGTTGCAAAGAAGCTTGGAACCATTCGTGTTGGTCGCTGGTGTGGTTCGGAACGTAATCAAGAAGTACTTTTATGTTCAATTTATGGGCTTCATCTAACAATTGTCTCAGATCGTCCAATGTGCCATAAATGGGATCTAAAATGTTTAAGGTGATTTTTTGTTGTTAATTATTTTTTAATTCAGCGTCAATCAGTATATAAAAAATAGAGGGTGATTGATGGTGGATGGCCTCCCAAGTAACACCAAAGGCTTCAAATAGGCTGTGGCAACGTTATTCCAGCTAAATGTAGAGCATTTTAGCTTTTACAGGAAGCTGCCTAGACACTCTTATGACGTCCTTAAAATGCTGTGACAGCCGAAATGGTACAGCAATATTTAGATTACTATATAGAATTGAATGGTTGACGAAGCATAATGGCGGTATAGTATTAGTTATTTATAGGCTGTATTATTTATGTGTGTTATTCGAACTTCTCGAACAACAAAATGAATGTGGGAAGGTAGTTTTATCGTTAAATATGGGTACGGTAGCTCTTCTCCTTCACTGGCTTAATTTAATTTCTATATTTTAGAAAATTCAATAAATTTTGCTATAATTTAAAATTAAAATTTGAAATAAAAGTGCATTAAAAATATTCCTGAACGTAGTTCGTCTAATTAAAAGTTACATGTGCTAATGTTTATTCGTTAATATTATTGTTTTTAAAAGCAAAAATAAAAATGATCAATTTTCTTAAAAGGGTCGATGTTCTCTTTTATTCTCTTGTCCCAATGTTGTACGAAATAAATGGCCGTCAACATAAGACATGGTGGTTAATTATCCAGTTATTTTGAAGGAATATTGACCATTCTTTGGCCTATAATTTACTACATTATTGTATGTGTTGTTGGATTTCCATTTATTAGCAGTAAAGTCAACTTTACAGCTAAATATTATGACCTAACGGCATGGTCCATAAAATAGCTTTTTTTGGCAAAATAATGGTATCTACTATCCAACAAAAAGTATGACAATTACTTCCAGCTGTAGTTTGGCAATAAAAATGGCATTTAAATATAATATTTAGCAAAGTCTGAAAGAGAACTAGTAACGTTGGAAAATTTAGTTGTAAAATTATGCCGCTTTAGGTTATTACAGATGAAAATGAAAATCAACGAGCTGTAGATTTTAAAAGCCGGATTACAGCAATGTGGGGGTTGTCGCAACGTTATCCCTGCCAATGATTAGATTTAAAAAATTTTTTGGACCATCCGTGTTACTTGGGTTATTAAGACGTTTATGAAGAACTAGTCAAATATTATGTGTGTATATTAAAAATATTTTCAGCCGTGCAGTGGTGCCGTGTCTACTAGACAATATTAGGAACTTTGATAATTTAAAAGCAAGTGTATTATTATTTTTTAGAATACCTTAATCTCTTAATCACTTTCCTATACCTATCCCTTATCGTTCTCAAGATAATAATTAATTTAACCTTTTTTTGGGAAAAGATGTCCTGCAAAAAGGAATGGTATTTTTTATTAGGACTCAAGAAGTAGCAACAAGCTGAACAATTTGCACAGCAGCGAAAGTAGTAGTTAAAACCCAAATTATAAGTAATAATATGCGCTAGATCCACCCCCTCTATCGGGAATCTACTCAAATGCAAGAGGAAGTAGTGAAAAATATAGTAACGTTGCAGCGCGGAAATAGATCCCACCACCGAACATAAATCTTTTAATTTACCTATTTCTCGATAATCGGCAACATCGTATCCAGTGTCCACTTGCGGCGACTTAAATATAGGATTTAACCAAATGGCGTCCACGCCCAAATCTTTAAGGTGGTCCAATTTTTGTATTACTCCTAAAAATGTAAAAAATATTGGTTTTTAATTGATATAGGGCGTTGGAGTTAAATGGAATACAAATAAGCATAAAATGATTAATTATATTCAGTTACAAAGTTTACTCCTGCGAATTTGAAAGCATTAATTTATTTATAAAATGCATTACAAGGATCATATTTTCCAGGGCTTCGGATTGATTCGTGGTGGGTTTCCTACTAGTCGGCATCCAAGATCACCAGATCTCACATCAGTACACTTTAATTTATGGGACTGGTTCAAAAATAAAGTTCATAAAGTAAAAGTCGACACTCGGGATGCATTTATTCGACGTATTAGAAATACTGTATCTGATATTTCATCTGCCCCGAGCCTGTCGCGAGCCCTTTTCGATTTTTTTTCTTTCATTTCATTTTTAGTTGTACACGGTGAGTCAAAAGATCGACGAATAGACGGCAGCTTTATTTGTTATGTGTAGTGGTGCTTTATTACTATCGAGTTTAGTGAATAAAAGACGAAAATTTGGTGATGATAGGTCGCGAATAAACTCGACATTTTTTGCTTCTACAGATTTCTCTACGACTGACGCAACCTCATTCCACCTATCTTTGTTTTCTGTTTTAAAATGACCTTTCACTTTGGGATCCCACCGAGGTATAAATCACCACCTAAAATTTGTACAATAAAATACCCAGTCTTTAAAAAAATACCTTTAAATACAAAGATATATATATAAATACTCAGAAATACCCCATAAAACAACATTTTTTAGGATAAATTCCCAGAATACCCTTCACTGGTACAACAAAATACCCCAGTGGTTCACCCCTCGGATCCCACACATTAGAAAATAATTTGTGTAGGTCTCCACTAAATAATAATAATAAAGAACGCCTTATTATTTAATAAAATAACAATTATTGGTTTCAAATGAACATGACGATATTTATGCCTTCTTTGGACCACTCTATATTCTATAAAATGTTTCTATTCCATAAATGGTCGGTTTCGCTGCAAACAGAACTTCTTTACGGGCCTGTCACAAACCCGTTCCACTAGACGCGCCAAATCTCTTTGAGCTCGAGATAAAAACCGACAGAAAGTGGATCGCTGCGAGCCTCCGACGAGCCATCTTCGAGGGGCTCGTGGTGGGCTCGTTATTGGCGTGGCTCAGGCGCGTCCCGGGCTCGTCTCGCCATATTTATACACACCTTTAGGTATTATTTTCACTTGTACTTGAAGATAAGATTTGTCAATAATGAGCTTTCGTATTGAGGTATGGTTGTACATTCTAGACATTTTAAAAATATTTTGAATTATATAGGGTCGTTCAAAATCCAGCATTATATTGCATATTTAGGTTTATATTGGTGATCTCTATAAATATCTAAACTGTTATTTTTTTTGTGCTTGGGTAGTTTAAAACGAGAAACGAAATCAAAAGGTTTTGTAGTTCATGAAAGAAAAGCAAAAAAAAGAATTCTAAAATTATTTTTTCAACACTGTTAGGTATGCCTTATAACAAGGGGTATAGAGATATTACGAATCCAATTGTGTTTATCTTTATACAGAGTGTTCATAATAAGGTTTCATAAACGACACATTTCAAAATCATTTTTCTCGATATTTTAAAATTAGATTATTGGATGGAGAATTCATAAGCAAGTGTTTTTTGTAACACAAACATATAAGTTATTTCCAAATTTTATAAATTTTGTTGTTTTAATTCCATAGGCGGCTTGACTAACAATTGCAAACTACAGTAAATGTTCAAAATGTCTTCCTTTTGATCTGCGTACAAGTAAATGCGTCCTTGAAAAGATCTCTTTACATCAAATTTCAAATAAAATGGGGATCCATATGTTTATTATAATTTGACTAGTTCTTCAAATTGCTATTTAGGGCGATTAAATTATAATAAATGGATTTTATTGGTTGGTCGATATGATCTTTATACTTGGTGGGAGCGAAAACAATTGTTTGTTAGCAGGGAGCCATTTTGCGTCACGTTATCCCGAACTACAACAGCATCAAAGAATAAGAGACGTGTTTACTAGTTTTTCACCTGAAATGTGGAGGGATGTAAACAGCTCTTTTCAAGAGGGTATTTACTTGTATACATATGAAAATGGAAGATATTTTAAACATTTACTTTAGTTTACAAATATTAATCAATGTGTATGGTATTTAAACAACGTAATGCATAAAATTTGGAATTCTACATCCAATAAACAAATAATATACGGGGTTTTTTCGGGTTCCATTTGAAAATATCGAAAAAAATGATTTTGAAATGTGTTGTGTAGGGAACCCTATTATGGACACCCTGTATAAAATAAATAAATACTATTGGAATCTCTAGATACTAATAGAGAACACTAATATGAATCTAAATATGCAATATAATGCTGGGTGTGCCGTTTAAAAAAATATAACTTTCTGCCACCATACCTCAACACAAATCGATATTATCGACAAATCTGATCTTCAAGGCATTAATTTACTCTACAATACACTCCTGGAGTTTGGTCCGTTCCTCTCGACAAACTCGACGCTGTATAATTAAGTATTACTTCGTTGTCATTTTTGAATCCCTTAAAAGATTATAAAAATATCTTCATATTTACCTTGTAGATCTCCATTTCCATCATTATCGCTGTCCTTAAAGCTTCTTGGATAAAGTTGGTATATCGCAGCAGTTTTCCACCAATTCACACCATGGTCGGCTTTCAATACGTTATTATACTTAGTAAAATGGCGTTCTTCTGACGATGCAGTGACACAAATTATACCTAATGTCGCTAATAAAGCAGTGACTCGATACATTTTCAATAAAGTTTCTAGCTCACTATGAAGCTTGGCTGGAAAACATGTTAATTTTATACTAAGTTTGTTATCAGATGTAAGTGAATTAGGTAGGTACTTGTATGTAGTTCTAAGTATAAAAAAAACTATAGATAACTTATTTTTCCAAATAATTTAATTAGCCGCGACCAGAATATTCCACATCCTTATTTATTTAGCACTAAGCATTGAAGGGTAGGTAGGAATGTGTTCATGAAAGAATTCGTAAAATAAATTGCTTTTGGACAAAGAGATTTTACAGTGCCAAACTTTCATTTTTTTAGAAATGTTCGCACCACCATTTTCTTACAAATCAGAAGATTACATTTTCAGCTATAACCATGACAACGAAAAATTTTTTCGGAATGTGAAAATTTCCTGTGTGCAAATTTAATTGGAAATTTTACCCGAAAATTCGTAATTTTTGGAAATATTCCCGAGAAATTTCCAGAATTGTAAATTTTTGACATTGTAGGTTTTGCAACACCTGTTTTGTAACACGTGCATAAAATAATTGCTAATGGAAATCACCTTTCAAAATTTTGAAATAGCACCCCCCGCTAAAAAGAGTCGCAACTCAAAAAAGTGGCAATGGGGAGTTAATTCAGATAAACAGAGTTTCCTTAAAAATAATTATATTATATTATAAAATTATACGAATTACCGTCACGGTTAAACTCAAACAAAGTATATGTAATATATCGCTATGGTTACCGAAAAATTGAGACCCAGAGTTACTATATGAATAATTTAAAGTTTTTTTGAGTTGTGACTGTTTTCTAGCGGCGTTGCGAATTATATTGTGTTATGGTAGATGAATTTAACTGTTGCTATATAGTATATAGCATAGATGTCAAAAAAATAGCTAGCGGAAATTTCCTTCGTGCAAATTTAACTCAAAATTTTAACCGAAATTTTTCGAAAATGAATAAGTGGAAATTTTTGGCAACATCCCCAGGAAATTTCCAGAATTGTCATTTTTGGCCAATGACGGCTTTGAAACAATGAAAACGTATCACCTTTCAAAATTTTGAATATATACAGGGTTATTCACGGTGAGTGTCCTATTAGACGTTTATGGAGAATAATTACTTAGGTAAAGATTTTATAAACCAGTATGAGCTAGTAATTTAAAATATTTTTGGCAGTGCGGTGTTGTCAGATCTACTCGTAGCTAATATCAACTTCCTTTTTTTAAATGGAACACCCTTAAGTTGTTACATTTTTGGATTGTATGAATATTCTAGAACATTTTTAATGTAACATGTATATATGTATACCTATCTTTATCCGTTTAGGAAATAAAAATTACTTTTTAAGAAATTTGGCAACAAACATCCCTAAACATAAACATGATTTTTTCGCAACCAGTAGGTATAGCAAATATATCAATTTTTGGTTACGATTTCTTATTATATTGCTTTCTCACAAGATATAAATAATAATTAAATTATCGCATACAAGGCGTTTACAAAACGATGCGCACTTGGCATAAAAATGCATATTATGCAGGAATTTTAAATGGAACACCCCATATTTTATATTGGCACGTAAAAGAGCAATTAATTTTCCATCTAAAAGTATAATACGATGATCTACTTATTTTCAGCGATTTTCAAACAAAATGTTGCAATTAAAGCAAACGAGTCATCTTAGTAGTAGGCTATGGTCGGCCATGGTGACGTTTTTGCTAAAAAAATTTCCCTTTGACATTTGACAATAAGCTTGATAATCGATTATTAGCATGTTTAAATCCATTTAAAATCCCTGCATAATATGCATTTGTATGTCTTGCCAAATGCGCATCATTTTGTAAACGCCCTGTATGCGATAATTTAATTATTATTTATATCTTGTGATAAATATAATATAATAAGAAATCGTAACCAAAAATTTGGTTGCGAAAAAATCATGTTTATGTTTAGGGATGTTTGTTGCCAAATTTCTTAAAAAGTAATTTTTATTTCCTAAACGGATAAAGATATTACATGTTGCATTAAAAATGTTCTAGAATATTCATACAATCCAAAAATGTAACAACTTAAGGGTGTTCCATTTAAAATAAGAAAGTTGATATTAGCTACGAGTAGATCTGCAACCGCACTGCCACAATTAGGTATTTTAAATAGATAGCTCATACTCGTTTATATAAGTTATCAACATTTCAGATCTTTATCTAAGTAATTCTAAATAAACGTCTAATAACCCTGTATATAATGTTTTATGGTAGATTTATTTAACTGTTGCTATAGACGTTTAAAAAAATGGCTAGCGGAAATTTCTTTTCTGCAAATTTAACTGAAAATTTTATCAAAAAATTTCTGGATTCATCTGGAAAATTTCCAGAATTGTTATTTTTTGGCATTGACGATTTTACAACAATGATACTAACAAAATACAAAATTTTGTAATATATACTTAAATATTTCCTAATGGAAATTTAAAGAAAAATCCGGAAATATTTTTGCGCACTACACGGAACGATATGGCAAAATTTGAACAAAAATTTTTAGTAAAAATTACCAAAATATTTCGTAAACCATTTATAATTTTGTTAAAGTTACTAAAAAATGTTGTAACAATTTCGCTATACTAGGCATTCCCAAGCGGTCACCCATCCAAGTATTCCCCGTGTCCAACTTCGCTTGACTCCTCTGATCAATATAATGCTTTCTCTTACGACCTCCACTCTTCTCCATAGTAATTACGAGTTCCAATTAATCCGCTGCATCTGATTTAAGCTTTTCATTCTTGTAAAATGGCATTTTTAGAACACTTAAAATATTATTTTGGTACGGATTAATAATGAAAATTGTAATTAATATAATATTTCATAGGAAATCGTACAATAAATTCTTTACCCTACTAATTTTACCATAGTGTTTGTTAAAATTTACTATATAATTTAATATTTACTTGATTTTACTAAATTTATTAGAAATTTTAACTATACATTTTTAGAAATTATATTTACAATATTAATTTGCTACGATTACTAAAAAAAATGTTATTAATACTATATTTTACAGGAAATTTTACAATATAATTTATGACCTTTTTCGTGTAGTTAGATATAATTCTAGTGTTCGTTCACTTAAAGTTGTTGAAGGCTTGCAATTCACTGCACTAAGAAATTTTGCATGTTATTTATAACCTTCAAGTAATTCAAAGGAAAATAAAACTCACACCCAACCCAAACATGGCTGGGACGCCTGAGACGCCAAACATCTCGATCAAAATCATGGTGAAGAAAGAAAAAATATTAAAGCTGATCTACCGCTCGTCTAAAACTACCTTTTCAAATAAAAGTACTATTTTTTGTCATTTTAAGATTTTTTTCCAAATGTCTAGAAATGATATACGTATATAATTTGACAGTTTGACTTTTTTAACAATTTAAACGTTTTTTTCAAACACGAGCACTATAGGAAAAATTCTTTAGGGCACTCTGTGGGAGTGATGCGTATGCGCTTAAAGCGATTCACGTTGGTTTTGGATCGTTGGAGGTTATATTCGTTGGGAGAAACGACCTCGGGAAGGTCGTTCCATAAGGATGAAGTCCTCCTTAAATAATGAAGTTCGAGGAGTACTAAACTTAACCACATATGGATGGGAGACAGTGGTTCGTCGTGTATTTCTGCTATTCGCCGCTCCGGTCGGAATTAAGAGGGCAAGGTCAGCCGAGCACTTTCCATGAAAATATCTGTAAAAGAGAGTCAAATCCGTTCCTTTACCGTTCTGAAAAAAATAAAATTCTTTTTCGAAACATTCAAGATAGTAGTACCATATTTCGGAGCTAAATTTAAAATTTTAGCAAATTTTATCCAATAATTTTCTTGTAGTTTGTCACACCTTTTTACCGTAATGTAGGCCACTGATAAGATAAAATAAGGAAAATTTCTTTCTGAAATAGTGGTGTTCCTCAAGGGTCCATATTGTCTCCCACTCTCTTCTTACTCTACATTAACGACCTTCTAATGAAAACTAAAAATCCGATATTTAGTTTTGCTGACGATAGCACACTTATCTCATCTTTCTCTTTGAATGCGCAAACATCGGCTGCCGACGCACATCTTCGCAGACAGTATGAAGTATCACGCCTCAACAAAGACCTGGAAGAAATTTTGGCTTGGGGTGACAGTAACCAAGTCGAATTTAACGCTAAAAAACCCAGGCAGCAGTTTTCTATAAAAAGGCTAACATTACAGAACCGGAAATAGTCATGGCCGGACACGCAATCCCACTGGCTTCATCTATTAATTTGCTGGAAGTCAATCTGGGAGGAAATTTGTCTTGGCATAACCACGTTGTGGCAATCGCCAAGATAGCTTCTCAGAAGCTTGGGGTACTCTTCCGAACCAGAAAGTTGTACACACCTCAACAACTTTTGACACTATACAAAGCCCAGATTCGACCATCACTAGAATACTGCTCTCATGTCTGGAGCTTTGCACCCAATCATACTCTTCGGCTGCTGGATTCCATCGAAGGGAGGGCTATTCGTCTGATCGGAGACCACGAGCTGACGAAGAACCTCGACAGCCTAGAACATCGAAGACAGGTCGGGGATTTGACTCTCTTTTACAGATATTTTCATGGAAGGTGCTCGGCTGACCTTGCCCTCTTAATTCCGCCCAGAGCGACGATTAGTAGAAATACACGACGAACCACTGCCGCCCATCCATATGTGGTTAAGCTTAGTACTCCTCGAACTTCATTATTTAAGAATTCTTTCATCTGGAGGACTACATCCTTGTGGAACGACCTTCCCGAGGTCGTTTTTCCCAACGAATATAACCTCCAACGATTCAAAACCAACGTGAATCGCTTTTTGCGCACACGCACGCACACCTTTAACTATTGGCTAAAAATTAAGTACTCTTCATTCATGTCGCTAATCCTAACCGTTTTCGAAAAAACTTAATTTTATTGACACTGAGTCCCATCAGTTCTCACGGGTTAAATATGAAAAAGCGGAATTTTGAGGTTCGATATTTGATAGGAACAAATCTGTATCTCTTACCAAGGTACGCCAAATACATGATGTAATCAAAATATCGTTTTTTTTCGAAAACGGTTAGCATTAGCGACATGAATGAAGAGTACTTAATTTTTAGCCAATAGTTAAAGGTATGTAAAAAACATTATTCAAAGTTCTCATCATACAGGGCGTAAAAAAAATGGGCATATGAGTGTTACAGCTAGTCCATCCCTGCAGCTGTGAGTAATTCACAACAGTTTCTTGGGTAGTAATTTGACGGGTCTTACCTGGTATACATCATATTAAAAAATAATTGAAATATACCACGTGGTTCAATAATTATGTGTAAAAAACTTGATTCCATTGGTGCTCTTTGGGAGCCCATATCTCCGAAGAGGAGGCCGATACGAAAGAAGTTTATATGAATCTACAGTATTCTTTTCACGTGTTTTCTTCATATCCGGGAGATTTCCCACATGTTCCCGGACACCCTGTATACTGGCACACATGCGGTTATACAGTACTGTACAGTTTTTCCTTATTTTATATTAATACTATTTTTCATTTTTGCACCATGATTTTGATTAACATTTAAATTTTGGCGTCTCAGGACTCTCAGGCGCCTCAGCCATATTTGGGTTTTAATTAGTTTTAAAACTACCGATGATGAAGGCTATTACATTCGAAACATATACGGTTGATTTAATTTAATATCTGATTCAATTAGTAGAGCAGACTGCAAGTTTTACTTCCCTTCCTATACTTTCACTCCACTGCGATATGGAGTAAATGAAATTTCAAGTAATTACCTAAACGAAGAACAATTGTCATGCGGGTTCATGACCCCCAGTGTTGAAAAGAAGTCGATTCCACGGAATAACTCCGGTGCATCGCACTGCAGCGGAAAATGTCTAGGGAAAAAGTTGTTTGGCTTTGAAGGAGGAATAGTTTGCAATTTACACGACCCCACCACCCCCTCAATCCTCGGGCGCGGGTGGTGTTAAGTTAAGATTTTCAAATGGAACCCCATATTTTTTATTTGCGTATCGTGTTCTTCGACCAAAAATAAACATCTTTTGTCTGAAATGTTTTTTTATTCGGGCCCATCCTTCAACAATAATCACCATGAGAAAGACAAAATCAGAACCGTGCGAGAATCAAGTTTTTTCCCGGAAATACTCTTTTTCTCTGTCTTGTACTAAAAAATGCCCGTGGAAAAAGTTATTTGTATTCCTTACATTTGTTCTATTTGAAAAAATCCTAGAGGACGTCATACCGCCCATCTTGGATACCTTTTGTACTAACGTTTGACCTTAAAAAATGCGCAACTAAAAATACTAATTGATGACGTGTCCGAGAGTGTAAAAAACCCTTAATTTTAAATCAATTTATGCAAGACTATGGGCGCACTGTATAATAATGCACAGTGTTGAACCAACGTTTTACCTTCAAAAACGCGCAACTAAAAATACTAATTGACGTGTCCGAGAGTGTAAAAAAATCCCTTAACTTTATATCAATTTGTGCAAGACTTTATAAACGCACTGTATAATAATGCTCAGTTTTGTACCAACGTTTTACCTTCAAAAATGCGCAACTAAAAATACTAGTTGACGTGTCCGAGAGTGTAAAAAAATCCCTTAATTTTAAATCAATTTGTGCAAGATTTTATGGACCCACTGTATAATTATGCGCAGACCAGCACCACTGATAATGAAATCCGTTGTATCCGGGATAGGGGAATTTCAACTGCTGATTGCTTAAGAATGGTATTCCCGTTGTGAGTTTTAAAATATAGATAACTTGAAAATTGTCCTAAATCATAATATATTAATAAAAAAAACGCTTTTCAGAAACACAAAGGACAACAATACAGGATCTTGCACGGTAAGTGGCCTCTTAAAACATATCTGAGACTAAAAACGATAAGTACTGGTACGCACTCGCTATATATAAAATCTATCTTAATCTATCTTTCTAATGAAAATATTTTGAAGCATCTTCCAGTAAACATGATTTCGTTACGTCAACATTGCACATATACAGTATGTCTCCGTAACTTGGAACCATATGGAAAACTTTTTATTCTTAATTTTACGAAAAAAAGTAATTTTTCATAAAAGTTCTGCATGGTCTAAAACCTAAATGCAACTATCAGATATAAATTTTTTCAAGGCGTGGCTTGTCGAAAAATATGAATTTAGCCCAAGAGCAAAGTACCTTTATTTTGGACAATATCGAAAATTGTTATTAAAAAAAGTTGATCAGAACTAAAAACCACGTTTAAATATGCAGTCACACCCGTTTACGATGAAAGATTTATTTTTCTTTTTTGAAACGTATGTGTACAGGGTGAGTCAACGATAGAGTAAAGTTCATTTTCTCCCTTATGTTAAGAATTAGATAAAAACTCGAAATATAAAAGTTGTAGAGATCATTAAGGCGCACATTCTAAAATTACATTGGAGTATACAGGGTGGCCCACATAGAATTGGTGAATATAACTTACGTTTTTTTTTAATGGAACACCCTGTATTTCTATCAATTTTTGGATTACGCATAAGATTCTGAATATTTTTTTTATATACAGGGTGATCCAAGATGGGTGGCGAGCGGCCGTATCTCCAGAACCATACATGCTACAACTTTGGGGTAAAAAATGTATTAAGAAATATGACCAAAAAAATTAGCTGGAAAATATTTTTAAGTTCGTAATTTTACCGCTAGGGGGCGTAATCGCTATGCTACGATACAAAATCCTTACTTTCTGCTAATATCTTCAAAACAATGTAGGTCGAAAATTTACTTTTTATAATTTCTGTAATATCCTCTATAAAATTTGTAATAACAATTTTTTTGTAGTTACTATGGTAACGGAGGGGGGAAAGGTAACAACTAAAAATACTAAAAGGGCTGTAAATTCGGTTTGCGTTACCCAAATTTAACAAACTATGACTTGTTGTAAAGAACTTTTCGTCCTGATTAAACGTTATTATTAATAATTTAAAAATTAGTTCGTGCGGATGATAAAAGAGGGCGTTATTTTTTTTAAAATATTTCTTCTTTCGATTTCTTGAAAAATTTAAATGCAAACAATCATTCATTTTCACCCTATTTTATAGCTCATTTGTTACTAAAAATTGCGGCGAAAACCGGAGGTCATTATCTTTTGTCTTTTAAAAGTTATCGCAAAAATAGTGGAAAACTGTAATTTTAGTTTAGCTTTTACCAATATTTTGCTATTTTCCTTTATGAAAACGTTGAAATCCTAGAAAATGGACAATTGTGAAATAAAACAAAAGAATAAATAATATATGTAATAAAAACAATTTATTTTAACTGTTCAAATTGTTTTCCGTCATTTGCAATGCAACGATTTAGTCCTTCTCTTGTTGAAATTACGGCTGCTTGTACTTCAACCGAGGTATGTTATTTAAAACATTTCTAATTCAAACAATCATATCATCTCTTGTGGTTGGTCGGACTTTGTAAACAATATCTTTAACTCTGCCCCACAAATAAAAATCCAAACATGTCAAGTCAGGGGACCTGGCCGGCCAGGGAAATACACTTCCCCTGCCAATCCATCTATTTGGAAAATGTTCGTCAATAAAATTCCGTACCACAAGTGAATAATGAGCGGGGCACCCATCGAGCTGCAACCACATGCTTCGTCTTGCATCTAAAGGAACATTGTCCTGGCAAATCAAACAGTAAAAATGTAGGTACATTTCACCTGTTAAAATACCTTCAAAAATATGCGAACCGATAATCATTCCGTTTATAACCCCACACCAAACATTGACTGACCATCGATATTGATTATCAACTTCACGCATCCAATGCGGATTGGTCTCTGACCAATAGTGCATATTGTGCAGGTTTACTCTTCCAGTATTAGTAAATGACGCCTCATCTGTCCATAATACTTCAGATAAAAATTGGGGGTTATCTCTAATCATATTTTTTAGCCAATAGCAATGGTTCAATCTATTGTCAAAATCGGCAACACTTAGTGCTTGATGTAGTACTATATGGTAAGGATGTAATTTTTTGTCGACAAGGATTCTTTGAACTGTACCGTAAGAAACTCCTAAATCCCTGACAATTTCTCTAATACTAATATGGGGTTCTGCGTGAATATATGCCAATACGTTAATAAGTATGTCCTCCGATCTTGCAGGGCGATGTTTTCTTAAAGAGAGAATTGGCTGAACACGACCATGTTGCCTCAAGCGGCAAGCTAAACGCTGAAAAACTTCTAGAATGGTGAATTCTATGAGGATAACGCACAGCGTATTCCCTCGAAGCCAAAACTGGGTTTTCAAACATTTGAAAATAAGTCGCTAACATATCGTAGGCTTCTTCATTTGTAAAATGCATTTTTCTTTAAAAAATATCACTTGTCTCATAAAAATATACTTAATTGTCACTACAGTAATAGAGACTGTCATATATAACACACGGAATAACAAGGATATTCTTTTGTTTATTTCGCAATTGTCCATGGCCGCCATGGCAATAAATGGAACACTTGGATTATAATTGTATTTTTTAGATAAAAAACTAAAATAAATACCAAAATAACATAATTTAATTAAAAAAATAACTTAATATGAATAACTAATATGAGTAATTAGGCCAAAAGGGCTTTTTTCTAGGATTTAAACGTTTTCATATAAGAAAATAGCAAAATATTGGTAAAAGCTAAACTGAAATTACAGTTTTCCACTATTTTTGCGATAACTTTTAAAAGACAAAAGATAATGACCTCCGGTTTTCGCCGCAATTTTTAGTAACAAATGAGCTATAAAATAGAGTGAAAATGAATGACTGTTTGCATTTAAATTTTTCAAGAAATCGAAAGAAGAAATATTAAAAAAAAATAACGCCCTCTTTTATCATCCGCACGAACTAATTTTTAAATATATTAATAATAACGTTTAATCAGGACGAAAAGTTCTTTACAACAAGCCATAGTTTGTTAAATTTGGGTAACGCAAACCGAAGTTACAGCCCTTTTAGTATTTTTAGTTGTTACCTTTCCCCCCTCCGTTACCATAGTAACTACAAAAAAATTGTTATTACAAATTTTATAGAGGATATTACAGAAATTATAAAAAGTAAATTTTCGACCTACATTGTTTTGAAGATATTAGCAGAAAGTAAGGATTTTGTATCGTAGCATAGCGATTACGCCCCCTAGCGGTAAAATTACGAACTTTAAAATATTTTCCAGCTAATTTTTTTGGTCATATTTCTTAATACATTTTTTACCCCAAAGTTGTAGCATGTATGGTTCTGGAGATACGGCCGCTCGCCACCCATCTTGGATCACCCTGTATAATGTTATATATCTAAATCTTATAGTTCTTCCAATATTTCCATTTTTTCAGAAAAATGTCAGTTATCAGCGTTGGATTTAATTGTTAATACCTACACTACCTTTGCAAATTAAAAGTTCATATTTGGAATTATGGAAACAAATTTACCTCACTTTTTACAGGGTGTTCAAAATAAATTCTCGAATTTCAGTAACTTTAAACAAAAAAATCTCGGTGTTTTTAAATGGTATACCCTGTATATTTTATTTATTTCTGATAGAATACGTAATTCTCTTTAACTTTTATTTAATATATCATATGTTTATTTTTAATACTTTTCGATATATTTTAATATTTCTCTATTTTTCATTGTTCGTTTCCTACATTTATGTTTTAACGTCGTCGTTGCCATTAAAAAACAGAAGGTGTCAAGACACAAGTACTTAATACTGAAGGAAGAAATTAAGTATGGATTTCCCTAAAAATGAGCTGATTGACATATTTACACACTTGGAGAGTCAGAAAAAAATTGTCTTTTGGCAGTTAGGCTTTACGCATCAAAGTACCCTCATAGGCGTCATCCGACTAAAAATTCTTTTTAGTGTTTAATTTAAAGGTTTGGATGAAAATGGTTACGTTGAGTACACCAAACGTAAACAGGTAAATCGAGTTGCCACTAATGAAGATAACGAATTGGAGATTTTACTTCATGTCCAAGAAAATCCCCATGTGGGCAGCCGTCATCTGGCTGTATTAGCTGACACAACCCAGTCCACGTCCAATCGCACCACCAGGAAGTATAAACTTCATCCCTTTCACATGAAGTTACACCAAGAACTTCGAGATGGTAATTTCGAACAAACCCGAACAAACCCGAACCATATAAATTAATGTTACTTTACTCTTAGTATTTTAGCACTTTTTTATTATTTTTTGACAACCCTGTACGTTATATTTGTAATTTTTTAGGGATTAGGAGTTATTAAAGTAACCAAAACTCTTTATGAAGAATAGTTTTTTTTTTCCTAAAATCACATATAAAAATGTTTTCCATATGGTGCCACATTTTCTTTCACACACGCTGTATACATAGTATATGATACGGTTTGATAGTTAAACAAGAATTTTTTTCTTGGTACTTAAGGGCGTACAATGCGCAAATTTATAGGATGATTAACAACGTTTCGCTACTGCAGGATTCTGGAAAGGCTATTTGAACTACCTGACGGGACAAGTTAAATTTAAGTAAAGAAATGTTTCTATTTCTAAGGTACATGGCCCTTTTTTGAAAAAAGTAAGTAAAAATTTTTTTAAGATCGGACCAAAAGTGCATATTTTTAGGCATTTTTCAAGGTTAATATCGTCGCTGATATTTTTTTTTTGAAAAAAGTAGCGATGTACCTTAGAACTTTCATGTCTTAACTTTACAATTCCAAAAATTGAGATATTACAATTTGGTTCTTAGCGAGTAATCTTGCAGCGCGCGAAGCATGTTTTAGAAAAATTTTGGTGAAATGTATTAGAAGTTGCCTATGTCCAGCATTATTTATTGTCGGTAGACGTGAAACAAGCTATCACGGTACAGGATTATGCTACACTGAGAAAAATATATAGGTTAGAAAATAGGGCTAAATTGTATGTGTTTTTTTGTATTGTCAGTGCCAACCACATAATATCTGTATTAATTTGACTATTAGTTTTACTTTTAACTTTTAGATCTAAAACCACTTGCATATTAACATATACAGTATGTGTATATAGTCGAAACGGCATAATAACTTTTGAGCCGCTATTTTTTTTTTTACAAAACTTGGGTGTGGGTTATGGGGGAATGTTAACTTCATTTTGGAGGAATAATGACAGTACTAACTGTCAAAATGGCGGATGGGCGCCATTTTTGGGAAGAAAATTAAATAGGAAGGGGTGTCTTGCGGTACATCATTTTGAAGATACTATCGAGTACTTTACGATCCCAGAATATTACTTCTGTATGCCCAACAAAAACAAAATGGCGGCATTTAAAAAATTGCATTGTTGTTATTTCTTTTTATCCTTTATTTCATTTATCGTCTAGGAAAATAAATGCAACTTGACATAGTATAGTAGGAATTAGAGAGCTACTCTTTCTTGTATATTTCATGGTGCTCAAATTCAAAATGGCCGCGGAGTAACATCTTGATAAGAAAAATTGAATAGGAAGTGAGGTCTTGCGATACGTCGTTTTAAAGGTTCTATCGAGTACTTTACGATCCCAGAATATTGGATACCCAAAACAAAATGGCGGCTTGTTAAAAAATAACTACTATTTTTCTTTTGTTATTTAACTTTAGATTTGTTGTTGAGATTGTTAGTGGATGTCCTGTTCTTCCTGACTTTTCAGTTTTTTACATTGCCTAAAGAAATAGTACCCGTTCGTTGCGGACGTCCGAATTTTCTGACCTTGATTTTCCGTGTCGTTGGTGCGATCGCCCGATATTTAGTATGAATTGAAATCATACCTGTTAGGTTGAGCGAGTTCGTGTGCGAGAGTGTGCATGTTACTAATTGTTAGTTATACTTGGGTGTGTTATACCGGGTGTTTCAGCAGGAACGATAACTTTTTTAATTTTTTTAATTATAGAAATAAAATTTGGTGGTTTGTATGTGATATTAATTTGCATTTTATGACATGTCGGACTAAATTTTGTCACTTCCGGTTTAATCGGAAATGACGTCAACTTTGGATTTTTAAATAGAACACCCAGTATAATTTTGGCTAAGTGCATGCTATAATGCAAATAAATTATCTCTCCTTTTTTAACTTGACACAAGGGTGTGTGTTATCAAATTGTTTGAAAAAAGTGCTCTATCTTGTTGCCGGAGTGAGCCAATAGGTTTCCATTTGAAAAAATTGAATTTTCTAAGAAATGGCCTTCTTAAAATTTTAAAAAGTGTGTACATAATTTACAACACTATAAAACTAGAAAATTGCATTTTTATCGAGAAATTGGCTTAGAAGTAAAGTTTAGGGAGTCATAGCAATGTAGATGAAAAATAAAAGAAAAGTTATTTAGTGTGTGGTCGTTGATTGGAATGGTGTTCTGAATCGATATAGCAAAAATATACTGGGTGTTCTATTAACAAAACAAAAGTTAATTAAGTCATTTCCGGTTAAACCGGCAGTTACAAAATGGAGTAAAATGCGAACAAACCCATCAAATTTTATTTCAGTAATTTAAACAACAAAAAACTTACAGGATCGTTCCTCCTGAAACAGCCGGTATGTGTTTATATGCGTATATTTACTGTGAATGTTTTTTATGCTTACGGGTATGCGACTGTGTGTGCAAATACTTTTGCGAGTGCGCGTGAAAGTACTTATGCGAGTACATTTATTAATATCCTATATAAGCATGAGTAAACATTGATTATTTCGATATTATTGTATTTCTTGTAGAAATTTTGGATTTTTGCAAACTGCTTCCATGCTACAGTACTATAAAGTATGACGCACTGGAGTTAGGTTGAAGACCTCTCCGCAGCGAAAAGGTTAAGTACATAGAAACCAATTACAGGTGGATTCCGTAATATTATGCCACATTTGGCCGATATTTTCATAGCAAAGATTTTAAGGCTGATCTACCACTCGTCTAAAACCACCTTTTCAAAAAAACCAACAATTCTTTATCATTTTTAGTGCGATTTTAATAAATTTTCTATTTTTGTGTAGTTTGTGTATAATTTCTTGGCAAAATTAATTTTTTTTAAATTCAAACCGAAAATATCGATTTTCTAAACTCATCGACGGACGCAGAAAATCATAAATATTTTTTATTTTACCTTTTTTAAATAGGTTAAAAAATTACGTAGTTATATTATGCGCTTGAAGAGTCCTATAAAAGCCTATATCTATTGTTCTCTGATTTCGCGAACGCGAGGTGGTAGCTTTCCGTAGAAGTACCGGCATATATTTTCCAGCAAATCGCCTTTTGTTTGGCCATTTTTGCAGCGTCATTCTTTTTATTTGAATTTATAATAATTTTAATAATTATTGATCGTTTGTGTAATATTGTGTATTTGGATTGTTTTAATTTAAACATATTTAGTGTATATATGTATAATAATATTATTATGTACTTTTGATGTTGTGATATGGTAAGAGCTATTTCTCATTATGTTACGTAGGTAACGCGAAAACTCCCACTGACCTTCCTTGAGTATTCAAGAAAGGGCTAAATAGAAGAAATTATATTTTATTCGAACTGCCGTGCCGGGCGGTGAGATAAGGGGAGACCACATATATATAACCATTATATTGCTAATACCATCTGCAATTATGTCCCCGCTATGGACATCGAATGGGTAATAGTGAGTTTGCGCAGTTCGGAAATTTCCTTGTGGAAATAAACATTCGACAGGACCGGATTTCAACTTTTTTAATGCAAATTTCACTGATTAGTTCGATTTGAGACAGCGTTCCATGCATACGATTTCTGACGATATGATGTCCGACGGTGCACTGATTGATGGAAACTTTTGGTGCCAAATTCCGTCCCGATATTTGTAACAATCGACACGATGAGCTTTATTTTAACTTTCATCCGACGTCGTATGTTTCTTAACCTCACTTTTTTCTAAACCAAAATTAAGAATGAATCACTATATTGACTATTTTGGGAATCAGCTACTAATGCAACAAATTAAAAATACACTAATTTTAAGGTTAGGTAGTGACCACATATATATTTTATTGTATACGAGTGACAGTCCTTCTTTCTTTTACAAGCTTTTTAGTGAAATTCGGTTCCGAAGATCGGATCATGTGATAAGCAAAATATTTTCGTATATATTATGTACCTACATACCTAAAATACTCTATACCTGGTATAGATCCACAACTTTTGCAAAAAAGCACCATGCACTTTTGTCCTTTCATCTTAAACAAAAGAAGTTACTAACCTAACAAATAGCGAATCAAATCACCACAAATTAAAAACTCCTTTACAAAAATTGTTGTTAGGTAACCACTAATATACCGACAACAATGTTGATGAACCATTTTTTATTCTGTAATTTGAAAAGGCATCAAGAACCAAAGATGGCGATGAATAACAAAAACAAATAATGTTGGGCCGGCTCTGACGCGATCGATAAAATTTTCACCCTACTGCGCAAACTCAATGGTGCCAAGCGATATCCCATAGCGGGGACACTTTTTATAATTTGGAACGTTCGTATTGGCAATATAATGGTTATATATATGTGGGGGAGACTGACTACTGCGAGCATTAAAATAACATTGTCTTTGAAATATGCCGAGACTGAAGATTCACCGATTGGCCCAAATTCGGTGGTTGTTGTATTTCAGTGTGGAGCCGCTATTCAAGGAGTATTTTGCACCACGTCGTGATATCGCTAGTATGTCCAGCTCGCGGGAGTTTCAGTCGCTAATAAATTTCTTTCTCTACAAAGTACGGCCTTAACTGAAACATATATTAAAAGAAATGTACTCGTATATACAACTGAAATATTTTATTAAACATTAAGTAAATTCTCCAGATATAATTACATGCAACAATACAAAATGATTTTTAGAATTTTAATATTGAAAGATAATATAATAAGTAATAACAAGTTTAAGATCAAAACCCAAAAGTACAACTGTTTGTCTACCTAAGAAATATTTGCCCATTAGGGATTTATCATCGCATGACTTCAGCGCAATGGCTAGACATTAGTGGTGGAATACTATCGATAGTCAGCCCTATCGATAGTTTCCGATAGTCTAAAGAGTTACTATCTATAGTATCGATAGTACTATCGAAACTATACCAACCTTGATGCGTGGTAGAGTTGTTGAGTAATACATTTTACTTATGGTTGACATATTAAGTTCCCACCTATACCTGCTTTTTATTGAAAAAAAAACAATAATATTTGAAATAAAAAAATATACATATATAAAAAGCAAAAAATAATTATATATTATCAGGAACAAATATAGGAACAAATGATCAAACGAGATTAACTAATAATGATCTTAATAATAAGCGAATAAACACAAACGAAAAAGAGAGAAAATTTTAAAAATTTAAAATAAATATTTATTATGCTGCAAAAAGATAAGCATGTCCAAATTTTCTGCTTTTAGACGGTTTCTCTTCTCCGATAATATCTCTCCCGCAGTTGAAAATACCCGCTCCGATGGAACTGAGGTAGCTGGAATACATCCATACTTTTTGACCAAGGTCATTAAGCCTTCAAATGCACCTTCGTTTGTTTGCCAATAATTTAACGGATCTTTATCTATTGGTATTGTAGGACGTTCTAAATATTGCCGAATGGTGATAATGGCATCTGTTTTGGGTGTCGAATAATCCCCTTCTCAGTTGGATCTAAATGATTCCAGAAAAGTAAGTAATCCATCCTTTTCAGATACTTGTTTTGTTTGTCTTATATTTTCCGATATAGTTTCACTATTTTCAGAGAGTTCTTCAGATTTATTCTGCGATGGGCCTGGAGTTTGTTCTATCTGTATTTTTTTTCCAATTAAAACGCTCGTTAATTCATTTGTTAAAAATGTTTACGGCGTTCTTATAATTGTCTTCTAGTCTAAATGCCGGCTTTTTAAACCTAGGATCAAGGAGTGTCCCTAATCCTGTTGGGTTACGAGTTTCATAAGCAAGCAATCTTTTCACTAACCCTGCTTGCAAATCTTTTATTAATTTGTCACCACATTCAGTTTTGCAATTCATTACTTTTAGCTTATTATGGAGTCCATAGATTATCGGAATTACTAATGACACTGTAAACTAAGTGTCCCCTTAAAATTGTCCTGTGGCCTCCAAAAATGGGGATAGGCCCGCGATCATATCCTCCATGATAGCTATTTCATCGTGCGTAAGTGGTTGTGGAGCTTATTAGCACTGTTTAAATCATAAAAGTTTTCCTTTTTGGAAACAAAATATTGTTTAATTTTTTGTCTTTTTGCTTCCCCACCGTCTTTATTTTCAGCTGCAGCAATTTCACTGGAATGAGTTCTTTTTAAGTGATCCATTAAATTCGATGTGTTCCCGGATGACCTATATTCTTTGGAACACAATTTGCATTTTACGACACCACTTCCGCTGGCACTTTTTATAAAATACTCCCAAACGTACGACTTCCCGCGTTTACTCATTTTTTAAATTTTAATTAAATTAATCAAAATTAGACAGCGAAACTTAGTACACTACAACAAAAAAGCACACATAATACTGAATTAATAGATCCGGGCCGGGGATTCCCTGTAGGATTTTTCTTTAATTTGTTCATAAAGCAATAGATGGCAGCACCAACAGCAAGCAGAGTGCGTATGTGATTAAAAAAGAGACAACCTTTAAAACAGATTTATGATCTAGTGCTGAATTTGGTTTATTTCTAATTTAAGTTTTTAAATCGAATTCCGTGAACTTAAATTTAAGAAATACTAATAACATGAGAGTTTAAACTATCATTGATTACTTAAAACAATCGATAGTTTTCGATAGTAACAAACTATCGATAGTATCGATAGTGCCATCGATAGTATTCCACCACTACTAGACATAGTGCGAGAATGTTGCGGGCATTTTGAATGGCCTGGCGAGATGCAATGGTGACGCGAATTGGAATCAGCTCGCGAACAATACCTAACCTAACATTTACAACTGTTTACCGCCTTTTTCTAGACTATTAAGTTTGATCACTGTGTTTGCGTTTGTTACCATTTGTCGTTTGATATAAATATACTGATTTATTGTGTGTCATGAAATATTAAACAAAAAAAAATATTGAAATTTCGTTTTGAAAAATATGCCCTTAAAATTAGTTATTAAATGCCATTATTTATTAAATATGTGGTTTATTTGAGTCACCTTTATTTAACTGAAATAAAGCACAAGATATTTTGAACTGTTTCTTTATAAATAAAAAGTCTATACTTTTTAGGTGGTACCTATTAATATCAAATACCAATGTATGGAAAAATTATTATTTCCCAGACCACCCGAACGGGTTTCCATACATTGATATTTGTTTCTTTATTGTCGGTCAAAAAGTCAGGACGGGGGAACAATGTGGTAAATCAATTTATATAGCATAGCAAATCCATGAACACCATTAAACTTATGATACTGCTGTAAAACTACATTACAATTGCTTATAAAATAAAAAACATACATAATAATAACGTACTTTATTTAAACTTATTTAGGTTCAAGACATCCGCAGCTTCGATTACAACCCTTAAGAAGAAACTGCAAGAAACTTGCTAGTGATGTTTTTTTCAAATTCCTTATTATCCTGCATTATTTTTACAATTTACAAAAGGTACAATACAATAATTTTTAATTATAAAATACAAAATCCAGCACTGTCACCATACAAAATAAAAACCCTTAACCAATATTATTTCTTTCTCTTTGCTGGAAAGGATTCTTGCTTTTCTAATTTCCTTTCATGAACTGCCGATCTATTTTCTTGCTCCATTACCAAACTTATTTGCCCCATACACCTTATAAAAAAATATATCTTAATTTTTAGAATACACATACATGGCAAAAATTATTTCATTACTTCTTGTACCGCTCATCATTTAAGGGTCTTAAAAAGTTTGACAAAGTTTTAATTTCTGCCTCCCTCTTCACTTCACTAGGTTAGGTATTTGTTTGTGAGCTGTGCGCAAACGCAAATTCAAATTCGCTTCACCATCTCCTTCCAAACCTCTGAAAATGTGCAAATTATTACTTCAAAGTTCCCGCCCGCTTTCCGGATCTCCGAAAAATGCCGAATGCTTCCGGGGTATCGGCGATTTTTAGTGTCGTCTCGTTTTAAGTCTTCTCTCTGAGACGACACTAAAAATCGCCGTTTTAAGTCTTCTCTCTGAGACGACACTAAAAATCGCCGATACTGCGGAAACATTCGGCATTTTTCGGAGATCCGAATCCGGAAATCGGCATTTTTCGGAGATCCGAATCCGGAAAGATGGCGGAAATTTTGAATGGTGATGCCTGACAACTTGCACGTTTCGAAGGGTCGCCTGGTGAGAGGCAATGGTGACGCGAATTGGAATTTGCGCACAGCTTGTGAACAATACCTAATCTAAGATTTACAACTGTTTATCGCCTTTTTCTAGACTATTAAGTTTCATCGCTGTGTTAGCGTTTGATGTACAGTGAGGACGTAAAGTCAGGAATAAATTCATTATCTCGCAAACTACAATTTTTTAAAAAAATCGCTCGGACCCTTCGATTTTGTTTTTCGAACGCGCATATTCTGACATAAAATGTAGATATACAGGGTGTTGCAAATAAGAGTGACACAAAATTTTTTTTTTGCTTAAATAGAACCCACTGTATATTATTGCATATACGGATTCTTCGGAAAATCCTAAACATTTTTCATGTAGCATGTGTTATACCTTAGCCCAAGCGTTTTGGAGTTATTCTCATTCAAAATTTGAAAAGTGGAAAAAGTCATGGAGAAAACAAAGAATAAAATTATTTTAAAAATGTCTTATTTATCGAAAAAACAGTTAGGTGAACTTAAAAATAATTTTTCTAAAGTAAATGTTCGAAGTGTCTTCCGTTGGTCAACTGACAATAGCCTAACCGATCTACAAATTCTCGCTGAACATTCCGAACCATTTGGGGTGTAATTTGCCGAATTTCTTGCCGGATGCGATCTTTTAAATCATCTAAATTTGCAGGCTGGCTTTTGAATACTTTTCCCTTAAGGTATCCTCATAAAAAAAAGTCGAGTGGTGTTAAATCGGGTGACCTTGGCGGCCACTCAATAAAACCACCTCTTCCAATCCACCTGTTTGGAAAAGTATCGTTCAAATATGTACGAACTCCCACAGCGAAACGTGTTGCAACCAGATATTATGATGTGGCAAATCGGGACGTTCTAACTCAGGAAAAAGGGTGGCCAGGGCTGGAACAAGTTCTTGTTATAAAAAACTCAAGTATCTCTCGCCTGTTAAATTTCCGTCAAAAAAGAAAGGCCCTATAACAATGTCATCGACAACGCCAGCCCACACATTGATCTTTTGATTAAATTGTGTGTGTCCTTCCCTCATCTAGTGTGGATTTACATCGGACCAATATCGATAATTTTGGGTATTTACGTCACCATTCAAGCAAAATGTGGACTCATCGGAAAAAATTATATTTTTTACAAAATTTCTGTTTACGAAACACATAAAAACACAAAATTCAAGGCGCCTCTCAAAGTCCCTTTCTAAAAGTTCTTGGAGAACTTGCATTTTATAAGGATGGTATTTATTTGTATGCAGTATTTTAAGAACTGTTGTTTTTCCAATATCCACGTCACTTGCTACCTGCCTAGACACCACATGCTGGTTATCTTGAACTGCCAGTAAGACTTCTAATTGTTGATTTTCATCAACTTGAGGACGACCAAATCTAGGGACATCTCTTACATGACCGAATTGCCTAAACTTGTACTCAATTTTGCTTACTGTTGATTGTGATATTGGCGGACGATTGGGGTATTTTTGATTAAATAACTCACAAGTTTCTTGCTGTGTTCTAACCCTATCACCGTAGCCCATCATCATCAAAACCTCTATGCGCTGTTTCTCAGTGAGCCGCATTTTAATTTAATTTAGTTATGAAAAAACGAAATGAGTCTTTTGAAAACTAGTAAAACGTTAGGAAAATACACATAAAACTGACAATAACAGTAACTATTGACATTAATTCTTTTGGTTCTTGCATCATAACTCCAAAGCCTACTTGACTTTACTTGCGCTTCACGCATGCTGACTACAGGTTTTCCTCAGCGCGGATCAATCAATGCAAGTCTTGATTGATTGCGAAATATCTGATTTTCAAATTTTGAATGAGAATAACTCCAAAACGCTTGGGCTAAGGTATAGCACATGCTACATGAAAAATGTTTAGGATTTTCGAAGAATCCGTACATGCAATAATATACAGTGGGCTCTATTTAAGAAATTTTTTTTTGTGTGTCACTCTTATTTGCAACACCCTGTATATCTATATTTTATGTCAGAATATGTGCGTTCGAAAAACAAAATCGAAGGGTCCGAGCGATTTTTTAAAAAAATTGTAGTTTGCGAGATAATGAATTTATTCCTTACTTTACGTCCTCACTGTATAGTATCACTGAAGATTTGATTTTCGGTCGGTTGTAAGACTATAGTTTGCTCCTCAAGCGCTCGGGAAAATAGCGGCCTTTTGAAGGTGGAAGCTATAGGTAGAGAAGTAAACGGGATAGTCATTGTTTTCGGCCATTAAAGCAGCGCTTGCCCTGAACTGAGGGGAGTGCCCGGCTAGCGTGGCATTAATTTTCTCAGAAACCCTTAAAATTGCGCTACGCAAATTATTCTCGAGAACCGCAGGTGAGAGAAACATTTGCGTCAATAATAAGTTATTTCGTATAGACATTTTGGCGCCCGAAATAATTTATTAAAAAATATATTTCGTATCATTTTATTCCTTTATTTTTTGCGCCAGGAATAAAAGATAACAGTTCCTTAGAAATTTTCTAAGTCCCGCGGAAGGAAAAGTAACGGTTTGTAAAATATTTAAGTTCAAATATTTAAGGGCAAATAGGGAACCGCAATCTTGTCTTAGTAGACGGTTAGGTTAGTTGGAATCTCTTAGTAGAGAACAATTATTAGTGCAGGTTAATTCTTATTGTAATTAGAAATACTTAAGAAATTAATCGCAAATCGCCCCGGTCGTGAGACTCGACTTACGTAAGACTTACCCATAAAATAACCCTCAATCGACAGAAGACATAAAACTAAATAAATAACAAAAATCCTCCGTGTTCACTATAGTAGCTTGCATTGCTATTATAGTCATTGGACGTGCCCTAGACAATACCAGGATACAAAGTATAGCTTGAACATCAGTTAGGCTTCGTCCTACGTTCTAACAGCTATACTTTAAATTAAATTCGTCCTTTTACTCTAAGACAATATTCTTGCCCTCATCTTCTTCTCCTTTGGTGGACTGTTGACGTCTTCCTGTTAGCGGGGAAAGGTGGTGGGCGCACTAAGACCGACAGACCCCTGTCGGCTGGCATCCCTGACAATGCAATCGAAAAGAAAATCAAAAAATGCGCAAATCGTAATTTTGAAAATACTGCCTCTAGTGTTGACTTTGATGACCATTTTAGAACTGTTGACTTTACTAGTAGCGTCGACCAGTACCTGAATGGCCAGTACAAGGACTCTGCTGCTAGGTCTGCCGCACGCTAGCGTATGCTGTGGGCGTTTAATAAATCACTTGGTGGGAAGTCACCGCCTTCGGACATAGAATTCGATTGGGACAAAAATAGTACAAACGGCAATGACTTAGATTTAAATCAACAAGGGAAAAAATGGAACTACGAGGGCCACATGATAACGCTTTTTGACCAACGCGCCGCAGGCGAAAATACCGCACCTCCGACGATTGCAAAAGTGGAAAAAAGGCGTTATTTCGGCGACAGAGTTTACTCCACAGATGTCGTCATTTTTAAATTGCAATTTAACTTATTCCTTAAATTGACCATCTGCACTAAAGTACCCCTAGTAAGTCCCTGTAATTTACTTTTGTTTCAAAGGAACTGAAGATTTTTAAATTATTATTGCTATTTCTGTCTTTAATTGTTATTACGTACTATTACTGTTTTATTTTAGTACAAGTAATTTATTTTATTAATACAAATAAAATTTGACTCTTAAAGTCAACACTTTTCTAAAACTTCATTCAGAAGATGCATTCACTTTTACATTTTCGAATTATACTGAATTTAAAAAAAAATAAATTACAGGAACGTACCTGGGGTATTTTAATGAAAATGGTCAATTTAAGGAACAAAACGTCGGAAAACCAGTAAGTGTCGTTAGTACTAAACGCAGATTTTGGTCCTCTTTTATAATTGGAACAAAAATATCCAGACTAGTAATTAAAATAATTAAGTTGATGATGGTGACCCAAAGACGAAATGGCGCATAAAAGGTCTGATTATGCCATCTTGTGAAGAGTAAAAAGTAGCGATGAGAAAGTGAAATTTATTTTTGGACATCTCTTCGGAAAAAATAAAAACCAGAACGCAAAATTTTAGATTTTTAAAATTTTTTGAAAGCCCCTATATTTATTTTTGATTTTTTTGCAGCATATTATTGGGCGTATAAGTACGCACCAATTTAACCGACTTTATATCTGTTACCGTTTCCGAAATCCCCCACTGATGAGGCCGAATTTGTAACACCCTGTATATGCTTTCTCCAGGACACCCAAGGAGTCACCCATTTAAAAATAATAAACCATAACATCCTGTACACAAATCTTTAAATCGAAAAATCATTTCTGCGTTTAGATAGAATTTTTATGTTCGTAGAACTTGTTCCCTTTATACCAAATTTGTTATTAATCCACTCAAGAAATACATCTATGTGCGTGAATCAAATGGATTTATTAACGAGACAAACATTCTCTAAATTAAATGGTTCTAGGTAAAAAAGGAACATAATACATTTTTTTCAACGAATTTAATCGGTGGAATACTTAAATACTAATTTTATCTTTGAAGTTAATTATTTTTAGAATTCCATATACCTACAGGGTGTGAATATTAGTCTGGAAACTGCTTAATAACTATTGACCCAATAATAATAATAAAGAAATTTGGGTGTAGGTAAAGTCAAAATGGCTGAATATCTTTAAGAAACATACCATAAAGGATAAGATTAATTAAGATTAAATATCTTTAAGGAACCACCACACAGTTAAATTAAAGGGTATGTAATATCTTTTATGGTATGTTTCTTGTGTGCCTGGATGACTTTGACGAAGCCTTAGCCCTGATGATCGCCTTTTAGAGGCCGAAAGCGCTAGGCGATGGTAACATTAAAATTTACGCTGAATACAATTTAGACGTTTTTTTAATTTAAATTACTTCTGTATTCTCAACGAAAATAAAATGGCGGCGTTTTAAAAATTGGATAATTATTATTTCTTATTATCATTTATTTCATTTATCGTCTAAGAAAAGTAAATACAACTGGGCATAGTGTAGTGGGAAACAGGCATCTTAATAAAAAAAAATTGAATAGGCAGTGGGGTTTTGCGAAACATCATCTTAATCGTCCTATCGAGTACTTTACAATCCCAGAATATTGTGTTCCTATTCGTACTCAAAACGAAATGGCGGATTTAAAAAAAATAATATTTACTATATTTTTCTTTCGCTATTTTAGTTTAGATTTTACAATTTGGCATAAAGCTGTGAGTATCAGCCAGCTGACAAATTGACTTCCTACAAACTATTTAGAGCTATTATTAGCCATCTACAATGGTTCGTCCGTGCGTGGTGTGTAAGAAATTCGACTATTCTAACCCTGCCCGGATTAATATTTCGTCGGTAAGTGAGAATAATGATGGTCGATCAAATTATTTGTTTGTATATTACGTGTACCTGATTTCTTTATTTCAGCGTTGCCATTTTTTAAAGCCATTTCTTCTAACTTATTTGAAACTGTAGAACTGTGCATGATTGTCAATAAATGATGTTTATATTATATGTTTATGGTACACTCTATATGAATTTTTCGACTTAATATGAATCCAGGAATCATTAAGTACATATCATTAAGTAACACCCTGTAAAATCTCACTTTAACCTTACCTGTGATGGGCTTTAAGCGCTCGATACGAATTAAATAACACTAAATCAAGAAAATGTATTTTCTTCTTTTTTTTTCTTAAGCATAGCTTAAAGCACGATTAATGTTAAAATAACAGTTGGTCTTATTTTTACCGTAGATAAGTCCACCTTACTATCCAGCCAGCACCTGCCCATTTTCTTTTCTACAGGCATCTTCTCTTCCAAGTTTGTCGCAAAACATAATATTTCTTGAATAATTAATAAGAGACAATTTTTAAATCCATGGGAATTCGATCACAGGATAGAATATTAACTATGAAGGCGAATTTTCCTGTTAAGAATTTAGATATTTTACTTTCTATTGGTGGACAAACTTAACAGAATAACGCCCATGGGTTTTAATCGCGCTCGAGGTTCTTTACATTCATTTGCCAGATCGTTGTGAGTTTTAAAATACAGTGTGTTAGGGAAGTGACGTATTATATTTAAACCGCCAATTCCTGAAATAAAGACAAATTGAAGAAAAATAGCCATAAATGGCGCTTTCAATTCATTCAGCGGTAAAAGTGACCTAACGTCAAACCAGAAAAACACCTGTGGCACTGCGATACATGTAAGCAATCAAGGAATTCTAGCCGGTGTTGTCATAACTTAAACTCTTTAGACAAAATAAAATAATTTAAACACGTTTCCATTCTGTAATACCTTTTTGTACAATTAATTGAAGAACATTTACGACGGACTATGTTTTAAACAAGCCGAAGAAACATATGGAATAGTAATAGCCACGTACGTCACTAGGTCAAATGCCAATGACCTCTTGACGCCTTACATCGGCTGAGCGAAGTAGTTTCATATAGCGCTGCACGCTTGCGTTTGTTAATTGAAGACCAACCAGCGGCCGGGTACGCTGTGTCTCGTTGATCACCAACACACTCTTAGTAATCCGCTCTGTTTTTTCGGTTTACGCGTGTATCTTTGAATATTGTTTTTATTGACGCGTTTCTTCTGGTCGTCAAATTTCGTCGCGTGTAATAAAATCTAATAATCTGTAGTATAATCTGTATTATTGTATTTTCAAAAGCTAACAATCGGTTCTGTTTCACTATTACTGTGTGCACATAAAGTGTTTCCAGGAGTGTTCCCATGAAAAAGAAACGAAACTGATTTGTTTGTGCCTGGATATCCTCGCTCTTTAGGTATAAGGATAAATACAAGTAGGTAGAAAATAATTTATTTTTATAATTTCATATGGAATTTCAGTTTTACATTAAGTTTGGCAACATTGCCATTGGCTCTGGGTCAGGCTCGTAGCCAGGATTAGATTTTAGAGTGGGCAGTCAAAGTTTTAGAGGGGGCAAACTTGAAAATAATTTTTGTGATCAGATCACGTAAGATCAAGAGAAAAAAAAAACATCGTTGATTTCAACATTGAATTAACTACCTACATAATTACAAAAAATAAAACTTAAACAAAACCAAAAAACGCAACGTAGGTAAATATCTTTAATATAATTGAAGTTTTCTGTTCTTCCTTTCGTTAAATTTTTGTAAAAACACCTCAAAGTTTATGTTATTTGTTTGTTTATTCTCAAACGCTAAATATATCAGATTGGCCATTCTCCGCTGAGACTGAATCCCAAGAAATTACATAAATATACAACTATCATGGTTTTGCTAGAGTGGGCAACTTTTTCTGTCAGAGTGGGCGTTGCCCACTCTGGCCCCCCCCCCTGGCTACGGGCCTGCTCTGGGTGAAGTGTTGTACAGTAGCGTGGACTGACCTGTGAGTAGGAGTGTTTGTTACCCCACTTTTAAAACGGTCGATAAAGAAGAATATAAGTAAAAAAAATATATTATCGCTTCTCTATTACACCCAAGGAGTCACCCATTTAAATATAATACGTAATTTCCATAACACCCTGTATAGTTGATCACTTGAACCGTGTCCGTAATTATAATATATTATTAAAAAAAACACTTTACTGATACAAAAAAGTCCAATAATACAGAATCACTCACGTTGAGTGGCCTATTAAAAGATCTCGGGAACTAAAAAAATAATTGTTTGAAATATTGATACCTACTCGCTATAAAAGATGCCGATGTTCTTAACCGCGGTGGACGCGTCGTTGAAAATCACACGAGGAGAGGTCGCGTCGCGGTTCTCCATACCGCTAGCAAAATAAAGCTAGTGTTCCTTGGAAAATTAATTCTAATTAGAAAATACATACAAAACTAAATAATTATTAACTAATGATGTTATTTATAAAACAAAATGTATGATGTAATAAAAAATAAATGCTAAAAAACAAATTTTCATTAAATTCTGAAGTAATGCAGTAAATAAATAATTTATTCTAGAAGTTAACACTATACAAGATAGAGATATTCGGATATTGCATCAGGATACTTGGAGATGTAATTCTATATGTTAAAATAAGAGTAGTAGGCGAGAATTGGGGAATGGCAGTCACTTAAGCTAGATTATGTATAGTTGATAAAATATTAGTTTTTGATATAAGTAAATATAGTAGAAGATAGCCTGACTCATCCACTAGATCATGGTTTCCCATTCAAATTAAAATAATTAACCTTAAAGGCGATGTCAGGACCTGAGATATAAGGCGTCATTGACTAGTTGTTGTAAAAATGGCTTTTTCAAATCAAGAAAATTAGGAGGATTTTTACGTTAGATTATTTTTTAATAATTGAATATATTCATAGGATCATATTTTCCTATAAGTTACTCAAAAAGGATTATTTTTATATTTCATAAAATAATAAAGCACGATTCATTTTCAATATGCAAAATTAGACGGGCTTTTTATATTTCTGCAACGTCAACAGCTGTGGTTCCTGCTTTCCGTTATCGAACCGCTTCGTCAGCAAAGGCATCCTGCACTGAGGGCGGCGTCGGCCGGCGTGGCGTTAAAATTCGAAAAAACTTCTTAAATTTGCGACACGCATAAGTTTCTCAAAAAAACGCAGGTTGAGAGAAATATTGCGTTAATCAATAAGTATTTCGTTATAGACATTTGCGCCCGAAATAACTTAATTAAAAAATATTCGTTTTTACCGTTTTATTCCTTTATAGACGCTTTACGCCAGGAAGTCCGTCGCGAAAGGGTTCGTAAAAAATCTTAAGTTGATATATTTAAGGCAAAGCTAGGATTTGCGTGTAGGGTCTTAGAAGACAGTTAGGTTGGTTAATTCCCTCTTAGTAGACGACCATTGCTAGCTTAGGTCAATTTTTTTTATTGTAAATAAAATAAAATTAATTAATCGAAAATCGCCCCGGTCGTGAGACTCGACATACGTAAGACTAACCCATAAATAACCCTCAAGACAAAAGTCTTAAAAGCCCTCCGTGTTCAGTATAACAAACTTGCCTCGTTATATTCAATTGGACGTGCCCGTGCCAATAAACTCAAAAGTATAGTTCGAACAATAGTTATGCTTCGTCCGACGTTCAAACAACTATACTTATAACAGTAAAATCAATCCTTTTAAATTCTAAGACAAAATTCTTGCCCTCATCTTTATCTTAATTGGTGGACTGCTGACGACTTCCTGTTAGCGGGGAAAGGTGGTGGGCCCACTAAGACCGATAGACCCCCTGTCGGCTGGCATCCCTGACTATTAACGAAAATCGTAAACGAAATTCGAAAAAAAAAAATATGGCGAATAATAATAGTGATATAAGTTCGACATCTAGCGCTGACTTTAATGAACTTTATCGGACTGTCGACCTCACTGGTAGTGTCGACCAGTACCGTAATGTTCAGTACAACGACCCAAATGTTAGGTCCGCTGCTCGCCAACGTATGTTGTTGGCTTTAAAAACAACTCTGGCCTACGGGCCTAGAATTTCAATGGGACAAAAGTAGCGAAAAAAGCAGCGACCTGGCGATAAATAAGCAAGGGGAAAAATGGGTATACGAGGGACCCACGACAACGATTGATGAACAACCGCGCTTCCAACCATAAAAAAGCGGAAAGATATCGTTATTTCGGCGACACAGTATTCCCCCACCCTGCGGATAATTCCAGTCAGGTATGCTTTTTATATAGCAAAGGATTATTTTTTTGAAAGTAAGAAAGAAATAAAGCACATACATTTATCATAAAGTAATCATTAAGCCTTTTACTAAGTTCATCTAAATGATAATAAACTGAAAAAAAAATAGAAATAGAAGGGAACAGTAAGAGTCCTACTCTCTTAAACAAATATCTCAGTTGTAGTTTTTAGGAGTGACACACCCACTGCATAATTAATGAATCTAATGGCCACACATCGTACAGCGTTACCCAAGCTCATCCCATTTTCCATATTCTTCGCAAATAAAACATGACTGGTATTGTCACAATGTTTTGACGCGCATTACCCGAGAGCTCCTTGCAATAAAAAACCCAATCCTAAAATTAAACTTCGCGATTTAGGGAGCTACAAACGCAGAAATCATCAGACCAATTACTTCCGGGAAAGTACGATATAAAGGCATGCCAAAAAATTAATTATTTTTGTACTTATGTTTGCTTCGATTCACCTGAAAATTATACCAAAAGAGGGCAAATACGTTGAGATTCAATTGTGGCCATTACAATGGGGTGATCACAGCGAAACCACATGCATTTAACTTTGGACGTGGATTGTTAGATAGTAGCACGATGCTGAACAAACTGAGTAGATTTTGTTGTAAAACTGGCTTTTCCAATTCCAGAAAATTAATGAATTTTATTTTCCGTCAAATTATTCTAAATAATTTAATAAGGAAGGTGGATCGAAGGTTGACGTAATCTTTCAATATGCTTCATCCGCAAAAATTATGAGAACGGGTTTACGGGCGTCGACGGCAAGAGATTAAATCGGCCAAGATGACGCAATGTAACGTTAAAACAGACGGATAAAGAAATTCTGCAGGGGGCAGTAACTTTAGTCGGCTTTGGATTCTCAACTACGCGGTATACCGTCGATTGGGGGATTCCCAGAGTCGAACTCAAACGCGATTTAGTTTTTTTATTAATTTTTACGTAAGAAGGGGGTCCGTATTTTCGGCTACAGGTTTTAGAGTGTTTATCACCGAAAATTCCGAGAAAAGTCAAACCGCGGATCTTTCCCTCAGTAAATTTTATTTTCAAATATTCGTATGTTTCAGTGCGAGTAGAAATAACGCTGACTCGTCTTCAAACACTCGTGTATTTGGTGCGAGTATAAATAACACCTAAAATTGATCTTCGAACACTCGTTTTTGATACGGGTATAAATAAATCTTAAGTGCGAGGAAAATTATTCTAGGAGGACTTTGTGCCAAAAGCCTAGAATAATTTTCGAAATAAAAAATTACCCGATCGTGACATTAATAGTAAGTGCTAAAATATCTTAAGTTAGTATTAGCATTCACTACCGCGAGTTATAATTTTCTTTTGGAAATTATTAGGGTAGTTGAGATCCCTTTAGTTGGGAACAAAATGCTAGCTTAGGTTTATTTTATATTGTAAATAATGAAATTAAATCTAAATTTAAATAGAGTACGTGACAGATGAATAATAGGTTGGTTGAAACAATTGAATGATAGTTCAGGTTAATTCTGATTGTATATAAATTGTATATAATTAACTACGAGTACTTCGGGTCGCGTTACTCGACATACGCAAGGACAGTCCCTTAAATTCACCCTCCAAGACAAGGACATAAAATTAAATAAATAAAGCCCTCGGTGTTCTAATATAACAACTTGCATTATGTTATATTACATTGGACGCGCCCGAGCCAATACAGTCAAAAGTATAGTCTGAACATCAGTTAGGCCTCGTCCTACGTTCAACTAACTATCCTTTTAAGTTAAAATAATTCATTCTTTCTTATGACAAAATTTCCCTCGTCTCTTCAATTGTGCTGGTGGACTGCTGACAGCTTCCAGTTAGCGGGGAAAGGTGGTGGGTTCGTCCACTCAAGACCGACTGACACATGCGTGTCAAGTCGGCAATGGCATTAATGCCTAGCATCCCTGACCAATAAACAACGAAAAATCGTAAGCGACCAAGATAAGCGTCCGTAAAACTGATTAAGTAGGAACGTCTTCGGTTGCGATGACTTTTTCATTAATTATCAAGACTGGCGACATAACTGATAGTGTCGACCAGCAATCATACATTTTCAAAATTTAAAAAGATTAAGAAAGTAGATTGGCTCTAAATAACTAATTCCTGGGTGGGGAATTCACCTTTGGATGGGAACCAAAAAATCAAAATTAAAATTCATAAAATAGCCATCTACTTAACAATCTGATTAAATTAAATTCAAATCAAACTTAAGGGGAAACTTGGTTATACGGGGGTTATCAAAAAACGTCTTACGTGAAACGCGCAAATAAGGACAACGTTTAGAGTTACCTATCATTGATTAAGCGCAAAACGGACGGACGTTTCGGGCTACGTACTCCACTCATATCATGGTATAATGTACGTACGTCCCGCTAGAAAAAATTACTTGGTGTCTTTTTTCACAATTCGGCGACAATTTATACTGTAGCATTTCAAGTGACCGGAATTCCCCACCTAACTGGGATTCCCCCTACTCATATAACAAAAACTTATTTAGTGTTTCCATTATAATTTGCGCCTAAGCAGTGTAGTTTATCGAGTCGAATAAAGAGTACCTTTTTTTATCGAGTATTCTTTTGGCTTCAAAATGACGTATTCTTTTTTCATATAACTATCAGGTCAAAAAGGATTTGCCAAAAATTTTCGGGTTTGTTCGCTTCGTTCGGGCTTGTAACGCTCTGTCAGTAAGTGGTTTTTCTGAAGGTTCTTCGCTGTCCTTAAAATTTGAAGCTTATAATTTTTGCTGAAAAATAATGCGAGAAAGTACAGCCAGATTTTTTAAAAAGGATTTACAATAGAATATGTTTTAGCTTAAGAAAATATAGAAGGACAATATCAAAAATGTTACTTACACAGAGTACCGCAGATAGGCACTCATTAATTTTACCCATCAAAACATCCTAACAAAAATAAAACAATAAAACCCGCGCCAATAGCCATTGATGCATACCTAGACGGCCAAGGTCGTAAAATTAATTAACCTTAGATTACGGCACGAAGTACGGCTGCGCGACCGTCGAAGAGTTAGTGAAGAAACAGTTGTACCGGAAGTTACCCAGATACCACACTACGTTTTAAAGAAGTCCATATTATACCTATCTTTAGCCTGAACGTCTTTGGCATACTTTGGACGTAAAAAACACATTTTAAAGATGTCACTACATCAGCGTATTTAAGACCTATATGTTTAAGACGTCTTAGTTTAGGCGTCTTTACTACGTCAAAAAATGGACGACGATAGAACCTATGTTTTTTTCATAAAAAATATAACTTTAATTATGAATCATTCAATTTAATATAATTTGTGTTTTTTCGAGGCCATCGTTTTGTATTTTTTTCTACATTATTGGCTTGTCTTGCAATAAATATAAAAAGGGTTTCATAAAACAGTTATTATACAGGCCGCAACAAGAACCGATGTTGCCAGATGCACTAACTAGAGGTGGTTATATTATACATTTTTTGTTTATATCAATTCTCTAAAAAATAAAATACTTATTATTTATTTGAAAGTAAAAAATATACAAATAACAGCGGTACACCGGTCATTATTTCCATAAAGAACTAAGTAAACGTGACAATACTGGATTACGGTGCGGTACTTATCCATTAAAATGGCGTGAACGTCATTCGAATTGGCGTTCGACGAGATTTCTAAACTACGATTGTGATTGTGAATTGAGTTGATTATATTTTCTTTGGAGCTTATAATTCTGTTTGACAAAGATCCAGGTAAGTTAATTTTTATTAATTACTACACTTGCTATAGTAAACATGAGTGTAAGGGACATCCATAAATATTTTGTGCAGTATTGTTGGTAGTGAATTACTAGTGATGTGATCGATATGATAGGTATATATCAGGGAAATGAAAAACCAAAAGATGTTAATTTATTGGTTACTGATTTTGTTTCTGATGCTATTAGTATAATAAATAATGGTTTTTATGTTAATCATTTCTTTGATGTGAGAATTAAAGGTTTCATTTGTGATGTACCAGCTAAATCTTTTGTAAGCGTGTAGCGTCAAGCCAGAAGGAAACTGAGGTGTCCATTCAGGCATGGTTACGATGGAATAAAGATAGGATCGGTTTAAATAATATACTCATGTAAACAAAAAATGGAATGAATAAAAATAAAGATATAGTGAGATCGCCAAGAACTGCAATTTTTTTAAGTTTCAGAGAAATTCACAACTTGTATACCTACCATAATGCCGAAAACACGACGCAAGGGAACGTTTTTAAGATGTCGTAAAACGATGTTTTAAAGACGTACATTTTTGTAACAATGTACGTTTTTAAGATACCTTTAAGATGCATTTAGGATATTAGCCGATGTTTTAAAGACGTCCTAAACATCTTTCGCCAGTATCTTTAAGACGTCTTAGAGACGTGTTTGTGCTATTTGGGTAGGCTTAACATTGTTATTTTAAATAGAATTCCCTGTATACTTTGGTATTTTTCGATTCTATTTAAAAATCCAAGTAACTTTTGTTAACAATTTCCTATACCCATCTCCAACCGTTTTTTAGATAAGTTTACTAAAGAATTTTTTATAAAAAAAATTGTCAAAGGTAATTTGACCGTAGTCCGAGTGCCCTGAATTAAAATAAAAAGTTGAAAAAGATGAACACCCTAATATACAGGGTGGATTCAAGGTGAGTGGCCTATTAGATGTTCTGGGAACGTAAAAAATATAACTTGGTGTAGATATACTAATTTGACCTTACTTTCTAACTAATACAGTTAAGGAATTAAAAATTTGAGAACAATTAGGAAGGGTATGGGTCTCTTTATTTCATAATTTATTTCGTGTATGTACTGAGCAATTAGAAAAAGAATATAATTGAACACGTAATGGTAAATTAAAATACAGGTGTTCCATTTTAAAAAATTGATTGATTGTGTAATGAACACGAAAAAAACTTTACGCAATTTTATTAAAATAAATATGGAATAAATTTCGGAATAAAATTAGAATAAAAATTTATTAAATATAAAATAAAATATTATCAGATTCCGGAAAAATTAGAATTTTATAAAAAAATTTATGAAGTAAAATATTTAAAATAAAACTATAAATAAATAAAAATTATTTAAATAAATTTCAAAATTATTTAAATATTTAATTAGATTAAAAAGAATTTTTATCAAAAATTTAAATGAATAAAATCGAAAATATTAAGGAATTTTTCTAAGTCCAGAAATTGGGAAAAATCTCAATAAAAATTCGGAAAAAAATCGGGAAAAATCAGGAAAAATCAAATTAACGCGGATATAAATTATAGAAAATTTAGGGAAATTTTTAAAGTAAAAACTCACGTTTATTTCCAAAAAAGGAGAATAATCCAGAAATTGCACAACACTTCAAATTCCACTTTATCACCGCACTTGGTCAGGTGAACAGAATAGAGACGCGAACGCGGACACGACATAACTGACCGGGGAAAAATGCGCGATGACCGACGAAGCCTACCCCCTCTCCTTAAACGAAAGGGTTTTCACCCCATTCATAATACATAGACATAGGAATTAACCGAATGAATTTGGAAACGGTCGACCAAAAAACGAAGGTGCTCGATAGGGGGTCTGATGATGCAACCCTATGACTCGTTATCACCCAGGGAGGATGCGTGGGTCGATTCCTGAAAATAAAGGGGGAAATGAACACCTGTGACCTAAAAAGGGTAAAATTAAGCGACTTTCGCTCTTAAAGACCGATAAATAATCGAAAAATGACACTTATTCGCGGAAATAAGATGACTCATAGGCAATAAAACTGTCGCAGGGGAAATTTGGGATGGAAAGTGGGCTGAAAATCGGGTATTTAAGCGCAAACAATTCCATGCTAGAGTTAGTCAACGTAAGTCAACGTAAGTCAACGTAGGTCAACGTAAGTCAACGTTAGCCAACAACAAAGACGGAACCGGGATCTATGTACGCGGAACGGAATAACCAAGTGAATAAGTGAAAGTGTTATAATTGGCAAAAGAAAATAATGCCAGAAAGCTTATTGTGAATAAAGTGTCGAAAAATTGTGATTTTTGGTAGAAAAGTATATTTAAAAGTATTTTAAATTGGAAGTAAGTGTTTGTGGCCAAATAGTTAGAAAAATCCGCTGTAAGAAAAGTTGTTAAAATAAGTTGACTCCGGAATAGTATAAGAATTGTGATGTCTGAAGGTTTTTAAGGTTTTGCCGAGATAAGTTGTTGAGAGTGTTGTCTCATATCCGGAAAACCATAAATTAAGATTGAGAATTTTGTGGAAATTATTGATGAAATAAAACAAGTGTATGTCAAAACTGAATAGTGTGTTTTTGATTGACCAGGAGACCAGGATTAAATAGTCTCGAGTTAATAACAACAGATAGGCAAGTTCGAATTAAGTTATTTTCTGGGAATAAATTAATGAAACGTAGTTAGGTTCTGCTAGCACAGGAATCTTCCGAATCTCGCAAAAGTTTTATATTATAGCCACCACCCTGTATTAAGAAATTAGACCGCTCGGATTTCACATCAACCTGCGATACCGGACGTGTAACTGGCAACAGGTGCACCGACGATATCGTTTCCCTTTAAAAATACAGAGTGCGCCCAATAACAAAGGCTGGGCACGCTTTCGGTGGGCTGGATGCTATAATTGAAAATAGTATTTATTATAACCGAAAGGTATTATTTTTAAAATAATCTGTATAAAAAATGTCTAATGAATGAATGAATAATAATGAATAAAAAGACCTTTCCAAAATGTTCACAAATTTTTAACCGCATTAATTACAAAGTAAGGTTATATTACCTCATTTATGAAAAATTACTTTAATGAATTTTATATGAGAAACGGTTGGACATGGTATAGGAAATTGTTAACAAAAGTTACTTGCCTTTATAAATAGATCTCGAAAAATGTCAAAATATATGGGGCATTCGATTTAAAATAACAATGTTAACTTCCGTATAACCGGATACTACGTCAAAAAATATCATCAATACAAAGCAGTGTTGTTCTGGGCCTAAGTTTAATTGTACTAGAATTTACAGAAAATTGTAATAGTTTTCTAGGAAAATGTACTAGATGCCGTATGTGTAAATTTTGCAGTTAACTGTAAGAGAAATTTCAAGCTTGTCCACTCTATCCTCTCCTCTGTGGTCATAGTTGATTAGTTGGTCCATAGATGTCGTTATATACTTATTATTAATTGTCAAAAAATTTGGGTTTATTTTTTTTAATGTTCCATTTCATTATGTTTCTTCTTTTTTCCTTTGTTGTCTTTATTTCCTCGCATTAAATAAAAATGTAATAGATTATATAAATTAGTAAAAGGGTAATAGATTTTTTGAAAATGTAATAAATCTATTACAATTGTAATAGAAGAACAACACTGATACAAAGATCTTCATCTGTTGCAGATCGTGAGCAGCTCGTTAAAAATATTTTCATAACGAACAGCGATCCAGGGGAAAGAGGAACTAAGCACAAACAAACCCCTAACAAATCACCACAATTAATTTGTCAGGCATAGGTGAGTGTTCTAAATAATGTCTCCGCACAAAGTAACTTTTTTTTTTTAAATGAAATTCCCACAGATCAAAAAATTATGTTAGAGACAAAAAAGGATGACTTACCAAAAACACCACTAAGAGTTTTAAAATATGATATGGACATTCGGTATTTGAAGAGCCACCGCAAAAGTACCTTAATAGAAATTACAAAATTGTTCCGCTCAGGCACATATCGCATCGCTGCCGTTCCCGTCATGCAACCGCAGGATTATGATGTATTCTTAAGCATGTTATTACTAAAGTTTGGGGGAAAATGATATTGCCAATCTTGTTTAATCAGAAACTTGTATTGACTCTTTAGGTGCTAACGTATACATACGCAACCCACTCACGTTCCTCCTCTTTAAAAGTAAGTCACGTATTACATACATAGTTACAGCTTGTAAAATTATGTAGACAAAGAAAAACTGCTTTTAGTGAAGACATATATTTATTATAATAAAGTGATATTTTGAGTGAGTACCTACATTTATTATATTAGTTTAAAGGACTTTTTACACGGGATCCTGCTACCACTTTAACAAGACGGCTTCCTTCGGTTTTAGTGGTTGGCTTACATTAAATTGGTCACTAAAATTTAAAATTAAAAATATTGTTATTAAGTCAGTGTGTTAAAAGATGGTCATGACGCAATAAGATATCACTTAAAAATATAACGTTTTGCATAATTGTCATGGTATGCCCGCTCATATTTTGCTTGTTCGATTAAATTCGAATAAGAAAAATTCAAGATCTGGGACCAACCAAGAGTAACAGCTTAAAAGCTGAAACTAAAATATAATTCTCGATTATAGAACAAAAGTTAAAGGTAGGATACGCTTGACTTACATGGGGAGTTTAGTCGGTCAATATTATCTCCTTCAGGGAAATATCATCCCGACTACCTTACATTCGGAATGTAAGATTCTCCTCTATACAAAAAATGGTCAATATATATAGAAACATACTCACCCTATTAAATAATCACTATTTCCACTCCTTACAACAACTGTCAAACAATTTATACAAATTAAGGATTTAACCACGTCTTCTGAGTTCCCAACATTATAATAAAGGGCATACCATGTCGTGTTGCCATTACTTCTTAGAGCAGAAAAGACCGTCGTCAGAGGGGAATAACTGACTCCAGTAATATCTAGGTCGTCTACTGGAAATTCCCGCCTTATTTCCATCATTTGTTTGTATATGTTGTAATGTGTGTTCACATCAGAAATATTCTGTCGGGCTAGGTTGGTTTCGATGTATTTTTCGCTGACTGGGAGCCATGGTTGGGCTCCATCGTTAAAACCTGTAAATAGTATACATTTTAAACAGTGGCACAGTGGCTAGGTAGAGGATGAACCATTGAAAAATTTCATTTTATTTTGGTAGTTTTGAGATTGTCTCTTATCTTGCAAATAAATATTTTTATAGGGTGTTGAGAAAATCGATTTAGTGTACAATACACTTACGAAAGTTTTCCATTCTCTATAAGGTTTGCGAAAAGCCCTAATTGATTCTGTTATTTGGCCTTAAGAATTCGATTGACGCATTGACTTGGAACAAACATTGACGATATTTTTATCTACTTTGTACACGTCAATGTGACGCCTGTTATCATGAAAATAAGCACAACAAAACGATTCTTTTCAATTCCCATGAGAAGTAATTAAATGGTTTGCCGTTATTAACAGTCGAGCTGCGAAATGATTACTTGGTCAGCAAGAGTTTACAGTTGGTCCGTAGAAACAAACATGTCTAGAAGCAGTTTACTTGAGAGGTTCCAGGGCACTGTCAATTTATGACTTGCTTGTATTTTCTTTTGCCGAATACAGAAGGAAATCGGCTACAAAAGGTGTAGCGGGGGCGGGTTTTCACTTGTTTTCCCAGGGCATTCCCGATTCAGAAATGTTTGCTGTCTATAAGTTGCTGACCAACTAGCCATTTTGGCTGACCGATTACATTTTTCTGTTCGCAAAAATAAGAATATTTTGCTGACCAGTTAAATGATACCCTAATTCTCATTTATTTTTATCTTCTGTGTTTCTGTCTTCATTCTAAACTTTGATCGATTTGATATGTTTTTGTTAGAAAAAACAATCGACCGACGTGACTTTCTATATTTTTCTAAATTTTTATCCAGTTTACGGTAGATTTGGTACAGTCTTACCATATTGAGTTAAGAAATACTATTTTTTTTCAGAAACACTGAAAAACAGCAAAAAATTGTATTTAACAATAACGCTAAATATGACAGTTGTTAATCCGGTAATGACAAACGTAAAAAATGGTATGTAAAGCCCTGGTTTTTATTACATTTCGTTACGAAATATTTCGGTGGGTTGGAACGGAAAAGTTCGTCGTTGGTTATTTGGTCACATGTGTGGTTTTTACTGCAGTACAAGTGCATGGTTAAAAACGGACGATATTACTAGATTCATTTGTACAGGGTGATCACGTATTATGTCCCCCCATCTTAACCTTCTTGTTTTACATACTTGAGAAAAATTAAAACTACTGTTGCATAACTTATTAAGGAAAAACACTTTTTGAAGTGATAAGAGACCCCGAATTGCGTAACGGGCCTAGGGCCCCCTATAACCCAAAATAGGCACATTGTATATTACGATTTATTAATAATAATAAAGTTGGTAAAAATAATGAGCGCGTTTAGTTACGCCGATTCTTTCTGCCGTAGATTTTCTTGCCCTGTTGTATGAGTTTGAGGCATATTTTAAACTCTTTTATTTTTTGGTTCTTTTCGAGGCCCCTATAAATACGAGGCCGTAGGATAAAGCCTAGTATGCTTAGTGATAAATCCGAAAACAAAGAACGGATAACCCGTGTCGCTTAATAATGACACACGTCAAGCGGAATAACTTTTCGTTGACGAAATTTCGTCGGTATCCAACCTTTTGGATTTGAACGGAGTTTTTCGGCGGCAGATTATTAAGAAGGGGGGACATAATACATGATCACCCTGTACAAATGTTAATATCGTCCATTTTAACCACGCACTTGTATTGCACTAAAAACCACACATGTGACCAAATGACCAACGACGAACTTTTCCATTCCAATCCACCGAAATATTTCGTAACGAAATGTAACAAAAACCAGGGCTTAAGACGGCCATTCCAATAAGGGCTTTATAAAAAGTACGGTACGAATGCTCGAAAACCACGCAATGTCTTTTTCTAACTAATTGAAAAGAACAAAGAAAAATTATTCTAATTTTCAGAGCTCCCCGATTGCTTCCCTTGGAAGTTGTTTACAACCTATCTAAGAATGTGAATTGTTTATTCTTCAACGACTGTGAACCAAACCCGTAACCTCCTGGATTTAAAATCCTTGGATTAAATGTACATTTATTTTCAGCACAAAAAGTATGTTAAAAAAAACTTAACGAACAAACCCAATGACCACAGTCGCAAGGCTATTTGAAGTAGAAACATGAATTAATAATGATTGAAATGAAAAAGTGTTCTGAATTTAGAACACCCATATTTATATGATAAACCATTTGGAGAGATTTATTAATTTTTGATCAATGACTGAAACCCGAACAAACCCTACCTGCGTTAGTCGAGTTGTCCCATTGGAACGGTGTACGTTCAAAATCTCTGCTCGTTGTGGCGAAGGTGGAACAGTTCTTTATAGCTTGTGGATCTGCACCTTCTTCACATGTTACATTACCTAAGAATTATTAGTAATTTAATAAAATTAACGTATATTCTTCAATGAGTAATACAAATCACAAACAAGAATGTGTTTATTTAGCCGAGTATGACGAATGTCTAGTCTATGCAAAATAATAGTTGTTTAAGCAATAAGGATGGTCCAATAAAAAATGCAAGACAATATCGAGAAACATTTGCAAGAAACATTTATTAAATTTACGCTAAATTTTAAGAAAACTCTGATTTGTTTGATATTACGAATCCCTGGTAATTTGTAAAAATAATATATTTAAAAATACTATTTTTGTGTGAAAATTCCATGTAGGTACTAATAGGGTGGGTTGTTCGCATAACGACTTACAAATCTGTGAAACATACAAACAAAAGTTACATACAAAGTGCAGTGCACTTTTCATTATTTGTATGACCACTTGAAGCTGTAGGACATTTACGAATTATAAAAAAAAGCATAATAATATTTTGAAATTATTCATAGAAGGTTTACTAAAAGTTGCTGGACTTGTTAGTGTTAATAGTGATTTTGCTTGGCTTATTAAACAACAAACTTAGGTTCACTTTGTAAATTTATTTTGCTTACCATTTTCCTGTCCTATTTCTTCCCCTTGGTAAATTATTTGAGCACCTCGTAACATGGATGCCAGTATATTTAAACCATCAATATTTTCCACTCCTAATCTGGTCGATACTCGGGGATTGTCATGATTGCCGAGCTAAAAAAACAACAGTAATATAAACTTTAATTTCCTGTTAAAAATTTGGTTAAAAACGAGATTTTATCAGGGCCGGTGAATGATGATTGATTTTAGTAGATTGTCAGTAGTGTAACAAGATAGGCTGGGGTATGGTGGCACAACAATCATTCTCGGCCTCCTCTGCCTAAAGGTCCAGGTCCCAAAGAAAGAAAATAGTTTGCATAAAATTCAATCAATTAAAATAATAATGATGATATCGATAACAGATTTATAACAGTTTAGCACCAGTTCCATTCAGTTTCAGTTTTTGGAATTACTTTTATTCCAATGAGAAAGATAACTCGATATGAAAATAATAATATTTAAAATAATATTTTTTTTCTGAACAACTATACATGATAAAATAACTTTTCCATAAATCATTGATACTAGTGGTATAATGAGTCACTGACCGATTTCAAAAAGATCGTATCTTTTCAATCCATCATTCAACCGGTCTTTTATATTACGCTTAACGATTAATATTGATATACATTCTTTACATAGCGACTGGGATTCACACAAAGTTATGCTTCTATCGGATCGATATTTCGTATAGCAGCTTAGTAGTATGCACAATGAATGTGTATTCGTTGTTTGAAGTTTAGTTTTTTGCGTATACATATTTATAAAAAAAATAATTATAAAGTAAGATAAAATAGCTAGGTGGGTTAATGTGTGTTTGGTGTTATGTTTTGTAATAGATTCAGGACGGCCTATGTTAACTATTTAGGTAGAAAAAAACAACGTATTTAACAGTTAATATACATAGTATATTATTTTAATTAAAATTCAATCTTCAGCTTCTTGCCAAATACTTAGGAAAACACAAGTATCTACCAGTCGCAATATATTATAATTACAATTATGGACGAATAAATTGAAGTAGGTAAAATTACATCTATTTTGCAAGCGTTCAAACTTTAAAACGCGATTTAGTCGAAAGTATAATTATTATTATTTTCTTTCCTTCGTCTGTGGAGTTATCTGTATCACTATTGTACAGGCTCACACATTTATTAGGTATCTAAATGTATAAAATCATTTAAAATGTAACCGCTTAAAGGTATGGTTCCCACCACGCGGCCCGCGGCCGCGGCTTCCACAATATGGCACAGACAAGTGACCTATCGTCCTCTGAATATAACGTGTTAAATATTATGGTATCAAATGGACATATGAAGCAGACTTACCAGCCAATTGGACGTATAGGACCCCGGTAAAAGCTTCAACAATGTTACTATGCCATTGAATAAATCTGCTTGAGTAAAATCCTTATCTAGCCCAAGGAAACTTATAGAATTTAATGTGAAATGGGCGCCTGGTGCGGATTCATTCGAACTGCGGTATAAGGAAAGTATTGTCTCGGGATCAGCGCTGCCTTCTGCTATCATAATCCTACAAAATATATATATAAAAAAAGAACGTTCCTTCGTTTTATCTTTCAAATTTTAAAAATTCTTCAAAAATTTGGAGAACAAATAACGTTAACGTTATTTTGACCTTATGTTATATCACTAAAAGAGTTCTTATCTTATTATTAATTATAGTAACTTTATACATTCAACATCACGGTGAGTGGGCTACTAAAATATCTCGGGTACCTGCTAAAAAAGATTTTTGTTTTAAATCTTGATACTCGCTATAAAAGATGCCGATCCTTTCTGGTTCCGGAAGTTAGGCTTAACTGATAGGGTTGCCAGGTTTAAATTTTGAAATTGCAGGACACAAGTTTGAAAATGGAAGGAAATTTTTAACTAAACTAAAACACAATTTATTTTATATAAAAATAATCAAAAAAGTCTTTTCTAACATAAGTGTAATAGGTATTTAAAATACCTTAAGAAAATGCTTTAAGAAAATGAATTGTTTTGTTGAAAAAGAATGTTTCTTATCACTCTTCCAAGAGCTTATTATTTTTAACTGGCATATTATAAAATTCTTTGCAAGTCAAACCAAAATTTGTTTTAATCTGAAGCTCTGCTTTAATATGATCAATCAAGAGCTTATTGCGGCTGTCGCTCCAGGCCGCATACTAAGAAGAAACTCTTTCAGAGTCAGCATTTGAACCATATATTAAAAAACAAATTGTATTATTTTCAAAAAATTATTCATTGCGGGATTAGCTATGAAAATGTTATTCCATTATGTGAATAGAACAATCTTTCTGAAAGGTGGGATTCATTATACAAAATTCTTCATATAAATTATCAAGGTTTATTTCAATGGACAAGTTAGTAACAATTTTCACGACTGAATCAAACTTAAACAACAATTATTTTGTAAAAAAAAAGGCGCTGTAAAAACAATTTATAATTTGAGTATTTATGAAATGCAGGATATTAGGCGTCCTGCCACAAGTCTCCGCAGGACGCTTATATTCGAGCCTCAAAACCAGGACGTCCTGCGAAATCCAGGACAGCTGGCAAACCTAGGCTTAACATTGTTATTTTAAATGGAATGCCCTGTACATTTTGTGATTTTTCGATTCTATGCAAAATCCTAGTAACTTTTGTTAACAATTTCCTATAGGGGAGAGTGGGTAGACAATGGACGCAATTCAGTAATCTGACTCTAAATCCGATCTAGATCGGCAAACTTTTCTTAGAAATATTGCATTTTTATTCATATAGTGAGGTTACGTTATGAGTTTTCCGATAATTTAACGACTTTCAATTTGTGGAGACAAATTTAAAAAAATATTGTAATTCGGGGAGAGAATAGACAATGTCGATTGTTAAGGGGACAACAAGAAAATATATGGCCATTGTTGAGTAAAGATTTCTAAATGGATACGAAGTTTGTTTCTTAAAAAGAAACATTCCGTCTAATAGGTTTCCGTTTACTACTGAGGAACCGGCATCAGTTCTCCACAAAGACGTTGTAACATATATTGCCAAGATTTCGGGGTAAGATAGATTTTAATGTAGATTTAAATATCTTTTTGATGTACAGTAGTAATAAACTTTTACAAAAATGATATGAATACTTAATATATATTTTTTTATTAACCATAAGAAAATAAGGCATAAGTGCATGGTCTCCCTGATACGTCCATAGTCTCTCCGATATATGTCCACTATCTCCCAGACAGTCCTATGATAAACCTTCCCCAAATTGCATCAATATATTATAATAATGCAATATGCTATCACTGACAATAGGAATCAATTTTTCATTTTAAAACATAAAAAGGGTATAAAAAGCCTGCTTGTTTTGGCAAAAGAGTGAACACAATAGTATAATTACATACCGAGGTGGATGTTTATGTTGAGAAATTAAATATTTCACCGAGGTTTGTATGGTATTTTAGTTACAACCATAACTTTTATGTGCAAATGATGTTTTTTGTGACAAATATAACTATGTGAAAAATTAACAAAGTAATATCCCGGTATAACCAAAAGCTTCGCCCAAATCTAAATATTAAAAAAAAAGTCAAGTTGTCGAGTCATTTTGGTTATTCAGTGAATGTTGATATTTATCTAGAAGGAAAGTGACATTACCCGACACTAGATAGATGTCAAAGTTAAAATTATGTTTCTTTCAAACTTTTTAAAAATCTGAAATGTCAACAATACATACATGGTTGATGGTTATAAATAAATATTGTTACCCTACTTTACCTGGTATATGATTTATTGTCTTGGTTAAATTCATCCAGAACTGCCCTCCATTGGTAGATCATATCAAAACTCTCTTGCTGGCTTAGAGTGTAGTTGTGCACCAGAAAGTCATGATCATTAGGGCCAAGTCCAGGGATCCCTATAATTTTAAAAAACAAAAACTTACCATACCAACATTTACTGTATTCAAATATGTAAAAAAATTGGTTCTATAAGCAAAAACAATTATCTTTTTTAGTTCACGAAATCTTTTAATAGACCACTCACCGTGAATGACCCTGTATATCATTAATAAACACAACGGATACGATTTTAATTTGTTTTCAAGTAACAGCGAATTTTAATTAGCGTTATTTCTTAGCGTTCATTGTTATTTTCACTCGTACCGAGTATTCAACGGCCCGTGCCATATCTCTAAAACTAGAGCATTCGCGTAAATTTTTATGTAAAAGTGCCCAGGAGAAAATGCTGGAAATTATTTTCGAGTTTGTAAAATATCCAGAAGGGGGCGTGGCGGTGTTTCCTATCAGTTAAAATAAAAATTATTAAAATTGGTTCATTATTAACGAAATAACAGTTTATTAATTTAGACGTGCATTTTTGAAAATTGGGGTAGGTATTTTGACAATAAAAAAATAATGTTTTTGAAAATTTGTAATTTGAAGATTGTCATAATTTTTTGTAAGTCCTTGTTTATTTACTATTGTGTTATGTATTAAAATTACTTGAACAATAAGATTTAAACGCCAATGAAACGGAAAAATTCGTTCATGTAATTGTAATTTATTTTGCTCAGTAACTCCGGTTCTAGAAAAGATTGAAACTTGCGTTTTTACTAAAATGTTAAGGATTTAAGTCTCTTTAATATCTTTAAAACGAACGTACCACTGCATTTAACATTTTTGAGAAAAAGTCAAATATTTGCTTATATTTCAGTTAACGCCATCTAGCGGCGACAGCAAAACTCAAGGACACAAGAACAAAAGCGCAATCGGTAGGGTCCCTTAAACGAAACGAACTTTGTTAAAATCGGTTAACCAAAACCGGAGTAACCGTAGTTTATTTTAAAAAATTGAGTTCCCCCTAACACTTTATTTTACTATAATAGAAAATTTGTGTAGGATAAAAAGATGAGGAAATATATAAGGATTAAAATACAGATATCTTCGATACCTCTCAATTAGTGAAAACACAACGATTTCATCTTGGTTATGACTGCTACGCCCCCTTGTGAATAAATAATTTCCAACATTTTCTCTTGGACACTTTTACTCTATGATTACTAGATATTACCGCTACAATACACTCCTGGAGTTCGGTCCATTATTCCCGATTTACCCTGTAGAATATAAATCATACCTGATTCCGGCTCATCCCGTAACAAAATATCTTCGAAAAGTGATGTGACCGCATCCATTCTGAATCCGTCAACTCCAAAATCTAACCAATATTTTAAGACGTCCTTCATTTCTTCTACAACAACCGGATTTCGATAGTTAAGATCTGGTTGACTAGTGGAAAATTGATGGAAATAATACTGTTGTCTGTCTTCGTTCCATTCCCATGCGGAACCACTGGAAAAACTTATCTAAAACAAAAATAGAATTTACGTTTAACTATGTGTAATTAAGTTTATTAGCTTTTTTATTTAATGAATCTGTGCTGCTGAAAAGATGTGTTCAAGCACCTCGAATATCAATAAAAGTGTTTTCAATTAATTCGTTATTATTTTAAATGTTAATTTGGTGCTTGCCTCAACGGTGATCAATATGTATGTTTCCTGATATTTTCTAACACCTGTTATAATTAATAACGTAATATATTAATATTAATATTTAATTTTTTGAACTCAAATGCAGCAATGGCAACTATTGGTGTTGTTAGAAATCGAATAGTAACCATAAGGCGTTCCATAACGCTGATAGAATTCCTCAAATATGTATTCTGTCGGGATATAAATGGTGCTGTCTTTAAAACAATACACTTCAATATTTCCTCGTCTATTCTTAAATAGTTTTTATAATTCCTAATATCTTCAGAGTGTAACTTCCGGTGGTGGTGGTGGTGTTGGATACCTCTTAAATTACGTCTTTCCACCCAGAGCCTTACCCAAAGTCCCCGTTTTTGTTTTCTTTTTTAGTATATTGTAACATTTTAATACGTTGTAATGACGGCGCAAGATAATTCACGTCTTACTTGTAAACAAGTGGCAAGTTTCTTAAAAAATTGACGAAGTTCTTTGACAGTGTAATACTACTTATAATGGTCATAAACTTTTATAAAATAAATGGCTACAAAATACTTTATAAAAGATATTTGTCAAATAAATTGTATAATCTAATACCGGCCAAATTAACAAAATTTTTAAATGGGATTTTGCAAGATACGTTTACGATAAATTATGTTAATCTGTCTATGCTGCAATAATGACCGAAAGAGGTGGGAAAGACTGTTTGCATTCGTTGCATGGAAATGTACATTTCTCTATCTGTGGTTTATAATATCTTTGGTGGTACCATTTAATCTTTGTAACTTTGTCTCAACTGAATAGCTCATGGCGATTATAAAATATGCGAAGCGATAATTATTTGAAAAAAATTAAAAACGCTGCCAAATATCAACAAGCGTGAACCTAATTACTGGTATTTTCATTTTAACCTGAATTAACATTAAACAGCATCGTGCTCCGGATTTAAACTACACCAATTTCTTAACATCTGAAAAATGGTATGCACAAAAAAGCTCAAATTTGGCTGAGCCTTAATGCAAGTTTGCTTTAAAATCAATGCGGAAGCGAATATACAGGACATTTCGAACTTGTTGTTTAAATAGAAAAATGCAATTTTGACGAATTTAAATGGCAGCCAATTACATCCCAACCAGTGATTTAAGCAGTTCAAGACTTACCCAATTATTTGGAGGCCTCCTCTCTCCATCCACGTACGTAGCATTTTGCCAAATGTAATAATCATCGTATTTCGGATCACGTTGCAAAGAAGCTTGGAACCATTCGTGTTGGTCGCTGGTGTGGTTCGGAACGTAATCAAGAAGTACTTTTATGTTCAATTTATGGGCTTCATCTAACAATTGTCTCAGATCGTCCAATGTGCCATAAATGGGATCTAAAATGTTTAAGGTGATTTTTTGTTGTTAATTATTTTTTAATTCAGCGTCAATCAGTATATAAAAAATAGAGGGTGATTGATGGTGGATGGCCTCCCAAGTAACACCAAAGGCTTCAAATAGGCTGTGGCAACGTTATTCCAGCTAAATGTAGAGCATTTTAGCTTTTACAGGAAGCTGCCTAGACACTCTTATGACGTCCTTAAAATGCTGTGACAGCCGAAATGGTACAGCAATATTTAGATTACTATATAGAATTGAATGGTTGACGAAGCATAATGGCGGTATAGTATTAGTTATTTATAGGCTGTATTATTTATGTGTGTTATTCGAACTTCTCGGACAACAAAATGAATGTGGGAAGGTAGTTTTATCGTTAAATATGGGTACGGTAGCTCTTCTCCTTCACTGGCTTAATTTAATTTCTATATTTTAGAAAATTCAATAAATTTTGCTATAATTTAAAATTAAAATTTGAAATAAAAGTGCATTAAAAATATTCCTGAACGTAGTTCGTCTAATTAAAAGTTACATGTGCTAATGTTTATTCGTTAATATTATTGTTTTTAAAAGCAAAAATAAAAATGATCAATTTTCTTAAAAGGGTCGATGTTCTCTTTTATTCTCTTGTCCCAATGTTGTACGAAATAAATGGCCGTCAACATAAGACATGGTGGTTAATTATCCAGTTCTTTTGAAGGAATATTGACCATTCTTTGGCCTATAATTTACTACATTATTGTATGTGTTGTTGGATTTCCATTTATTAGCAGTAAAGTCAACTTTACAGCTAAATATTATGACCTAACGGCATGGTCCATAAAATAGCTTTTTTTGGCAAAATAATGGTATCTACTATCCAACAAAAAGTATGACAATTACTTCCAGCTGTAGTTTGGCAATAAAAATGGCATTTAAATATAATATTTAGCAAAGTCTGAAAGAGAACTAGTAACGTTGGAAAATTTAGTTGTAAAATTATGCCGCTTTAGGTTATTACAGATGAAAATGAAAATCAACGAGCTGTAGATTTTAAAAGCCGGATTACAGCAATGTGGGGGTTGTCGCAACGTTATCCCTGCCAATGATTAGATTTAAAAATTTTTTTGGACCATCCGTGTTACTTGGGTTATTAAGACGTTTATGAAGAACTAGTCAAATATTATGTGTGTATATTAAAAATATTTTCAGCCGTGCAGTGGTGCCGCGTCTACTAGACAATATTAGGAACTTTGATAATTTAAAAGCAAGTGTATTATTATTTTTTAGAATACCTTAATCTCTTAATCACTTTCCTATACCTATCCCTTATCGTTCTCAAGATAATAATTAATTTAACCTTTTTTTGGGAAAAGATGTCCTGCAAAAAGGAATGGTATTTTTTATTAGGACTCAAGAAGTAGCAACAAGCTGAACAATTTGCACAGCAGCGAAAGTAGTAGTTAAAACCCAAATTATAAGTAATAATATGCGCTAGATCCACCCCCTCTATCGGGAATCTACTCAAATGCAAGAGGAAGTAGTGAAAAATATAGTAACGTTGCAGCGCGGAAATAGATCCCACCACCGAACATAAATCTTTTAATTTACCTATTTCTCGATAATCGGCAACATCGTATCCAGTGTCCACTTGCGGCGACTTAAATATAGGATTTAACCAAATGGCGTCCACGCCCAAATCTTTAAGGTGGTCCAATTTTTGTATTACTCCTAAAAATGTAAAAAATATTGGTTTTTAATTGATATAGGGCGTTGGAGTTAAATGGAATACAAATAAGCATAAAATGATTAATTATATTCAGTTACAAAGTTTACTCCTGCGAATTTGAAAGCATTAATTTATTTATAAAATGCATTACAAGGATCATATTTTCCAGGGCTTCGGATTGATTCGTGGTGGGTTTCCTACTAGTCGGCATCCAAGATCACCAGATCTCACATCAGTACACTTTAATTTATGGGACTGGTTCAAAAATAAAGTTCATAAAGTAAAAGTCGACACTCGGGATGCATTTATTCGACGTATTAGAAATACTGTATCTGATATTTCATCTGCCCCGAGCCTGTCGCGAGCCCTTTTCGATTTTTTTTCTTTCATTTCATTTTTAGTTGTACACGGTGAGTCAAAAGATCGACGAATAGACGGCAGCTTTATTTGTTATGTGTAGTGGTGCTTTATTACTATCGAGTTTAGTGAATAAAAGACGAAAATTTGGCGATGATAGGTCGCGAATAAACTCGACATTTTTTGCTTCTACAGATTTCTCTACGACTGACGCAACCTCATTCCACCTATCTTTGTTTTCTGTTTTAAAATGACCTTTCACTTTGGGATCCCACCGATGTATAAATCACCACCTAAAATTTGTACAATAAAATACCCAGTCTTTAAAAAAATACCTTTAAATACAAAGATATATATATAAATACTCAGAAATACCCCATAAAACAACATTTTTTAGGATAAATTCCCAGAATACCCTTCACTGGTACAACAAAATACCCCAGTGGTTCACCCCTCGGATCCCACACATTAGAAAATAATTTGTGTAGGTCTCCACTAAATAATAATAATAAAGAACGCCTTATTATTTAATAAAATAACAATTATTGGTTTCAAATGAACATGACGATATTTATGCCTTCTTTGGACCACTCTATATTCTATAAAATGTTTCTATTCCATAAATGGTCGGTTTCGCTGCAAACAGAACTTCTTTACGGGCCTGTCACAAACCCGTTCCACTAGACGCGCCAAATCTCTTTGAGCTCGAGATAAAAACCGACAGAAAGTGGATCGCTGCGAGCCTCCGACGAGCCATCTTCGAGGGGCTCGTGGTGGGCTCGTTATTGGCGTGGCTCAGGCGCGTCCCGGGCTCGTCTCGCCATATTTATACACACCTTTAGGTATTATTTTCACTTGTACTTGAAGATAAGATTTGTCAATAATGAGCTTTCGTATTGAGGTATGGTTGTACATTCTAGACATTTTAAAAATATTTTGAATTATATAGGGTCGTTCAAAATCCAGCATTATATTGCATATTTAGGTTTATATTGGTGATCTCTATAAATATCTAAACTGTTATTTTTTTTGTGCTTGGGTAGTTTAAAACGAGAAACGAAATCAAAAGGTTTTGTAGTTCATGAAAGAAAAGCAAAAAAAAGAATTCTAAAATTATTTTTTCAACACTGTTAGGTATGCCTTATAACAAGGGGTATAGAGATATTACGAATCCAATTGTGTTTATCTTTATACAGAGTGTTCATAATAAGGTTTCATAAACGACACATTTCAAAATCATTTTTCTCGATATTTTAAAATTAGATTATTGGATGGAGAATTCATAAGCAAGTGTTTTTTGTAACACAAACATATAAGTTATTTCCAAATTTTATAAATTTTGTTGTTTTAATTCCATAGGCGGCTTGACTAACAATTGCAAACTACAGTAAATGTTCAAAATGTCTTCCTTTTGATCTGCGTACAAGTAAATGCGTCCTTGAAAAGATCTCTTTACATCAAATTTCAAATAAAATGGGGATCCATATGTTTATTATAATTTGACTAGTTCTTCAAATTGCTATTTAGGGCGATTAAATTATAATAAATGGATTTTATTGGTTGGTCGATATGATCTTTATACTTGGTGGGAGCGAAAACAATTGTTTGTTAGCAGGGAGCCATTTTGCGTCACGTTATCCCGAACTACAACAGCATCAAAGAATAAGAGACGTGTTTACTAGTTTTTCACCTGAAATGTGGAGGGATGTAAACAGCTCTTTTCAAGAGGGTATTTACTTGTATACATATGAAAATGGAAGATATTTTAAACATTTACTTTAGTTTACAAATATTAATCAATGTGTATGGTATTTAAACAACGTAATGCATAAAATTTGGAATTCTACATCCAATAAACAAATAATATACGGGGTTTTTTCGGGTTCCATTTGAAAATATCGAAAAAAATGATTTTGAAATGTGTTGTGTAGGGAACCCTATTATGGACACCCTGTATAAAATAAATAAATACTATTGGAATCTCTAGATACTAATAGAGAACACTAATATGAATCTAAATATGCAATATAATGCTGGGTGTGCCGTTTAAAAAAATATAACTTTCTGCCACCATACCTCAACACAAATCGATATTATCGACAAATCTGATCTTCAAGGCATTAATTTACTCTACAATACACTCCTGGAGTTTGGTCCGTTCCTCTCGACAAACTCGACGCTGTATAATTAAGTATTACTTCGTTGTCATTTTTGAATCCCTTAAAAGATTATAAAAATATCTTCATATTTACCTTGTAGATCTCCATTTCCATCATTATCGCTGTCCTTAAAGCTTCTTGGATAAAGTTGGTATATCGCAGCAGTTTTCCACCAATTCACACCATGGTCGGCTTTCAATACGTTATTATACTTAGTAAAATGGCGTTCTTCTGACGATGCAGTGACACAAATTATACCTAATGTCGCTAATAAAGCAGTGACTCGATACATTTTCAATAAAGTTTCTAGCTCACTATGAAGCTTGGCTGGAAAACATGTTAATTTTATACTAAGTTTGTTATCAGATGTAAGTGAATTAGGTAGGTACTTGTATGTAGTTCTAAGTATAAAAAAAACTATAGATAACTTATTTTTCCAAATAATTTAATTAGCCGCGACCAGAATATTCCACATCCTTATTTATTTAGCACTAAGCATTGAAGGGTAGGTAGGAATGTGTTCATGAAAGAATTCGTAAAATAAATTGCTTTTGGACAAAGAGATTTTACAGTGCCAAACTTTCATTTTTTTAGAAATGTTCGCACCACCATTTTCTTACAAATCAGAAGATTACATTTTCAGCTATAACCATGACAACGAAAAATTTTTTCGGAATGTGAAAATTTCCTGTGTGCAAATTTAATTGGAAATTTTACCCGAAAATTCGTAATTTTTGGAAATATTCCCGAGAAATTTCCAGAATTGTAAATTTTTGACATTGTAGGTTTTGCAACACCTGTTTTGTAACACGTGCATAAAATAATTGCTAATGGAAATCACCTTTCAAAATTTTGAAATAGCACCCCCCGCTAAAAAGAGTCGCAACTCAAAAAAGTGGCAATGGGGAGTTAATTCAGATAAACAGAGTTTCCTTAAAAATAATTATATTATATTATAAAATTATACGAATTACCGTCACGGTTAAACTCAAACAAAGTATATGTAATATATCGCTATGGTAATTGAGACCCAGAGTTACTATATGAATAATTTAAAGTTTTTTTGAGTTGTGACTGTTTTCTAGCGGCGTTGCGAATTATATTGTGTTATGGTAGATGAATTTAACTGTTGCTATATAGTATATAGCATAGATGTCAAAAAAATAGCTAGCGGAAATTTCCTTCGTGCAAATTTAACTCAAAATTTTAACCGAAATTTTTCGAAAATGAATAAGTGGAAATTTTTGGCAACATCCCCAGGAAATTTCCAGAATTGTCATTTTTGGCCAATGACGGCTTTGAAACAATGAAAACGTATCACCTTTCAAAATTTTGAATATATACAGGGTTATTCACGGTGAGTGTCCTATTAGACGTTTATGGAGAATAATTACTTAGGTAAAGATTTTATAAACCAGTATGAGCTAGTAATTTAAAATATTTTTGGCAGTGCGGTGTTGTCAGATCTACTCGTAGCTAATATCAACTTCCTTTTTTTAAATGGAACACCCTTAAGTTGTTACATTTTTGGATTGTATGAATATTCTAGAACATTTTTAATGTAACATGTATATATGTATACCTATCTTTATCCGTTTAGGAAATAAAAATTACTTTTTAAGAAATTTGGCAACAAACATCCCTAAACATAAACATGATTTTTTCGCAACCAGTAGGTATAGCAAATATATCAATTTTTGGTTACGATTTCTTATTATATTGCTTTCTCACAAGATATAAATAATAATTAAATTATCGCATACAAGGCGTTTACAAAACGATGCGCACTTGGCATAAAAATGCATATTATGCAGGAATTTTAAATGGAACACCCCATATTTTATATTGGCACGTAAAAGAGCAATTAATTTTCCATCTAAAAGTATAATACGATGATCTACTTATTTTCAGCGATTTTCAAACAAAATGTTGCAATTAAAGCAAACGAGTCATCTTAGTAGTAGGCTATGGTCGGCCATGGTGACGTTTTTGCTAAAAAAATTTCCCTTTGACATTTGACAATAAGCTTGATAATCGATTATTAGCATGTTTAAATCCATTTAAAATCCCTGCATAATATGCATTTGTATGTCTTGCCAAATGCGCATCATTTTGTAAACGCCCTGTATGCGATAATTTAATTATTATTTATATCTTGTGATAAATATAATATAATAAGAAATCGTAACCAAAAATTTGGTTGCGAAAAAATCATGTTTATGTTTAGGGATGTTTGTTGCCAAATTTCTTAAAAAGTAATTTTTATTTCCTAAACGGATAAAGATATTACATGTTGCATTAAAAATGTTCTAGAATATTCATACAATCCAAAAATGTAACAACTTAAGGGTGTTCCATTTAAAATAAGAAAGTTGATATTAGCTACGAGTAGATCTGCAACCGCACTGCCACAATTAGGTATTTTAAATAGATAGCTCATACTCGTTTATATAAGTTATCAACATTTCAGATCTTTATCTAAGTAATTCTAAATAAACGTCTAATAACCCTGTATATAATGTTTTATGGTAGATTTATTTAACTGTTGCTATAGACGTTTAAAAAAATGGCTAGCGGAAATTTCTTTTCTGCAAATTTAACTGAAAATTTTATCAAAAAATTTCTGGATTCATCTGGAAAATTTCCAGAATTGTTATTTTTTGGCATTGACGATTTTACAACAATGATACTAACAAAATACAAAATTTTGTAATATATACTTAAATATTTCCTAATGGAAATTTAAAGAAAAATCCGGAAATATTTTTGCGCACTACACGGAACGATATGGCAAAATTTGAACAAAAATTTTTAGTAAAAATTACCAAAATATTTCGTAAACCATTTATAATTTTGTTAAAGTTACTAAAAAATGTTGTAACAATTTCGCTATACTAGGCATTCCCAAGCGGTCACCCATCCAAGTATTCCCCGTGTCCAACTTCGCTTGACTCCTCTGATCAATATAATGCTTTCTCTTACGACCTCCACTCTTCTCCATAGTAATTACGAGTTCCAATTAATCCGCTGCATCTGATTTAAGCTTTTCATTCTTGTAAAATGGCATTTTTAGAACACTTAAAATATTATTTTGGTACGGATTAATAATGAAAATTGTAATTAATATAATATTTCATAGGAAATCGTACAATAAATTCTTTACCCTACTAATTTTACCATAGTGTTTGTTAAAATTTACTATATAATTTAATATTTACTTGATTTTACTAAATTTATTAGAAATTTTAACTATACATTTTTAGAAATTATATTTACAATATTAATTTGCTACGATTACTAAAAAAAATGTTATTAATACTATATTTTACAGGAAATTTTACAATATAATTTATGACCTTTTTCGTGTAGTTAGATATAATTCTAGTGTTCGTTCACTTAAAGTTGTTGAAGGCTTGCAATTCACTGCACTAAGAAATTTTGCATGTTATTTATAACCTTCAAGTAATTCAAAGGAAAATAAAACTCACACCCAACCCAAACATGGCTGGGACGCCTGAGACGCCAAACATCTCGATCAAAATCATGGTGAAGAAAGAAAAAATATTAAAGCTGATCTACCGCTCGTCTAAAACTACCTTTTCAAATAAAAGTACTATTTTTTGTCATTTTAAGATTTTTTTCCAAATGTCTAGAAATGATATACGTATATAATTTGACAGTTTGACTTTTTTAACAATTTAAACGTTTTTTTCAAACACGAGCACTATAGGAAAAATTCTTTAGGGCACTCTGTGGGAGTGATGCGTATGCGCTTAAAGCGATTCACGTTGGTTTTGGATCGTTGGAGGTTATATTCGTTGGGAGAAACGACCTCGGGAAGGTCGTTCCATAAGGATGAAGTCCTCCTTAAATAATGAAGTTCGAGGAGTACTAAACTTAACCACATATGGATGGGAGACAGTGGTTCGTCGTGTATTTCTGCTATTCGCCGCTCCGGTCGGAATTAAGAGGGCAAGGTCAGCCGAGCACTTTCCATGAAAATATCTGTAAAAGAGAGTCAAATCCGTTCCTTTACCGTTCTGAAAAAAATAAAATTCTTTTTCGAAACATTCAAGATAGTAGTACCATATTTCGGAGCTAAATTTAAAATTTTAGCAAATTTTATCCAATAATTTTCTTGTAGTTTGTCACACCTTTTTACCGTAATGTAGGCCACTGATAAGATAAAATAAGGAAAATTTCTTTCTGAAATAGTGGTGTTCCTCAAGGGTCCATATTGTCTCCCACTCTCTTCTTACTCTACATTAACGACCTTCTAATGAAAACTAAAAATCCGATATTTAGTTTTGCTGACGATAGCACACTTATCTCATCTTTCTCTTTGAATGCGCAAACATCGGCTGCCGACGCACATCTTCGCAGACAGTATGAAGTATCACGCCTCAACAAAGACCTGGAAGAAATTTTGGCTTGGGGTGACAGTAACCAAGTCGAATTTAACGCTAAAAAACCCAGGCAGCAGTTTTCTATAAAAAGGCTAACATTACAGAACCGGAAATAGTCATGGCCGGACACGCAATCCCACTGGCTTCATCTATTAATTTGCTGGAAGTCAATCTGGGAGGAAATTTGTCTTGGCATAACCACGTTGTGGCAATCGCCAAGATAGCTTCTCAGAAGCTTGGGGTACTCTTCCGAACCAGAAAGTTGTACACACCTCAACAACTTTTGACACTATACAAAGCCCAGATTCGACCATCACTAGAATACTGCTCTCATGTCTGGAGCTTTGCACCCAATCATACTCTTCGGCTGCTGGATTCCATCGAAGGGAGGGCTATTCGTCTGATCGGAGACCACGAGCTGACGAAGAACCTCGACAGCCTAGAACATCGAAGACAGGTCGGGGATTTGACTCTCTTTTACAGATATTTTCATGGAAGGTGCTCGGCTGACCTTGCCCTCTTAATTCCGCCCAGAGCGACGATTAGTAGAAATACACGACGAACCACTGCCGCCCATCCATATGTGGTTAAGCTTAGTACTCCTCGAACTTCATTATTTAAGAATTCTTTCATCTGGAGGACTACATCCTTGTGGAACGACCTTCCCGAGGTCGTTTTTCCCAACGAATATAACCTCCAACGATTCAAAACCAACGTGAATCGCTTTTTGCGCACACGCACGCACACCTTTAACTATTGGCTAAAAATTAAGTACTCTTCATTCATGTCGCTAATCCTAACCGTTTTCGAAAAAACTTAATTTTATTGACACTGAGTCCCATCAGTTCTCACGGGTTAAATATGAAAAAGCGGAATTTTGAGGTTCGATATTTGATAGGAACAAATCTGTATCTCTTACCAAGGTACGCCAAATACATGATGTAATCAAAATATCGTTTTTTTTCGAAAACGGTTAGCATTAGCGACATGAATGAAGAGTACTTAATTTTTAGCCAATAGTTAAAGGTATGTAAAAAACATTATTCAAAGTTCTCATCATACAGGGCGTAAAAAAAATGGGCATATGAGTGTTACAGCTAGTCCATCCCTGCAGCTGTGAGTAATTCACAACAGTTTCTTGGGTAGTAATTTGACGGGTCTTACCTGGTATACATCATATTAAAAAATAATTGAAATATACCACGTGGTTCAATAATTATGTGTAAAAAACTTGATTCCATTGGTGCTCTTTGGGAGCCCATATCTCCGAAGAGGAGGCCGATACGAAAGAAGTTTATATGAATCTACAGTATTCTTTTCACGTGTTTTCTTCATATCCGGGAGATTTCCCACATGTTCCCGGACACCCTGTATACTGGCACACATGCGGTTATACAGTACTGTACAGTTTTTCCTTATTTTATATTAATACTATTTTTCATTTTTGCACCATGATTTTGATTAACATTTAAATTTTGGCGTCTCAGGACTCTCAGGCGCCTCAGCCATATTTGGGTTTTAATTAGTTTTAAAACTACCGATGATGAAGGCTATTACATTCGAAACATATACGGTTGATTTAATTTAATATCTGATTCAATTAGTAGAGCAGACTGCAAGTTTTACTTCCCTTCCTATACTTTCACTCCACTGCGATATGGAGTAAATGAAATTTCAAGTAATTACCTAAACGAAGAACAATTGTCATGCGGGTTCATGACCCCCAGTGTTGAAAAGAAGTCGATTCCACGGAATAACTCCGGTGCATCGCACTGCAGCGGAAAATGTCTAGGGAAAAAGTTGTTTGGCTTTGAAGGAGGAATAGTTTGCAATTTACACGACCCCACCACCCCCTCAATCCCCGGGCGCGGGTGGTGTTAAGTTAAGATTTTCAAATGGAACCCCATATTTTTTATTTGCGTATCGTGTTCTTCGACCAAAAATAAACATCTTTTGTCTGAAATGTTTTTTTATTCGGGCCCATCCTTCAACAATAATCACCATGAGAAAGACAAAATCAGAACCGTGCGAGAATCAAGTTTTTTCCCGGAAATACTCTTTTTCTCTGTCTTGTACTAAAAAATGCCCGTGGAAAAAGTTATTTGTATTCCTTACATTTGTTCTATTTGAAAAAATCCTAGAGGACGTCATACCGCCCATCTTGGATACCTTTTGTACTAACGTTTGACCTTAAAAAATGCGCAACTAAAAATACTAATTGATGACGTGTCCGAGAGTGTAAAAAACCCTTAATTTTAAATCAATTTATGCAAGACTATGGGCGCACTGTATAATAATGCACAGTGTTGAACCAACGTTTTACCTTCAAAAACGCGCAACTAAAAATACTAATTGACGTGTCCGAGAGTGTAAAAAAATCCCTTAACTTTATATCAATTTGTGCAAGACTTTATAAACGCACTGTATAATAATGCTCAGTTTTGTACCAACGTTTTACCTTCAAAAATGCGCAACTAAAAATACTAGTTGACGTGTCCGAGAGTGTAAAAAAATCCCTTAATTTTAAATCAATTTGTGCAAGATTTTATGGACCCACTGTATAATTATGCGCAGACCAGCACCACTGATAATGAAATCCGTTGTATCCGGGATAGGGGAATTTCAACTGCTGATTGCTTAAGAATGGTATTCCCGTTGTGAGTTTTAAAATATAGATAACTTGAAAATTGTCCTAAATCATAATATATTAATAAAAAAAACGCTTTTCAGAAACACAAAGGACAACAATACAGGATCTTGCACGGTAAGTGGCCTCTTAAAACATATCTGAGACTAAAAACGATAAGTACTGGTACGCACTCGCTATATATAAAATCTATCTTAATCTATCTTTCTAATGAAAATATTTTGAAGCATCTTCCAGTAAACATGATTTCGTTACGTCAACATTGCACATATACAGTATGTCTCCGTAACTTGGAACCATATGGAAAACTTTTTATTCTTAATTTTACGAAAAAAAGTAATTTTTCATAAAAGTTCTGCATGGTCTAAAACCTAAATGCAACTATCAGATATAAATTTTTTCAAGGCGTGGCTTGTCGAAAAATATGAATTTAGCCCAAGAGCAAAGTACCTTTATTTTGGACAATATCGAAAATTGTTATTAAAAAAAGTTGATCAGAACTAAAAACCACGTTTAAATATGCAGTCACACCCGTTTACGATGAAAGATTTATTTTTCTTTTTTGAAACGTATGTGTACAGGGTGAGTCAACGATAGAGTAAAGTTCATTTTCTCCCTTATGTTAAGAATTAGATAAAAACTCGAAATATAAAAGTTGTAGAGATCATTAAGGCGCACATTCTAAAATTACATTGGAGTATACAGGGTGGCCCACATAGAATTGGTGAATATAACTTACGTTTTTTTTTAATGGAACACCCTGTATTTCTATCAATTTTTGGATTACGCATAAGATTCTGAATATTTTTTTTATATACAGGGTGATCCAAGATGGGTGGCGAGCGGCCGTATCTCCAGAACCATACATGCTACAACTTTGGGGTAAAAAATGTATTAAGAAATATGACCAAAAAAATTAGCTGGAAAATATTTTTAAGTTCGTAATTTTACCGCTAGGGGGCGTAATCGCTATGCTACGATACAAAATCCTTACTTTCTGCTAATATCTTCAAAACAATGTAGGTCGAAAATTTACTTTTTATAATTTCTGTAATATCCTCTATAAAATTTGTAATAACAATTTTTTTGTAGTTACTATGGTAACGGAGGGGGGAAAGGTAACAACTAAAAATACTAAAAGGGCTGTAAATTCGGTTTGCGTTACCCAAATTTAACAAACTATGACTTGTTGTAAAGAACTTTTCGTCCTGATTAAACGTTATTATTAATAATTTAAAAATTAGTTCGTGCGGATGATAAAAGAGGGCGTTATTTTTTTTAAAATATTTCTTCTTTCGATTTCTTGAAAAATTTAAATGCAAACAATCATTCATTTTCACCCTATTTTATAGCTCATTTGTTACTAAAAATTGCGGCGAAAACCGGAGGTCATTATCTTTTGTCTTTTAAAAGTTATCGCAAAAATAGTGGAAAACTGTAATTTTAGTTTAGCTTTTACCAATATTTTGCTATTTTCCTTTATGAAAACGTTGAAATCCTAGAAAATGGACAATTGTGAAATAAAACAAAAGAATAAATAATATATGTAATAAAAACAATTTATTTTAACTGTTCAAATTGTTTTCCGTCATTTGCAATGCAACGATTTAGTCCTTCTCTTGTTGAAATTACGGCTGCTTGTACTTCAACCGAGGTATGTTATTTAAAACATTTCTAATTCAAACAATCATATCATCTCTTGTGGTTGGTCGGACTTTGTAAACAATATCTTTAACTCTGCCCCACAAATAAAAATCCAAACATGTCAAGTCAGGGGACCTGGCCGGCCAGGGAAATACACTTCCCCTGCCAATCCATCTATTTGGAAAATGTTCGTCAATAAAATTCCGTACCACAAGTGAATAATGAGCGGGGCACCCATCGAGCTGCAACCACATGCTTCGTCTTGCATCTAAAGGAACATTGTCCTGGCAAATCAAACAGTAAAAATGTAGGTACATTTCACCTGTTAAAATACCTTCAAAAATATGCGAACCGATAATCATTCCGTTTATAACCCCACACCAAACATTGACTGACCATCGATATTGATTATCAACTTCACGCATCCAATGCGGATTGGTCTCTGACCAATAGTGCATATTGTGCAGGTTTACTCTTCCAGTATTAGTAAATGACGCCTCATCTGTCCATAATACTTCAGATAAAAATTGGGGGTTATCTCTAATCATATTTTTTAGCCAATAGCAATGGTTCAATCTATTGTCAAAATCGGCAACACTTAGTGCTTGATGTAGTACTATATGGTAAGGATGTAATTTTTTGTCGACAAGGATTCTTTGAACTGTACCGTAAGAAACTCCTAAATCCCTGACAATTTCTCTAATACTAATATGGGGTTCTGCGTGAATATATGCCAATACGTTAATAAGTATGTCCTCCGATCTTGCAGGGCGATGTTTTCTTAAAGAGAGAATTGGCTGAACACGACCATGTTGCCTCAAGCGGCAAGCTAAACGCTGAAAAACTTCTAGAATGGTGAATTCTATGAGGATAACGCACAGCGTATTCCCTCGAAGCCAAAACTGGGTTTTCAAACATTTGAAAATAAGTCGCTAACATATCGTAGGCTTCTTTATTTGTAAAATGCATTTTTCTTTAAAAAATATCACTTGTCTCATAAAAATATACTTAATTGTCACTACAGTAATAGAGCCTGTCATATATAACACACGGAATAACAAGGATATTCTTTTGTTTATTTCGCAATTGTCCATGGCCGCCATGGCAATAAATGGAACACTTGGATTATAATTGTATTTTTTAGATAAAAAACTAAAATAAATACCAAAATAACATAATTTAATTAAAAAAATAACTTAATATGAATAACTAATATGAGTAATTAGGCCAAAAGGGCTTTTTTCTAGGATTTAAACGTTTTCATATAAGAAAATAGCAAAATATTGGTAAAAGCTAAACTGAAATTACAGTTTTCCACTATTTTTGCGATAACTTTTAAAAGACAAAAGATAATGACCTCCGGTTTTCGCCGCAATTTTTAGTAACAAATGAGCTATAAAATAGAGTGAAAATGAATGACTGTTTGCATTTAAATTTTTCAAGAAATCGAAAGAAGAAATATTAAAAAAAAATAACGCCCTCTTTTATCATCCGCACGAACTAATTTTTAAATATATTAATAATAACGTTTAATCAGGACGAAAAGTTCTTTACAACAAGCCATAGTTTGTTAAATTTGGGTAACGCAAACCGAAGTTACAGCCCTTTTAGTATTTTTAGTTGTTACCTTTCCCCCCTCCGTTACCATAGTAACTACAAAAAAATTGTTATTACAAATTTTATAGAGGATATTACAGAAATTATAAAAAGTAAATTTTCGACCTACATTGTTTTGAAGATATTAGCAGAAAGTAAGGATTTTGTATCGTAGCATAGCGATTACGCCCCCTAGCGGTAAAATTACGAACTTTAAAATATTTTCCAGCTAATTTTTTTGGTCATATTTCTTAATACATTTTTTACCCCAAAGTTGTAGCATGTATGGTTCTGGAGATACGGCCGCTCGCCACCCATCTTGGATCACCCTGTATAATGTTATATATCTAAATCTTATAGTTCTTCCAATATTTCCATTTTTTCAGAAAAATGTCAGTTATCAGCGTTGGATTTAATTGTTAATACCTACACTACCTTTGCAAATTAAAAGTTCATATTTGGAATTATGGAAACAAATTTACCTCACTTTTTACAGGGTGTTCAAAATAAATTCTCGAATTTCAGTAACTTTAAACAAAAAAATCTCGGTGTTTTTAAATGGTATACCCTGTATATTTTATTTATTTCTGATAGAATACGTAATTCTCTTTAACTTTTATTTAATATATCATATGTTTATTTTTAATACTTTTCGATATATTTTAATATTTCTCTATTTTTCATTGTTCGTTTCCTACATTTATGTTTTAACGTCGTCGTTGCCATTAAAAAACAGAAGGTGTCAAGACACAAGTACTTAATACTGAAGGAAGAAATTAAGTATGGATTTCCCTAAAAATGAGCTGATTGACATATTTACACACTTGGAGAGTCAGAAAAAAATTGTCTTTTGGCAGTTAGGCTTTACGCATCAAAGTACCCTCATAGGCGTCATCCGACTAAAAATTCTTTTTAGTGTTTAATTTAAAGGTTTGGATGAAAATGGTTACGTTGAGTACACCAAACGTAAACAGGTAAATCGAGTTGCCACTAATGAAGATAACGAATTGGAGATTTTACTTCATGTCCAAGAAAATCCCCATGTGGGCAGCCGTCATCTGGCTGTATTAGCTGACACAACCCAGTCCACGTCCAATCGCACCACCAGGAAGTATAAACTTCATCCCTTTCACATGAAGTTACACCAAGAACTTCGAGATGGTAATTTCGAACAAACCCGAACAAACCCGAACCATATAAATTAATGTTACTTTACTCTTAGTATTTTAGCACTTTTTTATTATTTTTTGACAACCCTGTACGTTATATTTGTAATTTTTTAGGGATTAGGAGTTATTAAAGTAACCAAAACTCTTTATGAAGAATAGTTTTTTTTTTCCTAAAATCACATATAAAAATGTTTTCCATATGGTGCCACATTTTCTTTCACACACGCTGTATACATAGTATATGATACGGTTTGATAGTTAAACAAGAATTTTTTTCTTGGTACTTAAGGGCGTACAATGCGCAAATTTATAGGATGATTAACAACGTTTCGCTACTGCAGGATTCTGGAAAGGCTATTTGAACTACCTGACGGGACAAGTTAAATTTAAGTAAAGAAATGTTTCTATTTCTAAGGTACATGGCCCTTTTTTGAAAAAAGTAAGTAAAAATTTTTTTAAGATCGGACCAAAAGTGCATATTTTTAGGCATTTTTCAAGGTTAATATCGTCGCTGATATTTTTTTTTTGAAAAAAGTAGCGATGTACCTTAGAACTTTCATGTCTTAACTTTACAATTCCAAAAATTGAGATATTACAATTTGGTTCTTAGCGAGTAATCTTGCAGCGCGCGAAGCATGTTTTAGAAAAATTTTGGTGAAATGTATTAGAAGTTGCCTATGTCCAGCATTATTTATTGTCGGTAGACGTGAAACAAGCTATCACGGTACAGGATTATGCTACACTGAGAAAAATATATAGGTTAGAAAATAGGGCTAAATTGTATGTGTTTTTTTGTATTGTCAGTGCCAACCACATAATATCTGTATTAATTTGACTATTAGTTTTACTTTTAACTTTTAGATCTAAAACCACTTGCATATTAACATATACAGTATGTGTATATAGTCGAAACGGCATAATAACTTTTGAGCCGCTATTTTTTTTTTTACAAAACTTGGGTGTGGGTTATGGGGGAATGTTAACTTCATTTTGGAGGAATAATGACAGTACTAACTGTCAAAATGGCGGATGGGCGCCATTTTTGGGAAGAAAATTAAATAGGAAGGGGTGTCTTGCGGTACATCATTTTGAAGATACTATCGAGTACTTTACGATCCCAGAATATTACTTCTGTATGCCCAACAAAAACAAAATGGCGGCATTTAAAAAATTGCATTGTTGTTATTTCTTTTTATCCTTTATTTCATTTATCGTCTAGGAAAATAAATGCAACTTGACATAGTATAGTAGGAATTAGAGAGCTACTCTTTCTTGTATATTTCATGGTGCTCAAATTCAAAATGGCCGCGGAGTAACATCTTGATAAGAAAAATTGAATAGGAAGTGAGGTCTTGCGATACGTCGTTTTAAAGGTTCTATCGAGTACTTTACGATCCCAGAATATTGGATACCCAAAACAAAATGGCGGCTTGTTAAAAAATAACTACTATTTTTCTTTTGTTATTTAACTTTAGATTTGTTGTTGAGATTGTTAGTGGATGTCCTGTTCTTCCTGACTTTTCAGTTTTTTACATTGCCTAAAGAAATAGTACCCGTTCGTTGCGGACGTCCGAATTTTCTGACCTTGATTTTCCGTGTCGTTGGTGCGATCGCCCGATATTTAGTATGAATTGAAATCATACCTGTTAGGTTGAGCGAGTTCGTGTGCGAGAGTGTGCATGTTACTAATTGTTAGTTATACTTGGGTGTGTTATACCGGGTGTTTCAGCAGGAACGATAACTTTTTTAATTTTTTTAATTATAGAAATAAAATTTGGTGGTTTGTATGTGATATTAATTTGCATTTTATGACATGTCGGACTAAATTTTGTCACTTCCGGTTTAATCGGAAATGACGTCAACTTTGGATTTTTAAATAGAACACCCAGTATAATTTTGGCTAAGTGCATGCTATAATGCAAATAAATTATCTCTCCTTTTTTAACTTGACACAAGGGTGTGTGTTATCAAATTGTTTGAAAAAAGTGCTCTATCTTGTTGCCGGAGTGAGCCAATAGGTTTCCATTTGAAAAAATTGAATTTTCTAAGAAATGGCCTTCTTAAAATTTTAAAAAGTGTGTACATAATTTACAACACTATAAAACTAGAAAATTGCATTTTTATCGAGAAATTGGCTTAGAAGTAAAGTTTAGGGAGTCATAGCAATGTAGATGAAAAATAAAAGAAAAGTTATTTAGTGTGTGGTCGTTGATTGGAATGGTGTTCTGAATCGATATAGCAAAAATATACTGGGTGTTCTATTAACAAAACAAAAGTTAATTAAGTCATTTCCGGTTAAACCGGCAGTTACAAAATGGAGTAAAATGCGAACAAACCCATCAAATTTTATTTCAGTAATTTAAACAACAAAAAACTTACAGGATCGTTCCTCCTGAAACAGCCGGTATGTGTTTATATGCGTATATTTACTGTGAATGTTTTTTATGCTTACGGGTATGCGACTGTGTGTGCAAATACTTTTGCGAGTGCGCGTGAAAGTACTTATGCGAGTACATTTATTAATATCCTATATAAGCATGAGTAAACATTGATTATTTCGATATTATTGTATTTCTTGTAGAAATTTTGGATTTTTGCAAACTGCTTCCATGCTACAGTACTATAAAGTATGACGCACTGGAGTTAGGTTGAAGACCTCTCCGCAGCGAAAAGGTTAAGTACATAGAAACCAATTACAGGTGGATTCCGTAATATTATGCCACATTTGGCCGATATTTTCATAGCAAAGATTTTAAGGCTGATCTACCACTCGTCTAAAACCACCTTTTCAAAAAAACCAACAATTCTTTATCATTTTTAGTGCGATTTTAATAAATTTTCTATTTTTGTGTAGTTTGTGTATAATTTCTTGGCAAAATTAATTTTTTTTAAATTCAAACCGAAAATATCGATTTTCTAAACTCATCGACGGACGCAGAAAATCATAAATATTTTTTATTTTACCTTTTTTAAATAGGTTAAAAAATTACGTAGTTATATTATGCGCTTGAAGAGTCCTATAAAAGCCTATATCTATTGTTCTCTGATTTCGCGAACGCGAGGTGGTAGCTTTCCGTAGAAGTACCGGCATATATTTTCCAGCAAATCGCCTTTTGTTTGGCCATTTTTGCAGCGTCATTCTTTTTATTTGAATTTATAATAATTTTAATAATTATTGATCGTTTGTGTAATATTGTGTATTTGGATTGTTTTAATTTAAACATATTTAGTGTATATATGTATAATAATATTATTATGTACTTTTGATGTTGTGATATGGTAAGAGCTATTTCTCATTATGTTACGTAGGTAACGCGAAAACTCCCACTGACCTTCCTTGAGTATTCAAGAAAGGGCTAAATAGAAGAAATTATATTTTATTCGAACTGCCGTGCCGGGCGGTGAGATAAGGGGAGACCACATATATATAACCATTATATTGCTAATACCATCTGCAATTATGTCCCCGCTATGGACATCGAATGGGTAATAGTGAGTTTGCGCAGTTCGGAAATTTCCTTGTGGAAATAAACATTCGACAGGACCGGATTTCAACTTTTTTAATGCAAATTTCACTGATTAGTTCGATTTGAGACAGCGTTCCATGCATACGATTTCTGACGATATGATGTCCGACGGTGCACTGATTGATGGAAACTTTTGGTGCCAAATTCCGTCCCGATATTTGTAACAATCGACACGATGAGCTTTATTTTAACTTTCATCCGACGTCGTATGTTTCTTAACCTCACTTTTTTCTAAACCAAAATTAAGAATGAATCACTATATTGACTATTTTGGGAATCAGCTACTAATGCAACAAATTAAAAATACACTAATTTTAAGGTTAGGTAGTGACCACATATATATTTTATTGTATACGAGTGACAGTCCTTCTTTCTTTTACAAGCTTTTTAGTGAAATTCGGTTCCGAAGATCGGATCATGTGATAAGCAAAATATTTTCGTATATATTATGTACCTACATACCTAAAATACTCTATACCTGGTATAGATCCACAACTTTTGCAAAAAAGCACCATGCACTTTTGTCCTTTCATCTTAAACAAAAGAAGTTACTAACCTAACAAATAGCGAATCAAATCACCACAAATTAAAAACTCCTTTACAAAAATTGTTGTTAGGTAACCACTAATATACCGACAACAATGTTGATGAACCATTTTTTATTCTGTAATTTGAAAAGGCATCAAGAACCAAAGATGGCGATGAATAACAAAAACAAATAATGTTGGGCCGGCTCTGACGCGATCGATAAAATTTTCACCCTACTGCGCAAACTCAATGGTGCCAAGCGATATCCCATAGCGGGGACACTTTTTATAATTTGGAACGTTCGTATTGGCAATATAATGGTTATATATATGTGGGGGAGACTGACTACTGCGAGCATTAAAATAACATTGTCTTTGAAATATGCCGAGACTGAAGATTCACCGATTGGCCCAAATTCGGTGGTTGTTGTATTTCAGTGTGGAGCCGCTATTCAAGGAGTATTTTGCACCACGTCGTGATATCGCTAGTATGTCCAGCTCGCGGGAGTTTCAGTCGCTAATAAATTTCTTTCTCTACAAAGTACGGCCTTAACTGAAACATATATTAAAAGAAATGTACTCGTATATACAACTGAAATATTTTATTAAACATTAAGTAAATTCTCCAGATATAATTACATGCAACAATACAAAATGATTTTTAGAATTTTAATATTGAAAGATAATATAATAAGTAATAACAAGTTTAAGATCAAAACCCAAAAGTACAACTGTTTGTCTACCTAAGAAATATTTGCCCATTAGGGATTTATCATCGCATGACTTCAGCGCAATGGCTAGACATTAGTGGTGGAATACTATCGATAGTCAGCCCTATCGATAGTTTCCGATAGTCTAAAGAGTTACTATCTATAGTATCGATAGTACTATCGAAACTATACCAACCTTGATGCGTGGTAGAGTTGTTGAGTAATACATTTTACTTATGGTTGACATATTAAGTTCCCACCTATACCTGCTTTTTATTGAAAAAAAAACAATAATATTTGAAATAAAAAAATATACATATATAAAAAGCAAAAAATAATTATATATTATCAGGAACAAATATAGGAACAAATGATCAAACGAGATTAACTAATAATGATCTTAATAATAAGCGAATAAACACAAACGAAAAAGAGAGAAAATTTTAAAAATTTAAAATAAATATTTATTATGCTGCAAAAAGATAAGCATGTCCAAATTTTCTGCTTTTAGACGGTTTCTCTTCTCCGATAATATCTCTCCCGCAGTTGAAAATACCCGCTCCGATGGAACTGAGGTAGCTGGAATACATCCATACTTTTTGACCAAGGTCATTAAGCCTTCAAATGCACCTTCGTTTGTTTGCCAATAATTTAACGGATCTTTATCTATTGGTATTGTAGGACGTTCTAAATATTGCCGAATGGTGATAATGGCATCTGTTTTGGGTGTCGAATAATCCCCTTCTCAGTTGGATCTAAATGATTCCAGAAAAGTAAGTAATCCATCCTTTTCAGATACTTGTTTTGTTTGTCTTATATTTTCCGATATAGTTTCACTATTTTCAGAGAGTTCTTCAGATTTATTCTGCGATGGGCCTGGAGTTTGTTCTATCTGTATTTTTTTTCCAATTAAAACGCTCGTTAATTCATTTGTTAAAAATGTTTACGGCGTTCTTATAATTGTCTTCTAGTCTAAATGCCGGCTTTTTAAACCTAGGATCAAGGAGTGTCCCTAATCCTGTTGGGTTACGAGTTTCATAAGCAAGCAATCTTTTCACTAACCCTGCTTGCAAATCTTTTATTAATTTGTCACCACATTCAGTTTTGCAATTCATTACTTTTAGCTTATTATGGAGTCCATAGATTATCGGAATTACTAATGACACTGTAAACTAAGTGTCCCCTTAAAATTGTCCTGTGGCCTCCAAAAATGGGGATAGGCCCGCGATCATATCCTCCATGATAGCTATTTCATCGTGCGTAAGTGGTTGTGGAGCTTATTAGCACTGTTTAAATCATAAAAGTTTTCCTTTTTGGAAACAAAATATTGTTCAATTTTTTGTCTTTTTGCTTCCCCACCGTCTTTATTTTCAGCTGCAGCAATTTCACTGGAATGAGTTCTTTTTAAGTGATCCATTAAATTCGATGTGTTCCCGGATGACCTATATTCTTTGGAACACAATTTGCATTTTACGACACCACTTCCGCTGGCACTTTTTATAAAATACTCCCAAACGTACGACTTCCCGCGTTTACTCATTTTTTAAATTTTAATTAAATTAATCAAAATTAGACAGCGAAACTTAGTACACTACAACAAAAAAGCACACATAATACTGAATTAATAGATCCGGGCCGGGGATTCCCTGTAGGATTTTTCTTTAATTTGTTCATAAAGCAATAGATGGCAGCACCAACAGCAAGCAGAGTGCGTATGTGATTAAAAAAGAGACAACCTTTAAAACAGATTTATGATCTAGTGCTGAATTTGGTTTATTTCTAATTTAAGTTTTTAAATCGAATTCCGTGAACTTAAATTTAAGAAATACTAATAACATGAGAGTTTAAACTATCATTGATTACTTAAAACAATCGATAGTTTTCGATAGTAACAAACTATCGATAGTATCGATAGTGCCATCGATAGTATTCCACCACTACTAGACATAGTGCGAGAATGTTGCGGGCATTTTGAATGGCCTGGCGAGATGCAATGGTGACGCGAATTGGAATCAGCTCGCGAACAATACCTAACCTAACATTTACAACTGTTTACCGCCTTTTTCTAGACTATTAAGTTTGATCACTGTGTTTGCGTTTGTTACCATTTGTCGTTTGATATAAATATACTGATTTATTGTGTGTCATGAAATATTAAACAAAAAAAAATATTGAAATTTCGTTTTGAAAAATATGCCCTTAAAATTAGTTATTAAATGCCATTATTTATTAAATATGTGGTTTATTTGAGTCACCTTTATTTAACTGAAATAAAGCACAAGATATTTTGAACTGTTTCTTTATAAATAAAAAGTCTATACTTTTTAGGTGGTACCTATTAATATCAAATACCAATGTATGGAAAAATTATTATTTCCCAGACCACCCGAACGGGTTTCCATACATTGATATTTGTTTCTTTATTGTCGGTCAAAAAGTCAGGACGGGGGAACAATGTGGTAAATCAATTTATATAGCATAGCAAATCCATGAACACCATTAAACTTATGATACTGCTGTAAAACTACATTACAATTGCTTATAAAATAAAAAACATACATAATAATAACGTACTTTATTTAAACTTATTTAGGTTCAAGACATCCGCAGCTTCGATTACAACCCTTAAGAAGAAACTGCAAGAAACTTGCTAGTGATGTTTTTTTCAAATTCCTTATTATCCTGCATTATTTTTACAATTTACAAAAGGTACAATACAATAATTTTTAATTATAAAATACAAAATCCAGCACTGTCACCATACAAAATAAAAACCCTTAACCAATATTATTTCTTTCTCTTTGCTGGAAAGGATTCTTGCTTTTCTAATTTCCTTTCATGAACTGCCGATCTATTTTCTTGCTCCATTACCAAACTTATTTGCCCCATACACCTTATAAAAAAATATATCTTAATTTTTAGAATACACATACATGGCAAAAATTATTTCATTACTTCTTGTACCGCTCATCATTTAAGGGTCTTAAAAAGTTTGACAAAGTTTTAATTTCTGCCTCCCTCTTCACTTCACTAGGTTAGGTATTTGTTTGTGAGCTGTGCGCAAACGCAAATTCAAATTCGCTTCACCATCTCCTTCCAAACCTCTGAAAATGTGCAAATTATTACTTCAAAGTTCCCGCCCGCTTTCCGGATCTCCGAAAAATGCCGAATGCTTCCGGGGTATCGGCGATTTTTAGTGTCGTCTCGTTTTAAGTCTTCTCTCTGAGACGACACTAAAAATCGCCGTTTTAAGTCTTCTCTCTGAGACGACACTAAAAATCGCCGATACTGCGGAAACATTCGGCATTTTTCGGAGATCCGAATCCGGAAATCGGCATTTTTCGGAGATCCGAATCCGGAAAGATGGCGGAAATTTTGAATGGTGATGCCTGACAACTTGCACGTTTCGAAGGGTCGCCTGGTGAGAGGCAATGGTGACGCGAATTGGAATTTGCGCACAGCTTGTGAACAATACCTAATCTAAGATTTACAACTGTTTATCGCCTTTTTCTAGACTATTAAGTTTCATCGCTGTGTTAGCGTTTGATGTACAGTGAGGACGTAAAGTCAGGAATAAATTCATTATCTCGCAAACTACAATTTTTTAAAAAAATCGCTCGGACCCTTCGATTTTGTTTTTCGAACGCGCATATTCTGACATAAAATGTAGATATACAGGGTGTTGCAAATAAGAGTGACACAAAATTTTTTTTTTGCTTAAATAGAACCCACTGTATATTATTGCATATACGGATTCTTCGGAAAATCCTAAACATTTTTCATGTAGCATGTGTTATACCTTAGCCCAAGCGTTTTGGAGTTATTCTCATTCAAAATTTGAAAAGTGGAAAAAGTCATGGAGAAAACAAAGAATAAAATTATTTTAAAAATGTCTTATTTATCGAAAAAACAGTTAGGTGAACTTAAAAATAATTTTTCTAAAGTAAATGTTCGAAGTGTCTTCCGTTGGTCAACTGACAATAGCCTAACCGATCTACAAATTCTCGCTGAACATTCCGAACCATTTGGGGTGTAATTTGCCGAATTTCTTGCCGGATGCGATCTTTTAAATCATCTAAATTTGCAGGCTGGCTTTTGAATACTTTTCCCTTAAGGTATCCTCATAAAAAAAAGTCGAGTGGTGTTAAATCGGGTGACCTTGGCGGCCACTCAATAAAACCACCTCTTCCAATCCACCTGTTTGGAAAAGTATCGTTCAAATATGTACGAACTCCCACAGCGAAACGTGTTGCAACCAGATATTATGATGTGGCAAATCGGGACGTTCTAACTCAGGAAAAAGGGTGGCCAGGGCTGGAACAAGTTCTTGTTATAAAAAACTCAAGTATCTCTCGCCTGTTAAATTTCCGTCAAAAAAGAAAGGCCCTATAACAATGTCATCGACAACGCCAGCCCACACATTGATCTTTTGATTAAATTGTGTGTGTCCTTCCCTCATCTAGTGTGGATTTACATCGGACCAATATCGATAATTTTGGGTATTTACGTCACCATTCAAGCAAAATGTGGACTCATCGGAAAAAATTATATTTTTTACAAAATTTCTGTTTACGAAACACATAAAAACACAAAATTCAAGGCGCCTCTCAAAGTCCCTTTCTAAAAGTTCTTGGAGAACTTGCATTTTATAAGGATGGTATTTATTTGTATGCAGTATTTTAAGAACTGTTGTTTTTCCAATATCCACGTCACTTGCTACCTGCCTAGACACCACATGCTGGTTATCTTGAACTGCCAGTAAGACTTCTAATTGTTGATTTTCATCAACTTGAGGACGACCAAATCTAGGGACATCTCTTACATGACCGAATTGCCTAAACTTGTACTCAATTTTGCTTACTGTTGATTGTGATATTGGCGGACGATTGGGGTATTTTTGATTAAATAACTCACAAGTTTCTTGCTGTGTTCTAACCCTATCACCGTAGCCCATCATCATCAAAACCTCTATGCGCTGTTTCTCAGTGAGCCGCATTTTAATTTAATTTAGTTATGAAAAAACGAAATGAGTCTTTTGAAAACTAGTAAAACGTTAGGAAAATACACATAAAACTGACAATAACAGTAACTATTGACATTAATTCTTTTGGTTCTTGCATCATAACTCCAAAGCCTACTTGACTTTACTTGCGCTTCACGCATGCTGACTACAGGTTTTCCTCAGCGCGGATCAATCAATGCAAGTCTTGATTGATTGCGAAATATCTGATTTTCAAATTTTGAATGAGAATAACTCCAAAACGCTTGGGCTAAGGTATAGCACATGCTACATGAAAAATGTTTAGGATTTTCGAAGAATCCGTACATGCAATAATATACAGTGGGCTCTATTTAAGAAATTTTTTTTTGTGTGTCACTCTTATTTGCAACACCCTGTATATCTATATTTTATGTCAGAATATGTGCGTTCGAAAAACAAAATCGAAGGGTCCGAGCGATTTTTTAAAAAAATTGTAGTTTGCGAGATAATGAATTTATTCCTTACTTTACGTCCTCACTGTATAGTATCACTGAAGATTTGATTTTCGGTCGGTTGTAAGACTATAGTTTGCTCCTCAAGCGCTCGGGAAAATAGCGGCCTTTTGAAGGTGGAAGCTATAGGTAGAGAAGTAAACGGGATAGTCATTGTTTTCGGCCATTAAAGCAGCGCTTGCCCTGAACTGAGGGGAGTGCCCGGCTAGCGTGGCATTAATTTTCTCAGAAACCCTTAAAATTGCGCTACGCAAATTATTCTCGAGAACCGCAGGTGAGAGAAACATTTGCGTCAATAATAAGTTATTTCGTATAGACATTTTGGCGCCCGAAATAATTTATTAAAAAATATATTTCGTATCATTTTATTCCTTTATTTTTTGCGCCAGGAATAAAAGATAACAGTTCCTTAGAAATTTTCTAAGTCCCGCGGAAGGAAAAGTAACGGTTTGTAAAATATTTAAGTTCAAATATTTAAGGGCAAATAGGGAACCGCAATCTTGTCTTAGTAGACGGTTAGGTTAGTTGGAATCTCTTAGTAGAGAACAATTATTAGTGCAGGTTAATTCTTATTGTAATTAGAAATACTTAAGAAATTAATCGCAAATCGCCCCGGTCGTGAGACTCGACTTACGTAAGACTTACCCATAAAATAACCCTCAATCGACAGAAGACATAAAACTAAATAAATAACAAAAATCCTCCGTGTTCACTATAGTAGCTTGCATTGCTATTATAGTCATTGGACGTGCCCTAGACAATACCAGGATACAAAGTATAGCTTGAACATCAGTTAGGCTTCGTCCTACGTTCTAACAGCTATACTTTAAATTAAATTCGTCCTTTTACTCTAAGACAATATTCTTGCCCTCATCTTCTTCTCCTTTGGTGGACTGTTGACGTCTTCCTGTTAGCGGGGAAAGGTGGTGGGCGCACTAAGACCGACAGACCCCTGTCGGCTGGCATCCCTGACAATGCAATCGAAAAGAAAATCAAAAAATGCGCAAATCGTAATTTTGAAAATACTGCCTCTAGTGTTGACTTTGATGACCATTTTAGAACTGTTGACTTTACTAGTAGCGTCGACCAGTACCTGAATGGCCAGTACAAGGACTCTGCTGCTAGGTCTGCCGCACGCTAGCGTATGCTGTGGGCGTTTAATAAATCACTTGGTGGGAAGTCACCGCCTTCGGACATAGAATTCGATTGGGACAAAAATAGTACAAACGGCAATGACTTAGATTTAAATCAACAAGGGAAAAAATGGAACTACGAGGGCCACATGATAACGCTTTTTGACCAACGCGCCGCAGGCGAAAATACCGCACCTCCGACGATTGCAAAAGTGGAAAAAAGGCGTTATTTCGGCGACAGAGTTTACTCCACAGATGTCGTCATTTTTAAATTGCAATTTAACTTATTCCTTAAATTGACCATCTGCACTAAAGTACCCCTAGTAAGTCCCTGTAATTTACTTTTGTTTCAAAGGAACTGAAGATTTTTAAATTATTATTGCTATTTCTGTCTTTAATTGTTATTACGTACTATTACTGTTTTATTTTAGTACAAGTAATTTATTTTATTAATACAAATAAAATTTGACTCTTAAAGTCAACACTTTTCTAAAACTTCATTCAGAAGATGCATTCACTTTTACATTTTCGAATTATACTGAATTTAAAAAAAAATAAATTACAGGAACGTACCTGGGGTATTTTAATGAAAATGGTCAATTTAAGGAACAAAACGTCGGAAAACCAGTAAGTGTCGTTAGTACTAAACGCAGATTTTGGTCCTCTTTTATAATTGGAACAAAAATATCCAGACTAGTAATTAAAATAATTAAGTTGATGATGGTGACCCAAAGACGAAATGGCGCATAAAAGGTCTGATTATGCCATCTTGTGAAGAGTAAAAAGTAGCGATGAGAAAGTGAAATTTATTTTTGGACATCTCTTCGGAAAAAATAAAAACCAGAACGCAAAATTTTAGATTTTTAAAATTTTTTGAAAGCCCCTATATTTATTTTTGATTTTTTTGCAGCATATTATTGGGCGTATAAGTACGCACCAATTTAACCGACTTTATATCTGTTACCGTTTCCGAAATCCCCCACTGATGAGGCCGAATTTGTAACACCCTGTATATGCTTTCTCCAGGACACCCAAGGAGTCACCCATTTAAAAATAATAAACCATAACATCCTGTACACAAATCTTTAAATCGAAAAATCATTTCTGCGTTTAGATAGAATTTTTATGTTCGTAGAACTTGTTCCCTTTATACCAAATTTGTTATTAATCCACTCAAGAAATACATCTATGTGCGTGAATCAAATGGATTTATTAACGAGACAAACATTCTCTAAATTAAATGGTTCTAGGTAAAAAAGGAACATAATACATTTTTTTCAACGAATTTAATCGGTGGAATACTTAAATACTAATTTTATCTTTGAAGTTAATTATTTTTAGAATTCCATATACCTACAGGGTGTGAATATTAGTCTGGAAACTGCTTAATAACTATTGACCCAATAATAATAATAAAGAAATTTGGGTGTAGGTAAAGTCAAAATGGCTGAATATCTTTAAGAAACATACCATAAAGGATAAGATTAATTAAGATTAAATATCTTTAAGGAACCACCACACAGTTAAATTAAAGGGTATGTAATATCTTTTATGGTATGTTTCTTGTGTGCCTGGATGACTTTGACGAAGCCTTAGCCCTGATGATCGCCTTTTAGAGGCCGAAAGCGCTAGGCGATGGTAACATTAAAATTTACGCTGAATACAATTTAGACGTTTTTTTAATTTAAATTACTTCTGTATTCTCAACGAAAATAAAATGGCGGCGTTTTAAAAATTGGATAATTATTATTTCTTATTATCATTTATTTCATTTATCGTCTAAGAAAAGTAAATACAACTGGGCATAGTGTAGTGGGAAACAGGCATCTTAATAAAAAAAAATTGAATAGGCAGTGGGGTTTTGCGAAACATCATCTTAATCGTCCTATCGAGTACTTTACAATCCCAGAATATTGTGTTCCTATTCGTACTCAAAACGAAATGGCGGATTTAAAAAAAATAATATTTACTATATTTTTCTTTCGCTATTTTAGTTTAGATTTTACAATTTGGCATAAAGCTGTGAGTATCAGCCAGCTGACAAATTGACTTCCTACAAACTATTTAGAGCTATTATTAGCCATCTACAATGGTTCGTCCGTGCGTGGTGTGTAAGAAATTCGACTATTCTAACCCTGCCCGGATTAATATTTCGTCGGTAAGTGAGAATAATGATGGTCGATCAAATTATTTGTTTGTATATTACGTGTACCTGATTTCTTTATTTCAGCGTTGCCATTTTTTAAAGCCATTTCTTCTAACTTATTTGAAACTGTAGAACTGTGCATGATTGTCAATAAATGATGTTTATATTATATGTTTATGGTACACTCTATATGAATTTTTCGACTTAATATGAATCCAGGAATCATTAAGTACATATCATTAAGTAACACCCTGTAAAATCTCACTTTAACCTTACCTGTGATGGGCTTTAAGCGCTCGATACGAATTAAATAACACTAAATCAAGAAAATGTATTTTCTTCTTTTTTTTTCTTAAGCATAGCTTAAAGCACGATTAATGTTAAAATAACAGTTGGTCTTATTTTTACCGTAGATAAGTCCACCTTACTATCCAGCCAGCACCTGCCCATTTTCTTTTCTACAGGCATCTTCTCTTCCAAGTTTGTCGCAAAACATAATATTTCTTGAATAATTAATAAGAGACAATTTTTAAATCCATGGGAATTCGATCACAGGATAGAATATTAACTATGAAGGCGAATTTTCCTGTTAAGAATTTAGATATTTTACTTTCTATTGGTGGACAAACTTAACAGAATAACGCCCATGGGTTTTAATCGCGCTCGAGGTTCTTTACATTCATTTGCCAGATCGTTGTGAGTTTTAAAATACAGTGTGTTAGGGAAGTGACGTATTATATTTAAACCGCCAATTCCTGAAATAAAGACAAATTGAAGAAAAATAGCCATAAATGGCGCTTTCAATTCATTCAGCGGTAAAAGTGACCTAACGTCAAACCAGAAAAACACCTGTGGCACTGCGATACATGTAAGCAATCAAGGAATTCTAGCCGGTGTTGTCATAACTTAAACTCTTTAGACAAAATAAAATAATTTAAACACGTTTCCATTCTGTAATACCTTTTTGTACAATTAATTGAAGAACATTTACGACGGACTATGTTTTAAACAAGCCGAAGAAACATATGGAATAGTAATAGCCACGTACGTCACTAGGTCAAATGCCAATGACCTCTTGACGCCTTACATCGGCTGAGCGAAGTAGTTTCATATAGCGCTGCACGCTTGCGTTTGTTAATTGAAGACCAACCAGCGGCCGGGTACGCTGTGTCTCGTTGATCACCAACACACTCTTAGTAATCCGCTCTGTTTTTTCGGTTTACGCGTGTATCTTTGAATATTGTTTTTATTGACGCGTTTCTTCTGGTCGTCAAATTTCGTCGCGTGTAATAAAATCTAATAATCTGTAGTATAATCTGTATTATTGTATTTTCAAAAGCTAACAATCGGTTCTGTTTCACTATTACTGTGTGCACATAAAGTGTTTCCAGGAGTGTTCCCATGAAAAAGAAACGAAACTGATTTGTTTGTGCCTGGATATCCTCGCTCTTTAGGTATAAGGATAAATACAAGTAGGTAGAAAATAATTTATTTTTATAATTTCATATGGAATTTCAGTTTTACATTAAGTTTGGCAACATTGCCATTGGCTCTGGGTCAGGCTCGTAGCCAGGATTAGATTTTAGAGTGGGCAGTCAAAGCTTTAGAGGGGGCAAACTTGAAAATAATTTTTGTGATCAGATCACGTAAGATCAAGAGAAAAAAAAAACATCGTTGATTTCAACATTGAATTAACTACCTACATAATTACAAAAAATAAAACTTAAACAAAACCAAAAAACGCAACGTAGGTAAATATCTTTAATATAATTGAAGTTTTCTGTTCTTCCTTTCGTTAAATTTTTGTAAAAACACCTCAAAGTTTATGTTATTTGTTTGTTTATTCTCAAACGCTAAATATATCAGATTGGCCATTCTCCGCTGAGACTGAATCCCAAGAAATTACATAAATATACAACTATCATGGTTTTGCTAGAGTGGGCAACTTTTTCTGTCAGAGTGGGCGTTGCCCACTCTGGCCCCCCCCCCTGGCTACGGGCCTGCTCTGGGTGAAGTGTTGTACAGTAGCGTGGACTGACCTGTGAGTAGGAGTGTTTGTTACCCCACTTTTAAAACGGTCGATAAAGAAGAATATAAGTAAAAAAAATATATTATCGCTTCTCTATTACACCCAAGGAGTCACCCATTTAAATATAATACGTAATTTCCATAACACCCTGTATAGTTGATCACTTGAACCGTGTCCGTAATTATAATATATTATTAAAAAAAACACTTTACTGATACAAAAAAGTCCAATAATACAGAATCACTCACGTTGAGTGGCCTATTAAAAGATCTCGGGAACTAAAAAAATAATTGTTTGAAATATTGATACCTACTCGCTATAAAAGATGCCGATGTTCTTAACCGCGGTGGACGCGTCGTTGAAAATCACACGAGGAGAGGTCGCGTCGCGGTTCTCCATACCGCTAGCAAAATAAAGCTAGTGTTCCTTGGAAAATTAATTCTAATTAGAAAATACATACAAAACTAAATAATTATTAACTAATGATGTTATTTATAAAACAAAATGTATGATGTAATAAAAAATAAATGCTAAAAAACAAATTTTCATTAAATTCTGAAGTAATGCAGTAAATAAATAATTTATTCTAGAAGTTAACACTATACAAGATAGAGATATTCGGATATTGCATCAGGATACTTGGAGATGTAATTCTATATGTTAAAATAAGAGTAGTAGGCGAGAATTGGGGAATGGCAGTCACTTAAGCTAGATTATGTATAGTTGATAAAATATTAGTTTTTGATATAAGTAAATATAGTAGAAGATAGCCTGACTCATCCACTAGATCATGGTTTCCCATTCAAATTAAAATAATTAACCTTAAAGGCGATGTCAGGACCTGAGATATAAGGCGTCATTGACTAGTTGTTGTAAAAATGGCTTTTTCAAATCAAGAAAATTAGGAGGATTTTTACGTTAGATTATTTTTTAATAATTGAATATATTCATAGGATCATATTTTCCTATAAGTTACTCAAAAAGGATTATTTTTATATTTCATAAAATAATAAAGCACGATTCATTTTCAATATGCAAAATTAGACGGGCTTTTTATATTTCTGCAACGTCAACAGCTGTGGTTCCTGCTTTCCGTTATCGAACCGCTTCGTCAGCAAAGGCATCCTGCACTGAGGGCGGCGTCGGCCGGCGTGGCGTTAAAATTCGAAAAAACTTCTTAAATTTGCGACACGCATAAGTTTCTCAAAAAAACGCAGGTTGAGAGAAATATTGCGTTAATCAATAAGTATTTCGTTATAGACATTTGCGCCCGAAATAACTTAATTAAAAAATATTCGTTTTTACCGTTTTATTCCTTTATAGACGCTTTACGCCAGGAAGTCCGTCGCGAAAGGGTTCGTAAAAAATCTTAAGTTGATATATTTAAGGCAAAGCTAGGATTTGCGTGTAGGGTCTTAGAAGACAGTTAGGTTGGTTAATTCCCTCTTAGTAGACGACCATTGCTAGCTTAGGTCAATTTTTTTTATTGTAAATAAAATAAAATTAATTAATCGAAAATCGCCCCGGTCGTGAGACTCGACATACGTAAGACTAACCCATAAATAACCCTCAAGACAAAAGTCTTAAAAGCCCTCCGTGTTCAGTATAACAAACTTGCCTCGTTATATTCAATTGGACGTGCCCGTGCCAATAAACTCAAAAGTATAGTTCGAACAATAGTTATGCTTCGTCCGACGTTCAAACAACTATACTTATAACAGTAAAATCAATCCTTTTAAATTCTAAGACAAAATTCTTGCCCTCATCTTTATCTTAATTGGTGGACTGCTGACGACTTCCTGTTAGCGGGGAAAGGTGGTGGGCCCACTAAGACCGATAGACCCCCTGTCGGCTGGCATCCCTGACTATTAACGAAAATCGTAAACGAAATTCGAAAAAAAAAAATATGGCGAATAATAATAGTGATATAAGTTCGACATCTAGCGCTGACTTTAATGAACTTTATCGGACTGTCGACCTCACTGGTAGTGTCGACCAGTACCGTAATGTTCAGTACAACGACCCAAATGTTAGGTCCGCTGCTCGCCAACGTATGTTGTTGGCTTTAAAAACAACTCTGGCCTACGGGCCTAGAATTTCAATGGGACAAAAGTAGCGAAAAAAGCAGCGACCTGGCGATAAATAAGCAAGGGGAAAAATGGGTATACGAGGGACCCACGACAACGATTGATGAACAACCGCGCTTCCAACCATAAAAAAGCGGAAAGATATCGTTATTTCGGCGACACAGTATTCCCCCACCCTGCGGATAATTCCAGTCAGGTATGCTTTTTATATAGCAAAGGATTATTTTTTTGAAAGTAAGAAAGAAATAAAGCACATACATTTATCATAAAGTAATCATTAAGCCTTTTACTAAGTTCATCTAAATGATAATAAACTGAAAAAAAAATAGAAATAGAAGGGAACAGTAAGAGTCCTACTCTCTTAAACAAATATCTCAGTTGTAGTTTTTAGGAGTGACACACCCACTGCATAATTAATGAATCTAATGGCCACACATCGTACAGCGTTACCCAAGCTCATCCCATTTTCCATATTCTTCGCAAATAAAACATGACTGGCATTGTCACAATGTTTTGACGCGCATTACCCGAGAGCTCCTTGCAATAAAAAACCCAATCCTAAAATTAAACTTCGCGATTTAGGGAGCTACAAACGCAGAAATCATCAGACCAATTACTTCCGGGAAAGTACGATATAAGGGCATGCCAAAAAATTAATTATTTTTGTACTTATGTTTGCTTCGATTCACCTGAAAATTATACCAAAAGAGGGCAAATACGTTGAGATTCAATTGTGGCCATTACAATGGGGTGATCACAGCGAAACCACATGCATTTAACTTTGGACGTGGATTGTTAGATAGTAGCACGATGCTGAACAAACTGAGTAGATTTTGTTGTAAAACTGGCTTTTCCAATTCCAGAAAATTAATGAATTTTATTTTCCGTCAAATTATTCTAAATAATTTAATAAGGAAGGTGGATCGAAGGTTGACGTAATCTTTCAATATGCTTCATCCGCAAAAATTATGAGAACGGGTTTACGGGCGTCGACGGCAAGAGATTAAATCGGCCAAGATGACGCAATGTAACGTTAAAACAGACGGATAAAGAAATTCTGCAGGGGGCAGTAACTTTAGTCGGCTTTGGATTCTCAACTACGCGGTATACCGTCGATTGGGGGATTCCCAGAGTCGAACTCAAACGCGATTTAGTTTTTTTATTAATTTTTACGTAAGAAGGGGGTCCGTATTTTCGGCTACAGGTTTTAGAGTGTTTATCACCGAAAATTCCGAGAAAAGTCAAACCGCGGATCTTTCCCTCAGTAAATTTTATTTTCAAATATTCGTATGTTTCAGTGCGAGTAGAAATAACGCTGACTCGTCTTCAAACACTCGTGTATTTGGTGCGAGTATAAATAACACCTAAAATTGATCTTCGAACACTCGTTTTTGATACGGGTATAAATAAATCTTAAGTGCGAGGAAAATTATTCTAGGAGGACTTTGTGCCAAAAGCCTAGAATAATTTTCGAAATAAAAAATTACCCGATCGTGACATTAATAGTAAGTGCTAAAATATCTTAAGTTAGTATTAGCATTCACTACCGCGAGTTATAATTTTCTTTTGGAAATTATTAGGGTAGTTGAGATCCCTTTAGTTGGGAACAAAATGCTAGCTTAGGTTTATTTTATATTGTAAATAATGAAATTAAATCTAAATTTAAATAGAGTACGTGACAGATGAATAATAGGTTGGTTGAAACAATTGAATGATAGTTCAGGTTAATTCTGATTGTATATAAATTGTATATAATTAACTACGAGTACTTCGGGTCGCGTTACTCGACATACGCAAGGACAGTCCCTTAAATTCACCCTCCAAGACAAGGACATAAAATTAAATAAATAAAGCCCTCGGTGTTCTAATATAACAACTTGCATTATGTTATATTACATTGGACGCGCCCGAGCCAATACAGTCAAAAGTATAGTCTGAACATCAGTTAGGCCTCGTCCTACGTTCAACTAACTATCCTTTTAAGTTAAAATAATTCATTCTTTCTTATGACAAAATTTCCCTCGTCTCTTCAATTGTGCTGGTGGACTGCTGACAGCTTCCAGTTAGCGGGGAAAGGTGGTGGGTTCGTCCACTCAAGACCGACTGACACATGCGTGTCAAGTCGGCAATGGCATTAATGCCTAGCATCCCTGACCAATAAACAACGAAAAATCGTAAGCGACCAAGATAAGCGTCCGTAAAACTGATTAAGTAGGAACGTCTTCGGTTGCGATGACTTTTTCATTAATTATCAAGACTGGCGACATAACTGATAGTGTCGACCAGCAATCATACATTTTCAAAATTTAAAAAGATTAAGAAAGTAGATTGGCTCTAAATAACTAATTCCTGGGTGGGGAATTCACCTTTGGATGGGAACCAAAAAATGGAGACAAAATTAAAATTCATAAAATAGCCATCTACTTAACAATCTGATTAAATTAAATTCAAATCAAACTTAAGGGGAAACTTGGTTATACGGGGGTTATCAAAAAACGTCTTACGTGAAACGCGCAAATAAGGACAACGTTTAGAGTTACCTATCATTGATTAAGCGCAAAACGGACGGACGTTTCGGGCTACGTACTCCACTCATATCATGGTATAATGTACGTACGTCCCGCTAGAAAAAATTACTTGGTGTCTTTTTTCACAATTCGGCGACAATTTATACTGTAGCATTTCAAGTGACCGGAATTCCCCACCTAACTGGGATTCCCCCTACTCATATAACAAAAACTTATTTAGTGTTTCCATTATAATTTGCGCCTAAGCAGTGTAGTTTATCGAGTCGAATAAAGAGTACCTTTTTTTATCGAGTATTCTTTTGGCTTCAAAATGACGTATTCTTTTTTCATATAACTATCAGGTCAAAAAGGATTTGCCAAAAATTTTCGGGTTTGTTCGCTTCGTTCGGGCTTGTAACGCTCTGTCAGTAAGTGGTTTTTCTGAAGGTTCTTCGCTGTCCTTAAAATTTGAAGCTTATAATTTTTGCTGAAAAATAATGCGAGAAAGTACAGCCAGATTTTTTAAAAAGGATTTACAATAGAATATGTTTTAGCTTAAGAAAATATAGAAGGACAATATCAAAAATGTTACTTACACAGAGTACCGCAGATAGGCACTCATTAATTTTACCCATCAAAACATCCTAACAAAAATAAAACAATAAAACCCGCGCCAATAGCCATTGATGCATACCTAGACGGCCAAGGTCGTAAAATTAATTAACCTTAGATTACGGCACGAAGTACGGCTGCGCGACCGTCGAAGAGTTAGTGAAGAAACAGTTGTACCGGAAGTTACCCAGATACCACACTACGTTTTAAAGAAGTCCATATTATACCTATCTTTAGCCTGAACGTCTTTGGCATACTTTGGACGTAAAAAACACATTTTAAAGATGTCACTACATCAGCGTATTTAAGACCTATATGTTTAAGACGTCTTAGTTTAGGCATCTTTACTACGTCAAAAAATGGACGACGATAGAACCTATGTTTTTTTCATAAAAAATATAACTTTAATTATGAATCATTCAATTTAATATAATTTGTGTTTTTTCGAGGCCATCGTTTTGTATTTTTTTCTACATTATTGGCTTGTCTTGCAATAAATATAAAAAGGGTTTCATAAAACAGTTATTATACAGGCCGCAACAAGAACCGATGTTGCCAGATGCACTAACTAGAGGTGGTTATATTATACATTTTTTGTTTATATCAATTCTCTAAAAAATAAAATACTTATTATTTATTTGAAAGTAAAAAATATACAAATAACAGCGGTACACCGGTCATTATTTCCATAAAGAACTAAGTAAACGTGACAATACTGGATTACGGTGCGGTACTTATCCATTAAAATGGCGTGAACGTCATTCGAATTGGCGTTCGACGAGATTTCTAAACTACGCTTGTGATTGTGAATTGAGTTGATTATATTTTCTTTGGAGCTTATAATTCTGTTTGACAAAGATCCAGGTAAGTTAATTTTTATTAATTACTACACTTGCTATAGTAAACATGAGTGTAAGGGACATCCATAAATATTTTGTGCAGTATTGTTGGTAGTGAATTACTAGTGATGTGATCGATATGATAGGTATATATCAGGGAAATGAAAAACCAAAAGATGTTAATTTATTGGTTACTGATTTTGTTTCTGATGCTATTAGTATAATAAATAATGGTTTTTATGTTAATCATTTCTTTGATGTGAGAATTAAAGGTTTCATTTGTGATGTACCAGCTAAATCTTTTGTAAGCGTGTAGCGTCAAGCCAGAAGGAAACTGAGGTGTCCATTCAGGCATGGTTACGATGGAATAAAGATAGGATCGGTTTAAATAATATACTCATGTAAACAAAAAATGGAATGAATAAAAATAAAGATATAGTGAGATCGCCAAGAACTGCAATTTTTTTAAGTTTCAGAGAAATTCACAACTTGTATACCTACCATAATGCCGAAAACACGACGCAAGGGAACGTTTTTAAGATGTCGTAAAACGATGTTTTAAAGACGTACATTTTTGTAACAATGTACGTTTTTAAGATACCTTTAAGATGCATTTAGGATATTAGCCGATGTTTTAAAGACGTCCTAAACATCTTTCGCCAGTATCTTTAAGACGTCTTAGAGACGTGTTTGTGCTATTTGGGTAGGCTTAACATTGTTATTTTAAATAGAATTCCCTGTATACTTTGGTATTTTTCGATTCTATTTAAAAATCCAAGTAACTTTTGTTAACAATTTCCTATACCCATCTCCAACCGTTTTTTAGATAAGTTTACTAAAGAATTTTTTATAAAAAAAATTGTCAAAGGTAATTTGACCGTAGTCCGAGTGCCCTGAATTAAAATAAAAAGTTGAAAAAGATGAACACCCTAATATACAGGGTGGATTCAAGGTGAGTGGCCTATTAGATGTTCTGGGAACGTAAAAAATATAACTTGGTGTAGATATACTAATTTGACCTTACTTTCTAACTAATACAGTTAAGGAATTAAAAATTTGAGAACAATTAGGAAGGGTATGGGTCTCTTTATTTCATAATTTATTTCGTGTATGTACTGAGCAATTAGAAAAAGAATATAATTGAACACGTAATGGTAAATTAAAATACAGGTGTTCCATTTTAAAAAATTGATTGATTGTGTAATGAACACGAAAAAAACTTTACGCAATTTTATTAAAATAAATATGGAATAAATTTCGGAATAAAATTAGAATAAAAATTTATTAAATATAAAATAAAATATTATCAGATTCCGGAAAAATTAGAATTTTATAAAAAAATTTATGAAGTAAAATATTTAAAATAAAACTATAAATAAATAAAAATTATTTAAATAAATTTCAAAATTATTTAAATATTTAATTAGATTAAAAAGAATTTTTATCAAAAATTTAAATGAATAAAATCGAAAATATTAAGGAATTTTTCTAAGTCCAGAAATTGGGAAAAATCTCAATAAAAATTCGGAAAAAAATCGGGAAAAATCAGGAAAAATCAAATTAACGCGGATATAAATTATAGAAAATTTAGGGAAATTTTTAAAGTAAAAACTCACGTTTATTTCCAAAAAAGGAGAATAATCCAGAAATTGCACAACACTTCAAATTCCACTTTATCACCGCACTTGGTCAGGTGAACAGAATAGAGACGCGAACGCGGACACGACATAACTGACCGGGGAAAAATGCGCGATGACCGACGAAGCCTACCCCCTCTCCTTAAACGAAAGGGTTTTCACCCCATTCATAATACATAGACATAGGAATTAACCGAATGAATTTGGAAACGGTCGACCAAAAAACGAAGGTGCTCGATAGGGGGTCTGATGATGCAACCCTATGACTCGTTATCACCCAGGGAGGATGCGTGGGTCGATTCCTGAAAATAAAGGGGGAAATGAACACCTGTGACCTAAAAAGGGTAAAATTAAGCGACTTTCGCTCTTAAAGACCGATAAATAATCGAAAAATGACACTTATTCGCGGAAATAAGATGACTCATAGGCAATAAAACTGTCGCAGGGGAAATTTGGGATGGAAAGTGGGCTGAAAATCGGGTATTTAAGCGCAAACAATTCCATGCTAGAGTTAGTCAACGTAAGTCAACGTAAGTCAACGTAGGTCAACGTAAGTCAACGTTAGCCAACAACAAAGACGGAACCGGGATCTATGTACGCGGAACGGAATAACCAAGTGAATAAGTGAAAGTGTTATAATTGGCAAAAGAAAATAATGCCAGAAAGCTTATTGTGAATAAAGTGTCGAAAAATTGTGATTTTTGGTAGAAAAGTATATTTAAAAGTATTTTAAATTGGAAGTAAGTGTTTGTGGCCAAATAGTTAGAAAAATCCGCTGTAAGAAAAGTTGTTAAAATAAGTTGACTCCGGAATAGTATAAGAATTGTGATGTCTGAAGGTTTTTAAGGTTTTGCCGAGATAAGTTGTTGAGAGTGTTGTCTCATATCCGGAAAACCATAAATTAAGATTGAGAATTTTGTGGAAATTATTGATGAAATAAAACAAATGTATGTCAAAACTGAATAGTGTGTTTTTGATTGACCAGGAGACCAGGATTAAATAGTCTCGAGTTAATAACAACAGATAGGCAAGTTCGAATTAAGTTATTTTCTGGGAATAAATTAATGAAACGTAGTTAGGTTCTGCTAGCACAGGAATCTTCCGAATCTCGCAAAAGTATTATATTATAGCCACCACCCTGTATTAAGAAATTAGACCGCTCGGATTTCACATCAACCTGCGATACCGGACGTGTAACTGGCAACAGGTGCACCGACGATATCGTTTCCCTTTAAAAATACAGAGTGCGCCCAATAACAAAGGCTGGGCACGCTTTCGGTGGGCTGGGTGCTATAATTGAAAATAGTATTTATTATAACCGAAAGGTATTATTTTTAAAATAATCTGTATAAAAAATGTCTAATGAATGAATGAATAATAATGAATAAAAAGACCTTTCCAAAATGTTCACAAATTTTTAACCGCATTAATTACAAAGTAAGGTTATATTACCTCATTTATGAAAAATTACTTTAATGAATTTTATATGAGAAACGGTTGGACATGGTATAGGAAATTGTTAACAAAAGTTACTTGCCTTTATAAATAGATCTCGAAAAATGTCAAAATATATGGGGCATTCGATTTAAAATAACAATGTTAACTTCCGTATAACCGGATACTACGTCAAAAAATATCATCAATACAAAGCAGTGTTGTTCTGGGCCTAAGTTTAATTGTACTAGAATTTACAGAAAATTGTAATAGTTTTCTAGGAAAATGTACTAGATGCCGTATGTGTAAATTTTGCAGTTAACTGTAAGAGAAATTTCAAGCTTGTCCACTCTATCCTCTCCTCTGTGGTCATAGTTGATTAGTTGGTCCATAGATGTCGTTATATACTTATTATTAATTGTCAAAAAATTTGGGTTTATTTTTTTTAATGTTCCATTTCATTATGTTTCTTCTTTTTTCCTTTGTTGTCTTTATTTCCTCGCATTAAATAAAAATGTAATAGATTATATAAATTAGTAAAAGGGTAATAGATTTTTTGAAAATGTAATAAATCTATTACAATTGTAATAGAAGAACAACACTGATACAAAGATCTTCATCTGTTGCAGATCGTGAGCAGCTCGTTAAAAATATTTTCATAACGAACAGCGATCCAGGGGAAAGAGGAACTAAGCACAAACAAACCCCTAACAAATCACCACAATTAATTTGTCAGGCATAGGTGAGTGTTCTAAATAATGTCTCCGCACAAAGTAACTTTTTTTTTTTAAATGAAATTCCCACAGATCAAAAAATTATGTTAGAGACAAAAAAGGATGACTTACCAAAAACACCACTAAGAGTTTTAAAATATGATATGGACATTCGGTATTTGAAGAGCCACCGCAAAAGTACCTTAATAGAAATTACAAAATTGTTCCGCTCAGGCACATATCGCATCGCTGCCGTTCCCGTCATGCAACCGCAGGATTATGATGTATTCTTAAGCATGTTATTACTAAAGTTTGGGGGAAAATGATATTGCCAATCTTGTTTAATCAGAAACTTGTATTGACTCTTTAGGTGCTAACGTATACATACGCAACCCACTCACGTTCCTCCTCTTTAAAAGTAAGTCACGTATTACATACATAGTTACAGCTTGTAAAATTATGTAGACAAAGAAAAACTGCTTTTAGTGAAGACATATATTTATTATAATAAAGTGATATTTTGAGTGAGTACCTACATTTATTATATTAGTTTAAAGGACTTTTTACACGGGATCCTGCTACCACTTTAACAAGACGGCTTCCTTCGGTTTTAGTGGTTGGCTTACATTAAATTGGTCACTAAAATTTAAAATTAAAAATATTGTTATTAAGTCAGTGTGTTAAAAGATGGTCATGACGCAATAAGATATCACTTAAAAATATAACGTTTTGCATAATTGTCATGGTATGCCCGCTCATATTTTGCTTGTTCGATTAAATTCGAATAAGAAAAATTCAAGATCTGGGACCAACCAAGAGTAACAGCTTAAAAGCTGAAACTAAAATATAATTCTCGATTATAGAACAAAAGTTAAAGGTAGGATACGCTTGACTTACATGGGGAGTTTAGTCGGTCAATATTATCTCCTTCAGGGAAATATCATCCCGACTACCTTACATTCGGAATGTAAGATTCTCCTCTATACAAAAAATGGTCAATATATATAGAAACATACTCACCCTATTAAATAATCACTATTTCCACTCCTTACAACAACTGTCAAACAATTTATACAAATTAAGGATTTAACCACGTCTTCTGAGTTCCCAACATTATAATAAAGGGCATACCATGTCGTGTTGCCATTACTTCTTAGAGCAGAAAAGACCGTCGTCAGAGGGGAATAACTGACTCCAGTAATATCTAGGTCGTCTACTGGAAATTCCCGCCTTATTTCCATCATTTGTTTGTATATGTTGTAATGTGTGTTCACATCAGAAATATTCTGTCGGGCTAGGTTGGTTTCGATGTATTTTTCGCTGACTGGGAGCCATGGTTGGGCTCCATCGTTAAAACCTGTAAATAGTATACATTTTAAACAGTGGCACAGTGGCTAGGTAGAGGATGAACCATTGAAAAATTTCATTTTATTTTGGTAGTTTTGAGATTGTCTCTTATCTTGCAAATAAATATTTTTATAGGGTGTTGAGAAAATCGATTTAGTGTACAATACACTTACGAAAGTTTTCCATTCTCTATAAGGTTTGCGAAAAGCCCTAATTGATTCTGTTATTTGGCCTTAAGAATTCGATTGACGCATTGACTTGGAACAAACATTGACGATATTTTTATCTACTTTGTACACGTCAATGTGACGCCTGTTATCATGAAAATAAGCACAACAAAACGATTCTTTTCAATTCCCATGAGAAGTAATTAAATGGTTTGCCGTTATTAACAGTCGAGCTGCGAAATGATTACTTGGTCAGCAAGAGTTTACAGTTGGTCCGTAGAAACAAACATGTCTAGAAGCAGTTTACTTGAGAGGTTCCAGGGCACTGTCAATTTATGACTTGCTTGTATTTTCTTTTGCCGAATACAGAAGGAAATCGGCTACAAAAGGTGTAGCGGGGGCGGGTTTTCACTTGTTTTCCCAGGGCATTCCCGATTCAGAAATGTTTGCTGTCTATAAGTTGCTGACCAACTAGCCATTTTGGCTGACCGATTACATTTTTCTGTTCGCAAAAATAAGAATATTTTGCTGACCAGTTAAATGATACCCTAATTCTCATTTATTTTTATCTTCTGTGTTTCTGTCTTCATTCTAAACTTTGATCGATTTGATATGTTTTTGTTAGAAAAAACAATCGACCGACGTGACTTTCTATATTTTTCTAAATTTTTATCCAGTTTACGGTAGATTTGGTACAGTCTTACCATATTGAGTTAAGAAATACTATTTTTTTTCAGAAACACTGAAAAACAGCAAAAAATTGTATTTAACAATAACGCTAAATATGACAGTTGTTAATCCGGTAATGACAAACGTAAAAAATGGTATGTAAAGCCCTGGTTTTTATTACATTTCGTTACGAAATATTTCGGTGGGTTGGAACGGAAAAGTTCGTCGTTGGTTATTTGGTCACATGTGTGGTTTTTACTGCAGTACAAGTGCATGGTTAAAAACGGACGATATTACTAGATTCATTTGTACAGGGTGATCACGTATTATGTCCCCCCATCTTAACCTTCTTGTTTTACATACTTGAGAAAAATTAAAACTACTGTTGCATAACTTATTAAGGAAAAACACTTTTTGAAGTGATAAGAGACCCCGAATTGCGTAACGGGCCTAGGGCCCCCTATAACCCAAAATAGGCACATTGTATATTACGATTTATTAATAATAATAAAGTTGGTAAAAATAATGAGCGCGTTTAGTTACGCCGATTCTTTCTGCCGTAGATTTTCTTGCCCTGTTGTATGAGTTTGAGGCATATTTTAAACTCTTTTATTTTTTGGTTCTTTTCGAGGCCCCTATAAATACGAGGCCGTAGGATAAAGCCTAGTATGCTTAGTGATAAATCCGAAAACAAAGAACGGATAACCCGTGTCGCTTAATAATGACACACGTCAAGCGGAATAACTTTTCGTTGACGAAATTTCGTCGGTATCCAACCTTTTGGATTTGAACGGAGTTTTTCGGCGGCAGATTATTAAGAAGGGGGGACATAATACATGATCACCCTGTACAAATGTTAATATCGTCCATTTTAACCACGCACTTGTATTGCACTAAAAACCACACATGTGACCAAATGACCAACGACGAACTTTTCCATTCCAATCCACCGAAATATTTCGTAACGAAATGTAACAAAAACCAGGGCTTAAGACGGCCATTCCAATAAGGGCTTTATAAAAAGTACGGTACGAATGCTCGAAAACCACGCAATGTCTTTTTCTAACTAATTGAAAAGAACAAAGAAAAATTATTCTAATTTTCAGAGCTCCCCGATTGCTTCCCTTGGAAGTTGTTTACAACCTATCTAAGAATGTGAATTGTTTATTCTTCAACGACTGTGAACCAAACCCGTAACCTCCTGGATTTAAAATCCTTGGATTAAATGTACATTTATTTTCAGCACAAAAAGTATGTTAAAAAAAACTTAACGAACAAACCCAATGACCACAGTCGCAAGGCTATTTGAAGTAGAAACATGAATTAATAATGATTGAAATGAAAAAGTGTTCTGAATTTAGAACACCCATATTTATATGATAAACCATTTGGAGAGATTTATTAATTTTTGATCAATGACTGAAACCCGAACAAACCCTACCTGCGTTAGTCGAGTTGTCCCATTGGAACGGTGTACGTTCAAAATCTCTGCTCGTTGTGGCGAAGGTGGAACAGTTCTTTATAGCTTGTGGATCTGCACCTTCTTCACATGTTACATTACCTAAGAATTATTAGTAATTTAATAAAATTAACGTATATTCTTCAATGAGTAATACAAATCACAAACAAGAATGTGTTTATTTAGCCGAGTATGACGAATGTCTAGTCTATGCAAAATAATAGTTGTTTAAGCAATAAGGATGGTCCAATAAAAAATGCAAGACAATATCGAGAAACATTTGCAAGAAACATTTATTAAATTTACGCTAAATTTTAAGAAAACTCTGATTTGTTTGATATTACGAATCCCTGGTAATTTGTAAAAATAATATATTTAAAAATACTATTTTTGTGTGAAAATTCCATGTAGGTACTAATAGGGTGGGTTGTTCGCATAACGACTTACAAATCTGTGAAACATACAAACAAAAGTTACATACAAAGTGCAGTGCACTTTTCATTATTTGTATGACCACTTGAAGCTGTAGGACATTTACGAATTATAAAAAAAAGCATAATAATATTTTGAAATTATTCATAGAAGGTTTACTAAAAGTTGCTGGACTTGTTAGTGTTAATAGTGATTTTGCTTGGCTTATTAAACAACAAACTTAGGTTCACTTTGTAAATTTATTTTGCTTACCATTTTCCTGTCCTATTTCTTCCCCTTGGTAAATTATTTGAGCACCTCGTAACATGGATGCCAGTATATTTAAACCATCAATATTTTCCACTCCTAATCTGGTCGATACTCGGGGATTGTCATGATTGCCGAGCTAAAAAAACAACAGTAATATAAACTTTAATTTCCTGTTAAAAATTTGGTTAAAAACGAGATTTTATCAGGGCCGGTGAATGATGATTGATTTTAGTAGATTGTCAGTAGTGTAACAAGATAGGCTGGGGTATGGTGGCACAACAATCATTCTCGGCCTCCTCTGCCTAAAGGTCCAGGTCCCAAAGAAAGAAAATAGTTTGCATAAAATTCAATCAATTAAAATAATAATGATGATATCGATAACAGATTTATAACAGTTTAGCACCAGTTCCATTCAGTTTCAGTTTTTGGAATTACTTTTATTCCAATGAGAAAGATAACTCGATATGAAAATAATAATATTTAAAATAATATTTTTTTTCTGAACAACTATACATGATAAAATAACTTTTCCATAAATCATTGATACTAGTGGTATAATGAGTCACTGACCGATTTCAAAAAGATCGTATCTTTTCAATCCATCATTCAACCGGTCTTTTATATTACGCTTAACGATTAATATTGATATACATTCTTTACATAGCGACTGGGATTCACACAAAGTTATGCTTCTATCGGATCGATATTTCGTATAGCAGCTTAGTAGTATGCACAATGAATGTGTATTCGTTGTTTGAAGTTTAGTTTTTTGCGTATACATATTTATAAAAAAAATAATTATAAAGTAAGATAAAATAGCTAGGTGGGTTAATGTGTGTTTGGTGTTATGTTTTGTAATAGATTCAGGACGGCCTATGTTAACTATTTAGGTAGAAAAAAACAACGTATTTAACAGTTAATATACATAGTATATTATTTTAATTAAAATTCAATCTTCAGCTTCTTGCCAAATACTTAGGAAAACACAAGTATCTACCAGTCGCAATATATTATAATTACAATTATGGACGAATAAATTGAAGTAGGTAAAATTACATCTATTTTGCAAGCGTTCAAACTTTAAAACGCGATTTAGTCGAAAGTATAATTATTATTATTTTCTTTCCTTCGTCTGTGGAGTTATCTGTATCACTATTGTACAGGCTCACACATTTATTAGGTATCTAAATGTATAAAATCATTTAAAATGTAACCGCTTAAAGGTATGGTTCCCACCACGCGGCCCGCGGCCGCGGCTTCCACAATATGGCACAGACAAGTGACCTATCGTCCTCTGAATATAACGTGTTAAATATTATGGTATCAAATGGACATATGAAGCAGACTTACCAGCCAATTGGACGTATAGGACCCCGGTAAAAGCTTCAACAATGTTACTATGCCATTGAATAAATCTGCTTGAGTAAAATCCTTATCTAGCCCAAGGAAACTTATAGAATTTAATGTGAAATGGGCGCCTGGTGCGGATTCATTCGAACTGCGGTATAAGGAAAGTATTGTCTCGGGATCAGCGCTGCCTTCTGCTATCATAATCCTACAAAATATATATATAAAAAAAGAACGTTCCTTCGTTTTATCTTTCAAATTTTAAAAATTCTTCAAAAATTTGGAGAACAAATAACGTTAACGTTATTTTGACCTTATGTTATATCACTAAAAGAGTTCTTATCTTATTATTAATTATAGTAACTTTATACATTCAACATCACGGTGAGTGGGCTACTAAAATATCTCGGGTACCTGCTAAAAAAGATTTTTGTTTTAAATCTTGATACTCGCTATAAAAGATGCCGATCCTTTCTGGTTCCGGAAGTTAGGCTTAACTGATAGGGTTGCCAGGTTTAAATTTTGAAATTGCAGGACACAAGTTTGAAAATGGAAGGAAATTTTTAACTAAACTAAAACACAATTTATTTTATATAAAAATAATCAAAAAAGTCTTTTCTAACATAAGTGTAATAGGTATTTAAAATACCTTAAGAAAATGCTTTAAGAAAATGAATTGTTTTGTTGAAAAAGAATGTTTCTTATCACTCTTCCAAGAGCTTATTATTTTTAACTGGCATATTATAAAATTCTTTGCAAGTCAAACCAAAATTTGTTTTAATCTGAAGCTCTGCTTTAATATGATCAATCAAGAGCTTATTGCGGCTGTCGCTCCAGGCCGCATACTAAGAAGAAACTCTTTCAGAGTCAGCATTTGAACCATATATTAAAAAACAAATTGTATTATTTTCAAAAAATTATTCATTGCGGGATTAGCTATGAAAATGTTATTCCATTATGTGAATAGAACAATCTTTCTGAAAGGTGGGATTCATTATACAAAATTCTTCATATAAATTATCAAGGTTTATTTCAATGGACAAGTTAGTAACAATTTTCACGACTGAATCAAACTTAAACAACAATTATTTTGTAAAAAAAAAGGCGCTGTAAAAACAATTTATAATTTGAGTATTTATGAAATGCAGGATATTAGGCGTCCTGCCACAAGTCTCCGCAGGACGCTTATATTCGAGCCTCAAAACCAGGACGTCCTGCGAAATCCAGGACAGCTGGCAAACCTAGGCTTAACATTGTTATTTTAAATGGAATGCCCTGTACATTTTGTGATTTTTCGATTCTATGCAAAATCCTAGTAACTTTTGTTAACAATTTCCTATAGGGGAGAGTGGGTAGACAATGGACGCAATTCAGTAATCTGACTCTAAATCCGATCTAGATCGGCAAACTTTTCTTAGAAATATTGCATTTTTATTCATATAGTGAGGTTACGTTATGAGTTTTCCGATAATTTAACGACTTTCAATTTGTGGAGACAAATTTAAAAAAATATTGTAATTCGGGGAGAGAATAGACAATGTCGATTGTTAAGGGGACAACAAGAAAATATATGGCCATTGTTGAGTAAAGATTTCTAAATGGATACGAAGTTTGTTTCTTAAAAAGAAACATTCCGTCTAATAGGTTTCCGTTTACTACTGAGGAACCGGCATCAGTTCTCCACAAAGACGTTGTAACATATATTGCCAAGATTTCGGGGTAAGATAGATTTTAATGTAGATTTAAATATCTTTTTGATGTACAGTAGTAATAAACTTTTACAAAAATGATATGAATACTTAATATATATTTTTTTATTAACCATAAGAAAATAAGGCATAAGTGCATGGTCTCCCTGATACGTCCATAGTCTCTCCGATATATGTCCACTATCTCCCAGACAGTCCTATGATAAACCTTCCCCAAATTGCATCAATATATTATAATAATGCAATATGCTATCACTGACAATAGGAATCAATTTTTCATTTTAAAACATAAAAAGGGTATAAAAAGCCTGCTTGTTTTGGCAAAAGAGTGAACACAATAGTATAATTACATACCGAGGTGGATGTTTATGTTGAGAAATTAAATATTTCACCGAGGTTTGTATGGTATTTTAGTTACAACCATAACTTTTATGTGCAAATGATGTTTTTTGTGACAAATATAACTATGTGAAAAATTAACAAAGTAATATCCCGGTATAACCAAAAGCTTCGCCCAAATCTAAATATTAAAAAAAAAGTCAAGTTGTCGAGTCATTTTGGTTATTCAGTGAATGTTGATATTTATCTAGAAGGAAAGTGACATTACCCGACACTAGATAGATGTCAAAGTTAAAATTATGTTTCTTTCAAACTTTTTAAAAATCTGAAATGTCAACAATACATACATGGTTGATGGTTATAAATAAATATTGTTACCCTACTTTACCTGGTATATGATTTATTGTCTTGGTTAAATTCATCCAGAACTGCCCTCCATTGGTAGATCATATCAAAACTCTCTTGCTGGCTTAGAGTGTAGTTGTGCACCAGAAAGTCATGATCATTAGGGCCAAGTCCAGGGATCCCTATAATTTTAAAAAACAAAAACTTACCATACCAACATTTACTGTATTCAAATATGTAAAAAAATTGGTTCTATAAGCAAAAACAATTATCTTTTTTAGTTCACGAAATCTTTTAATAGACCACTCACCGTGAATGACCCTGTATATCATTAATAAACACAACGGATACGATTTTAATTTGTTTTCAAGTAACAGCGAATTTTAATTAGCGTTATTTCTTAGCGTTCATTGTTATTTTCACTCGTACCGAGTATTCAACGGCCCGTGCCATATCTCTAAAACTAGAGCATTCGCGTAAATTTTTATGTAAAAGTGCCCAGGAGAAAATGCTGGAAATTATTTTCGAGTTTGTAAAATATCCAGAAGGGGGCGTGGCGGTGTTTCCTATCAGTTAAAATAAAAATTATTAAAATTGGTTCATTATTAACGAAATAACAGTTTATTAATTTAGACGTGCATTTTTGAAAATTGGGGTAGGTATTTTGACAATAAAAAAATAATGTTTTTGAAAATTTGTAATTTGAAGATTGTCATAATTTTTTGTAAGTCCTTGTTTATTTACTATTGTGTTATGTATTAAAATTACTTGAACAATAAGATTTAAACGCCAATGAAACGGAAAAATTCGTTCATGTAATTGTAATTTATTTTGCTCAGTAACTCCGGTTCTAGAAAAGATTGAAACTTGCGTTTTTACTAAAATGTTAAGGATTTAAGTCTCTTTAATATCTTTAAAACGAACGTACCACTGCATTTAACATTTTTGAGAAAAAGTCAAATATTTGCTTATATTTCAGTTAACGCCATCTAGCGGCGACAGCAAAACTCAAGGACACAAGAACAAAAGCGCAATCGGTAGGGTCCCTTAAACGAAACGAACTTTGTTAAAATCGGTTAACCAAAACCGGAGTAACCGTAGTTTATTTTAAAAAATTGAGTTCCCCCTAACACTTTATTTTACTATAATAGAAAATTTGTGTAGGATAAAAAGATGAGGAAATATATAAGGATTAAAATACAGATATCTTCGATACCTCTCAATTAGTGAAAACACAACGATTTCATCTTGGTTATGACTGCTACGCCCCCTTGTGAATAAATAATTTCCAACATTTTCTCTTGGACACTTTTACTCTATGATTACTAGATATTACCGCTACAATACACTCCTGGAGTTCGGTCCATTATTCCCGATTTACCCTGTAGAATATAAATCATACCTGATTCCGGCTCATCCCGTAACAAAATATCTTCGAAAAGTGATGTGACCGCATCCATTCTGAATCCGTCAACTCCAAAATCTAACCAATATTTTAAGACGTCCTTCATTTCTTCTACAACAACCGGATTTCGATAGTTAAGATCTGGTTGACTAGTGGAAAATTGATGGAAATAATACTGTTGTCTGTCTTCGTTCCATTCCCATGCGGAACCACTGGAAAAACTTATCTAAAACAAAAATAGAATTTACGTTTAACTATGTGTAATTAAGTTTATTAGCTTTTTTATTTAATGAATCTGTGCTGCTGAAAAGATGTGTTCAAGCACCTCGAATATCAATAAAAGTGTTTTCAATTAATTCGTTATTATTTTAAATGTTAATTTGGTGCTTGCCTCAACGGTGATCAATATGTATGTTTCCTGATATTTTCTAACACCTGTTATAATTAATAACGTAATATATTAATATTAATATTTAATTTTTTGAACTCAAATGCAGCAATGGCAACTATTGGTGTTGTTAGAAATCGAATAGTAACCATAAGGCGTTCCATAACGCTGATAGAATTCCTCAAATATGTATTCTGTCGGGATATAAATGGTGCTGTCTTTAAAACAATACACTTCAATATTTCCTCGTCTATTCTTAAATAGTTTTTATAATTCCTAATATCTTCAGAGTGTAACTTCCGGTGGTGGTGGTGGTGTTGGATACCTCTTAAATTACGTCTTTCCACCCAGAGCCTTACCCAAAGTCCCCGTTTTTGTTTTCTTTTTTAGTATATTGTAACATTTTAATACGTTGTAATGACGGCGCAAGATAATTCACGTCTTACTTGTAAACAAGTGGCAAGTTTCTTAAAAAATTGACGAAGTTCTTTGACAGTGTAATACTACTTATAATGGTCATAAACTTTTATAAAATAAATGGCTACAAAATACTTTATAAAAGATATTTGTCAAATAAATTGTATAATCTAATACCGGCCAAATTAACAAAATTTTTAAATGGGATTTTGCAAGATACGTTTACGATAAATTATGTTAATCTGTCTATGCTGCAATAATGACCGAAAGAGGTGGGAAAGACTGTTTGCATTCGTTGCATGGAAATGTACATTTCTCTATCTGTGGTTTATAATATCTTTGGTGGTACCATTTAATCTTTGTAACTTTGTCTCAACTGAATAGCTCATGGCGATTATAAAATATGCGAAGCGATAATTATTTGAAAAAAATTAAAAACGCTGCCAAATATCAACAAGCGTGAACCTAATTACTGGTATTTTCATTTTAACCTGAATTAACATTAAACAGCATCGTGCTCCGGATTTAAACTACACCAATTTCTTAACATCTGAAAAATGGTATGCACAAAAAAGCTCAAATTTGGCTGAGCCTTAATGCAAGTTTGCTTTAAAATCAATGCGGAAGCGAATATACAGGACATTTCGAACTTGTTGTTTAAATAGAAAAATGCAATTTTGACGAATTTAAATGGCAGCCAATTACATCCCAACCAGTGATTTAAGCAGTTCAAGACTTACCCAATTATTTGGAGGCCTCCTCTCTCCATCCACGTACGTAGCATTTTGCCAAATGTAATAATCATCGTATTTCGGATCACGTTGCAAAGAAGCTTGGAACCATTCGTGTTGGTCGCTGGTGTGGTTCGGAACGTAATCAAGAAGTACTTTTATGTTCAATTTATGGGCTTCATCTAACAATTGTCTCAGATCGTCCAATGTGCCATAAATGGGATCTAAAATGTTTAAGGTGATTTTTTGTTGTTAATTATTTTTTAATTCAGCGTCAATCAGTATATAAAAAATAGAGGGTGATTGATGGTGGATGGCCTCCCAAGTAACACCAAAGGCTTCAAATAGGCTGTGGCAACGTTATTCCAGCTAAATGTAGAGCATTTTAGCTTTTACAGGAAGCTGCCTAGACACTCTTATGACGTCCTTAAAATGCTGTGACAGCCGAAATGGTACAGCAATATTTAGATTACTATATAGAATTGAATGGTTGACGAAGCATAATGGCGGTATAGTATTAGTTATTTATAGGCTGTATTATTTATGTGTGTTATTCGAACTTCTCGGACAACAAAATGAATGTGGGAAGGTAGTTTTATCGTTAAATATGGGTACGGTAGCTCTTCTCCTTCACTGGCTTAATTTAATTTCTATATTTTAGAAAATTCAATAAATTTTGCTATAATTTAAAATTAAAATTTGAAATAAAAGTGCATTAAAAATATTCCTGAACGTAGTTCGTCTAATTAAAAGTTACATGTGCTAATGTTTATTCGTTAATATTATTGTTTTTAAAAGCAAAAATAAAAATGATCAATTTTCTTAAAAGGGTCGATGTTCTCTTTTATTCTCTTGTCCCAATGTTGTACGAAATAAATGGCCGTCAACATAAGACATGGTGGTTAATTATCCAGTTCTTTTGAAGGAATATTGACCATTCTTTGGCCTATAATTTACTACATTATTGTATGTGTTGTTGGATTTCCATTTATTAGCAGTAAAGTCAACTTTACAGCTAAATATTATGACCTAACGGCATGGTCCATAAAATAGCTTTTTTTGGCAAAATAATGGTATCTACTATCCAACAAAAAGTATGACAATTACTTCCAGCTGTAGTTTGGCAATAAAAATGGCATTTAAATATAATATTTAGCAAAGTCTGAAAGAGAACTAGTAACGTTGGAAAATTTAGTTGTAAAATTATGCCGCTTTAGGTTATTACAGATGAAAATGAAAATCAACGAGCTGTAGATTTTAAAAGCCGGATTACAGCAATGTGGGGGTTGTCGCAACGTTATCCCTGCCAATGATTAGATTTAAAAATTTTTTTGGACCATCCGTGTTACTTGGGTTATTAAGACGTTTATGAAGAACTAGTCAAATATTATGTGTGTATATTAAAAATATTTTCAGCCGTGCAGTGGTGCCGCGTCTACTAGACAATATTAGGAACTTTGATAATTTAAAAGCAAGTGTATTATTATTTTTTAGAATACCTTAATCTCTTAATCACTTTCCTATACCTATCCCTTATCGTTCTCAAGATAATAATTAATTTAACCTTTTTTTGGGAAAAGATGTCCTGCAAAAAGGAATGGTATTTTTTATTAGGACTCAAGAAGTAGCAACAAGCTGAACAATTTGCACAGCAGCGAAAGTAGTAGTTAAAACCCAAATTATAAGTAATAATATGCGCTAGATCCACCCCCTCTATCGGGAATCTACTCAAATGCAAGAGGAAGTAGTGAAAAATATAGTAACGTTGCAGCGCGGAAATAGATCCCACCACCGAACATAAATCTTTTAATTTACCTATTTCTCGATAATCGGCAACATCGTATCCAGTGTCCACTTGCGGCGACTTAAATATAGGATTTAACCAAATGGCGTCCACGCCCAAATCTTTAAGGTGGTCCAATTTTTGTATTACTCCTAAAAATGTAAAAAATATTGGTTTTTAATTGATATAGGGCGTTGGAGTTAAATTAATGGAATACAAATAAGCATAAAATGATTAATTATATTCAGTTACAAAGTTTACTCCTGCGAATTTGAAAGCATTAATTTATTTATAAAATGCATTACAAGGATCATATTTTCCAGGGCTTCGGATTGATTCGTGGTGGGTTTCCTACTAGTCGGCATCCAAGATCACCAGATCTCACATCAGTACACTTTAATTTATGGGACTGGTTCAAAAATAAAGTTCATAAAGTAAAAGTCGACACTCGGGATGCATTTATTCGACGTATTAGAAATACTGTATCTGATATTTCATCTGCCCCGAGCCTGTCGCGAGCCCTTTTCGATTTTTTTTCTTTCATTTCATTTTTAGTTGTACACGGTGAGTCAAAAGATCGACGAATAGACGGCAGCTTTATTTGTTATGTGTAGTGGTGCTTTATTACTATCGAGTTTAGTGAATAAAAGACGAAAATTTGGCGATGATAGGTCGCGAATAAACTCGACATTTTTTGCTTCTACAGATTTCTCTACGACTGACGCAACCTCATTCCACCTATCTTTGTTTTCTGTTTTAAAATGACCTTTCACTTTGGGATCCCACCGATGTATAAATCACCACCTAAAATTTGTACAATAAAATACCCAGTCTTTAAAAAAATACCTTTAAATACAAAGATATATATATAAATACTCAGAAATACCCCATAAAACAACATTTTTTAGGATAAATTCCCAGAATACCCTTCACTGGTACAACAAAATACCCCAGTGGTTCACCCCTCGGATCCCACACATTAGAAAATAATTTGTGTAGGTCTCCACTAAATAATAATAATAAAGAACGCCTTATTATTTAATAAAATAACAATTATTGGTTTCAAATGAACATGACGATATTTATGCCTTCTTTGGACCACTCTATATTCTATAAAATGTTTCTATTCCATAAATGGTCGGTTTCGCTGCAAACAGAACTTCTTTACGGGCCTGTCACAAACCCGTTCCACTAGACGCGCCAAATCTCTTTGAGCTCGAGATAAAAACCGACAGAAAGTGGATCGCTGCGAGCCTCCGACGAGCCATCTTCGAGGGGCTCGTGGTGGGCTCGTTATTGGCGTGGCTCAGGCGCGTCCCGGGCTCGTCTCGCCATATTTATACACACCTTTAGGTATTATTTTCACTTGTACTTGAAGATAAGATTTGTCAATAATGAGCTTTCGTATTGAGGTATGGTTGTACATTCTAGACATTTTAAAAATATTTTGAATTATATAGGGTCGTTCAAAATCCAGCATTATATTGCATATTTAGGTTTATATTGGTGATCTCTATAAATATCTAAACTGTTATTTTTTTTGTGCTTGGGTAGTTTAAAACGAGAAACGAAATCAAAAGGTTTTGTAGTTCATGAAAGAAAAGCAAAAAAAAGAATTCTAAAATTATTTTTTCAACACTGTTAGGTATGCCTTATAACAAGGGGTATAGAGATATTACGAATCCAATTGTGTTTATCTTTATACAGAGTGTTCATAATAAGGTTTCATAAACGACACATTTCAAAATCATTTTTCTCGATATTTTAAAATTAGATTATTGGATGGAGAATTCATAAGCAAGTGTTTTTTGTAACACAAACATATAAGTTATTTCCAAATTTTATAAATTTTGTTGTTTTAATTCCATAGGCGGCTTGACTAACAATTGCAAACTACAGTAAATGTTCAAAATGTCTTCCTTTTGATCTGCGTACAAGTAAATGCGTCCTTGAAAAGATCTCTTTACATCAAATTTCAAATAAAATGGGGATCCATATGTTTATTATAATTTGACTAGTTCTTCAAATTGCTATTTAGGGCGATTAAATTATAATAAATGGATTTTATTGGTTGGTCGATATGATCTTTATACTTGGTGGGAGCGAAAACAATTGTTTGTTAGCAGGGAGCCATTTTGCGTCACGTTATCCCGAACTACAACAGCATCAAAGAATAAGAGACGTGTTTACTAGTTTTTCACCTGAAATGTGGAGGGATGTAAACAGCTCTTTTCAAGAGGGTATTTACTTGTATACATATGAAAATGGAAGATATTTTAAACATTTACTTTAGTTTACAAATATTAATCAATGTGTATGGTATTTAAACAACGTAATGCATAAAATTTGGAATTCTACATCCAATAAACAAATAATATACGGGGTTTTTTCGGGTTCCATTTGAAAATATCGAAAAAAATGATTTTGAAATGTGTTGTGTAGGGAACCCTATTATGGACACCCTGTATAAAATAAATAAATACTATTGGAATCTCTAGATACTAATAGAGAACACTAATATGAATCTAAATATGCAATATAATGCTGGGTGTGCCGTTTAAAAAAATATAACTTTCTGCCACCATACCTCAACACAAATCGATATTATCGACAAATCTGATCTTCAAGGCATTAATTTACTCTACAATACACTCCTGGAGTTTGGTCCGTTCCTCTCGACAAACTCGACGCTGTATAATTAAGTATTACTTCGTTGTCATTTTTGAATCCCTTAAAAGATTATAAAAATATCTTCATATTTACCTTGTAGATCTCCATTTCCATCATTATCGCTGTCCTTAAAGCTTCTTGGATAAAGTTGGTATATCGCAGCAGTTTTCCACCAATTCACACCATGGTCGGCTTTCAATACGTTATTATACTTAGTAAAATGGCGTTCTTCTGACGATGCAGTGACACAAATTATACCTAATGTCGCTAATAAAGCAGTGACTCGATACATTTTCAATAAAGTTTCTAGCTCACTATGAAGCTTGGCTGGAAAACATGTTAATTTTATACTAAGTTTGTTATCAGATGTAAGTGAATTAGGTAGGTACTTGTATGTAGTTCTAAGTATAAAAAAAACTATAGATAACTTATTTTTCCAAATAATTTAATTAGCCGCGACCAGAATATTCCACATCCTTATTTATTTAGCACTAAGCATTGAAGGGTAGGTAGGAATGTGTTCATGAAAGAATTCGTAAAATAAATTGCTTTTGGACAAAGAGATTTCACAGTGCCAAACTTTCATTTTTTTAGAAATGTTCGCACCACCATTTTCTTACAAATCAGAAGATTACATTTTCAGCTATAACCATGACAACGAAAAATTTTTTCGGAATGTGAAAATTTCCTGTGTGCAAATTTAATTGGAAATTTTACCCGAAAATTCGTAATTTTTGGAAATATTCCCGAGAAATTTCCAGAATTGTAAATTTTTGACATTGTAGGTTTTGCAACACCTGTTTTGTAACACGTGCATAAAATAATTGCTAATGGAAATCACCTTTCAAAATTTTGAAATAGCACCCCCCGCTAAAAAGAGTCGCAACTCAAAAAAGTGGCAATGGGGAGTTAATTCAGATAAACAGAGTTTCCTTAAAAATAATTATATTATATTATAAAATTATACGAATTACCGTCACGGTTAAACTCAAACAAAGTATATGTAATATATCGCTATGGTTACCGAAAAATTGAGACCCAGAGTTACTATATGAATAATTTAAAGTTTTTTTGAGTTGTGACTGTTTTCTAGCGGCGTTGCGAATTATATTGTGTTATGGTAGAAGAATTTAACTGTTGCTATATAGTATATAGCATAGATGTCAAAAAAATAGCTAGCGGAAATTTCCTTCGTGCAAATTTAACTCAAAATTTTAACCGAAATTTTTCGAAAATGAATAAGTGGAAATTTTTGGCAACATCCCCAGGAAATTTCCAGAATTGTCATTTTTGGCCAATGACGGCTTTGAAACAATGAAAACGTATCACCTTTCAAAATTTTGAATATATACAGGGTTATTCACGGTGAGTGTCCTATTAGACGTTTATGGAGAATAATTACTTAGGTAAAGATTTTATAAACCAGTATGAGCTAGTAATTTAAAATATTTTTGGCAGTGCGGTGTTGTCAGATCTACTCGTAGCTAATATCAACTTCCTTTTTTTAAATGGAACACCCTTAAGTTGTTACATTTTTGGATTGTATGAATATTCTAGAACATTTTTAATGTAACATGTATATATGTATACCTATCTTTATCCGTTTAGGAAATAAAAATTACTTTTTAAGAAATTTGGCAACAAACATCCCTAAACATAAACATGATTTTTTCGCAACCAGTAGGTATAGCAAATATATCAATTTTTGGTTACGATTTCTTATTATATTGCTTTCTCACAAGATATAAATAATAATTAAATTATCGCATACAAGGCGTTTACAAAACGATGCGCACTTGGCATAAAAATGCATATTATGCAGGAATTTTAAATGGAACACCCCATATTTTATATTGGCACGTAAAAGAGCAATTAATTTTCCATCTAAAAGTATAATACGATGATCTACTTATTTTCAGCGATTTTCAAACAAAATGTTGCAATTAAAGCAAACGAGTCATCTTAGTAGTAGGCTATGGTCGGCCATGGTGACGTTTTTGCTAAAAAAATTTCCCTTTGACATTTGACAATAAGCTTGATAATCGATTATTAGCATGTTTAAATCCATTTAAAATCCCTGCATAATATGCATTTGTATGTCTTGCCAAATGCGCATCATTTTGTAAACGCCCTGTATGCGATAATTTAATTATTATTTATATCTTGTGATAAATATAATATAATAAGAAATCGTAACCAAAAATTTGGTTGCGAAAAAATCATGTTTATGTTTAGGGATGTTTGTTGCCAAATTTCTTAAAAAGTAATTTTTATTTCCTAAACGGATAAAGATATTACATGTTGCATTAAAAATGTTCTAGAATATTCATACAATCCAAAAATGTAACAACTTAAGGGTGTTCCATTTAAAATAAGAAAGTTGATATTAGCTACGAGTAGATCTGCAACCGCACTGCCACAATTAGGTATTTTAAATAGATAGCTCATACTCGTTTATATAAGTTATCAACATTTCAGATCTTTATCTAAGTAATTCTAAATAAACGTCTAATAACCCTGTATATAATGTTTTATGGTAGATTTATTTAACTGTTGCTATAGACGTTTAAAAAAATGGCTAGCGGAAATTTCTTTTCTGCAAATTTAACTGAAAATTTTATCAAAAAATTTCTGGATTCATCTGGAAAATTTCCAGAATTGTTATTTTTTGGCATTGACGATTTTACAACAATGATACTAACAAAATACAAAATTTTGTAATATATACTTAAATATTTCCTAATGGAAATTTAAAGAAAAATCCGGAAATATTTTTGCGCACTACACGGAACGATATGGCAAAATTTGAACAAAAATTTTTAGTAAAAATTACCAAAATATTTCGTAAACCATTTATAATTTTGTTAAAGTTACTAAAAAATGTTGTAACAATTTCGCTATACTAGGCATTCCCAAGCGGTCACCCATCCAAGTATTCCCCGTGTCCAACTTCGCTTGACTCCTCTGATCAATATAATGCTTTCTCTTACGACCTCCACTCTTCTCCATAGTAATTACGAGTTCCAATTAATCCGCTGCATCTGATTTAAGCTTTTCATTCTTGTAAAATGGCATTTTTAGAACACTTAAAATATTATTTTGGTACGGATTAATAATGAAAATTGTAATTAATATAATATTTCATAGGAAATCGTACAATAAATTCTTTACCCTACTAATTTTACCATAGTGTTTGTTAAAATTTACTATATAATTTAATATTTACTTGATTTTACTAAATTTATTAGAAATTTTAACTATACATTTTTAGAAATTATATTTACAATATTAATTTGCTACGATTACTAAAAAAAATGTTATTAATACTATATTTTACAGGAAATTTTACAATATAATTTATGACCTTTTTCGTGTAGTTAGATATAATTCTAGTGTTCGTTCACTTAAAGTTGTTGAAGGCTTGCAATTCACTGCACTAAGAAATTTTGCATGTTATTTATAACCTTCAAGTAATTCAAAGGAAAATAAAACTCACACCCAACCCAAACATGGCTGGGACGCCTGAGACGCCAAACATCTCGATCAAAATCATGGTGAAGAAAGAAAAAATATTAAAGCTGATCTACCGCTCGTCTAAAACTACCTTTTCAAATAAAAGTACTATTTTTTGTCATTTTAAGATTTTTTTCCAAATGTCTAGAAATGATATACGTATATAATTTGACAGTTTGACTTTTTTAACAATTTAAACGTTTTTTTCAAACACGAGCACTATAGGAAAAATTCTTTAGGGCACTCTGTGGGAGTGATGCGTATGCGCTTAAAGCGATTCACGTTGGTTTTGGATCGTTGGAGGTTATATTCGTTGGGAGAAACGACCTCGGGAAGGTCGTTCCATAAGGATGAAGTCCTCCTTAAATAATGAAGTTCGAGGAGTACTAAACTTAACCACATATGGATGGGAGACAGTGGTTCGTCGTGTATTTCTGCTATTCGCCGCTCCGGTCGGAATTAAGAGGGCAAGGTCAGCCGAGCACTTTCCATGAAAATATCTGTAAAAGAGAGTCAAATCCGTTCCTTTACCGTTCTGAAAAAAATAAAATTCTTTTTCGAAACATTCAAGATAGTAGTACCATATTTCGGAGCTAAATTTAAAATTTTAGCAAATTTTATCCAATAATTTTCTTGTAGTTTGTCACACCTTTTTACCGTAATGTAGGCCACTGATAAGATAAAATAAGGAAAATTTCTTTCTGAAATAGTGGTGTTCCTCAAGGGTCCATATTGTCTCCCACTCTCTTCTTACTCTACATTAACGACCTTCTAATGAAAACTAAAAATCCGATATTTAGTTTTGCTGACGATAGCACACTTATCTCATCTTTCTCTTTGAATGCGCAAACATCGGCTGCCGACGCACATCTTCGCAGACAGTATGAAGTATCACGCCTCAACAAAGACCTGGAAGAAATTTTGGCTTGGGGTGACAGTAACCAAGTCGAATTTAACGCTAAAAAACCCAGGCAGCAGTTTTCTATAAAAAGGCTAACATTACAGAACCGGAAATAGTCATGGCCGGACACGCAATCCCACTGGCTTCATCTATTAATTTGCTGGAAGTCAATCTGGGAGGAAATTTGTCTTGGCATAACCACGTTGTGGCAATCGCCAAGATAGCTTCTCAGAAGCTTGGGGTACTCTTCCGAACCAGAAAGTTGTACACACCTCAACAACTTTTGACACTATACAAAGCCCAGATTCGACCATCACTAGAATACTGCTCTCATGTCTGGAGCTTTGCACCCAATCATACTCTTCGGCTGCTGGATTCCATCGAAGGGAGGGCTATTCGTCTGATCGGAGACCACGAGCTGACGAAGAACCTCGACAGCCTAGAACATCGAAGACAGGTCGGGGATTTGACTCTCTTTTACAGATATTTTCATGGAAGGTGCTCGGCTGACCTTGCCCTCTTAATTCCGCCCAGAGCGACGATTAGTAGAAATACACGACGAACCACTGCCGCCCATCCATATGTGGTTAAGCTTAGTACTCCTCGAACTTCATTATTTAAGAATTCTTTCATCTGGAGGACTACATCCTTGTGGAACGACCTTCCCGAGGTCGTTTTTCCCAACGAATATAACCTCCAACGATTCAAAACCAACGTGAATCGCTTTTTGCGCACACGCACGCACACCTTTAACTATTGGCTAAAAATTAAGTACTCTTCATTCATGTCGCTAATCCTAACCGTTTTCGAAAAAACTTAATTTTATTGACACTGAGTCCCATCAGTTCTCACGGGTTAAATATGAAAAAGCGGAATTTTGAGGTTCGATATTTGATAGGAACAAATCTGTATCTCTTACCAAGGTACGCCAAATACATGATGTAATCAAAATATCGTTTTTTTTCGAAAACGGTTAGCATTAGCGACATGAATGAAGAGTACTTAATTTTTAGCCAATAGTTAAAGGTATGTAAAAAACATTATTCAAAGTTCTCATCATACAGGGCGTAAAAAAAATGGGCATATGAGTGTTACAGCTAGTCCATCCCTGCAGCTGTGAGTAATTCACAACAGTTTCTTGGGTAGTAATTTGACGGGTCTTACCTGGTATACATCATATTAAAAAATAATTGAAATATACCACGTGGTTCAATAATTATGTGTAAAAAACTTGATTCCATTGGTGCTCTTTGGGAGCCCATATCTCCGAAGAGGAGGCCGATACGAAAGAAGTTTATATGAATCTACAGTATTCTTTTCACGTGTTTTCTTCATATCCGGGAGATTTCCCACATGTTCCCGGACACCCTGTATACTGGCACACATGCGGTTATACAGTACTGTACAGTTTTTCCTTATTTTATATTAATACTATTTTTCATTTTTGCACCATGATTTTGATTAACATTTAAATTTTGGCGTCTCAGGACTCTCAGGCGCCTCAGCCATATTTGGGTTTTAATTAGTTTTAAAACTACCGATGATGAAGGCTATTACATTCGAAACATATACGGTTGATTTAATTTAATATCTGATTCAATTAGTAGAGCAGACTGCAAGTTTTACTTCCCTTCCTATACTTTCACTCCACTGCGATATGGAGTAAATGAAATTTCAAGTAATTACCTAAACGAAGAACAATTGTCATGCGGGTTCATGACCCCCAGTGTTGAAAAGAAGTCGATTCCACGGAATAACTCCGGTGCATCGCACTGCAGCGGAAAATGTCTAGGGAAAAAGTTGTTTGGCTTTGAAGGAGGAATAGTTTGCAATTTACACGACCCCACCACCCCCTCAATCCCCGGGCGCGGGTGGTGTTAAGTTAAGATTTTCAAATGGAACCCCATATTTTTTATTTGCGTATCGTGTTCTTCGACCAAAAATAAACATCTTTTGTCTGAAATGTTTTTTTATTCGGGCCCATCCTTCAACAATAATCACCATGAGAAAGACAAAATCAGAACCGTGCGAGAATCAAGTTTTTTCCCGGAAATACTCTTTTTCTCTGTCTTGTACTAAAAAATGCCCGTGGAAAAAGTTATTTGTATTCCTTACATTTGTTCTATTTGAAAAAATCCTAGAGGACGTCATACCGCCCATCTTGGATACCTTTTGTACTAACGTTTGACCTTAAAAAATGCGCAACTAAAAATACTAATTGATGACGTGTCCGAGAGTGTAAAAAACCCTTAATTTTAAATCAATTTATGCAAGACTATGGGCGCACTGTATAATAATGCACAGTGTTGAACCAACGTTTTACCTTCAAAAACGCGCAACTAAAAATACTAATTGACGTGTCCGAGAGTGTAAAAAAATCCCTTAACTTTATATCAATTTGTGCAAGACTTTATAAACGCACTGTATAATAATGCTCAGTTTTGTACCAACGTTTTACCTTCAAAAATGCGCAACTAAAAATACTAGTTGACGTGTCCGAGAGTGTAAAAAAATCCCTTAATTTTAAATCAATTTGTGCAAGATTTTATGGACCCACTGTATAATTATGCGCAGACCAGCACCACTGATAATGAAATCCGTTGTATCCGGGATAGGGGAATTTCAACTGCTGATTGCTTAAGAATGGTATTCCCGTTGTGAGTTTTAAAATATAGATAACTTGAAAATTGTCCTAAATCATAATATATTAATAAAAAAAACGCTTTTCAGAAACACAAAGGACAACAATACAGGATCTTGCACGGTAAGTGGCCTCTTAAAACATATCTGAGACTAAAAACGATAAGTACTGGTACGCACTCGCTATATATAAAATCTATCTTAATCTATCTTTTTAATGAAAATATTTTGAAGCATCTTCCAGTAAACATGATTTCGTTACGTCAACATTGCACATATACAGTATGTCTCCGTAACTTGGAACCATATGGAAAACTTTTTATTCTTAATTTTACGAAAAAAAGTAATTTTTCATAAAAGTTCTGCATGGTCTAAAACCTAAATGCAACTATCAGATATTAATTTTTTCAAGGCGTGGCTTGTCGAAAAATATGAATTTAGCCCAAGAGCAAAGTACCTTTATTTTGGACAATATCGAAAATTGTTATTAAAAAAAGTTGATCAGAACTAAAAACCACGTTTAAATATGCAGTCACACCCGTTTACGATGAAAGATTTATTTTTCTTTTTTGAAACGTATGTGTACAGGGTGAGTCAACGATAGAGTAAAGTTCATTTTCTCCCTTATGTTAAGAATTAGATAAAAACTCGAAATATAAAAGTTGTAGAGATCATTAAGGCGCACATTCTAAAATTACATTGGAGTATACAGGGTGGCCCACATAGAATTGGTGAATATAACTTACGTTTTTTTTTAATGGAACACCCTGTATTTCTATCAATTTTTGGATTACGCATAAGATTCTGAATATTTTTTTTATATACAGGGTGATCCAAGATGGGTGGCGAGCGGCCGTATCTCCAGAACCATACATGCTACAACTTTGGGGTAAAAAATGTATTAAGAAATATGACCAAAAAAATTAGCTGGAAAATATTTTTAAGTTCGTAATTTTACCGCTAGGGGGCGTAATCGCTATGCTACGATACAAAATCCTTACTTTCTGCTAATATCTTCAAAACAATGTAGGTCGAAAATTTACTTTTTATAATTTCTGTAATATCCTCTATAAAATTTGTAATAACAATTTTTTTGTAGTTACTATGGTAACGGAGGGGGGAAAGGTAACAACTAAAAATACTAAAAGGGCTGTAAATTCGGTTTGCGTTACCCAAATTTAACAAACTATGACTTGTTGTAAAGAACTTTTCGTCCTGATTAAACGTTATTATTAATAATTTAAAAATTAGTTCGTGCGGATGATAAAAGAGGGCGTTATTTTTTTTAAAATATTTCTTCTTTCGATTTCTTGAAAAATTTAAATGCAAACAATCATTCATTTTCACCCTATTTTATAGCTCATTTGTTACTAAAAATTGCGGCGAAAACCGGAGGTCATTATCTTTTGTCTTTTAAAAGTTATCGCAAAAATAGTGGAAAACTGTAATTTTAGTTTAGCTTTTACCAATATTTTGCTATTTTCCTTTATGAAAACGTTGAAATCCTAGAAAATGGACAATTGTGAAATAAAACAAAAGAATAAATAATATATGTAATAAAAACAATTTATTTTAACTGTTCAAATTGTTTTCCGTCATTTGCAATGCAACGATTTAGTCCTTCTCTTGTTGAAATTACGGCTGCTTGTACTTCAACCGAGGTATGTTATTTAAAACATTTCTAATTCAAACAATCATATCATCTCTTGTGGTTGGTCGGACTTTGTAAACAATATCTTTAACTCTGCCCCACAAATAAAAATCCAAACATGTCAAGTCAGGGGACCTGGCCGGCCAGGGAAATACACTTCCCCTGCCAATCCATCTATTTGGAAAATGTTCGTCAATAAAATTCCGTACCACAAGTGAATAATGAGCGGGGCACCCATCGAGCTGCAACCACATGCTTCGTCTTGCATCTAAAGGAACATTGTCCTGGCAAATCAAACAGTAAAAATGTAGGTACATTTCACCTGTTAAAATACCTTCAAAAATATGCGAACCGATAATCATTCCGTTTATAACCCCACACCAAACATTGACTGACCATCGATATTGATTATCAACTTCACGCATCCAATGCGGATTGGTCTCTGACCAATAGTGCATATTGTGCAGGTTTACTCTTCCAGTATTAGTAAATGACGCCTCATCTGTCCATAATACTTCAGATAAAAATTGGGGGTTATCTCTAATCATATTTTTTAGCCAATAGCAATGGTTCAATCTATTGTCAAAATCGGCAACACTTAGTGCTTGATGTAGTACTATATGGTAAGGATGTAATTTTTTGTCGACAAGGATTCTTTGAACTGTACCGTAAGAAACTCCTAAATCCCTGACAATTTCTCTAATACTAATATGGGGTTCTGCGTGAATATATGCCAATACGTTAATAAGTATGTCCTCCGATCTTGCAGGGCGATGTTTTCTTAAAGAGAGAATTGGCTGAACACGACCATGTTGCCTCAAGCGGCAAGCTAAACGCTGAAAAACTTCTAGAATGGTGAATTCTATGAGGATAACGCACAGCGTATTCCCTCGAAGCCAAAACTGGGTTTTCAAACATTTGAAAATAAGTCGCTAACATATCGTAGGCTTCTTTATTTGTAAAATGCATTTTTCTTTAAAAAATATCACTTGTCTCATAAAAATATACTTAATTGTCACTACAGTAATAGAGCCTGTCATATATAACACACGGAATAACAAGGATATTCTTTTGTTTATTTCGCAATTGTCCATGGCCGCCATGGCAATAAATGGAACACTTGGATTATAATTGTATTTTTTAGATAAAAAACTAAAATAAATACCAAAATAACATAATTTAATTAAAAAAATAACTTAATATGAATAACTAATATGAGTAATTAGGCCAAAAGGGCTTTTTTCTAGGATTTAAACGTTTTCATATAAGAAAATAGCAAAATATTGGTAAAAGCTAAACTGAAATTACAGTTTTCCACTATTTTTGCGATAACTTTTAAAAGACAAAAGATAATGACCTCCGGTTTTCGCCGCAATTTTTAGTAACAAATGAGCTATAAAATAGAGTGAAAATGAATGACTGTTTGCATTTAAATTTTTCAAGAAATCGAAAGAAGAAATATTAAAAAAAAATAACGCCCTCTTTTATCATCCGCACGAACTAATTTTTAAATATATTAATAATAACGTTTAATCAGGACGAAAAGTTCTTTACAACAAGCCATAGTTTGTTAAATTTGGGTAACGCAAACCGAAGTTACAGCCCTTTTAGTATTTTTAGTTGTTACCTTTCCCCCCTCCGTTACCATAGTAACTACAAAAAAATTGTTATTACAAATTTTATAGAGGATATTACAGAAATTATAAAAAGTAAATTTTCGACCTACATTGTTTTGAAGATATTAGCAGAAAGTAAGGATTTTGTATCGTAGCATAGCGATTACGCCCCCTAGCGGTAAAATTACGAACTTTAAAATATTTTCCAGCTAATTTTTTTGGTCATATTTCTTAATACATTTTTTACCCCAAAGTTGTAGCATGTATGGTTCTGGAGATACGGCCGCTCGCCACCCATCTTGGATCACCCTGTATAATGTTATATATCTAAATCTTATAGTTCTTCCAATATTTCCATTTTTTCAGAAAAATGTCAGTTATCAGCGTTGGATTTAATTGTTAATACCTACACTACCTTTGCAAATTAAAAGTTCATATTTGGAATTATGGAAACAAATTTACCTCACTTTTTACAGGGTGTTCAAAATAAATTCTCGAATTTCAGTAACTTTAAACAAAAAAATCTCGGTGTTTTTAAATGGTATACCCTGTATATTTTATTTATTTCTGATAGAATACGTAATTCTCTTTAACTTTTATTTAATATATCATATGTTTATTTTTAATACTTTTCGATATATTTTAATATTTCTCTATTTTTCATTGTTCGTTTCCTACATTTATGTTTTAACGTCGTCGTTGCCATTAAAAAACAGAAGGTGTCAAGACACAAGTACTTAATACTGAAGGAAGAAATTAAGTATGGATTTCCCTAAAAATGAGCTGATTGACATATTTACACACTTGGAGAGTCAGAAAAAAATTGTCTTTTGGCAGTTAGGCTTTACGCATCAAAGTACCCTCATAGGCGTCATCCGACTAAAAATTCTTTTTAGTGTTTAATTTAAAGGTTTGGATGAAAATGGTTACGTTGAGTACACCAAACGTAAACAGGTAAATCGAGTTGCCACTAATGAAGATAACGAATTGGAGATTTTACTTCATGTCCAAGAAAATCCCCATGTGGGCAGCCGTCATCTGGCTGTATTAGCTGACACAACCCAGTCCACGTCCAATCGCACCACCAGGAAGTATAAACTTCATCCCTTTCACATGAAGTTACACCAAGAACTTCGAGATGGTAATTTCGAACAAACCCGAACAAACCCGAACCATATAAATTAATGTTACTTTACTCTTAGTATTTTAGCACTTTTTTATTATTTTTTGACAACCCTGTACGTTATATTTGTAATTTTTTAGGGATTAGGAGTTATTAAAGTAACCAAAACTCTTTATGAAGAATAGTTTTTTTTTTCCTAAAATCACATATAAAAATGTTTTCCATATGGTGCCACATTTTCTTTCACACACGCTGTATACATAGTATATGATACGGTTTGATAGTTAAACAAGAATTTTTTTCTTGGTACTTAAGGGCGTACAATGCGCAAATTTATAGGATGATTAACAACGTTTCGCTACTGCAGGATTCTGGAAAGGCTATTTGAACTACCTGACGGGACAAGTTAAATTTAAGTAAAGAAATGTTTCTATTTCTAAGGTACATGGCCCTTTTTTGAAAAAAGTAAGTAAAAATTTTTTTAAGATCGGACCAAAAGTGCATATTTTTAGGCATTTTTCAAGGTTAATATCGTCGCTGATATTTTTTTTTTGAAAAAAGTAGCGATGTACCTTAGAACTTTCATGTCTTAACTTTACAATTCCAAAAATTGAGATATTACAATTTGGTTCTTAGCGAGTAATCTTGCAGCGCGCGAAGCATGTTTTAGAAAAATTTTGGTGAAATGTATTAGAAGTTGCCTATGTCCAGCATTATTTATTGTCGGTAGACGTGAAACAAGCTATCACGGTACAGGATTATGCTACACTGAGAAAAATATATAGGTTAGAAAATAGGGCTAAATTGTATGTGTTTTTTTGTATTGTCAGTGCCAACCACATAATATCTGTATTAATTTGACTATTAGTTTTACTTTTAACTTTTAGATCTAAAACCACTTGCATATTAACATATACAGTATGTGTATATAGTCGAAACGGCATAATAACTTTTGAGCCGCTATTTTTTTTTTTACAAAACTTGGGTGTGGGTTATGGGGGAATGTTAACTTCATTTTGGAGGAATAATGACAGTACTAACTGTCAAAATGGCGGATGGGCGCCATTTTTGGGAAGAAAATTAAATAGGAAGGGGTGTCTTGCGGTACATCATTTTGAAGATACTATCGAGTACTTTACGATCCCAGAATATTACTTCTGTATGCCCAACAAAAACAAAATGGCGGCATTTAAAAAATTGCATTGTTGTTATTTCTTTTTATCCTTTATTTCATTTATCGTCTAGGAAAATAAATGCAACTTGACATAGTATAGTAGGAATTAGAGAGCTACTCTTTCTTGTATATTTCATGGTGCTCAAATTCAAAATGGCCGCGGAGTAACATCTTGATAAGAAAAATTGAATAGGAAGTGAGGTCTTGCGATACGTCGTTTTAAAGGTTCTATCGAGTACTTTACGATCCCAGAATATTGGATACCCAAAACAAAATGGCGGCTTGTTAAAAAATAACTACTATTTTTCTTTTGTTATTTAACTTTAGATTTGTTGTTGAGATTGTTAGTGGATGTCCTGTTCTTCCTGACTTTTCAGTTTTTTACATTGCCTAAAGAAATAGTACCCGTTCGTTGCGGACGTCCGAATTTTCTGACCTTGATTTTCCGTGTCGTTGGTGCGATCGCCCGATATTTAGTATGAATTGAAATCATACCTGTTAGGTTGAGCGAGTTCGTGTGCGAGAGTGTGCATGTTACTAATTGTTAGTTATACTTGGGTGTGTTATACCGGGTGTTTCAGCAGGAACGATAACTTTTTTAATTTTTTTAATTATAGAAATAAAATTTGGTGGTTTGTATGTGATATTAATTTGCATTTTATGACATGTCGGACTAAATTTTGTCACTTCCGGTTTAATCGGAAATGACGTCAACTTTGGATTTTTAAATAGAACACCCAGTATAATTTTGGCTAAGTGCATGCTATAATGCAAATAAATTATCTCTCCTTTTTTAACTTGACACAAGGGTGTGTGTTATCAAATTGTTTGAAAAAAGTGCTCTATCTTGTTGCCGGAGTGAGCCAATAGGTTTCCATTTGAAAAAATTGAATTTTCTAAGAAATGGCCTTCTTAAAATTTTAAAAAGTGTGTACATAATTTACAACACTATAAAACTAGAAAATTGCATTTTTATCGAGAAATTGGCTTAGAAGTAAAGTTTAGGGAGTCATAGCAATGTAGATGAAAAATAAAAGAAAAGTTATTTAGTGTGTGGTCGTTGATTGGAATGGTGTTCTGAATCGATATAGCAAAAATATACTGGGTGTTCTATTAACAAAACAAAAGTTAATTAAGTCATTTCCGGTTAAACCGGCAGTTACAAAATGGAGTAAAATGCGAACAAACCCATCAAATTTTATTTCAGTAATTTAAACAACAAAAAACTTACAGGATCGTTCCTCCTGAAACAGCCGGTATGTGTTTATATGCGTATATTTACTGTGAATGTTTTTTATGCTTACGGGTATGCGACTGTGTGTGCAAATACTTTTGCGAGTGCGCGTGAAAGTACTTATGCGAGTACATTTATTAATATCCTATATAAGCATGAGTAAACATTGATTATTTCGATATTATTGTATTTCTTGTAGAAATTTTGGATTTTTGCAAACTGCTTCCATGCTACAGTACTATAAAGTATGACGCACTGGAGTTAGGTTGAAGACCTCTCCGCAGCGAAAAGGTTAAGTACATAGAAACCAATTACAGGTGGATTCCGTAATATTATGCCACATTTGGCCGATATTTTCATAGCAAAGATTTTAAGGCTGATCTACCACTCGTCTAAAACCACCTTTTCAAAAAAACCAACAATTCTTTATCATTTTTAGTGCGATTTTAATAAATTTTCTATTTTTGTGTAGTTTGTGTATAATTTCTTGGCAAAATTAATTTTTTTTAAATTCAAACCGAAAATATCGATTTTCTAAACTCATCGACGGACGCAGAAAATCATAAATATTTTTTATTTTACCTTTTTTAAATAGGTTAAAAAATTACGTAGTTATATTATGCGCTTGAAGAGTCCTATAAAAGCCTATATCTATTGTTCTCTGATTTCGCGAACGCGAGGTGGTAGCTTTCCGTAGAAGTACCGGCATATATTTTCCAGCAAATCGCCTTTTGTTTGGCCATTTTTGCAGCGTCATTCTTTTTATTTGAATTTATAATAATTTTAATAATTATTGATCGTTTGTGTAATATTGTGTATTTGGATTGTTTTAATTTAAACATATTTAGTGTATATATGTATAATAATATTATTATGTACTTTTGATGTTGTGATATGGTAAGAGCTATTTCTCATTATGTTACGTAGGTAACGCGAAAACTCCCACTGACCTTCCTTGAGTATTCAAGAAAGGGCTAAATAGAAGAAATTATATTTTATTCGAACTGCCGTGCCGGGCGGTGAGATAAGGGGAGACCACATATATATAACCATTATATTGCTAATACCATCTGCAATTATGTCCCCGCTATGGACATCGAATGGGTAATAGTGAGTTTGCGCAGTTCGGAAATTTCCTTGTGGAAATAAACATTCGACAGGACCGGATTTCAACTTTTTTAATGCAAATTTCACTGATTAGTTCGATTTGAGACAGCGTTCCATGCATACGATTTCTGACGATATGATGTCCGACGGTGCACTGATTGATGGAAACTTTTGGTGCCAAATTCCGTCCCGATATTTGTAACAATCGACACGATGAGCTTTATTTTAACTTTCATCCGACGTCGTATGTTTCTTAACCTCACTTTTTTCTAAACCAAAATTAAGAATGAATCACTATATTGACTATTTTGGGAATCAGCTACTAATGCAACAAATTAAAAATACACTAATTTTAAGGTTAGGTAGTGACCACATATATATTTTATTGTATACGAGTGACAGTCCTTCTTTCTTTTACAAGCTTTTTAGTGAAATTCGGTTCCGAAGATCGGATCATGTGATAAGCAAAATATTTTCGTATATATTATGTACCTACATACCTAAAATACTCTATACCTGGTATAGATCCACAACTTTTGCAAAAAAGCACCATGCACTTTTGTCCTTTCATCTTAAACAAAAGAAGTTACTAACCTAACAAATAGCGAATCAAATCACCACAAATTAAAAACTCCTTTACAAAAATTGTTGTTAGGTAACCACTAATATACCGACAACAATGTTGATGAACCATTTTTTATTCTGTAATTTGAAAAGGCATCAAGAACCAAAGATGGCGATGAATAACAAAAACAAATAATGTTGGGCCGGCTCTGACGCGATCGATAAAATTTTCACCCTACTGCGCAAACTCAATGGTGCCAAGCGATATCCCATAGCGGGGACACTTTTTATAATTTGGAACGTTCGTATTGGCAATATAATGGTTATATATATGTGGGGGAGACTGACTACTGCGAGCATTAAAATAACATTGTCTTTGAAATATGCCGAGACTGAAGATTCACCGATTGGCCCAAATTCGGTGGTTGTTGTATTTCAGTGTGGAGCCGCTATTCAAGGAGTATTTTGCACCACGTCGTGATATCGCTAGTATGTCCAGCTCGCGGGAGTTTCAGTCGCTAATAAATTTCTTTCTCTACAAAGTACGGCCTTAACTGAAACATATATTAAAAGAAATGTACTCGTATATACAACTGAAATATTTTATTAAACATTAAGTAAATTCTCCAGATATAATTACATGCAACAATACAAAATGATTTTTAGAATTTTAATATTGAAAGATAATATAATAAGTAATAACAAGTTTAAGATCAAAACCCAAAAGTACAACTGTTTGTCTACCTAAGAAATATTTGCCCATTAGGGATTTATCATCGCATGACTTCAGCGCAATGGCTAGACATTAGTGGTGGAATACTATCGATAGTCAGCCCTATCGATAGTTTCCGATAGTCTAAAGAGTTACTATCTATAGTATCGATAGTACTATCGAAACTATACCAACCTTGATGCGTGGTAGAGTTGTTGAGTAATACATTTTACTTATGGTTGACATATTAAGTTCCCACCTATACCTGCTTTTTATTGAAAAAAAAACAATAATATTTGAAATAAAAAAATATACATATATAAAAAGCAAAAAATAATTATATATTATCAGGAACAAATATAGGAACAAATGATCAAACGAGATTAACTAATAATGATCTTAATAATAAGCGAATAAACACAAACGAAAAAGAGAGAAAATTTTAAAAATTTAAAATAAATATTTATTATGCTGCAAAAAGATAAGCATGTCCAAATTTTCTGCTTTTAGACGGTTTCTCTTCTCCGATAATATCTCTCCCGCAGTTGAAAATACCCGCTCCGATGGAACTGAGGTAGCTGGAATACATCCATACTTTTTGACCAAGGTCATTAAGCCTTCAAATGCACCTTCGTTTGTTTGCCAATAATTTAACGGATCTTTATCTATTGGTATTGTAGGACGTTCTAAATATTGCCGAATGGTGATAATGGCATCTGTTTTGGGTGTCGAATAATCCCCTTCTCAGTTGGATCTAAATGATTCCAGAAAAGTAAGTAATCCATCCTTTTCAGATACTTGTTTTGTTTGTCTTATATTTTCCGATATAGTTTCACTATTTTCAGAGAGTTCTTCAGATTTATTCTGCGATGGGCCTGGAGTTTGTTCTATCTGTATTTTTTTTCCAATTAAAACGCTCGTTAATTCATTTGTTAAAAATGTTTACGGCGTTCTTATAATTGTCTTCTAGTCTAAATGCCGGCTTTTTAAACCTAGGATCAAGGAGTGTCCCTAATCCTGTTGGGTTACGAGTTTCATAAGCAAGCAATCTTTTCACTAACCCTGCTTGCAAATCTTTTATTAATTTGTCACCACATTCAGTTTTGCAATTCATTACTTTTAGCTTATTATGGAGTCCATAGATTATCGGAATTACTAATGACACTGTAAACTAAGTGTCCCCTTAAAATTGTCCTGTGGCCTCCAAAAATGGGGATAGGCCCGCGATCATATCCTCCATGATAGCTATTTCATCGTGCGTAAGTGGTTGTGGAGCTTATTAGCACTGTTTAAATCATAAAAGTTTTCCTTTTTGGAAACAAAATATTGTTCAATTTTTTGTCTTTTTGCTTCCCCACCGTCTTTATTTTCAGCTGCAGCAATTTCACTGGAATGAGTTCTTTTTAAGTGATCCATTAAATTCGATGTGTTCCCGGATGACCTATATTCTTTGGAACACAATTTGCATTTTACGACACCACTTCCGCTGGCACTTTTTATAAAATACTCCCAAACGTACGACTTCCCGCGTTTACTCATTTTTTAAATTTTAATTAAATTAATCAAAATTAGACAGCGAAACTTAGTACACTACAACAAAAAAGCACACATAATACTGAATTAATAGATCCGGGCCGGGGATTCCCTGTAGGATTTTTCTTTAATTTGTTCATAAAGCAATAGATGGCAGCACCAACAGCAAGCAGAGTGCGTATGTGATTAAAAAAGAGACAACCTTTAAAACAGATTTATGATCTAGTGCTGAATTTGGTTTATTTCTAATTTAAGTTTTTAAATCGAATTCCGTGAACTTAAATTTAAGAAATACTAATAACATGAGAGTTTAAACTATCATTGATTACTTAAAACAATCGATAGTTTTCGATAGTAACAAACTATCGATAGTATCGATAGTGCCATCGATAGTATTCCACCACTACTAGACATAGTGCGAGAATGTTGCGGGCATTTTGAATGGCCTGGCGAGATGCAATGGTGACGCGAATTGGAATCAGCTCGCGAACAATACCTAACCTAACATTTACAACTGTTTACCGCCTTTTTCTAGACTATTAAGTTTGATCACTGTGTTTGCGTTTGTTACCATTTGTCGTTTGATATAAATATACTGATTTATTGTGTGTCATGAAATATTAAACAAAAAAAAATATTGAAATTTCGTTTTGAAAAATATGCCCTTAAAATTAGTTATTAAATGCCATTATTTATTAAATATGTGGTTTATTTGAGTCACCTTTATTTAACTGAAATAAAGCACAAGATATTTTGAACTGTTTCTTTATAAATAAAAAGTCTATACTTTTTAGGTGGTACCTATTAATATCAAATACCAATGTATGGAAAAATTATTATTTCCCAGACCACCCGAACGGGTTTCCATACATTGATATTTGTTTCTTTATTGTCGGTCAAAAAGTCAGGACGGGGGAACAATGTGGTAAATCAATTTATATAGCATAGCAAATCCATGAACACCATTAAACTTATGATACTGCTGTAAAACTACATTACAATTGCTTATAAAATAAAAAACATACATAATAATAACGTACTTTATTTAAACTTATTTAGGTTCAAGACATCCGCAGCTTCGATTACAACCCTTAAGAAGAAACTGCAAGAAACTTGCTAGTGATGTTTTTTTCAAATTCCTTATTATCCTGCATTATTTTTACAATTTACAAAAGGTACAATACAATAATTTTTAATTATAAAATACAAAATCCAGCACTGTCACCATACAAAATAAAAACCCTTAACCAATATTATTTCTTTCTCTTTGCTGGAAAGGATTCTTGCTTTTCTAATTTCCTTTCATGAACTGCCGATCTATTTTCTTGCTCCATTACCAAACTTATTTGCCCCATACACCTTATAAAAAAATATATCTTAATTTTTAGAATACACATACATGGCAAAAATTATTTCATTACTTCTTGTACCGCTCATCATTTAAGGGTCTTAAAAAGTTTGACAAAGTTTTAATTTCTGCCTCCCTCTTCACTTCACTAGGTTAGGTATTTGTTTGTGAGCTGTGCGCAAACGCAAATTCAAATTCGCTTCACCATCTCCTTCCAAACCTCTGAAAATGTGCAAATTATTACTTCAAAGTTCCCGCCCGCTTTCCGGATCTCCGAAAAATGCCGAATGCTTCCGGGGTATCGGCGATTTTTAGTGTCGTCTCGTTTTAAGTCTTCTCTCTGAGACGACACTAAAAATCGCCGTTTTAAGTCTTCTCTCTGAGACGACACTAAAAATCGCCGATACTGCGGAAACATTCGGCATTTTTCGGAGATCCGAATCCGGAAATCGGCATTTTTCGGAGATCCGAATCCGGAAAGATGGCGGAAATTTTGAATGGTGATGCCTGACAACTTGCACGTTTCGAAGGGTCGCCTGGTGAGAGGCAATGGTGACGCGAATTGGAATTTGCGCACAGCTTGTGAACAATACCTAATCTAAGATTTACAACTGTTTATCGCCTTTTTCTAGACTATTAAGTTTCATCGCTGTGTTAGCGTTTGATGTACAGTGAGGACGTAAAGTCAGGAATAAATTCATTATCTCGCAAACTACAATTTTTTAAAAAAATCGCTCGGACCCTTCGATTTTGTTTTTCGAACGCGCATATTCTGACATAAAATGTAGATATACAGGGTGTTGCAAATAAGAGTGACACAAAATTTTTTTTTTCTTAAATAGAACCCACTGTATATTATTGCATATACGGATTCTTCGGAAAATCCTAAACATTTTTCATGTAGCATGTGTTATACCTTAGCCCAAGCGTTTTGGAGTTATTCTCATTCAAAATTTGAAAAGTGGAAAAAGTCATGGAGAAAACAAAGAATAAAATTATTTTAAAAATGTCTTATTTATCGAAAAAACAGTTAGGTGAACTTAAAAATAATTTTTCTAAAGTAAATGTTCGAAGTGTCTTCCGTTGGTCAACTGACAATAGCCTAACCGATCTACAAATTCTCGCTGAACATTCCGAACCATTTGGGGTGTAATTTGCCGAATTTCTTGCCGGATGCGATCTTTTAAATCATCTAAATTTGCAGGCTGGCTTTTGAATACTTTTCCCTTAAGGTATCCTCATAAAAAAAAGTCGAGTGGTGTTAAATCGGGTGACCTTGGCGGCCACTCAATAAAACCACCTCTTCCAATCCACCTGTTTGGAAAAGTATCGTCCAAATATGTACGAACTCCCACAGCGAAACGTGTTGCAACCAGATATTATGATGTGGCAAATCGGGACGTTCTAACTCAGGAAAAAGGGTGGCCAGGGCTGGAACAAGTTCTTGTTCTAAAAAACTCAAGTATCTCTCGCCTGTTAAATTTCCGTCAAAAAAGAAAGGCCCTATAACAATGTCATCGACAACGCCAGCCCACACATTGATCTTTTGATTAAATTGTGTGTGTCCTTCCCTCATCTAGTGTGGATTTACATCGGACCAATATCGATAATTTTGGGTATTTACGTCACCATTCAAGCAAAATGTGGACTCATCGGAAAAAATTATATTTTTTACAAAATTTCTGTTTACGAAACACATATCCTGTAAACGCTCACAAAATTCAAGGCGCCTCTCAAAGTCCCTTTCTAAAAGTTCTTGGAGAACTTGCATTTTATAAGGATGGTATTTATTTGTATGCAGTATTTTAAGAACTGTTGTTTTTCCAATATCCACGTCACTTGCTACCTGCCTAGACACCACATGCTGGTTATCTTGAACTGCCAGTAAGACTTCTAATTGTTGATTTTCATCAACTTGAGGACGACCAAATCTAGGGACATCTCTTACATGACCGAATTGCCTAAACTTGTACTCAATTTTGCTTACTGTTGATTGTGATATTGGCGGACGATTGGGGTATTTTTGATTAAATAACTCACAAGTTTCTTGCTGTGTTCTAACCCTATCACCGTAGCCCATCATCATCAAAACCTCTATGCGCTGTTTCTCAGTGAGCCGCATTTTAATTTAATTTAGTTATGAAAAAACGAAATGAGTCTTTTGAAAACTAGTAAAACGTTAGGAAAATACACATAAAACTGACAATAACAGTAACTATTGACATTAATTCTTTTGGTTCTTGCATCATAACTCCAAAGCCTACTTGACTTTACTTGCGCTTCACGCATGCTGACTACAGGTTTTCCTCAGCGCGGATCAATCAATGCAAGTCTTGATTGATTGCGAAATATCTGATTTTCAAATTTTGAATGAGAATAACTCCAAAACGCTTGGGCTAAGGTATAGCACATGCTACATGAAAAATGTTTAGGATTTTCGAAGAATCCGTACATGCAATAATATACAGTGGGCTCTATTTAAGAAATTTTTTTTTGTGTGTCACTCTTATTTGCAACACCCTGTATATCTATATTTTATGTCAGAATATGTGCGTTCGAAAAACAAAATCGAAGGGTCCGAGCGATTTTTTAAAAAAATTGTAGTTTGCGAGATAATGAATTTATTCCTTACTTTACGTCCTCACTGTATAGTATCACTGAAGATTTGATTTTCGATCGGTTGTAAGACTATAGTTTGCTCCTCAAGCGCTCGGGAAAATAGCGGCCTTTTGAAGGTGGAAGCTATAGGTAGAGAAGTAAACGGGATAGTCATTGTTTTCGGCCATTAAAGCAGCGCTTGCCCTGAACTGAGGGGAGTGCCCGGCTAGCGTGGCATTAATTTTCTCAGAAACCCTTAAAATTGCGCTACGCAAATTATTCTCGAGAACCGCAGGTGAGAGAAACATTTGCGTCAATAATAAGTTATTTCGTATAGACATTTTGGCGCCCGAAATAATTTATTAAAAAATATATTTCGTATCATTTTATTCCTTTATTTTTTGCGCCAGGAATAAAAGATAACAGTTCCTTAGAAATTTTCTAAGTCCCGCGGAAGGAAAAGTAACGGTTTGTAAAATATTTAAGTTCAAATATTTAAGGGCAAATAGGGAACCGCAATCTTGTCTTAGTAGACGGTTAGGTTAGTTGGAATCTCTTAGTAGAGAACAATTATTAGTGCAGGTTAATTCTTATTGTAATTAGAAATACTTAAGAAATTAATCGCAAATCGCCCCGGTCGTGAGACTCGACTTACGTAAGACTTACCCATAAAATAACCCTCAATCGACAGAAGACATAAAACTAAATAAATAACAAAAATCCTCCGTGTTCACTATAGTAGCTTGCATTGCTATTATAGTCATTGGACGTGCCCTAGACAATACCAGGATACAAAGTATAGCTTGAACATCAGTTAGGCTTCGTCCTACGTTCTAACAGCTATACTTTAAATTAAATTCGTCCTTTTACTCTAAGACAATATTCTTGCCCTCATCTTCTTCTCCTTTGGTGGACTGTTGACGACTTCCTGTTAGCGGGGAAAGGTGGTGGGCGCACTAAGACCGACAGACCCCTGTCGGCTGGCATCCCTGACAATGCAATCGAAAAGAAAATCAAAAAATGCGCAAATCGTAATTTTGAAAATACTGCCTCTAGTGTTGACTTTGATGACCATTTTAGAACTGTTGACTTTACTAGTAGCGTCGACCAGTACCTGAATGGCCAGTACAAGGACTCTGCTGCTAGGTCTGCCGCACGCTAGCGTATGCTGTGGGCGTTTAATAAATCACTTGGTGGGGAGTCACCGCCTTCGGACATAGAATTCGATTGGGACAAAAATAGTACAAACGGCAATGACTTAGATTTAAATCAACAAGGGAAAAAATGGAACTACGAGGGCCACATGATAACGCTTTTTGACCAACGCGCCGCAGGCGAAAATACCGCACCTCCGACGATTGCAAAAGTGGAAAAAAGGCGTTATTTCGGCGACAGAGTTTACTCCACAGATGTCGTCATTTTTAAATTGCAATTTAACTTATTCCTTAAATTGACCATCTGCACTAAAGTACCCCTAGTAAGTCCCTGTAATTTACTTTTGTTTCAAAGGAACTGAAGATTTTTAAATTATTATTGCTATTTCTGTCTTTAATTGTTATTACGTACTATTACTGTTTTATTTTAGTACAAGTAATTTATTTTATTAATACAAATAAAATTTGACTCTTAAAGTCAACACTTTTCTAAAACTTCATTCAGAAGATGCATTCACTTTTACATTTTCGAATTATACTGAATTTAAAAAAAAATAAATTACAGGAACGTACCTGGGGTATTTTAATGAAAATGGTCAATTTAAGGAACAAAACGTCGGAAAACCAGTAAGTGTCGTTAGTACTAAACGCAGATTTTGGTCCTCTTTTATAATTGGAACAAAAATATCCAGACTAGTAATTAAAATAATTAAGTTGATGATGGTGACCCAAAGACGAAATGGCGCATAAAAGGTCTGATTATGCCATCTTGTGAAGAGTAAAAAGTAGCGATGAGAAAGTGAAATTTATTTTTGGACATCTCTTCGGAAAAAATAAAAACCAGAACGCAAAATTTTAGATTTTTAAAATTTTTTGAAAGCCCCTATATTTATTTTTGATTTTTTTGCAGCATATTATTGGGCGTATAAGTACGCACCAATTTAACCGACTTTATATCTGTTACCGTTTCCGAAATCCCCCACTGATGAGGCCGAATTTGTAACACCCTGTATATGCTTTCTCCAGGACACCCAAGGAGTCACCCATTTAAAAATAATAAACCATAACATCCTGTACACAAATCTTTAAATCGAAAAATCATTTCTGCGTTTAGATAGAATTTTTATGTTCGTAGAACTTGTTCCCTTTATACCAAATTTGTTATTAATCCACTCAAGAAATACATCTATGTGCGTGAATCAAATGGATTTATTAACGAGACAAACATTCTCTAAATTAAATGGTTCTAGGTAAAAAAGGAACATAATACATTTTTTTCAACGAATTTAATCGGTGGAATACTTAAATACTAATTTTATCTTTGAAGTTAATTATTTTTAGAATTCCATATACCTACAGGGTGTGAATATTAGTCTGGAAACTGCTTAATAACTATTGACCCAATAATAATAATAAAGAAATTTGGGTGTAGGTAAAGTCAAAATGGCTGAATATCTTTAAGAAACATACCATAAAGGATAAGATTAATTAAGATTAAATATCTTTAAGGAACCACCACACAGTTAAATTAAAGGGTATGTAATATCTTTTATGGTATGTTTCTTGTGTGCCTGGATGACTTTGACGAAGCCTTAGCCCTGATGATCGCCTTTTAGAGGCCGAAAGCGCTAGGCGATGGTAACATTAAAATTTACGCTGAATACAATTTAGACGTTTTTTTAATTTAAATTACTTCTGTATTCTCAACGAAAATAAAATGGCGGCGTTTTAAAAATTGGATAATTATTATTTCTTATTATCATTTATTTCATTTATCGTCTAAGAAAAGTAAATACAACTGGGCATAGTGTAGTGGGAAACAGGCATCTTAATAAAAAAAAATTGAATAGGCAGTGGGGTTTTGCGAAACATCATCTTAATCGTCCTATCGAGTACTTTACAATCCCAGAATATTGTGTTCCTATTCGTACTCAAAACGAAATGGCGGATTTAAAAAAAATAATATTTACTATATTTTTCTTTCGCTATTTTAGTTTAGATTTTACAATTTGGCATAAAGCTGTGAGTATCAGCCAGCTGACAAATTGACTTCCTACAAACTATTTAGAGCTATTATTAGCCATCTACAATGGTTCGTCCGTGCGTGGTGTGTAAGAAATTCGACTATTCTAACCCTGCCCGGATTAATATTTCGTCGGTAAGTGAGAATAATGATGGTCGATCAAATTATTTGTTTGTATATTACGTGTACCTGATTTCTTTATTTCAGCGTTGCCATTTTTTAAAGCCATTTCTTCTAACTTATTTGAAACTGTAGAACTGTGCATGATTGTCAATAAATGATGTTTATATTATATGTTTATGGTACACTCTATATGAATTTTTCGACTTAATATGAATCCAGGAATCATTAAGTACATATCATTAAGTAACACCCTGTAAAATCTCACTTTAACCTTACCTGTGATGGGCTTTAAGCGCTCGATACGAATTAAATAACACTAAATCAAGAAAATGTATTTTCTTCTTTTTTTTTCTTAAGCATAGCTTAAAGCACGATTAATGTTAAAATAACAGTTGGTCTTATTTTTACCGTAGATAAGTCCACCTTACTATCCAGCCAGCACCTGCCCATTTTCTTTTCTACAGGCATCTTCTCTTCCAAGTTTGTCGCAAAACATAATATTTCTTGAATAATTAATAAGAGACAATTTTTAAATCCATGGGAATTCGATCACAGGATAGAATATTAACTATGAAGGCGAATTTTCCTGTTAAGAATTTAGATATTTTACTTTCTATTGGTGGACAAACTTAACAGAATAACGCCCATGGGTTTTAATCGCGCTCGAGGTTCTTTACATTCATTTGCCAGATCGTTGTGAGTTTTAAAATACAGTGTGTTAGGGAAGTGACGTATTATATTTAAACCGCCAATTCCTGAAATAAAGACAAATTGAAGAAAAATAGCCATAAATGGCGCTTTCAATTCATTCAGCGGTAAAAGTGACCTAACGTCAAACCAGAAAAACACCTGTGGCACTGCGATACATGTAAGCAATCAAGGAATTCTAGCCGGTGTTGTCATAACTTAAACTCTTTAGACAAAATAAAATAATTTAAACACGTTTCCATTCTGTAATACCTTTTTGTACAATTAATTGAAGAACATTTACGACGGACTATGTTTTAAACAAGCCGAAGAAACATATGGAATAGTAATAGCCACGTACGTCACTAGGTCAAATGCCAATGACCTCTTGACGCCTTACATCGGCTGAGCGAAGTAGTTTCATATAGCGCTGCACGCTTGCGTTTGTTAATTGAAGACCAACCAGCGGCCGGGTACGCTGTGTCTCGTTGATCACCAACACACTCTTAGTAATCCGCTCTGTTTTTTCGGTTTACGCGTGTATCTTTGAATATTGTTTTTATTGACGCGTTTCTTCTGGTCGTCAAATTTCGTCGCGTGTAATAAAATCTAATAATCTGTAGTATAATCTGTATTATTGTATTTTCAAAAGCTAACAATCGGTTCTGTTTCACTATTACTGTGTGCACATAAAGTGTTTCCAGGAGTGTTCCCATGAAAAAGAAACGAAACTGATTTGTTTGTGCCTGGATATCCTCGCTCTTTAGGTATAAGGATAAATACAAGTAGGTAGAAAATAATTTATTTTTATAATTTCATATGGAATTTCAGTTTTACATTAAGTTTGGCAACATTGCCATTGGCTCTGGGTCAGGCTCGTAGCCAGGATTAGATTTTAGAGTGGGCAGTCAAAGTTTTAGAGGGGGCAAACTTGAAAATAATTTTTGTGATCAGATCACGTAAGATCAAGAGAAAAAAAAAACATCGTTGATTTCAACATTGAATTAACTACCTACATAATTACAAAAAATAAAACTTAAACAAAACCAAAAAACGCAACGTAGGTAAATATCTTTAATATAATTGAAGTTTTCTGTTCTTCCTTTCGTTAAATTTTTGTAAAAACACCTCAAAGTTTATGTTATTTGTTTGTTTATTCTCAAACGCTAAATATATCAGATTGGCCATTCTCCGCTGAGACTGAATCCCAAGAAATTACATAAATATACAACTATCATGGTTTTGCTAGAGTGGGCAACTTTTTCTGTCAGAGTGGGCGTTGCCCACTCTGGCCCCCCCCCCTGGCTACGGGCCTGCTCTGGGTGAAGTGTTGTACAGTAGCGTGGACTGACCTGTGAGTAGGAGTGTTTGTTACCCCACTTTTAAAACGGTCGATAAAGAAGAATATAAGTAAAAAAAATATATTATCGCTTCTCTATTACACCCAAGGAGTCACCCATTTAAATATAATACGTAATTTCCATAACACCCTGTATAGTTGATCACTTGAACCGTGTCCGTAATTATAATATATTATTAAAAAAAACACTTTACTGATACAAAAAAGTCCAATAATACAGAATCACTCACGTTGAGTGGCCTATTAAAAGATCTCGGGAACTAAAAAAATAATTGTTTGAAATATTGATACCTACTCGCTATAAAAGATGCCGATGTTCTTAACCGCGGTGGACGCGTCGTTGAAAATCACACGAGGAGAGGTCGCGTCGCGGTTCTCCATACCGCTAGCAAAATAAAGCTAGTGTTCCTTGGAAAATTAATTCTAATTAGAAAATACATACAAAACTAAATAATTATTAACTAATGATGTTATTTATAAAACAAAATGTATGATGTAATAAAAAATAAATGCTAAAAAACAAATTTTCATTAAATTCTGAAGTAATGCAGTAAATAAATAATTTATTCTAGAAGTTAACACTATACAAGATAGAGATATTCGGATATTGCATCAGGATACTTGGAGATGTAATTCTATATGTTAAAATAAGAGTAGTAGGCGAGAATTGGGGAATGGCAGTCACTTAAGCTAGATTATGTATAGTTGATAAAATATTAGTTTTTGATATAAGTAAATATAGTAGAAGATAGCCTGACTCATCCACTAGATCATGGTTTCCCATTCAAATTAAAATAATTAACCTTAAAGGCGATGTCAGGACCTGAGATATAAGGCGTCATTGACTAGTTGTTGTAAAAATGGCTTTTTCAAATCAAGAAAATTAGGAGGATTTTTACGTTAGATTATTTTTTAATAATTGAATATATTCATAGGATCATATTTTCCTATAAGTTACTCAAAAAGGATTATTTTTATATTTCATAAAATAATAAAGCACGATTCATTTTCAATATGCAAAATTAGACGGGCTTTTTATATTTCTGCAACGTCAACAGCTGTGGTTCCTGCTTTCCGTTATCGAACCGCTTCGTCAGCAAAGGCATCCTGCACTGAGGGCGGCGTCGGCCGGCGTGGCGTTAAAATTCGAAAAAACTTCTTAAATTTGCGACACGCATAAGTTTCTCAAAAAAACGCAGGTTGAGAGAAATATTGCGTTAATCAATAAGTATTTCGTTATAGACATTTGCGCCCGAAATAACTTAATTAAAAAATATTCGTTTTTACCGTTTTATTCCTTTATAGACGCTTTACGCCAGGAAGTCCGTCGCGAAAGGGTTCGTAAAAAATCTTAAGTTGATATATTTAAGGCAAAGCTAGGATTTGCGTGTAGGGTCTTAGAAGACAGTTAGGTTGGTTAATTCCCTCTTAGTAGACGACCATTGCTAGCTTAGGTCAATTTTTTTTATTGTAAATAAAATAAAATTAATTAATCGAAAATCGCCCCGGTCGTGAGACTCGACATACGTAAGACTAACCCATAAATAACCCTCAAGACAAAAGTCTTAAAAGCCCTCCGTGTTCAGTATAACAAACTTGCCTCGTTATATTCAATTGGACGTGCCCGTGCCAATAAACTCAAAAGTATAGTTCGAACAATAGTTATGCTTCGTCCGACGTTCAAACAACTATACTTATAACAGTAAAATCAATCCTTTTAAATTCTAAGACAAAATTCTTGCCCTCATCTTTATCTTAATTGGTGGACTGCTGACGACTTCCTGTTAGCGGGGAAAGGTGGTGGGCCCACTAAGACCGATAGACCCCCTGTCGGCTGGCATCCCTGACTATTAACGAAAATCGTAAACGAAATTCGAAAAAAAAAAATATGGCGAATAATAATAGTGATATAAGTTCGACATCTAGCGCTGACTTTAATGAACTTTATCGGACTGTCGACCTCACTGGTAGTGTCGACCAGTACCGTAATGTTCAGTACAACGACCCAAATGTTAGGTCCGCTGCTCGCCAACGTATGTTGTTGGCTTTAAAAACAACTCTGGCCTACGGGCCTAGAATTTCAATGGGACAAAAGTAGCGAAAAAAGCAGCGACCTGGCGATAAATAAGCAAGGGGAAAAATGGGTATACGAGGGACCCACGACAACGATTGATGAACAACCGCGCTTCCAACCATAAAAAAGCGGAAAGATATCGTTATTTCGGCGACACAGTATTCCCCCACCCTGCGGATAATTCCAGTCAGGTATGCTTTTTATATAGCAAAGGATTATTTTTTTGAAAGTAAGAAAGAAATAAAGCACATACATTTATCATAAAGTAATCATTTAATCATTAAGCCTTTTACTAAGTTCATCTAAATGATAATAAACTGAAAAAAAAATAGAAATAGAAGGGAACAGTAAGAGTCCTACTCTCTTAAACAAATATCTCAGTTGTAGTTTTTAGGAGTGACACACCCACTGCATAATTAATGAATCTAATGGCCACACATCGTACAGCGTTACCCAAGCTCATCCCATTTTCCATATTCTTCGCAAATAAAACATGACTGGTATTGTCACAATGTTTTGACGCGCATTACCCGAGAGCTCCTTGCAATAAAAAACCCAATCCTAAAATTAAACTTCGCGATTTAGGGAGCTACAAACGCAGAAATCATCAGACCAATTACTTCCGGGAAAGTACGATATAAGGGCATGCCAAAAAATTAATTATTTTTGTACTTATGTTTGCTTCGATTCACCTGAAAATTATACCAAAAGAGGGCAAATACGTTGAGATTCAATTGTGGCCATTACAATGGGGTGATCACAGCGAAACCACATGCATTTAACTTTGGACGTGGATTGTTAGATAGTAGCACGATGCTGAACAAACTGAGTAGATTTTGTTGTAAAACTGGCTTTTCCAATTCCAGAAAATTAATGAATTTTATTTTCCGTCAAATTATTCTAAATAATTTAATAAGGAAGGTGGATCGAAGGTTGACGTAATCTTTCAATATGCTTCATCCGCAAAAATTATGAGAACGGGTTTACGGGCGTCGACGGCAAGAGATTAAATCGGCCAAGATGACGCAATGTAACGTTAAAACAGACGGATAAAGAAATTCTGCAGGGGGCAGTAACTTTAGTCGGCTTTGGATTCTCAACTACGCGGTATACCGTCGATTGGGGGATTCCCAGAGTCGAACTCAAACGCGATTTAGTTTTTTTATTAATTTTTACGTAAGAAGGGGGTCCGTATTTTCGGCTACAGGTTTTAGAGTGTTTATCACCGAAAATTCCGAGAAAAGTCAAACCGCGGATCTTTCCCTCAGTAAATTTTATTTTCAAATATTCGTATGTTTCAGTGCGAGTAGAAATAACGCTGACTCGTCTTCAAACACTCGTGTATTTGGTGCGAGTATAAATAACACCTAAAATTGATCTTCGAACACTCGTTTTTGATACGGGTATAAATAAATCTTAAGTGCGAGGAAAATTATTCTAGGAGGACTTTGTGCCAAAAGCCTAGAATAATTTTCGAAATAAAAAATTACCCGATCGTGACATTAATAGTAAGTGCTAAAATATCTTAAGTTAGTATTAGCATTCACTACCGCGAGTTATAATTTTCTTTTGGAAATTATTAGGGTAGTTGAGATCCCTTTAGTTGGGAACAAAATGCTAGCTTAGGTTTATTTTATATTGTAAATAATGAAATTAAATCTAAATTTAAATAGAGTACGTGACAGATGAATAATAGGTTGGTTGAAACAATTGAATGATAGTTCAGGTTAATTCTGATTGTATATAAATTGTATATAATTAACTACGAGTACTTCGGGTCGCGTTACTCGACATACGCAAGGACAGTCCCTTAAATTCACCCTCCAAGACAAGGACATAAAATTAAATAAATAAAGCCCTCGGTGTTCTAATATAACAACTTGCATTATGTTATATTACATTGGACGCGCCCGAGCCAATACAGTCAAAAGTATAGTCTGAACATCAGTTAGGCCTCGTCCTACGTTCAACTAACTATCCTTTTAAGTTAAAATAATTCATTCTTTCTTATGACAAAATTTCCCTCGTCTCTTCAATTGTGCTGGTGGACTGCTGACAGCTTCCAGTTAGCGGGGAAAGGTGGTGGGTTCGTCCACTCAAGACCGACTGACACATGCGTGTCAAGTCGGCAATGGCATTAATGCCTAGCATCCCTGACCAATAAACAACGAAAAATCGTAAGCGACCAAGATAAGCGTCCGTAAAACTGATTAAGTAGGAACGTCTTCGGTTGCGATGACTTTTTCATTAATTATCAAGACTGGCGACATAACTGATAGTGTCGACCAGCAATCATACATTTTCAAAATTTAAAAAGATTAAGAAAGTAGATTGGCTCTAAATAACTAATTCCTGGGTGGGGAATTCACCTTTGGATGGGAACCAAAAAATCAAAATTAAAATTCATAAAATAGCCATCTACTTAACAATCTGATTAAATTAAATTCAAATCAAACTTAAGGGGAAACTTGGTTATACGGGGGTTATCAAAAAACGTCTTACGTGAAACGCGCAAATAAGGACAACGTTTAGAGTTACCTATCATTGATTAAGCGCAAAACGGACGGACGTTTCGGGCTACGTACTCCACTCATATCATGGTATAATGTACGTACGTCCCGCTAGAAAAAATTACTTGGTGTCTTTTTTCACAATTCGGCGACAATTTATACTGTAGCATTTCAAGTGACCGGAATTCCCCACCTAACTGGGATTCCCCCTACTCATATAACAAAAACTTATTTAGTGTTTCCATTATAATTTGCGCCTAAGCAGTGTAGTTTATCGAGTCGAATAAAGAGTACCTTTTTTTATCGAGTATTCTTTTGGCTTCAAAATGACGTATTCTTTTTTCATATAACTATCAGGTCAAAAAGGATTTGCCAAAAATTTTCGGGTTTGTTCGCTTCGTTCGGGCTTGTAACGCTCTGTCAGTAAGTGGTTTTTCTGAAGGTTCTTCGCTGTCCTTAAAATTTGAAGCTTATAATTTTTGCTGAAAAATAATGCGAGAAAGTACAGCCAGATTTTTTAAAAAGGATTTACAATAGAATATGTTTTAGCTTAAGAAAATATAGAAGGACAATATCAAAAATGTTACTTACACAGAGTACCGCAGATAGGCACTCATTAATTTTACCCATCAAAACATCCTAACAAAAATAAAACAATAAAACCCGCGCCAATAGCCATTGATGCATACCTAGACGGCCAAGGTCGTAAAATTAATTAACCTTAGATTACGGCACGAAGTACGGCTGCGCGACCGTCGAAGAGTTAGTGAAGAAACAGTTGTACCGGAAGTTACCCAGATACCACACTACGTTTTAAAGAAGTCCATATTATACCTATCTTTAGCCTGAACGTCTTTGGCATACTTTGGACGTAAAAAACACATTTTAAAGATGTCACTACATCAGCGTATTTAAGACCTATATGTTTAAGACGTCTTAGTTTAGGCGTCTTTACTACGTCAAAAAATGGACGACGATAGAACCTATGTTTTTTTCATAAAAAATATAACTTTAATTATGAATCATTCAATTTAATATAATTTGTGTTTTTTCGAGGCCATCGTTTTGTATTTTTTTCTACATTATTGGCTTGTCTTGCAATAAATATAAAAAGGGTTTCATAAAACAGTTATTATACAGGCCGCAACAAGAACCGATGTTGCCAGATGCACTAACTAGAGGTGGTTATATTATACATTTTTTGTTTATATCAATTCTCTAAAAAATAAAATACTTATTATTTATTTGAAAGTAAAAAATATACAAATAACAGCGGTACACCGGTCATTATTTCCATAAAGAACTAAGTAAACGTGACAATACTGGATTACGGTGCGGTACTTATCCATTAAAATGGCGTGAACGTCATTCGAATTGGCGTTCGACGAGATTTCTAAACTACGCTTGTGATTGTGAATTGAGTTGATTATATTTTCTTTGGAGCTTATAATTCTGTTTGACAAAGATCCAGGTAAGTTAATTTTTATTAATTACTACACTTGCTATAGTAAACATGAGTGTAAGGGACATCCATAAATATTTTGTGCAGTATTGTTGGTAGTGAATTACTAGTGATGTGATCGATATGATAGGTATATATCAGGGAAATGAAAAACCAAAAGATGTTAATTTATTGGTTACTGATTTTGTTTCTGATGCTATTAGTATAATAAATAATGGTTTTTATGTTAATCATTTCTTTGATGTGAGAATTAAAGGTTTCATTTGTGATGTACCAGCTAAATCTTTTGTAAGCGTGTAGCGTCAAGCCAGAAGGAAACTGAGGTGTCCATTCAGGCATGGTTACGATGGAATAAAGATAGGATCGGTTTAAATAATATACTCATGTAAACAAAAAATGGAATGAATAAAAATAAAGATATAGTGAGATCGCCAAGAACTGCAATTTTTTTAAGTTTCAGAGAAATTCACAACTTGTATACCTACCATAATGCCGAAAACACGACGCAAGGGAACGTTTTTAAGATGTCGTAAAACGATGTTTTAAAGACGTACATTTTTGTAACAATGTACGTTTTTAAGATACCTTTAAGATGCATTTAGGATATTAGCCGATGTTTTAAAGACGTCCTAAACATCTCTCGCCAGTATCTTTAAGACGTCTTAGAGACGTGTTTGTGCTATTTGGGTAGGCTTAACATTGTTATTTTAAATAGAATTCCCTGTATACTTTGGTATTTTTCGATTCTATTTAAAAATCCAAGTAACTTTTGTTAACAATTTCCTATACCCATCTCCAACCGTTTTTTAGATAAGTTTACTAAAGAATTTTTTATAAAAAAAATTGTCAAAGGTAATTTGACCGTAGTCCGAGTGCCCTGAATTAAAATAAAAAGTTGAAAAAGATGAACACCCTAATATACAGGGTGGATTCAAGGTGAGTGGCCTATTAGATGTTCTGGGAACGTAAAAAATATAACTTGGTGTAGATATACTAATTTGACCTTACTTTCTAACTAATACAGTTAAGGAATTAAAAATTTGAGAACAATTAGGAAGGGTATGGGTCTCTTTATTTCATAATTTATTTCGTGTATGTACTGAGCAATTAGAAAAAGAATATAATTGAACACGTAATGGTAAATTAAAATACAGGTGTTCCATTTTAAAAAATTGATTGATTGTGTAATGAACACGAAAAAAACTTTACGCAATTTTATTAAAATAAATATGGAATAAATTTCGGAATAAAATTAGAATAAAAATTTATTAAATATAAAATAAAATATTATCAGATTCCGGAAAAATTAGAATTTTATAAAAAAATTTATGAAGTAAAATATTTAAAATAAAACTATAAATAAATAAAAATTATTTAAATAAATTTCAAAATTATTTAAATATTTAATTAGATTAAAAAGAATTTTTATCAAAAATTTAAATGAATAAAATCGAAAATATTAAGGAATTTTTCTAAGTCCAGAAATTGGGAAAAATCTCAATAAAAATTCGGAAAAAAATCGGGAAAAATCAGGAAAAATCAAATTAACGCGGATATAAATTATAGAAAATTTAGGGAAATTTTTAAAGTAAAAACTCACGTTTATTTCCAAAAAAGGAGAATAATCCAGAAATTGCACAACACTTCAAATTCCACTTTATCACCGCACTTGGTCAGGTGAACAGAATAGAGACGCGAACGCGGACACGACATAACTGACCGGGGAAAAATGCGCGATGACCGACGAAGCCTACCCCCTCTCCTTAAACGAAAGGGTTTTCACCCCATTCATAATACATAGACATAGGAATTAACCGAATGAATTTGGAAACGGTCGACCAAAAAACGAAGGTGCTCGATAGGGGGTCTGATGATGCAACCCTATGACTCGTTATCACCCAGGGAGGATGCGTGGGTCGATTCCTGAAAATAAAGGGGGAAATGAACACCTGTGACCTAAAAAGGGTAAAATTAAGCGACTTTCGCTCTTAAAGACCGATAAATAATCGAAAAATGACACTTATTCGCGGAAATAAGATGACTCATAGGCAATAAAACTGTCGCAGGGGAAATTTGGGATGGAAAGTGGGCTGAAAATCGGGTATTTAAGCGCAAACAATTCCATGCTAGAGTTAGTCAACGTAAGTCAACGTAGGTCAACGTAAGTCAACGTTAGCCAACAACAAAGACGGAACCGGGATCTATGTACGCGGAACGGAATAACCAAGTGAATAAGTGAAAGTGTTATAATTGGCAAAAGAAAATAATGCCAGAAAGCTTATTGTGAATAAAGTGTCGAAAAATTGTGATTTTTGGTAGAAAAGTATATTTAAAAGTATTTTAAATTGGAAGTAAGTGTTTGTGGCCAAATAGTTAGAAAAATCCGCTGTAAGAAAAGTTGTTAAAATAAGTTGACTCCGGAATAGTATAAGAATTGTGATGTCTGAAGGTTTTTAAGGTTTTGCCGAGATAAGTTGTTGAGAGTGTTGTCTCATATCCGGAAAACCATAAATTAAGATTGAGAATTTTGTGGAAATTATTGATGAAATAAAACAAATGTATGTCAAAACTGAATAGTGTGTTTTTGATTGACCAGGAGACCAGGATTAAATAGTCTCGAGTTAATAACAACAGATAGGCAAGTTCGAATTAAGTTATTTTCTGGGAATAAATTAATGAAACGTAGTTAGGTTCTGCTAGCACAGGAATCTTCCGAATCTCGCAAAAGTTTTATATTATAGCCACCACCCTGTATTAAGAAATTAGACCGCTCGGATTTCACATCAACCTGCGATACCGGACGTGTAACTGGCAACAGGTGCACCGACGATATCGTTTCCCTTTAAAAATACAGAGTGCGCCCAATAACAAAGGCTGGGCACGCTTTCGGTGGGCTGGGTGCTATAATTGAAAATAGTATTTATTATAACCGAAAGGTATTATTTTTAAAATAATCTGTATAAAAAATGTCTAATGAATGAATGAATAATAATGAATAAAAAGACCTTTCCAAAATGTTCACAAATTTTTAACCGCATTAATTACAAAGTAAGGTTATATTACCTCATTTATGAAAAATTACTTTAATGAATTTTATATGAGAAACGGTTGGACATGGTATAGGAAATTGTTAACAAAAGTTACTTGCCTTTATAAATAGATCTCGAAAAATGTCAAAATATATGGGGCATTCGATTTAAAATAACAATGTTAACTTCCGTATAACCGGATACTACGTCAAAAAATATCATCAATACAAAGCAGTGTTGTTCTGGGCCTAAGTTTAATTGTACTAGAATTTACAGAAAATTGTAATAGTTTTCTAGGAAAATGTACTAGATGCCGTATGTGTAAATTTTGCAGTTAACTGTAAGAGAAATTTCAAGCTTGTCCACTCTATCCTCTCCTCTCTGGTCATAGTTGATTAGTTGGTCCATAGATGTCGTTATATACTTATTATTAATTGTCAAAAAATTTGGGTTTATTTTTTTTAATGTTCCATTTCATTATGTTTCTTCTTTTTTCCTTTGTTGTCTTTATTTCCTCGCATTAAATAAAAATGTAATAGATTATATAAATTAGTAAAAGGGTAATAGATTTTTTGAAAATGTAATAAATCTATTACAATTGTAATAGAAGAACAACACTGATACAAAGATCTTCATCTGTTGCAGATCGTGAGCAGCTCGTTAAAAATATTTTCATAACGAACAGCGATCCAGGGGAAAGAGGAACTAAGCACAAACAAACCCCTAACAAATCACCACAATTAATTTGTCAGGCATAGGTGAGTGTTCTAAATAATGTCTCCGCACAAAGTAACTTTTTTTTTTTAAATGAAATTCCCACAGATCAAAAAATTATGTTAGAGACAAAAAAGGATGACTTACCAAAAACACCACTAAGAGTTTTAAAATATGATATGGACATTCGGTATTTGAAGAGCCACCGCAAAAGTACCTTAATAGAAATTACAAAATTGTTCCGCTCAGGCACATATCGCATCGCTGCCGTTCCCGTCATGCAACCGCAGGATTATGATGTATTCTTAAGCATGTTATTACTAAAGTTTGGGGGAAAATGATATTGCCAATCTTGTTTAATCAGAAACTTGTATTGACTCTTTAGGTGCTAACGTATACATACGCAACCCACTCACGTTCCTCCTCTTTAAAAGTAAGTCACGTATTACATACATAGTTACAGCTTGTAAAATTATGTAGACAAAGAAAAACTGCTTTTAGTGAAGACATATATTTATTATAATAAAGTGATATTTTGAGTGAGTACCTACATTTATTATATTAGTTTAAAGGACTTTTTACACGGGATCCTGCTACCACTTTAACAAGACGGCTTCCTTCGGTTTTAGTGGTTGGCTTACATTAAATTGGTCACTAAAATTTAAAATTAAAAATATTGTTATTAAGTCAGTGTGTTAAAAGATGGTCATGACGCAATAAGATATCACTTAAAAATATAACGTTTTGCATAATTGTCATGGTATGCCCGCTCATATTTTGCTTGTTCGATTAAATTCGAATAAGAAAAATTCAAGATCTGGGACCAACCAAGAGTAACAGCTTAAAAGCTGAAACTAAAATATAATTCTCGATTATAGAACAAAAGTTAAAGGTAGGATACGCTTGACTTACATGGGGAGTTTAGTCGGTCAATATTATCTCCTTCAGGGAAATATCATCCCGACTACCTTACATTCGGAATGTAAGATTCTCCTCTATACAAAAAATGGTCAATATATATAGAAACATACTCACCCTATTAAATAATCACTATTTCCACTCCTTACAACAACTGTCAAACAATTTATACAAATTAAGGATTTAACCACGTCTTCTGAGTTCCCAACATTATAATAAAGGGCATACCATGTCGTGTTGCCATTACTTCTTAGAGCAGAAAAGACCGTCGTCAGAGGGGAATAACTGACTCCAGTAATATCTAGGTCGTCTACTGGAAATTCCCGCCTTATTTCCATCATTTGTTTGTATATGTTGTAATGTGTGTTCACATCAGAAATATTCTGTCGGGCTAGGTTGGTTTCGATGTATTTTTCGCTGACTGGGAGCCATGGTTGGGCTCCATCGTTAAAACCTGTAAATAGTATACATTTTAAACAGTGGCACAGTGGCTAGGTAGAGGATGAACCATTGAAAAATTTCATTTTATTTTGGTAGTTTTGAGATTGTCTCTTATCTTGCAAATAAATATTTTTATAGGGTGTTGAGAAAATCGATTTAGTGTACAATACACTTACGAAAGTTTTCCATTCTCTATAAGGTTTGCGAAAAGCCCTAATTGATTCTGTTATTTGGCCTTAAGAATTCGATTGACGCATTGACTTGGAACAAACATTGACGATATTTTTATCTACTTTGTACACGTCAATGTGACGCCTGTTATCATGAAAATAAGCACAACAAAACGATTCTTTTCAATTCCCATGAGAAGTAATTAAATGGTTTGCCGTTATTAACAGTCGAGCTGCGAAATGATTACTTGGTCAGCAAGAGTTTACAGTTGGTCCGTAGAAACAAACATGTCTAGAAGCAGTTTACTTGAGAGGTTCCAGGGCACTGTCAATTTATGACTTGCTTGTATTTTCTTTTGCCGAATACAGAAGGAAATCGGCTACAAAAGGTGTAGCGGGGGCGGGTTTTCACTTGTTTTCCCAGGGCATTCCCGATTCAGAAATGTTTGCTGTCTATAAGTTGCTGACCAACTAGCCATTTTGGCTGACCGATTACATTTTTCTGTTCGCAAAAATAAGAATATTTTGCTGACCAGTTAAATGATACCCTAATTCTCATTTATTTTTATCTTCTGTGTTTCTGTCTTCATTCTAAACTTTGATCGATTTGATATGTTTTTGTTAGAAAAAACAATCGACCGACGTGACTTTCTATATTTTTCTAAATTTTTATCCAGTTTACGGTAGATTTGGTACAGTCTTACCATATTGAGTTAAGAAATACTATTTTTTTTCAGAAACACTGAAAAACAGCAAAAAATTGTATTTAACAATAACGCTAAATATGACAGTTGTTAATCCGGTAATGACAAACGTAAAAAATGGTATGTAAAGCCCTGGTTTTTATTACATTTCGTTACGAAATATTTCGGTGGGTTGGAACGGAAAAGTTCGTCGTTGGTTATTTGGTCACATGTGTGGTTTTTACTGCAGTACAAGTGCATGGTTAAAAACGGACGATATTACTAGATTCATTTGTACAGGGTGATCACGTATTATGTCCCCCCATCTTAACCTTCTTGTTTTACATACTTGAGAAAAATTAAAACTACTGTTGCATAACTTATTAAGGAAAAACACTTTTTGAAGTGATAAGAGACCCCGAATTGCGTAACGGGCCTAGGGCCCCCTATAACCCAAAATAGGCACATTGTATATTACGATTTATTAATAATAATAAAGTTGGTAAAAATAATGAGCGCGTTTAGTTACGCCGATTCTTTCTGCCGTAGATTTTCTTGCCCTGTTGTATGAGTTTGAGGCATATTTTAAACTCTTTTATTTTTTGGTTCTTTTCGAGGCCCCTATAAATACGAGGCCGTAGGCTAAAGCCTAGTATGCTTAGTGATAAATCCGAAAACAAAGAACGGATAACCCGTGTCGCTTAATAATGACACACGTCAAGCGGAATAACTTTTCGTTGACGAAATTTCGTCGGTATCCAACCTTTTGGATTTGAACGGAGTTTTTCGGCGGCAGATTATTAAGAAGGGGGGACATAATACATGATCACCCTGTACAAATGTTAATATCGTCCATTTTAACCACGCACTTGTATTGCACTAAAAACCACACATGTGACCAAATGACCAACGACGAACTTTTCCATTCCAATCCACCGAAATATTTCGTAACGAAATGTAACAAAAACCAGGGCTTAAGACGGCCATTCCAATAAGGGCTTTATAAAAAGTACGGTACGAATGCTCGAAAACCACGCAATGTCTTTTTCTAACTAATTGAAAAGAACAAAGAAAAATTATTCTAATTTTCAGAGCTCCCCGATTGCTTCCCTTGGAAGTTGTTTACAACCTATCTAAGAATGTGAATTGTTTATTCTTCAACGACTGTGAACCAAACCCGTAACCTCCTGGATTTAAAATCCTTGGATTAAATGTACATTTATTTTCAGCACAAAAAGTATGTTAAAAAAAACTTAACGAACAAACCCAATGACCACAGTCGCAAGGCTATTTGAAGTAGAAACATGAATTAATAATGATTGAAATGAAAAAGTGTTCTGAATTTAGAACACCCATATTTATATGATAAACCATTTGGAGAGATTTATTAATTTTTGATCAATGACTGAAACCCGAACAAACCCTACCTGCGTTAGTCGAGTTGTCCCATTGGAACGGTGTACGTTCAAAATCTCTGCTCGTTGTGGCGAAGGTGGAACAGTTCTTTATAGCTTGTGGATCTGCACCTTCTTCACATGTTACATTACCTAAGAATTATTAGTAATTTAATAAAATTAACGTATATTCTTCAATGAGTAATACAAATCACAAACAAGAATGTGTTTATTTAGCCGAGTATGACGAATGTCTAGTCTATGCAAAATAATAGTTGTTTAAGCAATAAGGATGGTCCAATAAAAAATGCAAGACAATATCGAGAAACATTTGCAAGAAACATTTATTAAATTTACGCTAAATTTTAAGAAAACTCTGATTTGTTTGATATTACGAATCCCTGGTAATTTGTAAAAATAATATATTTAAAAATACTATTTTTGTGTGAAAATTCCATGTAGGTACTAATAGGGTGGGTTGTTCGCATAACGACTTACAAATCTGTGAAACATACAAACAAAAGTTACATACAAAGTGCAGTGCACTTTTCATTATTTGTATGACCACTTGAAGCTGTAGGACATTTACGAATTATAAAAAAAAGCATAATAATATTTTGAAATTATTCATAGAAGGTTTACTAAAAGTTGCTGGACTTGTTAGTGTTAATAGTGATTTTGCTTGGCTTATTAAACAACAAACTTAGGTTCACTTTGTAAATTTATTTTGCTTACCATTTTCCTGTCCTATTTCTTCCCCTTGGTAAATTATTTGAGCACCTCGTAACATGGATGCCAGTATATTTAAACCATCAATATTTTCCACTCCTAATCTGGTCGATACTCGGGGATTGTCATGATTGCCGAGCTAAAAAAACAACAGTAATATAAACTTTAATTTCCTGTTAAAAATTTGGTTAAAAACGAGATTTTATCAGGGCCGGTGAATGATGATTGATTTTAGTAGATTGTCAGTAGTGTAACAAGATAGGCTGGGGTATGGTGGCACAACAATCATTCTCGGCCTCCTCTGCCTAAAGGTCCAGGTCCCAAAGAAAGAAAATAGTTTGCATAAAATTCAATCAATTAAAATAATAATGATGATATCGATAACAGATTTATAACAGTTTAGCACCAGTTCCATTCAGTTTCAGTTTTTGGAATTACTTTTATTCCAATGAGAAAGATAACTCGATATGAAAATAATAATATTTAAAATAATATTTTTTTTCTGAACAACTATACATGATAAAATAACTTTTCCATAAATCATTGATACTAGTGGTATAATGAGTCACTGACCGATTTCAAAAAGATCGTATCTTTTCAATCCATCATTCAACCGGTCTTTTATATTACGCTTAACGATTAATATTGATATACATTCTTTACATAGCGACTGGGATTCACACAAAGTTATGCTTCTATCGGATCGATATTTCGTATAGCAGCTTAGTAGTATGCACAATGAATGTGTATTCGTTGTTTGAAGTTTAGTTTTTTGCGTATACATATTTATAAAAAAAATAATTATAAAGTAAGATAAAATAGCTAGGTGGGTTAATGTGTGTTTGGTGTTATGTTTTGTAATAGATTCAGGACGGCCTATGTTAACTATTTAGGTAGAAAAAAACAACGTATTTAACAGTTAATATACATAGTATATTATTTTAATTAAAATTCAATCTTCAGCTTCTTGCCAAATACTTAGGAAAACACAAGTATCTACCAGTCGCAATATATTATAATTACAATTATGGACGAATAAATTGAAGTAGGTAAAATTACATCTATTTTGCAAGCGTTCAAACTTTAAAACGCGATTTAGTCGAAAGTATAATTATTATTATTTTCTTTCCTTCGTCTGTGGAGTTATCTGTATCACTATTGTACAGGCTCACACATTTATTAGGTATCTAAATGTATAAAATCATTTAAAATGTAACCGCTTAAAGGTATGGTTCCCACCACGCGGCCCGCGGCCGCGGCTTCCACAATATGGCACAGACAAGTGACCTATCGTCCTCTGAATATAACGTGTTAAATATTATGGTATCAAATGGACATATGAAGCAGACTTACCAGCCAATTGGACGTATAGGACCCCGGTAAAAGCTTCAACAATGTTACTATGCCATTGAATAAATCTGCTTGAGTAAAATCCTTATCTAGCCCAAGGAAACTTATAGAATTTAATGTGAAATGGGCGCCTGGTGCGGATTCATTCGAACTGCGGTATAAGGAAAGTATTGTCTCGGGATCAGCGCTGCCTTCTGCTATCATAATCCTACAAAATATATATATAAAAAAAGAACGTTCCTTCGTTTTATCTTTCAAATTTTAAAAATTCTTCAAAAATTTGGAGAACAAATAACGTTAACGTTATTTTGACCTTATGTTATATCACTAAAAGAGTTCTTATCTTATTATTAATTATAGTAACTTTATACATTCAACATCACGGTGAGTGGGCTACTAAAATATCTCGGGTACCTGCTAAAAAAGATTTTTGTTTTAAATCTTGATACTCGCTATAAAAGATGCCGATCCTTTCTGGTTCCGGAAGTTAGGCTTAACTGATAGGGTTGCCAGGTTTAAATTTTGAAATTGCAGGACACAAGTTTGAAAATGGAAGGAAATTTTTAACTAAACTAAAACACAATTTATTTTATATAAAAATAATCAAAAAAGTCTTTTCTAACATAAGTGTAATAGGTATTTAAAATACCTTAAGAAAATGCTTTAAGAAAATGAATTGTTTTGTTGAAAAAGAATGTTTCTTATCACTCTTCCAAGAGCTTATTATTTTTAACTGGCATATTATAAAATTCTTTGCAAGTCAAACCAAAATTTGTTTTAATCTGAAGCTCTGCTTTAATATGATCAATCAAGAGCTTATTGCGGCTGTCGCTCCAGGCCGCATACTAAGAAGAAACTCTTTCAGAGTCAGCATTTGAACCATATATTAAAAAACAAATTGTATTATTTTCAAAAAATTATTCATTGCGGGATTAGCTATGAAAATGTTATTCCATTATGTGAATAGAACAATCTTTCTGAAAGGTGGGATTCATTATACAAAATTCTTCATATAAATTATCAAGGTTTATTTCAATGGACAAGTTAGTAACAATTTTCACGACTGAATCAAACTTAAACAACAATTATTTTGTAAAAAAAAAGGCGCTGTAAAAACAATTTATAATTTGAGTATTTATGAAATGCAGGATATTAGGCGTCCTGCCACAAGTCTCCGCAGGACGCTTATATTCGAGCCTCAAAACCAGGACGTCCTGCGAAATCCAGGACAGCTGGCAAACCTAGGCTTAACATTGTTATTTTAAATGGAATGCCCTGTACATTTTGTGATTTTTCGATTCTATGCAAAATCCTAGTAACTTTTGTTAACAATTTCCTATAGGGGAGAGTGGGTAGACAATGGACGCAATTCAGTAATCTGACTCTAAATCCGATCTAGATCGGCAAACTTTTCTTAGAAATATTGCATTTTTATTCATATAGTGAGGTTACGTTATGAGTTTTCCGATAATTTAACGACTTTCAATTTGTGGAGACAAATTTAAAAAAATATTGTAATTCGGGGAGAGAATAGACAATGTCGATTGTTAAGGGGACAACAAGAAAATATATGGCCATTGTTGAGTAAAGATTTCTAAATGGATACGAAGTTTGTTTCTTAAAAAGAAACATTCCGTCTAATAGGTTTCCGTTTACTACTGAGGAACCGGCATCAGTTCTCCACAAAGACGTTGTAACATATATTGCCAAGATTTCGGGGTAAGATAGATTTTAATGTAGATTTAAATATCTTTTTGATGTACAGTAGTAATAAACTTTTACAAAAATGATATGAATACTTAATATATATTTTTTTATTAACCATAAGAAAATAAGGCATAAGTGCATGGTCTCCCTGATACGTCCATAGTCTCTCCGATATATGTCCACTATCTCCCAGACAGTCCTATGATAAACCTTCCCCAAATTGCATCAATATATTATAATAATGCAATATGCTATCACTGACAATAGGAATCAATTTTTCATTTTAAAACATAAAAAGGGTATAAAAAGCCTGCTTGTTTTGGCAAAAGAGTGAACACAATAGTATAATTACATACCGAGGTGGATGTTTATGTTGAGAAATTAAATATTTCACCGAGGTTTGTATGGTATTTTAGTTACAACCATAACTTTTATGTGCAAATGATGTTTTTTGTGACAAATATAACTATGTGAAAAATTAACAAAGTAATATCCCGGTATAACCAAAAGCTTCGCCCAAATCTAAATATTAAAAAAAAAGTCAAGTTGTCGAGTCATTTTGGTTATTCAGTGAATGTTGATATTTATCTAGAAGGAAAGTGACATTACCCGACACTAGATAGATGTCAAAGTTAAAATTATGTTTCTTTCAAACTTTTTAAAAATCTGAAATGTCAACAATACATACATGGTTGATGGTTATAAATAAATATTGTTACCCTACTTTACCTGGTATATGATTTATTGTCTTGGTTAAATTCATCCAGAACTGCCCTCCATTGGTAGATCATATCAAAACTCTCTTGCTGGCTTAGAGTGTAGTTGTGCACCAGAAAGTCATGATCATTAGGGCCAAGTCCAGGGATCCCTATAATTTTAAAAAACAAAAACTTACCATACCAACATTTACTGTATTCAAATATGTAAAAAAATTGGTTCTATAAGCAAAAACAATTATCTTTTTTAGTTCACGAAATCTTTTAATAGACCACTCACCGTGAATGACCCTGTATATCATTAATAAACACAACGGATACGATTTTAATTTGTTTTCAAGTAACAGCGAATTTTAATTAGCGTTATTTCTTAGCGTTCATTGTTATTTTCACTCGTACCGAGTATTCAACGGCCCGTGCCATATCTCTAAAACTAGAGCATTCGCGTAAATTTTTATGTAAAAGTGCCCAGGAGAAAATGCTGGAAATTATTTTCGAGTTTGTAAAATATCCAGAAGGGGGCGTGGCGGTGTTTCCTATCAGTTAAAATAAAAATTATTAAAATTGGTTCATTATTAACGAAATAACAGTTTATTAATTTAGACGTGCATTTTTGAAAATTGGGGTAGGTATTTTGACAATAAAAAAATAATGTTTTTGAAAATTTGTAATTTGAAGATTGTCATAATTTTTTGTAAGTCCTTGTTTATTTACTATTGTGTTATGTATTAAAATTACTTGAACAATAAGATTTAAACGCCAATGAAACGGAAAAATTCGTTCATGTAATTGTAATTTATTTTGCTCAGTAACTCCGGTTCTAGAAAAGATTGAAACTTGCGTTTTTACTAAAATGTTAAGGATTTAAGTCTCTTTAATATCTTTAAAACGAACGTACCACTGCATTTAACATTTTTGAGAAAAAGTCAAATATTTGCTTATATTTCAGTTAACGCCATCTAGCAGCGACAGCAAAACTCAAGGACACAAGAACAAAAGCGCAATCGGTAGGGTCCCTTAAACGAAACGAACTTTGTTAAAATCGGTTAACCAAAACCGGAGTAACCGTAGTTTATTTTAAAAAATTGAGTTCCCCCTAACACTTTATTTTACTATAATAGAAAATTTGTGTAGGATAAAAAGATGAGGAAATATATAAGGATTAAAATACAGATATCTTCGATACCTCTCAATTAGTGAAAACACAACGATTTCATCTTGGTTATGACTGCTACGCCCCCTTGTGAATAAATAATTTCCAACATTTTCTCTTGGACACTTTTACTCTATGATTACTAGATATTACCGCTACAATACACTCCTGGAGTTCGGTCCATTATTCCCGATTTACCCTGTAGAATATAAATCATACCTGATTCCGGCTCATCCCGTAACAAAATATCTTCGAAAAGTGATGTGACCGCATCCATTCTGAATCCGTCAACTCCAAAATCTAACCAATATTTTAAGACGTCCTTCATTTCTTCTACAACAACCGGATTTCGATAGTTAAGATCTGGTTGACTAGTGGAAAATTGATGGAAATAATACTGTTGTCTGTCTTCGTTCCATTCCCATGCGGAACCACTGGAAAAACTTATCTAAAACAAAAATAGAATTTACGTTTAACTATGTGTAATTAAGTTTATTAGCTTTTTTATTTAATGAATCTGTGCTGCTGAAAAGATGTGTTCAAGCACCTCGAATATCAATAAAAGTGTTTTCAATTAATTCGTTATTATTTTAAATGTTAATTTGGTGCTTGCCTCAACGGTGATCAATATGTATGTTTCCTGATATTTTCTAACACCTGTTATAATTAATAACGTAATATATTAATATTAATATTTAATTTTTTGAACTCAAATGCAGCAATGGCAACTATTGGTGTTGTTAGAAATCGAATAGTAACCATAAGGCGTTCCATAACGCTGATAGAATTCCTCAAATATGTATTCTGTCGGGATATAAATGGTGCTGTCTTTAAAACAATACACTTCAATATTTCCTCGTCTATTCTTAAATAGTTTTTATAATTCCTAATATCTTCAGAGTGTAACTTCCGGTGGTGGTGGTGGTGTTGGATACCTCTTAAATTACGTCTTTCCACCCAGAGCCTTACCCAAAGTCCCCGTTTTTGTTTTCTTTTTTAGTATATTGTAACATTTTAATACGTTGTAATGACGGCGCAAGATAATTCACGTCTTACTTGTAAACAAGTGGCAAGTTTCTTAAAAAATTGACGAAGTTCTTTGACAGTGTAATACTACTTATAATGGTCATAAACTTTTATAAAATAAATGGCTACAAAATACTTTATAAAAGATATTTGTCAAATAAATTGTATAATCTAATACCGGCCAAATTAACAAAATTTTTAAATGGGATTTTGCAAGATACGTTTACGATAAATTATGTTAATCTGTCTATGCTGCAATAATGACCGAAAGAGGTGGGAAAGACTGTTTGCATTCGTTGCATGGAAATGTACATTTCTCTATCTGTGGTTTATAATATCTTTGGTGGTACCATTTAATCTTTGTAACTTTGTCTCAACTGAATAGCTCATGGCGATTATAAAATATGCGAAGCGATAATTATTTGAAAAAAATTAAAAACGCTGCCAAATATCAACAAGCGTGAACCTAATTATAAAGGTGATTACTGGTATTTTCATTTTAACCTGAATTAACATTAAACAGCATCGTGCTCCGGATTTAAACTACACCAATTTCTTAACATCTGAAAAATGGTATGCACAAAAAAGCTCAAATTTGGCTGAGCCTTAATGCAAGTTTGCTTTAAAATCAATGCGGAAGCGAATATACAGAACATTTCGAACTTGTTGTTTAAATAGAAAAATGCAATTTTGACGAATTTAAATGGCAGCCAATTACATCCCAACCAGTGATTTAAGCAGTTCAAGACTTACCCAATTATTTGGAGGCCTCCTCTCTCCATCCACGTACGTAGCATTTTGCCAAATGTAATAATCATCGTATTTCGGATCACGTTGCAAAGAAGCTTGGAACCATTCGTGTTGGTCGCTGGTGTGGTTCGGAACGTAATCAAGAAGTACTTTTATGTTCAATTTATGGGCTTCATCTAACAATTGTCTCAGATCGTCCAATGTGCCATAAATGGGATCTAAAATGTTTAAGGTGATTTTTTGTTGTTAATTATTTTTTAATTCAGCGTCAATCAGTATATAAAAAATAGAGGGTGATTGATGGTGGATGGCCTCCCAAGTAACACCAAAGGCTTCAAATAGGCTGTGGCAACGTTATTCCAGCTAAATGTAGAGCATTTTAGCTTTTACAGGAAGCTGCCTAGACACTCTTATGACGTCCTTAAAATGCTGTGACAGCCGAAATGGTACAGCAATATTTAGATTACTATATAGAATTGAATGGTTGACGAAGCATAATGGCGGTATAGTATTAGTTATTTATAGGCTGTATTATTTATGTGTGTTATTCGAACTTCTCGGACAACAAAATGAATGTGGGAAGGTAGTTTTATCGTTAAATATGGGTACGGTAGCTCTTCTCCTTCACTGGCTTAATTTAATTTCTATATTTTAGAAAATTCAATAAATTTTGCTATAATTTAAAATTAAAATTTGAAATAAAAGTGCATTAAAAATATTCCTGAACGTAGTTCGTCTAATTAAAAGTTACATGTGCTAATGTTTATTCGTTAATATTATTGTTTTTAAAAGCAAAAATAAAAATGATCAATTTTCTTAAAAGGGTCGATGTTCTCTTTTATTCTCTTGTCCCAATGTTGTACGAAATAAATGGCCGTCAACATAAGACATGGTGGTTAATTATCCAGTTCTTTTGAAGGAATATTGACCATTCTTTGGCCTATAATTTACTACATTATTGTATGTGTTGTTGGATTTCCATTTATTAGCAGTAAAGTCAACTTTACAGCTAAATATTATGACCTAACGGCATGGTCCATAAAATAGCTTTTTTTGGCAAAATAATGGTATCTACTATCCAACAAAAAGTATGACAATTACTTCCAGCTGTAGTTTGGCAATAAAAATGGCATTTAAATATAATATTTAGCAAAGTCTGAAAGAGAACTAGTAACGTTGGAAAATTTAGTTGTAAAATTATGCCGCTTTAGGTTATTACAGATGAAAATGAAAATCAACGAGCTGTAGATTTTAAAAGCCGGATTACAGCAATGTGGGGGTTGTCGCAACGTTATCCCTGCCAATGATTAGATTTAAAAAATTTTTTGGACCATCCGTGTTACTTGGGTTATTAAGACGTTTATGAAGAACTAGTCAAATATTATGTGTGTATATTAAAAATATTTTCAGCCGTGCAGTGGTGCCGCGTCTACTAGACAATATTAGGAACTTTGATAATTTAAAAGCAAGTGTATTATTATTTTTTAGAATACCTTAATCTCTTAATCACTTTCCTATACCTATCCCTTATCGTTCTCAAGATAATAATTAATTTAACCTTTTTTTGGGAAAAGATGTCCTGCAAAAAGGAATGGTATTTTTTATTAGGACTCAAGAAGTAGCAACAAGCTGAACAATTTGCACAGCAGCGAAAGTAGTAGTTAAAACCCAAATTATAAGTAATAATATGCGCTAGATCCACCCCCTCTATCGGGAATCTACTCAAATGCAAGAGGAAGTAGTGAAAAATATAGTAACGTTGCAGCGCGGAAATAGATCCCACCACCGAACATAAATCTTTTAATTTACCTATTTCTCGATAATCGGCAACATCGTATCCAGTGTCCACTTGCGGCGACTTAAATATAGGATTTAACCAAATGGCGTCCACGCCCAAATCTTTAAGGTGGTCCAATTTTTGTATTACTCCTAAAAATGTAAAAAATATTGGTTTTTAATTGATATAGGGCGTTGGAGTTAAATGGAATACAAATAAGCATAAAATGATTAATTATATTCAGTTACAAAGTTTACTCCTGCGAATTTGAAAGCATTAATTTATTTATAAAATGCATTACAAGGATCATATTTTCCAGGGCTTCGGATTGATTCGTGGTGGGTTTCCTACTAGTCGGCATCCAAGATCACCAGATCTCACATCAGTACACTTTAATTTATGGGACTGGTTCAAAAATAAAGTTCATAAAGTAAAAGTCGACACTCGGGATGCATTTATTCGACGTATTAGAAATACTGTATCTGATATTTCATCTGCCCCGAGCCTGTCGCGAGCCCTTTTCGATTTTTTTTCTTTCATTTCATTTTTAGTTGTACACGGTGAGTCAAAAGATCGACGAATAGACGGCAGCTTTATTTGTTATGTGTAGTGGTGCTTTATTACTATCGAGTTTAGTGAATAAAAGACGAAAATTTGGCGATGATAGGTCGCGAATAAACTCGACATTTTTTGCTTCTACAGATTTCTCTACGACTGACGCAACCTCATTCCACCTATCTTTGTTTTCTGTTTTAAAATGACCTTTCACTTTGGGATCCCACCGATGTATAAATCACCACCTAAAATTTGTACAATAAAATACCCAGTCTTTAAAAAAATACCTTTAAATACAAAGATATATATATAAATACTCAGAAATACCCCATAAAACAACATTTTTTAGGATAAATTCCCAGAATACCCTTCACTGGTACAACAAAATACCCCAGTGGTTCACCCCTCGGATCCCACACATTAGAAAATAATTTGTGTAGGTCTCCACTAAATAATAATAATAAAGAACGCCTTATTATTTAATAAAATAACAATTATTGGTTTCAAATGAACATGACGATATTTATGCCTTCTTTGGACCACTCTATATTCTATAAAATGTTTCTATTCCATAAATGGTCGGTTTCGCTGCAAACAGAACTTCTTTACGGGCCTGTCACAAACCCGTTCTACTAGACGCGCCAAATCTCTTTGAGCTCGAGATAAAAACCGACAGAAAGTGGATCGCTGCGAGCCTCCGACGAGCCATCTTCGAGGGGCTCGTGGTGGGCTCGTTATTGGCGTGGCTCAGGCGCGTCCCGGGCTCGTCTCGCCATATTTATACACACCTTTAGGTATTATTTTCACTTGTACTTGAAGATAAGATTTGTCAATAATGAGCTTTCGTATTGAGGTATGGTTGTACATTCTAGACATTTTAAAAATATTTTGAATTATATAGGGTCGTTCAAAATCCAGCATTATATTGCATATTTAGGTTTATATTGGTGATCTCTATAAATATCTAAACTGTTATTTTTTTTGTGCTTGGGTAGTTTAAAACGAGAAACGAAATCAAAAGGTTTTGTAGTTCATGAAAGAAAAGCAAAAAAAAGAATTCTAAAATTATTTTTTCAACACTGTTAGGTATGCCTTATAACAAGGGGTATAGAGATATTACGAATCCAATTGTGTTTATCTTTATACAGAGTGTTCATAATAAGGTTTCATAAACGACACATTTCAAAATCATTTTTCTCGATATTTTAAAATTAGATTATTGGATGGAGAATTCATAAGCAAGTGTTTTTTGTAACACAAACATATAAGTTATTTCCAAATTTTATAAATTTTGTTGTTTTAATTCCATAGGCGGCTTGACTAACAATTGCAAACTACAGTAAATGTTCAAAATGTCTTCCTTTTGATCTGCGTACAAGTAAATGCGTCCTTGAAAAGATCTCTTTACATCAAATTTCAAATAAAATGGGGATCCATATGTTTATTATAATTTGACTAGTTCTTCAAATTGCTATTTAGGGCGATTAAATTATAATAAATGGATTTTATTGGTTGGTCGATATGATCTTTATACTTGGTGGGAGCGAAAACAATTGTTTGTTAGCAGGGAGCCATTTTGCGTCACGTTATCCCGAACTACAACAGCATCAAAGAATAAGAGACGTGTTTACTAGTTTTTCACCTGAAATGTGGAGGGATGTAAACAGCTCTTTTCAAGAGGGTATTTACTTGTATACATATGAAAATGGAAGATATTTTAAACATTTACTTTAGTTTACAAATATTAATCAATGTGTATGGTATTTAAACAACGTAATGCATAAAATTTGGAATTCTACATCCAATAAACAAATAATATACGGGGTTTTTTCGGGTTCCATTTGAAAATATCGAAAAAAATGATTTTGAAATGTGTTGTGTAGGGAACCCTATTATGGACACCCTGTATAAAATAAATAAATACTATTGGAATCTCTAGATACTAATAGAGAACACTAATATGAATCTAAATATGCAATATAATGCTGGGTGTGCCGTTTAAAAAAATATAACTTTCTGCCACCATACCTCAACACAAATCGATATTATCGACAAATCTGATCTTCAAGGCATTAATTTACTCTACAATACACTCCTGGAGTTTGGTCCGTTCCTCTCGACAAACTCGACGCTGTATAATTAAGTATTACTTCGTTGTCATTTTTGAATCCCTTAAAAGATTATAAAAATATCTTCATATTTACCTTGTAGATCTCCATTTCCATCATTATCGCTGTCCTTAAAGCTTCTTGGATAAAGTTGGTATATCGCAGCAGTTTTCCACCAATTCACACCATGGTCGGCTTTCAATACGTTATTATACTTAGTAAAATGGCGTTCTTCTGACGATGCAGTGACACAAATTATACCTAATGTCGCTAATAAAGCAGTGACTCGATACATTTTCAATAAAGTTTCTAGCTCACTATGAAGCTTGGCTGGAAAACATGTTAATTTTATACTAAGTTTGTTATCAGATGTAAGTGAATTAGGTAGGTACTTGTATGTAGTTCTAAGTATAAAAAAAACTATAGATAACTTATTTTTCCAAATAATTTAATTAGCCGCGACCAGAATATTCCACATCCTTATTTATTTAGCACTAAGCATTGAAGGGTAGGTAGGAATGTGTTCATGAAAGAATTCGTAAAATAAATTGCTTTTGGACAAAGAGATTTTACAGTGCCAAACTTTCATTTTTTTAGAAATGTTCGCACCACCATTTTCTTACAAATCAGAAGATTACATTTTCAGCTATAACCATGACAACGAAAAATTTTTTCGGAATGTGAAAATTTCCTGTGTGCAAATTTAATTGGAAATTTTACCCGAAAATTCGTAATTTTTGGAAATATTCCCGAGAAATTTCCAGAATTGTAAATTTTTGACATTGTAGGTTTTGCAACACCTGGTTTGTAACACGTGCATAAAATAATTGCTAATGGAAATCACCTTTCAAAATTTTGAAATAGCACCCCCCGCTAAAAAGAGTCGCAACTCAAAAAAGTGGCAATGGTGAGTTAATTCAGATAAACAGAGTTTCCTTAAAAATAATTATATTATATTATAAAATTATACGAATTACCGTCACGGTTAAACTCAAACAAAGTATATGTAATATATCGCTATGGTTACCGAAAAATTGAGACCCAGAGTTACTATATGAATAATTTAAAGTTTTTTTGAGTTGTGACTGTTTTCTAGCGGCGTTGCGAATTATATTGTGTTATGGTAGATGAATTTAACTGTTGCTATATAGTATATAGCATAGATGTCAAAAAAATAGCTAGCGGAAATTTCCTTCGTGCAAATTTAACTCAAAATTTTAACCGAAATTTTTCGAAAATGAATAAGTGGAAATTTTTGGCAACATCCCCAGGAAATTTCCAGAATTGTCATTTTTGGCCAATGACGGCTTTGAAACAATGAAAACGTATCACCTTTCAAAATTTTGAATATATACAGGGTTATTCACGGTGAGTGTCCTATTAGACGTTTATGGAGAATAATTACTTAGGTAAAGATTTTATAAACCAGTATGAGCTAGTAATTTAAAATATTTTTGGCAGTGCGGTGTTGTCAGATCTACTCGTAGCTAATATCAACTTCCTTTTTTTAAATGGAACACCCTTAAGTTGTTACATTTTTGGATTGTATGAATATTCTAGAACATTTTTAATGTAACATGTATATATGTATACCTATCTTTATCCGTTTAGGAAATAAAAATTACTTTTTAAGAAATTTGGCAACAAACATCCCTAAACATAAACATGATTTTTTCGCAACCAGTAGGTATAGCAAATATATCAATTTTTGGTTACGATTTCTTATTATATTGCTTTCTCACAAGATATAAATAATAATTAAATTATCGCATACAAGGCGTTTACAAAACGATGCGCACTTGGCATAAAAATGCATATTATGCAGGAATTTTAAATGGAACACCCCATATTTTATATTGGCACGTAAAAGAGCAATTAATTTTCCATCTAAAAGTATAATACGATGATCTACTTATTTTCAGCGATTTTCAAACAAAATGTTGCAATTAAAGCAAACGAGTCATCTTAGTAGTAGGCTATGGTCGGCCATGGTGACGTTTTTGCTAAAAAAATTTCCCTTTGACATTTGACAATAAGCTTGATAATCGATTATTAGCATGTTTAAATCCATTTAAAATCCCTGCATAATATGCATTTGTATGTCTTGCCAAATGCGCATCATTTTGTAAACGCCCTGTATGCGATAATTTAATTATTATTTATATCTTGTGATAAATATAATATAATAAGAAATCGTAACCAAAAATTTATATATTTGCTATACTGGTTGCGAAAAAATCATGTTTATGTTTAGGGATGTTTGTTGCCAAATTTCTTAAAAAGTAATTTTTATTTCCTAAACGGATAAAGATATTACATGTTGCATTAAAAATGTTCTAGAATATTCATACAATCCAAAAATGTAACAACTTAAGGGTGTTCCATTTAAAATAAGAAAGTTGATATTAGCTACGAGTAGATCTGCAACCGCACTGCCACAATTAGGTATTTTAAATAGATAGCTCATACTCGTTTATATAAGTTATCAACATTTCAGATCTTTATCTAAGTAATTCTAAATAAACGTCTAATAACCCTGTATATAATGTTTTATGGTAGATTTATTTAACTGTTGCTATAGACGTTTAAAAAAATGGCTAGCGGAAATTTCTTTTCTGCAAATTTAACTGAAAATTTTATCAAAAAATTTCTGGATTCATCTGGAAAATTTCCAGAATTGTTATTTTTTGGCATTGACGATTTTACAACAATGATACTAACAAAATACAAAATTTTGTAATATATACTTAAATATTTCCTAATGGAAATTTAAAGAAAAATCCGGAAATATTTTTGCGCACTACACGGAACGATATGGCAAAATTTGAACAAAAATTTTTAGTAAAAATTACCAAAATATTTCGTAAACCATTTATAATTTTGTTAAAGTTACTAAAAAATGTTGTAACAATTTCGCTATACTAGGCATTCCCAAGCGGTCACCCATCCAAGTATTCCCCGTGTCCAACTTCGCTTGACTCCTCTGATCAATATAATGCTTTCTCTTACGACCTCCACTCTTCTCCATAGTAATTACGAGTTCCAATTAATCCGCTGCATCTGATTTAAGCTTTTCATTCTTGTAAAATGGCATTTTTAGAACACTTAAAATATTATTTTGGTACGGATTAATAATGAAAATTGTAATTAATATAATATTTCATAGGAAATCGTACAATAAATTCTTTACCCTACTAATTTTACCATAGTGTTTGTTAAAATTTACTATATAATTTAATATTTACTTGATTTTACTAAATTTATTAGAAATTTTAACTATACATTTTTAGAAATTATATTTACAATATTAATTTGCTACGATTACTAAAAAAAATGTTATTAATACTATATTTTACAGGAAATTTTACAATATAATTTATGACCTTTTTCGTGTAGTTAGATATAATTCTAGTGTTCGTTCACTTAAAGTTGTTGAAGGCTTGCAATTCACTGCACTAAGAAATTTTGCATGTTATTTATAACCTTCAAGTAATTCAAAGGAAAATAAAACTCACACCCAACCCAAACATGGCTGGGACGCCTGAGACGCCAAACATCTCGATCAAAATCATGGTGAAGAAAGAAAAAATATTAAAGCTGATCTACCGCTCGTCTAAAACTACCTTTTCAAATAAAAGTACTATTTTTTGTCATTTTAAGATTTTTTTCCAAATGTCTAGAAATGATATACGTATATAATTTGACAGTTTGACTTTTTTAACAATTTAAACGTTTTTTTCAAACACGAGCACTATAGGAAAAATTCTTTAGGGCACTCTGTGGGAGTGATGCGTATGCGCTTAAAGCGATTCACGTTGGTTTTGGATCGTTGGAGGTTATATTCGTTGGGAGAAACGACCTCGGGAAGGTCGTTCCATAAGGATGAAGTCCTCCTTAAATAATGAAGTTCGAGGAGTACTAAACTTAACCACATATGGATGGGAGACAGTGGTTCGTCGTGTATTTCTGCTATTCGCCGCTCCGGTCGGAATTAAGAGGGCAAGGTCAGCCGAGCACTTTCCATGAAAATATCTGTAAAAGAGAGTCAAATCCGTTCCTTTACCGTTCTGAAAAAAATAAAATTCTTTTTCGAAACATTCAAGATAGTAGTACCATATTTCGGAGCTAAATTTAAAATTTTAGCAAATTTTATCCAATAATTTTCTTGTAGTTTGTCACACCTTTTTACCGTAATGTAGGCCACTGATAAGATAAAATAAGGAAAATTTCTTTCTGAAATAGTGGTGTTCCTCAAGGGTCCATATTGTCTCCCACTCTCTTCTTACTCTACATTAACGACCTTCTAATGAAAACTAAAAATCCGATATTTAGTTTTGCTGACGATAGCACACTTATCTCATCTTTCTCTTTGAATGCGCAAACATCGGCTGCCGACGCACATCTTCGCAGACAGTATGAAGTATCACGCCTCAACAAAGACCTGGAAGAAATTTTGGCTTGGGGTGACAGTAACCAAGTCGAATTTAACGCTAAAAAACCCAGGCAGCAGTTTTCTATAAAAAGGCTAACATTACAGAACCGGAAATAGTCATGGCCGGACACGCAATCCCACTGGCTTCATCTATTAATTTGCTGGAAGTCAATCTGGGAGGAAATTTGTCTTGGCATAACCACGTTGTGGCAATCGCCAAGATAGCTTCTCAGAAGCTTGGGGTACTCTTCCGAACCAGAAAGTTGTACACACCTCAACAACTTTTGATACTATACAAAGCCCAGATTCGACCATCACTAGAATACTGCTCTCATGTCTGGAGCTTTGCACCCAATCATACTCTTCGGCTGCTGGATTCCATCGAAGGGAGGGCTATTCGTCTGATCGGAGACCACGAGCTGACGAAGAACCTCGACAGCCTAGAACATCGAAGACAGGTCGGGGATTTGACTCTCTTTTACAGATATTTTCATGGAAGGTGCTCGGCTGACCTTGCCCTCTTAATTCCGCCCAGAGCGACGATTAGTAGAAATACACGACGAACCACTGCCGCCCATCCATATGTGGTTAAGCTTAGTACTCCTCGAACTTCATTATTTAAGAATTCTTTCATCTGGAGGACTACATCCTTGTGGAACGACCTTCCCGAGGTCGTTTTTCCCAACGAATATAACCTCCAACGATTCAAAACCAACGTGAATCGCTTTTTGCGCACACGCACGCACACCTTTAACTATTGGCTAAAAATTAAGTACTCTTCATTCATGTCGCTAATCCTAACCGTTTTCGAAAAAACTTAATTTTATTGACACTGAGTCCCATCAGTTCTCACGGGTTAAATATGAAAAAGCGGAATTTTGAGGTTCGATATTTGATAGGAACAAATCTGTATCTCTTACCAAGGTACGCCAAATACATGATGTAATCAAAATATCGTTTTTTTTCGAAAACGGTTAGCATTAGCGACATGAATGAAGAGTACTTAATTTTTAGCCAATAGTTAAAGGTATGTAAAAAACATTATTCAAAGTTCTCATCATACAGGGCGTAAAAAAAATGGGCATATGAGTGTTACAGCTAGTCCATCCCTGCAGCTGTGAGTAATTCACAACAGTTTCTTGGGTAGTAATTTGACGGGTCTTACCTGGTATACATCATATTAAAAAATAATTGAAATATACCACGTGGTTCAATAATTATGTGTAAAAAACTTGATTCCATTGGTGCTCTTTGGGAGCCCATATCTCCGAAGAGGAGGCCGATACGAAAGAAGTTTATATGAATCTACAGTATTCTTTTCACGTGTTTTCTTCATATCCGGGAGATTTCCCACATGTTCCCGGACACCCTGTATACTGGCACACATGCGGTTATACAGTACTGTACAGTTTTTCCTTATTTTATATTAATACTATTTTTCATTTTTGCACCATGATTTTGATTAACATTTAAATTTTGGCGTCTCAGGACTCTCAGGCGCCTCAGCCATATTTGGGTTTTAATTAGTTTTAAAACTACCGATGATGAAGGCTATTACATTCGAAACATATACGGTTGATTTAATTTAATATCTGATTCAATTAGTAGAGCAGACTGCAAGTTTTACTTCCCTTCCTATACTTTCACTCCACTGCGATATGGAGTAAATGAAATTTCAAGTAATTACCTAAACGAAGAACAATTGTCATGCGGGTTCATGACCCCCAGTGTTGAAAAGAAGTCGATTCCACGGAATAACTCCGGTGCATCGCACTGCAGCGGAAAATGTCTAGGGAAAAAGTTGTTTGGCTTTGAAGGAGGAATAGTTTGCAATTTACACGACCCCACCACCCCCTCAATCCCCGGGCGCGGGTGGTGTTAAGTTAAGATTTTCAAATGGAACCCCATATTTTTTATTTGCGTATCGTGTTCTTCGACCAAAAATAAACATCTTTTGTCTGAAATGTTTTTTTATTCGGGCCCATCCTTCAACAATAATCACCATGAGAAAGACAAAATCAGAACCGTGCGAGAATCAAGTTTTTTCCCGGAAATACTCTTTTTCTCTGTCTTGTACTAAAAAATGCCCGTGGAAAAAGTTATTTGTATTCCTTACATTTGTTCTATTTGAAAAAATCCTAGAGGACGTCATACCGCCCATCTTGGATACCTTTTGTACTAACGTTTGACCTTAAAAAATGCGCAACTAAAAATACTAATTGATGACGTGTCCGAGAGTGTAAAAAACCCTTAATTTTAAATCAATTTATGCAAGACTATGGGCGCACTGTATAATAATGCACAGTGTTGAACCAACGTTTTACCTTCAAAAACGCGCAACTAAAAATACTAATTGACGTGTCCGAGAGTGTAAAAAAATCCCTTAACTTTATATCAATTTGTGCAAGACTTTATAAACGCACTGTATAATAATGCTCAGTTTTGTACCAACGTTTTACCTTCAAAAATGCGCAACTAAAAATACTAGTTGACGTGTCCGAGAGTGTAAAAAAATCCCTTAATTTTAAATCAATTTGTGCAAGATTTTATGGACCCACTGTATAATTATGCGCAGACCAGCACCACTGATAATGAAATCCGTTGTATCCGGGATAGGGGAATTTCAACTGCTGATTGCTTAAGAATGGTATTCCCGTTGTGAGTTTTAAAATATAGATAACTTGAAAATTGTCCTAAATCATAATATATTAATAAAAAAAACGCTTTTCAGAAACACAAAGGACAACAATACAGGATCTTGCACGGTAAGTGGCCTCTTAAAACATATCTGAGACTAAAAACGATAAGTACTGGTACGCACTCGCTATATATAAAATCTATCTTAATCTATCTTTTTAATGAAAATATTTTGAAGCATCTTCCAGTAAACATGATTTCGTTACGTCAACATTGCACATATACAGTATGTCTCCGTAACTTGGAACCATATGGAAAACTTTTTATTCTTAATTTTACGAAAAAAAGTAATTTTTCATAAAAGTTCTGCATGGTCTAAAACCTAAATGCAACTATCAGATATAAATTTTTTCAAGGCGTGGCTTGTCGAAAAATATGAATTTAGCCCAAGAGCAAAGTACCTTTATTTTGGACAATATCGAAAATTGTTATTAAAAGAAGTTGATCAGAACTAAAAACCACGTTTAAATATGCAGTCACACCCGTTTACGATGAAAGATTTATTTTTCTTTTTTGAAACGTATGTGTACAGGGTGAGTCAACGATAGAGTAAAGTTCATTTTCTCCCTTATGTTAAGAATTAGATAAAAACTCGAAATATAAAAGTTGTAGAGATCATTAAGGCGCACATTCTAAAATTACATTGGAGTATACAGGGTGGCCCACATAGAATTGGTGAATATAACTTACGTTTTTTTTTAATGGAACACCCTGTATTTCTATCAATTTTTGGATTACGCATAAGATTCTGAATATTTTTTTTATATACAGGGTGATCCAAGATGGGTGGCGAGCGGCCGTATCTCCAGAACCATACATGCTACAACTTTGGGGTAAAAAATGTATTAAGAAATATGACCAAAAAAATTAGCTGGAAAATATTTTTAAGTTCGTAATTTTACCGCTAGGGGGCGTAATCGCTATGCTACGATACAAAATCCTTACTTTCTGCTAATATCTTCAAAACAATGTAGGTCGAAAATTTACTTTTTATAATTTCTGTAATATCCTCTATAAAATTTGTAATAACAATTTTTTTGTAGTTACTATGGTAACGGAGGGGGGAAAGGTAACAACTAAAAATACTAAAAGGGCTGTAAATTCGGTTTGCGTTACCCAAATTTAACAAACTATGACTTGTTGTAAAGAACTTTTCGTCCTGATTAAACGTTATTATTAATAATTTAAAAATTAGTTCGTGCGGATGATAAAAGAGGGCGTTATTTTTTTTAAAATATTTCTTCTTTCGATTTCTTGAAAAATTTAAATGCAAACAATCATTCATTTTCACCCTATTTTATAGCTCATTTGTTACTAAAAATTGCGGCGAAAACCGGAGGTCATTATCTTTTGTCTTTTAAAAGTTATCGCAAAAATAGTGGAAAACTGTAATTTTAGTTTAGCTTTTACCAATATTTTGCTATTTTCCTTTATGAAAACGTTGAAATCCTAGAAAATGGACAATTGTGAAATAAAACAAAAGAATAAATAATATATGTAATAAAAACAATTTATTTTAACTGTTCAAATTGTTTTCCGTCATTTGCAATGCAACGATTTAGTCCTTCTCTTGTTGAAATTACGGCTGCTTGTACTTCAACCGAGGTATGTTATTTAAAACATTTCTAATTCAAACAATCATATCATCTCTTGTGGTTGGTCGGACTTTGTAAACAATATCTTTAACTCTGCCCCACAAATAAAAATCCAAACATGTCAAGTCAGGGGACCTGGCCGGCCAGGGAAATACACTTCCCCTGCCAATCCATCTATTTGGAAAATGTTCGTCAATAAAATTCCGTACCACAAGTGAATAATGAGCGGGGCACCCATCGAGCTGCAACCACATGCTTCGTCTTGCATCTAAAGGAACATTGTCCTGGCAAATCAAACAGTAAAAATGTAGGTACATTTCACCTGTTAAAATACCTTCAAAAATATGCGAACCGATAATCATTCCGTTTATAACCCCACACCAAACATTGACTGACCATCGATATTGATTATCAACTTCACGCATCCAATGCGGATTGGTCTCTGACCAATAGTGCATATTGTGCAGGTTTACTCTTCCAGTATTAGTAAATGACGCCTCATCTGTCCATAATACTTCAGATAAAAATTGGGGGTTATCTCTAATCATATTTTTTAGCCAATAGCAATGGTTCAATCTATTGTCAAAATCGGCAACACTTAGTGCTTGATGTAGTACTATATGGTAAGGATGTAATTTTTTGTCGACAAGGATTCTTTGAACTGTACCGTAAGAAACTCCTAAATCCCTGACAATTTCTCTAATACTAATATGGGGTTCTGCGTGAATATATGCCAATACGTTAATAAGTATGTCCTCCGATCTTGCAGGGCGATGTTTTCTTAAAGAGAGAATTGGCTGAACACGACCATGTTGCCTCAAGCGGCAAGCTAAACGCTGAAAAACTTCTAGAATGGTGAATTCTATGAGGATAACGCACAGCGTATTCCCTCGAAGCCAAAACTGGGTTTTCAAACATTTGAAAATAAGTCGCTAACATATCGTAGGCTTCTTCATTTGTAAAATGCATTTTTCTTTAAAAAATATCACTTGTCTCATAAAAATATACTTAATTGTCACTACAGTAATAGAGACTGTCATATATAACACACGGAATAACAAGGATATTCTTTTGTTTATTTCGCAATTGTCCATGGCCGCCATGGCAATAAATGGAACACTTGGATTATAATTGTATTTTTTAGATAAAAAACTAAAATAAATACCAAAATAACATAATTTAATTAAAAAAATAACTTAATATGAATAACTAATATGAGTAATTAGGCCAAAAGGGCTTTTTTCTAGGATTTAAACGTTTTCATATAAGAAAATAGCAAAATATTGGTAAAAGCTAAACTGAAATTACAGTTTTCCACTATTTTTGCGATAACTTTTAAAAGACAAAAGATAATGACCTCCGGTTTTCGCCGCAATTTTTAGTAACAAATGAGCTATAAAATAGAGTGAAAATGAATGACTGTTTGCATTTAAATTTTTCAAGAAATCGAAAGAAGAAATATTAAAAAAAAATAACGCCCTCTTTTATCATCCGCACGAACTAATTTTTAAATATATTAATAATAACGTTTAATCAGGACGAAAAGTTCTTTACAACAAGCCATAGTTTGTTAAATTTGGGTAACGCAAACCGAAGTTACAGCCCTTTTAGTATTTTTAGTTGTTACCTTTCCCCCCTCCGTTACCATAGTAACTACAAAAAAATTGTTATTACAAATTTTATAGAGGATATTACAGAAATTATAAAAAGTAAATTTTCGACCTACATTGTTTTGAAGATATTAGCAGAAAGTAAGGATTTTGTATCGTAGCATAGCGATTACGCCCCCTAGCGGTAAAATTACGAACTTTAAAATATTTTCCAGCTAATTTTTTTGGTCATATTTCTTAATACATTTTTTACCCCAAAGTTGTAGCATGTATGGTTCTGGAGATACGGCCGCTCGCCACCCATCTTGGATCACCCTGTATAATGTTATATATCTAAATCTTATAGTTCTTCCAATATTTCCATTTTTTCAGAAAAATGTCAGTTATCAGCGTTGGATTTAATTGTTAATACCTACACTACCTTTGCAAATTAAAAGTTCATATTTGGAATTATGGAAACAAATTTACCTCACTTTTTACAGGGTGTTCAAAATAAATTCTCGAATTTCAGTAACTTTAAACAAAAAAATCTCGGTGTTTTTAAATGGTATACCCTGTATATTTTATTTATTTCTGATAGAATACGTAATTCTCTTTAACTTTTATTTAATATATCATATGTTTATTTTTAATACTTTTCGATATATTTTAATATTTCTCTATTTTTCATTGTTCGTTTCCTACATTTATGTTTTAACGTCGTCGTTGCCATTAAAAAACAGAAGGTGTCAAGACACAAGTACTTAATACTGAAGGAAGAAATTAAGTATGGATTTCCCTAAAAATGAGCTGATTGACATATTTACACACTTGGAGAGTCAGAAAAAAATTGTCTTTTGGCAGTTAGGCTTTACGCATCAAAGTACCCTCATAGGCGTCATCCGACTAAAAATTCTTTTTAGTGTTTAATTTAAAGGTTTGGATGAAAATGGTTACGTTGAGTACACCAAACGTAAACAGGTAAATCGAGTTGCCACTAATGAAGATAACGAATTGGAGATTTTACTTCATGTCCAAGAAAATCCCCATGTGGGCAGCCGTCATCTGGCTGTATTAGCTGACACAACCCAGTCCACGTCCAATCGCACCACCAGGAAGTATAAACTTCATCCCTTTCACATGAAGTTACACCAAGAACTTCGAGATGGTAATTTCGAACAAACCCGAACAAACCCGAACCATATAAATTAATGTTACTTTACTCTTAGTATTTTAGCACTTTTTTATTATTTTTTGACAACCCTGTACGTTATATTTGTAATTTTTTAGGGATTAGGAGTTATTAAAGTAACCAAAACTCTTTATGAAGAATAGTTTTTTTTTTCCTAAAATCACATATAAAAATGTTTTCCATATGGTGCCACATTTTCTTTCATACACGCTGTATACATAGTATATGATACGGTTTGATAGTTAAACAAGAATTTTTTTCTTGGTACTTAAGGGCGTACAATGCGCAAATTTATAGGATGATTAACAACGTTTCGCTACTGCAGGATTCTGGAAAGGCTATTTGAACTACCTGACGGGACAAGTTAAATTTAAGTAAAGAAATGTTTCTATTTCTAAGGTACATGGCCCTTTTTTGAAAAAAGTAAGTAAAAATTTTTTTAAGATCGGACCAAAAGTGCATATTTTTAGGCATTTTTCAAGGTTAATATCGTCGCTGATATTTTTTTTTTGAAAAAAGTAGCGATGTACCTTAGAACTTTCATGTCTTAACTTTACAATTCCAAAAATTGAGATATTACAATTTGGTTCTTAGCGAGTAATCTTGCAGCGCGCGAAGCATGTTTTAGAAAAATTTTGGTGAAATGTATTAGAAGTTGCCTATGTCCAGCATTATTTATTGTCGGTAGACGTGAAACAAGCTATCACGGTACAGGATTATGCTACACTGAGAAAAATATATAGGTTAGAAAATAGGGCTAAATTGTATGTGTTTTTTTGTATTGTCAGTGCCAACCACATAATATCTGTATTAATTTGACTATTAGTTTTACTTTTAACTTTTAGATCTAAAACCACTTGCATATTAACATATACAGTATGTGTATATAGTCGAAACGGCATAATAACTTTTGAGCCGCTATTTTTTTTTTTACAAATTACGTAAAAGAGCAATTAATTTTCCATCTAAAAGTATAATACGATGATATACTTATTTTCAGCGATTTTCAAACAAAATGTTGCAATTAAAGCAAACGAGACATTTCATCGTAGTAGTAGGCTATGGTCGGCCATGGTGACGTTTTTGCTAAAAAAATTTCCCTTTGACATTTGACAATAAGCTTGATAATCGATTATTAGCATTTTTTTTTTTTTTTTTTTTTTTTTAAGATCAAACACAAGCACTATAGGAAAAATCCTTTAGGGCACTCTGGGAGTGGTGCGTGTGCGCAAAAAGCGATTCACGTTGGTTTTGAATCGTTGGAGGTTATATTCGTTGGGAGAAACGACCTCGGGAAGGTCGTTCCACAAGGATGAAGTCCTCCAGATGAAAGAATTCTTAAATAGTGAAGTTCGGGTAGCATGTTTAAATCCATTTAAAATTCCTGCATAATATGCATTTATATGTCTTGCCAAATGCGCATCATTTTTTAAACGCCCTGTATGCGATAATTTAATTATTATTTATATCTTGTGATAAATATAATATAATAAGAAATCGTAACCAAAAATTTATATATTTGCTATACTGGTTGCGAAAAAATCATGTTTATGTTTAGGGATGTTTGTTGCCAAATTTCTTAAAAAGTAATTTTTATTTCCTAAACGGATAATGATAGGTATATTACATGTTACATTAAAAATGTTCTAGAATATTCATACAATCCAAAAATGTAACAACTTAAGGGTATTCCATTTAAAATAAGAAAGTTGATATTAGCTACGAGTAGATCTGACACCGCACTGCCAAAAATATTTTAAATGGATAGCTCATACTCGTTTATATAAGCTACCAAAATTTCAGATCTTTATTGTAACAATTTAAATTTTAAATTGGGAAAAACAGAACTTTACATTGTAGGAACTTGAAAATCACTTTACTTACTTTATATCTCAGTAACGCCGGAAATACATATAAAAAAATGATCCATCGATTACCATATTCTTTTACAGAATCCCAGATAACCATTGCTAATTAAATAACAAAAATTATAGCTAATTTATTATATAAAACCAGGTCGTTTATTATGATTGAAAATGGAACGAGGTTATTGGTTTAAATCGTTTCCAAATTTTGGCATTAGCTGAACATCTGTTAATTGCAACCAGGATTAGTGATGACAGGCCAACATAAGAAGCCATGCCACGCTTTTGTTTCTCAGTGACGCAGGGAAGGCGCAACATCATTCGGGTACATATTGTTCCGTTGTCGAATTCCGAATGAAATGGTACTAAACTTCCGCTGCTGAAATTCCCTAGATGTTATTTTTTGTTCTGGTAATCATATTTCTCGACTGTGTGTATTATTTTCAGGTTGGATTTTCGAAAATAAAGTAAGGTTCGATGCAGGTTTGTGTTCCAGCAGGAATTTTTCAGTCTCTCATGTCTAACTTCAATTTCCTTAACAAAGTTCCAGCTCACGCACGCCTTGACAGAGCCGTGACAGCTGACTATATACTCGCATCTCGCGACAGCGAGTCATAGCGGGTGCACTGTCACTACGCATGCGTAAGAATATTCATTCGAGTGTAAGTCGACGTCGGTAATCTTTGGCATATTACGTACTAACCGGCATCCAGGCCGGAGTGTGTTAGCCCATTATAGTGATAACCAACCGTCACAAAAATGATTAAAAATCTGTTAAATTGAAATCGACGAAATGTTTTGCATTTAGTTATTCGCGGGCCGATATATAAGTTCAAAATTAAACAGCTTAATTTTACTTGGTAAAAGTATTTATTAAACCGTTTAACACCACTTATGATAGAAATAAAAATATAAAGAAGTTACTGCCAGGGCTGCAATCAACCATTTATTTGACGAGCCGGCGACTGGCTTCTTTACAGTCCAATCAAGTACTACACCGCCAGGGCGGCATTGATCTAATTATTTAACGAATCGTCGTCTTTATCTGCTCGCAAACAACAATATATTATAGAATATTTAAGAGAATTTTTATTTGCATGGGAATTGGATCAGAGAATAAAACATCAACTCCAAAATAAATCAATAAAAACTTTATTCTCGTTAAATTATTTTACTTCAAGTGAGGATCTATACAAACAATATCCTTTTTAACAGTTACCCAGTTCAAATTTCTTGAACAAAGTAAACTAATACATTGTGTACAAACTAATCTGCTGAAAACAAATTGATATAAAATAAAAGGACTTAGCACAACTATGCAAATACCAAAATTCACCTTACCAAAGAAGTACACAGCAGGCCACACTCCGCAACCGAAAGATTTGCCAATCTCAACATTCGGAACATGAAAGAATAATAAGCATAATTTGTTCTATGGAATGGCAAATGAAACAGTGTTTCAGATCTTGTGTTACTGATAGGGACATACATATTGATCTTTGAAAGTAAGTAGGAGCAGTCAGTTCTGTAATTGAAAAGGTTGTGAATAAACCTAAGGTCTCTATGTTGACGTCTGGTTTCAAGGGAGAACAAGTTTAGTTGGGATTGTAAGATCTGGTAATCGGGTACAAGGTTGCTTTTATAGGAAATATAAGGTAAGAATTTGTGCTGTATATTTTCAAGGCTACAAATGGGGACTGTATAAGGAGACCATACACTAGAGCAGTACTCCAAACAGGGCCTGACCAGCGTACAGTATAACAGTTTAATAGAGTTTGTGCCACGAAAATCATGGGTGGCTCTCTTCATAAAACCCAGCATCTGCAAGGCTTTGCTGACTATATTGCTAACATGTGGGATCGTCAAGAGCGACACCTAAATCCCTAACCGTGTCCTTGGATTCAAGCTGAACCCCATTGAGGTAATAAGGAAATCTTACAGGATTTCTGAGGCGATAAAAACGCATAACATGACACTTTCGAGCATTCAAATCCATTCCATTATGCTCACACCACGCGCCAATTTACAGCTATTCTTAATGGAATTCCAATTGAAATAGACTTGTGTAGTAGTAATAATTCTATTTGTTTAAAAAATACATCAAAGTATCAGAAGCATGTTATTTACAAAGCGCAGAAGTGCTTACAAAATTTTCCATTTAAGACAAAGTCTTATGAAGAGCATAGTGTTATTTTTAACGAGTAACTTATATTTTTAGTCGTTGAAAATAAATAATATACACAGTGTGTCCACCGATTGACTACCAACCGGAGAGGGAAACTTTTTTATTTGAGGGTTTATGAAAAAAATGTATTCTTTATAAATACTCCTGCTTGTGCACAATCGAATAAAAAGCGCATATATTAATTCTCAAATTTATATACCGAGTGATTACTCTATTAGTATTACTCTCTAAAAGCTTTGTTGTATATTTCGGCCGTTTCAAAGGAAAAAAAAATAAAATGAAAAATACCAGTCCCTATACATTTAGGCAATAAGTCAAAATATTGGTTTGAGGTGTAGCTTTTCAACCTTTTACACCCTTTTACTATTTAGTTTTTATCGTATGTTTACACATAAGGGTACTTTGTTCCCAGTTATTATTCATATTTGTCTAAATTCTGAACACCCGGTATATAAATTTGAGGAAATAATATGCTCTTGGGTCGTTTCGGCACAATTAGCAGGAGTTTTTATGAAGAACAATTTTTTTTCATAAACCCACAAATAAGTCAGTACCATCCATGAATTTTATTGTTTTTTTTTAAATTTTTTCGTTGAAAAAAGTCTTCTCTGTGGCTCCACTCCCTTGTTGTAAGGAATCACACAGGACGACGTAGACGAAGTCACGAAACTACCTTTTTGACTGTTTACTGCAGCGAGAATGGGATTTAAGGGAGCTAATACACGAGTAATGGCATCTAGTCCCTCCGTAGACTCGGTAGCAAACAGTGATTCTTTAAACCCTTGTAAAATTTCCTGCTGCCTTTGCTGCCAGTCAACTTGTCTAGGTTGCCTATCATTTGTTACTGATTTTACCAGTGCCGTTACTTCTTCTGTTTGGTCATCATTTTCAGACTCAATGACTAAGCCTCCTTCTATAAAAAGTATTGATAAAAATTAATTTTATTAACAGTTAAAACAGTCAAAAATATGATTAATCAACCTTTCAAATCGAACACACATTTTATCACCATGTCACCTGTCACACATTAATTAGCCCGCAGAATGGATTTATTTGAAAAGACCATTTTAACTGACACCTGTACAAAAACCGACACCAGAACCCGGTATAAACTAAACTACAACAGTACAGATAAGTAACATATTAATTAGCATCGTCGTTGCTTGATTAACTAACAGACACCAACCAAAACCCAAACAAAGTGGAGTAAAAAATATATACCTATATTATTTTATTTTGTAGTGCAGTAATCTATTTCAGGTAAAGAAATATAGTTGTTCCTAAAAAAACATAGATTTAAACAAATATTAGTGGTTTGTTATTGGCAAACCTTCTTAACTGAGCTGAATTTGGAAGTATCCTTTTAAAAATGCCACTCTATAAAGTATACAAAGTGTACAGCTAACAAGCCTCTACTAGTTAGTTTATCCCTGAAGGGACAGAATGGTCCGATGTAACTTTTGCAAAATATGGCTTACAACTAGGTACTGAAATATTATATTACCTGCTTCCATTTGCTGAAACTTTACTCCATGTGTTTCATTCTCCAAAGAAATACTCTTCCGATATCTACAAACTAGATGGACGTGCTTGCACATATTCCATTTAACAGCAGAGTCTAAACAACTGCATGAGTACCTGTGAATGCATGCCTCACACTCTGAACAAAGCAATTTGCAAGCACATTCTGCTCGTCTTTCTTCTATAATATATATAGCATTTGAAGATTGCGAGGAAACTTGCCACCCTGTTTCCATTTCCAAGACCGAATCCAATTGCAATACATCAGCAGTTTTATGACGCTTTCTTAGATCCTTAATCTTGCTGCATAATTTTCCCTTGTTAAATGAAATAACTCTGTCAAAAATTTTATCGCGCACAAATTTTAAAATTGCATCTATGGACTTATCTAGTCGTTTCACGTTTTGACCCTTCAAATACAAGTACTTAATAGTTCCGTGCATTCTCTCGAGATGCATATTAGTGTTAAGGCCACTATGCAATCGATGACAGTACGCCCAGGCTTCAGTTTTGTTCATATAATGTAGCGTGAAATAATTAGCAAAATTTAAAGTTTGTGGATCTTCTGACAATGACTGTACAAAATTATGCATCATGATGTAAAATGCGGTGACATCTGTCTCTTGTAATAATGTGTTCAGCTTTTCGCCAACAACAATCTATTAAAAAACAAATCATTACTAAAAAAAAAAAGCTATAAAAATGCAAAAAATAAATAACTTTTTTGCTTAAAAACACTTTTAATTTTTGAGTACCTACATAGAGGGTATGACGGTAATTTTTCAATTTTTATATAGAAAAGTTATAGGGAACAACAATGTTCTACTTATTTTCCTTACCTTATATTATTTCATATTTGGATTTTGTGGATAAATAATAAAAAAATAATTTTTTACATTCAATAACCCCATTATAATATGGCTATATTCCATTATCTTTCAAATTTTTACAGGCTGTAATGAGTATTGAGATAATAAGTAGTTAAATAATAATTACCTGCTTTTCTTTGCTGTCAATTTTTGTCAAGTTTTTCTTCCAAGCTCGTTTCACGTGCCACGTACAAAATAATCTGTAATTGTATAAATGATATAGTAATGAATGATATTATAAAACTAATACTATACCTAAACTCTGCTGGAAACATTATTTGGATCCAGGCATTATAGTATGATTCGGCCATGTCCGACATGAACACTTTCGGAGTAAGTTGCCTTTGGATGCGATCTCTAATGCAAGAAAAAAACAATTTCATTACTTCTTCATCTGCTCGATTAGAGATTAAGAATGCGCAGGGAAATCCTTCTCGTAAATCGTCTAATATCAACAAAGTATGTAACTCAAACCCATAGGCATTGAGACCATGGGTCCCATCAAGACATACACAATCTTGGCTGTATTTCTGCATCATTTCCATTTGGCCTTGTGTCATTATCACCAATATAAAATCTTCTTTTTTTAATTTTGAATTTTCTTCGCACATGATATCCTGAGGCTTATAAAACAGAACACTTCCATTGCTTTTCATCTCTTCCACCCAAGCTTCGACACTAACTGCATCATTTTTGTGGCGGATGGATTCAGAGTTTAAATTAAAATTTTGTTCAATGTTAAAAAGATCCTTTTTTGTCAGTAGATGCTCGCGTTCAAGTTCACAATTAAGAGAATCGCGAATCCCATCTAAAATTGTGGGAAAGGGTATTTTTGCTGCTATTTTTGCTGCAAACTTTTCCTTTTCCGGCCCAGTTAATGGTAAATGTCCTAGATCATTAGTATGGCCTATATGAGTTTTTGTGAATGTTACTTTACATTTGCCATCATCTTTTGTAAAAACTAATTTTATTCCAGCTGGACAAAAGCCGTTAATTTTGTTGCTGCCTTGGATTTTTAAATGCCTGATGTTATTTCCTTTCCTTTTGTATGTGCCCGATCGATGGCAAATATAATTCGAAACTATGGAATGTTGAGAATAGCATGATCCTTTCCATTTTACAAAATAACTTCTATCTTTATGCTCCATTTCTAATTTACAAGTTTCAAACTCGGCCATTGTCGAAAATTCAAAATTTTGGCACTCCATCTTGATATCATGGATCTTTTCCAAATGATCAATCAAATTAGCTTTTTTTGCCTCTTGGCATTGACATAAACAACACTTAAAAGCTGAATTTGGTTTAATGACTACAGATCCATTCAGGGACTCATGGGTTTTTTTATGAAATGTAAGTGTTTCAAGTAGGAAAACTGCTTGTGGCACTTCATGCATTTATAATTGTAAGTTTTTAAAACCACATCATTACCAGAATGAATGTTTTTTAAATGTCTTTTTAAACTAGAATGTCTAGAAAAGGTCTTATTACATTTGTAACATTTTATAACTTGTTGTTCCATTATTAAAACTAATTTTAACTAACACAGACAAAATAAAACAAACCCGAACAGACTCGAGTCGAATAACTAAGGTTATGTTATTTTTTTCGGCGGGATAATCAAACTCACTCGAGACGATTGAGACGTATGTGCTTACTTGCGTCACATGAATATGCGTACTGTCAGTGCACCCGCTATGACTCGCTGTCGCGACTCGCGAGATGCGAGTCTGACTATATAAGCAAGTGATTCGAGATCTTTATCTCCCTTTTTGCTGTTAAGTTTTATAGAGTTAATACCATATAAAAAATACCAGTATTATCGTACCGTTATCAGCAACTAAGAAACCATGAGGCCACCCAAAAACCAAGGTAATAGAAAATTGATATTTTCTTTCATTACTTCCTGTGGTGAAGCTTTCTGTCCCCAGTTTTGTGAACGTTAAAGAGTACAGGCACTCAGAATCGTTTTTTTTCTCCATTGCAGGCCTCACCTCTTCAACTCGCCTTTTCAATCTCGCCCTTCAACTAAACCTCTTCAACTTCGCTTTTTAAGTTAGACCTGTGCTATGTCCCATCGGTCCCAAGCACCAAGGTGTCCACTTAGTAGCAGTATGAAGATGAACTACTAATTCACCAAGGCGTCTATTTAGTAGTAGCTGTGTAAATGTCCTAGTGTGATGTCCGTCTCCTAACGATGCTAATTTTAATTCTACATAGAAGCCCAGGACTGTAACCTGCAAGTTTGGCTGCAGCTAGATGCATTTTAAGCACCATATTTGGCGTGAGACAAGGAAGTCTCAGCGGTAACTAAAAAGAATTCTTTTTTATTGATCTACTTTTCTCATGCATTATAGTAAACGTATAAAATCCATAATATTGAATAACATTACATAAATTTTTCTTATTAATTTAAACTTTGATATATATAACCATGTTAAGGCACATCATGGCCTTGTGTAACAACTTTATTTTTCAGAAATAGGTAAGCCCCGAATAAATGCATTTATCCCAAGGTACCCCTATAGTCTGTTATATTTCTTTTGCATATACAGTGCGAAATTTAAGGCTATTTATGTGACCCCCAACATATTGTAATTTTTTCATAACCTTTTTTAAACAATTTCAAGTAATTTAATCAAACCGTAAACCAATGAAATCCATCATCAAAGGAGATTTTTGTTAATTAAGTAATATGTATTTATAATATATAATATAAATTCTTTTTTTTTGAGTTTTTAATAAAAAAAGTCTAACTCAAAATATTGTGTTACATTTAATTCGTTCAGTTTATCAAGTCTGCTGAAGACGACCGTACAACTTTTCAATAAATAAACAGGAAGACTTGATTGGCGCCCAAACCTCTATATAGGTAAGAGAAAGTTAAACTCACGACCCAAAGTCACCCTTTGTCTAGCCTGGCATAACAACACGTATAACCTACGCGAATTTAGGTTATATTATCTAAGTAAAATGACTAGCGGAAATTTCCTTTCTGCAAATTTAACTGAAAATTTTACGAAAAAATTTCCGGATTCATCCGGAAAATTTCCAGAATTGTAATTTTTTGGCATTGACGATTTTACAACAATGATACTAAAAAAATATATTTCCTAATGGAAATTTAAAGAAAAATCCGCACAAATTTTTGCGCACTACACGGAACGATATAGCAAAATTTTAACAAAAATTTTTAGTAAAAATTACCAAAATATTTAATAAACCATTTATAATTTTGTTAAAGTTACTAAAAAATTTTGTTACAATTTCGCGATACTAGGCAATTCCAAGCGGTCACCCATCCAAGTATTCCCCGTGTCCAACTTCGCTCTGATCGATATAATGCTTTCTATTACGACCTCCACCGTTCTCCATGGTAATTACGAGTTCTAATTAATCCGTGGCATCTGATTTAAGCTTTTCATTCTTGTAAAATGGCATTTTTAGAACACTTAAAATATTATTTTGGTACGGATTAATAATCAAAATTGTAATTAATATAATATTTCATAGGAAATCGTACAATAAATTCTTTACTCTACTAATTTTACCATAGTGTTTGTTAAAATTTACTATATATTTTAGTATTTACTTGATTTTACTAAATTTATTAGAAATTTTAACTACACATTTTTAGAAATTATATTTACAATATTAGTTTGGTACGGTTTACTAATAAAACATGTAATTAATAATATATTTTATAGGAAATTTTACAATATAATATTTACTATAATAGTTTTATTATAGTAATTTTTCCGTGTAGTTATAATTCTAGTGGATTTTTTTCTGTCAATTTAAACGTCAAAATAAAGGTGCGGTAATTGGAGATTTTCTATCTAACTATACTCGAATTTTAGTCATATTATTATTAAAATTTATCTGTTATCTCTCACCACCATTAACAGGATAAAGTTAATAAAATAAGGAAGCAAAAATTGGTTTGATGTTATTTGAAAAAGTTTCGTCCACTTAAAGTTATTGAAGGGTTGCAATTCACTGCACTAAGAAATTTTGCATATTATTTATAACCTTCAAGTAATTCAAAGGAAAATAAAACTTACACCCAACCCAACGATGGCTGGGGCGCCTGAGACCCCAAACATCTCGATGAAAATCATGGTGCAGGAGAAGAAGAAAAAATATTAAGGCTGATCTACCACTCGTCTAAAACTACCTTTTCAAACAAAAGTATAATTTTTTGTCATTTTAAAATATTTTTTTTCAAATATCTAGAAAAAAAAACATATATAATTTGACTGTTTGACTTTTTTAACAATTTAAACGTTTTTTTATGGTCAAACACAATTACTATAGGAAAAGGGCACTCTGGGAGTGGTGCGTGTGCGCAAAAAGCGATTCACGTTGGTTTTGTATTGTTGGCGGTTAAATTCGTTGGGAAAACCGACCTCGGGAAGGTCGTTCCATAAGGATGAAGTCCTCCAGATGAAAGTATTCTTAAATAGCGAAGTTCGAGGAGTACTAAGCTTAACCACATATGGATGGGCGGTAGTGGTTCATCGTGTATTTCTGCTATTCGTCGCCATTTTCCATGAAAATATCTGTAAAAGAGAGTCAAATCCGTTCTTTTACAGTTCTTTTTCGAAAAATTCAAGATAGTACGTAATACCATATTTCGGAGCTAAATTTAAAATTTTAGCAAATTTTATCCAATAATTTTCTTGTAGTTTGTCACACCTTTTTACCGTAATGGAGGCCATTTATAAGATAAAATAAGGAAAAACTTTAAAACATGTTATTGTAAGGTAAAACCTTCTTTCTTTCTGAAATAGATCAAAATCAAAAATTCCTTGAATAAGATAATATTATATACTGACACACATGAGGTTATACAGTACTGTACAGTTTTTCCTTATCTTATATTAATACTATTTTTCTTTTTTGCACCATGATTTAAATTTTGGCGTCCCAGCCATATTTGGGTTTTAATTAGCTTTAAAACTACCGATGATGAAGGCTATTACATTCGAAACATATACGGTTGATTTAATTTAATATCTGATTAAATTAGTAGAGCAGACTGTGAGTTTTACTTCTCTACGTATACTTTCACTCCACTGCAACATGGAGTAAATGAAATTTCAAGTAATTACCTAAACTAAGAACAATTATCAAAAACAAATTATGCCTCACGGACATTAATAGATTCAAATTGATAAAATACGAAACTAGAAGATGTCTTTAAGGGCCGATTGTATAAACACATATGAACTGTAGGTCACTCTTGAACTCTAGTTCTAGTTCAAGTTGTTGTACAAACAGTATTCTACACTGATCTCAGTTTAAATCAGCAGTTCACGTGAACGTCCACTTTTGGCGGTTCAGAAGTTGAACTGTCGATCATAGAATATATTTAGGTTTGTCGATCGAAGCCATTTTCTAACAATAAATATTTTTTTTTGTGTCAGGTGAGCGTCATATTATACAATACAGTAAATTTTCGTTATTTTATTGTTAAAAAAATGTAGGAATTTACTGAAATTATAACTGATGATGAAGATTTTTGGGTCTTGTGGATACTGCAGTCAATGCTGTGAATCGGAAAAATCCTGAAGAAATTTATTAAATGGAAAGGCAATGCATAATTGCAAAGATTACTTAACAAAAAACATAGCCGTTTGTTTTTATTTATTATAACGTAGCTAATAATATATACATATATTTCAGGAATGTATCTTCTGCAAAAAAAATTTAAATATTTTAGTTCTTATGGTGCTTTTAAACGGGCAATATATTTCAGCTATATATTGCTAAAATATTATTGAACTATAGCCCGGCAATATGTGTACAGTAATTGTTGTAGAAATATATCGGGCAATGTATAGCTCGGCAATATTTCCGCAACAGCATAACCCATATAATTTATCTGTAAATGGGCTATTCAGTCGGGCAATAATGCACATGTGTGATAGCGACAGAAGATAAAGAAAGCCTCGGCAATATTGCGATTGATTGGCAAGATCATATTACAATACCAAACATGTTTGGCTATATTGCCGGGCCATCCGAAATATATATTGCAATATATTTCTACATATGACTGGCAATGTTTCCGGTAACTGACAGCTATACTATTGCAGCCACACATTGCCGTAAAAATGTTACCTGCTTAGAAGCACCTTTATTTTTAACAATAATATTTTATAAGTAAACCGAGTAGGTGAGCTTGGAAACCAAGCTCACCAAACGCCAAATTAAATAAAAGGTTAAATATTGTTCCACGGGAATTAGTAAATTCAAATTGATAAAATATGAAAATATAAGATGTCTTTAAGTTAGCTATAGAAGTTTAATATAACTAGGGTTGAAGAATGGCATTCCATTCCACTACAAAATTTTGCATGTTGGGCCATAGAAACAGAAGAAGACCTTAGACGACTAGTTAATTGAAGCATTTCAAAGCGTAACGCCACATGCTATAATGCTAATGAGTGTGTCAAATAGTAAAGTTTTACCGATGATATTTATGATTGGAGAATGACAGAAATCATTTCGAATACCTTTTGGAAAATTAATTTCTGATCAGTTAATGTTAGTTTTAATCCCAATATGTTTTTTGCCGATGTACCTATTTGTTGTTTATTTCTTCATACTAACTGATAAATTATCTTGTTTTATGATTATTGTGTAGTGCATTATTATAAAAGAATTTTAGAAATATTCATTTTAATACCTACTGCATTGAACTATTCTTCCAAATTTATGGGAAACACAGGCCCGTATCCTGAAAATTTTATGTAGATGATGAGAAAGGCCAAAAATGTAATTAAACGGTAATGTGCAGTACATCACTGAATTTAGAATAAATAAGGCTTATAAAATCTGGTCCGTATACGAAACCCCTTTTGGAAGAAAGAAGAACACTGAGAAATAAATACGATACAAATCTGGCAGTATTGAGAAACTTAAACAAGGAAATTCAGAAGGAAATTCGAATGGACATCAGAAAGTACAACACAAGAGAGATATCCAAAGTGATTGAAGAAAACCCAAGCTTAAAAGTCCTGAGATAAAACATGGCAACGGGGAAGAAGAACATACATAAACTAAAGGACAAGCCGGGATAGGTTGTCAGTGACAGGGAAATGATTTTGGAGGTAGTGGAGAGTTTTTACCGAGAACTGTATAAAAAATCAGAACAACAAGACGAAACCCGACCATTAACAAAGGTAATAAACCAAGGTTCCGAAGAGATGTCAGACATAACACTACATGAAATAAGAGGGGCAATATCGGAAATGAAAAACAATAAATCCCCGGGAAGTGACGGAATAGTGATCGCAGCTATAAAGTTTGCTGGGGGAAAAACTCGGCGAGCCCTAGCTAGACTATTTAATAGATGTCTAAGCGAAGCGACAACGCCAACTCAGTGTAGCAACGCAGAGGCAATTCTGTTGCACAAAAAAGGAGATATTACTGATCTGTCAAACTACCGTCCTATAAGCCTACTCTCCCACGTGTACAAAATCGTCACAAAGATCGTCACAAAGAGACTAAAAAATAAATTAGAGCTTTACAAATCACGAGAACAAGCAGGCTTCAAATCTGGATATGGCACAAACGATCATCTACTTGTAATAAAAATCCTAATTGAGAAATGTACCAAATCTAACAAACCCTTGGTATTGATATTTGTGGACTATGAAAAAGCTTTTGACACAATAAACCAACAAAAAATGTTAGAAGCTTTAACAGAATAACGAATAAATCACCGTTACACAAATATAATCAAACACATATACAATAATGCTACAGCGATTGTGAAAATCGGAAATCAACAAACAAATAAATTCCCCATACGACATGGTGTACGACAAGCAGATACCATATCGCTAAGGCTGCTTACAACAGTACTCGAATATACTTGCAAAACGGCAAACCTCGACGAGGAAGGGTATAATAATAAATGGAGAAGGGCTTAGCCATCTGAGATTCGCTGACGATATGGTATCAATAGCTGACCAAATGGACAACGCCAAAAATCTATTAGATAAGCTCTACCGTTCTTCCCTGTAAGTCGGACTGAAGATGAACATGGCCAAAATGCAAATCATGACAAACCTCGTGCTGAGCGAAAGCATAACTGTCGCTGGAAACGAAATAGACCAAACTGCGACATATAAATATTTGGGACACGAGATTTGAATAGGAAAAGACAACCAAACTACAGAACTTAATCGGCGCATAAGACTAACCTGGGTGGCCTTCGGGAAATTGAAAAATTTTTTCAAATCAGACCTTCCAATATCCCTTAAAAAAAAGACTTGCATCTTGCCTGTATTGACCTACGGAGCAGAGGCATTAACGCTGATCAGAAAAATACGACAAAGGACAAAAGTGGAAGATGCGATCGAGAGAATAACAACTCTTAAATGGAACTGGCCAGGACATGTTGACGGACAACAGGCGGATATGGGAGTGGAGACCGAGACAAGAAGTCTATCAAAATAGGGACCGCCCTCCAATAAGATGGACCGATGACCTGAAGCGTTGTCAGGGAAACTGGATGCAGGCACGCAGGATCGGAACACGTGGAGAAAATTAAGGGAGACCTACATCCAGCAGTGGATACAAGAAATGGTTGATTGATGATGATGATTAGAAAAAATGAAGTTGAGTCGTATAAAAAAGTGTACGTAAGTTTTGGGTTCATTAAAAGTTGCTGTGAGAATATTTTTCAGTTTTGCTCTAACGTTAATATTAACGCTGAAAAAAAAATTAAATTTTTAATACTATGATAAAAACTTCAAACTTTTTGTATAACCCACTTTTGCTCGAAATTTAAAAAAAATATCAATTTGAAGGTATAGCAATAATTAATTATTGCAATGATAGTGCTTATGATAGAATTATATAAATTTAAGGTAGAAGAACCAATGGGGGCAATTACAAAACTAAAAATACTAATTGACGTGTCTGAGAGTGTAAAAAAATCCTTTAATTTCAAATCAATTTGTGCAAGACTTTATGGACGCACTGTATAATTATGCGCAGACCAGCACCACTGATAATGAAATCCGTTGTATCCGGGATAGGGGAATTTCAACTGCTGATCGCTTACGAATGGTATTCCCGTTGTGAGTTTTAAAATATAGATCACTTGAAGATTGTCCTAAATCGTAATATATTAATAAAAAAAACGCTTTTCAGAAACACAGTGGTCAACAATACAGGATCTTTCACGGTAAGTGGCCTCTTAAAACATCTCTGAGACTAAAGAAGATATGTATTTGAAGTACTCGCTATAAAATCTATCTTTATCTATCTTTCTAATGAAAATATTTTGAAGCATCTCCCAGCACACATGGTTTCGTTACGTCAACATTGCACTTATACAGTATGTCTCCGTAAGTGGAACCACGTGGAAAACTTTTTTATTCTTAATTTTAAGAAAAAACGTAATTTTTCATAAAAAGTTCTGCATGGTCTAAAACCTAAAATGCAACTATCACATATTAAATTTTTCAAGGCATATACGTGGTTTGTCAAAAAATATGAATTTCGCCCAAGAGAAAAATACCTTTAGTTATACCTTTATATATATTTTTTCTTTTTTGAAACGTATGTATACAATAACAATGCAAATTTAACTGTAGTTACATGTAATCTAGGATGCCCTGACATACAAATGAATTGTTGATAGTAAGAAATGTTTAACAGCGACCGTCAAAACGCGTCAAAATTTATAAAGTACCATCGTGCCGAAATAAAACTGGGACAACAAAATTATCGTTGTACAGTATCTCCTAGGATATGAAGAGTCTGCAAAATCTATTGAGAATAGGTAATCATTGTTGTCATGGATTATTATTATTGTGAAAAATACAAGGAGGAAGCAAAATATAGTTTATTGTTTTAAAATGTAACATATTTGGTAGCTGCACCGTTGTTATCGATTAAGACTTGCAAACGTCATGGCGTACTTAACACTAGGTATACTCTTGCGTTATTTTATCCCATGCTTCCATTATCCTTTGGCGTAATTCACCTTGAGTTCTAGGCTGGAAGTTATGTTTATACATAAATTTTGCCAATTCACCCCAAACGTTTTCAATTGAGTTGATATGGGAACTTTTCGAAGGCCTCGACAGAACACGAATATGATTTTCTTCTAAATAATTTTGCACTATGAGGGCTTTATGAATCAGAGCATTATCGTGTTGAAATATAAAATCTTGGCCATGTATTGCGCCGACTGATGGCATCATAACTTGGTTTAGTGTATTGGAATATAATGGTGCATTAAGCCTTCCATGCACTATTTGACAAACTCCTGGGCCCCTTGCACTAATCCAGCCGCAAACGTTTATAGAAAAGGGTCCTCTTTGGTTGGTCTTATGTGTATATCTTTCATCCTATCTCGAACCAGAAGGCTTGTAAACGCAGATTCTCCCATTGTTGCAGGATTGAAAGGTTTTTTCATCGGAAAATATTTCGGTTTCCCACATGTTATCTCGATTTATGTATTCATGAGCAAATTCTACTGCTTGTTTGTTTCGGTCAAAAATATTTTATTACTATTAGCACGACTACTTTTTATATCCGAATTACGAATTTTACTACGAGCTGTATTAGCCGAACCAGAAAAATGTGTCTCTTCTCTAGCCCTTATTGCTGTTTCGAATGGACTATCTCTTAAAAAATTAATTAATTGCATATCTTGGCCTTCATTCGAAATTATCTGCTTTTCTTACGATACTTCAGTATTCTGCAATTTTGTGCTCGGCCATGCTAATTCCTAATTCATCGGCAATGTTTCTTATTTGATACCCATCTCTCAATCGCGTGTAATGATCGCTTTTGTGGACGGTTAACGCGGGCATTTTTAAAAAAATATTTCGGTAGACACGTCAGTCACAAAATTAAATCAAACTCTCAAAACAAACTAATAGTCTGGGAGATTAAACTACATTTTGCTGTCCCAGTTTTATTTCGGCACGATGGTACATAAAAATGTTGTTATTAAGTTGTGAAGAAAAAATTGAAATTGTATTTGTATATTGAAAACGCATAGAGAAGCAGCAATTATTTTTAATGATAGGCATCCCAATAAAAATATTAATCATTCAACTGTAACAAAAATAATGAATAAATTTAAGACTAGTGGAAGATTAAACAGTAACTTTATGGAAAACGCCGAAAACTGGTTGCCAATGAGAACACACAATTAGAAGTAATGCTGTCTATTGTAGAACATCCAAAAGTGTCATTGCGCAAAAGGAAGTCGTTAATACAACAAAATGTAAGTAAAGATACAGTGGGAAGAATTTTGAAACGAAATAAATTCAGACCATTCAATCCAAAAATCGTTCAAACATTGAAAGAACGGGATCATGATAGGCGCTTTGATTTTTGCTCTCTCATCCAAGGAGAGTCAAAAGTCGACCGTTTTTTTCCGAGAAGTATAATTTTTTCTGATGATGCAACATTTTCTTCAAATGGAACTGTCACAACATTGTCGCTGGTGGTCCGAGGAAAATCCCAATTTTATATTAAAGTCTCGTGACTAATATTCATTTGAAACGAACGTGTGGTGTGGTATTTACAAGGAGAGATTAATAGGACCGTATTTGTTTCACAAATCTATGAAAGCCGAACGTTATTTACAATTTTTGTAAAATCAAATCAGTGACTTCATGCACGAACTACCTTTACAAGAACGTCAATGTATTTGGTTCCAACAAGACGGTGCAACATGCCACAGTACATTAAATGTTAGGGCATATCTGAACATTTGTTCAATGGATGAACTGATATTGAAATATTTTTTGACCTGCTATATCCCCTGACCTAACCCCTCTAGATTACTTTATATGGGGTTACTTAAAACAAAAAGTTTACCAGCAATTGCTTTTTCATTATGTTAATCATTTGGAGAGGATAATTACAGAATCATGCCGGGAAATTTCTCCAGAAATGATAAGGAAAATATTAAGGAAATGTGCCAATAGAACGATGAAATATATTGAACGAGAGGGTGGATATGTCGAGACATTAGTGGAATGAGTGAAAATTAAATTTCTATTTATTTATGTTGTTTTCTTATTTGTAATATAAATGCATATGTATTCGTTACGGACGTGTTTAAGTTGCAACATTGTTAGATACAATTAAGAAACGAAAGGGTTATCATGTTTTTAAATGGGTGTAACTACATATTTAAACGTGATTTTTAGTTCTGATCAACTTTTTTTAATAACAATTATCGAAATTGTCAAAAATAAAGGTACTTTGCTCTTTGGCAAAATTCATATTTTTTGACAAACCTCGTATACGCCTAGCAGAATTTAACATCTGATAGTTGCATTTTAGGTTTTAGATCATGCAGAACTTTTTATGAAAAATTCTTTTTTTTCGTAAAATTAATATTAAAAAAGTTTTTCAAATGGTTTCAACTTACGGAGATATACTATATAAAGGTCCATTAATAAACTTTTACGTTCAGCTCAGTTGCACTTCATTTAAACTTGGTCATTTTTACAATAAAAGATACTTAAATAATATATGTAGTACCGGGTGGTCATATAAGCGAGGAAGCCGGCTATATCTCCGTAACCAACAATCGTACAGCTTCCAAAAAAGTTTTTTTATAGGAAAAGTGGTCAAGAGAAATCGCTGGAAATACTTTTTAAGTTTACCAGTTGGCCGCTAGAGGGCGTAATACCAATACCCAACTGGGAAATCGAGGTTTTCTCTTTAATACGCCCACTTATGCCTTATTAAAAATATATGTTTAGTAATCCCGGGGGAAGTATGAGCAACTTCGGTTTTATACTTATTGCTTCAACTCATCAAATAAAGTGGTGGGGGAAGGACAAACATTTATTTGCAAAAACTAAGTAACTCCGGTTAAGGTAAACGAAATTTATCAAACATAGTCTCATTAGAAAGAAATTTTATTGCTTTATCAATTGCATTATAAATTACGCCCTTTTAGTTTTAGCGGTAAACGCTAGAGAGCGCTTTTGGGAATGTCAACGAAATTTGTTGTTTTTCTTCAAAATTGTAAATGCAAGCATATGTTGGTTTTCACATAGTTAAAAGAAGAACTAAATCTTCAAGAACTCAGTGAAAACCGCTAATTGCTATGTCTTCTCGAACTCAAGATATTAACAAAACATTGTGAAAAAAATTATTCAGACTAATATCATGTCGGATAAAAATAATGGGTAGGCTTTGATACAAAAATATTCTAAAACTAGTAGGCTTGGAAACAAAAATGTTCTAAAACTAGTAGGCTTTGAAGCAAAAATTACGCAAAACATGCCTCAATTTTAATTAGATTGCTTTTTAAAATGTCGATTTCCAACGAAAAAGCTTTTGATATGCTTGCTGTTTTCTTTGAGTGTATGCAGAATGCAACCATTGCCTCAAGAGTATATGCTGTACGGTACCCGAGAAGACATCGATATAAGCCAAAGGCTTTCATTAATTTGGCGCAACGATTGCGCACTACAGGAAATACTCATCGTCCTGTATATCGAAGACGAGGTAAGGGCCGCTCGGAAGAAAATGTGATCAACATATTAGGTTATATTGAATTCAATCCTCGTGTCAGCACTAGATTAATCTCCAAAGCGTTCGAAATAGCAAGGACTACCGTTATAAATATTTTAAAAGAGCAAAGGTAAGTAAATAATTTTTGACATAATTTATTTTTGTGATCTATTTAAAAAAGTTCGTGATTTGAAATAAAGAAGTTTATTATTATTATTAATAATAATAATTATATCACATATATAGTCAATGGCTCATATTCTGGTAAAACAATCTTTCATTTACGGTTTGATCTATGATTTTGTGTTTAAATTTATTAATTATTTTATTGGTGTTTCATGCTTTTTGCTTGGGCAGATATGCCATGTAGTGAGTTCAATTTCGTAAAATTTAAAACCGTTAATCGAACTTTTGATTTTATTTTTGTTATGAGCATCCACATCACGTTGTTCTTCATCATGCTTTAATTGAACAGGACTTTGACCGAAGATTGGACTATTGCTACTGGCTATTAAATATGTTGGCGGAAGATTATATACTAATGTCAAATATTCTGTGGACCGATGAGGCAGCCTTCAATAGTAATGGGGGGATTGGGGTAAATTTGCATAATATGCACTACTGGTCGAGAACCAACCCACATTGGATGCAAGAAGTGCAGCATCAAGGTCGGTGGAGTGTGAACGTCTGGTGTGGAATACTAGGAGGGAGAATTATAGGTCCGTTTATATTAAATGAAATACTTAATAGCTGCACATACCTACATTTTTTAAGAAATGAATTACCACTTCTCCTAGAAAATGTCTCAATAGAAACAAGATTGAATATAATGTTTCAGCACAATGGATGTCCAGCCTATTTTTCTGCATCTGTCCGAGAACACCTAGATTTAATATTCCCTGCTAGATGGATCGGACGGGGAAGTTCCGTGGCTAGCCAGATCACCTGATCTCACATGTTTAGATTTTTATTAATGGGGAAGGTTAAAAGACATTGTTTTTCAAAGTAGACCAACTACACGAGAAGCCATGATTAATAGAATTAGAAGTGCTATTCGAGGACTCAAATCCTGCACTGAAAATGATGGAAAACAATTTCAACATCTAGCGAGGCATTAGTAAAACAATTTTAAAATTTTACAATGCAATTTTTGCTTCAAAGCCTACTAGTTTTAGAATATTTTTGTATCAAAGCCTACCCATTATTTTTATCCGACATGATAGTAGTCTGAATAATTTTTTTTCACAATGTTTTGTTAATATCTTTAGTCCGAGAAGACATAGCAACTAGCGGTTTTCACTGAGTTCTTGAAAATTTAGTTCTCCTTTTAACTATGGGGAAACTAACATATGCTTCCATTTACAATTTTTAAGAAAAACAGCAAATTTCGTTGACATTCCCAAAAGCGCTCTCTAGTAGTTACCGCTAAAACTAAAAGGGCGTAATTTATAATGCAATTGATAAAGCAATAAAATCTCTTTCTAACGAGACTATGTTTGATAAATTTCGTTTACCTTAACCGGAGTTACTTAGTTTTTTGCAAATAAATGTTTGTCCTTCCCCCACCACTTTATTTGATAAGTTGAAGCAATAAGTATAAAACCGAAGTTGCTCATACTTTTGTAAAAGCATGTTGTTTGGGGGATGGCGGAAATCCATTGTCGCGTCGCCTAGATCAGAATTAGAATCTAAGCGATCCCTATTACCTAAGTCAATAAGATTATATCCCCTAACTATGCCTACAACTTCTGGATTTTGGTTATTCATAAAAAGTTTTTCAGACGGGAGAGGCCTTTTTGCGTTGAAGATAATGCTGGATTCCCCACCTGAGCTAATACTGTCAGGGTAGGGGCTGTTTGACTTTTTTAAAGTATCAGAGTTATTTACCTTGTCCCACATGTAATTAGGACTGGCAATAATTTCGTCAAACAAGTTATCAAGCACGGCCCCTGAAGGGGGCCTGTGAGGACCCACCTTGCCACCCGCCAGACTTGTCAGATCTGACGCCTCAACTTGACTATGACTTGAGGAGTCAGACATTTTCAGAGATTAGTTGACTTTTAAATTTATTTATTGAAATTAAATAAATTCTTTTATTATCACAACGGGTGATAATATAAAAATAAATTTTTTAAAACATTAAAATTTATTTGAATAGGTAATGGCCTTTTATTTTGAAACTACTCCCTGTAGCTTTTATTTAAAAAGAAAACTTCTTATTTCTCTCACAATTTTGTTTTTACTTATTTAAAAGAAAACCGAAAAAATATTTCTACGGCCTGCCTTTAAGTTTGATTTACACATCGGGGTAGTTGGAGTTTTTTTCGGATCCGAATTACAAAAGATTTCTTAAATTTACTTATGTCTAATCCTTACAAAATTTTTTATAAGTAAAGCTTATAACTTTAATACAGATCCCCAAAATTATCATAAATAATTTTATCGACGCTGTCGTCTATAAAAATTCAACCAACAAAAACCAAAAGAAAGTCTCTTTTGTTTCGCAACAAATCTTGTTCCTGCGGAACACTAAAACAAAAAATTTGAATAAGTAGCCCAAGAAACAATCACTAGACAGTTTCTATGGACGGCAAAAACTTTATACTTCTTCCAAGGATAATAAATTCACAAACAAAAACAAAAGAAAGTCCCTTTTGTTTCACAACAAATCTTGTTCCTGCGGAACACTAAAACAAAAAATTTGAATAAGTAGCCCAAGAAACAATCACTAGACAGTTTCTATGGACGGCAAAAACTTTATACTTCTTCCAAGAATTCACAAATCGTAAAAATCCCTAATAAAAGGATAATGTCCCCAGCGGACACTTCGTACGCCCTATCATACTAAATAGTCCAAACGTATTACTTGAATAGTTGTTACTACTGACACACAAAGTTTTATAAACTCCCGACAGAATCTTAAAGGTCAAAGTTTTTGTTAAGTAAAGTTCTATATAGTTACTCACTATAGATTTGAACTTGAACAATATCTATAGTTTTCGTCTATCTGCGGTTATAAACTATGGCGGTTTGTCAGGGGGCACGAATTTCTTTTAACTGTCTAAGCTTTTTGGCTGACGACAGAAACCAGCCTTACTTACAAACGAGCTTCGTAAACAGATAGTCTCATTTATACCTCCCCCACTGACAATACACGCCGTGCAAGCACGTTCACCCTAAACGCGGTTGAGTAAAAACTTTCACAATTGTTCACCATTGGCCGAAGTCCCCTAATTTCGTAATTTATTGGAGATTAGGTTATTCGACTTTTGGACTAGCCTTTCTTTCGATTTCACAACCTTTGTGCAAGTGGTTGCTACTTTCAAAACAAAGTGGAATTCAGAATAGTTGAGAGCTAACACCGTATCACCACTCCGGGGTCGCTTTAGGGGGTCTCCTGACCGAAGCCTAAAAACGAGGGAGCGTTTTTCAGTTAATTGTCAAGAGGGAACCGTGTCCTGTATCTTACAACTTAACCTGTCGAGGGCTCTCACTAAACTTGCCTGTAATTTCCATCACCGGGGTATTTATGGACCGCAAAAGCTTTCTGATTGGCCAGAATAACCTTACAGCTCTTTGCGTAAAATTCAGGATGACGACAATTTTCAAAATGAGATTTTCTAACTAATGGTCAGTCCTAAAATAATAAATCATACCTCGAACTGTAGGTAATAATACTGCCTATCATATTATCAAAATTTACTAATCTTTAATTTGTATTTTGTTTTGTAATTGAAACATTATTACCCTGCATCGAGTTTTTTCTTCGCGCCACGTGCCGCAGCAGCGCTTGGCCACGCCCCGATTTTTAAGACTGGGTCTGAACGGACGGACGGGCGAGTGAACGCTGCTAGATTTCTGGGCCCTTTGAAAGGCGAGATATCTAGATATTGTATTACATAAAATTATTTATTTATGGCTCTATGAAATCTATTTTGCTATGCAGACTTTTAAATCTTTCAGACAAAGAGACTTTATACCTTCCTATTATGAAATATCATTTCACCTTCTATTTAACAAAACCCAAATCAATACCGCGTGTTGATTACCATATTTGTTTCTTAATTTTTTTATTATTTCTGGTGGTTTTTATTGTATAAACCCGGTTTATACAACAAGGCGCGATATTTAGATATTCTATTACATAAAATTATTTATTTATGGTTCTATGAAATCTATTTTGCTATGCAGACTTTTAAATCTTTCAGACAAATAGACTTTATACCTTCCTATTATGAAATATCATTTCACCCTCTATTTAACAAAACCCAAATCAATACCGCGTGTTGATTTCCCTATTTGTTTCTTAATTTTTTGATTATTTATGGTGATTTTTTATTGTATAAACCCAGTTTATACAACACCCCCCTCTCTTTAAATGCGAAAATCCCAAATATTCTCTTCGTAGCGCTTTTATCCGTTTATTTATTGTGATAAGCGGAATTATAAAAATACCTACTGTATAACGGGATTTCGGTTACTTGCGAAATATTCCCCTCATAATCATTTAGTAAATTCTCGAGATGTTCTGGTATAACGTCTTGTTCATCTATTGTGATCTCAGGGATATTATTTTGTAAATTTACCGGTTGATTATTTTGTGTTATTAGTCCTGCAAAACTGTCTTCGTCGGAATAATTTGATACGGTTTCGCATCTTTGGTACTCATCAGGGAATTCGGGTTCTGATAGTTCGTCCTCCGTATTTTCGTAATCTGAATCGAAATTTACAAAATTCCCTGTTGGCTCTAGTCTCATGTCGTTAATATGTACCGGGACTTGTTTATCGTTTACTAAAACTTCATAAACGACGTCATTGATTTTCTTAACTATTTCATGGCTTCCATTCCATGCTGGAGAAAAAGGACCCTTGTTCTTTTGCCATGCACGTATATTTACCATATCTCCGACGTCGAGTTCTACTTTTGGTTCCGACTCATTATTTATTTCATTATTTATGTATTTACTTTGTTTTCTTGTGATAGCTTTGTTTTTCTTTTGTCTCTCTTCTTTTGTTAAATTTTCACGTACAAGTGGCCATTTCTCTGTCCATTCACCAGGAGGGGGTAGCTCATACCCAAGGATTATAGCAGCAGGGGACTGTCCCGTTGCCCTACATATTCTGCTTCTTAGTGTTTGAAGTGCCCTAGGCAAATATTCCTCCCAGGAATTAGCACGCTTTTTATAAGTCAAGACTCTTAAGACTTTCTTTAACTCCTGTATTCGCCTCTCTACAGGGTTAGCTTGTTGGTGATGAATAGCAGTGAATTGCTGAGTAATATTTTGGTTTTCACAGAATTTCTTTAAAATATTACCTTTAAAGGCTCCCCCGTTATCAGTAATCAAAATTTCTGGGTTGCCATATCTCGCAATTATTTCATTCTGTAAAAATAGTGTCACGTCTTTAGCGTAGACGTTCTTTAACGCTTTTGCTTCAACCCACTTGGAAAAAATATCCTCGCACACTAAAATATACTTCGCGTCGGTTTTATCCGCAGCCGGTGTATACGGACCTAAAATATCCATCGAGATTACCTGAAAAGGATATTTGGGATTATTCGCGCGTAAAGGAGCCGTCTCCTGTTTTTGTTGCGTTTTGCAAACGCCGCAAATTTTGCACTTTCTTATATAGTCCGCGATACTGTTTTTCTGGTAACCCCAATAAAATTGTTTCCGGATCTTATTGTACGTCTCGTCTATACCCGGGTGTGCCGCATTTTCTTCGTCGTGGTATAAGTAGATTACCCTGTCTTGTAATTTACGTGGTACAATAATCCTTTCACCTTCTGGTGAAATTTTGCACAGCAATCCATTTTTGAAACATAATGTTTTATGTAGTCTTTTTTCCTGTTTGGTGGTTGGCCCTTGGCCTAAGTTCATTTCTGTTTCTAAATTCTCTAACATCCGTACTGTACGTCTAATATGTTCTGTGGATTGCTGTACCTTCTGAATTTGATCCAGCAATTTGTCTTTATTTATAATATTTATATTGGCAGGCGCTAACATTCTATCTTCATCAGTGAATTCCTCATACGGGCACAGGGCCGGATTTCGGCTTAGATAATCACACAATTGATTTTCCCTGCCTGGAATGTGTTCCACCTCAAAAGAAAATTCCTGTAATAGGAGTGCCCATCGCATTAGTTTGGATCTATGATCCTTAAACTTCGCAAGCCACGTTAACGCCTTACTGTCGGTACGTACAGTAAACGGTTTGTCCTCTAAGTACCCTCTAAACATCTTTATAGCCCAGACTATGGCTAAACACTCCTGCTCGTTTATGTGGTATTTTTGTGTAGTTTTGGAAAATTTGGCACTGGCATGGGCGATTATATGTTTTTGTTCACCCTGTTGTTGATATAATAAAGCAGCCATGCCAATGCCGCTTGAATCAGTTTGTAAAATGAATTTTTTACTGTAATCAGGTCTATGGAGAGGTGTGCTATTTTCAACTGCAATTTTGGTGTTTTCAAAGGCTTCGAATTGTTTTTCTGTTAATTTGAATTTTGAATCTTTTTTCAACAAGTCAGATAAGGGAGCTGTCAGCTCAGCAAGTCTGGGTATGTATTCTCGTAGCCAATTGCAGATGCCTAAAAACGATTGAACTTGTTTTTTATTTTGAGGCATTGTAAAATTTTTTATTTGTATCTTGTGTTTGCTGAGGGGTACCGTTTCCTCTCCCTTTATATGATAGCCCAGATATTCTATATCTGTTGTCGCTAACTGACATTTTTCTCCTGCGATTTTCAAATTATGCATAGCCAGTCTCTCAAACACGAGTCTGACGTGCTCATAATGGTCTTCTAAATTGTCGCTATAAATAACAATATCATCCAGATATACTATAACGAATTGTTGGATGAAACCAACCAGTACTTCTGCGGTCATCAATTTCTGGAAGGACCCAGGCGCATTTTTGAGCCCAAACGGCATAACATTGTACTCGTAACTGGCTCCGTCCGGCGTCGAAAAGGCTGTATACTTTTTGGATGCAGGATCCATAGGGATCTGCCAGTAGCCAGATTTTAGATCTAAAGTCGTAAAATACTTTGCCTGCGTGAGGTCTTTTAGGGCATCTTGTATGCGTGGCAACACCGCGGATTCATCAGTGGTCATAGCGTTGATGCTCTGGAAATTCATACATAGCCGAGGCTTCTTATCCGGCTTCTCGACTATGATAGGGGATGTGCTGTACGCAGAGGTGGAAGGTGATATAACGCCCGTGTTAAGTAGATCTTCTACTATATCATACAAAAGTTTCTTTTTTCTAGGATTCATAGGAAAGCACCTTTCATGTATGATTTTATTGCTTGTAATATTTATAATGTGTTGGGTGTCCCTCGTAGTTGGTTGTACTGGTCCTATTTGGAATAACTCTTTGAATTCTTGGACAAGGTTCATTATTTCTTTTGGGGTGTCAGCCTTGGCAACCGGTAAAATTATTTGACCTTCCGGTATAAAAGTTTCTCTCGCCCAAAAGACGGTCTGTCGTTTTTCACGGCCTATATAAAGGCACTGTCGGCTATAGTCTAAAACTACGCGCTCTTTAGTCAGAAATGGAGAACCAAGAATTATTGGGGTGTCCAGATTTTTCAGGACCCAACAAAAAACATTGTAATCAACACCTTTAATATTAATTGAAACAACGCACGACCCAAGGACTTGAGCATTCCTGTCAACACATGCTAACTGCATTGACGGGATCGTGGCGGGACCTAATTTCTCGGGTGCGATGTATGAAGATATTAAATTGTATGCCGCCCCCGTATCGAATAACATGTCGTATTCTAACCCGTTATAATATCCGCGTATTGTGGGGGTCAGAGGCGAGTCATTATTTAATGAAAATATTTTTTTATTTATTTGACCGACAAGATTTTTAGTTTTATTTATTGTTCCGCCCTGTCGGTCCTGTGCAAGTTTTTTGACTCAAACTTTTTGTTGATTAGTTTAAGTTTATGTTTATCGTCATTAACCGTTTTTATCTCAGGTTTTGTACTGGAAGACGCGGTTTGTTCATTATCAGGGTCATCTGATAAACCTATTTGGTTAAATTTTTTATTTTCGGAAGGTTTAGGACAGTCGTAGTCCATATGATTGCCCTGACAATGCCTACAAGGCCTAAAGTTTTTGAAATTCTTTTTTGGGGGTGGCGCGTCTTCTATTGCTTTAACGATCACCTGCGGTGTATTTTGTTTTTTATTTTCATCTCTAAGTTGATAATTAAAATTTCGTGGCGGGTTTCGCCCAAAATTAGTGTTATTATTATTTACCGAATTTCTGTCCAGGGATGCCAGGTTCTTTTGAGGAACCGTGTGTTCTTCCTTTAGGTCACGTTCAATACAGCCAGCCACGGTAACTAAACGCTCAAGTGTCGGGAGGTGCGCCGCCCTTAATCTAGATCTGATCTCTGGTTTAACTAACGTTACTACAAGCTGTAAAAAGTCGTTTTCATGCCCTAAAGGCTGTACTCTAGAGAATAATGCCCTCTTTCTTATGATAAAATCTTCGATATTTTCCGAGTTAGTTTGTTTTTTTCCGAAAAGCGATACTTGAAGCTCTACCATGTTTTCTACGCTATCAAACTTGTCTCTAAGCTTTTGTGCAAATTCATAATAGGTTTTTACGTAACATCTATAGGGCTCGAACCACTTCTTCGCGTTTCCCTCTAACCTTTCTATAGCGTAATATATTTTGTCTTCGTTATCGATTTTATTCGCGTCGAACCAACTGTTTAAGTCATGTATGAATTGTATAGGGTCTTCGTGTTCCAGCCCTGCGAATTTTACGCGCAATGGGGTTTTTTTAGATTGGGTTTGGTTTTCAATACCGCGTGCTAATGTTTGTAATGTTTTTGCGATTTCGAGCTGAGTTAATAATTCAGTGTTTATTTTAAATTTATCTTTTTCCGTGTTTTCACGGCTTTGAATATCCGCGTAAGTGTCCCGTGGCGTGTTTTCGTTACTGCAATGAGTTTTATTTAGCAAATAAGTCTGCGCTTCTAATAATTTTTTGTTTTCCATTTTGAGTTTAAATAACTCCTCGTGCAAAATCTCATTTTTCAAAATCATGTTGTCATTTACATTTAGCGAGTTCTCATTCCCTAAATTTAATTTTTGTTCCCCACCAGGGTTATCATTTTGTATTATTAAGCTCTTATTTTTTAAATTTAATTCTCCATCACCAGGGATGCCATTTTGTAAAGGCATCTTATTTTTTAAATTTAATTCTCCATCACCAGGGATGCCATTTTGTAAAGGCATCTTGTTTTTTTTTAAATTTAATTCTCCATCACCAGGGATGCCATTTTGTAAAAGCATGTTGTTTGGGGGATGGCGGAAATCCATTGTCGCGTCGCCTAGATCAGAATTAGAATCTAAGCGATCCCTATTACCTAAGTCAATAAGATTATATCCCCTAACTATGCCTACAACTTCTGGATTTTGGTTATTCATAAAAAGTTTTTCAGACGGGAGAGGCCTTTTTGCGTTGAAGATAATGCTGGATTCCCCACCTGAGCTAATACTGTCAGGGTAGGGGCTGTTTGACTTTTTTAAAGTATCATAGTTATTTACCTTGTCCCACATGTAATTAGGACTGGCAATAATTTCGTCAAACAAGTTATCAAGCACGGCCCCTGAAGGGGGCCTGTGAGGACCCACCTTGCCACCCGCCAGACTTGTCAGATCTGACGCCTCAACTTGACTATGACTTGAGGAGTCAGACATTTTCAGAGATTAGTTGACTTTTAAATTTATTTATTGAAATTAAATAAATTCTTTTATTATCACAACGGGTGATAATATAAAAATAAATTTTTTAAAACATTAAAATTTATTTGAATAGGTAATGGCCTTTTATTTTGAAACTACTCCCTGTAGCTTTTATTTAAAAAGAAAACTTCTTATTTCTCTCACAATTTTGTTTTTACTTATTTAAAAGAAAACCGAAAAAATATTTCTACGGCCTGCCTTTAAGTTTGATTTACACATCGGGGTAGTTGGAGTTTTTTTCGGATCCGAATTACAAAAGATTTCTTAAATTTACTTATGTCTAATCCTTACAAAATTTTTTATAAGTAAAGCTTATAACTTTAATACAGATCCCCAAAATTATCATAAATAATTTTATCGACGCTGTCGTCTATAAAAATTCAACCAACAAAAACCAAAAGAAAGTCTCTTTTGTTTCGCAACAAATCTTGTTCCTGCGGAACACTAAAACAAAAAATTTGAATAAGTAGCCCAAGAAACAATCACTAGACAGTTTCTATGGACGGCAAAAACTTTATACTTCTTCCAAGGATAATAAATTCACAAACAAAAACAAAAGAAAGTCCCTTTTGTTTCACAACAAATCTTGTTCCTGCGGAACACTAAAACAAAAAATTTGAATAAGTAGCCCAAGAAACAATCACTAGACAGTTTCTATGGACGGCAAAAACTTTATACTTCTTCCAAGAATTCACAAATCGTAAAAATCCCTAATAAAAGGATAATGTCCCCAGCGGACACTTCGTACGCCCTATCATACTAAATAGTCCAAACGTATTACTTGAATAGTTGTTACTACTGACACACAAAGTTTTATAAACTCCCGACAGAATCTTAAAGGTCAAAGTTTTTGTTAAGTAAAGTTCTATATAGTTACTCACTATAGATTTGAACTTGAACAATATCTATAGTTTTCGTCTATCTGCGGTTATAAACTATGGCGGTTTGTCAGGGGGCACGAATTTCTTTTAACTGTCTAAGCTTTTTGGCTGACGACAGAAACCAGCCTTACTTACAAACGAGCTTCGTAAACAGATAGTCTCATTTATACCTCCCCCACTGACAATACACGCCGTGCAAGCACGTTCACCCTAAACGCGGTTGAGTAAAAACTTTCACAATTGTTCACCATTGGCCGAAGTCCCCTAATTTCGTAATTTATTGGAGATTAGGTTATTCGACTTTTGGACTAGCCTTTCTTTCGATTTCACAACCTTTGTGCAAGTGGTTGCTACTTTCAAAACAAAGTGGAATTCAGAATAGTTGAGAGCTAACACCGTATCACCACTCCGGGGTCGCTTTAGGGGGTCTCCTGACCGAAGCCTAAAAACGAGGGAGCGTTTTTCAGTTAATTGTCAAGAGGGAACCGTGTCCTGTATCTTACAACTTAACCTGTCGAGGGCTCTCACTAAACTTGCCTGTAATTTCCATCACCGGGGTATTTATGGACCGCAAAAGCTTTCTGATTGGCCAGAATAACCTTACAGCTCTTTGCGTAAAATTCAGGATGACGACAATTTTCAAAATGAGATTTTCTAACTAATGGTCAGTCCTAAAATAATAAATCATACCTCGAACTGTAGGTAATAATACTGCCTATCATATTATCAAAATTTACTAATCTTTAATTTGTATTTTGTTTTGTAATTGAAACATTATTACCCTGCATCGAGTTTTTTCTTCGCGCCACGTGCCGCAGCAGCGCTTGGCCACGCCCCGATTTTTAAGACTGGGTCTGAACGGACGGACGGGCGAGTGAACGCTGCTAGATTTCTGGGCCCTTTGAAAGGCGAGATATCTAGATATTGTATTACATAAAATTATTTATTTATGGCTCTATGAAATCTATTTTGCTATGCAGACTTTTAAATCTTTCAGACAAAGAGACTTTATACCTTCCTATTATGAAATATCATTTCACCTTCTATTTAACAAAACCCAAATCAATACCGCGTGTTGATTACCATATTTGTTTCTTAATTTTTTTATTATTTCTGGTGGTTTTTATTGTATAAACCCGGTTTATACAACAAGGCGCGATATTTAGATATTCTATTACATAAAATTATTTATTTATGGTTCTATGAAATCTATTTTGCTATGCAGACTTTTAAATCTTTCAGACAAATAGACTTTATACCTTCCTATTATGAAATATCATTTCACCCTCTATTTAACAAAACCCAAATCAATACCGCGTGTTGATTTCCCTATTTGTTTCTTAATTTTTTGATTATTTATGGTGATTTTTTATTGTATAAACCCAGTTTATACAACAATACTTCCCCCGGGATTACTACAAATATATTTTTAATACGGCATAAGTGGGCGTATTAAAGAGAAAACCTCGATTTCCCAGTTGGGTATTGGTATTACGCCCTCTAGCGGCCAACTGGTAAACTTAAAAATTATTTCCAGCGATTTCTCTTGACCACTTTTCCTATAAAAATTTTTTTTCTGAAAGCTGTACGATTGATGGTTACGGAGATATAGCCGGCTTCCTCGCTTATATGACCACCCGGTACAGGGTGTTATGGAAATAGCTTATTATATTTAAATGGGTGACTCCATGGCTGTTCAGTACGTGTCCGGTCCGTTGAAAGAGCATGTCGCGTCGCGTTAAAATCTCGCATGTTTATACGCATTTTAAACGTTTTTTTGTGAAATAATTTATAATAAATTAATTATTCAAATTTGTATGATATTACTATTGGCTGTGTTGCAAAACATACATTTTGTGCTGTATTTCTTTTATGGAAATTTTCAAATAATACTCTTACAAGGTAGGAGAGTTTGAAAAACTGACAATGCGGGTCAAAGACGTCATGTTGGCAAAAACTGACCACTTGTTTATTCACGTTTATAATTGTTTATGTTGCAATATGAGAACACCGCCTAACATGAGTAGACCTCTTTTGAGACTTGACCTACATAATAACTTATTGATCGTCGCCAGTGGCTGCCACGTGAATTTTCAGATTTCACATAAATTGTATATATCGCTTATTAATTCAAAGCATTACTGGACCTCATAGAAAGAACAAACATCTTCTAACAAGATCGGGGTACACAATAAGCCGAAAGGCTGCAGTGATTTGAAGTTCGGGCCTTTAAACCGACCCCCGCCTTTAACCAACAAACCAACCAACCAACCAATTCAAAGCGCCATATTATGGTAATTTTTCTTGAATTTGATTTCATCGCAGGATTTCCGGATTTAAATATAATAAGCCATTTCCATAACACCCTGTATTTTAGTAATTACTTGATGTTATTAAATTTACTAAAAATTGTAACTATACTTTTTTAGAAATTATGTGTATCTACAATATTAGTTTGGTACGGATTAATGAAAATTATAATTAATACAATAAGGAAATCGTACAATAAAATCTTTACGATAGTGTTTGTTTTATTATTATTTTACACGTATACAAAATGGGTCACCAATTGGTCTAAAGATACTAGGGTCTAATATGAAATATCGCGAATAAGTTGAAACATACAGGTCGACAAGATTATCTGTAGCTACGAAAGGAATGCGGGCAAAATAAATTCTGGGATTAACATTGTTGTCAGATATATTAAATTTTAATTTAATAATCTCTTACCGAGAAAAACCTACATTTACATTTACGCATTTAAAATAAATTGTAATAGGTACATATATAACAAGCCAGTACTCTATTATAGTTTGAATATTATTAAGACCTTCTTTTCAAACTATTTATTTTGATATTTAATGCAAAAAAATTATATTTTTAATCTAAAAATATGGCAACATAGTCCGTTGTCAATGGTTACAGGTAGCTAGCGCTAATTTGATTGGTCATATCCCAGATAGTTGATAGCGCATGCGTCTCGTGAGACACCCTATGGGCAATCGGACTTGTTCGGCGACGTCCGCTATTTGATGGATGTGCCGATCCAGTTCCGTAGTGATAGAAAGTGAATTTTCTCTAACAAACTGAAAAATACATATTAAAAGAAAACACCCGACTGTTCAAAGAGGATGATCTTTCTTTATTTAGATGATACTGATTGTTGGAAAACCAGTTCCAACAATCATAATCCTTTTCTACCTTATATTTTATTGTATTAATTTCCCATAAATAAATACTTTCTCCTTTTGTCGTATAAACCAATTGCATTTATACAGTATTTTTCTCTATTAATACTCATGTTTTACTCTTAAACAAACATATATTTTTATTACACCACAAGTAACTTGTGTACATGCAGCTTTCTAACCTATTACCAATATATTACAATTAACAATAACATTGAAGTATCAGACTTTGTGTCCTCTGTCATACTCATTAACCGTGGACAGTTCTCTCTCACACGTTCTCTTACCCCACCGTAGCGAAGCGTGAGGATATCTCACCTGAAAATAATATATGATTTTTAACTTCGCTCCTAGAAAACAAGCTAAATTCAATCCATATTTGTGTCCAGCCAGACACATTCACTAGATTCAGCGATGCGCAAATCGTGGGTCGCGAGAAAATTTTGAGGGTCGCCAAATTCAAAGAAATTCACGCCTACTGTCTATCCAGGGGTCGCGACAAAATTTTACACAAAATAAGGGGTCGCAAATGAAAATAGTTTGCGCACCACTGCATGATCAATAATATATCTGTAGCCTGTCAAGAGATAGCAGAAAGTTTAGTTCTATGACTATATAACCTGCCTCTCAAACATAAGTGAACATTCAGTAAAAAGTAAATCCATAGTTCGGATCATGTAAATTGTAATGATAACCCTTTGTCTAAGTATTATTTATGCTCCTGCTGTAGCGCTTAGCATATAACCACTATTAACAGCAATCTGTCTATTTGAGATCTTTATAAAAATATTAAGAAACCTACAAACAACTAATCAGCTCTTTAATTTAGTAACACCCTATTATCATAGTCACTCTGTCACTTATAGACTGATTATTAAATTATATCAGTCACCCCTACTTTTTATGCAGGGAACTTCATAGTTCCCCTACACTGAAAATAGGTGTACCTACAATTTTTTTTAAATTAATATTTCTACGATACTGCATAGAGGCATACTGATACTGTGGACACAAACTTTATCTTTATACATTGCCAAAGAGTTTTTATTTCATATATTTTGGATTTATTTTTATTTTATAAACAGAATTTTTTTCCGTATTTCCGAAAAATATTAAACATTGACAACCCCGCGCAATTCATTCCCTATCGCTTTTCGCTGCTATCTGCTTCTGCTCCGTTGCAACAGACAGTGTCCGAGAATACGAAACTGTTTTATCGGAACAGGTTGTTTCGGCCGCTCCGGCGAAATATAGGTTGTTCCTGCAAACATGTGAATCGTACTGACAATTTACTATTTTACTATCAAACGGTTATAGCAGATATAGGGCATTCCATCTAAAAAATTTTGTTATAGTTTTTGCAGAATTATATCGAACAAACCCTCATTATCTATTCGGCCATAAAATAAATAAGAAAATCCCAAATTTTAAAACCTTTTCGAGCAAAGCCGGACCAGGTATACAAATTCAATTTATACCTATGCCTGATGCTGATAAATACAAAGTGATTTTTAATAATTTTAATCTTTAGTGGTTTTCCTGCGAGTAATTTTTAGTTAGGCTTATTAGTGGTAGAATGTGGCGTCCTTGGAATTGTGCTGATAGGGGGGCATCTTCAAGTGTCGGGAATGGAGACTTAAATATTTAACAGCTGTTAAACAATTTGGAGAAGAAAATCGTCCAATTATTTACCTTGACGAAACATGGTTCGATACCCATGATGCTCCTAGAAAAGGTTGGGATGATTCTTCCAAAAAATGTCAAACCAAGGCACCATCAAATAAAGGCAAAAGAATCACAATATTACATCCTGGTTCAGAGAACGGGTTTGTTCCAAATTATATGTTGCTTTCAGCTAAAAACATAGCCGATTCTTCTTTAGATTACCATCAAGATACCGACGCATAACTTTTTGAAGATTGGTTTAAACATAAACTCCTCAAAAACATACCTGAATATAGCGTCATTGTAATGGACAATGCTAGTTATCATAGTCGGCAAGCAAAAATCATTCCCAATTCTAATAATACAAAAGCAGAAATTCAAAATTTTATTATTGAAAATGATTTATAATTTGAAGAAACTTACAAAAAACGAAAACTGCTAGAAGTATTAAAAGCATTTAAAATAAATAAGGAATACGAGTGCGACAAACTTGCAGCAGAAAATGGACATACAGTGTTGCGTCTTCCTCCGTACTATTGTATATTCAATCCTATTGAGCTAATATGGCACCAATTAAAATCCAATATTAGGAGAAATAATATTTCTCCTACATTAAATGCATCTGTAGTAGAATTAATTAAAGACGAAGTAAGAAAAATTTCTACAGACAGCTGGAAAAACTGTGTACAGCATATACTTAAGGTGGAAAATTCTTACAATTGTATGATTACAAATGTTCAACCCTTAATTATAAGTTTAGGCTTAGATGAAGATAGTGATAGTGAACTTTTAAATTATATTATTTTCAATTATCATTAATTGTTATCATTATTTTACATTTATAAATATAAAAATAAATCATGTGGTGTGGTATACATTTTCAAGCCGGCCCTGATCCCATTTATTGAGAGGTTCAGGCGTATAGAATAGGGTTTAATCAGGTAGTTTATTTATGGCAGTAAGAATCAACGGTATAATTCTGCAACAACTATAACATTACATGATTCTGACGTTCAATTGTTTTTTTTCTATATCATCATAATAATCAGCGTAAGAAACTACTTTGCTAATTTAATCGAAATTGTAGCTTTTATAATAAGAAAGTTAGCAATAGTGCCGACTTGATTTTGAACAGGCTGTACAGCTTCTAAAATTTTGTAGACAAAGAAAAACTACTTCTAGAGATTACATATTATATTTATTATAATAGTGACATTTTGAGTGAGTTTAGCTACATTCTTTATATTAGTTTAAAGAACATTTTTACATGGTTATGTATCACTTTACTAATAACAACTTCTCTCGATCACTTTAACAAGACGGTTTCCTTTGGCTTTAGTGGTTGACTCCAGTTAAATGTGTCACTAAAAATTATAAATTATTCATTAAGTGTGTGTTAAAAGATAATAATGAAAAACAATAGATTGAAAGTTACGAAATAATTTTTAATTACTGATCAGTATTAATTGACGATTAATAGTTTAAAATGATATTCCGATAAGAATTTGCTCTTTTTTAATTAAATTGTATAGGATAACTTAAGAAAAATGTGGTTGTAGTAACAATCATAATCTTGAAGGTTAGGTTAGATAGTTCTATAGCACAATCTTACCTATCAATCACTGAAAAATTATTGACAGCGACATAACCTGAATTATTTATTGTCAGATTAATGTTATAATAGTTACTTGGGTAACAAATGCATATACCAGTAGTAGTATAGTAGAACTCGAGAGCCGAAGGCAATTAGAAATATTGAAAGCGAAATTTATTTGAAAAAATTAAAAACGCTGTCAACCGAGTGTCAACCTAGTTATAAAGGTGATAATTTTAACCTGAAATTAATATTAAAACAGCTTCGTAATCCAGATTTAAGCTAATTTGAAGACATCATTTTCTTAATATCTTGAAAACGGTTTTTCTCATTATTCTCTTTAAAAAGTCTTAATAAAAGTTTTCTTTAAAATCAATACGAAAGCGAATATTTGACCACCTCGAAATTTAAAAGGGAAATTCAATGTGTCGTGTTCGCACGCACCACCCTATATAGAAACAAACTCACCCTACTAAATAATCGCTATTTACACTCCTTACAGCGACCGTTGAGCAATATTCACAAAGTATGATTTGAACCACGGCTTCTGAGTTCCCAACATTATAATAAAGTGCATATGTCTTATCGTCACCGTTACTTCTCATAGCAGAAAAGACTGTCGATTGAGTGGAAGTACTGACTTCAGTAATATCTAGACCGTCTACTGGAAATTCTCGTCTCACTTCCAAAATTTGTTTGTATATGTTGTAATGTGTGTTGACATCAGGAACATTCTGACGGGCTAGGTTGGTTTCGACGTATTTTTCGCTGACTGGAAGCCATGGTTTGGCACCATCGTTAAAACCTACAAATCGTATACATTTTATACAGTAGCTTGGTAGAGGATTCGAACACACATTATCATTAAATTTAACCATCATTTTCTTAAATACAGAATCGTATAACGTCACCAATTCACCCTGTATTAACGGTTTTCCACGCGTCGGCTCTTTCTGCTGGCCCCGTAGCCCAGTACGAGTACGGCGCGCAACCGTTTGCGCGCAGTACTACGGCGCTACGGAGAGATAACCCGAGTCCTGCTGGAGAGTGCCGGGGAGACCGAGAGAGAATTGATGTGCGTCTTCTTCCTCGACTTGGTCTTCAGCTCCTTAAGTAACCACGACTGGTAGAACGAACCTCTCGCAGCAAGACAAGCGACCGAACAATTGGTGACATAGCTCCCATTCGCAAGCAGTTATCGACTAAGGTAGGACTGGGTTTTTGCTAATTAATGTATTTAGGGAAATAGATGATTAAACAAGTTGCATTATAAAATGATGACTCTATTATTTTAAACGTTCCCGTGACAATATATCTCCAATATTATACAGGGTGAGCCGGGAGGAACGAACCAGACCCCATGAGCGTATTGTATACGTGAAAATAATGTACAGGGTTATCATTTTAGTATGTTCCACTTTTAAGAGGCTGTAACATGTTTGTTTTTTGAGTTAGCGCGTTCATTCAAAAAACTGGCAACTTAACGATGCATTTACCTTGTATAATAAAGTATTTGGATAATCTGCTGAATACATTAAAAAAAAATTGATTTCACAAATCGATGGAAAATCGAACGCCATTTTTTTCGATCGAAGTTAAAAAGCCATTTGTTATTTGACAGCGATTTATGTCAGTTTTGTTTGTCAGGTGGAGGAGTAAAATTTATTAAAAATAACAGAAAAAATCGAAATCTGATGAAAATATTTAGAACGGGGGATCATAACCAAACAAAAACTGACAACAAAATGCATTCAGCAGAATTACAAATCGGTGCGCATCGTGACGTCACCCGTTAAAAATCGCTTATAAATCGATGGGCTCTGCTAAATGCAGCCAATGATACTTGACCTACCTGCGTTAGTCGAGTTGTCCCATTGGAACGGTGTACGTTCAAAATCTCTGCTCGTTGTGGCGAAGGTGGAACAGTTCTTTATTGCTTGTGGATCTGTTCCTTCTTCACACGTTACATTACCTAAGAATATTTAGTATAGGGTGATTTTGAAAATCTTTGCTTCTTATATTTGCTCGTATTTTCGTTATGCGTTAACTTATCAAAAAGTAAAAATTGATCTCGTTGCATATTTTTACGTAAAGTTCGATGGTATAGCTAGTTTTTCTCTAAAAAGTTAAGTTTTTCAGATATTATTTGTATATTATTTTTTAAAAAATGATTACGCCACTGAACTTTACATAAATATCTCTAACAATATCAGTTTTTACCTCTTTGATAAGTTAACGCATAATGGAAATACGAAGGGTGTCTAAAATGCAAAGGTTTTCAAAATCGCCCTATAGATTAACAACTTGGAAAGCCATGCCAAATTTGATACCGGTATCTCTCACTAAAGTGAAAACCGCAACATTATACAGGGTGTATCTTAATAACATTGTCAGAAAAAACTTCGTTTTAACTTTTGAGATACAGGGTGTTAAAGATTTTAATGTTTTTAAAATAATTTGTTAAGGTTAGTGACTTCAATACGTGACAACTAAACTAGGTAGACAACTGTCAAAACTGTTTATGTTTACAAAACAAAATCTGTCTCTTACCTACTACATCCTTTTTAATCTTTGTTAATATCTAATTTCATAACAGAGTGCAAATGAATTAATTTAATTTGTTATACGAAACCTGTACGTCAAACGACGAAAATCAAGAGATGACATTTGCTCAGTAAGAAATCACAAATTCAAAAATAATTTTTATTTAAAAAAAGAAGTCTCGCGTACCATTCTTTTCTTCAAAAAAAGTCCCTCGTGAACGCCACTGGTCGGAATAAAAACACATGTTATACAACATAAAATGCCTCATGATGAATAGAAAGTGGGTACCAAATTTCACAAAAATATCTAGAGCAGTATCACAGATAAAAATTGAATTTTTTGAAAATCTTAAATACCCTATATCTCAAAAGTTAAGATGTTTAGGATATATGTTCATATTACGGTTTTTCTGCAAATGAACCCAATAATAACGTCCTTAAATATTAACATGTTATTAAGAAACACCCTGTATATTTAATATTAACTGTAATACCATTTACAAGAAATACACTAAAATTTTAAGGACACCCTGGTTTGTTCGATATTACGAATCCCTGGTAAATTTGCAAAAATTTTTTTGTGCGAAATTCCCATCTATTATTAAACAATCAATTTAGGTTTACTTCATATTTTTTATTTTGCCTACCATTTTCCTGTCCTATTTCTTCGCCTTGGTAAATTATCTGGGCACCACGTAACATGGATACCAATATATTTAAAGCATCAATATTTTCCACTCCTAATCTGGTCGATACGCGGGGATTGTCATGATTGCCGAGCTATAAAAAGAAACCAGGAATATAAAATCTTATATCCCTTTATAGAAAACCCTCTTTTAAAAATTGAATATAAAAATATTGACAATAATAAATATTGTGAAAGGGGAATCCCTTAAAAATAATATACAGTGTGTCCCAGGATAAGCGAAGGTAAATGACAAAAAAATGTCGAATTGAAATTTGAACATTCGGGATCTAGCTGATTGATTAGAAAATAAAATTGAACATATTTTGATTTTTACGAAATCAAGCAAAATATAAGCTGCTCGGAATTCAAAATCTTGCAGGTGTACCGAATTTAATAACCATCAGCCTACATTGTTTTTTTCTTCATTATTATACCATATTTTCCCTAATTAGAAATTTCTAATTTCTTCAATTTCTTGATCGTTTGTTATATCTAGGAAATGGGGTTAAGGGGGTATTGGAGAGGTAGCACCTTTAATCTGGGTTGACTGGATACTGGTCCTCACAATCCTCAGCACTGGATGATGCGATGTTAGCTTCCCTAAGGAAGCCTTAGCCTCTCTTCAGTGAAGATCCACATCCTACTAGAGGTAGCCCTGTTAACGCGGAACAGTACGGATCTAGACTAGAAAGTCGATAAACATTCCTGATGCTGGTCAGCAGCAACATCAGTACTGGCGTAAGGCTGAAGATGAATTACATTGGCAAGGCTTACGATATCAGAGACTCACAGGCGCCAATCACATATTGATTCAAGCGGCTGAGACACTGCGATGGGAAAGGCAACGGGAAACCACCCCATTACTACTCCCCAGGATAATCATCAACATGACTGGAAAACACAAAACGACGGCCCCCAGTCCCCGGCAGACCTTAGATGGTCAGGGGGTGCTAAGAATCTCCGGGCCAGTCTTGATGAGAATCTCAACTTGGAATGTAAGGAGTATGTACGAACCAGGAATAATACACAACGCCATAAAGGAAATGAAACGTCTTCACATAAACATATTGGGTATTAGTGAAATGAGATGGCCTGGCACTGGAAAGTGTAATATAGATGACTACTATGTCTATCATTCGGGAAATGAGGAGAGACATCATCGAAATGGAGTTGCCATAATTATGACCAAAACAATTGAAAGTACAGTCAAGGGCTCTATACCCATATCAGATAGGGTAATCTTAATTCGATTCAGCTCACACCCGGTCAACATGAACATTATTCAGGTTTATTCTCCCACATGTGACGCCACTGATGAACAAATAGAGCAGTTTTATGCAGATGTTCAAAGAGCTACTGGACTGTGCAAGGCATCGGATATAACGATAATAATGGGCGATTTTAATGCGAAGATCGGACAGGGTCGATGCGATGACGTGGCTGGAGATTATGGTTTGTGCTTGAGGAATGAGCGTGGGGACAAGCTGGTTCAGTTTTGCCAAGAAGAAAATCTCACCGCTATGAACACCTTCTTTAAACTTCCCCCTAGAAGATTATACACTTGGAAGTCAAACGCAGACAATGCAGATAATATCGTTAGAAACCAAATTGACTACTTTCTAGTAAAGACCCGTTTTAGAAACTGCGTAAAATCAGTTAAAACCTATTCTGGAGCAGATATTTCCTCAGACCACAATCCCTTGGTGGCATGTGTCCAAATAAAACTGAAGAAAATTCAAGTAAAACCTAAACAACCCAAAATGGACCTCTCGCGATTTCAAGACAGGAATATTAAAGATCAAACACGAAGATATCTTAACGAACGTCTTTCTGAGGATATTGGCATAGATGTAGAACAAGCTTGGAATAACATTAAGGAAACACTAACAGATGTTCGGCAGGATATTATTGGGAACGACACTACAACTAAAAAGAAAGTGTAATGGAGGAACGACGAAAAACTAAAAACGTTAATCCGCAGAGATACAAGCAGATCCAGAGAATAATCCGTGGAAAGATAAAACAGGCAAAGATAAACTGGTTTACCGAAGAATGTCAAGAAATTGAGGAGTTACAGGAGAGGTGCGATTCATTCAATATGCACAAGAAAGTAAAGGAGGCTGCAGGTTTATTTAAAAATAGACCACTAAGCATACTATGCAAACAGAATGGAGACATGCTTCTGGATGTTGAGGAAAAGCTGATTGAATGGACACGATATATATCAGATCTCTTTAATGACAACAGGAGTCCGGACCTTCAGATGGCGGATCGTGAAGACGGCCCCCCGATAACAAGAGACGAAGTCGAGTATTCCATTAGGAACGCAAAAAACCGTAAAGCATTAGGACCTGGCAATATACCATCAGAGATCCTAAAAATAATAGTGGAAGACCGATGCTTGAATAGGCTTGTGGATTTCTTTAATTTAATATATAATAGTGGCAAAATACCCTCAGACTTGTTAACATCCACTTTTATAGCTATCCCAAAAAAGCAAAACTCAAAATTCTGTGGTGACTATAGGATGATAAGCCTAATGAGCCACGTCCTAAAAATATTTTTAAAGATTATTCATCGTCGATCTATAGTAAATGTGAAGAACATCTAAGCAACACACAATTCGGTTTCCGTAATGGATTCGGCACGAGAGAGGCCCTATTCAGTATGCAGGTATTAATCGAACGTTGCCGGGATATATCAGTCGACATACACGTCGACAGGCAGGCATATGCCTGCTTCATCGACTATGAGAAGGCTTTTGATTGTGTCAATCATGAACGGCTTGTTAGATTGCTACAGAAGATTGGTCTGGATGGAAAAGACATTCGAGTTATTGCAAATCTGTATTGGGGACAAACAGCATCAGTAACTGTGGAGAATAGTAAGATCGAACAGATCAAAATCAAGCGAGGAGTTAGACAGGGGTGTGTTCTTTCGCCTATACTTTTCAATCTGTACTCGGAGGAGGTATTTGCGGAAGCACTGAGAGATAAGAGACAAGGAATAATCCTAAACGGAGAAACGATAAACAACTTGCGCTATGCAGACGATACAGTTTTATTGGCAGCGAGTGCCGATGATCTGCAAATGTTATTGGAATGCGTAAATGAAAAAAGTCAAGAAGCAGGCCTAAAATTAAATATCAAAAAGACCAAAGTGATGACAATTAGTAAACGGGGCAATGTAAACGCGGCGATAAGAGTAAACGGGGAACTAATCGAACAGGTTTCAAGCTTTAAATACCTGGGTACTTGCGTAAATGACCGCTGGGAATCTTCCACGGAAATTAGGGCTCGAATTGAACAGAGTCGAGCTGCTTTCAATAAAATGAAGAAAGTTTTATGCTGCAGAGACCTGCCCTTGATGCTAAGAGTGCGACTGCTTCGTTGCTATGTCTTCTCAGTTCTCCTGTATGGCGTGGAGGCTTGGACATTAACAAAAAGTTCTAGCGATCGGATCCAAGCTTTTGAAATGTGATGCTACAGGAGAATACTCCGAATATCTTGGGTCGACTGGGCAAGGAACATGGACGTTCTTCAATATCTCAACAAGGATTTGGAAGTGATGATCACCATTAAGGAGAGGAAGTTGCAATACTTTGGTCGCGTAATGCATAGCGAAAGGTACAAACTACTACACTACATTATGCAGGGCAAGATAGAAGGCAGACGGGGTCCTGGTCGCAGGCGTACCTCTTGGCTCAAGAACCTTAGGGAATGGTTTGGAGTCAATACAACCACTTTATTTAGACGGGCCGTTAACAGGGCTCAAATTGTGTTGATGATAGCTAACATCCGCCGAGGATAAAGCACCAGAAGAAGAGGAAATTAAATTTGGCCATCAAATGTTATTTCGCTAATAAATGTACTTAATACCATGAAGAATATTTTTTTGTCTTTAGAGGTTTACAAATCATGCAAGAAAAATTCTGATGATTAAATTCGGTATGCTTACATGATTTTGAATTTTGAGCAACTTTTCTTAATGAAATTTTTCGATGTTTTGCGGAGAAGAATCACTTTACCTTGACAGAAAATAACACAACAATGCTCCAGTCAAGGCCGGCTTGATTTCATAAAAATCAAAATATGTTAATTTTAGTTTCAAATCAAGCAGGCCTAGATCCTAAAAGGTAAAATTTTAATTCGAAATTTTTTTGTTATTTATACTTTATAGGTTCGCTTATCCTGGGACACACTATATGATATGAATATAAATGATTTTATCAGGGATGGTGGATGAGAATTGATTTTAGGAGATTGTATAGTATTCAATATCTACACTATCCAACGAACAAATGGAGGGTGTCATAACAATATCCCATAACCTATAAAAGTTAGAATGTTTGTGCAGAGTTACATTAAGGGTCGACCGGAACATTATTAAATTTTTGAAAACGTATAAACTCCCTAATTGTTGATTACATAACTTTTATGCATTTTAATAGAACATAATCCCATAACTTTGTGACCTAACCCGGTAGATGCGATTTTTAGGTGGCATCCTATTCTACTTAACACTCCTTTTATATGAAACATTTTCTTGTATCATTAGTAATAAAAGATATAGAGGACGAGTCTAAACTCGGCTATGTTTCAATTTACCCTCGTATCTTTTAAACCTGCGAATATTTTTAATTTCTGCTTTTATAATTTTTAGTTTCTTCCAAATATATCTTATGACATCATAAAAAAACCGTACAACCTTAACGAGAGAGGTGCGATTTGTCATATATTTTTCCAAGTGTCATGTCACCTCTTCTTTACTACTTGTACGGGTTTTTATGAACAGAACTGTACATCAGTGTTTTGATAACTTCAATAATTACCGAGATACCCAGCAAAAGTAACAAAAATGGACAACCCTGTACAGGGTATCCGGAAAAATATGGGAAATCTCCCGGATATGAAAAAAAATCAAGTGGAAGGAGTACTGCAGGTTCATATAAACTTTTTTCGTATATGCCTCCTCTTCGGAGATATGGGCTCCCAACGAGCTCCAATGGAATCAAGTTTTTTTACACATTAATTTTTTTTTAATATGATGTATCCTATCCAAGAAAGTATTCTGAAATTACTCACAGCTACAGGGACGGACTAGCTGTGATACTCATGATCTATTTTTTTGGCATCCTGTACGATAAGAACTTTGGACAACGTTTTTTACATACGTTTAACTATTGACTAAAAATTAAGTAGGTACTCTTCATATTAATAAAAAATTTAAATATGCCTGGTAGCTCAATAATTATTTGTAAAAAACTTATTTACATTGGAGCTTGAAGTTTATATGAACATGTAGTACTCCCTGCACTTGTTTTTTTGTCATATCCAGGATATTTCCCACATTTTCTCGGACACCATGTGTATAGGTTCAAAAAATATGTACTATCGTGTGGTGGTGTAGTAATTCATTACTCAAAAATATGACAAAAAGTTCCTATCAACATGGGTCCGCAGATGCTATAACTTCTTAAATATTATGATATCAGAAGGAAATATGAAGCAGGCTTACCAACCAATTGTCCGCATAGCTCCAACCTGTAGTAATATCCCACCATGTTACTATGCCATCGTATAAATCTTTTGAAGTAAAATCCTTATGTAGCCCAAGGAAACTTATAAAATTAAAAGTGAAATGGGCTCCTAGTACGGTTCCATTCGGGCTTCCGTATAAGGCAAGTATTGAGTCGGGGTCAGCGTTGCCTTCTGTTATCATAACCCTACAAAATAATGTATAATATGTTCAATTATTTTTACGTTCCTATGTATTACTAAAAGTTCTTATCGTATTATATTTTATTATCTATTAATTATAATAACTTTATATTGGACAATTCACCTCTTAAAATATCTCGGAAACTAAGAAATATATTTGTTTCAAATATTGGTAGGTACTCGCTATAAAAGATGCCGATCTTTTTAATATTCTAACATATACAGGTTAAACCGGAAGTTCGGCTTAATATTGTTACTTTAAATAGAATATGCTCTGTATATTTTTACGTTTTTGGATTCTATGTAACTTTTGTTAAGATGAGGATCCCAAACAATCCCAAATTAGCAATCAGAGTCATCTATGTGGCATCAATTTAATTTAAAAATATGCCGCTTTTTGGCAGGTTAGAATGAGACGATAGTCATCAGCTGATCAATATTTCTTTTCATGAAGTTTTAGCCGTTAATAATAAATTTTTTTAGTTAATTTATTGATATTTAGATTATCTGACATGTCGATTGGGGTATTAACAAGTTTCAGGAAGATATGTGGCAAAAATTTGAAAATTTTTCATAGTTGAAATTGTTGTTATTATTCTTATAACATTATATTTTTAACGCAAATTTTTCATAGCGTTTTCCAATACTTTAACTTTACGAATCCAGTTTTAGATTAGAAAAAAACTAAGAATATTTGTCTAAACGTTCGCATAAAATACTGCCTGCTTGACAACCTGTGATTAAACGCAGCTCTTAACAATTTACTATATCCATCTCCAACCATTTCTCAGATAGTCATTAAGGCAGGAAACACACTGAGCGGCAATGATCAACCGTCCACGTCCGGCCGGCGACGATACAATTTCCAACACATACATCCTTATCACAAAAATCACACTTCTCGGCCTTGCGCGATCTATTTTCGGCGACCGTATTCGAAATTCCAACCTGCGGAAATTTTGGTCGGTCTCCGACGTCTGACTTAATGTACGTGACAAAATTTCTAGTTAATTTTTATTTTACACCAAGTGGCGTACCAACTCCTCTAACCTGAAGCTTCTAACCCTAAAGCTGGATTCATAGTTGCCGTAACGTATGCCGTAAGACGTAAGTAGTAGTCGATAAGACGTAAGACGTAAGGACATGCCCGTTCATAATTTCGTTAAAAATCGAGTTTGTCGGTTATGGTTTTTCACATGTGTGTTTATTTACAAGGAAAATATGAGTCCAAGCGATGACGACCTTGTTATAATAGCGGGAGAAATATTGTTCTGCGGCTTTCGGTTTAACTCGGCTAAAGGTACTATGAACGGTTCTGTTGCAAATCACATGTTTATTTTTCTTACGGCTTAACGTTACGTCTTACGTAATACGTTACGGTAGCTATGAATCCAGCTTAACCATACGTTGTTTCGTTGATTTTATCAGGATGATTTGTTGTATATGACGAAGTATTCTCTACAGAAGAAGAATATTGTAACAATTTAAGATAAGATATATTACAGGATATTTTAATTAATGGAAGGCTGTGAAACATACGTAACCTAAAACAGAAATTGCAAATATTGACATGTTCATGACAGTGGTCGGCTGTGGTCGGTCGACCATTGTGACTTAAGCCGCAAACACACTATTATCACGTCACGTGAGATCACATGCTATCACGCAATGTCACGGCACACTCGAAATATCTGTAAGACGGATTATGCGTGCTTATAAATAGGTTTAGAATTACACTAAAGCCGTAAACACACTATTATCACGTCACGTGAGATCACATGCTATCAAGTAATGTCACGGCACACCCGAAATATCTGCAAGTCATCATAGTCACCTCATGCAGTTCACGGCAAGTCATAAGTGACACAATTTTTTTTCCTCAAATTTACATATTCGGCACGCGTGATAGCACGGTGTCAGAGTTTGACGCTAGAAGGCTACAAGATTCACTTGCCTTGCTTCACAAACACAAAATATGTAATAAAAATGATCTGCAGTGTACGTTGTCTGTTTCTAAGTCGTGAGAGCATGTGCTATTCTGCCGATATGTCAACACGTGAATTCACGTGACGTGATAATGGTGTGTTTGCGGCTTTAGAACCATGATTTTGAACTATTTCAATTGTGATCGAAGACGGTCGGCCGTGGATGGTTGATTATGGTCGCCTGGCTATAGGAATTTTTTTTATAACAAACAACTTACGTTGTAACTAATGCAATTAAAGAATTAGAGGAAATTTAGAAAATGGTTTATTTCATAAAAATACTAGTATTTTTTATACAAGGTATTTTAAAAATTATACCTTTCAGTATAACAGTAAATGCTCATTTTTAATCAATCTTTAACTGCGTTAGTTACAAAGTAAGGTCAAATTACCATTGACATATTTGATATAATTCCTTTATGAATCAATTATTTTATCTCAGAATCAGTTCGAGGTGGGTGGAAATTGTTAACAAAAGTTTCTTAATTCTGAAAATACCAACATATACAGGCCATTCTACTTAAAATAACAATGTTAAGCCTAACTTCTGGTATAACCGGAAGTGATAGAACCACTCCGTTGAATGACCCTGTATTTTTTCAGTACTGATCATGTGATATAAATCATTGAATTACAGATACACCAGAGATAAACGTACCAAAATTTTAAAGAAGGAAACGTGGTACTGGGTGATGACATATAATGATCCCCCCTCTTAACCTTTTTTATTTTTCATACGTGACAAATATTAAAAAGATTGCTATATAAGAGTTTTGAAGTAGTATTTGCAAGGGTGTCAAATATCATTTCAGGTCTGTTGAAATGGGACATCCTGTATATTAACTGATTTTCCAATTCTACGTAAAATTTTGAACGTAATTTATATAATGTACCCTATACCCAAATTCAACCGTTTTCGAGATATTGACAATCGAAAATTGTCAAGATCCAATATAAAATATATCTAAAAATACAGAATTGAAAGAAAATCGAGGTTGCTATGGAGAACAAAAGTGAGACGGGTTATCGGTTCTTTGTTTTCCATAGGAAACTCGATTATCTTTCATTCCTGCCAATTGCCAATTTTCAATGATCAATATATCGAAAACGGTTGAATTTGGGTACAGCGTATATTACATAAATTACGTTCAAAATTTGACATAGAATTGGAAAATCAGTGGATAAGTTGTCCCGTTTAACTGTTTGACCCCCCCCCCCCCCCCCCCTGTAAATCAACAGAACTTACCCGAACAAACACCTCTATAGGAATCTTTTAAATTTTTCTCAAGTATGAAAAATAAAAAAGTTAAAAAACATTATACGGGTCACCCTGTACATAGTGAAATTCCATGTAATTTTTAAAAATATTATGAAAAAAATACTACATTTTTAGTTTTTACTATGACTAATGTAATTTTCTTGTATCATACCAAAAATTTTATACGGCACTAGAAGCTTATTATTTTTATCATTAGAGTGAACACAAATATTGTTAATAAATTAATTGAAGAATAATAGTTGACGTAAACATTACCATACTACTTTACCTGGCATAGGAGTCATTGTGGTTGTTAAATTCATCCAGAACTGCCCTCCATTGGTAGATCATATCAAAACTCTCTGGCTGGTCTAGAGTGTAGTTGTGCACCAGAAAGTCATGATCATTAGGGCCAAGTTCAGGGATACCTATAATTTTTAAAAACAAAACTTAATGCCAACATTTACTGTATTCAAAGACGTCAGAATCACGTGATATTAACAAAAACGTATTTTTTAGAGGAATGTCCTATATCTATAACCGTTTATCCAGTGGCGGCTCGTGACCTATGATAGAGGGGGTTTACAAGTATGGTAAAATAATTTTTTTAATTTTATTTTTGTGTAACGACCAAACAATTACTTTCTAGGCGTTTTAAATGTAGAAAGAAAAGAAGTAATTAGAAAATGCGTTAGGTAAAACATATTTTTATTTATTTTTTAATTTTACAGAAGGAAAAACAACTTTTGGAAAATAAGAAAGATTTTCTTAGTATGTATAGCTGTCGGATCTTAACGTCGTCGCATGCAACCCTCGTAACAATATTTATACAGCCCACTACTAATACTACTAAAGTCATCTACGAGCTATCAAGAAAATAGAATGATGTCCAATACTACTACCGCCATCTACGAGTTATCAAGAAAACCGAATGATGTCTAATACCACTACGCCATCTACGGCTACGTCATTAGGCGCAACCAAGACGAGAAAAATAGTTAACTGTTTTATGACGAGAACGAATCGAGCCACGAGAGTGACAAGTTGGCATTCTTCATATTTTCAGTGTTTTTTTAGTTTAAATCCTTAAATAAAATGGTCTAAAATCATATCGAGTATCATTTATCGAAATACACAACCCTACATAATAGTGCTTAAATGTAAAGTCCATTCTTTGGTTCTTAATTGTAGAAAATTGATCAATAACAGCCTCATTAAGTTTGGAATACATTCTATAAATTTTTTTTCATATATTTCATTTTTAAACTTTCTAATAAAGTCCCTAGATGTACCCTTTGTGGTCTGCGTTAAATTAATTTCGGGTTTAGGTGGTCCCGCATTCTTCACTTCAATTTTTTGCTCCAAACTCAAAGAGCTAAAATTATTTCTTAAATAGTCCACCCTCAACTATTCATTTTAACTTAATAAATATTAAAACACACATGTTTGAATTTCTAACTAGATGCACGAATAGACAACAGCGCGGTGCACACAAAAACTGTGCGCCTTTTTCATGTTAAATCGCCATAGCCCCGCTATCCCCCGCTGCCACCCGCCACCTGTTACTACAGAGAAACTGCATTACTTAATCGCACGTGTGAGCAAGTCTCGTCATAATCGTCATTTACCTCGACCGAGGCACGGTTGCCGGATCTATACAGTTTGGTTTGACGGGATGATAAAATATTAGGGAGGGTCGGACTTTTTTAGTTATACGATTTATACGATAAATAATATTTAATGAATATAAATTAATATTTTTTATTCGTTTTGTTTTGGGGGTGCACGTGCGCATGTGTTCCTGTGGAAGAACCGCCACTGCGTTTGACAGAGAGTGAAATTCTAAAAAAAATTTATCCTTTACTACATATCGCTAAAATTAATAATAACGGAAATATTTTGATTTAATGAAATTATCCATTTCCTATAGCAGGCGGGTGTGAACCGTACTGACAGAATCAAGCCGGCCAATTTTATTACCCTCGCGGTCAGCAGACATTACTTCTCTCGATTTTCATTTTTGGGCTTTTAAAAAAATATGATTATGAAGAACAGTACAATAATGTCGATGAACTACAAGATTACTATTAATTAATAACATCGATGGGCGAACCGTTCTGAAGGCTACAAGCAAAATTTTGAAATGTGCTCAGAAATGTATAGACGTGGGAGGAGATGTATTTGAACACTTCATTTGAGTTTATAATACGTATTTTAATTATTGTTATTGGTTAAGAGCCGCCTGCGATAGGCAATGGATAATTTCATTAAATCAAAATATTTCCGTTATTATTAATTTTAGCGACATGTAATAAAGTATAATTTTTTTTTAGAATTTCACTCTCTATCAAAGGCTTATAGCAGATATAGGGCATCCCGTTTAAAACAAATACATTTTTGTTAATATCACATGATTCTGACGTTCAATTGATTTTTTGATCTTCATAATAATCAGCGTAAAAAAATTACACTATTTTGCTAATTTACCGAATGCATAGCTTTTATAATAAGAAAGTTATCAATAGCGCCGACTTTATTGTGAACTGGCCGTATATTGCAAAGAATTTTATTTCTAAGCATCATTCAATAATTAATTGAACCAATAGTTCTTACGATTTTCAAACGGTTGCTAAATACGGTTGCTAAATGGGCTTGTTACCGATAAATTTGTTCGGGTTTGTTTGTCGTAATTTTTATGATATCCAATAGAATTCAATCATCTAAATAAGCTGTTAAAATTTCAGCTCGATAAGTATATCCAATCCATAGATATTGAATGTTAAAGATTGGGTTTCGGTAAAAAGAGCCGCGTCGATTCGTGACGTCACTCCCTATAAACGCGTGGGTTTCCTATACTGCCATGCTAAGACTAGTTATCCTATCTGCAAAATTTCACTTTTTGAGATGTGTATATCTATATATGTAAATATATATATATACGTTTTGTATTGGCGAAACCGCTCCAGCTCATTTTTAACTTATCTTTGAAATGTCAAACAATTCCTCAGCTGTGGAAAATTTCCAGAGTATGTCCTGTACACAAAAAGGGCGACAGATCAGAAATAACAAACTATCGACCAATATCAATTATTTGTAATTTTTGTAAAGTGTTTGAATTCTTGCTCCGCAATTCTATCTTTCCGCTTGTCCAAGGACAAATAATTCGGCAGCAGCATGGATTCTTTAAAGGTAGATCAACAACAACAAACTTGCTTAGTATCTCACAAAGCCTTGCGGAATCGATAGATGAGGGTCTACAGACTGATGTAATATATTTGGATTTCTCAAAGGCGTTTGACCGGCTTGATCACTCTATTTTAATTTCAAAGCTTAACAGATACGGTTTCTCACAGCCTTTAATAGCGCTTATCAGGTCATACCTTTCTGACCGCCGTCAGTATGTAGCTCTTCACGGCTATAACTCTGGTAACTATACAGCCACTTCTGGAGTCCCACAGGGTTCTGTACTGAGGCCGTTACTTTTTATTCTCTTTATAAATGATATTGGCTTAGAGCTAACTGTTGAGTTCTTGGTATATGCGGATGATATTTAAATATTCAAAGTGATTAGAAATATCAATGACTGTATTATTCTTCAAAACAACTTAGATCTAATTAATAATTGGTGCTTGAAAAATAATCTTCAGCTAAACATTGAGAAGTACAACGTTGTATCATTCACAAACAAGCTTTCTGTCATTAAACATGACTATGTACTTAAAAATTCAATTATCTCCCGCTGCGACTCATTCTGCGACCTGGGAGTAGTTTTTGACTCAAAACTTTCTTTCGTCCCTCATATAAATAAGGTAGTGGGTGAATCTCTGCGGGGTTATGGGTTTATTGTGCGCTGCACAAGAGATTTCAATAACAGTGATATCTTGAAGACATTGTACAATTCGTATGTACGGTCCAAGTTAGAATATGCTGCAGTAATCTGGGCTCCTGAGTACAGTGTTCATATTAATGCCATTGAAGGCGTTCAAAGAAAATTCTTAAAATATCTTAGCTTTAAGAGAGACGGAATATATCCCATCGAGGGTTTTCCTCAATCCAGGTTACTTGAGGAATTTAATTACGGATCTCTCAGTGATCGCCGTGATTACCATCTTTTGATTACTTTGTTTAAATTATTAAACAATCAGTTGGATTGTATGGACATTTTGACGAAGCTTAACTTCAATGTGCCGCGCTTAGGTTCACGGCAAAACATAACATTCTATTTACCATGTCCTAGGACAAATATTTTGAAGTCTTCTCCTATTTTTAAAATGTGTGACAAATACAATAAACACAATGAATTGGATTTTTTTAATTGCTCGATAAACATAGTTAAAAAGCTGGTGCCTCACTAAACTGCTCTTCAATTATATCATACGGTTTGCATATTTTTTTTGTTTATTGTAAGACTAAATAAGTTTTCAAATTTGTAATATAATGTAATGTAATGTAAATTTATCTTATCTTAAGTTCAATTAAGATTATGTGCCTATATCTTTTGCCCTGCCTTGTAGTTGGGAAATGTTCCTGTAAGGCAGGTAAAGTAAATAAATAAATAAAATAAATAAATATATTTTTTATAATATAGTAAAGTATTAGTGAGTATTTTAAAAAATATTTAAGGAATTCTTCTAAATGCATTTAAAAAAAAAGTGTATATAATTATAAGAAAGTAAAGACAACTAGTCTACTCTGATATAATGTAATCATTTATAGCTTTCGTTACTTTGATTACTGTATACACTGAATACTATAACTTCATTTAATTTATGAGCTTTATAATGCGAGTACCCAGTGCCTGAGAGCCTAAAAGTGGTTAATAAGCATATTATTATTTAAATGCAGTGTAAATTCTACTGAATCTTAATTTGTCTTAAATTTCATGAACTGATTGCGTATAGACAGAAATACAGACTTGAATTAACTAATATACAGTCCCCCCCCCCCCCCCCTCGTGGGCACAGGGGACGGGACGCACTTTATTTTTGGCTTTTTTTAAAACATTATTATTATTATTTACCGATGATTAAAATAACATTTTATGTAATCTTGAATTATTGTCGCCTAAATTGTAATATAACATTGTAGATTAACGTACGTGATTTACGCGACGTACGTAACCCGTAATGTCCGTCCGTGCGCTTACTTAAGGGTAGGTAACTCTAACGTTCTCCTACGGCGCGTTTACGTAAGACGTTTTCTGATAACCCCTGTATAACCAATTTACCCCTTGAATTTATTTTAGAATGTAATTTAAATTGCTTTATTAAGTAGATGGCTATTTTTGGAAATCTAATTTTGTACCCATTTTTGAATTCTATCCAGAGGTGAATTCCCCACCCAGGAATTATTTAGTAAGTCAATCTAACTCTTGAATTATTAAATTTTAAAGTCCACCAGTGCAATTGAAGAATGTGAGGGCAAACATTTGTCTTAGAGTAAGAGGGATGAATTTAATTTATTATAAGTATAGTTATTAGAACGTAGGGCGAGGCCTAACTGATGTTCAGACCATACTTTTGATTGTATTGGCTCGGGCGCGTCCAATGAATATAATAACAATGCACATTATTATATTGGAACACGGAGGACTATTATTTATTTAATTTGACTGTCTTTTGTCAATGAGGGTGAATTTAAGGTGTTAGTCTTACGTCAGTCGAGTAACGCGAACCGAAGTACTCGTAAGTTAATTATTTACAATGAAGAATTAACCTATGCTAACATTCTGTTCTTACAAACCAACCTATCATTCCTCCTATCACGATCTCTCATTTTTAAATTTAGTTTTATTTTGTTATTTACAATATAAAATAAACCTAGTCTAGCATTATATTCCCAACTAAAGGGATCTCAACTACCCTAATAATTTCCCAAAGAAAAATTATAACTCGCGGTAGTGACTGCTTATACTAACTTAAGATATTTTAGCACTTACTTCTTATTCCGGATATTCGAAGATATCGCAGTATGTTTATACTCGCCAGAACCACGAGTATTTGAAGATATTCCAGTGTTGTTTATACTCGCCGGAAACTCGAGTGGTTGAAGATATTCCAGTGTTGTTTATACTCGCCGAAAACACGAGTGTTTAAAAATAAAATTTACTGAGGGAATAATCCGCGGTTGACTATTCTCGGAATTTTCGGTGATAAAACCTGTAGCCGAAAATACGAACCCCCTTTTTGCGTACAAATTAAAAAAAAACGCGATTGAGCGCGATTTTGGGACCGCACCGCGGCCGAGCGCGCACCTGAAGCCTCAAAAATGGACTAACTTCTCCGCTGCCTCTGGCCCGAAAAGCCGTTGCCGTTCTCATGATTTCTGCTGACATTGCAACTCATAAGAAGCGGGTCTAATTTTATATATTGAAAGATTATGTGTTAACCTTCGATCCTATTTATTTGTTAAATTATTTAAAAAATAATCCAACGCAAAATCATTAATTTTCTTTAATTGGAAAAAGCCAGTTTTACAACATTATGACCAGTATTTCCTAATTCCTAATTTTTCTTAAAAATGAAAATTTAAGGTAGTTTATTATTAGGTAAAATCACATGGTACTCTTATATACAGTTCTTCTGGGGCATTTCTGGAAGTGTTAGGGCACACAATATTTATTAGACGCTTCCTTCTCAATTATTTTAAACCAGCAAGAAGAAAATAAAGATATAATTTAACAGTCAAACGCCATTTTCATACAGAAACACATAAACCTGCGACCTCCTTGGAAATTACCTTAAAATGTGTTCTACTTTCGATTTCTAAAATAACAAAATCGACGGGCCTTAGTTAAAAATAGACAACAATAAAATTGCCATTTCCTTGCTGAGTAAATGTCCCCTCTTGATTTTTGTAGTTAAATTCATTCATTAGCACTCTGGTATGAAATTAGGTATTAACAAAGATTAAAAAATTGGGAAAAACCGATGATTTTTAATAATCGGGTACTATACTCGAGCGATTTTATTAATCGAGTGAATCGCTCGAGCGATTAATATCACTTGAAATTTCTATGATTAAGAAAAATATGTTGATAAAACACCAGGGATTGTTTTTGTAAGTATTAGAAGTTTAGTCTAGAGTTTTTATTAAGAACAGTTGATTCTAATTTTTTTTAAATTATATCCTTTAATTTTCTAAGAATTTACAATCGCCGCTGGCTAGCCAGTCAAAACAAAACCCATGTCATCGATGAATCCACTAAGGGATTTTGCATACTTTTTACGAACAAACTATTAAAAAATACGAAAAGACGTCTAGGACATATGTTCATATTAGTGTTGTGATCACTCGAGCAAAAAACCGCTTGATCACTCGATTATTGAAATAACCGATATCGCTCGATTATTAAAAAAACCGCTCGAATTATCTATTCAGGCGAAAACCGTCGCCCGTAACTTATTATCTTTCACTCGATACCCGCGCTTCGCTTGCTGCCGACGGAATTTACCGCTGTAGCGTGATCGAATTAAAAAACTTCTCGTATATTCAAACAGTTTTTCACTCGATAGGAAATACTCTAGTTAAAAATCAGGCGAAAAACCGAAAAATATCGCCGGTTATCTGATAGACGACCTCCGGTCTAAGCGCCGCGCGATCCGATTGGCGACGTGCGAGATTGACGCTGAGCAAGTACACGACATACGTCTTTCTTAAAGGCACATAAACGAGAAGGTACATATAAAAAAGTATGCTGAATCCCTTAGCGGAGTCATCGCGACATGATTTGGTAAAGTAGTTTAGGTCTCCGATTGTAAATATTAAAAAATTAAAGGATATAATTTTTAAATTTTTAATTACTATAAAGACGAGAAAACTTAATAATAGAAATTGTTAATGAAAAATAACAAAACGAACAAAATGGTTAACAATATATATAGAAAAATTCGTTGGTAATCTTATAGTAAACATTTTTAAATCTAAACAGGAACTTTTTATTATTAAACTCAAGAATACTTAAAAATAACATACATTATAGAAAATGTTAATGGAAAATAAGAAAACGAGCAAAATAGTTAACAAAACATAGGTATCGACAAATTTTATTAAAAGTAAGCATTCTTAATAAACAGGAACTTTTAGGTAACTATGAATACATGAGTACATGAATTTAAAAAAATAATAACCAATTTTCTTATTTTGCGTAAGTCGCGTAACTAAGCCTAAATTTTTGGAAGTGCACACAGTGTGCACCTGATAATTTAAAGTGGAATAATTTGACAAGCTATTTTAAATATCTACTTATTTTTTGCTCGTAAATTGAGAAAGATGTGAAGAAAAATAACTCTTGGTAATACTTTTTGTTCGGGTTAAAAACGCACAATAATAAACCCCAATAAATACATATTTGTGTGATTTTTTGCAGTTTTTTGTTTGGTGCCGAAACACGTGGTAAAAATTCATTATTCACAAATAAATAAATTTCTGGAATTTTTTTGGTGACACTATAATTTTTTAGCTAAACCTGTGCCCACCCGTAGTTACGTGCCTGCTAAATACCCGACCTGATCACATGTAAAGGGCTAGGCAGCCCGTTAAGCAGTCGGTGACGTCATCGCTTGGTAAATTGGAATTTCAGGCGATTCACTCGAGCGATTAACTCGATTATTAAAATCATCGGTTTTTCCCAACACTAGTTCATATGAAGGTTTTTTTCTGAAAATGGACCCAAGAATAACCTCCTTAAACATTAGCATGTTATTGAGAAACACCCTGTATTATAAAAATCATACCTGATTCTGGCTCATCCCTCAACAAGATATCCTCGAAAAGTGTTGTGACTGCGTCCATTCTGAATCCGTCAGCTCCAAAATTTAACCAATATTTTAAGACATCCTTCATTTCTTCTACAACAGCCGGATTTCGATAATTAAGATCTGGTTGACCGGTTGCAAATTGATGGAAATAATACTGTTGTCTGTCTTCATTCCATTCCCATGCAGAGCCGCTGAAATAACTTATCTAAAAGAAAGATAGACTTTAAATTTGTGTAACTCACTCTCATCTTCTCCGTTTTAAGATTTAATCGCGATTGGTTGATTAAATCGGTTTAGTTGCATCAGGTTTACTGGTTATGCACTCTATACCGCTTTGGGAATCCAAGAAAACAATTTGGTAACAGCGAATTTTCATAAAATAAATATCTCTTTTAAAGAGGATCAACCAGGAGATAATCATACTTTCAAAAGCAAATGCTGTTTTTTAGTATTTCTTAAAATGAGTAATTCCAAAGATTAGAAACTCCTAATTTTATACCAAGTGAAAAGGACTGCCTTTGAAACATTATGTATACAATGACATCATTAAAGTTGGAACCATATGGGAAAAAAATGTATTGATGAAATTAAATGGGAACATTTGGCTTTGTCAACTGTCAAATTTAACATTTTCTCCTCGGCCCTACCACCGTAATTATAAACAACGGCACTATTATGCTAATATGTCCAGTTTTCCCAACGTATTTATTATTTCAAAAACAAGCCTCCTTTTCGTTGGTTAAATCTTTAAAGTGAGGAGTTTGCCCCACAGATGGGAACATTTTGAAACTGCAATTTAGTTCCTTGAGGAAAATCAACCATTGGTAGAATATGAATTTAGATGAGTATTGTATAAATAAATAGATTTACGTTTTCAATGAAAATAGATATTGGCCAATAATAGATAGAAAATATCATAAGTGATTCGAATTCGGTATGTGTGGGCATAAAATTATAATGCAAATAACTTTTTCAAACAATTTTTTCTTAATTCGATCAGTAAATGTCATTTTTCGACATTTTGTCGAGAAAATGTTAAATTTGACGATTAACAAAAGCCGAATGGTAACTCCGGAGCTACAAAACGCAAAAACTAATTTATGAAGGCCATGGTCAAAGGACTCTAGCTCCCTGAGGAAGCGTGTCCTTACCAATGTTCATATCGACTCTATTTTCATATATTCTATCTACCCTTGAAGTTTGTAACATGGTCACATTAACACCCTGTATATTATACAACTCCGGAAATACAGCACATTTCTAAATTTTCGTTTTAATATATAGAAACAATTTAGTTCTATTTAAATGGCAGCAAATTACATCCCAACCCGTGATTAAAGTCGTCCTCCTACTGAAACCTAAGCTTACCCAATTATTTGGAGGCGTCCTCTCTCCATCCACGTACGTAGCATTTTGCCAAATGTAATAATCATCGTATTTCGGATCACGTTGCAATGAAGCTTGGAACCATTCGTGTTGGTCGCTGGTGTGGTTCGGAACGTAATCAAGAAGTACTTTTATGTTCAATTTATGAGCTTCATCTAACAGTTGTCTAAGATCGTCCAATGTTCCATAAATGGGATCTAGAATATACAGGGACCGTCAAAAAGTACGGACTATTTTTTAACCTTAATATACAGGATGTCCCACTAAGGTTGGCCAGGTACGAAGCTATAAACCTTACGTCTTGGGGAAAAAATTTCATTTGATTAAATCGACCAAGAAAAATTGATGGAAAATATCTCCAAAATGACTGCTAGAAAGCGCAATTACTGTTGTATAACTTTCATTTGATAACGAATATAAACTATCAACGACTTTTTTCGTATCGCCGATAATAAGGGTGGGGAGAGCGTGTACAAAAATATTTTTAAAATTGCTGTATCTTCCATGCCCTTTATCCAAATTTAATCAACTTAAGCTCGCTCGAAATATAACTTTATTTTTATTAAATATCCGACTGTGGTCGTGATCGCTGGTTTATACTGCATCTTCTAGAGGGTGCTGTTTATGATTATGATTATGTGTTTTTATATTTTCCTAATAAAATTAAATATCATGATATATTATTATACAGGGTGTTCATTTGAAAACTTCCCACCACGGATTTATCGAAAACCACTGATTAAAAAGAAAAAACGCCGAGACACGTCAAAAGATTTGCCAAAGGGGACAACTTTTTAACAAAAACTACTTCATCCCCTTTTACCCTCTGGCCCCCGGGGTCATCCCCTTAAAAATTTTAAATGACAAGGGGTAGCAAGTAATAGCTTGTTTGAAAGGTCTTTTAAAGTGCCTTATTTTGACGTTTGATTTTTTTAAATCGGTCGATTCGTTTTCGAGAAAATTAGAAAAAATTTTACCGCCTTCTTTTTATCAACACAGATAACATGGACGAACTGTTTTTATTCTTATACCTGTTTAGTTTTTTATAGTTGCTAAGGGAAATAAACAATTTAATTTGCTGTCAGTTACCTTTGTGACAATCTTGGGATAGTGAAAATTAATTAATTGATTCAGATTTTACTTCCAAAATGGTTTACACACTAGCGGAAAGAGTGGAAATGATTCTAATTTATGGTGCTCAAAATCAATGTGCTCGGCAAACTGCAGTTACATTTAACGCCAGACATCCGGAAAAGATAACTTCGCATAGGTATGTTTTGGACCTTGTTACTAAATTTACTCAAACTGGATCTGTTGCAAATAAAAAACGTAATCATCGTAGAGTTTTGGATAAAGCCGCTCAAGTTGAAGTTTTGGGTTATTTTGCCATAAATCCTAATACTTCATTAAGCAAAATTGTTGATGCGACTGGTATTTCATTAGGCTCTGTACACACAGTTACTAAATTACATAAATTTCATCCATTCAAAATGAAAATATTGCAAGAGGTAACCGAAGATGATTTCGATAGGCGAGTTGAGTTTTGTGAACAAATGACTGCAGCGATTAATGATAATACCATTTATGTAAAGAATATCTGCTTCAGTGATGAATGCACATTTTATCTAAATAGATTTGTTAATATGCATAACTGCAGGTAGTGGAGCAATGAAAATCCTCATGCTTTTGTAGAAGGACATACTTACTCAGTACCCCCAAAAAATTAATGTATGGGCAGGCATTTTAGGAAACAAAGTGATTGGGCCATTGTTTATTAATGGGAATTTAAATGGAGGCATTTATTTAGATATGTTGGAAAATACCATCAATCCGCTTATCACTGAAACCATTGAAAACCAAATCGAAGACGATGGAAACCCTATACTTGATGAGGCTGAAATATATTTCCAGCAAGACGGCGCTCCTCCTCACTATGTTCTTCCGGTACGGTAATGGCTAGACGACGAGTTTCCAGATAAATGGATAGGGCGAAGAGGGCCTATAGAATGGCCTGCTAGATCTCCTGACTTGACGCCATTAGACTTTTTTCTATTGGGCCATTTGAAAACTATTGTGTTCACTCCCCAACCTAACAGTTTGGATGAACTTCGTCAACGCATCACGGAAAGCTGCCATAATCTCCCACAACATGTTTTTGAAAATGTTCGTCAGGAATTTGAAAATCGCCTATATTATTGTTTGGCCAATAACGGGCAACATTTTGAACACTTATTGAAATAAAAAGTGATATTTTCGTGTGCTTTTTTTCTATCTGAATAAATTAAGATAAATAAAGATTTTTCTAATTTTCTCGAAAACGAATAAAGCACTTTGAAAGACCTTTCAAACAAGCTATTACTTGCTACCCCTTGTCATTTAAAATTTTTAAGGGGATGACCCCGAGGGCCAGAGGTTAAAAGGGGGTGAAGTAGTTTTTAGTTAAAAAGTTGGCAAATCTTTTGACGTGTCTCGGCGTGTTTTCTTTTAATCAGTGGTTTTCGATAAATCCGTGGTGGGAAGTTTTCAAATGAACACCCTGTATATTACTGTGCTTAAAGAGCACACATTTTGGGGCAAACCTTAATTCGATATCTTTATTTCTTCTCAAGTTATTTACAACTTATTCAAAAAAATTAATGTTAGGTGCCTTCTAATCATGATTAATTTTTTTAAATACAGTTGTTATTTGTAAATAACTCGAGAACGAATAAAGATATTGAATTACGGTTTGCACCAAAATATTGCTAATTTTATGCTCTTTATGATATATGCTATTTAATTTTGTTAAAAAAATTAAAAAAAAAACAGAATCATTGGTAAACAGTTCCTCTAGAAGATGCAATGTGAACTAGCGATCACGACCCACGTCGGATTAAATATTACGACACTTTTTGTTTTGTATCTGTTTTTGGCTGAGATGGGATAAAAGAAAATCTTAATTATAAACAACGGATCTGTTATTCTAATATGTCCAGTTTTTCCAACGTATTTATTATTTAAGGTTCAATCTGTAAAGTTAGGTTAGGACATTGCTCCAAAGATGGCAATATTTTTAAACTACAACTTAATTCTTTGAGGACAATGAATATTTTGGTAGAATCCTTGGTATAAAGAAAGAATTTAAACGATGAGTATCGTATAAATAAATCGATTAACGGGTTTGTTCGGGTTTAAAATTAAATAATTATCATAAGTGATTCAAATTTGGTATGTATTCAAAAAATTACAATACAAACAAATAATTTTTTTTTAAATTATCAATAAAGGCAATTTTTCAACATTTTGTTGAGAAAGTATCAAATTTGACAGCTTACAAGAGCCGCTTAGCCCCAATTAATGACGTCATTTTGGTCAAATAGGTACTCATGGTAAGATAAAATTTTACCTAAATCGAACAATACATATTCCCACATATGTTCCAATTTGAATGGTGCATATTGAAAACATTAAGTTTTTTTTTAAATTATTTTCACATAAATCGAATGCAAAATTTTAAAAAACTTCGGGTGGAAATATAATCAAATATTCCACTGATTGCTACCTACGAGAAATAACCATAAGCTGATCAATTCCCACAACATCGAAACCAGAAATTCAACACAAATTATAAGTAATATCGATGAAATTTTTTACGTTCACGAAAAGTTTTGTTTTGAAAATTTTACTAATGTCGTTGGCACGTTTATCCTGATCAACCCCCGAGAACGAAGCTAATCTATGATTAAACATGCCCAAATGATCATTGATTAAAATTTTAAGTGTTACAATGAAAAATTTAATAGATAATTAATTAAACCGACGCTAGAGTTGTATTTGATAAGATTATTTCCAGAACCTAAATTAAATATTCTAATAATTCGAGAAATACTTTTAAATATGGAATATCGATAGTCGTCGATATCGATACTAGCTTATGCTCTCTACTCTAGACTTCAAACCTTTTGACGTTTCGTAAGTTTAAGCTGGATTTATAAACTTGACGTTACGATTGACGGTGCTGTTTGACGGTGACGTTACAGATTAAACATATTGAAATGCATAAGACAATTTATATTTGACGATGCCAGTGCCGTTTGACGGCCGACATAAACCAATTTTATCTTTTGACGGTGGACGTTCGTAGCACCCCGGTGAAAGTTTGAATTAGGGCTTTTGCATCAGAAGGTCACGTTATGTGCCACTTGACGTCCAGGGAAATAATGGCGCTGTCGTCGCACGTAATGGTGGATTGTTTTTATTGAGATTTCCGTTTGACCAGTTTTTGTCTCCTCTTTTTGACATATGAAGAAGAAGGATAGACCAGGTCTAAACTAGTTTTAACGCTGATCCAGTTACTAATTGAGAAACCTTACGCTGTCAACAGTGTCAAGTCACCATTAAACCTAACTTTTGTTTAACCACGTTTTCAAATTTAGTTTTTAGTCTTTTTCATCACTTTAAAAAGTATATTTATACATTTCAAAGATGCTTCATGTACTTTTTCTTATTGGTTTCCACACAGGTAAGTAGAATAGTTTTATTTTTCAATAATTGACTTGTGTTTGGAATGGACTGTATGAATTAAATTAATCGCATAAATGAAATATTCTCGTTAAAATAGCTTAACTTTATTCAGGAGCAACATTTTTATCTACATATTATTTGACGGCTAATGTCAGAGTTCTTTTTTTCATTGTTGTCAGTTTTTTGCACCTGATCCGTTACCTTGCTTACACAAAGGTGTCTTTAACATGGTCTTTAACATGCCCCCAGCCTTGAAAGAATCGACTTTCAACATTTTAACTGTTTATTGGCAAAGGACAAATTTTTGCCAGTGCGCGTCGAATCACTCCGTTAATTGTTCGAATTGAAGCGACCCGGCACACACCATCGTTTCCAGGATGTAAGTCTATTATGAGACCAAGTTTCCAGTAAGTAGGAGAGAGATTGTCATCCTTTATTAATACCATAGATCCTCTTCTAATTTCGGTTTGGGTAGTTTTCCATTTTACTCGTTGTTGCAGCTCGGATACATACTCCTTCGACCATCTGCTCCAGAAATTCTGACGCATTTGTTCCAACAGCTGATATCTGGTAAGACGTCCAACAGGTTCCTGTGTTACGTCTGGTTCTGCGGTAGCTGTTATTGGCCTCCCAATTAGGAAATGGGCAGGAGTTAAAGGAGTTATGTCGTTGGGATCGGATGAGAGAGGTGAGATGGGTCGGGAATTAAGTACTGATTCAATCTGCGCAAGCACAGTTGTCATCTCCTCAAAGGTTAGAATGTTATTACCGATTACGCGTTTAAGATGATGTTTACATGACTTTACACCTGCCTCCCATATTCCACCGAAATGGGGTGAATACGCTGGGATAAAATGCCACTCTATATTTTGAGATGCGCACGACTCTGTAATTTTTTCTTCATTTTCATTAATAAACTGACTTAAAGCTTTCAACTGGTTATTTGCGCCTTGGAAGTTACTACCATTATCAGAATAAATTTTAAGCGGTTTTCCACGCCTCGCTATAAAACGCTTTAATGCCAGAAGAAACGTGTTAGTTGTAAGGTCGGAGACAAGCTCAATATGAACAGCTTTGACTGCAAAGCATACAAACAAAGCTACATAACATTTTGAGGTTTTATAACCTCTTCCCTTTCGATCTTTGATTGTCAAAGGTCCAGCATAGTCAACTCCACATATTTTAAAGGGAAAACCAGCGTCTAATCGATTTTTTGGCAAATTACCCATAATTGGGGTTGTCGTTTTCGGGTTAAATCTAAAACATGTAACACATTCGCGAACGGTCGCTTTTGCAAGATTTCTTCCTGAAACAGGCCATAATGATTCGCGTATTGAACTAAGTAATAACTGTGGGCCAGCATGTAGTAGTTTTACGTGTTCTGCTTCAAAAATCAGTTTGCAAAGGCGATGTTTAGAAGATATAATAAGAGGATGCTTCTTGTCATATAAGTATTGTGAATTTTGTAGTCGTCCGCCTACTCTTAATAATCCCTCATTATCAATGAATGGATTGAGATTTAAAATCTTACTTCTTCTGTCTATGTCTTTTTTATTTAACAGCGTATTGATTTCATTAAAAAATGAATCCTTTTGTGATAGACTAATTAAGAATTTATACGCATTTTCTAACTCGTGAACCTTCAGAATACCGTTTTCGTGTACGCGTTTTAAAAGTCGAGCTTTATATCTAAATATATAAGCCATGGTCCTCACAAGTCTGATCAATGAAGAAAAGTTATCAATATTTACTACTGGCTCTTTGCATTTAACAATTAGTGTTGTATTCACGGATTTAAATTCGGGTAAGTTTTCTGCAACTGTTATTTCTTTCGGCCAGTTTGATTCGTCTTGAACTAGCCATTGTGGGCCACGCCACCACAAATCACATAATTTTATTTCAGAAGGATTTACACCACGGGACAGCATGTCTGCTGGATTGTCTTTTGTGGGAACGTGACGCCACTGGCAATGACTGGTTAATTCTTGAATTTCCGATACTCGATTCGCAGCAAATATTTTTAATAAATACGGTTCTGTTTTTAACCACCCTAATACAATCGTCGAATCTGTCCATAATGTAAGATTAGAAAATGAAATTTTAAGTGCATTCTGGACTGTGTTTATAAGTTTGGCTAAAAGATGAGCAGCGCATAATTCAAGCTTAGGTATGGTGATTACCTTTAATGGAGCCACCTTTGATTTCGCGCATAAAAGTTGGACATAAGAGTAGTAAGGGCCCCTCTAGGGCGCGCTATCTGTGGGCCTGCGTATAGCGCGCTTTTCCCGGAAGCCGCGGCTCTCGCGGCAGGTTCGCGGTGAGTGAGTCATAGGGTTCGCGGTTCAAGGAGTGGTGAGTCATGCGCGGTCTGAGGTGTGGTGGTTTGGTGCGACGACGACTCGCTGAGTCATTAACGATAAGAACTGTCATTTAGAGGTTGTCGCGGCGGGTTCGCGGTCTGAGGTGTGGCGCGTGAGTCATACGCGGTCTGAGGTGTGGTGGTTTGGTGCGACGACGACTCGCTGAGTCATTAACGATAAGAACTGTCATTTAGAGGTTGTCGCGGCGGGTTCGCGGTCTGAGGTGTGGCGCGTGAGTCATACGCGGTTCGAGGTGTGGTGGTTTGGTGCGACGACGACTCGCTGAGTCATTAACGATAAGAACTGTCATTTAGAGGTTGTCGCGGCGGGTTCGCGGTCTGAGGTGTGGCGCGTGAGTCATACGCGGTTCGAGGTGTGGTGGTTTGGTGCGACGACGACTCGCTGAGTCATTAACGATAAGAACTGTCATTTAGAGGTTGTCGCGGTGGGTTCGCGGTCTGAGGTGTGGCGCGTGAGTCATACACGGTTCGAGGTGTGGTGGTTCGGTGCGACGACGACTCGCTGAGTCATTAGCGGTGGTGGAAGACGGGGACTGTTTTAAACCCGTGGTATAGGTTTGCCGATGATGGCGGAGGACCCGCCGTTTTCGCTGAGTCATAAGAACCGTCATTTAGCGGATGTCACGGGGGCGTTTCGCTGTTTGATGAGGTTAGCACTCGCTGTTTTTCGCTGAGTCACGATATTTTGACTACGGTGGGAAGATGAGATGCTAACGCTATGATGGTAGTTTGTTACATAGACAGTCACTTTGTGTATGGTGGTGATGACGTCACTGATCCCAAGTCACGTGATCATTGATGTCCCGGGCGTGTCTAATATTCTGAAAAAAGTTTCCACCTACAAGGCTCAAATCACCGTTCTCTAGTTTACTAGTCATAGAAATTATGAGCTCTCAGAGATTGTTCGAAGAAACCGCAGCATAGTTATACGGATGATAGATGTGGTGGCGTGAAATAACTAACAAATATATTTTTCAATATTAAATAGTACTGAAAACTGTTAATAATATCAATATAACTACTATGGTAGTACTGATGACATTGATGTACGCTAAATTATTCAGTTTGTCAGGAAGATATTACACAATGGTGACTGTTACTATAAAATACTGTCTAGATAAGTTCACTGTTTTTGCTTTAACAGCAGGCATCTATATATTATGCGGTAGTTAAAAAGCGTGTTTATTGATTATTGATCGTGTTTGCAACAATGTAGTAGGAGGTAGCCGCAGCTATAAAATCGTATTAGTAATAAAGGTAAAAAAAAACACAAGAAGAACTATATTTTATTAACAATATCAAAAAAAACAGACATAAAAGTATAAATGGTAATAAAACCTTCAAAAAATCAGAGGTAATTATTAGGGAAAATATAGGCTTAAAACCATGTTCAGTAAATATTATTGTAGCCACACTGTATATATCATGTTTGTCAATCGCCCTGTAAAAAACGTATATCTGTGAAAGGTATCAAATAGTTGCCACAAATTATTAGATTATAAAATATTAGATGTTTCAAAATGATATTATAGGGTAAGTAACTGTAAGCAATACTTAACAGTATCATACAAAGCGCAGGAATTCAGGTATCTTAGGTAAAAAAGATAAGGGTATGCTTTTATTAACAAAACATATGTATAATATTTACAAATATACACTAAAAATAACATAAATAAACACACATAGTCATACAGGGCTAATATAAAGCAAAATATATACAAAATGTTTCAAAGTATAAATTTAATAGGGTACGCTTATGGAGAATATTAACAGTGAAAGTAGCTTAATGTGATGCTGAACTTTTTAGTATATACACATGCATGTAAAAGGTATCAATGCAGTCTAAATAAGAAAACATGTATTGGGGTAGGTAGCATTAGAAAACCATTATCAGGCACAGTTGCAATATATTACAATAAAATATAGGGTAAACCTGATAGCAATTTATGGGGTAGATGACTTTGGGGATAATAAATGCGGTTTGTGTGTAACATTCTCTTATAATTAAAAACAGAAGAAGGTACTGGAATATGCATTAAAGACCGAGTATTCACAAAAGTTGCAGTTGTTTACATTAATAGTATTATTGTCAACATTGAAAGAAAAAACAGAGGCGGACTAAAAACAGTTTCTATGATCAAAATCAGCGTAATAACAGTCCAAATTTTCAGAAAAACATACACTAAACCCTCTTTTAAACAGGAACACTATAATAAGACACTAAACAGCTGAAATAAACAGGAAACAGCTGTTAAACTACTCTTTTTAAACAGGAAAAACACTATAATAAGACACTAAACCGCTGAAATAAACAGGAAAACAGCTGTTAAACTACTCTTTTAAACAGGAAAACACTAGTGTTTCTGTTGTGTCAGTGTTTTGTCAATGCTGTGTCACTGTTGTGTCAGTGTTTTGTCAATGCTGTGTCACTGTTGTGTCAGTGTTTTTGTCAGTGTTTTCTGCAGTGTTTGCGCAGTGTTGTTGTTCTGTATACGTTGTGTAGGTGTTTTAGCTGTTCAAGGGAACATACAACGTAAATCAGAGACGATTATACCAAAAATAGCTTACACCTAGACGGTTCATCATTAAATCTTGATCAAAACAAGGCTTCTTAACCTGAAAACCACTTAAACCCCTTTTAGAGTACAATAACAAGGTAGTGTTTTTGTAGTGTTATGTCAGTGGTTACGCAGGTACTGTTTTTGGTATTGGCTACATGGCGTAGGCGTTTATGCGTTTAATAAACCCTAAAGACGACATTTCGAAAAACGTGGCAATAGGTTTACACTACGCATAATAGTTACATTAATAAAATCCATATTACACCTAGAAATGTATTTATTATAGTTAAACAGTTTCTATGTCTCAGAACAAAGTAAAAATCTATGTAATTGTGTTGTACATCGTACGCCTATGGAAATATTAACAGTGAAAAGTGGATTAATGCGACGCGGAACTTTTAGCATATTAAATTAGCCATCATACATTTAGAATAGAATTATATATTTAAAAATAGGCCTCAAGAAAGGCATTTAATAAAGTTTGAACTGAAAATATTCATAAGCAAACGATTCCAATAAAGTATCAAAGAATAATAATCAAGTACGTTCCTGAAATTGATATAATAATAAGGCGCCGCCAGCAGCACCTGCATTCCGGATGTGACAGCAATTAATTATTTGCTGTAAACTATTAACGATAAACTATAAAAATTCCGATGCACCTAGAAAATGCATATTCTCGATGTACAGAGTACACACATAAAGGGGTTTCAAAGACCCAAATTTTCTCTCACTCTTTTTATAGGGCCATATTATAAATTAAGTTACAAAAATTGTTTGCCGCTGAGGCTCTTAACGATATGAACTGTCATACTAACGATTATGGATATATTATTGAGCAAGAGGGAAACACTATGAGTGAACACTGTGTTTGCCCTTTTTTTGTTGGTAAAATATGAACAGTTATTAGTCACACTGTAAATAACATGTTTGGTAAAATATGAACAGTTATTAGTCACACTGTATATAACATGTTTGGTAAAAATATGCTTCCCACACTGTGTTTATCATATGGGTAAAAATATTCAGTTATTAACCTTGTAAAAAATCTCCGTATATCTTTAGGTATTTTAGGTAAAAAAATCACACATTATTATAAAAATATAAAAACGTATTATGAATTCCATCAACACAAGGATTATTGAATAAAATTATGGTTTATTACATGCCTTTTCTTGGCGAATTCCTTGTATTGACTGCACTTTGTGCATTAATAATTTAAAAGGAGTGGTTTTACGTTACATTTTAAAAACAGTGTGACACAACTATAGTTTTAGGGGGTCATAACAACAGTGTAAGGGCTTACAGTGGGGATGATGGGACAAAAAAATTTTTTCGTCTTATTATTTTACTTAGAATATATATTTTCTATTATCAGATGAAAACCGAGGAAAAATCAAACAAGAATAACTAATTGATTGACCTTATTTAAAAACAGAGCTCAGGTTTAGTAGGTTAACAAAAAGTGGAAGGGATGATGGAACATAAAATTTTTTCGTCTTATTATTTTACTTAGAATATATATTTTCTATTATCAGATGAAAACCGAGGAAAAAAATCAAACAAGAATAACTAATTGATTGATCTTATTTAAAAAACAGAGCTCTGGGGTGAGAGTTTAGTAGGTTAACAAAAAGTGGAAGAAATGATGGAACATAATATTTAATCGTCTTATTATTTTACTTAGAATATATATTTTCTATTATCAGATGAAAACCGAGGAAAAATCAAAACAAGAATAACTATTTGATTGACCTTATTAAAAAAAACAGAGCTCAGGGGAGACAGTTTAGAGGGAAAGTGGAAGAGTGTAACAGGTGGTCGAAAAAATTAGAAGGTTTTGTCTATGTAAGTAGACACATCCTGTAAAGTTCTGATTTCAAAAACAAGGTTACGTAGTACGGATATATAAAGACGAAGCCTTTTACACAGCAATAGTTTATGTGAACAAATATATACAAGTAAGCACCCTTTCATTTAAAGTGAATTAGATGTTTAACAGGTTGTTTTTTAATTAAAGTGCCGTTATCACAGAGAATTATTAAATTTACTGGAACCCTTGGGATTATTTCAATAAATCGGTTTTTCCTGGGTAGAAGTTATTGTTTATGTATGAAATGGGGACAGAAAATACACTGTTAGTTGTTTACGTTTTGGAAGCAGAGTAGTCTGTGTAGTTTTTTAAAATTTTAACACCCTATATCACATAAGTACCTAATATGGTTTAGGCTTTTTAGGCAACGTCACACCCTTAGTGAACCAATAAAAGGTGAGTCACTTTTGTACAATTTAGTTAGTATAAGATAAACAGTACCTATGTGCTGGGTTGAAATAGGTACCAAAAACAGTTAAAATCTAGATATTAGATAGAGGAAAAAATAAAGGTAGAAAAATCCTACTAAAAAAGGTATTAGAAATTACTGCATATCGACGTTACGGTTTATATACAGGTAAAATTGTAACAATGTGTTTTTTAAAAAATTAGTACTACAAAACTGGGGGGGTTTATGAAACAACCATATACAGGGGGAATTGTGTTTTTTAAAAATTTGTACTACATAATGGTGCCTGGAAAAATACAGGGAAAAATTGTAACAGTGTTTGGTTTTTATCACACTGCATAATGAGTTTAATAGAACACAAGGGAGCCTAGTCTCTTTATGGGGTGGTTTAGGCAAATATTTCATAGAATGGTACTTTGGGGGTTTTTAAATTCTCAAGAAAAAGGGAATAAAAACACTTTTTTAAAAAGTATATTCATGTTACAAAAGTAGTTTATTTTGAGTAACAAAACATTTTAAAATTTAACTGGCAACGAAGAACTTTTTTAAATTTTTTTTCAATGGAACACCTGATATTATATTTTTTAGTTAATTTTATAACAAGCTATTAGTTCTTTACTATTGCTTATTATTTGGTGTCCATGTATGTTTAAAAGTAATTTTAAGTAAAGTGTGTTCGCAAAAAAAAAATCAAATTTATGTTGTAAATGATTTTTGGTTCTAATATTTTTATGATAATAACTACCCTAAGACTGAACAGCAAGAAAACATTTTTGATAATAGATTATCTTTTAGTTCCTTTTAGAAATATCCTGATAATAAATTAAACGGCAAAACTGGGTAATTTACATGTTTTTAATGTTATTTTTGTTTTATTTAGTATAAATTCTGTGATGGAAGATAGATGGTTGAAGAATTTAAATATTATTATTATTTTTAATTATAAGCTGTTTTTGATAAACCATATTTTAAAATCATTTATTTTTATAATATAAATATGCTTTAAACAATACATATCCTTATATAGATATAAATAATATAAATGTATTCAAATTACATTCTTCTCGATTTTCTATACAGCTCTATCCATTTTTCGATCGTTACAGGGCAGCTATTGAAATAATATAATCTCAGTTTATATTTTACAAAGGAAGATTATGTTATCAAAAATGATAAGAATGTAATCCGTTGATTATATTCATTCTCTTCCATGATGAAGGCCAAGTGTCATTATTTTCATTATTAAACGATGAATATATAATTGCTTTTTGAACTCTAGGTTCGAGCTGTAAGTATAAAGTATTGTTAAAAACTCCAACAGGTAGTGAAGTCATTTTTAAAAATAAAAAATAGTTTATATTTTTCAGGTTTGTAACTTAAAAAACAGAATTATAACAGAGTTTCATACATCTCAAAACAGAATTATTCTTTTGCAAATTCATCTTTCATACATCTCAAAACAGAATTATTCTTAGTTATTGTTATATATTAGTTTCACTATAAGTTGATGTAACAAATATTTCAAGTTTTTGGTAAATTTTTTGTTTCATCTCGTTAAATTAAACTATCTGTGTTAGTTTATAATAATAAAATTGTTTTTATCATCATATTTTCTATAAACATAGTAAAAAATTTTAAAATTACAGTTGTGGATAATTCCAAGACAAAAAAAACCAACATAAACAGGCTATTATAAGTCACTTTCCCTTTACCATCTGTATTGCAACAAAATTTTCATTAAGCACTATACGTTTTTAAATTTGGGTTTTGCATTCAATGTTCTTTAATTAGTTTATATTTGTTTTTTGATAATATAATATATGTAATATTTTTCCAAAGCCCAACCTGAACCGGGTTCAGCAAATTTTAACATTTTCTCTTTTATTTTGAATAAAACTTCCTATAAATTCCACGTAAATCTGTTGATGACATAGTCTTATTTCTAGTATTACTTGATTTTGTCTCTATTGTTTCTTTTGTTTGTAAACTATATTAACCAAATAATTCCACATTAATCTTTAGACATCTATGTTTAACTATTTGTTCAGAAATTAAACGTACTAACTTTCTGGTTCAACTTTATCCAAAACTTTTATCAGTGTATACATACTTCTTTGATTATAGGAGTATATAAGACACAATTTTGGTTTTAAACGAAGTTAAGTTTCACGTTATCATCACTTTTTAAGTATGTGTGTGTTTCGGGTTCTTCTGTTTCTAAGTTTTAGGCACATCACATAGTTGAGACTTAGATTTTTATGGATTAGAATAGTGAATCCCATATGTTTTTCTTTCTGTGCATTCCTAGGATCTTTTTTATGTTTGAAATATCAATTTTTTTTTGGTAAAAATAGGCGTATTTGTATATATTTAGATGAACTAAGACGTCCTTTTGATCGTTTTCCTATTGTGTGTGCATTAGTTGACAATAATATTTGTTTATTGGTATTTAAATCCTTTGCAGCATTTTTATAGGATGACTCATGAATAGTAAATGCCCTCTAGTTAACTGAAATTCTTCCACAACACCAAGTATGATGTTGTTAACAGTTTTGGCTGAGAAGAAACAATCCATTATCACTTCTAAATACGTACAATACAGGGTGTTCAAGAGATCGTTCATAGTATATTACGGCGCAAGGCAACAAAACGCAAAACGGATATTTTTATTGAACAAATCCGGTTTATTACCCTATTTTGTTAGTACCAAAACACTATAACGAAATATATAGGATTAAAATCAAATTCACAGATAATAACCATACAATTGAAATACATTGCTTTATGAGAGATACTTAAAAACATGTTAAATTAAAGATTATTTAAAACTTTCGTGTGAATTCCGAGGGTTTGAACTTTGACGTTTTCAAACACAGTAGACATGTAATAGGTGTTATATTTATCGCATAAAGCTTCTACTACATTATGTTATGGACTTTACAGTCTTAATAACTTGATGCTTAACATCGAACCGGTAATAAATCCGAACCGGTTTCGGTTTATTAACCCCAAAAACAACAGCTAAACAGGGGTTGTTAACCACTGAACCGGTGGTTAATAACAACCCTTGTTAACCACTGAACCGGTGGTTAATAACAACCCTTGTTAACCACTGGTTAATAACAGCTAACAATGAACAACCCCTGTTTAGTTGTTATTAACCAGTGGTTAACAAGGGTTGTTATTAACCACCGGTTCAGTGGTTAACAAGGGTTGTTATTAACCACCGGTTCAGTGGTTAACAACCCCTGTTTAGCTGTTGTTTTTGGGGTTAATAAACCGAAACCGGTTCGGATTTATTACCGGTTCGATGTTAAGCATCAAGTTATTAAGACTGTAAAGTCCATAACATAATGTAGTAGAAGCTTTATGCGATAAATATAACACCTATTACATGTCTACTGTGTTTGAAAACGTCAAAGTTCAAACCCTCGGAATTCACACGAAAGTTTTAAATAATCTTTAATTTAACATGTTTTTAAGTATCTCTCATAAAGCAATGTATTTCAATTGTATGGTTATTATCTGTGAATTTGATTTTAATCCTATATATTTCGTTATAGTGTTTTGGTACTAACAAAATAGGGTAATAAACCGGATTTGTTCAATAAAAATATCCGTTTTGCGTTTTGTTGCCTTGCGCCGTAATATACTATGAACGATCTCTTGAACACCCTGTATTGTACGTATTTAGAAGTGATAATGGATTGTTTCTTCTCAGCCAAAACTGTTAACAACATCATACTTGGTGTTGTGGAAGAATTTCAGTTAACTAGAGGGCATTTACTATTCATGAGTCATCCTATAAAAATGCTGCAAAGGATTTAAATACCAATAAACAAATATTATTGTCAACTAATGCACACACAATAGGAAAACGATCAAAAGGACGTCTTAGTTCATCTAAATATATACAAATACGCCTATTTTTACCAAAAAAAAATTCATATTTCAAACATAAAAAAGATCCTAGGAATGCACAGAAAGAAAAACATATGGGATTCACTATTCTAATCCATAAAAATCTAAGTCTCAACTATGTGATGTGCCTAAAACTTAGAAACAGAAGAACCCGAAACACACACATACTTAAAAAGTGATGATAACGTGAAACTTAACTTCGTTTAAAACCAAAATTGTGTCTTATATACTCCTATAATCAAAGAAGTATGTATACACTGATAAAAGTTTTGGATAAAGTTGAACCAGAAAGTTAGTACGTTTAATTTCTGAACAAATAGTTAAACATAGATGTCTAAAGATTAATGTGGAATTATTTGGTTAATATAGTTTACAAACAAAAGAAACAATAGAGACAAAATCAAGTAATACTAGAAATAAGACTATGTCATCAACAGATTTACGTGGAATTTATAGGAAGTTTTATTCAAAATAAAAGAGAAAATGTTAAAATTTGCTGAACCCGGTTCAGGTTGGGCTTTGGAAAAATATTACATATATTATATTATCAAAAAACAAATATAAACTAATTAAAGAACATTGAATGCAAAACCCAAATTTAAAAACGTATAGTGCTTAATGAAAATTTTGTTGCAATACAGATGGTAAAGGGAAAGTGACTTATAATAGCCTGTTTATGTTGGTTTTTTTTGTCTTGGAATTATCCACAACTGTAATTTTAAAATTTTTTACTATGTTTATAGAAAATATGATGATAAAAACAATTTTATTATTATAAACTAACACAGATAGTTTAATTTAACGAGATGAAACAAAAAATTTACCAAAAACTTGAAATATTTGTTACATCAACTTATAGTGAAACTAATATATAACAATAACTAAGAATAATTCTGTTTTGAGATGTATGAAAGATGAATTTGCAAAAGAATAATTCTGTTTTGAGATGTATGAAACTCTGTTATAATTCTGTTTTTTAAGTTACAAACCTGAAAAATATAAACTATTTTTTATTTTTAAAAATGACTTCACTACCTGTTGGAGTTTTTAACAATACTTTATACTTACAGCTCGAACCTAGAGTTCAAAAAGCAATTATATATTCATCGTTTAATAATGAAAATAATGACACTTGGCCTTCATCATGGAAGAGAATGAATATAATCAACGGATTACATTCTTATCATTTTTGATAACATAATCTTCCTTTGTAAAATATAAACTGAGATTATATTATTTCAATAGCTGCCCTGTAACGATCGAAAAATGGATAGAGCTGTATAGAAAATCGAGAAGAATGTAATTTGAATACATTTATATTATTTATATCTATATAAGGATATGTATTGTTTAAAGCATATTTATATTATAAAAATAAATGATTTTAAAATATGGTTTATCAAAAACAGCTTATAATTAAAAATAATAATAATATTTAAATTCTTCAACCATCTATCTTCCATCACAGAATTTATACTAAATAAAACAAAAATAACATTAAAAACATGTAAATTACCCAGTTTTGCCGTTTAATTTATTATCAGGATATTTCTAAAAGGAACTAAAAGATAATCTATTATCAAAAATGTTTTCTTGCTGTTCAGTCTTAGGGTAGTTATTATCATAAAAATATTAGAACCAAAAATCATTTACAACATAAATTTGATTTTTTTTTTGCGAACACACTTTACTTAAAATTACTTTTAAACATACATGGACACCAAATAATAAGCAATAGTAAAGAACTAATAGCTTGTTATAAAATTAACTAAAAAATATAATATCAGGTGTTCCATTGAAAAAAAATTTAAAAAAGTTCTTCGTTGCCAGTTAAATTTTAAAATGTTTTGTTACTCAAAATAAACTACTTTTGTAACATGAATATACTTTTTAAAAAAGTGTTTTTATTCCCTTTTTCTTGAGAATTTAAAAACCCCCAAAGTACCATTCTATGAAATATTTGCCTAAACCACCCCATAAAGAGACTAGGCTCCCTTGTGTTCTATTAAACTCATTATGCAGTGTGATAAAAACCAAACACTGTTACAATTTTTCCCTGTATTTTTCCAGGCACCATTATGTAGTACAAATTTTTAAAAAACACAATTCCCCCTGTATATGGTTGTTTCATAAACCCCCCCAGTTTTGTAGTACTAATTTTTTAAAAAACACATTGTTACAATTTTACCTGTATATAAACCGTAACGTCGATATGCAGTAATTTCTAATACCTTTTTTAGTAGGATTTTTCTACCTTTATTTTTTCCTCTATCTAATATCTAGATTTTAACTGTTTTTGGTACCTATTTCAACCCAGCACATAGGTACTGTTTATCTTATACTAACTAAATTGTACAAAAGTGACTCACCTTTTATTGGTTCACTAAGGGTGTGACGTTGCCTAAAAAGCCTAAACCATATTAGGTACTTATGTGATATAGGGTGTTAAAATTTTAAAAAACTACACAGACTACTCTGCTTCCAAAACGTAAACAACTAACAGTGTATTTTCTGTCCCCATTTCATACATAAACAATAACTTCTACCCAGGAAAAACCGATTTATTGAAATAATCCCAAGGGTTCCAGTAAATTTAATAATTCTCTATGATAACGGCACTTTAATTAAAAAACAACCTGTTAAACATCTAATTCACTTTAAATGAAAGGGTGCTTACTTGTATATATTTGTTCACATAAACTATTGCTGTGTAAAAGGCTTCGTCTTTATATATCCGTACTACGTAACCTTGTTTTTGAAATCAGAACTTTACAGGATGTGTCTACTTACATAGACAAAACCTTCTAATTTTTTCGACCACCTGTTACACTCTTCCACTTTCCCTCTAAACTGTCTCCCCTGAGCTCTGTTTTTTTTAATAAGGTCAATCAAATAGTTATTCTTGTTTTGATTTTTCCTCGGTTTTCATCTGATAATAGAAAATATATATTCTAAGTAAAATAATAAGACGATTAAATATTATGTTCCATCATTTCTTCCACTTTTTGTTAACCTACTAAACTCTCACCCCAGAGCTCTGTTTTTTAAATAAGATCAATCAATTAGTTATTCTTGTTTGATTTTTTTCCTCGGTTTTCATCTGATAATAGAAAATATATATTCTAAGTAAAATAATAAGACGAAAAAATTTTATGTTCCATCATCCCTTCCACTTTTTGTTAACCTACTAAACCTGAGCTCTGTTTTTAAATAAGGTCAATCAATTAGTTATTCTTGTTTGATTTTTCCTCGGTTTTCATCTGATAATAGAAAATATATATTCTAAGTAAAATAATAAGACGAAAAAATTTTTTTGTCCCATCATCCCCACTGTAAGCCCTTACACTGTTGTTATGACCCCCTAAAACTATAGTTGTGTCACACTGTTTTTAAAATGTAACGTAAAACCACTCCTTTTAAATTATTAATGCACAAAGTGCAGTCAATACAAGGAATTCGCCAAGAAAAGGCATGTAATAAACCATAATTTTATTCAATAATCCTTGTGTTGATGGAATTCATAATACGTTTTTATATTTTTATAATAATGTGTGATTTTTTTACCTAAAATACCTAAAGATATACGGAGATTTTTTACAAGGTTAATAACTGAATATTTTTACCCATATGATAAACACAGTGTGGGAAGCATATTTTTACCAAACATGTTATATACAGTGTGACTAATAACTGTTCATATTTTACCAAACATGTTATTTACAGTGTGACTAATAACTGTTCATATTTTACCAACAAAAAAAGGGCAAACACAGTGTTCACTCATAGTGTTTCCCTCTTGCTCAATAATATATCCATAATCGTTAGTATGACAGTTCATATCGTTAAGAGCCTCAGCGGCAAACAATTTTTGTAACTTAATTTATAATATGGCCCTATAAAAAGAGTGAGAGAAAATTTGGGTCTTTGAAACCCCTTTATGTGTGTACTCTGTACATCGAGAATATGCATTTTCTAGGTGCATCGGAATTTTTATAGTTTATCGTTAATAGTTTACAGCAAATAATTAATTGCTGTCACATCCGGAATGCAGGTGCTGCTGGCGGCGCCTTATTATTATATCAATTTCAGGAACGTACTTGATTATTATTCTTTGATACTTTATTGGAATCGTTTGCTTATGAATATTTTCAGTTCAAACTTTATTAAATGCCTTTCTTGAGGCCTATTTTTAAATATATAATTCTATTCTAAATGTATGATGGCTAATTTAATATGCTAAAAGTTCCGCGTCGCATTAATCCACTTTTCACTGTTAATATTTCCATAGGCGTACGATGTACAACACAATTACATAGATTTTTACTTTGTTCTGAGACATAGAAACTGTTTAACTATAATAAATACATTTCTAGGTGTAATATGGATTTTATTAATGTAACTATTATGCGTAGTGTAAACCTATTGCCACGTTTTTCGAAATGTCGTCTTTAGGGTTTATTAAACGCATAAACGCCTACGCCATGTAGCCAATACCAAAAACAGTACCTGCGTAACCACTGACATAACACTACAAAAACACTACCTTGTTATTGTACTCTAAAAGGGGTTTAAGTGGTTTTCAGGTTAAGAAGCCTTGTTTTGATCAAGATTTAATGATGAACCGTCTAGGTGTAAGCTATTTTTGGTATAATCGTCTCTGATTTACGTTGTATGTTCCCTTGAACAGCTAAAACACCTACACAACGTATACAGAACAACAACACTGCGCAAACACTGCAGAAAACACTGACAAAAACACTGACACAACAGTGACACAGCATTGACAAAACACTGACACAACAGTGACACAGCATTGACAAAACACTGACACAACAGAAACACTAGTGTTTTCCTGTTTAAAAGAGTAGTTTAACAGCTGTTTTCCTGTTTATTTCAGCGGTTTAGTGTCTTATTATAGTGTTTTTCCTGTTTAAAAAGAGTAGTTTAACAGCTGTTTCCTGTTTATTTCAGCTGTTTAGTGTATTATTATAGTGTTCCTGTTTAAAAGAGGGTTTAGTGTATGTTTTTCTGAAAATTTGGACTGTTATTACGCTGATTTTGATCATAGAAACTGTTTTTAGTCCGCCTCTGTTTTTTCTTTCAATGTTGACAATAATACTATTAATGTAAACAACTGCAACTTTTGTGAATACTCGGTCTTTAATGCATATTCCAGTACCTTCTTCTGTTTTTAATTATAAGAGAATGTTACACACAAACCGCATTTATTATCCCCAAAGTCATCTACCCCATAAATTGCTATCAGGTTTACCCTATATTTTATTGTAATATATTGCAACTGTGCCTGATAATGGTTTTCTAATGCTACCTACCCCAATACATGTTTTCTTATTTAGACTGCATTGATACCTTTTACATGCATGTGTATATACTAAAAAGTTCAGCATCACATTAAGCTACTTTCACTGTTAATATTCTCCATAAGCGTACCCTATTAAATTTATACTTTGAAACATTTTGTATATATTTTGCTTTATATTAGCCCTGTATGACTATGTGTGTTTATTTATGTTATTTTTAGTGTATATTTGTAAATATTATACATATGTTTTGTTAATAAAAGCATACCCTTATCTTTTTTACCTAAGATACCTGAATTCCTGCGCTTTGTATGATACTGTTAAGTATTGCTTACAGTTACTTACCCTATAATATCATTTTGAAACATCTAATATTTTATAATCTAATAATTTGTGGCAACTATTTGATACCTTTCACAGATATACGTTTTTTACAGGGCGATTGACAAACATGATATATACAGTGTGGCTACAATAATATTTACTGAACATGGTTTTAAGCCTATATTTTCCCTAATAATTACCTCTGATTTTTTGAAGGTTTTATTACCATTTATACTTTTATGTCTGTTTTTTTTGATATTGTTAATAAAATATAGTTCTTCTTGTGTTTTTTTTACCTTTATTACTAATACGATTTTATAGCTGCGGCTACCTCCTACTACATTGTTGCAAACACGATCAATAATCAATAAACACGCTTTTTAACTACCGCATAATATATAGATGCCTGCTGTTAAAGCAAAAACAGTGAACTTATCTAGACAGTATTTTATAGTAACAGTCACCATTGTGTAATATCTTCCTGACAAACTGAATAATTTAGCGTACATCAATGTCATCAGTACTACCATAGTAGTTATATTGATATTATTAACAGTTTTCAGTACTATTTAATATTGAAAAATATATTTGTTAGTTATTTCACGCCACCACATCTATCATCCGTATAACTATGCTGCGGTTTCTTCGAACAATCTCTGAGAGCTCATAATTTCTATGACTAGTAAACTAGAGAACGGTGATTTGAGCCTTGTAGGTGGAAACTTTTTTCAGAATATTAGACACGCCCGGGACATCAATGATCACGTGACTTGGGATCAGTGACGTCATCACCACCATACACAAAGTGACTGTCTATGTAACAAACTACCATCATAGCGTTAGCATCTCATCTTCCCACCGTAGTCAAAATATCGTGACTCAGCGAAAAACAGCGAGTGCTAACCTCATCAAACAGCGAAACGCCCCCGTGACATCCGCTAAATGACGGTTCTTATGACTCAGCGAAAACGGCGGGTCCTCCGCCATCATCGGCAAACCTATACCACGGGTTTAAAACAGTCCCCGTCTTCCACCACCGCTAATGACTCAGCGAGTCGTCGTCGCACCGAACCACCACACCTCGAACCGTGTATGACTCACGCGCCACACCTCAGACCGCGAACCCACCGCGACAACCTCTAAATGACAGTTCTTATCGTTAATGACTCAGCGAGTCGTCGTCGCACCAAACCACCACACCTCGAACCGCGTATGACTCACGCGCCACACCTCAGACCGCGAACCCGCCGCGACAACCTCTAAATGACAGTTCTTATCGTTAATGACTCAGCGAGTCGTCGTCGCACCAAACCACCACACCTCGAACCGCGTATGACTCACGCGCCACACCTCAGACCGCGAACCCGCCGCGACAACCTCTAAATGACAGTTCTTATCGTTAATGACTCAGCGAGTCGTCGTCGCACCAAACCACCACACCTCAGACCGCGTATGACTCACGCGCCACACCTCAGACCGCGAACCCGCCGCGACAACCTCTAAATGACAGTTCTTATCGTTAATGACTCAGCGAGTCGTCGTCGCACCAAACCACCACACCTCAGACCGCGCATGACTCACCACTCCTTGAACCGCGAACCCTATGACTCACTCACCGCGAACCTGCCGCGAGAGCCGCGGCTTCCGGGAAAAGCGCGCTATACGCAGGCCCACAGATAGCGCGCCCTAGAGGGGCCCTTACTACTCATAAGCTTGTTTGTTTTCGTCTATAGAACGCAGATACACGCATGCACCGTATGCTTGTTCAGAGGCATCCGAAAAGCCGTGAAGTTCTACTAAATTTGGGTTCCGGCATGTCACGTGTCGCGGAATTCCTAAATTGTTTAAATTTGCTAGTTCATTTTTAAACTTAAGCCACGCGGTATGTATGTTTACAGGAACTGATTCGTCCCAGCTTAACTTTTCAAGCCACAACTTTTGTAAAATAAATTTTGCTATAATAACACATGGACCCAGGAGGCCAAGCGGATCGAATATTTGCCCGATACATGAAAGAATTACGCGTTTAGTAACTCTTCCTTGCGGTGTTATTGGTTCAATTCTAAATGTAAAAGTATCGGTAATACATGACCACCTCAGACCTAACGTTTTTGTATTCTGATCTCCAAATTCAATAATATCTTCTGAGCTAGCTGTGGCTTGTATGGCTTCCAACACCTTAGAATTATTAGAATGCCATTTACGTAATGTGAAACAACATGAAGATAAAATTTTAGAAACTGTTAAACCGATTTGTACCGCCTTTTCAATGGTATCTGCTCCCGTAAGCAAATCGTCGACGTAAAAATCGTTTTCAATTATGTTAGCCGCGTCCGGGTAATTATTTTTATTATCTTGTGCTAACTGGGTAAGACATCGTATAGCTAGAAACGGCGCAGACGCAGTGCCATAAGTGACTGTGCTTAGTTCGTAAGTTTCGAGGTTTTCATTTGGGTCACTACGCCAATAGATGCGCTGTAACGCTCGCTGTTCGGGATTAATACATACTTGCCGGTACATTTTTTCGATATCGGCCGTAATAACAAACGCATGAAGTCTAAATCGTAAAAGGATATTCACCAAACTATTTTGAATTGTGGGCCCTACCATTTGCATGTCGTTTAACGAGACGCCTGAACTTGTCGGCGCCGAGGCGTCGAAGACTACACGAAGCTTGGTTGTGACGCTTTCCTCGCGTAGTACTCCATGATGCGGCATGTAGTAACAGAACTTGTCTTTATTTGTGTTAGTTACTCTATTCATGTGGCCTAAAGCCTTATATTCGTTCATGAAATTTAAATATTTCTCGCGTAAGTTATCATTATTTTTTAGTTTGCGTTCTAAAGCAAAAAACCGTTTTCTTGCTTGTTCCTCTGAATCGCCTAACGTATTTATCTCGTTTTTAAAAGGAATTGATACTACAAATCTACCACTAATAGGATCGCGCTTCGTGTTTTCTATAAAGTGTTGCTCGCATAAGACTTCTTCCCTTGAATATGGTGATTTAGGCAAACACTCTTCAAGTTCCCAGAATTTTGCTAGCTGGGTTTGAACTTCGTAATTTAACGATAGATTGCAGTGCGTTTTATTATTTTTATTGCTCGTTTCTGGGATACAACCCGAAATAATCCACCCGAATGTCGTTTTTTGTAAAATTGGTAATTTTGGCCCGAGTTGTATTTGACCAATTGACATTAATTGCCAAAATAAATTAGCACCAATTAGCAAGTCTACAGGTCCAGGTTTATAGAACTCTGGATCTGCCAATATAATGTTATTCGGAATATGTAACGTGTTAATATTGATAGGAGTACTCGGCTGCGCCGCGGTTATTTCGTTTATGATCAAGCATGATAATCTAACAGAATATGCAGTATGTTGTGACTGCAGAGTAATTTCGCATTTTTTAGCAATCTTAGAAGCAGAATTATTTAGACCCATGACAGTCATATTTACGTTTTCGGTTTCTAGATTTAAAATATCGCATAATTTTGACGTCATGAAACTAGACTGTGACGCTGAGTCTAATAGTGCGCGTACCGTATATGTTTTATTATTTTTACCGACTACCTGTACTAACGCAGTAGCAAGTAAAACGTTTTCGTATGACAAATTACAAGTTGCAAGGGACAATTGTTTATTATCAGAGGCAACCCCGCTTTCCGCATTATGTTCGTTTTTATTTTGTTGCCTCTCGCTGTAAGGAATGTGAAGTAATGTATTGTGTCGACCATTACATTTTCGACAGTTACTTAGCCTGCAAACATTATTAAAATGCCCGTATCGTAAACAATTTACGCATAATTTAAGCTTTTTCGCCTTGTCGCTGCGATCAAATGGAGATAATTTTAGATATTCTGCGCAGTTTCGAATAAAGTGGTTCTTTTTACAATATGCGCATATGACCTTGGCTTGTGAGGAGTTTTCATTATCTGAGCTATTATTGTTTTCACTGTTATAAAACGCTTTTATTTTAAACTGCCTGTTATTGTTATGATTTTGAAATTTTGGTGCTGGTTGTTTTAACTCTAAAGTTTCCATTAAATCAGCTCTTGATTTTAGAAACGTTTTTAAATGTTCAAGTGTAGGGACTTGTTTGTCAGATCTATATTTTTCCCAGTCTCGAGCAGTTGCGTTATCCAATTTAGAAGCTACAATGTAAATAATCAAAGTATCCCAGTGTTCCGTGGGCTGTGATAATTGCTTTAAAGATTTTAAATGTTTTGATACTGAGTCAATGACAAATCTTAGTATTTTTGAATCTGTTCCCTTAACCTCTAAATTAAATAATGCTTTGACGTGATTATGAACAAGAAGCCTCGTATTATTATACCGTTCACACAGTAAATCCCACGCCACTGTGTAAGTTGACTCACCAAAGTCGATAGATGCTATTACTTGGGAAGCATTACCCAAAAGTGAAGCTTTTAAATAGTGAAATTTTTGAAAATTACGAAGCGTATTGTTTGTATGCACCAAAGAACTAAATGTTTCTCTAAACTCCAACCAATTTTCAAAATTGCCGTCAAATGTCGGTACTTCAATTGGTGGAAGTTTAAATGCGCTTAAGTCAGTATTCACAAGTAATTGCCGACTATGATGGCTACTAGTGCCACTTGTGTTTTCGTTTATCGGGCTTAACCTCGAAAGTAGCTTTTTACCCCGTGAAATTTCATTATAAAAAGTTTGAGAAAACTGCTCACGTTCAGTATAACAGGCCTCAATTGCGTCATCATTCACTCTGGACTCTAATTCTAACTGAACTTCATCAAACTCCTGAATTATCGCATATGCCTGAGTAGAGCGCGTTTCTAAATTTAAAAAATCGTGCTCTTCAGTCTCTATATTATCGCTTATGTATTTGCTATCTAATAAATTTAAATAGTTTATAAAATGAGTTAATTTTGCCTTAATTGAGCCGCGTTTACGCTTTAGATTTGTTATTTCGCTTTCCGACATCTTTTTAAACAATAGTAAACAAGCAATTAAAACAGTATTTTGGGTAAAAATGTGTTTTTTAAATCGCTTGATCGCATTCGCATTCGCATAGAAAATGACAACAGTGCCTGAACAAAAGAAACAGTACGCATATATGGACTCTCTCACCCAACTGCACAATCTACCGCCTTCTGTTGTAGTGTTGTACTTCTGGAGCCGATTACACCTTCAGCTGGCTGGTAGTCTGGCCTGTCTTCTCTGGATGTTTCGATTATCGCGGATTTTGCACTGTTTTTATTCGTATCGCTGGTATTATCCGTGTCGATGGATCAAATTTATGTTTGGAATGGACTGTATGAATTAAATTAATCGCATAAATGAAATATTCTCGTTAAAATAGCTTAACTTTATTCAGGAGCAACATTTTTATCTACATATTATTTGACGGCTAATGTCAGAGTTCTTTTTTTCATTGTTGTCAGTTTTTTGCACCTGATCCGTTACCTTGCTTACACAAAGGTGTCTTTAACATGGTCTTTAACAACTTGCTAATTTTTCTTTTTGGAATGGCTCAATAAGTTATATAACAATATAGGTTACAAGCCAATCCTAATAAATTATTCTTGGAAGCTTGATATAATACAATACCGCAACAGATTTGTGGGTAGTAGAATGTATTGTTTAAATTAGGTTAGTTAGAATCTGTGCCATTGTAATTTTTTCATTCATTAATAACAAATCAGTTGTAAAATTGTATTCTATATTGACTTATTTGTTTTTTTTTAAGGAATGTTGACAAACAATAGACGATAAAGGACAAAGATAAATGAGTGGGTGAGTACTTTTAAATAATATCTATAGCGAGTTTTATCACTTTTATGTTATCCGGGTTGTAGTAATTCATACTTAGTTCTTGTCACTGATAAGAACTATAGAAATAAACACTTTTTTACATTTCCCTTAAAAGATCCACCTTGTGCACTAATCTGGAAAGACCATTGTAATATTGATAGTATTATTGAATGCAAAAGTTTAAGAATTTGTGAGGATCATTTTGATGTCTCACAGTATAGAAATTCTCTACGTAAAGATTTAAATTTTAATGCTTTACCGAAAAACGCCAATAGTATACTGCCACACCGAGGTTTATCAGAATTACCATCTATTACACCCCCTTATTAACTTCCCCTATCCTTGAAAATGTTTCACTTTTTGGCCACTAGCAGCCCTGTTTCATAAGAAAATTTAGTTGTTAACAAAAGTTCTACTTGTTCCAAAAATTTATTTGAGGAATTTTCAGGGGTTTCATCTCTTAATGCACCATCTACTTCTGTGCAAGATGAACCTAATTTGCTCGATAACTCAAATTTAACATTTGATATTTCAAATAATCATTCTGATATGCTAGTGAAAAAGTGGTGGAACTCGTAAATAAAATACATTATTTGCTTTTTGTATATTTAGATCGGCATGGGCATGAATCCAAACATAGAGTCTCGCTTTAAAAATACATATTTAGATAGTCTAAAAGTAGAATTTTGTCCTAATCATAACTGTGAGACAGAAATTATTGATAAAATTATACGTTTAGATATACAGGGTGTTATGGAAATGACGTATTATATTTAAATGGGTGACTCCTGGGGTGTCCTAGAGAAGCGCTACATATTTTTTTTTTTTAAATCGAACGTTTAAAAAGTGGGGTAATTCACCCATAAACCCACCCGGTTACTCCTCAGCACATTCATATACGATCATATTACATTGCCAAGCTGTGTAATCAACAGATGTTCAAGCCCAATGTTGCCAACTGTGTAGAAAATAACTATAGATTCTTATAAAAATAATATTTAGTTTACCTAGTATCCAAATAGAAGTGAATCCAGGTGCCAGTACACTAGCAAATAATCCAGGGCACAGACATCTTCAGATTTTTGTTTTTTTTTCTATGGGAAAAGCTTCATGCTCATCACGTACCCTGATGAAAATGTGGAACTGCATAATAAGCTTATATCCACTAAACCCCATTCGGCCTCTTATTTCCAATCTCTCGGAACATTTGCACTAAATCACTTAAAGAAACACACAAACACGCACGAGTTTCCAATTATTTTTTTGAAGAGATACACTTATTATTAGATTACACAAAAACAATAAATACTAACGCATAATTACACTTTACAATAACCTACCGTACACATAAAACAACAGCACTATAGGATACAAATTATTTCGCAATAGAAATTCAGAAATAATAAAAACGCTAATTTATTAATCCTTTACTGAAGAAGAATGATGACATAATTATGTTGATAGCCCTTCAGTCTAAGCTAGCTACTACCCCTTTAAAATAAATATGGACTCGTCCAGACAAATATGCAATAGTGCTGGGCTGGGACATCGAAACGGAACATCGATGTTGACCATCGATGGCGTAGAAACATCGGTTGTAAAACATCGACATTTAAAAAAGTATATTTGCGATTAGGAATAAATTAGATTATAAAAAATAAAAATAAACTTGTTATTAGAAAGAATTGAAAAATTATGAAACGTCAAAAAACAAAATAACAAAAATTTAAAAAAATAATATAAACAAAAAAATAAAGCAATAATTAAAACATAATATTTTAAAACTGCATGAATTCCAGTCACTAACAACTTGTAAACTATTTTTTTTTTGTAAAACTAGATTAATGATGATTCCTTGCAAGCTATTTCGTTTTTGGGGCCATAGTTTCGCCGGCTTTGGAAAAAAAAATTTCGTTCTCGCAAGTGCGCCGCGAGAATGGAATCCGTATTACAGTCGGCAATTCTAGCCTTCTGTCAATTAAAATTGCACGGATTCATGCGCAGTACACCGTTCTCAGCTGTCTCGCATTGCCAGAAATGGGGCACGCGCCACTTTCATTGCCATTGCCGGTGCAAGTCTGGGTAGAGATGGATTATTCTGTTACTTTTAAATGTTTATTAATTGGACGAAGCACCTATGAACAGCTAATGGCTACTGCCATTTGTAAGTAGCAGTAGCTGCTTTAACTGCCAGTCAAAACGACTGTTAGCAAGGCGCCAGTTGATGGAAAACGGTTTACTGCGCATGAATTCGTGCAATTATAATTGCCATTGCACCGGAAATTTTTATTGTCGACTCTAATAAGGCTTTTAGCAAATGAAATCAAAAGTTTTCGCTCTTATTTTCTTGTGCTGGGAAAATTGAGTTTAAGATTACAACCTAGTTTTCTTGTTTTGTTATAACATTGAACATCGAAAGGTAAACATCGATGTCGACATCGATGTTTGACCTCTAACATCGATGTCGAAAACATCGAACATCGGTACCAGAACATCGATGTTTCAAAAACATCGATGAACATCGCCCAGCACTAATATGCAATCGTTTTGCAGATGAGGTTAATAATACGTCATTCCCATGTTCTTCCAAAATTAGACCGCCATTTTCATACTGAACGACGGAACCAACGTGTTATGTAGACAATAAGGGCGTACTTTTGTCTACACAGTAGCACTTTAAAATATTAATTCAGATTGAACGGTACTTAGATGTGTTGTGACGCGAAAACTATGTGATTTTGTATTGTGAGTACTTTGTGTTTTTTATAAATTAAGTTGGTTTTAAATAAGTCCGAAAAGGTAAATAAAATTGCATTTTTTTTCTAAAGGGTAAGTGGCATTTATAAACTCAGTCAGTTCAAGTTTATAAATCAGAGATTGTTTCCCAGCGAACTGAACTGAACGTAAAAGTTTATAATAATGTACCCTGAAAAATAAACAACTTGCAATCTGTCAAACGGTTATTGACTTTCTAAAGAGTTTACCCTGAAGATGTGACAACACTGTTGACATATGTTGCTTTGTTTACCTTCCTGACAGGGGCACAATGTGCTTATTTTTGGTTTGACATAAGGTCATGTACAGGGCATATTAAATTAAAGCGCCATTTTTGGATATTTTTCTTCAATTTGTTTTCATCTCAGGAATTGCCGATTTAAATATAATACGTCATTTCCATAACACCCTGTATATAAATATATTAAAGATAACTTACCGAAAAGAGCTTTTAGTTCAGGTCACAATGAAAAGGTCAAAAAGTTTAAAAAGAGCAGTGTAAATTAACTTCGTTGCCCCAACTGTGACCCAACGGATTACAAGAATTCATACAAATCTAGTGTTGAGCTGATACTGCTTCTATTCCTTTTGTTTCAGAGGCCACTACACGAATTACCTGGATTGTGACTTCCTACCTAATTTTGACACTACTCCATTTATGACTCCTACCCGATGAGACTTCCTACCTGCTATGATTTCCTACCTTATGAGACTTCCTCCCAATATGTGGCTCTACCTCGATGTGACTTCCTCCTCGACATGTGACTTCCTACTAGATATGTGACTTCCACCTTAATATGCGACTTCCTCCTCAATATGTGACTTCCTCCTCAATATGTGACTTCCTCCTAGATATGTGACTTGTGACTTTATTATAATGGCAATCAAAAAAATTTTAGACGTATGGCTTAGACTGTGAAATATGTATACAATTTTATTGATTGCCTATGCACATTTTATTTTAAATAATATAATCTTGTTATCCATATATGCAAGTGTTTTTAAATAAATAACACAAAAGTGTATTTCTTGTCTTATTCCATAAAATATTAATATTAATTTTTGTGCGTTCTTTATTAATTTAAGTCGTGATTCGATTTTGTCGCATCCCGATTTAAATTAATAAAAAACCGTACAAAAGTTGGTAAAATAAATTTACAAGTAATAAAACCTACGCTCAAATTTGCCGCCAAAACGCCACGGGTAGTCAAGTGGCGAACTAAAAATCTTCTCTCTCTCTCTCGGTCACTCTTCTTTCTCTCTCGTTTGAGTTTCGATTAATTAACGAGCACTTAACATTTCTCATGTTATATTTTCTTTGGTTCGTAGCAAGTTTACACACCCAATCAAAATCGTATTTGCCGTCACTTGATATTTAATAAATAATTTTACTTGATGCCATCTTATTAACCATTTTAAAGTGTACTGTTGATAAGTGTTGATAGTATCATTCAGATGACATAAATACCAAAATTAATATAATCACATAAAAATATAGAAAAACGGAGAAATGTTATTGTCGCCACCGTCAAGTTTATAAATCCAGCTTTTTACGGCACCGTCAAACTGCACGGTCAATCGTAACGTCAAGTTTATAAATTGGCCTTTAAGGTTATGTGACTAAGATTTCAGATGAAAACAAGTCAACAATGTCGGTAAATAAGAAAATACATTGCAAATAAACAGTAAGTACATATTTTTTACTTTACATTTAAAGTAATTTTTCGTTTGTCACAGGTAAATAATAATGAAAATCTAAAAAAAAAAATATGCATATAATATTTAAAGAAAAAGTGATTCAAACTTGACATTTATTAAAAATCATTCACTAATACTCGGCCTACTTAAAAACGCTTTTTAAAAATGTTTTATACCAATGAAGCTGTTGTATCACTTCTAAGGGAGATGAAAATTGTATCAAAATAATTTCATGTACTTGGTGTAAATGAAACAATTTGATTGGTTTAAGCAGTAAATTTGATAGATGATGGAAATAATTTGTGATAAATCCCCCCTCTAGCGGGAATCTATCGAATGTAAAAATACATATGAAAAGTGATCACACTTGAAAATCGTTAAAAATACAGTATGGAGGCAAAATAGATCCCACTGAACCGAAATCTTTTATTTACCTATATCTCGATAATCGGCAATATCGTATCCAGTATCCACTTGCGGTGACTTAAATATAGGATTTAACCAAATGGCATCCACACCCAAATCTTTAAGGTGGTCCAATTTTTGTATTACTCCTAAAAAGGTAAACATATTTTGGTTTTAAATTGCTTTATCGAGTTGAATGGGATAGAATGCGAAGAACAGGATAACATAAAATTATTAAATTCAGTCATAATGAGTAAATGACTTTAAAAAATTACAAAGTTTACTCATAATTACGAGTTTAAAAGTATAGACCTAACCACTAACAGGAAGGCATTAGCCCTCGCTATAGTTTCAAGCTAGTAATTGAAACCGTTTTTTTGTATATTCCGTTAACCGGTTTCTGATATATTGTAAAACATAAAAACGCATATTTAATAATAATATGTATTTGGTAGAACCGTCAAATTATTCTTTTTGATATCCGTTTTAGTTTAATTTGGGGGTTTGGGGGTTTTGTGTGTGTTTGTTTGTGTTTTGTTTGTGGTTGTGAAGTGAGTTTTGAGGTTCCCTGTTATGCAGGCGGAGCCTTTAGGCTCAAGTGTTAGATTTTGCCTGATATTAGTATTGCCTCTATTTTGACGACGTTAACTTTTATTTTCCATTTCTCGGTTTGTTCGGGTTTGTTCGTTAATATTTAGCCAAGTTGATGTTGAAGAGATCTTTGGATGTGTAAAACATAGAAACGCATATTTAATAATAATATGTATTTGGTAGAACCGTCAAATTATTCTTTTTGATATCCGTTTTAGTTTAATTTGGGGGTTTTGTGTGTGTTTGTTTGTGTTGTGTTTGTGGTTGTGAAGTGAGTTTAGAGGTTCCGTGTTATGTAGGCGGAGCGTTTAGGCTCAAGTGTTAGATTTTGCCTGATATTAGTATTGCCTGTATTTTGACGACGTTAACTTTTATTGTCCATTTCTGGGTTTGTTCGGGTTTGTTCCTTAATATTTAGCCAAGTTGATATTGAAGAGATCTTTGGATGTGTAAAACATAGAATCGCATATTTAATTATAATATGTATTTGGTAGAACCGTCAAATTATTCTTTTTGATATCCGTTTTAGTTTAATTTGGGGGTTTTGTGTGTGTTTGTTTGTGTTGTGTTTGTGGTTGTGAAGTGAGTTTAGAGGTTCCGTGTTATGTAGGCGGAGCGTTTAGGCTCAAGTGTTAGATTTTGCCTGATATTAGTATTGCCTGTATTTTGACGACGTTAACTTTTATTGTCCATTTCTGGGTTTGTTCGGGTTTGTTCGTTAATATTTAGCCAAGTTGATATTGAAGAGATCTTTGGATGTGTAAAACATAGAATCGCATATTTAATTATAATATGTATTTGGTAGAACCGTCAAATTATTCTTTTTGATATCCGTTTTAGTTTAATTTGGGGGTTTGGGGCTTTGTGTGTGTTTGTTTGTGTTGTGTTTGTGGTTGTGAAGTGAGTTTAGAGGTTCCGTGTTATATAGGCGGAGCCTTTAGGCTCAAGTGTTAGATCTTGCCTGATATTAGTATTGCCTGAATTTTGACGACGTTAACTTTTATTTTCCATTTCTGGGTTTGTTCGGGTTTGTTCGTTAATATTTAGCCAAGTTGATATTGAAGAGATCTTTGGATGTGTAAAACATAGAAACGCATATTTAATAATAATATGTATTTGGTAAAACCGTCAAATTATTCTTTTTGATATCCGTTTTAGTTTAATTTGGGGCTTTGTGTGTGTTTGTTTGTGTTGTGTTTGTCGTTGTGAAGTGAGTTTAGAGGTTCCGTGTTATGTAGGCGGAGCCTTTAGCCTCAAGTGTTAGATTTTGCCTGATATTAGTATTGCCTGTATTTTGACGACGTTAACTTTTATTTTCCATTTCTGGGTTTGTTCGGGTTTATTCGTTAATATTTAGCCAATTTGATGTTGAAGAGATCTTTGGATGTGTAGGAGGTTTTTGAGTGTCCGTTTATTGAATGATTGCCAAAATGCAGCAAATTGTCTGAAAGAGAGTATGTGGTGCGATATTCAAATCGCCGTTACTACGGCAAAATATATTTTCCGCGCTTATTGCAACGCTTACGAACCATGACTGGTTAAACATATAGTATATTTTATGATATAATAAACTTACCTTTACTCTTTTAAAATAATTTGAATGGTAGTTCGTAATATTCAAATATCAAGTCAAAAGACAATGCTCGAGTAGTAGCATGAGGCTTAAAGTTTATACGCTACGCTAAAACATTGATTCAATTCTACCAGTACCTACGGGCTTCTCTGAAAAATAAGTTGACGAAAGCTTCCAGTAGATGTCAAAATGAATAATTTATTATATTGACATTTCTTCTCAATATTATTATAACATATATGTCTATTGTTTCCGCAGCCTTCTTATTTTTTACAATATATGTAATTACCAGGGCGATTAATAAGCAATAATTATGTAAATTCATTTTTCATCTATATTTCCGGTTAGAAAAAGTTAGGAATTTACGATTTTCATCGTTTTCTCTTGCCTTTATTGCTCTTTGTAATGATGTAATAACATCTTTACCATCGCATTTAAGTTTTTCGAGAAAAAACATAAAATATGTGAAATCTGTAACCTACAGTAAAAATGACAGATATCGCTTGTAGTATAGCTGATAGAGCAAGAACTCTTTTAAATGACAATAATAATATGCCGCGAAACAAAATAAATACAGCGGCTGTCAAGATATTTGAAAAAATCTAAAATTTTGCGATTCGGTTTTTATTTCTTCCCGACTTGGTTCGAAGAGATGTCCAAAAATAAATTTAATTTTCTCCACTTTTTATTCTCCACAAGATGGCATCATCAGATCTTTAATGAGACGTTTCATCTTTGGGCCACCATTAACAACTTAATTTTTTTAAATATAAAAAAGAACGTAAATCTACGTTCAGCGAACAACAATTACTGGTTTTCCGACGGTTTGTTCCTTAAATTAACCAAGGTTTCCCAGAACTTTGCATTGGTCGCGATGGTCCTATTAGCTGGCTTCCAAGATCTCCAGACCTCACCTGTTTATTGGGCTTGTTCCAGACATTGGAACGTTGTCGTTGTCATTTATAAATTACTTAGAATCATAAATTATATATTTTATAAAAATATGTTCCTATTTACCCTGTAGATCTCCATTTCCATCATTATCGCTGTCCTTAAAGCTTCTCGGATAAAGTTGGTATATCACAGCGGTTCTCCACCAATTTACATCTTGGTCGGCTGACAACACGTTTTTATACGAAGTAAAACTTTGTTTTTCTGACAATACGCTAACACAAATTATACCTAATGTCAGTAATAAAACAGCAACTCGATCCATTTTCACAAAAAGTTTCAAGCTCACTCTAAAGTTTATTTGTAAAGCATATTAATTATATACTAAATTTGTTATCAGTTGTAAGTGGATTAAGTACTTGTATGCATGTGATTCTAGGTAAAGAGAAACTATAGGCAATTTGTTTTTCCCAATAATTTAATCAACCGCGAAATGGATCTTCTTTTAACAAGTTTTATTACTTAAGATTAAAGGGGTATGTCCATGAAAGAATTTGTGCAATAAATTGCTTTTGGACAAAGGAAATTCATAGAGCCAAACTTTGATTTTATAAATTATTTAATTTAAAACTTAAAATTTAAAGGTTTTTTGAATTTTTTTTTTACTTGGCCTAGAGTAGGTACCGGGTGGCCAAATAAGAATGTTCTATCAAAAATTAAATGTTGTATTCGTTGAAATATGCGGTACAACTTGTATTTAATACATTTAATTTTTTTTTAAGATGAGCTCATACATCCACCTCTCCTGACTAATGACTTCTTCATTATCGTCGTCATTGTTTTAAAACTCGTGGCACAAAAACTTGAACTAAAGGTTTTTTGAATTTTTTTTTTACTTGGCATAGAGTAGGTACCGGGTGGCCAAATAATATTGTTCTATCAAAAATTAAATGTTGTATTCGTTGAAATATGCGGTACAACTTGTATTTAATACATTTTATTTTTTTTTAAGATGAGCTCATACATCCACCTCTCCTGACTAATGACTTCTTCATTATCGTCGTCATTGTTTTTAAACTTGAACTGAATCAGTTCATTTCCCAATTGTACATCTAAGTCAATGTAATAGGTTTCTGCTAAATTTTGAGCTGCTGCAATTATCTCATCATTACTGATACTGAGTGTACTCAACTTGTTGAGAAACCCAAAACGGGTATCAATTAGTTTGTATGCCTCCATTCTCTGTCGTAATGCTGCCGTTTTCGTTGTGTTTGAGTCTCATACCCTATGCAATCAGAACCAGTTAACTCAGCAGCTTTCACCTGATATTCTTCAAAGCTATCCCGTCTAGTTTCTATAAAGTATGTTAGCGACGCCAGTGCTGAGGCGGCTGTATTCACGTCCAATTTCGGGTTCTGAAGAAATTCACTAGTTTTGGTTATAATGTATCAATATATCTTCCCAAAATACTGTGTATATCTTCGTTTCCAGTTTTGACATTTTGTTATGCAAACAGCAGTAACACGTGATTTTCCTGAATCTTCTTTGTCCTGTGATTTTTTTTTTTATGATGAAGCACAAGCACTATAGGAAAAATCCTTTAGGGCACTCTGGGAGTGGTGCGTGTGCGCAAAAAGCGATTCACGTTGATTTTGAATGGTTGAAGGTTATATTCGTTGGGAAAAACGACCTCGGGAAGGTCATTACACAAGAATGTAGTCCTACAGATGAAATAATTCTTAAATAATGAAGTTCGAGGAGTATTAAGCTTAATCACATATGGATAGGCGGCAGTGGTACGTCGTGTATTTCTGCTATTCGTCGCTCTGGGCGGAATTAAGAGGGCAAGGTCAGCCAAGCACCTTCCATGAAAATATCTGTAAAAGAGAGTCAAATCCCCAACCTGTCTTCGATGTTCTAGGCTGTCGAGGTTCTTCGTCAGCTCGTGGTCTCCGATCAGACGAATAGCCCTCCTTTCGATGGAATCCAGTAGCCGAAGAGTATGTTTGGGTGCAGAGCTCCAGACATGAGAGCAGTATTCTAGTGATGGTCGAATCTGGGCTTTGTATAGTGTCAAAAGTTGTTGAGGTGTGTACAACTTTCTGGTTCGGAAGAGTACCCCAAGCTTCTGAGAAGCTACCTTGGCGATTGCCACAACGTGGTTATGCCAAGACATATTTCCTCCCAGATTGACGCCCAGCAAATTAATAGATGAAGCCAGTGGGATTGCGTGTCCAGCCATGACTATTTCCGGTTCTGTAATGTTAACCTTTTTAGAGAAAACTGCTGCCTGGGTTTTTTTAGCGTTAAATTCGACTTGGTTACTGTCACCCCAAGCCAAAATTTCTTCCAGGTCTTTGTTGAGGCGTGATACTTCATGCTGTCTGCGAAGATGTGCGTCGGCAGCCGATGTTTGCGCATTCAAAGAGAAAGATGAGATAAGTGTGCTATCGTTAGCAAAACTTAATATCGGATTTTTAGTTTTCACTAGAAGGTCGTTAATGTAGAGTAAGAAGAGAGTGGGAGACAATATGGACCCTTGAGGAACACCGGCATTGATGGTGAAGGTGTCTGAGAGAAATCCGTCGATCGCCACTTGCAGAGAGCGGTCCTTAAGAAAGCTAGACAACCATGCACAGAATCGACTGGGCATACCATAGGATCGCAGTTTACTTAGAAGCCCCTCATGCCAAACGCGATCAAAAGCTTTAGAAATATCCAGTGCAACAACCCGAGACTCCCCATGATGTTCGATTGCGTTGCTCCAAATATGGGTGACATAGGCTAGAAGATCTCCAGTTGATCTGGACTTCCGAAAACCATATTGATGATCGCTGATAATGTTGAAGCCTTCCAGGTACTTTAGAAGATGTTGGTTAATAGCTTTCTCCATTACTTTTGATATAACTGAAAGCAATGCGACTGGTCGATAGTTGTTAGGCAGGATTCTCTTACCTTTCTTTGGAATAGGCTGGACTCGCGCCGTCTTCCAGCAAGATGGAAATATTCCTTTTTTGTAGAATAAGTTGAAAAGTCTACAAAATACTGGTGTTAATTCATCGGCGCATCTCTTGAGAACTATAATAGGAATTTCGTCTGGACCAGTAGCTTTTTTGACGTCGAGTCCTTTCAGGATTCGTTTGACGGGACGCAGACGGAATACGATTTCGGTCATTTCGGATTCAACTGCAGGAATGTCGGGTGGTGTTCTTCCCTGGAAATTTACAGTGGAATGCGAAGAAAATAGTTCAGCAATTAAGTTGGCTTGGTCTCCGGCTGTGGATGCTATTGTACCTACGGGACGTGTTAGAGGTGGAATAGTTGATTTGGTAAAATTTTGGCTGACGGCCTTAGCGACTGACCAAAAGGACCTTGATCCGTTTGGACAGTCAAGAAGTTTGTTTTTGATCCTCACGTTATGGGCTTCTTTGCTTTGATCTATTGTTAGCTTACATTGGTTTCGAGCGGTAATAAAGATGGTACGATTCTCAGTGGTAGGGTTTTTACGCCACTGTCGGTAAGCCAGATTTTTTGATTTGACAGCACGCTCACAATCCTTGCTAAACCAGGGCTTTTCGTTGGAAGGGCGTTTTTGTGAGGAGGGGATAAATGCTTCCATGCTCGTTAGAATGACGTCGGAGACCTCCCCAACACAGACGGATGGATCATCAGAAGAGAAGCATACGCTCATCCAAGGAAAAGTCCGAAAATGGTCTTTCAGGTCTTCCCACTTGGCCGATCTGTAATGCCATATCTTGCGAGGTTTAGAAGGTTGTTCAGAATTTATTGGTAGTTCGCTTAGAGTTGAAATAAGTTTGTGATCGGAAGATCCTAACGGAGGCTGTACGGTGACTGTATATAGATCGGGATTTGACGTTAAGAAAAGATCCAAAAGACTAGCAAAATCTCCAGCTCTGTCTGGAATCCGCGTTGGTTCTTCTATGAGTTGAGTTAGACCAGAACTGATCGCGAAGGATTCGGCCTCGCGGCCTTGCTCGTCGTCTGTATTTGAATATTTAAGCCAGTTGACATTGTGGACGTTAAAGTCGCCAAAGATAGCAATCTCGGCATTTGGATGGTTGGTTTGCAAGAAGTCGATTGTATTGGCTAGTGATGAGAAAATGCCTCTGTAATGGGTATCACTTGGAGGACGGTAAAGGCAGCAGATAAACTTGGTGATTTTCGGGGTTGATATTTTAAACCACATTACATCAAAGTCTTTCGGTTCAATTGTAGGTTCTCGTCATCTCGAATCTCGAATAAAAAGACATACGCCGATGTTGCGTCGGAATCGGAAATGAAAATCGTATCCAGGGTATAGATAGCTGACGGTGCTTGTTGACTATCTGACCTTTGTCTCGGTCAGTGCGAGTACGTGAGGCTTGGAAGATTGTAAGTGTTGGTGGACTGAATTGATGTTCGTGTTAAGCCCTCTAATATTGCAGAAATCAATTTTGAAGTTGCTAGTTCTGGGTTGGTTAGCAACTGCAGGTGCCACACCATTTCTTCGTTGAGTGTTGTTAGATCCCAGTAAATTGTCGGAAATGGTTGGTGTTTGATGAACTTCGCTTGATGGGGCCCCAAGTCCAGCCCCCGCCCGGAGATCCGAATGGGGGGCGAGTTTACCTCCGGAGTATTTTGGGCCTGGAGCTTCCATCATGCTATTTTTGGGGGAGTCCCACCCTGGTAACCGGAAACATCGGCACAGCGACGAAACGTCAACTCAATGAGCAAAAGTTAACTCAAGGAGCAAACTTCACGCCACCTAAACCGATGCAATGGTATATCACCGGTCGGGTTTGTTCGGGTGGGCCAACATCTTCCATTTGTGATATTTCAAAAAGTGCATTTTTTATTTTCTATTATTTCTCTATAGCCTCGCAAAAAGGGCTTTTGTAGCATCTGCTCTGCATGACCAACGTGTTGTTGTTGTCCATTTTGGAATGAGAATGGGCTTATCCACGTCGCCCTTTTTTAAGCAATCGGTTAAAACTTTATATCTGTTAGTTGAGGCCGTAAAATATACATAAAGTTCTTCCAAAAAACCAAAATAACTCACAGCACCCAGACAGCAATCGGCAGCAGCCTGCACTACAAAATTGAGTGAATGCTCAGCACAAGGTATCCATACGGCTAATTTATTTTCTACCAGCACCAACGCTTGAAAGCCATTGTACTTTCCGCTCATTGAAGAAGCGTTATCATAGGATTGACCACGGCAATTTGTAATGTCTATTTCATACTGTTTCAAAAACTTGGTTAACCCTTCAAACATATCTTTAGCTTTGTACCCCTGGTTAGGTATGAATGTTACAAATCTTTCAACAGGGATGTGTCCCTCTAAATACCGAAAAATAAAAGTAAGCTGATGGACGTGTCCTTCATCTGGAGTTGAATCTAATGATATGGAATAGTATTTTGACCGCTTGATTCGAAAGATAATTCCATTGAAAACTTTCTTGCCAATTAATTGAATAATTTCCTCGCAAATCGTCGATGATAGGTAGTTTATGTGTCCACTCCCACGGTTTCCATACTTTTTTATGTGATTGCTCAAAAAGTCATCATACTCTGCTATAAGTTCCAGTAGTCTCAGGTAGTTACCATGTGCTGCGTGATTTGCTTGTCGTGTCAGTTCTTGATCGATGCGTCCCACTTCTTTAGAGCGGTTTTCAAAATCAATTACGGCATATAGGTGGTTTTTAGACATTTCGTGTTCAAGCAGACGTCCAGCAGCATTTTTCCAATCACAATAACCGCCATGAGTAAACTGCGAACGTGTTCCGGAAAAAAGTTTGCATATATAGCAGTAGACGTGTCTATTGCTTGGAGAAAAACAGAGCCATGTACGTTTGATGATTTCACCGTTCGGGGTTTTTCGTAAAAAAACTTTTTTGACATTTTCTTGTAAAACTTCTTTCAGCATTTCCATCGCTTTGCTTGAAAGATTTACGACGAAATAGCTCAATGTCACAATTTTGAAGTGCTGTGGAGTCCATTTTTAATGAGCACTCTATATTAATTTGTGTCATAAAGTCAGGCCATAAGCCAATGTCATTTTCCAACCAACCATTTTCACTTAACGTTAAAGCAGGTGCGGGAGAAACCGCTGGAACTGGTAATGTCTGGGAAAGCTCTGCTACGATTTCGGTATTCTGGAAAAAAAAAATTGTTAATTTTTTATTTAGAGTTAGTAAAAGCTAAATCAATAAAAATCCAAACATAACATTTACTTCTCAACTAAAATGACACTAAACTGACGGTTTTTCAAAATGGGAATGAGTTTGGCCTCGGCGCTCATCAATTTCTTTAAGTCCTTTAATTATTTTCTCACTGAAAAATTTTCAATGAACTTACCACTTCACCGTCTTCAAAGTTCTGCGGCTCCACCTGATTTAGGCCGATAGGTGGACTTGTATTATCATACTTTTCTGGGACAGTAGAGCAACTTGGCGGAGACATCATATAATCGGTCATACGGCGGCCATAACTACTTCATTCTTCTTTTGCTTATCTTTTGCAATCTTTCGTTTGGCACTTCCACTTTTAAATTGCTCTTTCCATTTGTGTCGATTAGTTTGTATTTTGTGGCGGTCCATAATACTAAATTTATGCGAAATGTCTAAAAATATATATATATATATATAAATTTATCTAAACAAAACAATCCGGACCTGCACTTCAACTATTCATTCGGTAATGTTTTCATGATCCTCCAGGCCTTGTGCGCCTTCTTTATATACGGCAGCAACGTCTTCTAGAATTATCTTCCTCACGCCAGCATGCCTCCGTGTTTTCTGTCACCTTCGCGAAATTTCCGGCTAGCAGACGGTGGCAGATATTATTGTCAGCCTGGTCAAGCACCCAAACATTACGTTAAATTAAACCAAATGATGAATAGATGTATGATGATAACAATCGCCAAACGTTTATATTTTTAATTTAGTAAAACAAAAAAAATTGACATAGGAACATTTTTCACTTGAAGAGTGGTACAGGGACCCGACGACCCTATGTAGTGCGGTGCGGGCCCCTAGGCTGTAGCCTAGGTAGCCTAGTGCTTAAATCCGGCCCTGGTGTTCCTATTCGTACCCAAAACAAAATGGCGGCTTTAAAAAAATAATATTTACTATATTTTTTGTTCTTTGGCTGTTTTAGTTTAGATTTTACAATTTGGTAGAAAGCTATGAGTATCAGCCAGATGACAAATTGACTCCCTACAAACTATTTAGAACTATTTATTGGCCATCTACAATGGTTCGTGCGTGGTGTGTAAGAAATTCGACTATCCTAACCCCGGATTAATATTTCGTCGGTAAGTGAGAATAATGAGGTTCGTCGAAAAACGTGTACCTTATTACAGCGTTGCCATTTTTTAAAGCCATCTTCTTCTAACTTATTTGCATGATTGTCAATAAATGATGTTGAATGGAATGTTTTGTCTCCCCTTTTATATTATATGTTTATGGTACAGTCTATATGAACTTTTCGACTTAATGTGAATCCAGGAATCATTAGAATAAGTACATATCATTAAGTAACACCCTGTAAAATCTCACTTTAACCTTTAAAGCACGATTAATGCTAAAATTAATTTAAATCTGTATATTATGTACATTACAGTTGGCCTTATTTTTACCGTAGATCAGTCCACCTTACTATCCAGCCAACACCTGCCCATTTTCTTTTCTACAGGCATCTGCTCTTCCAAGTTTGTCGCAAAACATAATATTTCTTGAATAAATATTATTATTTAGAGAGAGACAATTTTTAAATCCATGGGAATTCGATCACAGGATAGAATATAAATGCGAATATTTTCCTGTTAAGAATTTACATATTTTTACTTTTTAGTGGTGGGAAAAGTTAACAGAATAACGCCCATGGATTTTAATCGCGCTCTCGAGGTTCTTTACATTCGCTAGCAAGATTGTTTACGAATGGTATTCTCGTTGTGAGTTTTAAAATACAGTTGATCACTTGAACCGTATCCTTAATTATAATCTATTAATAAAAAAACACTTTACCGATATACAAAGTCCAACAACACATAATCACTCATGTTGAGTGGCCTATTGAAAGATTTCAGGTACCTACTAAAAAATATTTTTATTTGAAATATTGATAACTATTCGCTATAAAAGATGCCGATGTTTTTAACCGCGGCGGACGCACCTTTGAAAACCACACGAGGAGAGGTCGCGTCGTGGTTCTCTATACCGCTATAGCACCCAGCCCACCGTTAGCGTGCCCTTGTTATTGGGCGCACTCTGTATTTTCTAAAAGGGAAACTATATCAGCGGTGCACCTGTTGCCAGTTGCAACGTCCGGTATCTCAGGTTGTTGTTGAAATCCGAGCGGTCTAATTTGGCTATAATAGAAAACTTTTGCGGGATTCGGAAGATTCCTGTGCTAGCATACCTGACTACGCTTCTTTATTTTATTCTTTAAAAATGGAATTATAACTTGAACTTGCCTATTTAATTGTTGTCAACTCGAGATTACATAATCCGGATCTCCTTATCAATCAAAAACACACTATTCAGTTTTAACATACACTTGTTTTATTATTACTAATTTTCACAATAATCTCAATCTTAATTTATGATTTACCGGATACGAGACGACACTCTCGACAAACTATCTCGGTAAAACATTAATACCTTTTGACATCACAATATTAATACTATTACGGAGTCAACTTATTCTTAAAACTTTTCTTTTAGCGGATTCAACTAATTTTTGGCCATAAACACTTACTTCCACTTAAAAATACTTTTCTACCAAAAATTCACGATTTTCCGTCACTTAATTCACAATAAGCTTTCTGGCATTATTTTCTTATGCCAATTAAAACACTTTTCACTTTTCACTTGTTTACTCCGTTCCGCCAGTTGACTAAAGCTCCTAACAAATTTCCCGACTTAAATATACCGTTTTCAGCCCACTTTTCCATCCCAATATCCCCCTGTGACAGTTTTATTGCCTATGATTCATCTTATTTACGGGAATAAGTGTCATTTTTCGGTTATTTATTGGTCTTTAAGAGCGAAAGTCGCTTAATTTCACCTCTTTTAGGTCACAGGTGTTCATTTCCCCCTTTATTTCTAGGAACCGACCCACGCATCCTCCCTGGGTGACAATGAGTCATAGGGTTTCATCATCAGACCCCCTATCGAATACCTGCGATTTTAGGTCGACCGTGTCCAGATTTAACCGGTTACTTCCGTGTGTACGTGTTCTAAAATGGGGTGAGAATCCTTTCTTTTAGGGAGAGGGGGTAGGCTTCGTTGGTCATCGCGCAATTTTTCCGATTCAGTTACGTTATGTCTGCGATCGCGTTTAATCGATTCATCCGGCCAAGTGCAATGATAAAGTGGAAATTGAAGTGTTGTGCAATTTCTGGATTATTTTCCTTTGGGAAAATAAACGTAAGTTTCTATTTTAAAATGTTTCTAAAATTTCTATGAATTATTTCCGCATTAATTTGATTTTTCCCGATTTTTTCCGAATTTTTCTGGAATTTTTATTGTGATATTTCCCGATTTCTGGATATTTTCGAATAATTCCGATTTTATTCATTTAAATTTTGATAAAAAATTTTTAATCTATTAAATATTTAAACAATTTCAAATTTATTTAAATAATTTTTATTTATTTTTAATTTTATTTTAAATATTTTACTTCATTATACAGTGAGTCCCAGAAGAAATGTCTAAATTCATTTAAAATTCAGCCGTAAGTTTTTTCAAAAAACGCTCGTACCCGTCGATTTTGATTTTTTAATTTTTTTTGTGGTAATTTCATGTATACAGGGTAGCTCAAAAATAAGTTACGACCATCAACTTCATTTTTTCAAATGAAAACATATATTTTTTATTTTATTTTTGAATTTTGCATTGAATTCTAAGCATGTTTCATGTACCATGTCCTATACATAAACTCAACAGTTATTGAAAAAATTAGGATTGAACATATCTATAAGTAAGACCTGTTTATTAAAACACAACAAAATCAAATTAAATGTTGAAAATTTGGGCCATTTACGGCTTGACAATATCCAAGACGATCAATAAACTCTCTTTGCACGTTTCCAACCATTTCCGGAGTTATGACACGCACTTCTCTTCGGATCCTTTCTTTCAACTCCTGCATATTGTTTGGCCTGTTAACAAATACTTTTGATTTGAGGTAACCCCACAAAAAAAAAGTCCAGCGGAGTTAGGTCTGGCGACCTAGCAGGCCATTCGATAGATCCTCTCCTTCCAATCCACCGATTGGGAAAGGTTTCATCCAAAAATGTGCGCACAGTGGCCGCATAGTGCGGAGGAGCACCATCTTGTTGGAATATCAGTTCTTCGTCAGGGGAGTCTGGATCCAATGGATTCGTCGGAAATAAAGCCACTAATGCTGGAATTAATTCTAGTTGGAGAAATTCGAGATATACTTGTCCAGTTAAAGACTGTTCAAAGAAAAATGGACCAATTACTCTTTCGCGTACGATTCCACACCAAACATTTATTTTCTTAGGGTACTAGCTGTGAACCTCTATCATCCAATGCGGATTTTCTGTTGCCCAATATCGACAATTTTGTCTGTTCACATTACCATTCAAATAGAACGTAGCTTCATCCGAAAAAATAATATTTTTTACTAAATTATTATCTAGATTGCACATATTTTGCATGCGTCCGCAAAACTCACTTCGCCTATCGAAATCATCTTCAAATAACTCATGCACTGGAATAACTTTGTATGGGTGATATTTGTGCTTTTGAACTACTTGGTGAACAACAGATTTCGGCATGTGTAAATCGGCCCCAATGTGCGACAGGGGAGTACATGGATTTTCTTCCAAGGAAAGCAAAACGTCAAGTTGTTCATTTTCATCTCGAGTAGGACGACCAGATTTAGGCAAATCTCTAACATGACCGAATTCTCTAAACTTAGCCTCTATTCTACTCACCATCTTTTGACATATGGGAGGACGATCAGGATGGATTTCATTAAATAATTGGGCTGTTTCTATTTGAGTACGTGTTTTATCACCAAACCCAACCATGCATAAAATTTCAATTTTTTCCCGTTCCGTTAACTTCACCATTATTGTGAAAATCGCAACTTTGAAACTACGCTTGACAATAATTATACTTATTTGAAATAAAATTCAGTCATACAGTTTCTATGGAAATAAACGGTGATAGTGAGACAGTACACTCTTACTTATTATGGAGCCCAAAATGCCTATTGCCAGAAGATTTGATAGATCGTTGGATTCCCTAAATGATATGTTCAATCCTAATTTTTTCAATAACTGTTGAGTTTATGTATAGGACATGGTACATGAAACATGCATAGAATTCAATGCAAAATTCAAAAATGAAATAAAAAATATATGTTTTCATTTGAAAAAATGAAGTTGATGGTCGTAACTTATTTTTGAGCGACCCTGTATACATGAAATTACCACAAAAAAAAATTAAAAAATCAAAATCGACGGGTACGAGCGTTTTTTGAAAAGACTTACCGCTGAATTTTAAATGAATTTAGACATTTCTTCTGGGACTCACTGTATATTTATAAAAGTTTCCAAATTTTTCTTAATCTGATAACATTTTATTTCATATTTAATAAAATTTTATTTTAATTTTATTCTAAAATTTAATCCCTATTTGTGTTAACTTGAATAAAATCTCGTGTAGTCTTTTTCGTGGTCGCCACACCGCCAGTAAAATAAAGCTAGTGTTCCTTGGAAAATTATTTGTAATTGGAAAATACAGACAAAACTAAATAATTATGATTATAACTAACGATGTTATTTATAAAACAAATGATGAAAAAATAAATGCCAAAAATCTAATTTTCATTAAATTGTGAAGTAATGCAGTACGCAGGCTTGTTTACTTTAAAATCGTGTTTGAGATCGAGATCGGCACCCTTTCGGGGAAACTACCGACTTATTATGTACGAGACAAGGCTGTAATATAATTTATTCTAGAAGTTAACACTATACAAAATAGAGATGTTCAGATATTGTATCAGGATACTTGGAGAGATAAAAGTAGTACTCGTATAACA